>CM075670.1:160661875-162025000 GCA_037962975.1 Clitoria ternatea
TTAAATTCCAGTGGCTTCCTAATCGATTGTATAGCTTCCATAATCGATTAGCCATCGTACCTGATGCACTTAGTTCCATTTTTGATTGTTGTAATCGATTAGTCTCTGGTGTATAATCGATTACCTTAAATTCCAGTGGCTTCCTAATCGATTGTTCAGCTCCCTAATCGATTAGCTTTCATACCTGATGCAATTTCTTCCAAAACAGAAAGCTCCTAATCGATTAGCATCTATGGCCTAATCGATTAGCTTCGCTGTTACTTCAATTCTGATTTCATGTCTTTGTTTTTGCATCGGTTTCTTCAAGAGTACTTGTCATTATCAAAATCCTTGCACATCTTTTGAACCTGTTAACATATTCAAACACATTTTCCCCCTTTTTGATGATGACAACTATGTTCATCTCTTGAGGGTTGTTAGTTTAAATAATATAGACTTATCTTTTGCAAAAACAACTCTGCTACATTATCTCTTTTTCAAATAGCAGATGACCAATTTCAAAAATCAATTCAGCAGCCAATGTCTTTTCTCATTTTATCTATTGTTTATTATCTCTTATCTATAATTCTCCCCCTATCAAAAAGAATTTAACAAACAGATAAGATTTTTTAAATTTTGTTAACAGAGCATCTATTTTCCATATTATCAGAGCATATTATCAGAGCATATTCAAAATTATCCATATTTTGTATCAGAGCATTATCCAACATATGAACATATATTCTTCTCCCCCTTTGTAATCATCAAAAATAATTAGAGCAGTGAAGAGAAATAATATATACTGAAATAAGATACTTTTATTGAATTAATAAAGATGGGGAATACAAGAAGTAAAATTATTCATAATTCAGAAAATAAAACAAGGAACATAACTAAACAGAAAATCTAATTATCCAGGTTGAAGAAGCGGATTTCTGCAATTTGGTGAGCCAGCTCTTCATATCGCTGCTGCATCATCTCAAAATGTTGCTGCTCGGTCATTGAAAACTCTTGGAGGGAATTTTCAAGTCGATCGAAGCGGCGATCAAGATGGGCGTAGAGAGATGCAAAAGGGTCAGCTTGTGGGGCAGATGAAGAGGCTGTAGCTTGTGGTTGAGGTGGAGGAGGAGGAGGAGCAGGTGCTTCTTCAGCAGGAGCTTGGAAGGGAATGTTGGCATAAACGCCCTCCATGCGTGAGTACCATGCTCCATTTGAGAAAACAAGACCCATTTTGGTGAGGTGATGGGTGCCAATGCAAGCTCTTGGGGGCACTTTCTCAGAGAGTTCCCCTGCTAAATCTACTCCACAGAATTTGAAAATTTTGGTGAGGAGGATACCATAAGGGAGCTTTTGCTGGTCCTTGGCATGGCGCATGTGGAATTTGATCAACTGAACCCAGTTGATCTCTTTGTGGTTCAGCATGGCCCACATTAAGAGGACATCATCCTCTTCAACTAGAGCATAGTTCCCACCACGGGGAACAATCATCTTGACCAAGAAGAAGTGGAGCAGGCGGTTGTTCATGGTCAAGTGGCCAACTAGTTTGTGGTTGCTCCTAGGGCGGTCAGCTTTTCATAAAGATTGGCGAGCAGTAAGAGCATTGAAGCCCCATTCATCCTCAGGTTCGCCTCCATCAAAGTCAGCGTTGTTGAGAGTCAGTTTAGAAATTTTCGCAAATTGGGCATTTGAGAGTTTGATGGTTGTGTTTTTCACCTTGGATTCAACCATCCCATTGACAAGGCGGAGGTTGCAGTAGAATACTCTCATAAGCTCAGGATAGTATTCTTCTTCTTTGAGGGATAAGAAGGGGAAGAGGTTGTAGTGGTTGAGGCTTTGGGTGAAGGTAAGGCTTGGGTTGTCAAAAGTGTCAGCAACGGTATAATGAAGGGTCATAATCTCCTTTTCAGAAAAATTCTTCATAAAATTCTGAAGATCTCTAGGAGAAGAGAAAAACCTTGAGAAGTCAAGGGGATTATGAGCTTGAGCAGCAGAGGACCTAGCCCTTTTGACATTCCTTGAGGTAGACATGGTGAAAAATGCTAAAAGAGGAGATGAAGAGAGATGAGTGCTAGAGAGTTTTAGAGAGGTTTGGGAGAAAGGAGGTAGTGTGAGATGAGAAGGTGAATGAGGGGGTATTTATAGTTGAAAGTTAGGTTTAGGAAGGAGGAAAGAGAGTTTTGAAAGGAGTGAAGTGAGTTAAGAGAGGGAGTTGTTCGAGTGAGCCTAGGAAATTGGAGTTTTGACTCATCAGAACGCATACTAATCGATTACGTGTCAGGTGGTAATCGATTAGATCACTGTTTCTGGGGAATTTCAAACGTTTCATACAGAGGGTAATCGATTATAGGCTTAGGGTAATCGATTAGTTTAGAAACAGAATCGTCCTAATCGATTGGAGCAATGTAGTAATCGATTATGAAGAAGAGGAAACGTTTTGAACTTGAAACAGAAGCTTCGTAATCGATTATGGATCATGGATAATCGATTATCTTTGAAACAGAATGATTGTAATCGATTATGGGTGAGCTATAATCGATTAGCTTAGAAACAGAAGCTTAGTAATCGATTGGGATTAACAATGTAATCGATTATGGAGTCAAAAACTTCAAACATATAAAACAGCAAGGTTCCAAACATAAAATGTGATATATGCCATGCATTATGCCATTCAACAAGGTTCTTATCAAAAGATTCAAACACAACTGGACATGTCAAGAATGCCTAGCTCTCTTCTTATGTGAATGAATTGCTCTCTAGCCAAGGGTTTTGTGAAAATATCCGCTAGTTGCCTAGAGGTTTCTACATGTTCAAGTACACAATCCCCTTTTAACACATGATCTCTAATAAAGTGATGCCTAATCTCAATGTGTTTGGTTCTAGAGTGCATTACTGGATTCTTGGAGATGTTAATGGCACTTGTATTATCACATTTAATGGGGACTTTATTCAAGGTAATACCAAAATCAAGAAGTTGTTGTCTCATCTAAAGAATTTGAGCACAACAACTACCAGCTGCTACATATTCTGCCTCAGCTGTTGACAATGCAACACTTGCTTGTTTCTTGCTATGCCAAGAAACAAGGGAACTACCAAGCAAATGGCATGTACCACTAGTGCTTTTTCTATCAAGCTTACACCCCTCAAAGTCGGAATCAGAATATCCTAAAAGATTACATTCAACGCCTTTGGGATACCATAAACCAACATTTTGAGTACCCACAAGATATTTCAAAATTCTTTTTACGGCAGTCAAATGTGATTCTTTAGGACATGCTTGATATCTAGCACACATACATACCGCAAACATAATATCAGGTCTACTCGCAGTTAAATATAGTAAGGATCCAATCATACCTCGATATTTGGTGATTTCAATGTCCTTACCCTTTTCATCTTTGTCTAGATAGCAAGATGTGCTCATGGGTGTAGCTATCTCGTTTGCCTTGTCCATTCCAAACCTTTTAAGTAGTTCCTTACAGTATTTGGTTTGGCTAATGAAAGTTCCATCAATGGCTTGTTTTATTTGTAGTCCAAGGAAGAAGGTGAGTTCTCCCATCAAGGACATTTCAAACTCATTCTGCATAATCTTGGCAAATTCTTGACAAAGATTTTCATTAGTAGCACCAAATATTATGTCATCTACATAAATCTGTACCAAGAGGATGTCATTATGTTTGCGTTTTATAAACAATGTAGTATCAACCTTTCCTCTTTCAAAATTGTGTTCTAAAAGGAATTTGCTTAATCTTTCGTACCAAGCTCTTGGAGCTTGCTTCAAACCATATAAGGCTTTTCTCAATTTGAAGACATGGTTTGGAAATATATGATTTTCAAAACCGGGAGGTTGATCTACATAGACTTCTTCTTGAATGTAGCCGTTTAAGAACGCACTTTTGACATCCATTTGATACAGTTTGAAATCCATACAACATGCAAAAGCTAGCAATAATCTAATGGCTTCTAACCTAGCTACGGGAGCATATGTTTCTTCATAGTCTATTCCTTCTTCTTGGTTGTATCCCTTTGCAACTAGTCTAGCTTTGTTTCTAGTTATTATACCATTTTCATCTAGCTTATTTCTAAAAACCCATTTGGTGCCTATTATTAGATGATTATTGGGTCTTGGCACAAGTTCCCAAACTTCATTTCTTTCAAATTGGTTTAACTCTTCTTGCATGGCCAACATCCAATGTTCATCAATAATGGCTTCATCAATATTTTTGGGTTCTATTTGGGATACAAAAGCCAAGTGATTGCATGCATTTCTAATGGCGTTTCGAGTACTTACCCCTTTGGTTATTTCTCCAATGATTTTGTCCAAGGGATGATCCTTCAATGTTACCCAATCTTGTTGTCTCTCAATTTGTGTTGCACCTCCATCATTGTTGACTTCTCCTTCTTTGTCTTGCAAGTTCATTTCTTGGAAAGTACCTACAAGATCATCAACATCTTCCTTTCTCGGAGGGTTATGGCTATTTTCATCAAATTTGACATGAATAGATTCCTCAATGGTATTTGTTTGTTTGTTGAAGATTCTATAAGATTTACTTGATTGAGAATATCCTAGGAATATTGCCTCATCAGATTTTGCATCAAACTTTCCTAGATTATCCTTTCCATTGTTGAGCACAAAACATTTACATGCAAAAATATGAAAGTATGCAATGTTGGGTTTTCTACCCTTGTAAAGCTCATAGGGGGTTTTCTTTAAAATAGGCCTTATCAAACATCTATTCATAACATAACACGCGGTGTTTACCGCATCGGCCCAAAAATATTTTGCAATATTGTTTTCATTTAGCATGGTTCTAGCAAGCTCCACTAAGGATCTATTCTTTCTTTCAACTACTCCATTTTGTTGTGGAGTTCTAGGAGCTGAAAAGTTGTGATTAATACCATGTTTTTCGCAAAACTTTTCAAAGGATTGATTTTCAAATTCTCCCCCATGATCGGTTCTAATGGATGCGATTTTTGAGTTTTGCTCATTTTGGATAATCTTTGCAAGTTTCTTGAATGCATGATATGCTTCATTTTTATGAGCAAGAAACAATGTCC
The DNA here is from genome assembly GCA_037962975.1 of Clitoria ternatea. Lineage (NCBI taxonomy): Eukaryota > Viridiplantae > Streptophyta > Magnoliopsida > Fabales > Fabaceae > Clitoria > Clitoria ternatea. The sequence continues at coordinate 160,666,910 of CM075670.1, forward strand.
ATGTATATCTTGAATAGTCATCTACTATAACTAGACCATAGTAATTACCTCCAAAGCTTTTGATTTTGGATGGTCCAAATAAGTCCATGTGCAAAAGTTGTAAAGGCCTTTGAGTAGAAACAATGTTTTTGGATTGAAAAGATGCCTTTACTTGTTTTCCCTTTTGGCATGCATCACAAAATCTATTTTCAAATTTAAGCTTTGGTAGACCAATTACTAAATCTTTAGAAACAAGTTTGTTCAAGTGGTCTACATGTATATGAGCTATTCTTCTATACCATAGCCATGTTTCATCCTCTTTTGAAATGAAGCATTGTTCATCATTTGTAGACAAACTATCCATATCAATCATGTAAATATTATCAATTCTTTGGCCTACAAACTTAATTTCCTTATTGGTCTTATGCTCAATTATGCAACAATTTGATTCAAATAAAACTCTATATCCTTTGTCACATAATTGACTTATGCTTAGTAAATTATGTTTGAGGCCTTCAACATACAATACATCACTTATGGATGTGGAAGAGTTCTTACCAATATTTCCAATGCCTAGGATTCTTCCCTTAGTGTTGTCTCCATAGGTGACGCTTCCTTTTCGTTTGGGAGTGAATGATGTAAATTTGGTTATGTCTCCCGTCATATGCTTTGAACACCCGCTATCCAAATACCAATGGGTGTTGCTTGCCTTGAAGCATACCTACAAAACAAAATCATTTTAGAGAACTAGGTACCCATTTTATGTTGGGTCCTTTAAGGTTAGCTTGTGGAGATGTTCCTTTGGGAACCCACACATTTCTTAAGAACTTTGGTCCTAGTTTCCTAACACTACACTTATATGCACTATGTCCTTTGGTACCACAATGATTGCATTTCATAAAAGGTGAGGAGGATTTGCTTGGTGGTGCAAAGAAGTTTTTGTAGTGCTTCTCCATTTTATGATTACTATGTTCTTGGTCATATCCTAGACCGGTTTTACTAAACATGCATTTTTGTTGCCCTAGTAGGATATTCAAATTATCTCTTCCATTAGTGAATTTCTCTAGTGTCCTATTTAGGTCTTCAACCTTGGTTTCTAACACAATGCACTTCTTTGCAAAATCACAAGGTTTATCCCTAGAGCATGTTTGAACTTTCTCTAGTTCTTCTTTTAAGCTCTCATTTTCTTTACATACTTCCATGAGATGCAATTCAAGAGTATCACTAGTTTTCCTAGATACTTTGAGTTTACTAGAGATTTTTGTAAATTTATCATATAATTCCTCAAATGCATCTAACAGCTCATTTTTATCTAAGTCAAGAAGATTTACCTCATTTTCTTCTTCTTGATGATTTGCCATTAAGCAAAGATTGGCTTGCTCATCTTCTGAGTCGTCGAAGCTGCTCACATCGTTCTCATCCCAAGCAATATAGGCTCTTCTTCTTCTTTGTTTGTCCTTGCCCTTCTTTTTGAGGTTTGGACAATTGGCTTTGAAGTGCCCTTCCTTGCCACATTCAAAACAGCTTGGTGAAGAGGAAGTTTCATTAGAGGTAGATTTCTTACCTTGGGGCTTAAAGTTCTTTTGGAACTTTTTGTTCTTCATGAATCTTCCAAATCTTTTTACGAACAGCCCAAACTCTTCTTCTTCATCTAAGTCACTGCATGATTCTTCCTCATGCATGGAGGTGGCTTTGAGGGCTAGCCCTTTCTTCTTGGTGGATTTCTCCTCTTCCTCGGCTAGCTTCAATGCTTTAAGTTCTTGCTCTTGTTCTTGCAATTTTCCAAAGAGTGTTGCAAGAGACATTTCATTGATGCTAGGAGATTGTTTTATTGCTGTGACAAGAGGTTGTCATTCCCTGCTGAGACTTTTCAAAATTTTGTGCACAAGCTCTTTGTTAGTGTACACTTTGCCAAGAGTAATAAGATGGTTAATAATAAGTGTAAACCTTTTCTGCATATCTACAATAGATTCTCCTGAATTTATCCTAAAGCATTCATATTGGCTAGTAAGAGTACTAATCTTTGAGTCCTTTACATCATTAGTACCTTCATGGGTTACTTGAAGAGTATCCCACATTTCTTTAGCGGTTTGGCATGTCATTATTCTAAAAAATTCGTCTTGTCCTAAAGCCATGGTAATGAGATTTTTGGCCTTGTAGCCATATTGGACTTTCTTTTCTTCCTCGCTAGTCCATTCATCTATGGGTTTTTCAACATTCTTGCTATCTATGGTATGCATTGGTATATAGGGACCATTTTCAATGGCATTCCATATTCTCAAGTCAATTGATTGAATGAAGATTTTCATTCTCTCTTTCCAAAAGGCATACCCTTCCCCATTGAAAGCGGGAGGTCTATTTATCGCACCACCCTCGGGAAAAATATTTTGAGAACTTGAGGCCATTTAATCTCTTGAAGCTGTTAAGCTTGATCTACCAAGAGTCAAGCTCTGATACCACTTGTTGTTCAAGTGGCCTCAATACTCAAGAGGGGGGGTGAATTGAGTTATAAAACTTTTGCTTGGAATACCTTTGAAATTGATTTCTATAACCAAGTTTATGAGATTATGCAAGTGAAAGCAAGTAACAATGATATGCAATGCACTACAAGAGGTAAGTATTGCTTAGGCAATTTAGCAAACACTTGGTGTGCAATGTCTAAAGTATAGCAAATTAAGCAAGTTCAAGTATGTTCTTCTCAACCAAACAATACCAATCAACAAATATGCAATGTATGGAAGTAAAAGAGTAAGGAAGAGAAGCTTGCAAACCGATGTAACGAGTTCCACCCAATCCGGTGTACGTCTCGCCTCTAAGCAACCCACTTAGAGGATTTTCCACTATTGTAGACTAGAGATACAACTTTGAGCAATTGCGGCTTCCTAGTGTCCCACACTCAAGAACCCAATCCTCACAAGTATAAGGGCAACCCACCCAATCTCTCAATCTCACAATATCCCAAAGGTTGAGTCCACAACCTTTGTAACCACTCAATCCTAGAGTGAACAACCACTCAACCTAGAGTGAATAACTTGTGTGTTTGGAGTTTGTGTTTACAATCAATATACTCTCTTAATAGAGCAGATATACAAATGAAAAGCTCTCCAAATTCTAATCTCTCAAGATGAGAGGATATACAAGTGAAAGTACAATATGCAAGAGATAGGCTTACAAAACACAAAATAGAGCTATGAATTGTTGCTTCTTGGTTGTATGTTTGTGCTTGTCTTCCTCTTCAATTTATAGAGCCAAGATAGCTGTTGAGGAGTGCCCTAGTCCATCATAGCCGTTGCAGTTAGTGGAAATTTGAAGAATGGTGGAGACATGACCTGGTTTCCCACTTAAATCTGTTTTTCCACTAGCGTAATCGATTACACCCTCGCGTTGTAATCGATTAGCTTCAAGTCAGAGACTTCCTAATCGATTATTTTACTTCCTCTAATCGATTAGCATCTTGTACCTGATGCATTTAATTTGTTTTTGCAGCATCCTAATCGATTAGCATGTCTTGCAATCGGTTACCTTAAATTCCAGTGGCTTCCTAATCGATTGTATAGCTTCCATAATCGATTAGCCATCGTACCTGATGCACTTAGTTCCATTTTTGATTGTTGTAATCGATTAGTCTCTGGTGTATAATCGATTACCTTAAATTCCAGTGGCTTCCTAATCGATTGTTCAGCTCCCTAATCGATTAGCTTTCATACCTGATGCAATTTCTTCCAAAACAGAAAGCTCCTAATCGATTAGCATCTATGGCCTAATCGATTAGCTTCGCTGTTACTTCAATTCTGATTTCATGTCTTTGTTTTTGCATCGGTTTCTTCAAGAGTACTTGTCATTATCAAAATCCTTGCACATCTTTTGAACCTGTTAACATATTCAAACACACTGGTTGGCTCTGCTGCACTGGCCCGAATGGGCCCTGTCATCCTCTTCGAATATCGACACTTGTTCACTAAGGCAGGGAAACTCCAGATTTCATGGTATCTGCAGGCCCTCTTGATATCCGATCTCAGTCCGTTCTCAAACTTAAGACACTTGGAGTGCTCCGTTCCTGGCTGCTGGAAGGGCGGATAGAATAGGCACAATTCCTCAAATCTGGTCGCGTATTCTTCCACAGTCATGGAGCCCTGTTTTAACTCCATAAACTCCAGCTCTTTCCGACTCCTCACTGTGTCGGGAAAGTATTTGTCTAAGAAGCAGGCCTTGAAATCATTCCACGTCAGTTGATTGTCATCTTCGGGGAATCGGCTTCTGGCTATTTTCCACCAATTCTCCGCTTCATCTCGCAGCATATACACTGCGCACTCCACCTTCTGGGCTTCAGTACAGTGAAGACCCCTAAAAATTCTCTCTAATTCCTGAGTCCACTTGAACGCCGCCTCAGGATTCCGTCCTCCTAAGAATTCACTCGGCTTCCTTTTTAAGAAGCGGTCCAGCACATGGCCATCCTCAGGTTGAGTCTGGCCTTGCCTTTCAAACACATCAGCAAAGCGTTGGAATGTTGTGGCTATAGCCTCCATACTTTGACGATGCGCCATTCCTTATCCTGAAATTGACATTTAAGGATAAGTATACGGAGCCACTTACTACCGATCTGGTTATTAGTCCAACAATTAATAGCTTAGCACATTATGTCATTCGCCTAAGTCATACACACAATCGGACCAGGGGGAAACAATCTCTTGTCCTCAAGTCATCATCAATCAAGTCAACTAGCATCAGAACAATTTCAACCATTCAATCAAAAGACACACACACACCACCGCTTACACTTGGTAAGCATACTTTGGCCTTGGACTTTTTGGTCCGCTCTGATACCAAAATGTAACACCCTAACTATTTCTTGCTAAAAATTCCAAAAATATGAGAAAATTTTTCACAAAACAGTCCCGTGTTATTCGACATATGAGGAAGTAGGCAAAGGAAGAACGAAAAGCATTCACACGCACATAGCAACCTACAGGGAAACTAAAACTGGGGCCGGCTCAATGGGTTTATCGTAACACACCAGCTCTAGGGCGGATTACACAACACCGTTTGTTCGCTTAGACGGGGTCTGACACCGTCCAGGCGGAGTATGGTAATGCAGCAGCGGATAGAGGAGATTTCGCAAGGAGGCTTCCCTTCGGGTAACACTGGTCACTCAACGGGAGGAAAGAGATAAGGGAAATATGTTAATATATTCACACGCGTAGCATTCGGTGGAAAGGCGGAGTTATAATCATCCTACTTGGCTAGGCGGGGTATATTCATCTTGGGCGGACTGTCCTAGTTACTTGGGCGAGGTATGACGCCGCCTAAACGAAATCTACATAACGCCTCTTTAACACAACTACAAGGTAATTTCCTCCATCGGGTATGGACGAGGGTTCACTAAGTAAATCCTCACACTCGCATTTCACTCAGAAAAACGAGAAGTTACAGGGTACATATACGTTAGTAGGTTGTGGAAGAAGGAAGAGTCTGAACCTATTCCGCCCAACTCAACTAATTATGACAACGCCTGGGCGGACTTAGCCATAACGCCCAAATCCGGGGTTCAACACCGGGGTCCAGATTGCGTTAGTATCACAACGGATAGGAAGGATAATTGGACGGTGTCCCACTCTAACAACTACATCGCTCCAACGCGAGTCCTCTCGCTTGGGCGGATTGCTCCCATACTTCAGGCGGGGTACGACTCCGCCCAACGTATCCGACATAAGTTTTCCTAAGACAATTCTCAATTAACTCTGACTTGGCTATAGCCTGCTCAATCATACTGTCCCTGCGTATCTATTAAAGCACAATTATAAAACAAGGCAGCACATAGCATCACACACACAAAACCATACATCCATATGTACATAAGAGTGTATATTAATATTTACAATGCAAAATCGGACTTCTTCTTGTTCATAAAGTTCTATTCATCACAAAACATTAACATCCGGTATGAACCAGTTGGGGCTTAGTCTAACAGCGCCTTAATTAAACCTTCCAAATGCATCAGCGCTCCGCCTAGCATTCCAGCTCTGCTTTTGATCCTCCTCACGAGAGACATTCACCGAAAATGGCCACTGCAGGGGTGAGCTTTTACATGTAAAATGATACTCACAGACTCGGTATCAGCGTCAGTACACGCTCCTGCTATCATTCAACCCTTCTCAAGTAACCAAGTTCACACAGTTCAAACAACATTCATGACACACACATAATTCACAGAGTTTATTCCACATCTAAATATATATTCATGCATTCAAAATCATACACATGCACATACATAGATTTATACATTACCACAATCAGCCTTATTTCTATATGCATGTCTGCGGATCCGACTCGGGTAAAGACTCTCAGTTATAGTCCCCTTTTCTTCTGGCCCCTCGTCCCTCAGCTCTTACCAGGTGGCACCGGCCTCCCCACGGCGTCTCGAGACTCTCTTCTCTAGCTCCAACGGCTACCACGAGCTCTATTGGGATCTAGCCAGGGTCGGTAACTGGAAGTCGTTTCCCTTGGGGTTCTTGACCTTCTATGGGTCACCCCACTCTTACTCATGCAACTAACACATTCATTATTACACATCATCGCGCCATGAACACCTTACCGTAGTCATTAAGTAAGAACGGATATCCCCCACTACTCGTAATCATTCAGTCAGTCACACCAGCGCATGTTACAATCGGTCATTAGACTAACAACATTGAGCAATCAAATTAAGAAGATGCGCATACATACTTTTCATAGTGACAACAAAATAGATCCATGCATATCATCCATCATTATCATCCACGAACAGGCTACACCATCGCCACGAAGATCACTATCAGAATCTCAAATCATGCATCAGTTTTAGTAATTATGAATACATGCACACATGCACAGTATCAGTTCTAACGATTATAAATACATGCACACACACACACCCGCACTCAGCAATACGTTCATCCGATACTGTTCTTAGACCATGCATTCGACATGCAAGCGCCCCCTACCTTTAGAAGAATCCTCAGAAACCTTTTTCGTTCTTGTTGTTGGGTCCGATGTCCTTCTCCTGGTTCGTCCGGTCTTCCTTGGCTTGTCGTATCCTGCGCCTGATTCTGGGATGAAGTGTGGTCCGTTCTCTAGTACTGGAACCAAGACCTCCAGAAGCGAAGAGTAAGATAGAAGAAGAAGAAAGATGGAGACGAAGAGAGGAAGTAGAGAATGAAGTGACGGAGAAGGGAGTCTGAAGAAAGAGTAAGTGCGTTCCTCCCCAAGGCTCACGTTTTATATATATATATATGTGCATGCGCACAGTAAAAGAAGAGTGGGATGGGAGAGTGCATGTCCAGCAGTCACGTGCACTCCACCCCATCCCCTGACCACCACCATTTTTAATATTTTAATGGCTTAATCTTAAGTAGTTAAATGAAATTAACAGTTATTTCTTAGTTAAAATCAAATCTTAATGGTTTATTCTTCATTCAGCATTTAATTTCAAAACTGGGATGTTACAATAAAAGTCTCACCATTGTGAAATCACAATCCAGCCATCCATAATATCAACGCCTCACAGAGCAGCCTTGCTCTGGTAGTAACCAATAATTCCTATTCAGAGCAATATATGCTCTGATACCAGATTAAAACACCCCTGATTTCCTGTACTCGAATCCCGATATGATCGTCATAATTAATAAAAATACGAGTAAATTTTTCACGTTTGGAAACATTTCAAGGACACCACCATGATCACGTCAAGACCCAAATCACAGAAGACCAAAGAGTAAGATTATAAAACCTGAAGCTGGATCAATAAATAAATTGCCCATGACGGTATACGAAAGTAATAAAGTTCGTAACGGAAGAATATGTATACCGGGCACACGCCTAGTCCCATATATGACGATATGAGAAAAGGCTCGGCAAAGCACGCAATGGCATATCGTAAGCCTAATAGACATCTATCATCATTTACATAATTATATAAGCATGTAATGCCTAAGATATAATTACATATACATAAATATATTCATTCACATTCGGGGATCTTCTCTCGACTATCACAACTATCAATTAACATCATTCAATTTCAATCCTTCTAATACACATCAAATCATCTCTTACATTCTATATATATATATATATATATATATATATATCATTCATCATCCATCAATTCAAAGGATTGTCTTACACATACTCAAAATCTTTAAATCATCTATTCCATCATATACCATTTAATCAATACACAAGAATCCATAAATGATGCCGGCCAAGGCACTTCCTCTACCACTATATACCTTTACCAAATCTTGATCTTTAAATCCAAACTTATCCCATGGCAACCTGCATCACAATGCTAAAAAGGAGACCACATGGGAGAGTGAGTTAAACATTCAAAATGACGAATAATATATATATTGTGATCATGTGTATATGCATGCAACGTCATGTGTGCTCTGCTATCAAAATATTAAATTATCATTCATTCATTACCTCATTATCACAATAGGCATACAAGCCTCATGAATCGCAATTCATATCATAAATAAGCACAAGCACATACATAATCATATACACAATCACCAGCCACTTATCAACAAGGGCATTCATATTCATTATCATCATTAATCGTAAACAGTCACGCCCTTCATCACATTGGGCCGTAAATACAGATCGTCATATTCACATCATTTCGTTTATTCATATATTCTCTTACTTTTATGTGGTCTTCCATTATATTAACTTCTCATCTCATCAACACCAATACCATCATCTCAATCATCATCAATCATCATCATATTCTGGCATATCTCCATGCTATATGCAAATGCTCTTATGGCTAATGCATATGCACAATGGAATAATCAACAACAAATGCGGATCCGACTGTGGGAATAAACACCAAGTTGTGGGTCAAGCATAGGTGTGCTACTATGCCCCTACTGCAGTAGTAAAATGTGTACACATATCTCAAAACATGCATGCATTTCGACAACATCTTTTACTGGTACCAAACCGCTATCGCCCATCTGTAGCACTAGTCACCCTGTGACTTGCGGATTAACATCGTGGTCTCAACTACCACAAGTGCTACGGGCCCCTCCCGAACACACATCGAGAGAGCCGTGTCCCGTCGGACACCGAGGTAAACTCGCTCACCATAGAGCCGCCCGCCCACTGGGCCCGCCACATAGGGTGCCTCGTCACCAAACTATGGACAGCTTCGTGACTCATACACCGAGTCACAGGGGAAAATCACAATACGCTCGTGCACTGAGCCGCCCTCCCACTGGGCCCGCCTAGTGGAACCCCCTAATATTCCACATAGACAGCTATGATATGCCATGGATGCAATGCAAATGCAAATCAAATGCATCCTCACTCTGTGCATCCTAAATGCCACTCATCAAACATCATCACAATCACCAACACCAAGTGGGTTTCGACCTTGTTGGTTTCATAATTATTATTTTCAAGTTTTAATGTGGCATTTCCATCTCAACATGTTTTCGCATATATTTCACATCATACACACAAGTCAATACTTGTAAACAGCCACTATGACATTTCAACATCACATATTATTCATCAATATTACCACACTTCATTTAGTGGATTTTCATCTCTTCATTCATAATAATCCACACATGGATATCAAAGGGCATAGCAATCATCATAATATTAATCCACACACGTGGCAACAAGGTGTTACGAATTACATATACATATATAGCAACCATAATTGCCTCACACACATGCAAGTCAATTACTTGCACCATCACAAGAATATCATAATAGTTCTCAACATTTCAATTAATTCAATACATATACATGGCAAGGCAAGCATGAGTATCCATCACATACAACAATCACTATTAAATTTACTCATGCAATTTGAATGTTAACTCCTCTCCTACCTTGAGGGAAGAGCCAAACCATCCCAACGCTCCAATTGCTCCATTGCATCACCCGTAATACAATCTATATACCATACATATACATACACATAATCAATAACCATCATAACTCTAAACATTTGTTAGCTTTTCATAAAGCTTAACCCCAAGTCCTAGACTTGTTAATCATCAACCTATGTAATCGTGTTAGGCTTCGGGAATTCCTTTCCCAGAACCAAGGTTCTCTAGATCTTATGGACCAACCAAACTCAACAACATCACCAAATTAACAATTTCAACTCATCCATCTATGGCCTATCAATTCACCAACCAATAGGTATATCCTATTAGTTCCACCATTAAGGATTATCTAAAATGTTCATCATTGTTCATCACTATAACTAACAACATACGCATTAAATATCACCTATTCACATTCAATTTAACTTCCCATGTTACAATCTATCCATTTTCCCAAATTCTTAGGGCTAAGGTTTCACCAAAACTTACTTATCATTATTAATATTCATCAACCATTGACAATGACCATTCTCCCATATCAATATCACTCATTATCATCATTAAATATATTTCCCACTCATATTCCATATTTTCCCCAATTTATTAAAATTAAGGTTTCACTAAAACCCAACAACACCATAAACGCTCATTCATTTTCCACTCATCCAAGTATCAACCCCTTACACATATAATAACCCACCATTAATGCCATAATACAACACCCCACCTTAGGGTTTCTCATCATAAGTGCTCTCCCAACAACCCATGCCATATATACTCCTCCAAAACCAAGAACCCAAAATCTAAGGCATAAACTCATAAAGAGTGGTGAGGAACTTACCTCACCCAAGAGTTGGCCACGAGCCCCCAAGGAAAATAGGGTTCTGCACAAAAATAGAGGAGAAGAGTGGAAGAGGATCCAACCATGAGCTTCTCCTTTGAGCCTTCATGAAAGTAAAATGGGAGAGGGTAAGAAAGCTCCACACGGTTTTGGTTTTTGGAGAGAAGAAAAGAGGAGATGGAGAAGGGAAGAAGACGAAGAAGAAGAGTGTAGAAAGGAGAGGAAGAAGTGACGTGAAGTGGAGAGAAAGTGAGAGTTTTTGATTTAATATCCCCCTCCCATTAAAATCTCACAGTTTTAATTAAAATGGCAGTCCAATATTCCATCACGTCATGATATATTACATTAATGCCCTTTTATATTCCCTCGCTATCTAATAAAATAAGGGAAGAGGGTCCAATACCATCAGAACCGAGAAGGAAGGGGAAATACAAAAAAAAACCGAGAGAAAAGGGAAGAAACACGCAAACAGGGTGTCACTTGCTCAAGCGAAACCCACATTCGCTTGAGCGAGACAGCCCCTTCTCGCATATGCCTCTCCATTCGCATAGACGAAACAACCCCAGTACCTGTTTCCACACTCGCTCGCCTGAGCGAGGTATTAATTCGCTTAAGCGAATCCAACCAGAAATCATCTTTCCCAGCACTCGGGTTTTAATTGGCAGGATTTCTTAAAACCGATCCAATATTCATTCGGTTTTCACTCGGCAAACTTCACCCGGATCCGAGTCATCTCACACTCGGTTCTCACTCTTGGCATAACAATCTAGGCCGATCCACTTTCCATTAAGCCAAGTCATTCAGGGCCGACTCACACTCTTATAGTCTTTCATTCGGCTATTTATTCTAAACCCGAGTCATCATAAGCAGTCTTTCACTCGGCAACTTCATTCCAAAACCGACTCATCTCGCTCGGTTTCCCACTCGGTAAAAATAATCAAAACCGACTCATCTTGCTCGGTTTTCACTCGGGGATTTATTCCGAAACCGAGTCCTCCTTTCAATCAATCCTTCACTCGGTACTTGCCTTAGTACTGACTCATCACTCATTGTTCTTCCACTCAGCATTTATACCTCTTCTCACTCGGAGAATACCTTAACCATTCATTTCTCAGGAATAAACTCTTTAATCAAATTCCACTCGGAGTCACTTAACACTTAGCCACTCAAAATACATGAAACCTTATTCACTCGGAATTTACATTTAACATACACTCGGAGTGTATAAGACATCACTCACTCAACATTTCATTCCCAAACTGACTCAACACCTGATCGGCTACCACTCAGCCATTCATCTCAACGCCGACTCAGCTTATAATTAGTTCCCACTCGGTGAATTATTTCAAAACCGACTCTTTTCTCGTTTGACCTTTTACTCGGAAATGCATTCCAATTCCGAGTAGTACCAATCAATCTTACATTCGGTAATTTCTCTAAAACCGACTTCCTTTCTTTTTCTCTCAAACGGAGTTATTCCAGAGTACTTCTGGACAACACACCATATGTCCCCACTCGGTGGCATTCCCACTCGGAATTTCACACACCGAGGGATCCACTCGGGATAAGTTACCCTGAACTCGGAAATTCGCTATTCGGGACTCCACTCGCAGATTTCATAAACCTCCCTTTCTTTTAGAAGGGGTCCCCCACAATCTAGTTCCAGTCGGGAATTGCTCTAACCCCTACTTACTTGGAGGGATTTACCAAATTAAGTCCCACTCAGACTTACCCACATGTTAACCACTCAGATTATACCTTATTCACTCGGAAGGGAAAGACTAGGACATATATCACTCGGAAATTCACCACAACTTATAAAATTACGTTCTAAGGTTCCCACTCGAGTGAATTCTCATCCAGAATCTTACTTACGCACCCTACACTCGTCATACTCGGTCAAACACAACCTTAACAGCCACCCATTTAAGTAAACACCATTCCAGCTTTAGATTTTATACTTCCGCTCAAGCCATTCACACTCGCTTGGGCGAAAAAGGCCCAGTAACCATTTTTCTCCAGCTCGCTTGAGCGGGAACTTCACCGCCTGGGCGAAATTGGTCCAGAGACTAATTTACCAATGCAGTGGATCCTCGCCTGAGCGAGATCCTTTCTCGCTCGGGCGAGACCATCAGGACCCAAACAAAACGTAATTATTAACAACTCAGCCCATGAAATTTGTAATCAAAGCCAATACACTCCCTTCCAATAACTCATATACAATATGTAAGGCTTATGCAACTCGTCCTGGGCATTCTCACTCGGAAAGTCTCATTATAAGTCAAATTTGAACATCTTCTATGTTTTTACACATTATAAAGCTTATTCCACCTGTTCACACATTCATACTTGTAAATTTACATTCCAAATTTATTACACATGTTGAATCCAAGCTCTCCATCATCTTATATACTTGTATTCATACCTTGCCACAACAATCCATACATTTTCATGAATCATCCTCAATAATTATCAATTCATTAATTTATTTATTTATTTATTATTCATTTCCATCAATTATTCATTTTTATAAAATTCGGGGTGTTACAAAGGGGCTGCCAATTCAATGGGGATGACAGCCTCAACTCCGTATGTCAGCCGATATGGAGATTCATTTGTGGTGGAGTGAGGAGTTGTTCTGTATGCCCATAAAACATGGCATAACTGATTTGCCCAATCTCCTTTTGCCTTACCAAGGCGTTTCTTGAGGCCCTTCAAGATTTCTCTGTTGGCAACTTCAGCTTGTCCATTGGTTTGAGGGTGTTCCACAGAAGAGAAAATCTGCGTAATGTTGAGATTTTCTAGAAGTTCAGTGAACTTGCGATCTGTGAACTGGGTGCCATTATCAGTGACTATGCGTCCAGGGACTCCGAAACGTACAATGATATTTTCATATACGAATCTTCGAGTCCTGGCTGACATTATGTGCACCACTGCTTCTGCCTCAATCCATTTAGTGAAGTAATCAACACCAACTATCAAGTATTTGATTCCGCCGGGCGCAGTTGGGAATGGACCCAAGATATCCATGCCCCATTGATAGAAAGGCCAAGGCGTTATTGATGATGACATTTCCTCTGCTGGAGTGTGGTGGAGATTTACGAATCGTTGACATTGATCGCATTTTTGAACATATGAGGCGGAGTCATACTTCAGAGTGGGCCACCAATACCCCGCCCTGAGTATTTTTCTCATTAGACTCTGTGCCCCTGGATGGTGTCCACATTGGCCTTCATGGACTTCTTCTAAAACGGCTTGCACCTCATTTTTGTTTATGCATATTAAGTAAGGAACAGAAATACCTCGGCGGTATAACTGTCCGTCTAGGAGTGTGTAGTAAGGTGCTTCTTTCTTTAGTTTGTGCCGTATCATCCGTGGGTAATTGACCATTAACAAGGTAACGAACTATTGGTGCTACCCAGGAATTGTCATCAAAGGAGCGGCTTTTTATCATGCACACTGAGGAAGGAAAGGAAATACTTGGTTCTGCCAAGGTACTTTGTACAACCGTAGTGGTGCATCCTGCCTTCTTTGTGCTAGCCAACCTGGAGAGGATATCGGCGCGTGTATTTTCTTCACAGGGTACATGCTTGAAAGTGACTTCATCAAAGCGCTGCTTTAACTCATTGACGCAGTCTAGATATTATTGTAGCAGAGGTTCTTTAGCCTGATACTCACCAAGAATTTGTGAAATGACTAATTGAGAATCGCTGCATAGGGTGACAGTTTTGGCCCCAACATCTTGTGCTGCTCTGAGTCCGGCTAGGCAGGCTTCATACTCCGCCTGATTGTTGGACGTAGTGAAGGTGAAGTGCAATGAAATTTCAAGGTGTACCCCGTCATCACTTTCCACAACAATTCCTGCTCCATACCCCTTGCTGTTTGAGGATCCATCAACGTATATTGTCCAATGTGAATGATCTGCATCTGGGCTATAGCCTGTTAATTCAACTACGAAATCTGCTAGGACTTGTGCCTTGATAGCAGTTCTTGGTTCGTATGATATGTCAAATTCAGAGAGTTCTATGGCCCATTTGATCATCCTTCCAGCCAGGTCTGGTTTGAACAGTATAGTACGAAGTGCCAAGTCTGTGCGAATCAGGATGGGATGGGCATGGAAATATGGTCTTAGGCGTCGTGAGGCCCAAACAACTGCAAGTGCTGCCTTTTCAATCTTTTGATAACGGCACTCTGCACCATGCAATGTTTTACCAGTGAAGTACACCAGTCGTTGGCCTTCAACTGTCTCCTTGACCAAAGCCACCGCCAACGCTTCATCTGAAACAGACAAATAAATAATGAGTTGCTCACCTGGGCTTGGTTTTACCAGGATTGGAGGGCTAGCCAAGACATTTTTCAAGCTTTGGAATGCCGCCTCTTGTTCTGGGCCCCAACTGAATTTCTTATCCTTCTTCAGCATTTTGTACAAGGGAAGAGAGCGATGAGCCATTTTTGGCATGAATCGTGCTAGAGCAGCGATTTTGCCATTGAGGGATTGTACCTCCTTCAATGTTTTGGGGCTCTGCAACTCTTGGATTACGCGACATTTATCAGGATTAGCCTCTATGCCTCTTTGTGTTAACATGAAACCCAAAAATCTGCCCCCGGGTACAGCAAATGTACATTTTAATGGATTGAGTCTCATGTTGTATTGCTGTAGGCGTTGAAAAATGAGGCGTAGGTCTTCAACATGGTCTCCTCCCTCCGGGGTCTTGGCAATAATATCATCAATATAAACCTCTACCAGCTTTGTGTGCATACCCTCAAAGACTTTGTTGATCATGCGTTGGTAGGTGGCCCCGGCGTTCTTTAGCCCAAATGGCATGACGTTGTAGCAAAAGACCCCTTTGTCATTAATAAATGTTGTCTTCTCCTGATCATCCTCACATATTGGAATTTGGTTGTATCCAGAGTAGGCATCCATAAAAGATAGATACTTGTATCCTGAGGAATCGTCAACCAATCTGTCAATGTTGGGGAGGGGGTATGGATCTTTGGGACAACATTTATTCAAATCAACGTAGTCTATGCACATACGCCACTTGCCATTGGCTTTCTGTACCATAACCACGTTGGAAAGCCAGGAGGAGTAACGGAGTTCCCTGATGAACCCCGCCTTGAGGAGCTCCTCTGTTTGTTCACAAGCAGCTTTTTGCTTAGCAGGACCCATACGCCGTTTCTTTTGTGCCACTGGCTTAGTTTCAGGATACACCGCCAGGCGGTGACAACAAAAGTTAGGATCTATGCCAGGCATGTCTGCAACGGTCCAAGCAAAAATTTCTTTATACTCATGGAGAAGTGCAATTAGTCTTGCTTCCATGTTAACCTCCAGCTTGTCATTGATGTTTGTAATTTGCTCCGGGGTGCTGCCTAAAACATTAGGCTTGGAACCACCATCAGGAGTTGGTTTCAAAGGGTTCAGTGGGTCTACAGAAGACTCCGCCCTGGGGTCAAGATCCACCAAATTGACGGATGCCGCCGCACCACTTCCTTCGTTCAATTTTCTTTTCTTAGACATGGTTTCAAGCTTCACCATGTTAAGACTCAAATTGTAACAATAACGAGCCATCTCCTGGTCACCCCTTACAGATGAGACTTGATTATCTTTATCAATGAACTTGATTAACAAGTGGGGGGTTGAAACGATGGCTTCCATGGCATTGTATGAAGATTTAACATCAATGACAAGAATCCTAGATTTCACAGTCCTTGCTCTAGGTTCACCATCAAAAGTGATCCTTGTGTCCAAGTAGCCTTTAGTGGGCTGTTTGGCGCCATTAAAGGCTGTAAGGTCCTGTGTATAAGGTTGCAAATCAGCATCAGTTAGTCCCATGCGTTTGAAACAGTCATAAAAGATAACGTCGCAGGAACTTCCCTGATCAATTAAGATGCGTTTTACATCCATATTAGCGATTACCGCAATAATCACTACTGCATCATCTCCCTCAGGAATAGTAGGGCCAAAATCATCATCTGTGAAGGTTATAGGAGGAGTCTGGACTCCGTTCCTGAATGGGCGATATTCTTTGCTTTTGCCCTGCACAGATAAGATCATACGATGATGATTCTTCCTGGCGGTGTTTGAGGGTCCGCCGCCTGCGAAGCCTCCAGCAATCATGTCTACAACCTGCCTTTTGCCTCACGATCTGAGTTCAGGGCTCGGTTCTCTTTGAGCGGACTCCAGAACAACGCCTTTTTGTTTTTTTGATGCCGCCGTACGTTTTGGTTCCCAAGTATTATCAGGATCCGGAGAACGATCACGATGTCGTTTTTCAAACTTTTCTGGCTCATCATGAGACTTACCCTTAAACAAATAGTGTTTCAGCTTGCCTTCACGGATGAGCACCTCAATGGTGTTTTTGAGTTGCTTACATTCCTCTGTGGTATGGCCAACTGACTCGTGGAATTCGCAATACTTCTTTGGGTTTCCACCGCGCCTGATTGGGGGTGGACGTTGAATCCCATACACGTTGAGGGTAGTCCATCCTATTTCACGCAAGATTTGTTCATACGTTGTGTTCAGAGGTGCATAATGAGCAAAATTGAACACGCGTCTATCTTGCTGTTTGAAGGGCTGGTTCCCTACTTTGTCTTTCTGGTGGAACTTGTCATTCTTAGATGATTTTTCTTTTTCTTTGTCATGATGTGGAGTTGCAGGGGGTGGTTTACTGCGAGATGCAGTGGCTTCTAGGTGCATCTCAATACCCACATACTTGGACGCCTTCCTACGAAATTCTTCCATCGTAGATGGGGGTCCCTTTGCCAAAGACAAAGCAAAAGGTGACTTTGGCTGCATAGCCTCGATGAGGATATGCAACTGTATTGCTTCTGTCAGATCAGGAACCATGGCTGCCTCCTTATAGAATCTCTTAAGGAAATCCTTCAGAGATTCTTTGTCACCTTGCTTGATCTGAGCCAAGGTATGAGAGGTTCTAGGTGCATCCCTAGAGATCACGAAGTGGCTGCCAAAAGCTGTGGCCAGGTCCTCCCATGAATCAATGGAGCCTAAAGGTAAGCTCTAGAACCAACTAAGAGCTTCACCTGTGAGGGTCCTGGGGAACATTCTGCACATGACATCCTCTTCTGCTCCTAAGAACATAGCCTCGTAAATGTAAGCATCTAAATGCTTAGAAGGATCTGTTTCCCCAGAATATTTTCCTATAGAAATGGGCTGCATAGTTTGCAAATGTCTGGGTGCATGTGCATTCATGAGCCTTTTAGAAAATGGGATACTCATCTTGTATTCTGAGGGGGGTGCATTTGAACCTGCTCTCCTTCCTTCTTGATGTTGAGCATTTGCCAGTGGAAGGCTTCATTGTTCTTCCATGTAAGTAGGGATGCGAGAGTAGTTAGGAGTACTTGATTCCTCCTGTACGTATGGTTCATGGTGTGGCTGTCTTGCAGGACCAGCTTTCTCATGCATGGGGTTCGCCTTTTCACGACGAAGCTCAGCAATCTCTTCTCTCAACATTTGAATCATGTCATCTCTCGGATCTGCAGAGTCAACATGCGTTGCTTTTTTATGAGCATCATTATCGAAGTTTAGACGTCTGGGATTGCATGGAGGAGAATCCTCATTCTGCATGTCTGGTCCTGGTATCTCCATTAATGATGAGTATGATGAAAATTGACCAAAGATTGTGGGACTACCAAATTTACAGGTCCCACCGGGCGTGCCAATGAACTGTCCTTTATAGGGGGTGTAAAAGTATGGTTGATGAACAATTCAAAATGTTCATGTAATGTCAATCTGATACAAGGAGATATTTATAAATGTGCAAGTACGGAGTATCCTTGTATACTGGGGCGGAATACAATGCACTCTGGGCGGTGTGATAGTCCGCCTGAAGTAACCTTCTTTGCCTTCACACAATTGGTGGTGGTACCTGTAACTATTCTCCGACGCTCAAGTCAGTATTCTGAGATACTGTAAGACTTAGAAAGCAAATCTGAGAGAATTATGCAAGTAAAAGTGTAAGGTTCAGAATTGAGGGGGATCCCTCTATACCTTTTTACTGAGGTTTATATACCTGTTACTGGTGCTCCATTATTGGTAGGACCCGTTCCTTGTTTTCTGGCAAAATGCAAGAAAGGTAGTGGGTCCCTGTGTCGTTCACGAGCACATCACTGTAGTGGGTATTTCCACTTGCTTGGAAAGCGCTAATGCTTTATTATTTTATTCATTGTTCCCTTCTTATGCGTGACAGCGTGATTCCCATTTTCAACCTCTCAAGACAGAGTCAATCTCGTGCCGGGGTTATAAGTATGGGCTCGCTACGTAGTATGGGAAGTTCAATATTCCGCCTGTATTGAGCCTGTGGCTTGGCGGAGTAATATGCATTGGGAATATTTCATGCATGTGTATAAGGTATTCAATATTTTCCTCCTTGGCGAGGTAATAAGCCTTGGCGGAGTAACATACCTTGGCGGAGTTACGTTCCTTGGCGGAGTTATGTTCCTTGGCGGAGTTATGTGCCTTGGCGGAGTAACGTTCCTTGGCGGAATAACATGCCTTGGCGGTATACACTCCGTATAGAAGTACTTATAATGTATTTGAAGCGTACTTCTCTTGTTCAAAATGCTGATCTGGCAAAGCATTAAAGCCATGCTCTTGGGGGCCGGTGTTGGGACCGGATCATTTTATTTGTAACATTTATAAATAAAAAAGTACCATGATGGCTAGGTTTTAACTTTTGAATCCTACTTTTCGTTACGGCTAGGGCTTAACTCTTAAACCTTCTAAACACAATCTTGCATGAACAATTTATATTAGAAAGAGAAAGCATATGGATTGCATACAACCTTTGATTTCAATTTAATTAAAAGAACATAAAAATATGCTTTATAATTAAAACACATACAAAACAATCACCATTACAACATACAACATGTTCATATAAAAAAGCACATCCAAGAACCATGTTCTTTAACTAAAATGTTGAGAAAAGCAATCAGTATAGACAAAAAAATTAAATTGATACGAGCTTTCAAAAAGATGCAACCTTTGCAATATATCTCGTAAAAAATGTAACCTTTGCATAATATCTCATTAAAAATGTAACCTTTGCATCATATATCATAAAAAGATGTAACCTTTGCAAAAAGATTCAACTTAGAAATTTTTTTCGCAAAAGAAAATAAATTTCACATATTCTTAAACAAACATTTGCCTAAAACAGTTTTTGCAACCAGACTCTGATACCATTGTTAGGGAATCCCTAGTGGATAGGCAGCGAAAATACAAGGATTCTTATTGGTCTTGCAAATTATGTGTTTCAAAGCAATAATAGACAATTAAAATGATTAATTAATTACCTCTTAATACATAGAATCAAGATTTTAAAGCAGTAGTAGCTTCGCCCTTAAGGAGTCCACGCGAGCACTCCCACCAGATTCCACACGTTCAAATGCTAGTTCGTCGGAGCAAGGCCTCCGCAATATTTACGAAATGTTTATATATCACAAGAGTTCGGCTGATGAGCATCTCATGTTTTATATATAAGCTTAGGTCTAACCTAATGAGAACTCTTTAGTGAATGAGCTCTTTTACTCGTTTTAAATGAGTTAGACCCAATAGTTTTAATTTTAGTCAAACTAAAATAAAACTATCCTCTAGTGGGCTTACTCTATACGTGTGACCCTATAGGAAATATATTTGGTTGATATTAAATATAAACATTTTATATTTAATATAATATAATGAGCGGCATTTAGCAATACATCATTATCTAAATATAATTATCAAAATATGCTATAAGTGATAAAATTTATATGTTTGGTCCTTTTGTCAAGATATCCAATTAGGCTCAAGGCATGGTCACCGTCATCCTTGTATGGCCTAATTCGTTTTACTTGATATCAGAGTAAACTTTTATTAAATGAATATCCAATATTTATTTTCCTAGCATGGCCATGCATTTTCTTAAGTTTCACTCCATCAAGTGGCCCATGGATATTACTCCTGTCATATAGGAGAGACAAATTCCATTTACATCACTCACATCTCTCTGCATGATTTGTACACTTCCTAATTGCAACCTTTATGATCACCTTGTTATAAATGATTTTTAACTGTATTAAAACAACAAACTCCCCATGTAGGAATCGTAGTGACTTCAGGTCGAACGACTACATATACCATTATCACATTGAGAACTATTTATGATATTCATGTAATGATCCATGCAACGTTCTCATGGTGGGTCTGTCCAGTACACCATTACTCTTCATGTGTACCTATATGAAGACTTAATATTGTCCATATCCATGATTTGTGATCAGATCAATAGTACATTCACACACTAGTCTTAATGTATTTACATGTCCCCATATAAATACTTGACTATGGATGTTTTAGGAATAATTCTCATATGACCTATTATTCCAAGGACTAATAAAGGTTGTTAAACTATTTAACAAAAATGTCTTATTCAAAATGATGCATCCTATATAGGCTCGTAGTGTATATTTCCAATAGGACTAGCAAGACATTTTAGGAAAGACAAGACAATTGTGTTCATTAAGGGAAATGTCTACTAGCCCAAGCTTGATAAGGATGGCATTCAACATATCCAACAATGTCAAGTATGTCATCTTGCTAAAATCCAAAAGCCAGGATACATGATTATATATGCCCTTTCTAGTTCCTGAAGTACCTTGGGAAGATGTTCGAATAAACTTTGTCCTTGGACTACCTTGAACTCAATGGCATGCAAATTTTATAATGGTGGTCATAGATAAATTCTCAAATATGATTTATTTAATTCCTTGTCAAAAGATGGATGATATTCTTTATGTTGCATACTTGTATTTCAAAATAATCATTTATCTTCACGACATCTGTAAAATCATTAGCTCTAATAGAGATGTCAAGTTTATTAGTCATTTTTAGAAAATCCTATGGAAAAATATAAGAGTTAAACTATAGTTTAGCAGTGTAAGTTATCCACAGCTAAATGAATAAATTGATGCAATCATTCAACTTCTAGAAATTCTGTTACGAAGTTTGGTTACAAAGAATCTCCATCTGTGGGATCAAATTATCACTCAAGGGAACTCACTTATAATAATTCCATTAATAAAGCTATTGGAAGATGTCCTTTCAAAGTAGTATATAGAGCACGACCTCTTAGTCCCTTGGACATGGCTCCTTTTATCACCAAGGATCGATACAACGCTAATGTTGATTAGAAAGCCAAAGAAATAAAAAAACTTCATAAGCAAGCTAGAGCAAGAATTGAAAGGAAATAGTAAAATTATAAAACTCAACGAGATAAGCACCAGAAGGAACAAATTTTCAACAAAGGAGACTCACCTACAAAATCTAATGAACTATTTCACGTAGATCACTAGATTAATGACAATGTTTACAATATTGAACTACAGGTTTCTATGGCATCCTAGCTACCTTCAATATAGATGATTTACCCTTTATAATGAAGAAGAAAGAGTTTAGCCTCGAAGGCGAGTCTCTCCAACCCAGGAGAATGATTTGGAAGTCAACAAAGATTAGTATGCTTTAACAATTTTCATCACCCTTGAAGCTTACTCAAATAGATACAAATTTTTCATGCATTTTCTCTATGCTTAGCTACAATTTAGATTTCCTTCCTTGTTTCTTTACTTATAAAGGATCCACTTATAAGCATTCAACAAGTGATAAGTGCTGATTAAGCATTGATTTCATGACTTATTTGAACTAAGTTAGTAAAGACTTGAGCTAAAATTGATGAATTATTGAAGGAATTAAGCATGACTCTTTTAAGTAGTAATGGATAGATGTATGATAGGGCCCGCAAGCGCACGGGTTATGTCGCGTAATATAAAAGATTATCGTTCTCCACAGGGACTGTGTTCAAAGTACTGGCATATTAAAATTTAATTATCCACATAATTGATTTTTAAGATTTTTATAAAATAAAGCACAAATTAAAATTGCACAGGATACGAATAAATATAAAAATAAAATTTACTTGACACTTAAAAATCAGAGTTGAAAATATCTTGGGATTTTGGGGGATTAAGACTCTATTTTATGTTAATGAATTTTAACTTTTCATAAATAAGAATCGAATTAAGTTTTCCAAGGCGAATTTTCCAAAAGCTAATTAATATGTTCCTCTCAGAATCCTATTAAGGTACCTAACCTATGGAAAGCGCTGCTTAATCCTCAGAAAGGCTCATTATCGTTTTATGAAAATCCCTTTTATTTCCTCAAAATAATTTTGATTACTTTCACGGTTTTACCGAGGTCACAGAAAGCATCTCAAAAATCTTAGGTTTAGTTCAAAGCTTTCTGGTAAAAATAAATCTCTCGATTCTATTTATTACCTAAACTTACTAATATACCCGCAAGTATACAGTTTTATCATTTAGGTTCTTGTTAGGAATTACTAAAAGAATTAAGCATAATTGAACTAAATGGAAAACAGAAATTTATTTAATTCCAAGTCAAAATAATATTAACAATAAAATATTATCATACCCCCTTTATCCCAAGATAATTAATTTAGCTACTCATGAAATAATTCAAATTCATATAAATAATGGAAAAATAAAACATACAAGACATGGTAAAAATAAAGACTTACGGGTTTCTCCAAAAGCTCAGAATAATTTACCACTGTAATTCCTTGTTGCAATATTCTCCATCAATTACAAATTTAAATTCTCACTTTTACAACCCTCACACTCTTAAAATAAAATAAAGAAAAAGAAAGTAAAGAAAAAATGGGAACGGGACAGAGAAAGAAAATAAGAGAAATAAACAGAAAGAAAAGAAAGAAAAGAGAAACGAAAAAACAAAGAGAAAGGAAGGAGGAATTGGAACGGAGCTGATGGTAATTGATGGAAAGAGATTGATTTTTTGCTGATGGGTTGCTGCTGCTTTTATAGGCAAATGGATGGAGGATTCCAGCTATGAAAACACGTTCAATTTGCAAGTGGAAGAAACTTTCGGTGCATGTGAGTTCCAGCTGTGCCAATTTGTTTCCAATTTGCATATTTTAATATTTCCAATAATTCGGTGCTTGGATTTTAGTGAAGATTGGTGCAGAATGATGAAATTCAGAGTGAAAAAATGTTATTTTCCCACAAATCCGAGTGAAAGCTTGCTGGAGGGTGGTTTACTGAGTGCTGGACGGTGTGGGTGCAAATTGGACAGCGCGAAGAGGAGTTGCTGTTGGATGGAGATCTGTACGGTGTGGAGAGTATTGCTAGACGGTGTTGGTTGGAGAGGAGTCTGGGCGGTGTTGGTTGGAGAGGAGTCTGGGCGGTGTTGTGTTGAGTGGGTTGTCTGGGCGGTGTTGTGGATGGAAAGGAGAGGATGATGTGTGTTATGGATTAGAAGAAGAAAGGGATAGTGGATAGGGAATAGGATGGTGTTGTGGCTTGAGGACGGTGTAGAGTGATCCGTTGTTTGGAGTTGTGGAGTGTAGGTCAGTTTTGAAAAGAGAGGGGACGGTGTTTGCTGGATGAAAGGACGAGTGAAGATTGACTGAAGAGCAACTTCCATTCAGTCGGAATTGACTACAGAAGGACTCGGAACCGACTGAAACCATTCACTCGGCTCAGGTTCATGGAGTTCATTCAGAACAGATTGAAGACTCACTCAGCTCAGATTCAATCGGTTCCTAATCATTTTCACTCGGCTGTCTCTGAATTTGAACAACTCGGTTTAAAGCTTTGCTTTGGAATTCACTCGGAAGTGCCTTTTTATTTTTCACTCAGAACTTGCACTTGAAGGACTCTGGAAGCTGGCTGGTAGAAGTTTATGGCCGAGCTTTATTTTGCTCGGAAGTGCAGCTTTTTGCCTTAGCTTACTCGAATGTCTTCCTTGGAGACTTTTCACTCGGTTTTAATGCGAAACTTAAAAGTCAGTCCGAGTGTGATTCACTCCTGGTCGGATTTCACCTTGTCCGATTAAGACACCATTCGGAAATGCCTTGTTCTCCGAATGAAATCACTCGGATTCTCCTTAGTCAGCATTTATTCATTCAATGGCATTCCTTCTTCTCGGAATCAATTCACTCGGATTCAGCTTTTTGCCCAGAAAAGCACTTGTTCTTTGGTCAGACCTGCTTCAGTCAGCATTCTTCACTCGGATTTACTTCAATCAGCAAATTCCGACTCGGATTCACTTCAATCAGCAATCCTTTCACTCGGAAAATACCTTTGGGTAGCATTTATTAAAGCTCAGTTCCAATCGAATTTTCCTAAAACCGAGACTTATTCCTTTTTAGCATTGATCCTTCACTCGAGTCAGCCATTTATCACTCGAAATGGCTTTGACAGGGAATATTTCACTCGGATTTTCCTCCAGCAGTGCAGTATTCCACTCGGATTTGGTCATTTCTGAGCTATCCCACTCGGATTTGGCCTATTTTGAGTCAGATTTCATTGCTTTTGAGTCGGATTTATGCTTTCTGAGTCGGAATTCAGCATAAAAAGAGAGTTCTTTCTACTTTGGGCTTCTTCTTCTTGTTTCATTATCATTTTATGGTCGTTTTTCTCTTGTTTTTGACCTTTTATTACCTTAATTTCTACAAAATAACATACCCAAGTAGACTAGAGTGGAAAGAAAGCAAAAATCTCAATAAATAAAGGAAATACAGTGCATAATGATTAAAATCCTAAGCAAACTAGATCTATTTTATTGTGTTATAAAGCACTTATCAAAATACCCCAAACCAAAACATTGCTTGTCCTCAAGCAATCACCATATTCACAAGATAAAATACAGAAAACATTAAACTTAATAAACTAAGGAATCCAAAACAGAGAAAC
The DNA here is from genome assembly GCA_037962975.1 of Clitoria ternatea. Taxonomy (NCBI): domain Eukaryota; kingdom Viridiplantae; phylum Streptophyta; class Magnoliopsida; order Fabales; family Fabaceae; genus Clitoria; species Clitoria ternatea. The sequence goes on from CM075670.1 coordinate 160,692,401, forward strand.
TCATTTATTCAAATGCCAATTTTATTTTTCTTATGTGAATCAATTTTCAATGTCAAGACTTGAGATACTCTTCTCACAATTTTCACTCAAGTGTTTCAAGGTTTGTGTATCTCTCAAATCATCATAGTCAAAAAACATTACCATAAGCTTGTTAATAAACCAGAAACTCCACAGTTTAGATAGAAAATATGTCAAAGTCTAAAGGTCTTTCAAAGGGTTGTAACGGGGCCATGGGTCGTATTGTCAGGGTAGGAATTTCAAGAAAAATTGAGTACAAAAGGGCTTAAACATTCATGAATGATTCAAACTACCATCATAATTTCATAAACTAACAGAGCAAATTTTTGAACTTTTATGGACTTTTTGGAATTCATTCAATATCATCCTTTTGATTTTCTTTTTTCCTTTTTTTTTGTTTACATTCCATACATATTTTTCTTAAGTCCTTTTTTATTTTATTTTTGCTCTACTAAATTTCCAACTTTTTCACCATTAAGAGAATATCAGTCAATGAAAGGTTTCAAAGAAAAATTTTCACTTTCAGGCTCAAAAGGGGCAACTAGAGGTCAAATTGTGCAAAAATTCTGAGGCTTAAGAATAAGACCTAATTGTGCCTTTATCATCCTAAGACATACAATCAAAAACCATTTTGAATAGGTTGAAAAACAAGTTCTAGAATATTAATGACTATGAGATTCACTCAATCAAGAAAATATGGGTTTTGAAAATTTGTTTGATAAATAACCCATTTTGGCTCAAGTCTAACCATGGAAAGTCTTTTCAAGGAAAGTTTTAATCACATAAGGTTCATTTAAGCATTTATTTGGCATTTAAACAATCAAATTTTGAAAATTTTACTCAAAATTTTGGGGTCCTTAGATACTTTAGCCTTGTGTTCAAAGTAACTTTATCATGCAATAATGGTAAATTACAAGATTACAAACAAGGAAAACACACATGCAAAATAAAATAACAATCACACAACGTAAACAAAACAGTTAAGTTTTCTTACCTACCACCCCAAACCAGAATTTGACATTGTCCTCAATGTTAAAATGGATGATAAAAGGATAAGAAAACTTACCTGTAATAACCCCAAACCAGCATCTGACATAGTTGGTTTTTTTTTATAGAATAAAAGCTTAAAATAAATAAAACAACAACTTTTTATAGGGTTACCTCCCTATCAGTGCTAAGTTTTAAGTCTTCAGCCAGACTTCTCACCGTTTGGATTTACTCATCAGGAGCATCAAACAAGTCCAAGTCACTTGCTTGTTGTATTGGTTGACCTGTCAGATAGTGCTTTACTCTCTGTCCATTTACCCTAAATGTACCAGATTTCTCACTCCATAGTTCGACAGCTCCAAAGGGGAAGACTTTTGTCACCTTGAATGGTCCCGACCATCGGGATCTCAGTTTACCTGGAAAAAGCTTCAGTCTGGAATTAAATAGTAAAACCATATCACCTGGATTAAATGTTCTCCGTTAGATGTGACGATCATGCCATTGTTTGGTTTTTTCTTTATAAATTCTGGCATTTTCGTATGCATCTAGATGGAGTTCTTCAAGCTCATTTAATTCCAACAATCTTTGTTCACCTGCAGCCTTATGATCAAAGTTAAGAGTTTTAACAGCCCAAAAAGATTTATATTCTAGCTCAACAGGTAAATGACAGGGCTTCCCATATACTAGCTTAAAAGGTGTGGTTCCAATGGGAGTTTTGTATGCGGTTCGATACGCCCATAAGGAATCATCTAACTTAATAGACCAATCCTACGTGATGTATTCACCACTTTTTGAAGAATATTTTTAATTTCCCGATTGGATACCTCAACTTGTCCACTAGTTTGTGGGTGATAAGGTGTAGCAACCTTATGCTTAACTCCATATTTCTTTAGAAGGGTCTGAAAAGTTTTCTCAATAAAATGAGACCCTCCATCACTTATAACACATTTTGGGACCCCAAACCTTGGAAATATTATTTTCTTGAAAAGTTTAATAACAGTCTTAGCATCAGAATGGGGTGAAGCAATGGCTTCCACCCATTTTGACACATAGTCAACTGCCACTAATATGAACTGATTTCCAAAAGAAGAGGGAAAGGGACCCATAAAATCAACACCCCATACATCGAACAATTCAACTTCTAAAATGGTATTTAATGGCATTTCTTGTCTCTTACCAATGTTACCTGTTCTTTGGCAAGCATCACAAGTTAGAACATACTTACGTACATCCTTAAAAATATTTGGCCAATAGAACCCAACTTGCAATATTTTAGCAGCTGTCTTGGAGGTGCTCATGTGCCCTCCATAGGAAAGAGAATGGCAATGATCCAAGATAGCATGGACATCATCTTGTGAAACACATCTCCAGATCATACCATCTGCACATTGCTTGAAAAGGAGTGGTTCATCCCAATAATAATGCTTGACATCTGCATAAAACGTTTTCCTTTGCTGAAAGCTAAGATCAGGAGGTAAGATACCACATGCAAGAAAATTTACAAAATCAGCATACCAAGGAACACGTTGGATACTAAGATTCAAGAGTTGTTCATCTGGAAAAGATTCATTGATGGGAATATTATCTGTTTCTTCTTTTTCAGATGTCAACCTAGATAGGTGGTCAGCGACCAAGTTCTCGGTACCCTTCTTGTCCTTAATTTCCAAGTCAAATTCTTGCAATATTAGAATCCACCTAATTAATCTAGGCTTTGCTTCCTTTTTATTCAATAGATACTTAATGGCAGAGTGGTCAGTGTAAATAGTAACATGTGAACCTGCCAAATAAGACCTAAATTTATCAAAAGCAAAGACAATAGCTAACAGTTCCTTTTCAGTTGTGGCATAATTTACCTGAGCATCATCTAGCGTCCGGCTGGCATAATGAATTACATGGAGCTTTTTATCCTTTCTTTGCCCTAACACAGCCCTCACTACGTAATCACTCGCATCGCACATCAGCTCAAATGGGAGTTTCCAATCAGGTGGTTGTACGATGGGGGCAGAGATTAGAGCTTGCTTAATCCTGCAAAAAGCTTCCATACAAGATGAATCAAAATTGAAAGGCACATCCTTACCCAGAAGAGTTGTAAGAGGCTTTGTGATCTTGGAGAAATCTTTAATGAACCTACGGTAAAATCCCGCATGTCCAAGAAAACTCCGAATACCTTTCACATTTGTGGGTGGAGGCAATTTTTCAATTACTTCCACTTTAGCCTTATCAACTTCTATACCTCTCTCAGACACCAGGTGTCCAAGAACTATGCCTTCTCTTACCATAAAATGGCATTTTTCCCAATTCAAGACCAGATTGGTCTCTTCACAACGCTGTAAGACTTGACACAAATTTGTTAAACAATTATCAAAATCCAAACCATGCACTGAAAAATCATCCATAAAGACTTCCATCACATTTTCAATAAGGTCAGAAAAAATTGCTTGCATACACCTTTGAAAAGTCACAGGTGCATTACATAAACCAAAAGGAATACGTCTATAAGCATAAGTCCCATAAGGGCAAGTGAAGGTAGTCTTTTCTTGATCAGATGGATGAATGGGAATTTGATGAAAACCTGAATACCCATCCAAATAACAGAAATAAGAGTGTTTCGCAAGTCTTTCAAGCATCTGATCAATAAAAGGGAGGGGAAAATGATCTTTTTTCGTGGCGCTATTTAACTTCCTATAATCAATGCACATGCGCCAACCAGAGACAATCCTAGTAGGAATCAAGTTATGTTTATCATTTTCAATCACAGTTATTCCCCCTTTTTTAGGTACCACATGGACCGGACTTACCTATTTACTACTATCAACAGGATATATGACTCCAGCATCAAGCAATTTCAAAATTTCCTTTTTAACCACTTCTTGCATTTTAGGATTTAATCTCCTAAGTGGTTCTACTGTGGGCCTACTTTCATCTTCTACAGTAATCCTGTGCATACAAAGAGAAGGGCTAATCCCTTTGATATCATCCATTATATAACCTATTACCTTTCTATACAACCAAAGTTGTTTCAAAAGTTTTTCAGTTTCACATGGATTTAATTCAGCATTGATAATCACAGGATATGTGGAATTGGGACCAAGAAATTCATACCTTAATGAAGCTGGTAAAGGTTTTAATTCCACATTGGGGCTTACCACTTTGTCACACATGACCTCAGTATCATGTAGGGCCTTAGAGCAATCAGATGTTTCTGTCGGCTCAATCATGAAAACATTTTCAAGTGGGTCATTAGGAAGGGTTGCTTCCTTTACCACTTGTTCAACAAAATCCACAATACAGCAAACATCATTATAAGGTTTTTCTAAAACATTTTTCAAGTTAAAATCAACCTTTTGGTTTCCAACAGTTAGAGACAACTTACCATTCTTGACATCGATCACAGCACCTGCAATTGCTAAAAATGGTCTGCCTAAAATAATAGGAATCAAAGAATCTTCGTCCATTTCAAGCACAACAAAGTCAGCAGGTATAAAAAATTTTCCTATTTTAATAGGAACATCCTCTAAAATTCCTACAGGATATTTTACAGATCTATCAGCCAATTGTAAAGACATCCTAGTAGGTTTTAGTTCACCCAATCCTAACTTTTCAGCAACAGATAATGGCATTAAACTCACACTCGCTCCTAAATCACACAATGCTTTATCTATATTCATGTCACCAATCATGCAAGGAATAGAGAAACTACCTGGATCTTGGAGCTTGGGTGGAAGTTTCTTTTGAATTAGAGCACTGCACTCTTCAGTAAGTGCAACTGTACCATCTTCCTCTAGTCTTCTTTTGTTGGACAGAATGTCCTTCAGGAACTTTGCATATGTGGGCATTTGCTGCAAAGCATCTGTAAAAGGAATATTAATATACAATTTCTTTAAAACATCAAGGAACTTACCAAATTGTTTGTCCAACTTTGCTTTGGCTAAGCGCTGAGGAAATGGAATGGGAGGTTGATATGGCTTAACCTCCTCCTTCTTTTCTTGTGGTTTCTCTTCTTCAATTACTGGATGAGATGAAGATTCATCGACTTTCTTTTCCTCCTTTGTTGTCTTGTCAACTGGCCCATCGTATTGAGTACCACTCCTAAGAGTGACAGCCATGGTTTGGTTGGATGGTCCAGCCTCTGGTTTTCCAGGAAATGTTCTTGGTGCTCTTTGAGAATAGGAGGCTTGTTGGGCAATTTGATTTTCCAGTATTTTGTTGTGAGTGGCAAGAGAGTCCACTTTTGAAGCCAAGTTTTTTATTGCATCAGAGAATTCATCATTTTGTTTAAGTTGAGTAGCTACAAATGTCTCCATCAAGGATTCTAGCTTTGATTTTTATGGAATATAGGTTCCTTGTTGAGGTTTGTAGTTACTTTGGAATTGAGGTGGCCTATTTTGGAAGCCAGGTGGACCTTGTGGAGGTCTGTAGTTACCTTGATAATTTCCACCATAGTTTCCAATAGTATCCACCTGATGCATTTCTTATTCTTGATTAGGAGTCCTTGCTAAATGGCAATTTGTAGCTCCATGTCCTGAAACACCACAAACTTCACAAACAATGTTAGTAGCACCTGTTGACCCTATTTTATCAAGTTTTAATGTTAATGCTTCAACTTTGGCAGAAAGTAAGGAAAGAGCATCAACAGAGTACTTACCTGGTGTTTTAGAAGGTAATCCTCTCTTAAAGTTCCATTGGTGAGTGTTTTGAGCTATTTGCTCGATCAGGTTCTCAGCTTCATCAACATTTTTACTCATGAAGGCTCCTCCAGCTGCAGCATCTAAAGAGATCTTTTGTGTGGAAGTTAGTCCATTATAGAAAATATGGATTGTCAACCACCTTTCTATCCCATGGTGAGGACATTCTCTTAGCAACTCTCTGTATCTTTCCCAAGCTTCATACAAGGATTCATCATCTTTTTGTGAAAATTTGATGATTTATTTTTGTATTTACATGTGATAACAGGTTTTGATAATGACAAGGAAACAAGCACTGCAAACTCTTTATGAATCAAAAATAATTAAAGGTGTCATATAAATTCAAATGCAAGAAGAAAACGGTTTCACAAAAGTTCAAGAAATCAAGAAACCAATGAGCCAAGACACAGGAAAGCAACCATGAATCACTAAATACAAATAGATGACCAACAGGCATGGAGAAATGTCAAATTGCAAAGCCTGAATCGATTCAAGCACGAGTGAATCGATTCACAGTCCTGGAAGTCACAAAACTGAAAACAGAATGGGTTGAATCGATTCACCATGACTCTGAATCGATTCGAACACCTGGGAGTCACTTTATTTGAAGACAGAATGCTTCGAATCGATTCAGACAATGCTCGAATCGATTCATACGAATCAGAAACTCTAAATTGCAGAAACAGAATGTTTCGAATCAATTCAGACAAAGCTCGAATCGATTCATACGAATCTGGAACTCAAATTTGCACAAATCAGAATGCTCTGAATCGATTCAAGGCACTACGAATCGATTCAAGAAGTGGGAAACACCACTAAAAAGACAGATTTAAGTGGGAAACAAGAACCCAATCTTATAATGCGCAAAGACAAGCTGGAGCCATCATCTTGCAACGGCTAGGAGACCTTGATGCTGCACAAATGACTCTATAAATTGAAGAGGAACACAAGCACAAAGGGACACCCAAGAAGCTACAATTCCTTTGCTCATTCTTGTGCTTTGTAAGCCTTATTCTTGTATATCTTGAATCTCATTTGTATATCCTCTCTTCTTGAGAGATTAGAAATTGTGTGAGCTATCATTTTGCTTATCCACTCTATTGAGAGAGTTACTTGCTTGTAAACACTACACCAAAACACCAAAGTTCACTCTAGGTTGAGTGGTTACAAAGGTTGAGGCTCAACCTTTGGGATATTGTGAGATTGAGAGATTGGGTGGGTTGCCCTTATACTTGTGAGGATTGGGTTCTTGAGTGTGGGACACTAGGAAGCCGCAATTGCTCAAAGTTGTATCTCTAGTCTACAATAGTGGAAAATCCTCTAAGTGGGTTGCTTAGAGGCGAGACGTACACCGGATTGGTGGAACTCGTTAAATCGGTTTGCAAAGCTCTTCTCCCTTACTCTTTTACTTTCATATACTGCACTTAACTGGCTTGTGTTGATTGATTGTGGCTTGCATACTTGAACTTGTTTAAATTGGTAAATCTTGAAGACTGCACACCAAGTGTTTGTTTAATTATCTCAGCTATATTTACCTTTGTTTTGCATTGCATATTTCACTAAACTTTATTTCACTTGCATAATCTTGTAAATTTGTATATAAGAATCAAGTTCAAAGGTATTCCAACTAAAAGTTTTAAAAACTCAATTCACCCCCCCCCTCTTGAGTATTGAGGCCACTTGAATAACAAGTGGTATCAGAGCTTGACTCTTGGTAGATCAAGCTTAACAGCTTCAAGAGATAAAGATGGCCTCAAATTCTCTAAACCTTTTTCCTGAGGGTGGTGCTACAAATCGACCTCCCGCTTTCAATGGGGAAGGTTATACCTTTTGGAAAGAGAGAATGAAAATCTTCATTCAATCAGTTGACTTAAGAGTGTGGAATGCCATTGAAAATGGTCCTTTTATACCTATACATACTGTTGATGATAAACTAGTTGAAAAACCTATGGATAATTGGACTAGTGAAGAAGAGAAGAAAGTACAATACAATTACAAGGCTAAAAATCTAATTACTCTTGCACTAGGACCAGATGAATTTTTCCAAGTAATCACTTGTAAATCCGCCAAGGAAATGTGGGATACTCTTCAAGTAACCCATGAAGGTACAAATGATGTTAAAGACTCTAAGATTAGTACACTAACTAGTCAATATGAGTGCTTTAGATTAAACTCTCATGAATCAATTATTGATATGCAAAAAAGATTCACTCTCATCATTAATCAACTCATTACACTTGGAAAGACTTACACTAACAAAGAGCTCATTCGTAAAGTGTTGAAAAGTCTTAACAGAGAATGGCAACCGCTAGTTACCGCCATCAAACAATCTCCTAGCATAAACGAAATGTCTCTTGCCACACTATTTGGTAAGTTGCAGGAACAGGAACAAGAGCTGAAAGAATTAAAGATGGCGGAAGAGGAAGAAAAATCTTCCAAGAAAAAGGGTCTCGCTCTCAAGGCCACTCCCATAAATGAAGAAGAATCCGGAAGTGAACTTGATGAAGAAGAAGAGTTTGGACTATTTGTGAAACGCTTCAGGAAATTCATGAAAGGCAAACGCTTCCAAAGAAGCTTCAAAAACCCAAGTAAGAAACCTATCTCTAAAGAAAATTCTTCCTCACCCAATTGTTTTGAATGTGGCAAGGAAGGGCACTTCAAAGCGGATTGCCCAAATCTTAAGAAGAAGGGAAAAGAGAAAAGAGGAAGAAGGAGAGCATATATAGCATGGGATGAAAATGAGATAAGCAGCTCGGATGACTCAGAAAATGAAGAAGCAAACCTTTGCCTCATGGCCAACCACCAAGAAGAAGATGATGAGGTAAACTTCCATGACTTAGATAAGGATGAATTACTTTATGCTATAGAGGAATTGTATGATAAATTTACAAAAGTCTCCAATAGACTTAAGGTGTCCAGAAAAACTAGTGACACTCTAGAGATGCACCTTATGGAGGTTTGCAAAGAGAATGAATGCTTAAAAGAAGAATTGAAAAACGCTCAAACATGCTCCAAAAGTAAACCTTGTGATTTTGCTAAGAAATGTGTTGATCTAGAAAATAAAGTCCTAGATCTAAACAAAACCTTAGAGAGGTTTACAAATGGTAGAGATAATCTGAATGTACTACTTGGAAATCAAAGATGCATGTGTTGACAAAACTGGTTTAGGGTACAATTCTGTTAAAAAGGAAAAGCATTACAAAAACTTCTTTGTACCCCCTATGAGATCATCTTCGCCCTTTATAAAATGCAATCATTGTGGATTCAAAGGTCATAACTCTTCAAATTACAATGTTAGAAAATTAGGGCCAAAGGTTATAAGAAAGGTGTGGGTTCCCAAAGGGACATTACCACAAGCTAACCTTAAAGGACCCAACATAAAATGGGTACCTAGTTCTCTAAACTAATCTTGTTTTGTAGGTATGCTTCAACGCAAGCAACACCCATTGGTACTTGGATAGTGGGTGTTCAAAGCATATGACGGGAGACATAAGCAAGTTTACATCATTCACTCCCAAGAGAAAAGGAAGTGTCACCTACGGAGACAACACCAAAGGAAGGATCCTAGGCATCGGAAATATAGGTAAGAATTCTTCCATATCCATAAGTGACGTGTTGTATGTTGAAGGCCTCAAACATAATCTACTTAGCATAAGTCAATTATGTGACAAAGGATATAGAGTTTTGTTTGAATCAAATTGTTGCATAATTGAGCATAAGACTAATAAGGAAGTTAAGTTTGTAGGCCAAAGAATTGATAATATTTACATGATTGATATGGATAGTTTGTCTACAAATGATGAACAATGCTTCATTTCAAAAGAGGATGAAACTTGGCTATGGCATAGGAGAATAGCTCATATACATGTAGACCATTTGAACAAACTTGTTTCCAAAGAATTAGTAATTGGTTTACCAAAGCTTAAGTTTGAAAATAGATTTTGTGATGCATGTCAAAAGGGAAAACAAGTAAAGGCATCTTTTCAATCCAAAAACATTATTTCCACACAAAGGCCTTTACAACTTTTGCACATGGACTTATTTGGACCATCCAAAATCAAAAGCTTTGGAGGCAATTACTATGGTCTAGTTATTGTAGATGACTATTCTAGATATACATGGACATTGTTTCTTGCTCATAAAAATGAAGCTTATCATGCATTCAAGAAACTTGCAAAGATTATCCAAAATGAGCAAAATTCTAAAATTACATCCATTAGAACCGATCATGGGGGAGAATTTGAAAATCAATCTTTTGAAAAGTTTTGCGAAAAACATGGTATTAATCACAATTTTTCAGCTCCTAGAACTCCACAACAAAATGGAGTAGTTGAAAGGAAAAATAGATCTTTAGTGGAGCTTGCTAGAACCATGCTAAATGAAAACCATATTGCAAAACATTTTTGGGCCGATGCGGTAAACACCGCGTGTTATGTTATGAATAGGTGTTTAATAAGGCCTATTTTAAAGAAAACCCCCTATGAACTTTACAAGGGTAGAAAACCCAACATTGCACACTTTCATATTTTTGGATGTAAATGTTTTGTGCTCAATAATGGAAAGGATAACCTAGGAAAGTTTGATGCCAAATCTGATGAGGCAACCTTCCTAGGATACTCTCAATCTAGTAAATCTTATAGATTATTCAACAAACGCACGAATACCATAGAAGAATCCATTCATGTTAAATTTGATGAAAATAGCCATAACCCTCCGAGAAAGGAAGATGTTGATGATCTTGTAGGTACTCTTCAAGAATTGACCATTGATGACAAGGAAGGAGAAATCAAAGACACAAATAAAGCCAAACATGAGGAACCACAACATTGGATCACTTTGAAGGATCATCCTCTAGACAAAGTCATAGGTGAAATGACTCAAGGTGTAAGTACCAGAAATGCAATTAGAAATACATGCAATCATTTAGCCTTTGTATCTCAAATAGAACCCAAGAACATAAATGAGGCTATTATTGATGAACATTGGATGTTGGCCATGCAAGAAGAGCTAAATCAATTTGAAAGAAATGAAGTTTGGGAGCTTGTGCCAAGACCCAATGATCACCAAATAATAGGAACTAAATGGGTATTTAGGAATAAAATGGATGAAAATGGTATAATTACTAGAAACAAAGCTAGGCTAGTAGCTAAAGGGTATAATCAAGAAGAAGGTATTAATTATGAAGAAACGTATGCACCCGTAGCTAGATTAGAAGCAATTAGACTACTATTAGCCTTCGCATGCTGTAGGGATTTCAAATTGTACCAAATGGATGTTAAAAGTGCTTTCTTGAATGGATACATTCAAGAGGAAGTATATGTTGATCAACCTCCAGGTTTTGAAAACCATCAATTTCCAAAACATGTTTTCAAATTGAAGAAAGCTTTGTATGGTTTGAAACAAGCTCCAAGAGCTTGGTATGAAAGGTTGAGTAAATTTCTTTTAGAAAATCACTTTGAAAGAGGAAAGGTTGATACAACCTTATTCATAAAGCACAAGAAAAATAACATACTATTAGTACAAGTCTATGTTGATGATATAATATTTGGTGCCACTAATGAGTCAATGTGCAAGGAGTTTGCTAAGCTAATGCAGGAAGAATTTGAAATGTCCATGATGGGGGAACTCACTTTCTTCCTTGGACTACAAATCAAGCAAACCCATGAAGGCACATTCATCAACCAATCCAAATATTGCAAAGAGCTACTAAGAAAATTCAATATGGACAAAGCAAATGATATTGCTACACCCATGGGCACTTCATGCTACTTGGACAAGGATGAGAAAGGTAAGGATGTTGAACTCACAAAATATAGAGGTATGATAAGATCCTTACTTTACTTAACCGCTAGTAGACCGGATATCATGTTTGCTGTGTGTATGTGTGTTAGATACCAGGCTTGTCCTAAAGAATCTCATCTTACTGCAGTAAAAAGGATAATGAAATATTTGGTAGGAACTCAAAATGTTGGTTTATGGTACCCCAAAGGGGCTGAATGTATTTTAGTTGGTTACTCTGATTCAGACTTTGCAGGATGTAAACTTGACAGGAAAAGCACTAGCGGAACATGTCACTTGCTTGGTAGTTCTCTTGTTTCTTGGCATAGCAAGAAACAAGTAAGTGTTGCGCTATCAACAACTGAGGCAGAATATGTTGCAGCTGGTAGCTGTTGTGCTCAAATCCTTTGGATGAGACAACAACTTCTAGATTTTGGAGTTGTATTAGACCATGTGCCTCTTAAATGTGATAATACTAGTGCTATTAACATCTCAAAGAATCCTGTAATGCATTCTAGAACCAAACATATTGAGATTAGGCATCATTTCATTAGAGACCATGTATTAAAAGGAGACTGTGTACTTGAGCATGTTGAAACTTCTAAGCAACTAGCAGATATTTTCACAAAACCCTTGGCTAGAGAACAATTCGTCCATATTAGAAGAGAGTTAGGAATTCTTGACATGACCAATTATGTTTGAATGATCTCTTAATTTTGTGTATTGATTGCTTGATAACGGTTGTTGATTAATAAGAAGGCAAAAGATCTTCATGAAAATAAAGTCTTCATGATCCAAAATGAACCTCTTCATGCCTTGAATAAATTGGAATGGATAGAAATGTAATCTGGAGTAAATCAGTCATTCGAATCGATTCACCTTTCCTCGAATCGATTCACGCGACAGTTTCTCCCCAGTAACGCTGATTTAAGGCACTCATTCACTCTTTCTCTCATTTCTCTTCCACTATCTCCCACTCTCCACCCCTAAAAACCTCCCAACCTCCTCTCTAAAACTTCCACTCAACTTCTCCATCTTCAATGGCATCTTCTTCCCAACCTCACAAAAAGCAACGTGCCAATATTGCTGCTGCTTCATTGCCTCAACACTCCGATCTCTCACGATTTTTCACTACCCAAAAGGAATTGGAAAGGTACCAATCCTCTTTCTCTGAAAAACATCTTATCTCCCCTCATTGGCTTGATGTTCCCTTCTTTGAGACCTCTGGACTTCCTCTTATCAACACCCTTCATCAACAAGAGCTTGTTGGATTTATGGCTCTTGAGGAAGTGACTATCTACCCCGAATTAATCTGTGTCTTTTATTCAACATTACGCCTTCAAGATGCTCGGTACATTGCCAAAGTGAAAGGCAAGACTATAATTCTTAACAATGAAGTTATGAACCAGGTAGGCTTACTTCCTCTTAGCAATGCTTCATTCCATGGCAAGGAACCACCTCTTGCATGGAACTATAACCCCTTGGAGGCAAGAACTCTCTTCAATCTTGCAGGGCCTTCCAGTACCGTTGGAACTTTAAGCCTCAATCACCGTCTTCTGCACTTTGTCCTTGTAAAAATTCTCCTCCCTTCCGGTGGAAATTATGCAAGGCTAAATGAAGCAAAAATTTTGCTACTCTGGGCCATTATAAATGAGAAGGACATTAACTGGATTGACTTGGTAAGGCATCATATGATTGAAGCCCAAAATCTTGCTCATCTTCCATATGCCATCTTCATCACAAAATTGCTCCACCACTACAAAGTGGATTTGAAGAATGAAGTCAAAAAATTGTTGGTCCTAAAGCACCAATTGGAAAAACTCATCTCACCAAGATGAATATTGTTGAATACCATGGACGGTGGCAATTTCTTAGACGTCCCCATCACGATGCTGAAGATGATGCTCCTCCTCCTCCACCACCCGCTCCTACTGATGATCTATTCACCAGACTCACTGCCCACTTGGATCAGCGCCTAGACTCTATGGAAGCCAACATCAATGCTCGCCTGAACAAGCTTGAAGCCAACATGGAAGAGCGATGCACCGAGCTTGCCACTCAAATCTCAAGCATCCATTTTCCTCAGCCTTGATTGACTTTTTGCTCTTCATGATTTCTATTATTTACTCTCATGTTCAGACTTGGTTGTTCTACTGCCACATTTCCTTTACTTACTTTGGTTTATTACAATAGCTAATTTGTTAACTGTTTGGATGATTAAATTTCTTACTTGAATAGTCTTACGTGGCCTGTGATTATTCCTCGATTGATTGCATACTCTCAAATTTTGTTTTTGATAATGACAAAGGGGGAGAGATATATGCTAATGGTTTAAAAGGAGAGATACATGTGTATTTTTTCAAACACTTGAAAAGGGGAGAGATAATGACTGAGATATAATGACAAAAGGCATGGTTTTATTGAAAAACAAAGGGGGAAACATATTTTTTTTAAAAAAAAAAGAAATAATTGTTTAACAAAGGGAGACATGATTTCTTATAACTTGTTAGCACTGCCTTTTTAAAAGTATTATTGGTTATTAAACACCCCAAGAGATGGCCATTGTTTGTCATCATCAAAAAGGGGGAGAATGTATTTGCATGTGATAACAGGTTTTGATAATGACAAGGAAACAAGCACTGCAAACTCTTTGTGAATCAAAAACAATTAAAGGTGTCATATAAATTCAAATGCAAGAAGAAAACGGTTTCACAAAAGTTCAAGAAATCAAGAAACCAATGAGCCAAGACACAGGAAAGCAACCATGAATCACTAAATACAAATAGATGACCAACAGGCATGGAGAAATGTCAAATTGCAAAGCCTGAATCAATTCAAGCACGAGTGAATCGATTCACATCCCTGGAAGTCACAAAAACTGAAAACAGAATGGGTCGAATCGATTCACCATGACTCTGAATCGATTCGAACACCTGGGAGTCACTTTATTTGAAGACAGAATGCTTCGAATCGATTCAGACAATGCTCGAATCGATTCATACGAATCAGAAACTCCAAATTGTAGAAACAGAATGTTTCGAATCGATTCAGACAGAGCTCGAATCGATTCATACGAATCTGGAACTCAAATTTGCACAAATCAGAATGCTCTGAATCGATTCAAGGCACTACGAATCGATTCAAGAAGTGGGAAACACCACTAAAAAGACAGATTTAAGTGGGAAACAAGAACCCAATCTTATAATGCACAAAGACAAGCTGGAGCCATCATCTTGCAACGGCTAGGAGACCTTGATGCTGCACAAATGACTCTATAAATTGAAGAGGAACACAAGCACAAAGGGACACCCAAGAAGCTACAATTCCTTTGCTCATTCTTGTGGTTTGTAAGCCCTATTCTTGTATATCTTGAATCTCATTTGTATATCCTCTCTTCTTGAGAGATTAGAAATTGTGTGAGCTATCATTTTGCTTATCCACTCTATTGAGAGAGTTACTTGCTTGTAAACACTACATCAAAACACCAAAGTTCACTCTAGGTTGAGTGGTTACAAAGGTTGAGGCTCAACCTTTGGGATATTGTGAGATTGAGAGATTGGGTGGGTTGCCCTTATACTTGTGAGGATTGGGTTCTTGAGTGTGGGACACTAGGAAGCCGCAATTGCTCAAAGTTGTATCTCTAGTCTACAATAGTGGAAAATCCTCTAAGTGGGTTGCTTAGAGGCGAGACGTACACCGGATTGGTGGAACTCGTTAAATCGGTTTGCAAAGCTCTTCTCCCTTACTCTTTTACTTTCATATACTGCACTTAACTGGCTTGTGTTGATTGATTGTGGCTTGCATACTTGAACTTGTTTAAATTGGTAAATCTTAAAGACTGCACACCAAGTGTTTGTTTAATTGTCTCAGCTATATTTACCTTTGTTTTGCATTGCATATTTCACTAAACTTTATTTCACTTGCATAATCTTGTAAATTTGTATATAAGAATCAAGTTCAAAGGTATTCCAACTAAAAGTTTTAAAAACTCAATTCACCCCCCCCCCTTCTTGAGTATTGAGGCCACTTGAATAACAGTTTTCTCAGCACATCAGTCTTGTTCCTTGGGTACCATTTATTGATAATAGCACTGGACAATTGTTCCCAAGTTATGATGGATCCTTCAGGAAGAGAGTATAACCACGCTCTTGCTTTATCTCTTAAGGAGAAAGGGAAAAGTCTTAAGCGAATGGCATCATTGGTAGCTCCGTTCATCTTCAGGGTGTCACAGTATTCAAGAAAGATTTGAAGGTGAAGATTTGGATCTTCGGAGGGTAATCCTCCGAATTGGTTCTGTTGAACCATTGAGAGTAGTGAAGGCTTCAATTCAAAATTGTTAGCCTCCACTGTGGGTCTAAGGATGCTAGATCCTCTCCCATTAGTGCTTGGAGCGGCAAAATCTCTTAAGGGTCTGTGTTGGTCCGCCATTTGTTTTTCTTTTTGTTCTTTTTGTTGTTTTTGTTGTTTTCTCAAAGCTCTAAGGGTACGTTCTATCTCAGGGTCAAATCCTAAGTTTAGATCGACACTACGGCTTCGTCGCATAAATAGAAAATAAATGACAAATAAAACAAATTATCACAAAAATAAAACAACAACAGATACACAAAATAAAGAACAAAATACAAAATTACAAACAAAATTTAAAAATAAAAATAAAAATAACAATAAAAATATTAACAAGTATGATCTAATCAAATTTCAATATTGCCGATATTTGAGGGACAATAGTCCCCGACAACGGCGCCAAAAACTTGACAGGGCCCGCACGCGCACGGGTTATGTCGCGTAATATAAAAGATTATCGTTCTCCATAGGGACTGTGTTCAAAGTACCGACATATTAAAATTTAATTATCCACACAATTGATTTTTAAGATTTTTATAAAATAAAGCACAAATTAAAATTTCATAGGATACGAATAAATATAAAAATAAAATTTACTTGACACTTAAAAATCAGAGTTGAAAATATCTTGGGATTTTGGGGGATTAAGACTCTATTTTATGTTAATGAATTTTAACTTTTCATAAATAAGAATCGAATTAAGTTTTCCAAGGCGAATTTTCCAAAAGCTAATTAATATGTTCCTCTCGGAATCCTATTAATGTACCTAACCTATGGAAAGCGCTGCTTAATCCTCAGAAAGGCCCATTATCGTTTTATGAAAATCCCTTTTATTTCCTCAAAATAATTTTGATTACTTTCACGGTTTTACCGAGGTCACAAAAAGCATCTCAAAAATCTTAGGTTTAGTTCAAAGCTTTCCGGTAAAAATAAATCTCTCGATTCTATTTATTACCTAAACTTACTAATATACCCGCAAGTATACAGTTTTATCATTTAGGTTCTTGTTAGGAATTACTAAAAGCATTAAGCATAATTGAACTAAATGGAAAACAGAAATTTATTTAATTCCAAGTCAAAATAATATTAACAATAAAATATTATCATACCCCCTTTATCCCAAGATAATTAATTTAGCTACTCATGAAATAATTCAAATTCATATAAATAATGGAAAAATAAAACATACAAGACATGGTAAAAATAAAGACTTACGGGTTTCTCCAAAAGCTCAGAATAATTTACCACTATAATTCCTTGTTGCAATATTCTCCATCAATTACAAATTTAAATTCTCACTTTTACAGCCCTCACACTCTTAAAATAAAATAAAGAAAAAGAAAGTAAAGAAAAAATGGGAAGGGGACAGAGAAAGAAAATAAGAGAAATAAACAGAAAGAAAAGAAAGAAAAGAGAAACGAAAAAACAAAGAGAAAGGAAGGAGGAATTGGAACGGAGCTGATGGTAATTGATGGAAAGAGATTGATGTTTTGCTGATGGGTTGCTGCTGCTTTTATAGGCAAATGGATGGAGGATTCCAGCTATGAAAACGCGTTCAATTTGCAAATGGAAGAAACTTTCGGTGCATGTGAGTTCCAGCTGTGCCAATTTGTTTCCAATTTGTATATTTTAATATTTCCAATAATTCGGTGCTTGGATTTTAGTGAAGATTGGTGCAGAATGATGAAATTCAGAGTGAAAAAATGTTATTTTCCCCCAAATCCGAGTGAAAGCTTGCTGGAGGGTGGTTTGCTGAGTGCTGGACGGTGTGGGTGCAAATTGGACAGCGCGGAGAGGAGTTTCTGTTGGATGGAGATCTGTACAGTATG
Organism: Clitoria ternatea; assembly: GCA_037962975.1. Classification (NCBI taxonomy): domain Eukaryota; kingdom Viridiplantae; phylum Streptophyta; class Magnoliopsida; order Fabales; family Fabaceae; genus Clitoria; species Clitoria ternatea. The sequence continues at coordinate 160,710,042 of CM075670.1, forward strand.
GAGAGTATTGCTGGACGGTGTTGGTTGGAGAGGAGTCTGGGCGGTGTTGGTTGGAGAGGAGTCTGGGCGGTGTTGTGTTGAGTGGGTTGTTTGGGCGGTGTTGTGGATGGAAAGGAGAGGATGGTGTGTGTTATGGATTAGAAGAAGAAAGGGACAGCGGATAGGGAATGGGACGGTGTTGTGGCTTGAGGACGGTGTAGAGTGATCCGTTGTTTGGAGTTGTGGAGTGTAGGTCAGTTTTGAAAAGAGAGGGGACGATGTTTGCTGGATGAAAGGATGAGTGAAGATTGACTGAAGAGCAACTTCCATTCAGTCAGAATTGACTGCAGAAGGACTCGGAACCAACTGAAACCATTCACTCGGCTCAGGTTCATGGAGTTCATTCGGAACAGATTGAAGACTCACTCAGCTCAGATTCAATCGGTTCCTAATCATTTTCACTCAGCTGTCTCTGAATTTGAACAACTCGGTTTAAAGCTTTGCTTTGGAATTCACTCAGAAGTGCCTTCTTATTTTTCACTCAGAACTTGCACTTGAAGGACTCTGGAAGCTGGCTGGTAGAAGTTTATGGCCGAGCTTTATTTTGCTCAGAAGTGCAGCTTTTTGCCTTAGCTTACTCGGATGTCTTCCTTGGAGACTTTTCACTCGGTTTTAATGCGAAACTTAAAAGTCAGTCCGAGTGTGATTCACTCCTGGTCGGATTTCACCTTGTCCGATTAAGACACCATTCGGAAATGCCTTGTTCTCCGAATGAAATCACTCGGATTCTCCTTAGTCAGCATTTATTCATTCAATGGCATTCCTTCTGCTCGGAATCAATTCACTCGGATTCAGCTTTTTGCCCAGAAAAGCACTTGTTCTTTGGTCAGACCTGCTTCAGTCAGCATTCTTCACTCGAATTTACTTCAATCAGCAAATTCCCACTCGGATTCACTTCAATCAGCAATCCTTTCACTCGGAAAATACCTTTGGGTAGCATTTATTAAAGCTCAGTTCCAATCGAATTTTCCTAAAACCGAGACTTATTCTTTTTTAGCATTGATCCTTCACTCGAGTCAGCCATTTATCACTCGAAATGGCTTTGACAGGGAATATTTCACTCGGATTTTCCTCCAGCAGTGCAGTATTCCACTCGGATTTGGTCATTTCTGAGCTATCCCACTCGGATTTGGCCTATTTTGAGTCGGATTTCATTGCTTCTGAGTCGGATTTATGCTTTCTGAGTCAGAATTCAGCATAAAAAGAGAGTTCTTTCTACTTTGGGCTTCTTCTTCTTGTTTCATTATCATTTTATGGTCGTTTTTCTCTTATTTTTGACCCTTTATTACCTTAATTTCTGCAAAATAACATACCCAAGTAGACTGGAGTGGAAAGAAAGCAAAAATCTCAATAAATAAAGGAAATACAGTGCATAATGATTAAAATCCTAAGCAAACTAGATCTATTTTATTGTGTTATAAAGCACTTATCAATGTATAAAAGAAAAATTATGTTAAAACTCTTGGAAAGTTGTAGGATAATGAGGCATCTTCTTTGGAAAAATTTATGCAAACTTCTTTAGCAAGTCAAAAGAATAATGAGGCATCACTTAGGAACTTGGAAACACAAGTGGGACAACTAGCTTGACAACTTGCTGAAAAACAAAAACCTCAGTATAGAGCAAACACTGAAACAAACCCAATAGAGCATTGCAAGGCTGTGACCACACTGAATGAGGAAAAAACTGAGAAAGAAGATGGACATGGTGCTATCATCTCGGAAGTAGTACCTCATAACACCAAAGATCCAGGAAGTTTTTCTATTCCTGTCACTATTGGAAATCTTTCAAAAAGTAAAGCTTTATTAGATCTTGGTGCTAGTGTAAATTTGATGCCATTATCCATACTTCAAAGTATAGGGGATTTTTCAGTAAAGCCAACAAACATGACTTTAAAAATAGAAGATCAATCAATAAAAACCCCTTATGGTATTGTTGAAAATGTGGAGGTCAAAGTTGATCAATTTGAATTTCATGAGAATTTTGTTGTCATAGATATGGAGGAAGATTCTGAAGTTCCTCTAATACTGGGGAGACCATTCTTGAAAGCAGCCAAAGTCATCATAGATGTGGATGACAGAAAAGTAAAAAATTTGAGTACAAAAAGAAGAAGCTGATTTTGCTATTGAAGGTGCACTTGAAAAACAGAATGGAAGAAAGTCAAGGCCTGACTTAGGCAAGGAGGTGGAAAAACTCAACACTCTCATCCTCCAGCTCCATGATCCATATTGAAAAATCTATCAGGCGTCAAGCTAAAAATGATAAACAAGCGCTTGTTGGGAGGCAACCCAACCTTTTTTATTTAATCTTGTTAGTTTCAATTTGAGCAGTCTTTTTGTTAAAAGTTTTCTCTTATTTTCTTTTTCAGGATTACTCATCACTCATTATCCCAGGGGCCAAAAAGTAAAAAGAAAAACAAGTGTCTTCAATACATTTAAAGGAATGGGCTTAGGCTCAAAACAAGAAAAGAGGTAAAAATGTCAGGAGTGTACAAGCTCAAACACGCTCAAGCGTGGACGATCTGTTTAAAGTCATGCTCAAGCGTGATCTTCCCAGCTTAAGCGAACCATCAGGGGGTCACCACGCTCAAGAGTGGATAGACTCGCTCAAGCGAGTCAAGGTCAAACCAACCCCTGGATGGCTCCCGCCCAATTTGAAGCCCTCATTGCTTGGCTTGGGGACAGCCTTCCTTTTATGGGACGGGATGAGACTTCACAAGATAGGCCAGGACCTTCACAAGGACCTTCAAAAAGAGAACAGGAGACAGAGGATTACTCTTCTAAGGATGAGTGATGAGTTTACTACTTTAGTTTTTAATTGCTTTAGTTTATTTTGAGTTGGTTTTCTTAGTCTAACATTACTGCAACATACTTTGAAAATTTTTAAAATTTTCATGCTTTTGGTTGATTGTTTTGATGCAAAGTTACATGCTTAACAAAAAAAAAAGTTTTGAAAAACCCAACCAGGATTTACAATTTTTGTTTCAAGAAAAGATTCTGAGTTAGCAATTATTTTGAGGCAATAACATTGGTTTTGAGAAGGCAAATTAACTGATTTAAGACCATGAAAATGAATGAAATGAACCATTAAAATTTGTTTGCATGCTTGAAACCCTTTTAGAATATGGAAGTATGCCTTATAAACCGGTGAAAAGGGAGAAATTTAAACACTAAGAGTCTCATTAGAATTTGCTAAGTTTGCATTGCCTAATTTTCTGATTAACATTTTTTCATAAGAAATTAAGCAAGGAAAGGATAAAGGCAATTTTGAAAATAAAATAGCCCAGAGCCAAAAAGCTACCCTAAAGTATGCCCTATTCTTTGGTAGCCCACTTTTGAGTAAAACTTTTATTCTATAAAAACACCCTAACCCAAGCATGAGAAATAAAAATCCTACCTTATTAGCATGCTTAAATTTGATAAGAGCATAAAATAGTTTTTCCGAAAGGGCCATGAAAAAAATAGAGGCAGAAAAAGAGAATGCTAAAAACAGTAAATTCTCCAAAGATTCAAACAGAATTAGAGAACTAGAAAAAGAGAAAGAAAGAATTTTGTATCTCAAAAAGGAAGAAACCTCATAAACTTTGAAAAGTTTCATAATTTATGCTCTTCCTTATGCATGCATTTTGAACTCAAAGAAAAACCAAGAATTCTTGTTTAGCTCAGCCTCATTACAACCTTAAAAGACCTTTTGATCCTTACTACTCTTATGATTTGATTTTGATTGGAAATGACTGGCAATGTTATAATGGAAATGACTGGCAATGTTATAATTAGGCAATTCTTATGATGAATATGTGACACACCTGGTGAGAAATAATGAGAGTTCCTTATTCTTAATTGGTTACTTGCCTTGTGAAAAATTGAGTGATGCATTGTAATTCAAAGGATTGGTATTAAGGATGTTATTTGCCTTAAGTTAAATTGAGAATATTGTCTTCTAAAAATTTTGTCTGCAACTGAATCTGATCTTATTGAATGCTTGATTTCCTTTCCAAACTTCTTTTACCTGAGGACAAGCAAAACTATAGGTTGGAGAGATTTTGATAAGTGCTGATTAAGCATTGATTTCATGACTTATTTGAACTAAGTTTATAAAGACTTAAGCTGAATTGATGAATTATTGAAGGAATTACGCATGACTCTTTTAAGTAGTGATGGATAAATGTATAAAAGAAAAATTGTGTTAAAACTCTTGGAAAGTTGCAGGAAATTCAACAAGAAAGCAAGGCAAGCTTAAGCTTGAGCAGGAAAACTTAAGCTTGAGCAGGCAAGCTTAAGCGTGAAAGAGCAAGCTTAAGCTTGAAAACGCAAGCTTAAGCGTGAAAGGGAAAGCTTAAGCATGAAAGGGCAAGCTTAAGCGTGAAAGAGCAAGCTTAAGCGTGATCGGGAGCATTTGAAGACAGCAAGCTTAAGCTTGAACAACCAAGCTTAAGCTTGAGCAAGCAAGCTTAAGCTTGAACAAGTTGGAGAGCATCAGGACCTCTCACGCTTGAGCGTGAACACTAGGCGCTTAAGCGTGGAATGATAAAAATGAAAGCCTAAGCGTGGATTAAGCGTGGAGCAAGCGTGACTTGGACAGGAAGGCCACGCTTGAGCGTGGCTGCAGTGGTTTAAGCGTGAAACATTTAATGAGTATCAGGACCCTTCACGCTTGAGCGTGACCATCAAGCTCAAGCGTGATTCATGCAGCATGGGACCTCTAATTTTTTATTCACCAATGATACGATGCCAACTCACCCACTTTCTTGTGTTTCTGAATGGTTCTGAAAGATGCTTCATCGGCTCTATGCAAGTAGGCAAAGGAAGCTAGAGCATAACCTCTATAAATCAAGCAGAGAACAACATCAAGATAATCAAGTTGGATCGAAGAGATCATCTTCTTCATTTTATCAAACATTTTTCCTGCATTTTTCACTCTGTATTTATTGCAAAATCTTCTTAGGTGAAAATGCATAGCATGAGTGGCTAAAACTTCCTTTATGGGATTGGTTGTAATCCATCCAATCCTGAAGTAACGCTGCTGTAAGTTTTTATGTGTGTAATGAGATTTGATAAGTTTCTGTATTTCCTTCTGCGTTTAATGCCTGAAAGTACTTGATCCCTATTTTCTTGTTTTAAGTTTTCTCAAGTATGCTAGGAAGTGACTTTTGAAAGTAGATCTAAATGAAATACTTGTTATGAGTAGGTAGCCAGGGATGGCATCTAACGCAATAAACGTCAAAACAATCGATCGATAATGCTGGGATGATTTCAAAGTGATTGAGGGATCAGCGGTTTGAAATCATTCTTATGAATTTTGTAGTCGAGGGATCGATGCAAATGACTTTGATTATGACGTAGAAATTATCTTTTCAAGTTACTTACATAACTTATGCAACTTACAGAAGGTGAGATGCGATGAAACCAATCCCTGTTTTACAAAACTGATTTTTCTCAAAACCATTCACTGTTATCTTTTGCAATTTACTCTGTGTTATTTATTCACTTTTTCAATCAGCATCAATTTTTAACAAATCAAAACAAAATCTTTGTCAACTCAATTCAAAACTAAGACTTTCATGCTAACACCTCCTCAGTGGAACGACAACTATACTATATTACAACCTCTGTGTTTAAACTTGGCACATCCATTCCATTGAGTTCACATTATACAAACTTGATTCTCTTTCTCTGAATACTCTACTTCACTTTTGTACAATACCAAGCTTTGGCTAAACAAGTTTTGTATAAACCCACAAAAATAGCATATCAACAAGTAAGTTAAAATCTAAGTTTGAAAGTTTTCTCTCTTAATAACGGATAAACATATTTTTTAATTTATAGAATGTCGCGACCTGGGTCCCAAATCATGACGCGAACTTGGAGAAGACAATTAAAAGAAAACGAAACCTTGAGGAAATAAGGCCCTTAGGAAGGCCTAAAAAACTAGAGGGTTTAGGGAGTCACCACTAACATTTATTAAGGAAAAAATTAGGAAAACCTTTAAATGGAACTGATTTTTTAAATGAGATTCTGGTTTGGTCCGGAAGTTGAATTACAAGTGGGGAAGGTATAGCACCCTACACTGTTTATGAGACGCCTTGAAAATAGGGGTAAATTTTTCACGATTTATAATATCATTAATTTATGAAAAACATAAGTGGTGAAGCTCTCAGTCAATACCCTGGATCTATGAAGGACCTGTCTCATATATGAAGATATTAGAAGGTAGGTTACAGAAAACAATTAATGGAGAATTCTCAAATGAAAACAACGGAAGATTCATTTAGAATTGTTGCTATATAATTGGGTGCAAGAGGTTAAACATCATAAAGATTAATGAATTCAAAATATGTCCAAAGGGTTCATAAGTTAGTATAGGATGAAAGTTTAATGTAAAAAAAATGAAAAATAATCAAAGTAATGCAGTTTGGAGAACACTACTAAAAAAACCCCAATTAGCCACCTCAAAATAGCGACCACCGAATGTCGTAGCTAAGTAGCGACCGCATTAGCGACCGACCAAGAAATAGGGACTGGGAAAATATCTTAGTGACTAATTTAGCGACCAGATACACCCGTCACTAACAAGTACGACTAACACCGTCGCTACCATCGTCGCTAACGACACGTCGTCACTAGTACGGTCGCTATATTTCGTTTCCTCCATTTTTTTGTTTCCCACTTGTTGGAGCCAAGTTGTTGCGACGGTACATATACCGTCGTTAATAGTGACCCCATTGCTACTACGGTCGCTAGATTTCATTCCCTCCCTTTTTTGGTTTCCTTCCAAGTGTTTTGTTTCGCCAAATGTTAGCGACGGCCCTGTTTCATCGCTATTTGTTGTTTGTAGTGACGGTTATGTCATCGTCACTAAGTAGTGACGGATATTGAATACCGTCGCTAACACTATCTGATAGCTACTCAAAGTTAGGGACGGATATTGTATGCCATCTCTAAGTAGTGACGGATATTGCATACCGTCGCTATATCTGCCAGTTTAGTGACTTTGTTAGGGACGGTATTTTGTCCGTCGCTAAGTTTTTAATCTAATCCGTCGCTAAGTTTTTAATCTAACTCGACAGTTGCTTTCCCTCCCCCCAAATCATTTCCCCTAACCCTAATTTGATTTCCCTCTCAGACTCAGCCCGTCCTTCTCTCTCGCGTCGCACTCCAGCACCGTCTCCAACATAGCTTCGTCGGCGAACCGCCTAGCATCGTCACGCCTCGCACCGCAGGCGGTTTGACAGTCAGCTTCTTCGAGAAACCCAGGTAAGTTTTTCTTTTCTCTTCCCTTTCTTCCTCCCTCCGTCTGTCTTTCTTCTCTCTGTGAAATGAAGGCTCATCGTTAGGTCTTTTGTTTACTCAGTTCTATTTCTCCTTCCATTACCATCATCATATCCGACCACCACGAGACCCGACGACCACCACGCGCACGGCTGTCTCTAACTCGTAGGTATGTTCGAATAACTCATTGCTTTATCTTTTTATCTAGTTGATATTTGCTTTGCTAGAAGTTGTAATTAGGTAACTTATGTTATAGCTAGTAGAGCATATGGGTTTCCTTATGATTATATAGTTTGCATAGATGATCCATTGGTCTTTACCTCTGTATATTTTAGCTGATGCTGTTATTGATGGTTAATAAAATTATCATCTTCATGTCAAAAAGAAAAGAAAGAAAAAGAAAAAGGTTTGTTTAACAAACTAGTTTTAAAAAATGAAAAGTAAAAAGACAATGTTGAAGAAAAGAAATCATGGTGATAGAGGATTAGTTGCTTAGCTCTTGTATTTGTATCTTACTTTCAGTTTCACGTGCCTTGTAGGTGAATTGGTCTATTATATTATTTTCTAAAGAATTTTTCTGTTCAACTACTGCATACTTTGTCTTCAGTTGTGTCACAATTCAACCTGCATTTGCCAAAGATTTCCTGTGTCACAATTGCTGTGGTTCCAAACATTTCAAACAACCTTTATATATTATTTTCTCTTTATTATATTATGTGTTTTGTTTTAAACATCTTTTTTATTTTAAATTTAAAATATAAATTTATAATTTTTTGATCAAGAAAGAACAACTCAAAAATTTCATGGTACTTTTTACTTCAATATACTAATGGAAAAAATAGTGGTGTTGTAAAAGAATAGAGAAAAGTAAAATGTGCCAACTTTGATAGATAATCATGGAAGTTAAAGACTAGCATTCTTAGTGAGTTCGGGCTGTAAAGGGTGTAGTTAACATCAAACCCTATCTTTGTCCTTTTAGATTAATCACTTGGTGATCTAGAGTCTCTTCTTAATATATTGTAAACCTCGTTTATGAGGTTATGATATAAACCTGATTGTGTAGTGTTTAACAAGATGACATTGGTTTCACATTGGTGTGGAAACATGAGGTTTTATGATGTTTAGTGCTTGAATGAACTTGTCCTGGGTTTTTAGAAATTTTGTACATGAATTGGTGTGGAAAAGAATGATGTGTAGTGTAAAAATGATTTGAGTTGTTTATTGTCCCTTATGATTGGATGGAAGAGAATGAGCTTTACAAAGATTTAGAAGCATTTCTTTCTTTTTTCATATAATCATATTGTAATTACTAAACCTTCTAACTTCTCTACAATTATCAATTAAAATAGTGTACACTTGTAGTAAAATTTTCAAAAACTAATACATCAATTAATTTCAAATAAATATCTCCAAAAGTAGTTATGCAGGAAGTAATTATAAGTCGTCCCTTGTATCACAAATGAAGTGCCCTTAGTATCAACTTCTGAAACCTTTTTTCCTTTCTAAGATTATAAAAAGGGAAATTATATAAAGGAAAAAAAATCAAGAGCTAGGAAAATGTACCAGCGTAATCTTTGAAACTTTTATGGATAATGAGATAACAAAGCCTACAAGCATAAGAAAAAGTTTCATTAAACAAAGTAATAAAAGAATGAACGGAAATGGCTAGTTGAAATTACAGGATAGAAACAAAAGAACTATGAGAAACTTTGTTAATTAGACTGTTAAAAACTATACAGTAACTAGTAAGTAGTGTTCAAATTCAGGAACAGGAATAGAAGTTAATAATTCCTTCCCACAAAAGAAATTTATTTTATGACAGAATAAGTGCAGGCAAAATCTGTGAAAATTGTTATACTTTCAACTGGCCATAATTAACTTTTGCATGTATGTATTTTGAGTATCTTCCTTTTTCATATTTTCCATCTCTCTCTGCAATGCAAGCAAATTATTTGTAGGAATGTTCTTACACAAGCAGGGTGATGATATAGTTAAACAGGATATGCTTTGATTTTTAAACTTATCAAAATTTAAGTAAAAGTAAATGGGTTATAACTTATTCTGATTTTCTGATTGGGTCACAAGCTTATCTAGGAAACTCAGTGCTAACTTAGGATACACAAAAACACTTATTGGCATTGACATGAAAACCTAAGTACCACATCTAACATTCTTGAAAGTGAGAAACAGTCTCTAGTTTTCTCAGAACCAACAAGTGTACCGGGTCCTAAACCTGAATTTTCCGCAGAGTTATATATTGGTTAACGGTCTAAATCTCCTCTGAACCAATTGTTTCCAATAAGACTGTCCCGGAGAAAATTCTCTGGCAGATAAGTGTAGAAATGCATGATCGGCAGCAAGCTTGGCAGGTTGCCTTCCCTCAAATATATAACCATAGCATTTGTTTCTGTTCTATGATATAATTTGTGAGCATTTTATACTTTATTACCTAATTATTCAATGTCCATGTCAAAATTTTGAGTTATAGGTGAGATTAAGCTTACTATCACTTGCTACCAAGTAATCTACATTCAATGTAAATGTTAAAAGAGGTTTTTGTGGAATAAAATACAAGAAATGGTCTTGTCATATGTATACTCTATTTTGAGGGGTTGATAGGAGTGGGAGAAATCTGAGAAGTACTTAAATCTGCTTATAGTTATCAATCCCAGATAATAGCTAACCCCAAAAACACTATAGTGGATAGCTGGATGATTGTTATTTTAAATTTTCTCTGTATGAAATTTTAGATGATGTTTTGGTTTCTGCTACAGTGGCATTCTGTTGTAATTCTGTTATGCTGAGTCAACATAACAGAATATATAAGTCCGTTAATAAGTGATCAAGTAATGAAAATTCCTTTTCAACATTTTCCTTCCCTCTCAAAATCTCTCTCTCTCTCTCTCCCTCCCTCCCTCTCTCTCTCTCTCTCTATATATATATATGTGTGTGTGTGTGTTCTCCATTTTCTAATATTGCATTAGAGCCTAACCACATTAGAATATACTGACAATCAGAGTGCTGTGGCGATACCAAGCGTATGGAACTTGACCTAGTCTTTGTAAGGGAAAGGGTAATCAGTAAAACTCTAATTATAGAGCACATTCCCTCTCAGGACCAGCTAGCAGATATACTAACCAAAACTTTGTCAAAACAATGGTTTCAAGCCCTTAGATCCAAACTTAGTTTGGCTACTTCCAAGGCACCACCCTGAGCTTACACGGGCATGTTAGAGAATAGTTTAGTTTCTAAAATTTCTAGTTCTCTGTTAGAATCTGTCAGTTGAGGCACCCTGGGCTTACACATGGGCATGTTTGAGGATAGTTTAGTTTGTGCTAGAGTGTCTCAATGTGCTAATGTGCTTATGCATTCTGTTGTAATTCTGTTAAGCTGACTCAGCATAACAGACTATATAAGTCTGTTACCCAATTGATCTAAGTAATGCAAATTCAATAACATTCTCTCTCTCTCGCTCTCGCTCTCTCTCTCTCTATATATATATATATATATATTCTCTGTTTCTATAATGGATCTATAATCTATACATATATGCATACAAACACATACGCTACAAAAATACTCAAATTCATAATTCATAGCTTATGCATAATTATCCTCAACAAATCCAGAATGTATTGAGAGCAGATACTTAAGGAAAAGATGCACTTCTGTCATTTCAATATTCCAAAAAATAAAACATTCATCCTGTGTCTGCCTATGATTTCCACCGTTGTAAGGGGATTTAGACAATGTACCTAGTTAAGATTGTAAAATTTAATGATCCTAATTCCTAAGTAGTTGTAACGTGGCCACCTTGGTTGTACTTGTATAGAACAGGAAGAAATCTTGTCTAACCTGCTAACCTGACCTAATTTTCAGGCTGTAATCTTTGTCATAAACCTTGACTTTTAATGTCTTACTAGATTCATGAATTTTTTCCATTAGGAACATAGCTATGACTTGCTGTACGGAAAAATAAATCTAGTTACGAATGATTGTCATTTTAACATAGCACTAGTTAATTAGATGTATGTATGAAGTCTTGTTCACCTAAAAAATCTCCCTAGTCTTGTTGCATCATGTGGCTAATCCTAACATTTTACACGACGATCTTAATTTGAATCCACCTGCACTTTACAAAAACTTAATCTCCAAGCCAGAACCATAGGTTCATAAAATATTTGATTTATACAAAAACCCACTCTTTTGGAACTCAATTGTATGGAACTAAGAAAATAATCATTTTTAAGGATATTACTTTCCGCTTCTTCACAGGTCACCCTCATTCAATCAAAGTCACTACATGAAACTGGTTTATTAGTTTGGTCTTCTCTAATTGATGTATGCTCAAATCCCGTCTAGGATACAGTTCATTTTTTAATGCTTCTTTAGTCATTGAGGATGTGAAATAGAATTTTTTTAATTATTTAATAGTTAATATAGATTTCACATGTCATAAAAAGATACCATCAAATTTCGATTCACCATAAAATAAAAAATTTATTTCTAATCAATTATATTTAAATAACTTAAACTAATAACAAACAAACACTTAATCAATTAAATCAATCTTCATTGATAATGAACTTAATCTATAATTTGCTTTACGTGTCTCTCTTTGTTTAGTTTCCTTGCTACTTGTAACTATCCAACCACTTATTGGTTTGTCATACAGACTAGCACACGTTACGCGTGGTCTCTAATCGTCTGTCGACAGCTTCATAATCATCCCTGACTTTTTCCCCCAGGTAATCCCCTAACACTGACTTTCTCATTGTGTATGCATGTCGATTGTTGTTTGTTAGTTGAGAGCAGAGCTCATTAGGCATTGGTTTTGTGTGCTGATAACATGATTTTTTATGCATGTGTAATGTTGTTTGTTAGTGGAGAGCAGAGCCCATTAGGCATTGGTTTTGTGTGCTGATAACATGATTTTTTATGCATGTGTAATGTTGTTTGTTAATGGAGAGCAGAGCTCATTAGGCATTGGTTTTGTGTGCTGATAACATGATTTGGTGTTCATAACACTCAATATCATATACAATGCATAGCATATATATTTATCTATACTGGGAAGTTTTCTATATGTAACAGGCCGTTTCTAAATTTGGGAAATGTCTAGTTTACAGGGGAGACTCTGCCAAAATTTTGGGAGGCTCCCTTTCTTAGGGAACTTAAAAAATGAAACTGAACTTTAATAATGTAGGGTTTAGTCGTGTGTGTACCCATTAGTTTCCCGTTCAAGTTTCAAAACAACCGGCTGATGTACCGTGTTGTGTTGGATCTTGAATTGTCCCGGTTGGACAGTTTGGTATGAATTTGTAACCAGTAGGGTGTAACCCATCAATGTTGTATGTGGTCTATCTTGAGACGTTGAATGTTCATTTCAAATTTTGGTTATGGTGTTTCGTATTGTCCCCAGGGTGCATGTCTACGTGTGGTGTTTCATACCGTATGTATCTCTGTGTACTCGGGGACCAATGCGAAATGCTGCCGAAATTTCAAATGAACATCAACGACACAAGATAGACCACATACAACATCGATGGGTTACGGATGGTTGCATATTCATCCCGAATGGGATAGGGCCCCACCAATTTGCAACATCAAAGAGATAGAGAGTGATTCACAACCGATAGTCAAATAAAATTTAAATATTTAAAGTAACAAAAATCGTGCTTGTTAGATATTATAAATGGAGGTACCGGCAAATCGGCGATGAATGTACAACCGACTAGATCACAATCACCGAGTGACTGAGGAGTTTATGATGGGGCTATTGGAGTTCATTCCATTCGCTACAGCAAACACGCCTGGATTTGAAGCGACTCAGAAGATTCGTTGTCTGTGCTCAAGGTGCAAATGCATGAGTTTTGAATACGCGGATGATGTCATGTGCCATCTAACTGAGAAAGGGTTCATGGAAACATACCACTGCTGGTACAACCATGGTGAGCAGTTACCGCCTAGACCATCAGGCGTAACCGTGCAACAATCTTACTACGAGGTTGAAGGAAACACGGATATGTACAACAGCATAGAACAAATGGTGATGGATCATGTTGGACCCTCCACAGGGTGTATGCTAGAACATGATGACCAAGCAGGGAATGAGGATGACAATGTAGAGGAGGATCCTAATCTGGAGGTGAAGAGATTTTATGATTTGTTAGCGGCGGCTCAGACTTCATTGTGGGACGGGTGCAAGGTCACACTGAGTTATCCGCCTCCCTAGCTGCTTTGAGCCTAAAGGCAGATTATAATCTTTCTGGAGGTTGTTTTAATAGGATGGTCAATCTGATGGGTTCCACCATGCCTAATAATCATCGAATGCCAACAAACCTGTACCATGCTAAGAAACAAGTGGCAAACTTGGGGTTGGGTTGTGTGAAGATAAAGTGTTGTGTTGGCGGATGTATGCTGTTCAGAAATGAGTTTGCAGATAAGAGTGTCACAAAATGTCTACATTGTAATGAGGAACGCTACAAAACCGTTAAAAGGAGAGGGAAGGTAACCCAAACGGCCAGGAAGAAAATATGGTACTTCCCTATAACACCGTGTCTTCAACGCCTGTATGCCTCATTGTCCACGGCAAAACACATGCGCTGGCATGCTCTAAACTGAACACAAGAGGGGTTTCTTTGTCATCCTTCCGACGGGAAAGCATGGAAGTGTTTGGATGAGCTGTATCCGGACTTTTCTGGCGAGCCGCGCAATGTAAGACTTGGCTTATGTACTGATGGGTTTAACCCGTTCGGTTAATACGGAAGAGCGTACTCTTGTTGGCCAGTCATACTGACCCCATATAATCTTCCTCCTGATATGTGTATGAAGAGGGAGGTCATGTTTCTATCTATACTGGTTCCAGGACCCAAAAATCCAAAGCCGAACATAGACGTGTTTTTGCAACCGTTGGTTGAAGAGTTATCACAATTATGGGATATCGGGGTAATGACATACGATGCGTCTTTGAAGAAAAATTTCATGATGCGTGCTGTTTTGATGTGGACTATTAATAACTTCCCGACCTACGGTATGCTTTCTGGATGGTCAACGTCTGGGAAGCTTGCTTGCCCTGTATGCATGGAACATACCGGGGGGGAATCACTCCCTGTTAGTGGCAAGACAAGTTTCTTTGACTGTTAGAGAAAGTTTCTACCGTTGGATCACCCGTTTAGGAGAAACAAAACCGCTTTTAAGAAGAACAAGGTTGTTAATGAACCTCTACCCTGTAGGTTATCCGGTGCACGGGTTTGGTAGAGGGTCGAAGAGTATCCCTACATCTGGGGCAAGAGTGTTAAGGAGTTTACGGGTTATCGTAAGGAACACCACTGGGTGAAGCAGAGCATCTTGTGGGATTTGCCATATTGGAAAGACTTGTTGTTAAGACACAACATTGATGTCATATACACCGAACGTAATGTTTTCATGAATGTTTTTGACACTATTATGGACATCAAAGGGAGAGCAAAGGACAATGAGAAGAGTCGTCTAGACCTTTCGATTTGGTGTTCTAGGAAGGAGTTGGAATTGGGGGATGCGGGATGTGGAAGACTGTTTAAACCCCATGCAAAATATGTTTTAACTAGATCGCAACAGATTACTGTGTGTATTTGGATGAATGGGTTGACCCTTCCTGACGGATTCGCTTCTAACTTGAGTAGATGTGTCGACGTGAAGGAGGGCAGGGTGTTTGGCATGAAAAGTCATGATTGCCATGTCTTTATGCAACAACTACTCCCGTACGCGTTTCATGCCTTACCGAAGCCTATTTGGAAACTCTTGGTTGAGTTGAGTCACTTCTTTAAGGAGTTAACGGCAACTTCGTTGACTGTGGAGAAACTTGTAAAGATGGAAGAAACTATCTCGGTATTTATTTATAAGTTGGAGCAGATTTTCCCACCAAGTTTTTTTGACTCGATGGAGCATTTGCCTATCCATCTACCATAAGAGGCCTTGGTGGGTGGCCCCGTGCAGTATCGTTGGATGTATCCATTCGAAAGGTGAACACCAGAACTCTTTAATTTCCTTGCAAACATTTCTTATAATAGTTTTTTCTAACTTAACATTTGTTTATGATTTGAAGATTCTTATGCTCTTTAAAAGACAAAGATTCAAACAAAGCCTGCGTTGAAGCATCAATTTGTGAGGCATACTTAGTCGAAGAAATGACAACTTTGGCTTCTTTCTATTTTCCAACGGAGATAGAAACTAGAATGAGTAGAATTCCCCTCAATCTTGGGGTATCCATCCGCACAGGGTTTGATGAACAAATATCGATTTTTAACTATCCTGGTCATCCGGGGGGCAAGCTCACAAAATGTTACATTGATGAGAAAGATCGAAAGGCGGCTCACTTGTACATTCTTCTAAATTGCCCAGAAGTGGAACCATTTCTTGAGTAAGTCTTAAAAGTTATATGTTACATTCTAAACCTAGCTTTTATAGTATCTTAATTTGTTTGGTGTAAATAGCTTATATACAGATATGCTAAAACTTGAGCAAAATGATTTAACTGATGACCAAATTCATAGTGAGGTGTCATCCAAGTTCATTGGTTGGTTCGCACAACACGTAATAGCCGTATACCAAGTGTTTTTTATCTGTGCTTCTAACTCCCGGTGTCTAACGATGACCTATTTGTTATGTTGTACATAGATACCAGACCCTAACAACCATATTGAAGATTCTTTACTCCAAGCCCTTTCTTGGGGCCGGTGAAAACTATTAAAAAATGGCCTATTTACTACGTAAATGGCTACAAGTTTAATATTTTTCAATGGAGTGAAGGGATGCATACCCATAACTACGGGGTTTGTGTTAGAGGCACCGCCGGACAGTTAGAAGAAGACTTTTATGGAGTGCTGACAGAGATTGTTGAAGTTTCATTCTTTGGATGACTAAGAAGACATATTGTTCTATTCAAATGTGATGGGTTTGACAACACAATCGGTGTTGGAACAAAGGTTAACAACAACTACGGCTTAGTTGAGGTCAAGAAGAATGGTAGATATAAAGGGTTTGATCCCTTCATTTTTGCCCAACAAGCTGAGCAAGTTTATTACACCGACTTCCTGGGAGGACATCAGGACTGGTATGCAGTCATCAAGGCCAAGGCCAGAAGTCAGATCACTGACAATGTCTCTGAGGAGGTCGATGACGCTTATCAGCTTGCACCACATGAGCTCAACGATGGTAATTTTTTGTTCAACATTGATCCATTCATAATGGATGAGACACTCGACACTACGGGGGGTGAACACGTTGACAAAGATCTTGTCTCTCGATCAAAACAGTCTAGGGCTGATTTGGATACTGATGAACTTATTTAAACAGATAACCCCAGTGACACTGAAACTGAGGGGGAATTTGAAACTGAAACAGACACAAAGTATGTATTTGTTAAACATATATACATAGGTTTATATATATCCTGAGACTAACCTTTCTTTTCTTGATTTTATCCACAGATGACGGGACGTTGACTGCCCTTCAGTAGGGATGGTGGGTCCAGGACCTCGGCTTCCCATTTGGGGACTCCCACCCCAAAGCAGGGAACCACTCCATCACCACTGCAGACAACTCCATCACCACCACAGCGGACCACTCCATCACCACCACAGCTGACCACCCCATCACCACCACAGCTGACTACCCCAGAGCAGACTCCTAGAGTTGGTGGCTTGGACGACCCTGGCCATCAGGCCACCCCACCTCCGGTATCCCCTCTGCCCATGTTGGTACCCGTACCGGCCAGAGACGAGTAAGTCACTAAAACTCAAATACTTTTATGTTATTTGTATGGTACTTTATTTTAAACTTTAGTGGAAAGACTTATTGGTTTATTGTATGTTACTTTAATTAGTACTTGTATAGATTGAATTATACTGGGAACTCTTCTACTTGTAACAGGGTAACTATTTAAACTTGGAAATGTTACATTTACAGGGGAGACTCTGTCAGAATTTTGGGAGTCTCCCTAGATTGTGTGTTGTTATACTCTTGATATAATTGTTGTCATTACAGCTTTGTTGATAGTAGTCGTACTACCAAAGCGATTACTAAGGTTTTAAAGGCCCAGTGGGATGGTCCATATATATCTTGGACAGATGCTGGGAAGGTTGTCCAAGATAGGTGGTTTGACACCTTCTCGGTAAGTTACCATATCAATTTGTTGTGATTTGATTTGTAAAATAGACCTCTTATTAATTTTGAATTCTTATTTCATTTTACAGCGTGATTATCAGTGGGCAGAGGGTATGATTGATGAGATTAGGAAGGTCTTTGCCATAAAGACCTCCAAAATCATCAAGAGTACCCTTTGGAAGGTGAGGGACAAGGGTGAGCGCCCTCATTGGATCCTAGAGGACCATTGGGACGGGATGGTCCAGAAGTAGGGCGGTGTCCCGTTCCAGCAGGTGAGTGCTCGGAACAGGGCAAACAGAGCCGCCGATGCTGCAGCCTTAGTTTACACTGGGGGTAGCATTTCAACCCTCGAGCACAAGAAAAGATTTGTAAGTATATTTATGTTAAACATTTCTATTATGATTCGTCTGACATGTTTACAAATAATAATCTTAATGTTTTTTGTCCACCATAGGAGCTGAGGGAGCACCGGGAGCCTTCTTTGTTTGAGGTCATGCAAATGACCAAGAAGAACAAAGCTGGTGCATGGGTAAACCAGAAGACTATAGATCTAGCGGTATTTACTTTTAACTCACACATGCTTATAATTTACAAATCAGCTTACTAATCCTATCAGTGTTTTTGATAAGGAGGCGTATCAGGCCAGAAGGGCCGAGAAGGAGGCGGACCTGGTGGCTTCGACTCCTGAAGGGGAGGTTCCTCCCACCCTGTCTTGTTCCGATGACAACGCCATCTATATGGAGGCTGTTGGCGGTGTGAACAAGAAAGGGAGGGTCTTTGGATTGGGTGGCGTCGGCACGCAGCTGGCAAAAAAGAGGAAGACCCCTTCCTCTTCCTCTTCGTCTGGTCTTCCGACTGAGGTTGTTCAGGTAATTCAAAACCTGAACAACGAGCTACAGGATGAGCGACGTCAGAGGCAGCTTTTGGAGGAGTGGGCAGAGGCGGACCAACAGCGGGCCAAGGCGGACCGACAACGGGCCGAGGAGAAGCACATCGAGACTCGTCGGCAACTTGCTCAGCAGCAGGAGCTACTGATGCAGTTGATGGAGAGGCTACCTCCCCCCACTTCCCAGGCGCCACCACCACCACCACAGGATCCCCCACCACCATGATTGTATTTTTATTATGTATACACATTGTATATTTCATTTACAGTTTTTATATTATATTCCATTTAGTATTTATTTTGTCATTCTTCATTTATTATGTCAATATTTATTGGTAATTAAATTCAAAGAAAAACGCCTTATTGTCATTATCATTAATAATTCAACCTATTTGATAAATAAACTTAATCCATTATTTTATTTTTAATAATAATTTAATATTTAAAAAATTATTCAAATTTAATTACAAAATTTTATCAGCCAATACAAAATATTAATCAACATTTTTAAAGTTAAATTAACAAAACCTATAAATATTTAACCAATTTTAAAAAATTAAAAATTCCCAATAACGACGGATAGGAGTGGTCACTCTTTGGCCACAAACAGCGACGGAGTACAGTGGTCGTTGTATGACTACCTATAGCGACAGATGGAAGTGGTCACTGTTTGGCCACCAACAGCGACGGAGGACAGTGGTTGCTGTATGACTACCATACAACGACGGCTATAAGTGGTCGCAGGGTGGCTGTTAATAGCGACGGAGTTATGAGGTCGCTGTATGGTTACTAATAGCGACATCTTCACTCCGTCGCTGTATGGCTACAAGTAACGACGGTTTCTGGTGGTCGCTGAACGTGGTCAGTTAGCGACGGTTGAAGTCAGTGAAGCAGAGACCATGTTTGCAACGGCATTAACCCATCGGAATTTTAGCAACGGTGTTTATATGGTCGCTGATCTATCTTCGATGAAGGTTTTAGCGACAGGCATTTGGCTGTCTGAAATACTGTTGCTAGTTTTGTTAGCGACGGCCTTTTTATGGATTAGCGACCAATTTTGTCCGTCGCTAAAAGTTGTTTTTTTAGTTGTGGAACCAGGGCATCTCTCGCTTAAGCGAGAAGCACACTCGCTTGAGCGAGTCCCAGTGGAACGCTTGAGTGAGTCACAGAACGGGCTGAGCGAAAAGAGGGAAAAGAGCTTTAGGGGTCGTCTCGCTTGAGCGAGATCCATAGGATTCACTTGGGCGAGGCAAGCGAGCGTGAGCGAAATTCTTCCAAAATCAACCTACGCTCACTCGCTTGAGCGAGTACCACCTCCCAAAGGCCATTTGCTCAAGCGAAATTGGTCCAGTGGCAAAGTCCCTCGCTCTCGCTTAAGCGAGACCCAACCCGCCAGAGTGATTTTCTTCCAGTGACCAACCCCTGATACATAGGCAGTCTCGCTTGAGCGAGACCCACTCTCGCCTGAGCGAGATTTAGCTAGTAACCAAATATCATGCAAGGGGGATTCTCGCTTGAGCGAGAACCCATCTCGCTCGAGCGAACGTTGGAAATTAAACAACACAATATGCCAAAACTCATTTCTAGCCAAATTGGTTAAATTCATCATATCATATTCATCATATTATGCAATTAAAACTTGTGCCAAATAACATTACCAATAAATTTGCATTCCAACTCATTAATCACATTTTAACCTAGCTTACTACTTTGTATAAACCATAAAATGTAGTTTTTCATGTAAACCATCATTCGTTCATAAATTTTAACTACATCATACTTCCTTTTCCTTTTCCAGCTAAGGTTAAGGTCACCAATGAAAATGATCCATAAGCACTAGGGTCTCATTTTCCTACATGACCTCCCAAAATCATTATCCCATATTCATCATTTATACCAATTCATGGCTATACAAAATGTTCTTTATATCTATATACAATACAAAAGCCTATGTAAAAGCCATGAATTCAAAACACTTGCCGGCCAAGGCATTCTTTACCCAAAGTAGACTTCCTTCGCACTATTCTTCCACATAAGTACTCCATGGGCAATCCTACAACACAAGGGCTAAAAAGATATACCATGTGGAGAGTGAGTATAATTTCTCAATGATGAAAATCTAACCATTGTGATAATATATATAAATGCAAGATAAACATCTTTTCCTAAAAAGGGAGTTCAATCAACACTAAATTAACCATTCATCAAATTCGTTAAACACATATATCCATCAAAATTCATAAAGTCATACTGACCAATATCACAATTACAGTTAGTGATAAAAATGGGGTTCCACCTACTCCTCACACAATCTCCTTAACAGGATATCACACTATGCCCCGCTTCTATGGCTAATACACATGTTGGTGTTTAAGGATGCATATGCACGGATCCGATTTCATTTCATCAGGTGATCACAACCAGTGTCATCATTCATTCATTCTCATTGGTGTCCCGCCTCGCAAGGGGTACTCCCTCTAGCAGCCTCGCAAGGTGCCTTCTCATGATCGCAACCACGTTCAACAATTCATAATGGTTTCCCGCCTCGCAAGGGGTACTCCCGCCACATGATCACAACCACGGGCATTCAATCTCAATGGTCTCGCAGGGCCTTTCGTTTCAAATACCAGGTGATCGCAACCACCGGTTCAATAATCATAGGAACTCGCAAGCCCTTTATACTCCAAACATCAAGTGATCGCAACCACTTATCAACATCATCATGATATACATGCAATGCTATGTATGCAGCAACGGTCATGCATGCCTCAACCTCATACGGATTATCTCACCCTCTCATCTAGGGTAAACTCGTACTCAATCGCAATGCTAATTCCACATAATCAAACACATATATGTCTATATATTCCAATCATCATGTTGAGGAATCATCCTAGCCAAGGATCTCAAATATTCATCAAGCCACACATGAAATCAATAATGTGTTATCACGTATTATACCACTCATAACCTCATCAAGGTTTTATTCCACAATCAATCATTACAAGAACCTTACTCAATTTCATATCACATGCATAAGTTACTACACCCATCCAAGAAAACATACCATATTACGTCAATACATACATTATCATCATACAAGATCTCATGCATTTAGAAAATACACCTCTCTCCTACCTCAAGAGAAGTAGACTTCCAGGTTCGATGTTTCCGCCTCACAAGTGTTATCAAGTCCTCAATCAAGAAATAAAAATAGACACCAAGGGAGAGGATAGTGTACACTAAAATGGAAGAGAGGAAAGGGAGACTTCAAGCACCCAATGTTCCTACTTGCACAACAAGTTCGTTCCACATCAAAATATCTTAATTTTTATTCTGTGAACTTTTTACTTAAATAATGAATGGCATGTTCTTTCTTTCTTGATTTATCATGTTGCCCCAATACAGAGCCTATGGACTCATCTAACACAGTTAAGTAAAGGAGAAGAGGCCTTCCTGGAACCAGTGGGACCAAGATAGGTGGGTTTTGGAGGTACTGCTTTATCTTGTCAAAAGATTCTTGGCAATCATCATTACATTCTATAGGTTAATTTTTTCACAAAAATTTGAAGATTGGCTTACATGTTGCACTTAATTGAGGTATGAAATGAGCTATGTAATTCAACCTTCCTAAAAGCCCTTCCACTTCTTTTTCTATGCTGGGAACAGACATTTCCACTATAGCTTTCATCTTATTGGGATCCACTTCAATTCATTTCTCATTGATAATAAACCCAAGAAACTTACCAGATCTGGCACCAAAAGTGCATTTCACTGGTTTCAATCTAAGTTTGAATTTTCTTAGACGCTCAAAGAGTTTCCGTAAATCTATGAGGTGCCCTTTTTCAGACTTTAATTTAGCAATAATATTATCTATATAGACTTCTATTTCTCTGTGCATCATGTCATGGAACAAAGTCACCATGGCTCTTTGGTAGGTAGCACCAGTATTTTTCAATCCAAAAGACATTACTTTGTAGTAGACTGTTCCCCACAAAGTAATGAATATGGTCTTTTCCATGTCTTCTGGTGCCATTTTAATTTGGTTATACCTAGAAAATCCATCTATGAAGGAGAAGATGGAATATTGAGCTATGTTATCAACTAGGACATCAATGTGGGGTAACGGAAAATCATCTTTGGGGCTTGCACTATTTAGATCTCAACAATCAATGCACATCCTGACCTTTCCATCTTTCTTAGGAACAGGGAAAACATTTACAATCTACTCTGGTATTTAGAGACAGTTAGAAACCCAACATCTAATTGTTTGGTTATCTCTTCTTTGATCTTCAAAAGCATCTCTGGTTTCATTCTTCTCAGTTTCTACTTTACGGGGATGCAACCAAGTTTCAACGGTAATTTATGTTCAACAATATTGTTATCTAGTCCTGGCATATCCTGATACGACCAAGCAAATATATCACTAAATTTGACTAACAACTCTATTACATCCTTCCTGTGTTTGCTACTCAAAGAGGTACGGACCTTAAGTTCCTTTTTGTTTTCCTCACATCCCAAATTTATGACCTCGATGGCTTCTTGATGAAGGGAAATTTCTTTAGCTTCTTGATCTAGCAGTCTTAGTAATTCAGGGGAAGGTTCATTGGACTCTTCATTATTCTCACTTGTTGGATCAAAATCATGATGGGAGAGTGCAATTTTATTATTTTAGGATTCAATTTTAGATATACAATTTATTTAATGTAAAAAGAAAAAATAAGGAAAATGGCAATTAAATTTAACTTGGATCTATTTTGAAATGACAACATGTTTTTACCCTTATTAAAAATTTATCCTAAGGCTTTAGGCATGGCCAAAGGATCCAAACAGAAACACACAAAGTGAACAATTACTTTGAAACAAAATTTAGAATCTCAAGAAACTCAATAGCTTCCCAATTACACAATATAGTATCCGAAGAACAAGGGCGAACTAAGCCATCTTCGCCTTTAGAATCATCATTGACAACTACCACTTGGTCTGGAGACATCAAGCCTGTGCTCCTGAAGCTTCTATAAAGGTCACAGGTGGGGATCCTTGTAGTTTGGGGTTCATGATTTTCCAACCGTGCAAGTCATTTTTCCCTTTTATCCATAAGAACCTTTGCCCTTTCCATTGGTGAAGACTGATATCCTAGCCCAAAGCCATTCTTGTTCTTCTTAACCCATAGTGGCTTTACTCCTCCATCGAGCATCTTCCTAAGCCCTTTCCCTGGCTAAAATCCAGATTTTGTCATTACTTTAGCTACCATCATAAAAGCTTTGGAAGGTCGAGCTAATTTTAACCCTTCATTCATATAAGTGGTATGAGCAATTTCCAATGACTGGAAAGAAGTTTCAAGACTCTCTTTGGCCGCTTCTGTGTATGGAGTTGACATGGGCTTGCTAATGAGGTAATCTTCTTTACCAGAAACAATAATTAGCTTGTTGTCTACTATAAACTTTAGTTTTTAATGGAGGTTGGATGGAACCACACCGGTAGAATGTATCTAGGGCCTCCCCAATAGGCAACTATAGGCAAGATTGATATCCATCACTTGAAAGAAAACATTGAAAGTGCAGGGGCCCACTTGGATGGGAATCTCGATATCCCTAATGACCTCCCTTTGAGTTTCGTCGAAAGCTTTTACTACCATTAAGCTTAGCTTCACATGTGTCCCATCAAATGAGAGTTAATTCAAAGTGGACTTTCACATGATATTCAGAAAGGAGCCATTGTCAACCAGGACCTTAGCTAGGATATAATCCTAACACTTTACAGAGATATGTAATGCTCTATTATGACCTCTGATAGCTAACTGCAAGTGCATGGAGTATCAAAGTAATAAAAAGATATCATTCCCACAGGGATTGTGCCCAAGTACTAGTTTTAAAGGTGATTCAACTGTCTAGTGGAATTTGATTAAAATGAATTACCAAAACGATTGTGAATACAAAATCAGAGAACAAAAAATTCAATGTCTTTTGTAAAAGAAAAACAAAGGAAGTTTCGGGAATTGTATCAAAGGTAAATCTTGGGGTAATAAGGGTTCATACGCCAATATCAAAATTAAAGGTTACTCGCCTATCTAATTATACAATTTTATTCCTAAGGTAGATTCCCCTAAGTTAATTAATACCTTCTTCTCAAAAGCCTATTAACGTTCCTAATTCCCAAAGAACCATGTTCAATTTGTTAATTAGGCCCTTTACGTTCTATGGAAATCTGATTAATCCCTTAAACAATTTCGCTTACCATCGTAAATCAAAATCATAGGTTCAATTTAGGTATTTTCGAATTACATGTCAATCTCTCGATTACCCATATAATTTGTGATCATCTACGCATATCTCTAAGTCTTGCAGAAGCATTAGGCATACATAAATTAAATAGAGATTGAAATCATATGAATTGGAATACGAAGAACAATTAATTGTAACACATAGGCATACTACATCCTTAGCCCCAAGAAAAGAGTTTAGTGTGCCATAAGGATTATTGTCATCATGTCACACATCACAAAATCAATGCCAAACATAAAAGATATCAAAAGTTTAAACTAGGGATTCAGAAATTACAAATTAGTTCTCCCTAGGATTTCTAATTCTTCCTCCTAAATCTGCAGATTCGATTGCCCTTGATGAATTTGACTCTTGATTCCTAATGAAATATTCCCAAAGAGTTCTTCAAAATCTCCCAAAAGTATTGTCAAAATCTATCTATGAAGCAGCCTCTCTAATTTCCCTAGAGTACCCATTTAAATACCTAAACAATTGAAAGATTTGGGCCTCGTAGGGGACAACCACGGCAAGTAGTGGATAACCACGGCCAGTGGTTCGGGCTTTGTTCCCTTTTAAACCATAAAAATGTATTTTCTATGACAAATAGGGACAACCATGGCCAGTGGTTGGTTCTAACTTGCTCTTCTTTGCTCCATAGTGTGAACCACTGGCAGTGGTCGCAACCACGGCCAGTGGTGGTGATGCTGATGATGTTTTTCCCTTAAATAGAGCCAACCATGGCCAGTGGTGAGTTCTGTCCCTAATTTCCTCTTTTCCAATGCTAACCACAGCCAGTGGTTGGCCACCCTTGCCAATATGCACTCCTAAGGGTCTCAAAGGTCTCTTCTTTTCATCCACTTTTCCATTTTCCCTCAAAATAGACCTAGAACATCATTAATCCTACAAAAATGAGAATAACCAAGCAGTAATAGTGGAAAGGCATCAAAATCAAGGGAATCAGGCAGAAACAATATGTAAAAACCCTAAAAACTATACCTAAAAATAACCAAAAACAACACACAATGCACACTTATCTAAATGTCCTAAACTAAAACATTGCTTGTCCTTAAGCAATCACTAAATCCATACAAGCATATAATGAAAAACCAGTAGACCCAAACAAACTTAAGGAATCTTATGTTTATTTTTTTTGTTTTTGTGTTTTTAAGTGATTGTATAAACTACTAGAATATACCACAAACCATGCACAGAAAAGTCATCCATGAAATCTTCCATCACATTCTCAATCAAATCAGAAAAGATGGCCTACATACACCTTCGAAACGTCACAAGTGCATTACATAGGCCAAATGACATTCTCCTATATGCATATGTCCCATAAGGGCAAGTGAAGTAGTTTTCTCTTGATCAGATGGATGGATGAGGATTTGATGAAAATCTGAGTACCCATCCAAATAATAGAAATAAAAGTGCTTAGCAAACCTCTCAAGCATCTGATCAATGAAAGGAAGAGGGAAATAATCTTTCTTTGTGGTGCTATTTAGCTTTCTATAATCAATGCACATACGTCACCCAGAAACTATCCTAGTAGAAATTAGTTCCTGTTTATCCTTTTTCACAATAGTTATCCCTCCTTTTTTAGGCAACACATGAATTGTACTTACCCACTTACTACTAGCAATGGGATATATAACACCAACATCAAGCAATTTCAAAATTTCTTTCTTAACCACTTCTTGCATTTTTGGATTTAGTCTCCTAACTGGTTTTACTATGGGCCTACTCTCATCCTCTACAGTTATCCTATACATGCAAAAGGAAGGGCTAATCCCCTTTATATCATCCATTGTATAACCAATAACCTTCCTATATAACCTAAGTTGTTTCAAAAGCTTATCAGTTTCACATGGATTCAAGTCAGCATTTACAATGACAGGATATGTAGAGTTGGGTCCAAGAAATTCATACCTCAGTGAAGCCGGTAAAGGCTTCAATTCAACAGTTAAGCTTACGAATTTTTCACACATGACTTTAGTATCATGTTTAAGTGGGGCATTTTCTTCCAAACAATCTAATGTTCTTGCAGGCTCAATTAATAAAGCAAATTCAAGTAGATCCTTAGGAAGAGTTTCTTTCTTCACCACCTGGTTAATAAAATCCACACAGCAAACATCATCAAAAGGTTTCTTTAAAGCATCTTTCAAACTAAAATCTACCTTTTGGTCTCCAATAGTTAGGGACAATTTTCCATTTTTAACATGTATTACCGCACCCGCGATTGCCAAAAATGGCCTGCCTACAATAATAGGGACCATATAATCCTCATCCATTTCCAAAACAACAAAGTCAGTAGGAATGAAATGTTTACCTACTTTAATAGATACATCTTCTAAAATACCTATAGGATATTTAACAGACCTATTTGTTAATTGTAATAACTTCTTAATATGTTTTAGTTCACCTAATCCCAATTTCGCAATAATAGACAATGGTATTAAACTGACGCTAGCTCCTAAGTCATATAATGCTTTATCAATAGCCATGTCACCAATCACACAAGGGATAGAAAAACTACTTGGATCCTGAAGCTTGGGTGCTAGCTTCTTTTGGATCAAAGCACTACATTCCTCAGTGAGTGCTACTGTACCATTCTCCTCTAATTACCTTTTATTGGATAAGATTTCCTTCAGGAACTTTATATATGTCGGCAATTGCTACAAGGCATCTATAAAAGGAACATTAATATAAAGTTTCTTAAGAACTTCAAGAAACTTACCAAATTGTTTACCAAGCTTGGCCTTGGCCAAGCGTTGAGGATATGGAACTGGAGGCTGATATAGTTTCACCTCCTCCTTCTTTTCACTTTGTTTCTCTTCTTCAATTGCAGGATAAGAGTGAGACTTTTTCCCTTTCTTCTCTTTCTTGGCCTCCTCTTCAGTCAAACCAACTGGACCATTATACTGTGTATCACTCCTAAGAGTGATAGCCATGGTATGATCAGATGGTCCCATTTCAGGCTTTCCAGGAAAGGTTCCTGGCATTCTCTAAGACGATGAGGCCTGTTGTAACATCCCAAATTTTATAAAAATGAATAATTAATGAGAATGGCAAGTTGATGTTTATTGAGGATGATGTGTAAGAATATGAGGATTAGTGGTGGCAAGGTATGAATACATGTATATAAGATGATGATGAGCTTGAATTCAGTTTGGAATGTAAATTCATAAGTATGAATGTGGAATAGGCTGTATATGCCTTTCATGATGTGTATGAGATGTGGGATAAATTCAAATTTGGATTATAAGTAGGAATTTCGAGTGAGAATGCTTAGGAACAAGTTATATATGCTTTATATGATGTACATGATAGCTTGGACATGATTAAATTGGCTTAAAATGAGATTTCATAAGTTGAGCTGTGTGGAATTTGCGTTCTTGTCTCTGTGCTGAT
This sequence comes from Clitoria ternatea, assembly GCA_037962975.1. Lineage (NCBI taxonomy): Eukaryota > Viridiplantae > Streptophyta > Magnoliopsida > Fabales > Fabaceae > Clitoria > Clitoria ternatea. The sequence continues at coordinate 160,738,053 of CM075670.1, forward strand.
AGTCTCGCCCGAGCGAGAAGGGATCTCACCCAGGAGAGGATCCCCTGTATTGGCATAATAGCTTCTAGGCAATTTTCGCTCAGGCGAAGTTGAATTCGCAGTATCAGTGTTGCTCTCTGGAAGGAATTCGCAGTATCAGTGTTTGCTCTCTGGATGAAATTCGCTCAGGCGAATGGAGTCTCGCCCGAGCGAAGGGTCTGAGGAATGGCATTCGCCCAGGCAAGTGAGGAATCAGCTCGAGCGAGTACAGTGTGTTGTGATTAGGTGAGGTTCTGGATGAATCTCGCTCAAGCGAGAATGGCCGCGCTTGAGCGAGCCAGTGAGGAAATGGTCACTGGACCTTTTCGCCCAAGCGAGTGTGAGTGGCTTGAGCGAAAATAGGAAGTGTGAATGCTGGGTGATGCTCACTCAGGTGAGTGACTTGTATGGTTGTGTCTTGACCGAGTGTATGATGAGTAAGAGGGATTCTTGACGAAATTCACTCGAGTGGGAACCTTAGAAAATAATTTCTTAATGTAGTGAAATTCCGAGTGAAATTCCGAGTGGCTATGCAAAGGTAGAACCCTCTGAGAGAGGGAGTGGATAAGATTCTGAGTGAGAGGTCTCCCTGTGTGATATTCCGAGCAGTGGAGTTCCGAGTGGAAGTATCCGAGTTCAAGGTAACTCATTCCGAGTAGAGCCTCTCTGTGAGTGTAACTCCGAGTGGAAATGGCACCGAGTGTGGGCACAAGGTATGTTGTCCAGAAGTATTCTGGAAAGACTTTATTCATGGGGGAAAAACAAAGGAAGTCGATGTTGGAATGAAATACCGAGTGGAAAACCAAGCGAGGAAGGACTCGGTCTGGATTGTTTATCCAAGTGCATACTGAGTGAGTGTGAAGGCATAAGATAATTCCGTGTAACCATAGGCCTAAATGTTACCGAGTGGAAAATATGAGTAAACCCTGAGTGGGGATAGGTTTAGATATTCCCAAGTGGAAATCCGAGTGAACCTCTTCCGAGGGAAGAGTTGTTGTAATGGCTCAGATTGGGATATATTCTAAGTGTATGAGATATGTGTATAATCTGAGTGAATGAGGTTTTATACCCCAAGTGGTTAGGATCTGAACAAGTCCGGATGAGACTTAATGAATTCCCCGAGTGAGTTATGGTTAGAGTAAACCCGATTAGAACTTGACTATTGGGAACCTTCCTAAGGGGAAGGAGATTGAGTATTCTCCGAGTGTGAGAAGTGTAATTATGCCGAGTGGTGAATGTGGAATACATTCCAAGTGAATTATGGTTGTGATACATCGAGTGGTGTTTAATTGGGTTGTTCCCGAGTGAAAGGAACTCTGGATCCCGAGTGATAGACTATGCGAGTAAGAGTCGGCCCTGAATGAGTTGGTTGAATGAAAAATGGATCGGTCTAGATTGGTATGTCAAGAGGGAAGCCGAGTGTGAGATGACTTGGATCTGGTTGAATTTTGCCGAGTGAAACCGAATGAATGTTGGGTCAGTTTTGGGGGAAATTCTGTCAACAGAAACCCGAGTGCTGGGAAGGATGACTTCTTGTCGGATTCGCTTAAGCGAATTAATACCTCGCTAAAGCGAGTGAGTGTGGAAATAGATACTGGGGTTATTTCGCCTGTGCGAATGGAGAGGCTCACGCGAGATGGGGCTGTCTCGCTCAAGCGACTTAAGCGAGTAGCACCCTGATTGTATTTTTCCCTCTTTTCTCTCGATTTGTGTATATTGGCCCTTCTTTTCTTGATTCCGATGGCTGGACTCTTTTTCCTCTTACTCAGTTAGACACCCGAGGGATATAATGGTCATTAGTGCAAATATTAAAACATAAAACTCTCACTTTCTTCCACTTTCACGTCACTTCCTCCTCTCCTTTCTTCACTCTTCTTCGTCTTCTTCCCTTCTCCATCTCCTCTTTTCTTCGCTCCAAAAACCAAAGCTGTGTGGAGCTTTCTTACCCTCTCCCATTTTTATTCTATGGAAGCTTGAAGGAGAAGCTTGTGCTGGAACTCCTCCTCCCTCTCCTACTCTGTTTCCGTGTAGACTTCTCTCTTTATGGAAAGCCCAATGTTGGCTCTTGGGAGAGGTAAGTTCCTCACCATTCTTTATGAGTTTTATGCCCTAGATGTTGGGTTCTATGTATTTGGGGGAGTGTTTATGGCATATGGGTTGTTGGGAGAAGCTTTAAGTGAAGAAACCCTAGGTGGGTGTTGTTATTATGGCTTTAATAGTGGGTTATTATAGATGCATGAATTAATACTTGGATGAGTGGAAAATAAATGAGCAATTATGATGTTGAAGGGTATTAATAAGTGTTGTTGGGTTTTAATGAAACACTAACTCTAATAAATTGGGGGAAAGTGTGAAATATGAATAGAATGTGGGTTTAATGACATTGGAGAATGATATTAATGATGAGAGATGGCCATTTGTGGTGATTCATGAACATTAGCTTATGTTGTTTAAGCTTTGATGAAAAACCCTAAGTGGAGTGATTTGGGGGTCTTGATTAAATAAGTAATTTTGGTGATTTTGATGTCTTAGAAGGAATTGTAAGAAGGGATTGAATCTTTAGAATTATTGGGATTGATTAATGAGATTAATAATGTTTTGAACGATGTTCATGAGGTTGTGTAAAATAATAAATGCTATAAGGATTTGTTAATTGATGATAGTCTTAATTGGGGCCAAGAGGCTTGTAATGAATTTGAATGATTAATTGTGGTTATTGAAGGATACGAGAGCTAAGTTGAATATTGGGTAACAATGATGATGTTGTTGGGTTAGTTGGCATTTATAATCTAAAGGATCTTGGCCTTGGGAAAGGAATTCCCGAAGCCTAATACAATTATATAACTTGGTGTTTAACAAGTCTAGGACTTGATGATAAGCTAGAAAACGTCTAAAAACTATGAGGAATGCCTTGTGATGGTTTATTAATTGAGTGCATATGTATAATATGTAGATCGTATTCCGAATGGTGCAAAGGAGCTTTTGGAGCATTGGAATGGTCTGGCTCTTCCCTCAAGGTAGGAGAGGAGTTAACATTCAAATTGCATGAGTAAATTTAATAGTGATTGTTGTATGTGATGGATACTCATGCTTGCCTTGTTATGTATATGTTTTGAATTAAGTGAAATGGCAATTTGATAATTAATGAGAATTATTACGATACTCTTATGTTGGGTTACAAATCACCAATGAATATACAATGATATTGATGGATAACATGAAATATTATGACACCCTAGTGGTTGATACAAGTAATTGACTTGTATGTGCAGTGGCAATGACGATTGCTATATATATGTTTTTATATTCCGAAAAAACACCTTGTTGTTACATGTGTGGCTTGATGTTATGATTATTGCTATGCCTTTAGACATCTACGTATGGATTGTTATGAATGATGTTGTGGCCATTGAAGTGCCTATTATATATATGTTGTGCCTTGAGGGGCCTTGTGAATGTTTGTACGCCATTGAATGCTAATTATATTAATGATATGCCTTGAGGGGCTTGCAAATAAATATATGATTATTGAAAATGCCAGATTAAATTATATCCCTAATTGAGAGGGTGAGATATCCTTGCGAGGTTGTTGAGCATATGCATTATTGCATCTTGTAGTCATGGCATGGTATAGCATTGGTATTATGTGGTTGCGATCACAAAGATGAAAGATCCTACGGGATTCTATGAAGGGAGTACCCCTTGCGAGGTGGGAAACCAATGTGATGATGATATGATATTGTAATGGTGGTTGCGATCACCTGATTATGGAATGTGAAAGGCCCTGCGGGGACCATTGTATGATGATGAGCCAGTGGTTGCGATCACTAGGTATTTGATATGATAAAGGGCTTGCGAGCACCTATGATGCCCATGGTTGCGATCATGAGGCGGGAGTACCCCTTGCGAGGTGGGAAACCAATGATTATGAATAATTAATTATGGTGGTTGCGATCACCCGTGATAGGAAATCGGATCTGTTGCATATGCATTAAATAGTTAACATATGCATGAGCTTTAAGACCATGGCATTTGAGATGGGATGATCACGAGTATTGAGAAACCCCTTGTGAGGAGGTATTGAGTGAGACGTTAATGAATTAATAATGATAATGATTGTGAATGCCCTTGTTGATAAGTGGCAAAGTGACAGTGTTTGTGATTGTGTATATGTTGTGCTTATTTATGATATGAATTGTGATTCATGAGGCTTGTATGCCTATTGTGATAATGAGATAATGAATGAATGATAATTTGATGTTCTGATAGCAGAGCACACATGATGTTTATATGCATATACACATGATCACAATATATATATTATTCGTCATTTTGAATGTTTAACTCACTCTCCCATGTGGTCTCCTTTTTAGCATTGTGATGCAGGTTACCATGGGACGAGTTCGGATATAAAGATCAAGCTTGGATGAAGGTAAATAGTGGTAGAGGAATTGCCTTTGCCGGCATCATTTATGGATTCTTGTGTAATGAATAAATTGTATATGATTGTATAGATGATTTAGAGATTTTCAGTATGTATAAGATAATCCTTTGAATTGATGGATGATGAATATATATATGTAGAATATAAGAGATGATTTGATGTGTATTAGAGGAATTGGAATTGATCGATGTTCATTGATGATTGAGATAGTCGGGAGAGGATTCTTGAATATATGGGTATATATATAATTATGTCTTAGGCATTGCATGCTTGCCAAGCCTTCTCTCATATCGTCATATATGGGACTAGGCGTGTGCCCGGTATACATATTCTTTCGCTGTATACTCTATTACCTTTGTATACCTTTATGGGCAATTTACCTACTGATCCAGTTATAGGTTATTTAATCTCACTCTTTGGTTTTCTATGATTTGGGTCTTGATGTGGTCATGATGGTGTATTAGAAATGTTTTCAAACGCAAAAAATTTATTCACAAATTTATTAATTATGTTGATCACATTGGGATTCGAGTACAGAAAATCAGGGGTGTTACAAGGTGGTATCAGAGCATATTCTGTTCTGAATAAGAATTATTGGTTACTACCAGAGCATGGTTGCTCTGTGATAAATTGATATCATGGATGATTAGAGCATGATTGCTCAATGGTGAGATACTTATGGTGATCTTTGGAGCGAGATGCTCATTATTGGAATATGGTTGATTGTATAGATTTAAGGATGATGCTTATCTAGAGCTTAATGACATGTTTGAGTATTGATTGCCCTAAACGGATTATGAATGATTAATTGTCTAAGAATTATGAATTGATTATGGGGCATACTTGCTTATCGAGGGATGATTGTGAATCATTAGAGTTGAGTTAGGTTTGATGCTCAATGAGGATTACTGTGAAACATTAATGTTGAGTTGGTATTGATGTTTATTATGGATTCTTTATGAGATTATGGATTCAGAAGATATGATTGATGTCAATGAGAGTATACCTTTTATCATAGAGGTTGTATGATGAACTTATGGAGCCTAATTGCTCATTGATGATTATGAATGAATTATGGGATTGAATATGAATGAATGAAATTCCTTGACATATGATGGATGTATGTATTGTGTAAGACCGGCCAAGTTCCTTACCATATTACCTTCAAATGACGAATATATTGTTATTGTGCATTGATGTTGATATATATGAAATGCAAATTGATTTGATAATGAATTCATGATTGAATGTTAATCATGGAAATGAAATATTGAGATGTGAATATGAGATATAAGATATGAATTGATATGATAATGATTTGATGCCATGTGTTGATTATGGATATGATATATATATATATATATATTGATTTAATGATGGACCTATGTCGTATGTTGATTACGGATATGAGATATTGAGAAGGAAATTGATATGGTAGTAATAGACCATACCTGTTGAGATCTTGATGTGCATATGCACCTGGAATATAAATTATGGTTAGGTCTCTATATGCATTATACCGGTGGTGTTTAGCCAAGGAATGTTTGTTAAATGAAATGGAACTCACTTGATGAGTTGAATGAATGAATAATATTGAATAATTCCCTAGTTTTGATATGTTCGAATTTAAATGTTTGGGTATGCCATTTGTGAAGGATGGATTCTATATCCTTTGGCACAAGAACCATATGTGTTATATGATATAAGTGATTCGTTGTATTCCCCTAGATTGGGAATTTGAATAAGTGATAAATGATTAAATGTGAAATCGAATACATGTTAGATTGGAATTGTGTCTCGGTTTTGATGTGTGATGACCTAGATGGACTTGGTATGATCTTGTATGATCAATTGTTGTAGAGAATTAATTTAATAGACCCTATGGCGGTCTAGGCTCTATGTTGTTTTTGTGAGCCATATTTAATGATGTTGTGTGTGGGAACTCCACAATGGGTGTTAGCTAATCCCTGATGATTGATGAATAATAATGTTGAATTTGGGGTATAACTGAAATTGATTATGGGATATGATTTTAGGAAGTGATCTTGGGCTAGATTATATGCCCTTGAGATTATGATCATTGGATTAATTATGGATGATGATGTGATTTAGAGATGTCAATTGTGATCGTGAGTTGATGAATAGAAATTTAACCATGTCATTACTCCCTATTTTATTTGAAGGGTGCTATATTGATGATAGAAATTGCATGGTGATGTGATACGATGTTAGTTATATGTTTAGTTTATGAGCTTTAATTGTGATCTGTAAAGAGAATACCTAATGTGAAAGCTCATTATTTGATTATGTAGCCTATTTGATAAGAGTTTGATGAATCTTTTAAGGTTCAAATTGATTTATAGCCAGCAAATATGTAAATAAGACAAGAATTTTAGACTATTTGAGCATGGATTTGGATGGATGAAACCCAAGGATGGGGTATTTACCTTGTGATGATTGAAAATTTATGATTGGTACACGATCGATGGTGAAGTTAGCTAAAACTTGATGATTGATATGGCATGATAGATGCCAAATTATCTATATAGTGATGATGAAATATGAGTATTTTGGTTGTGGACTGGTGAGGATTGTCACCAAGTCTTATATAGAATGGTATCGTTTGAATATATGTGACCGACATGAGCAATGGGAATAAGAAGTACTGGTCCCGATATGGTCATACATGCCATAGGCATTGTGGCAACATGCACTTATGCGCCGACTTTGTGTGTTTGTAGTAACCACTACAGGATTGGGACGCCTTCCTGTATGTCGGATGCAGCAACACATAGACCGGGCAGGTGTAGGGATTATAGCTGCTTATGGTGAATGTACTGAGCCTATCTGGTCATACTGAGTATGAACGTGTGAGCTCTATTGGATGAGTTATAATTGATAATATATGACACGCTTGATGTAGAAATGTTGTTAAGAATGATGATGTGAAAGTGAACATGACTTAATGGACTTTAGGAAGTCCAGTGTTATTCTATGGTGTTGTTGATGTGTGGCCTGAGGTATGGCCATGTGACATGTGTATCGATGCTGAATTTCGAGGACGAAATTCTTTTTAGGTGGGGTGAATTGTAACATCCCAAATTTTATAAAAATGAATAATTAATGAGAATGGCAAGTTGATGTTTATTGAGGATGATGTGTGAGAATATGAGGATTAGTGGTGGCAAGGTATGAATACATGTATATAAGATGATGATGAGCTTAAATTCAGTTTGGAATGTAAATTCATAAGTATGAATGTTGAATAGGCTGTATGTGCCTTTCATGATGTGTATGAGATGTGGGATAAATTCAAATTTGGATTATAATGAGGAATTCCGAGTGAGAATGCTTAGGAACAAGTTATATATGCTTTATATGATATACATGATAGCTTGGACATGATTAAATTGGCTTAAAATGAGATTTTATAAGTTGAGCTGTGTGGAATTTGTGTTCTTGTGTCTGTGCTAATAGTCTCGCCCGAGCGAGAAGGGATATCGCCCAGGCGAGGATCCCTTGTATTGGCATAATGGCTTCTGGGCAATTTTCGCTCAGGCGAAGGTGAATTCCGCTCAAGCGAAATTGCCTTGTATCAGTGTTGCTCTCTGGAAGGAATTCGCAGTATCAGTGTTTGCTCTCTGGAGGAAATTCGCTCAGCCGAATAGAGTCTCGCCCGAGCGAAGGGTCTGAGGAATGGCATTCGCCCATGCGAGTGAGGAATCAGCTCGAGCGAGTACAATGTGTTGTGATTAGGTGAGGTTCTGGACGAATCTCGCTCAAGCGAGAATGGCCGCGCTTAAGCGAGCCAGTGAGGAAATGGTCACTGGACCTTTTTCGCCCAAGCGAGTATGAGTGGCTTGAGTGAAAGTGGGAAGTGTGAATGCTGGGTGATGCTCACTCAGGTGAGTGACTTGTATGGTTGTTTCTTGACCGAGTGTATGATGAGTAAGAGGGATTCTTGATGAAATTCACTCGAGTGGGAACCTTAGAAAATAATTTCTTGATGTAGTGAAATTCCAAGTGAAATTCCAAGTGAAATTCCGAGTGGCTATGCCAAGGTAGAACCCTCCGAGAGAGGGAGTGGATAAGATTCCGAGTGAGAGGTCTCCCTGTGTGATATTCTGAGCAGTGGAGTTCCGAGTGGAAGTATCAGAGTTCAAGGTAACTCATTCCGGGTGGAGCCTCTCTGTGAGTGTAACTCCGAGTGGAAATGGCACCGAGTGTGGACACAAGGTGTGTTGTCAGGAAGTATTCTTGAAAGACTTTATTCGTGGGGGAAAAACAAAGGAAGTTAGTTTTGGAATGAAATACCGAGTGGAAAACCAAGCGAGGAAGGACTCGGTCTAGATTGTTTATCTGAGTGGATACTGAGTGAGTGTGAAGGCATAAGATAATTCCGTGTAACCATAGGCCTAAATGTTACCGAGTGGAAAATATGAGTAAACCCTGAGTGGGGATGGGTTTAGATATTCCCAAGTGGAAATCCGAGTGAACCTCTTTCGAGGGAAAAGTTGTTGTAATGGCTCAGAATGGGATATATTCTAAGTGTATGAGATATGTGTATAATCTGAGTGAATGAGGTTTTATACCCCGAGTGGTTAGGATCTGAACAAGTTCGGGTGAGACTTAATGAATTCCCCAAGTGAGTTATGGTTAGAGTAAACCCGATTAGAACTTGACTGTTAGGAACCTTCCCAAGGGGAAGGAGATTGAGTATTCTCCGAGTGTGAGAAGTGTAATTATGCCGAGTGGTGAATGTGGAATACATTCCGAGTGAATTATGGTTGTGATAAACCGAGTGGTGTTTAATTGGGTTATTCCCGAGTGAAAGGAACTCTGGATCCCGAGTGATAGACTATGCGAGTAAGAGTCGGCCCTGAATGAGTTGGTTGAATGAAAAATGGATCGGTCTAGATTGGTATGTCAAGAGGGAAGCCGAGTGTGAGATGACTCGGATCTGGTTGAATTTTTCCGAGTGAAACCGAATGAATGTTGGGTCAGTTTTAGGGGAAATTCTGTCAACAGAAACCCGAGTGCTGGGAAGGATGACTTCTTGTCGGATTCGCTTAAGCGAATTAATACCTCGCTCAAGCGAGCGAGTGTGGAAATAGATACTGGGGTTATTTCGCCTGTGCGAATGGAGAGGCTCACGCGAGATGGGGCTGTCTCGCTCAAGCGAATGTGGGTTTCGCTTGAGCGAGTAGCACCCTGATTGTATTTTTCCCTTTTTTTCTCGGTTTGTGTATATTGGCCCTTCTTTTCTTGATTCCGATGGCTGGACTCTTTTTCCTCTCACTCAGTTAGACACCTGAGGGATATAATGGTCATTAGTGCAAATATTAAAACATAAAACTCTCACTTTCTTCCACTTTCACGTCACTTCCTCCCCTCCTTTCTTCACTCTTCTTCGTCTTTTTCCCTTCTCTATCTCCTCTTTTCTTCGCTCCAAAAACCAAAGCTGTGTGGAGCTTTCTTACCCTCTCCCATTTTTATTCTATGGAAGCTTGAAGGAGAAGCTTGTGCTGGAACTCCTCCTCCCTCTCCTACTCTGTTTCCGTGTGGACTTCTCTTTTTATGGAAAGCCCAATGTTGGCTCTTGGGAGAGGTAATTTCCTCACCATTCTTTATGAGTTTTATGCCCTAGATGTTGGGTTCTATGTATTTGGGGGACTGTTTATGGCATATAGGTCGTTGGGAGAAGCTTTAAGTGAAGAAACCCTAGGTGGGGTGTTGTTATTATGGCTTTAATAGTGGGTTATTATAGATGTATGAATTAATACTTGGATGAGTGGAAAATAAATGAGCAATTATGATGTTGAAGGGTATTAATGAGTGTTGTTGGGTTTTAATGGAACACTAACTCTTATAAATTGGGGGAAAGTGTGAAATATGAATAGAATATGGGTTTAATGACATTGGAGAATGATATTAATGATGAGAGATGGCCATTGGTGGTGATTCATGAATGATAAGTGTTTTATAACACAATAAATTAGATTTAGTTTACTTAGGATTTTAATCATTATGCACTGTATTTCCTTTATTTATTGTGATTTTTGCTTTCTTTCCACTGTATTCTACTCGGGTACTTTTATTTTGCAGAAATTAATAGATTTGGAATTATTGATGATCCATTTTAAGAATGAATGAATATAAATGGAAAATGGATTCAAGAACCCAAAAAGATGATCAAAGTGCCAAAGGATCAAAGCAATCAAGAACCATGAGCTATACTGTCCAAAATGCCTCAAAAATGCAAGAAAACACTTCCAGGAAAGGGTAGGAATCGATTCACCCTTACAGGAATCGATTCCCATGTGAAACATAGGCTAGGAATCGATTCAAGGCTGTTGGGAATCGATTCATAGGGCTGGGAATCGATTCCCCCCTTATAGGAATCGATTCATTGATGTTTGGAAGGCTGGGAATCGATTCATGAAGGCCAGGAATCGATTCATCATGCTGGGAATCGATTCCCACCTTTAGGAATCGATTCACACGCTGTTTTGAAGGCAAAAATCAACTGGAGGAATCGATTCATCAGTGAAATCATGCGCCGAATTATTGGAAACAACAAAAATACGCAAATTGGAGACAACTGGAACAGCTGGAAATCACATGCACCGAAAGTTTCCAACTTGCAACGCGTTTTCTTAGCTGGCTTCCTCCCTTCCTTCGCCTATAAAAGGAGAAGCAATCCAAGCAGAGAAGGCATCCCAATCCCAATCCAGATCCAAATCCCATTCTTCATCAGCTTCATTCCTTTCTTTCTCTTTCGTTTTCTTTCTCTGTTTTATTTTCTTTCTCTTTTTATTTTCTTTTTCTTTCTTTTATTTTGTGTAAGAGTTGTGAGGATTGTGAAATTGAGTGTTCCAATTTGTAATTGGTGGAGGAATATTGCAACAAGGAAATACAGTGGTAAATTATTCTAAGCTTTTGGAGAAACCCGTAAGTCTTTATTTTTTACCATGTCTTGTATGTTTTATTTTTCCATCATGTGTATGAATTTGAATCCTTTCATGAGTAGCTAAATTAATTATCTTGGGATGAAGGGGGTATGATAATATTTTATTTTAATGTTATTTTGACTTGGAATTAAATAAATTTCTGTTTTCCATTTAGTTCAATTATGCTTAATGCTTTTAGTAATTCCTAACAAGAACCTAAATGATAAAACTGTATACTTACGGGTATATTAGTAAATTTAGGTAATAAATAGAATCGAGAGATTTATTTTTACCAGAAAGCTTTGAACTAAACCTAAGATTTTTGAAATGCTTTATGTGACCTCGGTAAAACCGTGAAAGTAATCAAAATTCTTTTGAGGAAATAAAAGGGATTTTCATAAAACGATAATGGGCCTTTCTGAGGATTAAGCAGCGCTTTCCATAAGTTAGGTACATTAATAGGATTCCGAGAGGAACATATTAATTAGCTTTTGGAAAATTCGCCTTGGAAAACTTAATTCGATTCTTATTTATGAAACGTTAAAATTCATTAAACATAAAATAGAGTCGTAATCCCCCAAAATCCCAAGATACTCTCAACTCTGATTTTTTAGTGTCAAGTAAATTTTATTTTTATTTTTATTCATATTCTGTGCAACTTTAATTTGTGCTTTATTTTATAAAAACCTTAAAAATTAATTGTGTGGATAATTAAATTTCAATATGCTGGTACTTTGAACACAGTCCCTGTGGAGAACGATAATCTTTTATATTACGCGACATAACCCGTGCGCTTGCGGGCCCTGTCAAGTTTTTGGCGCCGTTGCCGGGGACTGTTGTCCCTCAAATATCGGCAATATTGAAATTCGATTAGATCATACTTGTTAATATTTTTATTGTTATTTTTATTTTTATTTTCTTTGTAATTTTGTATTTTGTTCTATATTCTGTGTATCTGTTTTATTTTTGTAATTGTTTGTTTTATTTGTCATTTATTTTCTATTTATGCGACGAAGCCGTAGTGTCGATCTAAACTTAGGATTTGACCCTGAGATAGAACGTACCCTTAGAGCTTTGAGAAAACAACAAAAACAACAAAAAGAACAAAAAGAAAAACAAATGGCAGACCAACACAGACCCTTAAGAGATTTTGCAGCTCCAAGCACTAATGGGAGAGGATCTAGTATTCTTAGACCCACAGTGGAGGCTAACAATTTTGAATTGAAGCCTTCACTACTCTCAATGGTTCAACAGAACCAATTCGGAGGTTTACCCTCTGAAGATCCAAACCTTCACCTTCAAATCTTTCTTGAATACTGTGACACCCTGAAGATGAACGGAGCCACCAATGATGCCATTCGCTTAAGACTTTTCCCTTTCTCCTTAAGAGATAAAGCAAGAGCGTGGTTATACTCTCTTCCTGAAGGATCCATCACAACTTGGGAACAATTGTCCAGTGCTTTTATCAATAAATGGTACCCAAGGAACAAGACTGATGTTCTGAGAAAACAAATCATCAATTTTTCACAAAAAGATGATGAATCCTTGTATGAAGCCTGGGAAAGATACAGGGAGTTGCTAAGAGAATGTCCTCACCATGGGATAGAAAGGTGGTTGACAATCCATATTTTCTATAATGGACTAACTTCCACACAAAAGATCTCTTTAGATGCTGCAGCTGGAGGAGCCTTCATGAGTAAAAATGTTGATGAAGTTGAGAACCTGATCGAGGAAATAGCTCAAAACACTCACCAATGGAACTCTGAGAGAGGATTACCTTCTAAAACACCAGGTAAGTACTCTGTTGATGCTCTTTCCTTACTTTCTGCCAAAGTTGAAGCATTAACATTAAAACTTGATAAAATAGGGTCAACAGGTGCTACTAATATTGTTTGTGAAGTTTGTGGTGTTTCAGGACATGGAGCTACAAACTGCAACTTAGCCATGACCCCTAATCAAGAACAAGAAATGCATCAAGTAGACGCTATTGGAAACTATGGTGGAAACTATCAAGGTAACTATAGACCTCCACAAGGTCCACCTGGCTTTCAAAATAGGCCACCTCAATTCCAAAGTAACTACAAACCTCAACAAGGAACCTATATTCCACAAAAATCAAAGCTAGAATCCTTGATGGAGACATTTGTAGCTACTCAACTTAAACAAAATGATGAATTCTCTGATGCAATAAAAAACTTGGCTTCAAAAGTGGACTCTCTTGCCACTCACAACAAAATACTGGAAAATCAAATTGCCCAACAAGCCTCCTATTCTCAAAGAGCACCGGGAACATTTCCTGGGAAACCAGAGGCTGGACCATCTAACCAAACCATGGCTGCCACTCTTAGGAGTGGTACTCAATACGATGGGCCAGTTGACAAGACAAAAAAGGAGGAAAAGAAAGTCGATGAATCTTTATCTCATCCAGTAATTGAAGAAGAGAAACCACACGAAAAGAAGGAGGAGGTTAAGCCATATCAACCTCCCATTCCATTTCCTCAGCGCTTAGCCAAAGCAAAGTTGGACAAACAATTTGGTAAGTTCCTTGATGTTTTAAAGAAATTGTATATTAATATTCCTTTTACAGATGCTTTGCAGCAAATGCCTACATATGCAAAGTTCTTGAAGGACATTCTGTCCAACAAAAGAAGACTGGAGGAAGATGGTACAGTTGCACTTACTGAAGAGTGCAGTGCTCTAATTCAAAAGAAACTTCCACCCAAGCTCCAAGATCCAGGTAGTTTCTCTATTCCTTGCACGATTGGTGACATGAATATAGATAAAGCATTGTGTGATTTAGGAGCAAGTGTGAGTTTAATGCCATTATCTGTTGCTGAAAAGTTAGGATTAGGTGAACTAAAACCTACTAGGATGTCTTTACAATCGGCTGATAGATCTGTAAAATATCCTGTAGGAATTTTAGAGGATGTTCCTATTAAGATAGGAAAATTTTTTATACCTGCTGACTTTGTTGTGCTTGAAATGGACGAAGATTCTTTGATTCCTATTATTTTAGGCAGACCATTTTTAGCAACTGCAGGTGCTGTGATTGATGTCAAGAATGGTAAGTTGTCTCTAACTGTTGGAGACCAAAAGGTTGATTTCAACTTGAAAAATGTTTTAGAAAAACCTTATAATGATGTTTGCTGTACTGTGGATTTTGTCGAACAAGTGGTAAAGGAATCAACCCTTCCTAATGACCCACTTGAAACTATTTTCATGATTGAGCCGACAGAAACATCTGATTGCTCTGAGGCCCCACATGATACTGAGGTCATGTGTGACAAAGTGGTAAGCCCCAATATGGAATTAAAACCTTTACCAGCTTCATTAAGGTATGAGTTTCTTGGCCCTAATTCCACATATCCTGTGATTATTAATGCTGAATTGAATCCATCTGAAACTGAAAAACTTTTGAAACAACTTAGGTTGTATAGAAAGGTAATAGGTTATACAATGGATGATATCAAAGGGATTAGCCCTTCTCTTTGTATGCACAGGATTACTGTAGAAGATGAAAGTAGGCCCACAGTAGAACCACTTAGGAGATTAAATCCTAAAATGCAAGAAGTGGTTAAAAAGGAAATTTTGAAATTGCTTGATGCTGGAGTCATATATCCTGTTGATAGTAGTAAATGGGTAAGTCCTGTCCATGTGGTGCCTAAAAAGGGGGGAATAACTGTGATTGAAAATGATAAACATAACTTGATCCCTACTAGGATTGTCTCTGGTTGGCGCATGTGCATTGATTATAGGAAGTTAAATAGCGCCACGAAAAAAGATCATTTTCCCCTCCCTTTTATTGATCAGATGCTTGAAAGACTTGCGAAACACTCTTATTTCTGTTATTTGGATGGGTATTCAGGTTTTCATCAAATTCCCATTCATCCATCTGATCAAGAAAAGACTACCTTCACTTGCCCTTATGGGACTTATGCTTACAGACGTATGCCTTTTGGTTTATGTAATGCACCTGCGACTTTTCAAAGGTGTATGCAAGCAATTTTTTCTGATCTTATTGAAAATGTGATGGAAGTCTTTATGGATGATTTTTCAGTGCATGGTTTGGATTTTGATAATTGTTTAACAAATTTGTGCCAAGTCTTGCAGCGTTGTGAAGAAACCAATTTGGTTCTAAATTGGGAAAAATGCCATTTTATGGTAAGGGAAGGCATAGTTCTTGGACACCTGGTGTCTGAAAGAGGTATAGAAGTTGATAAGGCTAAAGTGGAAGTAATTGAAAAATTACCTCCACCCACAAATGTGAAAGGTATTCGGAGTTTTCTTGGACATGCAGGGTTTTACCGTAGGTTCATTAAAGATTTCTCCAAGATCACAAAGCCTCTTACAACTCTTCTGGGTAAGGATATACCTTTCAATTTTGATTCATCTTGTATGGAAGCTTTTTGCAGGATTAAGCAAGCTCTAATCTCTGCCCCCATCGTACAACCACCTGATTGGAAACTCCCATTTGAGCTGATGTGCGATGCGAGTGATTACGCAGTGGGGGCTGTGTTAGGACAAAGAAAAGATAAAAAGCTCCATGTAATTCATTATGCCAGCCGGACGCTAGATGATGCTCAGGTAAATTATGCCACAACTGAAAAAGAACTGTTAGCTATTGTCTTTGCTTTTGATAAATTTAGGTCTTATTTGGTAGGATCACATGTTACTGTTTACACTGACCACTCTGCCATTAAGTATCTATTGAATAAAAAGGAAGCAAAGCCTAGATTAATTAGGTGGATTCTAATATTACAAGAATTTGACTTGGAAATTAAGGACAAGAAGGGTACCGAGAACTTGGTCGCTGACCACCTATCTAGGTTGACATCTGAAAAAGAAGAAACAGATAATATTCCCATCAATGAATCTTTTCCAGATGAACAACTCTTGAATCTTAGTATCCAACGTGTTCCTTGGTATGCTGATTTTGTAAATTTTCTTGCATGTGGTATCTTACCTCCTGATCTTAGCTTTCAGCAAAGGAAAAAGTTTTATGCAGATGTCAAGCATTATTATTGGGATGAACCACTCCTTTTCAAGCAATGTGCAGATGGTATGATTCGGAGATGTATTTCACAAGATGATGTCCATGCTATCTTGGATCATTGCCATTCTCTTTCCTGTGGAGGCCACATGAGCACCTCCAAGACAGCTGCTAAAATATTGCAAGCTGGGTTCTATTGGCCAAATATTTTTAAGGATGTACGTAAGTATGTTCTAACTTGTGATGCTTGCCAGAGAACAGGTAACATTGGTAAGAGACAAGAAATGCCATTGAATACAATTTTAGAAGTTGAATTGTTTGATGTATGGGGTGTTGATTTTATGGGTCCCTTTCCCTCTTCTTTTGGAAATCAGTTCATATTAGTGGCAGTTGACTATGTGTCAAAATGGGTGGAAGCCATTGCTTCACCTCATTCTGATGCTAAGACTGTTATTAAACTTTTCAAGAAAATAATATTTCCAAGGTTTGGGGTCCCAAAATGTGTTATAAGTGATGGAGGGTCTCATTTTATTAAGAAAACTTTTCAGACCCTTCTAAAGAAATATGGAGTTAAGCATAAGGTTGCTACACCTTATCACCCACAAACTAGTGGACAAGTTGAGGTATCCAATCGGGAAATTAAAAATATTCTTCAAAAAGTGGTGAATACATCACGTAAGGATTGGTCTATTAAGTTAGATGATTCCTTATGGGCGTATCGAACCGCATACAAAACTCCCATTGGAACCACACCTTTTAAGCTAGTATATGGGAAGCCCTGTCATTTACCTGTTGAGCTAGAATATAAATCTTTTTGGGCTGTTAAAACTCTTAACTTTGATCATAAGGCTGCAGGTGAACAAAGATTGTTGGAATTAAATGAGCTTGAAGAACTCCGTCTAGATGCATACGAAAATGCCAGAATTTATAAAGAAAAAACCAAACAATGGCATGATCGTCACATCCAACGGAGAACATTTAATCCAGGTGATATGGTTTTACTGTTTAATTCCAGATTGAAGCTTTTTCCAGGTAAACTGAGATCCCGATGGTCGGGACCATTCAAGGTGACAAAAGTCTTTCCCTTTGGAGCTGTCGAACTATGGAGCGAGAAATCTGGTGCATTTAGGGTAAATGGACAGAGAGTAAAACATTACTTCACCGGTCAACCAATACAACAAGCAAGTGACTTGGACTTGTTTGATGCTCCTGATGAGTAAATCCAAACGGTGAGAAGTCTGGCTGAAGACTTAAAACTTAGCACTGATAGGGAGGTAACCCTATAAAAAGTTGTTGTTTTATTTTAAACTTTTATTCTAAAAAAAAAAAAAAAAAACAACTATGTCAGATGCTGGTTTGGGGTTATTACAGGTAAGTTTTCTTATCCTGTTATCATCCATTTTAACATTGAGGACAATGTCAAATTCTGGTTTGGGGTGGTAGGTAAGAAAACTTAACTGTTTTGTTTACGTTGTGTGATTGTCATTTTATTTTGCATGTGTGTTTTCCTTGATTTGTTTGTAATCTTGTAATTTACCATTTTTGCATGATAAATTTACTTTGAATACAAGGCTAAAGTATCTAAGGACCAAAATTTTGAGTAAAATTTTCAAAATTTGATTGTTTAAATGCCAAATCAATGCTTAAATGAACCTTATGTGATTAAAATTTTCTTTGAAAAGACTTTCCATGGTTAGACTTGAGCCAAAATGGGTTATCTATCAAATAAATTTTCAAAACCCATATTTTCTCGATTGAGTGAATCTCATAGTCATTAAATATTCTAGAACTTGTTTTTCAACCGATTCAAAATGGTTTTTGATTATATGTCTTAGGATGATAAAGGCACAATTAGGTCTTATTCTTAAGCCTCAGAATTTTGTATAATTTGACCCCTAGTTGCCCCTTTTGAGCCTAAAAGTGAAAATTTTTCCTTGAAACCTTTCATTGAATAATATTCTCTTAATGGTGAAAAAGTTGAAAATTTAGTAGAGCAAAGAAATAAAAAAAAAGGGACTTAAGAAAAATATGGTATTGGATGCAAAGAAAAGCAAGAAAAAGAAAAAGAAAATCAAAAGGATGATATTGAATGAATTCCAAAAAGTCCATAAAAGTTCAAAAATTTGCTCTGTTAAATTTATGATGATAATTTGAATCATTCATGACTGTTAAAGCCCTTTTGTATTCCATTTTTCTTGAAATTCCTACCAATACAACCCAAGGCCACGTTACAACCTTTGAAAGACCTTTAGACTTTGACATATTTTTTATCTAAACTGTGGAGTTTCTGGTTTATTAACAAGCTTATGGTAATATTTTTTGACTATGATGATTTGAGAGATACACAAACCTTTAAACACTTGAGTGAAAATTGTGAGAAGAGTATCTCAAGTCTTGACATTGAAAATTGATTCACATAAGAAAAATAAAACTGGCATTTGAATAAATCTGTTTCTCTGTTTTGGATTCCTTAAGTTATTAAGCTTAGTGTTTTCTGTATTTTATCTTGTGAATATGGTTATTGCTTGAGGACAAGCAATGCTTTGGTTTGGGGTATTTTGATAAGTGTTTTATAACACAATAAATTAGATTTAGTTTACTTAGGATTTTAATCATTATGCACTGTATTTCCTTTATTTATTGTGATTTTTGCTTTCTTTCCACTGTATTCTACTCGGGTACTTTTATTTTGCAGAAATTAATAGATTTGGAATTATTGATGATCCATTTTAAGAATGAATGAATATAAATGGAAAATGGATTCAAGAACCCAAAAAGATGATCAAAGTGCCAAAGGATCAAAGCAATCAAGAACCATGAGCTATACTGTCCAAAATACCTCAAAAATGCAAGAAAACACTTCCAGGAAAGGGTAGGAATCGATTCACCCTTACAGGAATCGATTCCCATGTGAAACATAGGCTAGGAATCGATTCAAGGCTGTTGGGAATCGATTCATAGGGCTGGGAATCGATTCCCCCCTTATAGGAATCGATTCATTGATGTTTGGAAGGCTGGGAATCGATTCATGAAGGCCAGGAATCGATTCATCATGCTGGGAATCGATTCCCACCTTTAGGAATCGATTCACACACTGTTTTGAAGGCAAAAATCAACTGGAGGAATCGATTCATCAGTGAAATCATGCGCCGAATTATTGGAAACAACAAAAATACGCAAATTGGAGACAACTGGAACAGCTGGAAATCACATGCACCGAAAGTTTCCAACTTGCAACGCGTTTTCTTAGCTGGCTTCCTCCCTTCCTTCGCCTATAAAAGGAGAAGCAATCCAAGCAGAGAAGGCATCCCAATCCCAATCCAGATCCAAATCCCATTCTTCATCAGCTTCATTCCTTTCTTTCTCTTTCGTTTTCTTTCTCTGTTTTATTTTCTTTCTCTTTTTATTTTCTTTTTCTTTCTTTTATTTTGTGTAAGAGTTGTGAGGATTGTGAAATTGAGTGTTCCAATTTGTAATTGGTGGAGGAATATTGCAACAAGGAAATACAGTGGTAAATTATTCTAAGCTTTTGGAGAAACCCGTAAGTCTTTATTTTTTACCATGTCTTGTATGTTTTATTTTTCCATCATGTGTATGAATTTGAATCCTTTCATGAGTAGCTAAATTAATTATCTTGGGATGAAGGGGGTATGATAATATTTTATTTTAATGTTATTTTGACTTGGAATTAAATAAATTTCTGTTTTCCATTTAGTTCAATTATGCTTAATGCTTTTAGTAATTCCTAACAAGAACCTAAATGATAAAACTGTATACTTACGGGTATATTAGTAAATTTAGGTAATAAATAGAATCGAGAGATTTATTTTTACCAGAAAGCTTTGAACTAAACCTAAGATTTTTGAAATGCTTTATGTGACCTCGGTAAAACCGTGAAAGTAATCAAAATTCTTTTGAGGAAATAAAAGGGATTTTCATAAAACGATAATGGGCCTTTCTGAGGATTAAGCAGCGCTTTCCATAAGTTAGGTACATTAATAGGATTCCGAGAGGAACATATTAATTAGCTTTTGGAAAATTCGCCTTGGAAAACTTAATTCGATTCTTATTTATGAAAAGTTAAAATTCATTAAACATAAAATAGAGTCGTAATCCCCCAAAATCCCAAGATACTCTCAACTCTGATTTTTTAGTGTCAAGTAAATTTTATTTTTATTTTTATTCATATTCTGTGCAACTTTAATTTGTGCTTTATTTTATAAAAACCTTAAAAATTAATTGTGTGGATAATTAAATTTCAATATGCTGGTACTTTGAACACAGTCCCTGTGGAGAACGATAATCTTTTATATTACGCGACATAACCCGTGCGCTTGCGGGCCCTGTCAATGAACATGGGCTTATGTTGTTTAAGCTTTGATGAAAAACCCTAAGTGGAGTGATTTGGGGGTCTTGATTAAAAAAGTAATTTTGGTGATTTTAATGTCTTAGAAGGAATTGTAAGAAGGGATTGAATCTTTAGAATTATTGGGATTGATTAATGAGATTAATAATGTTTTGAACTATGTTCATGAGGTTGTGTAAAATAATAAATGCTATAAGGATTTATTAATTGATGATAGTCTTAATTGGGGCCAAGAGGCTTGTAATGAATTTGAATGATTAATTGTGGTTATTGAAGGATACGAGAGCTAAGTTGAATATTGGGTAACAATGATGATGTTGTTGGGTTGGTTGGCATTTATGATCTAAAGGATCTTGGCCTTGGGAAAGGAATTCCCGAAGCCTAATACAATTATATAACTTGGTGTTTAACAAGTCTAGGACTTGATGATAAGCTAGAAAACGTCTAAAAACTATGAGGAATGCCTTGTTATGGTTTATTAATTGTATGAGTGCATATGTATAATATGTAGATCGTATTCCGAATGGTGCAAAGGAGCTTTTGGAGCATTGGAATGGTCCGGCTCTTCCCTCAAGGTAGGAGAGGAGTTAACATTCAAATTGCATGAGTAAATTTAATAGTGATTGTTGTATGTGATGGATACTCATGCTTGCCCTGTTATGTATATGTTTTAAATTAAGTGAAATGGCAATTTGATAATTAATGAGAATTATTACGATACTCTTATGTTGGGTTGCAAATCAACAATGAATATACAATGATATTGATGGATAACATGAAATATTATGACACCCTAGTGGTTGATACAAGTAATTGACTTGTATGTGCAGTGGCAATGACGATTGCTATATATATGTTTTTATATTCCGAAAAAACACCTTGTTGTTACATGTGTGGCTTGATGTTATGATTATTGCTATGCCTTTAGACATCTACGTATGGATTATTATGAATGATGTGGCTTGATTTTTGCTATGCCTTTATTCTCATTAATCAGAATTGTAAACAAGTACACGTATATATATATATATATATATATATATATATATATATTTTACATGGGTATGGTGTTAATTACATCGAATAACAAGTGTTGGTGAATGAATAATGCTGGGATGATAAGTATACGAGTGTATGTCTGTATATACATATGTGTATGGTTATAGTGGTAATATACATTGTATTGGTTGTGAAGTGATGTTGAATAAATAATATTAAGGTGATGAATTCTAAGTGGATTATTATTGTCTGGGCCGTTCCGAGTGAAGCTATAGTGTTGGCCTTCTTTCTGAGCGGAGAAGACTTAAAAGGGATTCTGAGAAATCTCTTGGTGAACCTATTCTGTGCAGGATTAATGGGAGAATTTCCGAGTAATGCTAGGCTTGATTATTCCGAGTGAAAAATATGTGTAGATCCTGAGCGGGAAATGGTTTTGATAATTCCGAGTAGAAAACCCCGAGTGGGCCCTCTTCCGAAGGAAGAGTTGTTGCAATGGTTAGATTGGAACGAATTCTAAGTGTACGATATACATAATCCGAGTGAATGAGGTTCTACATCCTGAGTGGTTAAGATTAGATTAAGTCCGAGAGGGGCTTGACTTAATGATTTTCCCCGAGCGAATAAGTTGTCATATGCCAAGTGGATCTAGCTGTAACGTTCCGAGTGAAGAATGAATATTGTGACCCTTTTCTGAGTGAAGGAAGAACTGTGTTCTCTGAGAGAGAGATGTGAAAATATACCGAGTGACGGGGGTATGGTAAAGACCCGATTGTATTGAAGTTAAATACCCCGAGTGACGTTTGATTAGGAAATATTCCAAGTGAGAAAAAGTTTTGGATTCCGAGTGGTAGAATTGGGGGAGTCATTTCCTGAGTGGTTTATACTTGTGGCCTATATGAATGAAATGAGGAGCTGTGTAGATTCCCGAGTGAAGTATGAGCGTGATGATTTACCGGGTGAACCTATGTCCCAAATCCGAGTGAGAAATTACCTTGTACCTGTGTTCGCCCCAGCAAATTAGACTTAGCTCCTGCGAGTGTGAGTTGTTGGAAGGCCTTTGTGCTGGCTCCGCTTAAGCGAAGGGCTGTCCGCCCGAGCGAGTCGGTTGCCTCGCTCAAGCGTGTTGGAACCCGATTGAGCGAGTCTGCGTTGTTAAGGAATTCGCCCAGGCGCTGATGTGTTTCGCTGAACTGAATGGGTCAGTTCAAGCCTTGTCCCTTCCGTTGATTGCTATACGTGTGAATGTTCTTTTATCTTCCCTTGCTTTCCATTTCCCCTCCTTCTCCTTGTTGTGCCCGGTTTAATTAATTTGGGCAGATTATGTATGTTTTGCTAACTCTAAGATTTGGAAAAATTTCCCTGTTTGGTTTTATTTATTTATTAAAATTAGGGTGTTACATGTTGGTATCAGAGCAGACCAAAAGGTCCATGGCCAAGGTTTGCCTACTGTTAGTGGGCGGTTGTGTGCAATATGACCAATTATCATCATTACCTGTATTATTCTGTTGAGTTTGATACATGATTAATCATGATTTGTGTGATTCTAAGCTTCTGTGTTTTATTGTGGACGGTAGTGAGGGGTACTACTGTGGGGATGTTGATTTGGGGGTAGAGGGTTGTTACTACCCTGGTTCGACCATTTATTGAATAAGAATTGTTCTAAGTGTGGGGTTGAACGAGAGAGGAAATAGAAGGAAGGGTGTTGAAACCTTCAGGTATATTGAAACTGATTAATTGATTTGATCTCTTGGTGGGCCATGATAGTGGCTCGTAGTTGAGACATATTGATTAAATGGATTAGAACTCATATGTTGAGTTAGCTGAGTGAATAATATTGAAGGAATCCTCAAGTGGGTTGAATTTAAATTCTGTGATTGGTTATGCCATTTTTAAAGGATGTTTTATACCTTGGCGCGTGAATCCTATATAGTATACGATGTAAATGATTGGTCGTAGATTTCTAAATTGGAGAATTTGAGTATGTGATGAATGAATGACATATGATGTATACTATATATGGTATAAGTGATGTGTTACAGTTTTCTAAGTTAAAAATCTGGGTGTGATAAGTGAGTAAAGGTGAGATCGGGTATATGTTAAATTGGATTGTGTCTCGGCGGTGATTGAAGAAACCGAGTGAATGATGGACTAGATGCTGAACCACTATGCGTGGTGACCCAGTTAGGTGGGTATGATCATAAATGAATGAATGTGAAATAGAATCCCTGTTTAATTTGGATACTGTCTCAGTTTTGCTGTGTGAAAATCGAGTGAATGGTATTAGGCTTTATAATATTTGGATATTTTGGGTGTGACCCACGATGGGTAAATGGTGACCCCTTAGGGATTCTCAGTCAGATAATTTATTAACCTTGTGAGTTGTTGAGCCCGAGTAAAACAATTGCGTAGTAACTCATTGAGGCTTGAATTACCATTGTGTGATGATTTTTTATTGTGCGATGATTTGGGTTAGACTCGGTGTTATGGTTGATAACTGAGTGAATTATTGATTGAATTGTGACCTATAATGTGTAGAAAACTGATTGGATTTAATGTGATCTTATATAGTCAGACCTTATGGAATTAGACACTATGGTGATCTGGGCTCAGTGGCAACTGGATGTTGTGGGTGTACTAGGTAACCACTGGAAATTCCGAGTAGGATAATCTAACTGACCTTATGGATTATTGAGCCGAGTATGTAACGACATACTGAATTATTGAAGCTGAATTGTCTTAAGGTGAAGTGTAGATAGTAAATAGGATACCCGATTGATAGTGATGGTAGGGTTGAAACCCGAGTACTTTTAGTACTGAGAGTAATGATTATGATGATTGTACCCCACTGGATTGTGTTTATGCTCGATGAATCATTAGGCTTAAAATTGATTGGTGACCTGTGACGAGCGATGAAATGAGGGATTATAAGGATGTGGGGTCATGGTTTGTGATGAATGAGATTTTAAAGAAAAGAGGTATTTATTCGGTATGGGCTGAAAAGCCGATGGTTGATATGTCATTTTATGATGAGGTATATGTCCTGTATAGGCCGGAAGAATATTACCATTGTACTGTT
This sequence comes from Clitoria ternatea, assembly GCA_037962975.1. Classification (NCBI taxonomy): domain Eukaryota; kingdom Viridiplantae; phylum Streptophyta; class Magnoliopsida; order Fabales; family Fabaceae; genus Clitoria; species Clitoria ternatea. Next base: position 160,762,896 of record CM075670.1, read on the forward strand.
TTACAGAAGTGATAAATGATTTTCATGATTGCTGTTGCGTGATATACCCTATGTGGTGCATAATGATGATGTTGATGTAGATGTATTGCTTACAATGTGTATGCGTGAGTTGCCATTAATTTTCGTGTGAATTAATATTAGTTGAGTGAGTCTGGTCAGTGTGAGGCATGCTGTTCTGAGATGACTCTTCATACCATGGGTATTGTGGCAGCGTACACGTTGCAGTGACTATGTAATTGTTGTAACCCTATAGGAATGAGACGCCATCCTATAAGTTGGATGCAGCAATTCATGAGTCGGGCAGGTGAGGTTGTAGCTGCTTATGGTGAAGGTGAGTCTATCAGGCTGTTTTGAGTGAACATGAGAGTTTTATTAAGTGAATAATAGGTGGTTATGTATCAAAATAAGGATAGAGGGTTGTTTAACCTTGATGTGATTACCTCCGGGAGGATCAGATATTATTGGGTATGAATTGACTACTAAAATGATGAATAGTTATTGGAACAGATGGGTGATCAAGCCTATCACTGGAATTAGAATTTTATAAGGTTAACCGAGTGATACTGTAAGTTTAACGAGGGGACCAGGATCTTGAGCCAAGATAAATTATAAGGTGAGGATTTGCTCGGGAAAGATTAGTATATTCCGAGTGTGTGAAAGTGGAGATAGTTCCGAGTGAAGTCCTTCTGGGAGAAAGAATTGTTGAGTGAAAATTATGATGTTCCGAGTGAAACATCGTTTTGGTCATCAATAAGGAGCTGTGTCCGAATGGCACTTCTGTGTTAGGCAAAATCAAAGTGAAATATCCGAGTCGTGTGAATTTCGGGTGAAGTGTCTCGGAGTGTACCACTTCCGAGTGCATGGTACCGTGTAGAGCGGTTTTGAGTGGAAAGGTATCGAGTGTGGAATTCCTAATACCCGTGTGATGTTCCACCAAGTGATCTCTATCCAGGAGAAAAGTACTTCTGGTCAGAAAATGGAACTTCGAGTGTGCAAGTTTTCGAGTGAATTACCCAAGGGTAGGGGAGTAGATACCGAGCGGTAAACTTATTCATAGCTGTGTTCGGGTGATGTTGAGCTGCTGAGTTTGAACTCAGATTTATAGTTGGAGTAGGCCTGTATTCCGAGTGGAAATTGGGTAAATAGAAAGTTTCCGAGTGAAGGGTCTCCAAGGGGAGTAGATATCCAAGAGAAGGATTTATTTGAAATCGTACTCAGGTCAGCGATTGGGATTGCTGGGCTTGAACTCAGGTTCGTTTCGAGGTAGGCTTGAATTACGAGTAAATTTTGCAAGTGGAAGGATTTCTGGATGAGAACTGCCCTTAAAACCCCGATTTATATTTTTGAGTGAGAGGGCCGAGTGACATTTTTGGGTTATAGGCATGAAGTTAGCCGAAGGAATGGTTAGGAATCTGAGATGTTAGAACCGAGTGTGGTGCCTGTACGAGGTAAATCCAGGAAAGTTGTGCTAATTGAAGCATATGGGAACTTGTTTGAGTGTTTATTTTGGTTAAGAAAGAAATTTTGTGGTCAGATTTTGAAAATCTGAGGGTTTAATCTGAAATGAATCGGTCGGTAGTGGGTATTATAGGGAATCGGTAATGTTGTTTACCGACTAGATTCTTCCCAACTGGTTGAATAACATCTAGAATGTGCCCCATGTGACCCAAATGTCGAGCCTATGCTTTGTGTGAGTTCATGGTCGTGCCGAGTGACTCATTGAGTTGGAGAACCCGATGATGTAAATACGCCGATCGGTGTTGAGAGTGTAAGGCCGAGCGGCCAAAGAACTGGAAAGTGCCAATGGCTAGGGTGAACTGGCAGAGTTGAATGGGGATAACTACGTGGGAAATGGAATCCCGAATGTAATGAAGACTATGAAGAGTTGTTTTATTTATGCTGATTAGAAATTTCGAAGCAGTCGGAAACGTTGAGAAATGAAGAGTTGCAGTCGGCGCATGACTGTGGTATTCCGATCTGTTTGTTGAGGTAGTCTGAGTGAAAGAAAGGAATGTTATTCCGAGTCAATGATGACACTTCCGAGTGGAAATGTGTTAAGAATGATGTCTCAGTTTTCTGGGTGGAGCGGTCGGTAAATTGCTTTGGAAGCCAATTATACCGACTGGAATTTAAGCAATGGATGAATACTTGAGGTACATAGATGTGTAATTGCTTATTGTGGTATGACAGTGATTTTCCGAGTGGTTCATTGAGACTAAGCATGTCTTTGAAATTCGAGGACAAAATTCTTTTGAGAGGGGGAGAACTGTAACATCCCGATTTTTAATTTAATTACCGATTGAGACTAAGCCATTAATTAAGGGTTAACTGCAGAATTGGGATTAATGAATAATTAAACTAATTGCTGATTGGTTAGAAAATGATTGAATAAATAATGATAATAATAATAATAATGCCAGGCGAAAGGACGCATGTGTCCCTAAGGGTATAAGACAACTTCAGCTCTCTCTTTCCTTCATTAATTCGCGCTGGACAGCTCTTCTTGTACGTGCGTCTGGTCTCTCCTTTCCCTGTTTTCTCTTCTTCACTCTCATTCGCGTCGAACAGTGAGAGAGTCGAGAGCTTCTGGGAGGAACATCAACGCGGCTCTGTTCCACTCCTTGTCCTCTTCTTCCTCTCCGTCGCCTTCTTCCCCCTCTTCTTCTTCCACTTGGAGCTGTTAGTGTCCTAGTTGGAAGGCTGTGCTGGGAAGTGCCTTGGAGCCGTGGGGGAGATGAACCCGTTGGAGGAAAGAGCAACTCTGGCCCAGGATCAACGCTGAGTTCGAAGGCTGGTGGAGGAGGAGTAACAGAAGGGCGATCGGTCAGCATTGCAACTTGAGGAGTCTCTGAACCCCGACAGCAGGTAGGGGGCGCTTTGCATGTCAAGTGTATGGTTTATGACCGGGTTCCGGGTGCTTGATTTAATGTGATATGTTGTGTGAAAGGTGTAGATCGATGTGAATTGATACGTGATTTCCATTTTGAATGTTGTGTTGAAACGTATGCTGACTCCGTTAAAAATGTTGAGTGGATGTGCTGTAATGTGGCTACCTTGGATGCTTGTTGTGGAATTGCATGAGATTGCATATGTGAGATGACTCCCAGATTCCTGACCAGTTCCATGAGGACCCGTGGTAGCCGACGGAGCTAGAGCTGGGTCTCAAGACGTCACGGGGTGACCGGACCACACGGAAAGGGCTAGTGGACAAAGGTCGGAAAGGCATCTGGAGTCGTATAAGATGATTTCAGTCAGATTCCTGGCTAGTTCCATGAGGATCCGTGGTAGCCGATGGAGCTAGAGCTGGGTCTCGAGACGTCACGGGGTGACCGGTGCCACACGGAAAGGGCTAGTGGACGAGGGGCCGGGAAGGAATCTGCACTGAAATCACTGTTTAAGTCGGATTCGCATGCATGAGTGTATGAGCATTGTTATTGAGATTAGTATGATTTGCATGGATTGAATGATTTGAGTGAATTCCGACTGGATGATGTCGTGTGAGTGAATTCTGACTGAATGAATATGCATGTATTGATGCTGTTACTGAATGTAATATGATGTTATGATTAAGGATGTATGGCATGGTGCAGTTTCCGATTGGGTGATGTTGTGTGACCCTATATTAATTAGCTGTGTATATATATATTATTGTGGAGAACAGCATGAAGAAGACGAAGAAGAATAATGAAGAAAGGAGGGGAAGAAGTGACGTGAAAAGTAGAAAGAAAGTGAGAGTTTTTGTTTTAATAATTGTTTCCCCTCAAAATATCTCACTATTACCTCATAATTAAAATGGCAGTCCAATAATCCATCATGCCATGTTATATTTACTTTAATATCCTTTTATATCCTTAGAACCAAGTAAAAGAAGGGTCCACATAATTAAACCGAGAGAAAAGGGAAGACACATGCAAACAGGGTGTCACTCGCTCAAGCGAAACCCACATTCGCTTGAGCGAAACAACTCCATCTCGCATAAGCCTCTCCATTCGCACAGGCGAAATAACCCCAGTACCTGTTTCCACACTAACTCGCCTGAGCGAGGTATTAATTCGCTTAAGCGAATCCAACCAGAAATCATCTTTCCCAGCACTCGGGTTTCTGTTGGCAGGATTCCTTAAAACCGACCCAATATTAATTCGATTTTCACTCGGCAAACTTCAACTAAATCCGAGTCATCTCACACTCGGCTTCCCACTTGACATAACAATCTAAACCGATCCACTTTCCATTCAACCAAGACATTTTGGGCCGACTCATACTCATATAGTCTCTCACTCGGCAATTCCAATCCAATCAGAGTCATCTCAATCAAACCTTTACTCGGTAATTTCTCTAAAACTGACCCATCACTTATTGGGTCTTCCACTCGGTAAATGAGGGGCATCCCACTAGGAATCCCAAATCCTTCCTCACTCAGAATATTTGCTTGACAGCACCACTCGGTGTATCACAACTATAAGTCACTCGGAATGTATTCTACATTCACCACTCGGTATATTTTCACATTTCTCACTCGGAGAATTCATTAAGTCTCACCCGGACTTGTTCAGATCCTAACCACTTGGAGTATATAGTCTTATTCACTCGGATTATATATATATTTCCTACACTTAGGATACAGTCCAATCTAAACCATTACAACAACTCTCCCTTGGAAGAGGATCACTCGGAATTCCACTCGGGAATATCTAAACCCATCCCACTCGGGGTTTACTCATGCTTTTCCACCCGGGAAAAGGCCACACAAGGATCACTCGGGAAACTCTCCCATCTAATCCTACACCGAATGGGTTCATCAATGGCAATTCTCTAAAAATCCATTTAAATATTCTCTACTCGGAAAAGAAGGATAAACATCATAGCCTCACTCGGAATTAGATCCAAGCCTCCTATATTTCTCTCGGAATTCATCAACTTAGAATTATTCACCCAACATTATTCATATTCCAGTCGGTAAGAAGCATCAAATCAACATAAATCCCTTATGTATATATGTATATTCTCATAAATACAAACCTGTCCATAAATCCAATCTACCGACCCACATATATAATCATACACTCGGAATGCTTATTGCCTTCACACTCACTCAGGATTCCACTCGGATAAACAATCCAAAGGCTGACTTCCTTTGTTTTTCCCACGAGTGAAGTCATTCCAAAATACTTCTGGACAACACACCCCACTCGGTGCCATTTCCACTCGGAATTACACTCATAGAGAGACTTCCCTCGGAATGAGTTACCTTGAACTCGAATACTTCCACTTTCGCTCAAGCTACTCACATTCGCTTGGGCGAAGAAAGATCCAGTGACCAATTCCTCACTGGCTCGCTCAACCTGATCCCTCACTCGCTTGGGCGAATGCCATTTCTCAGACCCTTCGCTTGGGCGAGACTCCATTTGCTTGGGCGAATTTCCTCCAGAGAGCAAACACTGATACTGCGAATCCCTTCCAGAGAGAAACACTGATACATAGGCAATTTCGCTTGAGCGAAATTAACCTTCGCCTGAGCAAAAATTGCCCAGAAACCATAAGGCCAACACAGGGAATCCTCGCCTGGGTGAGATCCCTTCTCGCTTGGGCGAGACTATCAACACAGAGGCAGGAAACGCAGATTTCACACAGTCCAACTTATGAAACTTCATCATAAGCCAATTTAATCATATCCATGCTATCATATACATCATATAAGACATATATAACTTGTTCCTAAGCATTCTCACTCAGAATTCCTCATTATAAATCAAATTGGATTTATTCCACATATTCTCACCCATCTTCCTCAATAAGCATCAACTATTTGCCATTCACGTTAATTATTCATTTTTATAAAATTCGGGGTGTTACAATTCACCCCACCTAAAAGAATTTCATCCTCAAAATTCAACATCAATTCCCATGACACAAGGCCATACCTCAGGCCACACATCAACAAGATTCAACAACACCATGAAATGACCTTGGATATCTCAAAGTCCATCAAAACATGTTCATCTTACACCATCGTTCCTAACAAATTTCTACATCAAGCATGTCATATGTTATCAATTACAACTTATCCAACAGAGCTTGCATGTTCATACTCAGTATGATCAGATAGGCTCAGTACATTCACCATAAGCAGCTACAATCCCTACACTTGCCCGGCCTATGTGTTGCTGCATCCGACATACAGGAAAGCGTCCCAATCCTGTAGTGGTTACCACAAACACATAAAGTCGGCGCATAAGTGCATGTTGCCACAATGCCTATGGCATGTAAGACCATATCAGGACCAGTACCTCGTATTCCCATTACTTATATTGGTTACATATATTCAAACGATACCAGTTTATGTAAGACTTGGTGACAATCCTCACCAGTCCACAACCAAAATACTCATATTTCATCATCATTATATAGATAATTTGGCATCCATCATGCCATATAAATCATTAAATATTGTTTAACATCATAATAAATCAATGTATTAACCATAATTCTTCCATCATCACAAGGTAAATACCCTATCTTTGGGTTTTATTCATCCAAATCCATGCTCAATTAATCTAAAATTCTTGTTTTACTTATATATTTGCTGGCTATAAATCAATTCGAACCTTAAAAGATTCATCAAACTCTTATCAAATAGGCTACATAATCAAATAATGAGCTTTTGCATTGGGTATTCTCTTTACAAATCACAATTAAGGCTCATAAACTAAACATATAACTCACATTATATCACATCATTATGTGGTTTCTATCACCAATATAGCACCCTTCAAATAAAATAGGGAGTAATGACATGGTTAAATTTCTATTCATCAACTCATGATCACAATTGACATCTCTAAATCACATCATCATCTATACTTGATCCATTGATCATAATTTTTAAGGCACGGAATTTAGCTCAAGAGCAAATTGTAAATTCATATACCATAATCAATTCTAATCATACCCCGAGTTCAACATTATTATTCATCAATCATGAAGGGTTACCTAGCACCCATTGTGGAGTTCTCACACACCACACAACATCATTAGATATGGCTCACAAAACAACATAGAGCCTAGATCACCATAGGGTCCAATTTAATTAATTCTCTACAACAATTGATTATATAAGATCATACCAAATCCATCTAGGTCATCACACCTAGTGGGTCATAATTAAATAAATCCTTCACTCGGTTTTCACACATCAACACCGAGACACAATCTCAATCTAACAGGTATTCGATTTCACATTTAATCATTTATCACATATTCAAATTCCCAATCTAGGAAATACAACAAATCACTTATATCATATAACACATAGGGTTCTTGTGCCCAGGATATAAAATCCATCCTTCACAAATGGCACAACCAAACATTTAAATTCAAACATACCCATACTAGGGAATTACTCAATATTATTCATTCATTCAACTCAAGCATATGAGTTTCATTTCATTTAACAAACATTCTTTGGCTAAACGCCACAAGCACGATGCATATAAGAAATCTAATCACAATTCATATTCCAAGTGCATATGTGCATCAAGATCTTAACATATATGGTCTACTACCATATCAATTTCTTTCTCAATATCTCCTATCCGTAATTAACATACAACATAGGTCCATCATTAAATCAATATATACATATCATATCCATGATCAACACATGGCATCAAATCATCATCATATCAATTCATTTTTCATATCTCATATTCACATCGCAATATTTCATTTCCATGATTAACATTCAATCATGGATTCATCATCAATCAATTTGCATTATATATATCAACATCAATGCACAATTACAATATATTCGTCATTCGAAGGTAATAAGGTAAGGAACTTGGCCGGTCTTACACAATACATACATCCATCATGTGTCAAGAAATTTCATTCATTCATATTCAATTCCACAATTCATTCATGATTATCAATGAGCAACTAGGCTCCACAAATTTATCATATAACCCCAATGATAAAGGGTATACTTCCCATAGTCAATAACCACATCTTATAAATCACAATCTCACAAAAGTCCTCATTGAGCACCAATCCCAGCTCAACTTTAACCATTCACGATAATTCTTCAATAAGCAAATATGCCCTATAATCAATTCACAATTCCTAGACACTTAGTACATCATAGGTCCACGTAGGGAAATAAAACATAATATCATTCTCTAGATAATTATCATTCTTAATTCTATACCAACATCCAGATCCCAATAATGAGCATCCCGCTCCAAAAATCATCTTAAAAGTCTCACCATTGTGAAATCATCCTCTAGCCATTCATAATATCAATTATCTTAAAGCAATCATGCTCGGGTAGTAACCAATAATTCTTATTCAGAGCAACATATGCTCTGATACCACCTTTGTAACACCCCTGATTTCCTGTACTCGAATCTCGATGTGATCGTCATAATTAATATAAATGCGAGTAAATTTTTCGCGTTCCAAACTAAGTTCAGTATCACACCGAAACTCGAATCACAGAAAACCAAAGTGTACAATTTTAATACATTAAAACTGGATCTATAACTAGTTCGCCCATAAAGGTATACAAAAATAATAGAGTATACAGCGGAAGAATGTGTATACCAGGCACACACCTAGTCCCATATATAACGATATGAGAAAAGGCTAGGCTAGCAGGCAATGGCATAATTATAAGCCTATTAAACAACCACCTCTTACACGATTACATATATTTATTCATCATCCATCAATTCAAGGGATTATCTTATACATACTTAAAATCTCTAAATCATCTATATCATCATACACAATTTATTAATTACACATGAATTCATAAATGATGCCGGCCAAGGCACTTCCTCTACCACTATTTACCTTCACCCAAGTTTGATCTTTAAATCCGAATTTGTCCCATGGTAACCTGCATCACAATGCTAAAAAGGAGACCACATGGGAGAGTGAGTTATACATTCAAAATGACGAATAATATATATATATATATATATATATATATTGTGATCATGTGTATATGCATACAAACATCATGTGTGCTTTGCTATCAAAAACATTAAATTATCATTCATTCATTATCTCATTATAACAATGGGCATACAGGCCTCATGAATCGCAATTCATATTATAAGTAAGCACAACCTATACATAATCACAAACACTATCACTTTGCCACTTATCAACAAGGGCATTCATAATCGTTATTCTTATCAATTCATTATATCTTTAATCAATACCTTCTCGCAAGGGGTTTCTCAACACTTGTGGTCATCCCATTTCAAATATATAATGGATCTGATTCCATATCAACGGGTGATCACAACCACCATACCATTCATTTCTCAATAATTCTAATAACAATATCATCACTCAGGGATTCACCCTTCGTGGCACCCCGCAAGGTGATTCATTTCAATAAATATCACAACATCCTCATCACTCAGGGCTACACTCTTCGTGGCACCCCGCAAGGTGTTCCATTTCACAATAATTCACTAACAATAGGACCTCGTCCTCTTCACTCTAGGATATACCCTTTGTGGCACCCCGCAAGGTGATATACTTCACAATAATTATCATAATACCATCATCACTCAGGGATACGCCCCTGATGGCACCCCGCAAGGTGATATGTTCATTTCAATAATAATTCATGCAACAGCATCTTCACTCAGGGATACACCCTTCGTGGCACCCCGCAAGGTGATTTTCTTCATAATAATTATCACAATACCATCATCACTCAGGGATACACCCCTGGTGGCACCCCGCAAGGTGATTTATTCAACACAATATGATCAACATCATCTTTACTCCGGGGTTTACCCGTCGTGGCACCCCGCAAGGTGATATATTCCATATTATTCAACAACAATAGGACAACGTCCTCTTCCCTCAGGGATTTACCCTTCGTGGCACCCCGCAAGGTGATATATACAACAACAATAATGCATATGCTCAACAACAACCTCGCAAAGATATGTCACCCTCTCACTTAGGGATATATTTCAATTTTGACATTTTCAATAATCATGTGATTAATTACAAGCCCCTCAAGGCATATCATTCATATAATTGGCATCTTTAATGGCCACAACATTATTTCATATCAATCCATAAATGGAGATTGAAAGGCATAGCAACAAACATAATATTAATCCACACATGTGACAACAAGGTATTACAAATTACATATATATATATAACAATCATAATTGCCTCACACACCTGCAAGTCAATTACTTGCACCCATCACAAGAGTATCACGATAATTCTCAATAATTATCAAATTACCATTTCAATTAATTCAATACTTATATATGGCAAGGCATGCATGAGTATCACAACATACAATAATCATCAATTATATAACTCATGTAATTTGAATGTTAACTCCTCTCCTACCTTAAGGGAAGAGCCGAACCATTCCAATGCTCCAAGAGCTCCTTTGCACCCTTCGGAATACGATCTACATATTATACATATACACTCATACAATTAATAAGTCATTACAAGGCATTCCTCATAGTTTTAGACATTTTCTAGCTTATCATCAAGTCTTAGACTTGTTAAATACCAAGTTATATAATTGTATTAGGCTTCGGGAATTCCTTTCCCAAAGTCAAGATCCTTTAGATCATAAATGCCAACTAACCAAACAACTACTACCAATACTCATTAATCACCATCAATAGCCATCTTCCATCATTAATATCCTTCCCCAATGTCATTAAACATACATTTTACTCTCCTTTCACACTTCCCCCAATTTATTAAAGTTAGGGTTTCACCAAAACCCATCAACATCATAATTGCTCATTTATTTTCCACCCATCCAAATATTAATTCATGCATCTCCATAATAACCCACTATTAAAGTCATAATAACAACACCCCACCTAGGGTTTCCTCACTTTAAAGCTTTCCCAATAACCTATATGCCATAAACACTTCCACAAATACATAGGACCCAACATCTAGGGCATAAAACTCATAAAGAATGGTGGAGAACTTACCTCACCCAAGAGCCAACATTGGGCTTCCCATAAAGGGAGAAATCCTCACAGAATTAGAATGGGAGAAAGGGAGGAGTTCCATTCTCCTTCAAGCATCCATAAAACGAAAATGGTGAAGGAGGAGAAGACACTCCACATGGCTTGGGTTTTTGGAGAGAAGAAAAAAGGATATGGAGAACAACATAAAGAAGACGAAGAAGAATAATGAAGAAAGGAGGGGAAGAAGTGACGTGAAAAGTAGAAAGAAAGTGAGAGTTTTTGTTTTAATAATTGTTTCCCCTCAAAATATCTCACTATTACCTTATAATTAAAATGGCAGTCCAATAATCCATCATGCCATGTTATATTTACTTTAATATCCTCTTATATCCTTAGAACCAAGTAAAAGAAGGGTCCACATAATTAAACCGAGAGAAAAGGAAAGACACATGCAAACAGGGTGTCACTCGCTTAAGCGAAACCCATATTCGCTTGAGAGAAACAGCTCCATCTCGCATAAGCCTCTCCATTCGCACAGGCGAAATAACCCCAGTACCTGTTTCCACACTCACTCGCCTGAGCGAGGTATTAATTCGCTTAAGCGAATCCAACCAGAAATCATCTTTCCCAGCACTCGGGTTTCTGTTGGCAGGATTCCTTAAAACCGACCCAATATTAATTCGATTTTCACTTGGCAAACTTCAACTAAATCTGAGTCATCTCACACTCGGCTTCCCACTTGACATAACAATCTAAACCGATCCACTTTCCATTCAACCAAGACATTTTAGGCCGACTCATACTTATATAGTCTCTCACTCGGCAATTCCAATCCAATCCGAGTCATCTCAATCAACCCTTCACTCGGTAATTTCTCTAAAACTGACCCATCACTTATTGGGTCTTCCACTCAGTAAATGAGGGGCATCCCACTCAGAATCCCAAATCCTTCCTCACTCAGAATATTTGCTTGACAACACTACTCGGTGTATCACAACTATAAGTCACTCGGAATGTATTCCACATTCACCACTCGGTATATTTTCATATTTCTCACTCGGAGAATTCATTAAGTCTCACCCAGACTTGTTCAGATCCTAACCACTCAGAGTATATAGTCTTATTCACTCGGATTATATATATATTTCCTACACTTAGGATACAGTCCAATCTAAACCATTACAACAACTCTCCCTTGGAAGAGGATCACTCGGAATTCCACTCGGGAATATCTAAACCCATCCCACTCGGGGTTTACTCATGCTTTTCCACCCGGGAAAAGGCCACACAAGGATCACTCGAGAAATTCTCCCATCTAATCCTACACCGAATGGGTTCATCAATGGCAATTCTCTAAAAATCCATTTAAATATTCTCTACTCGGAAAAGAAGGACAAACATCATAGCCTCACTCGGAATTAGATCCAAGCCTCCTATATTTCTCTCGGAATTCATCAACTTAGAATTATTCACCCAACATTATTCATATTCCAGTCGGTAAGAAGCATCAAATCAACATAAATCCCTTATGTATATATGTATATTCTCATAAATACAAACCTGTCCATAAATCCAATCTACCGACCCACATATATAATCATACACTCGGAATGCTTATTGCCTTCACACTCACTCAGGATTCCACTCGGATAAACAATCCAAAGGCTGACTTCCTTTGTTTTTCCCACGAGTGAAGTCATTCCAAAATACTTCTGGACAACACACCCCACTCGGTGCCATTTCCACTCAGAATTACACTCATAGAGAGACTTCCCTCGGAATGAGTTACCTTGAACTCGAATACTTCCACTTTCGCTCAAGCTACTCACATTCGCTTGGGCGAAGAAAGATCCAGTGACCAATTCCTCACTGGCTCGCTCAAGCTAATCCCTCACTCGCTTGGGCGAATGCCATTTCTCAGAGCCTTCGCTTGGGCGAGACTCCATTTGCTTGGGCGAATTTCCTCCAGAGAGCAAACATTGATAGTGCGAATCCCTTCCAGAGAGCAACACTGATACATAGGCAATTTTGCTTGAGCGAAATTAACCTTCGCCTGACCAAAAATTGCCCAGAAACCATAAGGCCAACACAGGGAATCCTCGCCTGGGTGAGATCCCTTCTCGCTTGGGCGAGACTATCAACACAGAGGCAGGAAACGCAGATTTCATACAGTCCAACTTATGAAACTTCATCATAAGCCAATTTAATCATATCCATGCTATCATATACATCATATAAGACATATATAACTTGTTCCTAAGCATTCTCACTCAGAATTCCTCATTATAAATCAAATTGGATTTATTCCACATATTCTCACCCATCTTCCTCAATAAGCATCAACTATTTGCCATTCACGTTAATTATTCATTTTTATAAAATTCGGGGTGTTACACACCTCATGCACCACATATATTTAACCACACACGGAATGATCGTATAACACAGATTTTACACATTCGACCTGTTACTTAACAATACATGCATCATACGCAATCGGTATTAGACATTATCAGAACTCAGTAAGTTAATCTTTCCTCGCATGCAGTCAGCATTTAGAATCATAGTAGCGTGCATTTCACATAAATCATACGGTAATCATCAACAATACCTTAACACATTATACTCATGCAATCGTTCAACATTCTCAAGATTATTAACATGCGTTTCGTGGACGAAATTTGACATGCATTACCCCACTCCTAGTCATCATGCATCCAGGCATCACATATCCCTTACTCAATCAAAACACACTTATCAACACATTTTAAATCACCAAAATCAACAAGTTATCAACACCCGAAACCCGTCCATAACCCGTGCATTTAAGATATAAGATAACCCCCTACCAACTAAAGAGACTCCAAGAAGTTCCTCTGTTTCAGCGTTGGTCTGCTGTCCTGCTTGCTTTGTCCACCACTCTCTCTTGTTTAGTCCCCCTCGAACACAGTCGCACCCTTTAATCAGCTTGGGAACAGGAAGTTATTCTTCTTCCACTTCGACGATTGTCCTTTACCAATAGAGGGGAACTTTAGATCCTCTGCAACACCGCTGTCGTGAGTTTACAAAAATAGAGAACAGAGGAAAAGAAGAACGAAGAAGAAGAGAAGTAGGAGAAGAGGGAGGTTTCGAAGAAATTAGAGTGAATGGACAGCAGTTGAGGGCTTCTAAACATATACCCGAAGAAATGAGGAGAATGGGGTGGGAGAACGTGAAGTTGGCAGCTTCTCATGTGTCACCCATCATAGTCAATCAGCAATCAACTTCTTAAGTTAAAATTAATCACAATTAATAAGTAATTCATACTTTGCAATTATTTTTAGTTTAGTGGCTTAATCTCATTCGGTAGTTAATTTTTAAATCAGGATGTTACAGCATTTACTCTTGAGGTCCCATGATCAGGTAGAGGGTTGGTCGATATATTTGGATTTCCTTCTTGAAAATTGAACCATTTTTCCCCAATCAAGTCTCGGACCTTGTATTTAAAGGCGATGCAGTTTTCTATTGAATGACCCGATGCTCTATCATGATAATCATATTTGGCATTAGGGTCGTATCCCTTAGGATACGGTGGCTCCACTGGTTTCAATAGACAAGTTACAACCAAAGTATTCTTGATAAGAAGTAGTTTCAACGGACAAGGTACAACCCTTAGGATACAATCGTATCCTTTATGAAACGGTGGCTCTACTCGTTCCTGAAGCAACAACTATGTATGGATTAGGTCTGTATGATGGATGAGATGGTTGGAATGTTAGCCATGGCCTCAATACTCAAGAGGGGGTGAATTAAGTATTTCAAATTTTTATATGGAATCCCTTTGAAAACAGTTCTTAGTACACAAATGATACAATGTATAAGAGATAATAATTATGAAGCACATATCATACTAAAACACTTTGAGGTGAAGAGACAATATTCAAGAATTGATTGTGATAAATAAGACAAGCTATTAATTTAGGCAATTCTTTAAGCATTAGGTATGCAATCTCCAACACAAATTTAAGTCAATTTAACTTAAACAATTTTTAACTAAATAATTAAACATAATTAATTTTGCAAGTTGTTAACAATAATATTTTGATCAATTGTGCAATAATTAAATCCAACAAGATTTAAGTCAATTAATTCAAGGATTTAATTTAAGCAATTTTAACAAATCAATTTGATATAAATATTTTAGCAAGCAATTTAAATTCACAGTAATAAAGGAGTTTAGGGAAAAGAGAATTTGCAAACTGTAACATCCCAATTTTAAAGCTAAATGCCGAATGAAAAATAAACCATTAAGATTTATTCAAAAATAAGAAGTTAATTGTTAATTATAATCAAGATTAGCTTAAGGAATAATGACAAGTTAATTAAAGCTGAGTTGGTGAAAGATGGCTGTTTGTGATTGGCGAGTTACGTGATTGGACTGCGACTCACATTTTCCCATCCTACTTCCTTTCCTTCGCATGCATATATATGCCCTGTACCACTGTGAATACTCATCCTTTTTCCCACTACTTCATTCCCCTTTTCTTCTTCGCCTCCATCCTCTTTTCTGTTCTTGCCCTCCGCTTCCGGAGATCACGACGATGGTGCTGGAGGAAGGTCAGAGCCCCTCCAACTGGTGAAGGACGATTGTTAAGGCAGAGGAAGAACAACATTCCATTCCCGAACTGAGTGTAGAGTACGACGGAGCGAGGGAAGACCGAACGAAACAGAAGAAGGGCGTCAGACCCAACGTCGAGAGCAGAAAAGCTTCTTGAGTTCCTTCTGTAGGTAGGGGGCGCTTGTATGTCAAATGCATGGTCCACGAACGGTACCGGATGAATGTACTGCTTGAGTGTGTGTATGTGTTTATAACGACTGGATTTTATGCATGATTAATGATTCTGGATTCTGTGTGTATTTCAGTGGTTATGCAACAATTGCATGTAATCAAGATGGTAGTAGTGTAGTCTGTCGGCCTTGGGCAATGACAAATGCAATGCATGGTTTTATCTCTGTTAACATTGTGAGAATATGAATGTGTACTCGATAGTTGATTTGCCAGATGCTATTACTTGATTGTCCGATTGTGTACATATTGATGCGACTGATAAAACAAATATAAAGGCTGTGTTGAATCTGTTCTTACTTAATGGTTACGAAGGAGGTATCGGTTGTGTGATGATGCTTGCTAGTAAACGCATTAGCTGCATGAGTAAGAATGGGGTGACCCGTGGAAGGTCAAAAGCCCCGAGGGGATGACTTTTAGCTACAGACCTTGGCTAGATCCTGAAGGTGCTCGTGGTAGCCGTAGGAGCTAGAGAGGAGTCTCGAGACGCCAATGGGAGGCCGGTACCACGCGGGAAAAGCTGAAGGACGAGGGGCCAGTAAGGGGGGAACTGTAACTGGAAGTCATCACTCGAGTCGGATCCGCAGGCATGCATGTAGATATGAGGTTGACTAGGGTAGTACACATAGTATGTGTTGGGTGTTATGAATGATTTTTGAGTGTGTGGATGCATGTGTATGTATGTGTGAAGATGAACTAGACGTAGTATGTATGCTATAGATGTTATTCTGACTGGCATGGCCTTAGTTAACCTGAAAATGATTGAATGAAAGTAAGAGTGCCTACTGGCACTGATACCGAGTCCTTGATTGTCATTTTACATGTAAAAAGCTCACCCCTGCAGTGGCTACATTTTTAATGAACATCTCTCGGAATGAAGCTTGAAGGAGGAGCTGAATGCAGAACAAAACAACCGAGTGCTTCTGAATATATGTGTATATGTATATACTGTGTGTAAGGTCCTGTTAAGCCTTGGCCGGCTCATATTTTGGTTTTAGCCTTTATGTTAGAGCTTGAACAGCCTCGGGTGATAGAAGACATGATGAAACTCTTGTAATTATTTAAATGCTTCCCTATATATATATATATATATGTCGTGTGTTCTTCTATACTGTAGGTGACGCCCGAGCGGCAAATATAGATGTATGAGTATACTTTACGAGTTTAAGAGGTTAGTGTGTCTATGGGCAGTAGAAGAGCTGAGTGGTTGCTGGGGAAAGGGAAGATAATAATTTATTCCAAGTGTCGAGAGGCTAAAATGGCTGAGTGATTCTGAGTGAGTTAGTTACTACTCCTCGAGTGAATATGAGTCTGAGTATTCCTGAGTAAATATAGGTATAAGAGTCGAGCGAGATTCATTTGTATGAGTTCCTTCCGAGAGAAGAACACTTAGACGAACTCTTAGGGGGGTTCCCTTTGAGACATTCTGGCAAGTAACTTAGTGGAAAGATTCCCGAGCTCATAGGCTTAACGGATTCCGAGTGAAAACATGTATAAGTTCCAAGGGGGGAAATATTCCGAGTGAGAGTTTATAGATTCCGAGGGAAATAACCCTCCTTACCGGGCGAATCAGGTGTGTACCTTGGTGAATAAATATAAAAGGCTATGTTATAGGATGTAGGTGTGATGAGGTCATTTCCTGAGTGTTGGAACCCTTATACCGAGTGGCCTTAGGAATAGATCCCGAGTGGACTTAGTCGTTTACCAAGTGTTTGGATGTCTCGATGCCGAGTGGTGGTTTTGCCGAGTGAGGCTCTCGCTTCAGCGAATGGTGGACTCGCTCCAGCGAATGTGTATTGCTGGAAGATGTTTGTCGTGGTATCGCCCAAGCGATTGTGTGCTCGGCCGAGCGAGTTGGGCGTCTCGCCCAGGCGGATTGGGTCTCGCTTGAGCGAGTGCACGCTGTATGGTGGTTCGTTCAGGCGCTGTCGGTGTTTTCGTGTGAATGGTTTTAATTCCCTTGCCTCCTTTTCTTTTTCTTCTTGGCCATGGGGCCAGCTTTCTTACCTTCATATAAAGGAGTGTTTTTAGTATGGATCCAGGTTATTTTCTAAGTATTTGAGAAAAAAAAATTTTCTTCCCTAAAAATTAGGATGTTTCATTTTGGTATCAGAGCAGACCGAAAGGTCCAAGGCCAAGGTATGCTTACCGAGAGTAAGCGGTTGTGTGTTTTCTGACTGAGTGGTCATCATGATTGTGATATGAGTTGAACCTGATTGATATTGACTTGTGGATAGGAGATTGTTCCCCTCCTGGTCCGATTGATTGTATGACATATAGAAATAGTATGCTGTGTTAAGATACTGAACATCAGGCTGAAATCCGATTGGTAATGAGTGACTCGGTATACTTATCCTTGGATGTTAATTTTAGGATAAGGGATGACGCATCGCCAAAGCATGGAGGCTATAGCCACAGCATTCCAATGCTTTACGGACGTGTTTGAGAGGCAGGGCCAGACTTGAGCTGAGGATGGCCATGTGCTGGACCGCTTCCTAAAGAGGAAGCCGAGTGAGTTTCAGGGAGGACGTAACCCAGAGGCAGCTTTCAAATGGACTCAGGAGCTGGAAAGAATTTTTGGGGGTCTTCGTTGTACTGAGGCCCAAAAGGTGGAATGTGCAGTGTATATGCTGCGAGATGAAGCGGAGAATTGGTGGAAGATAGCCAGAAACCGATTCCCTGGCGATGATGCTCAGCTGACATGGAACGATTTTAAGATATGCTTCTTAGAGAAGTATTTCCCCGACATAGTAAGGAGTCGGAAGGAGTTGGAGTTTATGGAGTTGAAGCAGGGCTCCATGACTGTGGAAGAGTAT
The DNA here is from genome assembly GCA_037962975.1 of Clitoria ternatea. Taxonomy (NCBI): domain Eukaryota; kingdom Viridiplantae; phylum Streptophyta; class Magnoliopsida; order Fabales; family Fabaceae; genus Clitoria; species Clitoria ternatea. Next base: position 160,781,522 of record CM075670.1, read on the forward strand.
GCGACCCGGTTCGAAGAGCTGTGCCTATTCTATCCACCTTTCCAACAACCAGGGACGGAGAACTCTAAGTGCCTTAAATTTGAAAATGGGTTAAGATCAGATATTAAGAGGGCCTGCAGATATCAAGAAATCAGGAGTTTTCCTGCATTGGTGAACAAATGTAGAATATTTGAAGAAGATGACAAGGCCCACTCGGGCCAGAGTAGCAGAGCCAACCATTACTTGAGGCCTCAGCAGTCACGTTTCAAGAGGCCAAGAAATGTGGGAAGAAATAGACCCTTTACCAGATATCAAGATCGCAGTAACCAAGGGAGACAGATGAGTGGACGACCAAGGTGTGGCAAGTGTTTTAAATGTGGGGGTGACCACTTTGCTCAGAATTGCAATGGTACAGAGGTCAAGTGCTTTCATTGCCAGGAGAAGGGACACATTCGCCCCGACTGCCCCCAACTTCGTCAAGTAAACCCCAATGTACGTCATGGAGGTTTCCAAGAGAGAAACCGAGGGAACGATAACCAAGGACTGAGCGGCAGAGGCAGCAGAGCCAGAGGGAATATGATGTTTGCCTCAAATAACCGGAAGAGAGACGTCGACCAACCAACTGCTGGAAGAGTTTACGCAATCAACGCGGAAGATGCGGCACAGGCGAATGACTTGGTACAGAGTAAGTGCCTACTCGGTAAATATAGACTTAATGTAATTTTTGATTCTGGAGCTACCCACTCCTTCGTAGCTGATAAGTGTGTGAGACGACTATGATTACCGACTGTGGATATGGATCAGATTTTGGAAGTAACCAACCCGACTGGCCCTAAGGTGTTGACATCAACAATGTGTAAGGATATAACGTTTGTGTTGGACGATCGGAGCTTTACCTTCGATCTTGTGTGTGTGCCTTTGAAGGGCCTTGATATCGTGCTCGGCATAGATTGGCTTTCAGCCAACAAGGTGTTAGTGGATTGTAGAAACCGAAGGGTAATCTTTCCGAGACAGCACAATGAGGACGACACGGCACAAGGTATAGCTCAACTGTTTATGATGCTTTGTTTAACCGAGGGTGAAAGCAAAACCCGAGTGAAGGAAATCCCGACTGTCTGTGAATTCCCAGAAGTGTTTCCCGAGGACGTAACGAGTGTCCCTCCCAATAGAGAAGTTGAATTCTCTATAGATTTGATTCCTGGAGCCGAGCCAGTCTCTAGTGCACCTTATAGAATGTCCCCAACTGAATTGGCCGAGCTGAAGAAGCAAGTAGATGAGTTACTCGGAAAATAATTCATTAGACCGAGTGTATCTCCATGGGGTGCACCTGTGCTGCTTGTTAAGAAGAAGGACGGCAGCATGAGACTTTGTATAGATTACCGACAGCTAAACAAACTCACGATTCAGAACCGATACCCGTTGCCCTGAATTGATGACTTAATCGACCAACTGCGTGGAGCCTCAGTCTTCTCAAAGATCGACCTGCGATCGGGATACCACCAAATTCGAGTGAAGGACTAGGATATCCCAAAGACTGCCTTTAGGACTCGGTATGGTCACTACGAGTATGTAGTGATGCCGTTCAGTGTGACAAATGCCCCTGCTGTTTTCATAAATTACATGAACAGCATATTCCACCCATATCTAGACCGATTCATAGTAATCTTCATCGATGATATCTTAGTCTACTCAAAGACTCCTGAGGAGCATGAAGGACACCTCCGAGCGGTACTCCAAGTGTTAAGGGAGAAGCAGCTGTTTGCGAAGCTTTCAAAATGCGATTTCTGGATGGATAAAATCCATTTACTCGGACATGTGATTTCCGAGGAAGGTGTCTCGGTGGACCCTGCGAAGGTGACAGCTATAATGGCATGAGAGAGACCCAAGTCGGTCTCGGAGATAAGGAGCTTTATAGGCCTGGCAGGTTATTATAGGAGGTTCATTGAGGGTTTTTCTAAGTTGGCTTTGCCACTAACTAAGTTGACTTAGAAAAACATTCCCTTCTTGTGGAGTTCCGAATGCGAAAGCAGTTTCCGAGGGCTGAAAGACAAGTTGACGACTGCCCCAGTGTTGGCATTACCTGACTTGCAAAAGAGCTTCGTGGTTTATTGTGATGCATCAGGACTCAGATTAGGATGCGTGCTAATGCAGAAAGACCAGGTGATAGCGTATACCTCTCGGCAATTGAGACCTCACGAGCAGCATTATCCGACCCACGACTTGGAATTAGCAGCTGTGGTGTTCGCGTTAAAAATCTAGAGGCATTATTTGTTCGGGTCCAGATTTGAAGTATACAATGATCACAAAAGCCTCAAATACTTATTCGACCAGAAGGAGTTGAACATGAGGCAGGATAGATGGATGGAATTTCTAAAGGATTATGATTTCGAGCTAAAGTACCACCCGGGAAAGGCAAACGTTGTTGCCAACGCATTGAGTCAGAAATCCCTTCATGTAGCAGTGATGATGGTGAAGGAGGTAGAACTATTAGAACAGTTCCAAGACATGAACTTACATGTTGACATCCCCTCCTCTCGGACAATGACGATCGGCACGCTGAGGATTGCCAACGACTTATTGAAATCTGTGTACGAGCAGCAGCAGTTGGATTCCTACTTGGCCGAGATAAAGGAGACTCAGACCAAAGGTAAGGATTTGTCCTTGACCGAGGGAACAGATGGAATCTTCCGAGTAAGAAACAGAATATACGTACCGGGTGGAGGAGAATTGAGGAGAATGGTGCTTGATGAGGCTCACAAGAGCTTGTTAAGTATCCACCCGGGTACCACGAAGATGTACCATGACCTGAGAACATAGTTCTGGTGGCCCAGACTAAAGAGGGATATGGCAGAATATGTGGCTCGGTGTATTACCTGTCAAAAGTCGAAGGTCGAGCACCAGAAGCCGTATGGTGCATTGCAGCCCCTGGAGATTCCCGTGTGGAAATAGGACTCAATTGCTATGGACTTCGTCATGGGGTTGCCAAGAAACTGAGCGGGCCATGATGCAATTTGGGTCATTATTGACCGACTGACGAAGAGTGCACACTTCCTGCCTGTGAACATGAAGTACCCGATGCATAGGTTAGCACGGATTTACATTCAAGAAATTATCCGACTGCATGGTATACCGACTTCTATCGTATCAGATAGGGATCCTAGGTTTACGTCCCGATTTTGGAACAGCCTGCACCAGGAAATGGGCACGAGACTTTGGCTTAGTTCCGCTTACCACCCTCAATCGGATGGACAATCCGAGCGAACGATTCAAAGCTTGGAAGACCTGCTAAGGGCATGTGTGTTGGAGCACGGTGGAGATTGGGAACAGTACCTTCCCTTGATTAAGTTTACATACAATAACAGTCACCACAACAGTATTGGTATGGCACCCTACGAAGAAATATATGGACGAAAATGCCAAACCTCACTTTGTTGGTCGGAGACGGGTGAGAGTCTGCTATTGGGACCCAAAATTGTAAAGCAAACATCAAAACAGATCCGGGTGATAAAGGAAAGAATGAAGGCGTCTCAGGACAGGCAGAAGAGCTACCATGACAAACGAACCAGACCATTAGAGTTTTCAATCGGAGACAAGGTATTTTTAAGGACTTCACCTAGTAAAGGGGTCGGACGAGCCTTGAAAAGCAGAAAGTTGAGCCCTCGATACATTGGGCCTTATGAGGTGTTAGAACGAGTCAGCTCCATGGCATATCGTATAGCACTACCGACCCACTTATCCCGATTGCACAACGTGTTTCATGTGTCTCAACTAAAGAAGTGTCTGCATGACCCCAACCACATAATGCCTGATGACGAAGTGGAAATCAAGGAGGACCTGACCACTATGACTATACCGATCAGAATCGTGGACCGATCGGTAAAGCGGTTGAGAAGCAAGAACGTACAACTCGTTGAAGTAGAGTGGCAGCAAGGCAGGACTACCTCTTATACCTGGGAACGCGAAGATGCCATGAGACAGCAGTACCCCGAGTTGTTTACTAAGGTGAGTTACCGACTGAATTTCATGTGAGTTACCGACTGAATTTCGAGGACGAAATTCTTTTTGAGTGGGGGAGAACTGTAACATCCCAATTTTAAAGCTAAATGCCGAATGAAAAATAAACCATTAAGATTGATTCAAAAATAAGAAGTTAATTGTTAATTATAATCAAGATTAGCTTAAGGAATAATGACAAGTTAATTAAAGCTGAGTTGGTGAAAGATGGCTGTTTGTGATTGGCGAGTTACGTGAGTGGACTGTGACTCACATTTTCCCATCCTACTTCCTTTCCTTCGTATGCATATATATGCCCTATACCACCGTGAATACTCATCCTTTTTCCCACTACTTCATTCCCCTTTTCTTCTTCACCTCCATCCTCTTTTCTGTTCTTGCCCTTCGCTTTCGGAGATCACGACGGTGGTGCTGGAGGAAGGTCAGAGCCCCTCCAACTGGTGAAGGACGATCGTTGAGGCAGAGGAAGAACAATGTTCCATTCCCAAACCGAGTGCAGAGTACGACGGAGCGAGGGAAGACCGAACGAAACAGAAGAAGCGCGTCAGACCCAACGTCGAGAGCAGAAAAGCTTCTTGAGTTCCTTCTTGTATGTCAAATGCATGGTCCACGAACGGTACCGGATGAATGTACTGCTTGAGTGTGTGTGTATGTGTTTATAACGACTGGATTTTATGCATGATTGATGATTCTGGATTCTGTGTGTGTTTCAGTGGTTATGCAACAATTGCATGTAATCAAGATGGTAGTAGTGTAGTCTGTCGGCCTTGGGTAATGACGAATGCAATGCATGGTTTTATCTCTGTTAACATTGTGAGAATATAAATGTGTAGTCGATAGTTGATTTGCCAGATGCTATTACTTGATTGTCCGATTGTGTACATATTGGTGCGACTGATAAAACAAATATAAAGGTTGTGTTGAATCTGTTCTTACTTAATGGTTGCGAAGGAGGTATCGGTTGTGTGATGATGCTTGCTAGTAAACGCATTAGCTGCATGAGTAAGAATGGGGTGACCCGTGGAAGGTCAAAAGCCCCGAGGGGATGACTTTCAGCTACAGACCTTGGCTAGATCCTGAAGGGGCTCATGGTAGCCGTAGAAGCTAGAAAGGAGTCTCGAGACGCCAATGGGAGGCCGGTACGACGCGGGAAGAGCTGAAGGACGAGGGGCCAGTAAGGAGGGAACTGTAACTGGAAGTCATCACTCGAGTCGGATCTGCAGGCATGCATGTAGATATGAGGTTGACTAGGGTAGTACACATAGTATGTGTTGGGTGTTATGAATGATTTTCGAGTGTGTGGATGCATGTGTATGTATGTGTGAAGATGAACTAGACGTAGTATGTATGCTATAGATGTTATTCTGACTGGTATGGCCTTAGTTAACCTGAAAACGATTGAATGAAAGTAAGAGTGCGTACTGGCACTGATACCGAGTCCTTGATTGTCATTTTACATGTAAAAACCTCACCCCTGCAGTGGCTACATTTTTAGTGAACATCTCTCGGAATGAAGCTTGAAGGAGGAGCTGAATGCAGAACAAAACAGCCGAGTGCTTCTGAATATATGTGTATATGTATATACTATATGTAAGGTCCTGTTAAGCCTTGGCCAGCTCATATTTTGGTTTTGGCCTTTACGTTAGAGCTTGAACACCCTCGGGTGACAGAAGACATGATAAAACTCTTGTAATTATTTAAATGCTTCCCTATATATATATATATATATATATGTCGTGTGTTCTTCTATACTGTAGGTGACGCCCGAGCGGTAAATATGGATGTATGAGTGTACTTTACGAGCGTAAGAGGTTAGTGTGTCTATGGGCAGTAGAAGAGCTGAGTGGTTGCTAGGGAAAGGGAAGATAATAATTTATTCCAAGTGTCGAGAGGCTGAAATGGCTGAGTGGTTCCGAGTGAGTTACTTACTACTCCCCGAGTGAATGAGTCTGAGTATTCCCGAGTAAATGTAGGTATAAGAGTCGAGCGAGATTCATTTGTATGAGTTCCTTCCGAGAGAAGAACACTTAGACGAACTCTTAGGGGGGTTCCCTTCGAGACATTCTGGCGAGTAACTTAGTGGAAAGATTCCCGAGCGCATAGGCTTAACGGATTCCGAGTAAAAACATGTATAAGTTCCGAGCGGGGAAATATTCCGAGTGAGAGTTTATAGATTCCAAGGGAAATAACCCTCCTTACCGGGCGAATCAGGTGTGTACCTTGGTGAATAAATATAGAAGGCTATGTTATAGGATGTAGGTGTGATGGGGTCGTTTCCTGAGTGTTGGAACCCTTATACCGAGTGGCCTTAGGAATGGATCCCGAGTGGACTTAGTCGTTTACCAAGTGTTTGGATGTCTCGATGCCGAGTGGTGGTTTTGCCGAGTGAGGCTCTCGCTTCAGCGAATGGTGGACTCGCTCCAGCGAATGTGTATTGCTGGAAGATGTTTGTCGTGGTATCGCCCAAGCGATTGTGTGCTCGCCCGAGCGAGTTGGGCGTCTCGCCCAGGCGGATTGGGTCTCGCTTGGGCGAGTGCACGCTGTATGGTGGTTTGCTCAGGCGCTGTCGGTGCTTTCGTGTGAATGGTTTTAATTCCCTTGCCTCCTTTTCTTTTTCTTCTTGGCCATGGGGCCAGCTTTCTTACCTTCATATAAAGGAGTGCTTTTAGTATGGATCCAGGTTATTTTCTAAGTATTCGAGAAAATTTTTTTTTTCTTCCCTAAAAATTAGGATGTTTCACAAACCGATATAACGAGTTCCACCACCCCGGTGTATGTCTCGCCTTCAAGCAACCCACTTGAAGGATTTCCACTATTGAGAATTTAAGATTACAAGCTTTGAGCAATTGTAGCTTCCTAGTGTCCCACAGTCAATAACTCAATCCTCACAAGCAAAGGGCAACCCACCCAATCTCATAATCTCTCAATAACCCAAGGTTGAACCCACACCTTAATCTCTAGGAATGTTGGTGTTTAAGGGTACAAAGATAACTCTCCAATAGAGTGGATATACAAATTAAGGTCTCATAAAATAATTATTCTCACGGAGAGGATATGCAAATTTAAAAGCACTCAAAAATATTTTTCTCTATAAAAACTCTTAAGGAGAATATATACCAATATAAGAAATAAAAGAGAGAAGCTTGCTTGCTTTGATAAGAAAGAATAGGAAAGTAGAGGATTTACGTTTTGCTTTTTGTATTGAAGTGCTTTTGCTTCTCTTCTATTTATAGCCTCAGGTATAGGCTCCCGTTGTACTAAAATATTTCATTCGGCATAGTGCTTACATAAAATGTGTAACATGTTTTCCTGATTCTCCGAAGTGCCTGAAAACATATACTGATGTTTTCCATGATTCAATGCATTATTTCCTGCGTGAATCAATTTAGTCAGTTGAATATTGTGTTAGAATTATGTGAATCGATTCCTGTAGGTGATGAATCGATTCCCATCTTCAAAAAATAGCATGAATCGATTCCTGGAAGTGCTGAATCGATTCCTTGACTTTTCAACGCGCATGAATCGATTCCTAGGAAAGGGGAATCGATTCCCAGGTGCATGAATCGATTCCTGGACTTCATGAATCGATTCCCAGGTGCTTTTTAACATAGGAATCGATTCCTAGAGTGGTGAATCGATTCCTGGACCTGTTCCTCTTCATATTTTATGCATTTTAATCCTTTTTGATAGTATTTTGCATGGTTCTTGATCCTTTTTATTGTTTGGCATTTATTTCTTGATTTCTTGCCATGTATGAGCTTGATCTTCATGATGGTTGAATCCATGTCCTAAGATTGCCATTTATCAAACATATTCACTTCTAATAGCTCATTAATTGCTTTGTACTTCATCCTTTGTTCTTTGATCATGTCATCTCTTTGTCAACCATATTTTCCCTTTGTGGTTCATCAAATACTTTATCATTCATCAAACACATTTATTCCTTATTCATGTGCATTCTTCATATTTGTGTATCTTGCCTTCCCTTTGTTAACAAGCTTGTCATTATCAAAACATTATCCAATTACATGGAAAACATATGGATGTTGATAGATGGCGGGATTTGGTGGCCTCTAGTTGCCATATACAAAATTTGTTTCTCTGCCTCTTCTTTTTCCTATCCCAGCTACGGTCTTCCCTATCGTGGACGCCCCAGATGTTCCTTGGGGAACTTTACCAGTTCTTATCCCATTTTTAATTCTTTCTCTAATCATTACTATATCAGAAAAATTTGATGAGACACTCCCAAGCATTGTATCATAGAAGGGTGCCTAGAGAGTATCAATGAACATAACAACGAGCTCTTTTTTAATCAAAAGTGGTTCCACTTAGGTTGCTAATTCTCTCCACCGCTGAGCATATTCCTTGAAGGATTCATTTTCCCTTTTGGACATATTCTGCAACTGGACTCTATCTGGTGCCATATCCATGATAAATCAATTTTAATACACTTCTTATAGTTTTACACTTGGGGTTTATTATATAATTACTATGTTTAATAATAGTATTTTAATTAAATTTTATGTTGTTTAGTTAAATTGAAGTATTATGTATATATGTTTCAATTTTTATTTGTTGTATGTATCTTGAGTATCTTGTCTTGTTTTGGCCATCACTTGGGCTTTTGTGATCCAAATGGGCTAATCTTAGAGCCCATGGAAAGATAAGACAGAGGCCTACATCATGATAATCAGATTTGGTTATTTTGCATTTGAAAAAATGAAGAAATAGAGCTTGAATCAATCAGTCCTCATGTGTCCCACCAGCATTGACATAGTTCACCAAAATACACATATCTGGAGCTGTAGATATCCAAATAACCTCATTCTTATGCCAAATTCTCAATAAGACAGATATCTACAATTTTTATGTTGAATGTTTTGCAAAATTTGGCCATCTAAATGGTCATATTTGACTCGGAAAGTGGAGAAGATAAAGAGGAGAATGAATTTCAACACCTACCATTATCTTCTTTTGAATTATTATAATGTCAAGCCCACCAATATTGAAAAAATGAATTAATGATCAGAAATTGAATGTATAGTATCATGATACCTTGCCTATAAATAGATGCTTGCAGTTGTAAGGAAGATACACAAGAGATACATAAGAAATACATGTTTTAGTTTTCATTACATTTCTATATCTTTGTTTAGTTTTTTAAGTTTTAGTTCTTTCTCTTGCTTTATTTCTTTGTTCTATATTCCATCCCTCAAGTTATGGATTTCATTTCCCTTCCTCAATATCAAGTAAGTTAATTTTATTATTTATTATTTACTTTTATAAGCAAAGTTATAGTTAATTTAATATTAGCTTTCATTGTTAAAAATTATCATGGAAGCTTAATCTTTTAAAATCAACTCAAGGAATTTAATTTTTCTTTATGTTAACTTTGAGTTCTTGCTCTTAATATTTTGATTAAAGATAATTACTTTTCTTTGTTTCTTAAACACTTATGATGGTAGATTATTTAAGAGTATAACCGAATGGTATATAATTAAACAATCTATAATCTAAACTGATGTTGGTTGGTTAATCAATAATCAATTTGAGAACAAAGATTAAGTCACTAAATAAGAGATTTCTATTTAGTTTCTTAAGTCAATTATGGTTTTAAAGTTATTTTAGTAATTAATAAGAATATATCAATTAATTATTCTTATTAGTTCATTAATTCAATTCTAGAAGATTTTCTAGAATATAATCTTTTAGGGATTCTAAATGATTCAAGGTTGAGAAATTAATTATATTTAATCATATTTGTGATCAATGATTAGTTACTAAAGATTTATTAATTCCTTAGGTTGGTTATTTCTAAATTTGATTATTCACTCACTCATAAATTTACTTTTTGCATTATTATATAATTACTTAATTTTCTTTTCAATCTCAACATAAACCCCCTTTGTTATAACTAAATTGAATGTAAATAATTGAACTAAGGTCCTCGAGAGACAACTAAGGTTGTTCACCTTATACTATATTAATTTAACTTGTTATTTGACCCGACAACGACAACCTGTCAGTCCATTTTGTACTTGTATTGCTTGACAAAAGCATCTGCCAAGTCCTTCTAGCATTGGATGCATGTCTTTTCAAGGTGTGTGTACCAGCCAAGAGCCAGCCCAAGAAGAGTGTCTCGGAAGAAGTGCATTAGTAGCGTTTCATCGTAAGAATATGCAACCATCTTCCGACAATACATTATCAAATGATTGCATGGACATGTGGTACCTACGTATTTGTTATAACACCCCGATTTTCCCGACTCGAATCTCGATGTAATCTTAATAATTAAACAATAAAAATACAAATAAATTTTTCGCGTTCAAAATATTTTCATAACACCACCACGACTGCATCAAGACTCGAACCACAGAAAACCAAAAGGTGAGATTTGATTATGAATAACTGGATCGTTAAATAGTTTGCCTATAATGGTATACAAAATAACAGAGTTTGCAGCAGAAGAAGAATGTGTATACCAGGCATACACCTAGTCCCATAGATGAGGATATGAGAAAAGGCTTGACAAGGCATGCAATGGCATATCATAAGCCTAATAGACAACCATAATCTTTTCATATAATCTCATGAACATGCAATGCCTAAGGTATATATATATACATATCTATATGGTCATGCATCATATATCTCCAATATTCATAGTCTATAATTGACCATATTCAATTCATCCTTAAAGTCATTCATTATTAACACTTATACATTATTCATATTACATCCACCAATAACAGTAATTATCAACAATCTTATATACATTTATTCATAATGAAATAATTCATAATGCTGCCGGCCAAGGCATTCCATTACCACTATTTTACCTTCACAAAAGCTTTACTTTAAAAATGTTCTTTTCCCATGATATCCCTGCATCAATACTAAAAAGTAGACCACATGGGAGAGTGAGTTATACATTTCAAATGACGATATGAATACAATTGAAATTATGTGCATATGCATATCAACATCATGTATACTTTGCTAAACACATCAAGAATCACCATAAATCATTACTTCAACAATATATTCACATTTCATATTCTTTAATCAAGTCATAGCAAAGCAAGCATACACACATCATTACCAATGCCACAATGGGCTAACATCATCAATATCGACCATTCAGGTCTTATCTTAAAGCCACTATGGGCTATCATCATTATCTTCAATCATAATTAATTATGCCCTTCATTATACTAGGCCATAACGTACACATCCTCATATTCAATATCGTTTCATTGTATTCATGTCTTTTATCAATTTTATGTGGTCTTTTTGGTACTCACATACCCATCTCATCAACACCATACTACAATCTTAATCATCATCAATCATCATCAACTTCTGGCATATCTCTGTGCTATATGTAAATGCTCCTACGGCTAATGCATATGCACAATGGAATAGACAACAACAAATGCGGATTCGACTGTAGGAATAACACCAAGTGTGGGTCGAGCATAGGTGTGCTACTATGCCCCTACTGCAGTAGAAAAATGTGTAGACATATCTCAAAGCATGCATGCATATCAACAACATCTTTTACTGGTACCAAACCGTTATCGCCCATCTGTAGCACTAGTCACCCCATGACTTGTGGATCAACAACATTGCCTCAACTGCCAAAAGTGCTACGGGCCCCTCCCGGACACACATCGAGAGACCCGTGCCCCGTCGGACACCAAGGTACTTGCTCATCATAGAGCCGCCCGCCCACTGGGCCAGCCACATAGGGTTCCTCGTCACCAAACTATGGGCAGCTTTGTGACTCACACACCAAGTCATAGGGGAAAATAACAAGAATGCTCGTGCATTGAGCCGCACTCCCACTGGGCCAACCGGGGGAACCCCCTAATATTCCTTACCGGCAGCGTATGACATGCCATGGATGCAATGTAATGCAAATCAAATGCATTTCTCACACTGTGCATCCTAAATGCCACTCATCAATCATCATCATCATAATCACCAACACCACCACACACACCTTAGTGGATTTTATCATTGTTGGTTTTAGCCATTATTTTCAAGTTTTATATGTGGCATTTTTATCTCATTATATCATATATTATATTTGTAAGTCAACACTTGCAATCAACCACAATGGCATCACAAACATCATAAATCATCATTAACACTCATTTATCTTTCATCAATACCACCACATAATCTTTTAGTGGATTTTCATCTCATTATTCATCATCATTGTTTCATCTATATATTAGTGTGGTATTCACAACATATCATTAATATAATTCAAACCACACATGCAAGATCACATTTGCATTACACACAATGGTATACGCCAATTCATTAATAATAACGATCATCCTTTACTCAAGGAAATGATTCTCAACATCATTCATCACTACACATTACAATTATCATCTCCGATTCATCAATTTATAACAAATACTACGTCATTTAACTACTCTCTCATTGGTTTCATAATCACTCTAGGGTATATCTCATAACCCCATCATCATATTCTCATTATCATTCTTTCAGTATTCCATTCTAGGTGGTAAATATATCGCAAATAATGCATCCCAAAAGTATTAATCGATTCCAATCACCACCATGTTGTATCATCATTGTATACCCCTCATACATTCCCTCAACCATCTCATAACACAAAGGAAGGGGTCCAACACAAACCTAAAATAAAGAAAATGGGATAAATTCAATTCTAGGGAAACTCGCTCAAGTGAGATTCACCTTCGCTTGAGCGAGATCAGCAAAGCTCGCTTGAGTGAGCCTTCTCGTGTAAGCAAAATTCCTCCAGTACGTTTCTATGCTCGCTCGCTTGAGCAAAAACTTCTTCACTTGGCCACTCGCCTAAGCGAGTGGAATCTCAGCATCAGACCCTCGAGCGCGCTCAAGCGACTCATTCTCGCTTGGGCAAAAATTATCCAGTACGTCATTCAAGGCTCGCTCACTTCAGTGAGATTCCATTTGCCTCACCACTCGCTTAAGTGAGATTCATCCAGAACCAATTCCTCTCTCGCTCGCTCAAGCCCGGCCATACCCGCTTAAGCGAGATTCATCCAATAGCTCATCCACCTATTCCACACACGTCTCGCTTGAGAGAGACCTCTTCTCGCCTTAGCGAGATTAGGCAAGAGGCTATCCATTAGATGCAAGGGACTCTCACTTGAGCGAGATCCCAACTCGCTTGAGCGAGTTAACCATCACACGCATAAAAACTTAAGTTTTTCACTCCTTTCCATATGCTAATATACTTCTCATCAATAGTTGGCCTAATTTAACACTTTACCTATATTGAATTATGTATTTAGGCTTATTCCAAGAAACCATGCCTCTCTATTTTCAATTCTAAACCTTCAAATACCTAAGGGAGCTTTTAACAACATTCCACATCACTACCTCACTCATTTTTCTGCACAATCATCATAAACAATACCTTATGTAACACCCCAAAAAGCTGGGGTAAATTTTTCACGATTTCAAAGAAATTATTTCAGCAAGGGAGTACGAAGAGAAGCTTTAGTCAATACCCCATATCTATGAAAAACCTATCCCATATATAAAGATATGAGAAGGTATCAGAGTGCACAAGAAATACTCAAGTAGTACCATTCAACCTCCGATTGATGTAGTCGATTAATCCATGTACAAATCAAAGGCCCCAATCGATTATAGGGCACGAGTTAATCGATTACATTACCATAATCGAGCAAGGCGTAATCGATTAAGGAGCTTCTAAAATGGTACATTAAATCAGGGGCTTCACCTAATCGATTATAGCACTTAGAATAATCGATTACATTATTTCTGTTGGGTCCATAATCGATTATAATGTTACTGGAATCTACACTAATCGATTATAAAGTTAGGAATAATCGATTATAGAGCTCCTGGAATTTATGTAATGCATCAGGTATTTCACCTATTCAATTACACGGACCAATCTAATCGACTACAAGGCTTTAGATTAGTTCATAATTGATTACAACACTAAATGTAATCGATTACCTTAAAGACAGGGGCCTTCTAATCGATTAGGTAAAGGGAGCTAATCGATTACACCCTATCAGTATGTAGAAATTATGTAGATTTTGTATAAAGATGGACTTCCCAACTATCAAAATGCATGCAAACGATATCGGAATGCCACCAAACTTTAACACAAGTTATAATATATTGTTTATGACGTGTGGCCATCGGCCGCACTCAAAAATTCCTAGAAACGAGGAACTTGTGCGTATATACACATTTAGCTCATTTCAAGGCATTTAGAGTCAACATAGGGGTCCATTCTTGGTATAATCGACCTACTCCAATTTACACAAGTCACAAGTCATACATTTAAGCTATTGGAATCATTACCTACAATTCATAGTCCTTAAAACTCATTTTCACCCATTAGGTTCCCTAATTATGCATAAAAATCATTTGAATTTCAACATATTCAAGCTTATCATATTGTATGTCCTATAAAACACAAAATCTAAATAAACTTCCATGCATTAATCAATTCTATCAACATAATATATTATTCCATTATCCAATCATTGTCAAGGTCACCAATGAAAATGAGCCACATAATACAAGGATCTCATTTTCCTACATGACCTCCAAAATCATCATTTATCTACTTATCATCCTTACAAGTATCCACATTAATTCATGGCTATACAAAAGATCCATCATGTGTATACATTACAAAAGTATACGTATAAGTCATAAAATCAAAAATAATTGCCGGCCATGGCATTCTTTACCCAAAATAACCTCCTCCACACAATTCTTCCTCCCATGAGCTCCATGGTCAAGCCCTACAACACAAGAGCTAAAAAGATAGACCACATGGAGAGTGAGTATACTTTCTCAATGATGAAAGATCCAATAATTAGTGATAATATACATATGAATACAAGTTAAACATCTTCTCTCAAAAGAAGGTCAAGTGACACTAAAATCAATCAATCATCCAAATCATAGAACACTCATAACCATAAAATTTATTGAGTCACGCCATACCAATAGACACAAATATAATTAGTGCTCAAGAGGACTCCATATACACTTCACATAACTTCCTCATTGGGATATCACTCAATGCCATGCTTCTATGGCTAATGCACATTCTGGTGTTTAAAAATGCATATGGACGGATCCGATTTCATTTCATCAGGTGATCGCAACCACCATAATCATTTATTCATTCTCATTGGTTTCTTGCCTCACAAGGGGTACTTCATCTAGCAGCCTCGCAAGGTGCTTTCTCATGATCGTAACCACGTTCAACAATTCATAATGGTTTCCCACCTCGTAAGAGGTACTCCCACCTCGTGATCGCAACCACGGGCATTCATTCTCAACACCAGGTGATCGCAACCACCGGCTAAATTTCACAGGAACTCGTAAGCCCTTTATATGTCAAATATCAAGCGATCGCAACCACTTTTCAACATCATCAACTAGTCCCGCAAGACTTTTCCTTGTGATCACAACCACATTCAAATGCTATGCTATGCATGCTATGTATGCAATAATGTTCATGCAAGCCTCAACTTCTCAAGTAATATCTTACCCTCTCAATTAGGTACAACTCACACTCAATCACATTGTTAGTGGCATATAAATCAACATACATGTCATACTCCCAAAGTATAATATTCATAATACTCAAGATGTATTCCTAGTCAAGAATTTCAAACATTCATCCAGCCACACATGGATACGATAGCATATCTTCACACATTATACAACTCATAATCCTCTCAAAGTATCATTTTACAATCAACTATCATAAGATTCAATCTTTATTTCATATCTCATACATAAAACACTACGTTCATTCAAGGGAAAACATGTCACATTACACCAATACATACATTATCATCATACAAGACATCATACATTTAGAAAATACACCCCTCTCATACCTCAAGAGAAGTAGATTTTCGGGTTTGATGTTCCCGCCTCACAAGTGGTATCAAGTCCTACACCATTCAATTTTAGGACCACATCAATCATTCATTCAAACACCACTTCAATATATATATACATATATATGTACACATGATTCTCATCATGTAGAAACTATTTATAGGTTTTATTCATTTGCCTAATTAGGCTTTGGAAATTCCTTCCCTTTTATCATAATCCATTATTACCAAGACAACAACCTATTTAGTTAGGTTACCAATTATACCAATCTCCCATTTAACTTATTTTAAGTGGGTTTTCATTTATGGCTTTCAACCAACATTATAAAACATCACTAAATGCCAATATCTCATCATTTATAACACTTCTCTCATCAATAAATGCTAACCCTTTCTATTACATATTTCCCCCAAATTCATAGGTTAGGATTTCACCTTAAACCCACCAATATCATAAACACACATCAATACCCATCATTCTCCAATACCATTTTTATGCACCCCATTTAATGCTCATAAAAGTCCATATTTATTTCTCCTCTCCTTAGGGTTCATGCATTTAATGGTTTCTTTCACTACCCACATGCATTTAATACTCTCCCAAGCCTTAGCAATCCATATTCTAGGGTTCAACCACCATTAAAATGAGGAAAAACTTACCTCAATCAACCAACAAAAATGGAAGCCAAGGGAGAGGATGGTGAACTCAAAAATGGAGGAGAGGAAGGGAAAGACTTCAAGCGCCCAATGCTCTTCCTTGCTCCAATGGTGAACAAAAATGGGAGAGGAATATAGGTTCACCACTTTGGCTTAGGTTTAGAGGGGAAGAAGATGAAGAGGAAATAAGAAAGGAGAAGAAGAAGTGCATGTTTGGTGTTTAGAAGAAAAAGGCAACGTGAGAGTGATGAGGGAGTAGAGAATTGGAATTAAAACTTATACCCCCATTAAAACTTCTTCGTTTTTTAATAAACAAGATCTCTCTTCGGGCTCAATACTCATTCTAAAAATTATTCTGAATACACATTCGGATTCCCCGTAATATAATCTACAGCCCTGACCAACGACATCTCAATCAGAGATACTTGGTCCGACACTCATATTTTAAATGGGTCAGTTTTCTGATTATTCGGTTCCAATTAATTACTAATAGTCCCCGAAAATCTTAATTTAATTATTTCCAATATTTTAGGACATTAATAATTTGTATTCAATTTTTCAATATTTATTTCTTTAATTAATTTTTATTTTTAAAATTTAGGATGTTACACCTTACACCTCAATTAGTTCATCTATTCATAAGTTTTCATCAACAACTAATTCAGGTCCAACCAAGGGATAATCAAACAATCATTCTCATTTCACATCTATGTATACATATACAATTTCTTAATGTTCAACAAAAACCAAGCCATCATTCATCACATCATCTATTCAACATACAACATACTCATGGCAAGGCAATGCATGAGTCCACACATATACATAATTCAACATTTATTCACTCATTCAAATTTTAAATGGAAACTCCTCTCCTACCTTAAGAGAAGAACCACAATCCAAGTGCTCCAATTATTCCACGTCATCGTCTAGAATACAATCCTATCAACAAACACATATTTGTATATGCAATTAATAAGCCATCATAAGGCATCATTTTCTTAAAACTCATAATCAAATCCTAGACTTATCTAAACTCTTATCCATAAGTCTTCCAAATCTTCTTATGGGCCATTCAATTATCATTACTATCATTCATGCTCAATATAAGCCTCTTGGTTCCATTTAAGACCATCATCCATCAATAACCTCAATGGCATATATCAAGACCTACTTACTCATCAACTCAAGTATCCATTTCCTCAATCCATTACCAATGGTCTTCAACCATTATCATCATCATCATAAATATCAATAATCAATATCAATTCCTCTAATCACATATATACTCAATTGCACTCATCTCCCAAACCTCAAGAATCAATACCAATGCTTCAAACATTCATCTCCTCATATAAAATCATTCTAAGGCATCAAAAATCATCAAAATCACCTATTTAGCCAAAACCCTCAATTTATCATACTTAGGGTTTTTCTCTAGACTTACCAACAATAATCAACTCCCATACATTTCACTAAATCCATATGAATACAATAATTTCCCATCCATTAACATAAAACCATAAACCAAATCATTTCCCAAACCATCCAAGTCTAGGGTTTTATATTTTCATCAACACCCATAAAACCCCACATAAATATTTCAAGCTTCATAATCATGAAACCATAAATAAAGTAAAAGGGGTTCAAAACCTTACCTCATAACCCCAAGCCAAGCCAAGAACAAAAATGGGAAAGAGGAAGAAGATGATGCTTCAACATTGGCCCTAATACTCCATATATGCACCACGAATCCAAGCTTAAGCATTAATTTTGGCAAGAAATAAAGGTGAAGAAGGTGTTGGATGATTTTTCCATGAGAGGGAGGAAGAGAGAAGAAAAATGAAGATGAGAGGGGAAAAGAAAGGAGCCCATGGTGGTATAAAGAAAGAGAGGGAAATTGTAAAGAAAATTGGGTATTACACTTTAGGTAAAAGAGTGTTTCATCATGCTTTTACCATTGGTCCATAAATCTTATTAGCCAATGGATAAAAGAGCCAATTAAGAGGGAAAAATGCACACGGATGAGTGAGGAGAAGAAAAGTAAATTTTCATTTTCTTTTAATTCCATTTGGCTCATATTTCCCCGTTTCATATCCTACGTCGTGTTCGAATAATTATCTTCTTAACACCAAAATTTATTTTAATTATATCACCACAACCACAATAATTTTCCAAACATTCTAGACCCATCAATTATTTAATTCGACCAAGTAGGTCCCACATCATCCGTTAAATCACTCAGTTCTGGTAATTCTCAATTTACCGATAATTCATCTCTAGTGTCAAATTAATTCTCCTACAATTATTGGACCATAAATAATTAATTACCATGATTCAATAAATTGTTTTCTTTAAAATTTGGGGTGTTATAATCTACCCCACCAAAAACAAACTTCGTCCTCGAAGTTTAACATCGGCACATATTGTAAGGCCATACTTCGGCCACACACCAATAGGGTTCAATGACACCATAAAGTGATATCAGACTTCCCAAAGTCCAGCAGGGTATGATCATCATCATTCCTTTTTCCAAGCACAAAATCTCATATATCTAAAGTGAGTCACCACTCACCAATTCACAGTTCATTCATCACAACTTTCACGTTCTTATCCAGTACCACCGGATAGGTTCAATACATTCACTGTAAGTAGTTAGAATACTACACTTGCCCGGTCTATGTGTTGCTGCATCCGACATATAGGAAGGCGTCCTAATCTTGTAGTGGTTACCATAAACACATGAGATCGGCGCATAAGTGCACGTTGCCACAATGCCTATGGCATGTAGAGACATATCAGGATAAGTACCTTCATGTCTTATTGCTCACACATCCATACCATTTCAAATAACATCTTTTCACACACGAGACTTCGTAAGAAGTCACACAAGTCCATGAGTAACACCCTCACATCATATCATTATTTAATCATGATCCGGTGTAAATCATGCCATATAATTCATCAATCGTCAGCCACCACAACTATATGTTGACATATCACCCATAGATTTCCAATCATCATAGGGTAATCATACCACCATTGGACTTCATCCATCCCGAAGTCATAGTCAAGTAACTCAGGAATCATTTGTCTAATTCAAACATCGTCGGCTATAATTCGATTCAAGCCTAATTGATTCACCAAACTCATATCAAGCATACACCCTCTAATTTAAGATAGGGTTCATAATCATATAATAAGCCTTCACACTGGTGGATTTCCTCACATATCACAACCCAAGCCCATAAATTGGATGTATAGTCCATGAAATATTACATCTCTATGCAGTTTCTATCACCAATATAACTCTTTTCGAAACGTAAAGGGAGGTATCCACATGATTAAACTCTATTTACCAACACAGGTTCACATATATTACCTCCACATCATATCATAATCCACCATTGATCTAATGATCATAACGTCAAGGGCATATAATTTAACCCAAAGTCATCATAAAATTTTCATCATAGCCAATGCTAAGTCATACTTCGAATTCAACATCATTATTCATCAAATACTTAGGGGTTTACGTTTACATTTCTAATCCAATCACACATCGGCTCTAGCCTCAACAACTCATTCCATAATTTATTTCACTATGACTCAATCATTCATAAGATTCAATCTATCATCAGGCTTAGAAAGTTCAAGGGTTACCTAGTACCCATCGTGGAATACTTCCACAACACATAAAATCATTAAACATGGCTCATAGAAGCATCGTAGAGCCTAGACCACCATAGGGTCTAATTCCATAAGATTCGATCATACAAGATCATATTGAGTTATCCAGGGTCACCACACTTAGTGGGTCACAGCCAAATTAACCATTCACTCGATTCACAATTGTAAAATCGAGTCATAACCCCAATCAGGTGCACACAAAGCTCACGTGTCACCAATCTACCACTCTTTCATGTTCTCTATCTAAAGAGATACAACAAATCACTTACACCATATAATACAAGATTCTCGTGCTCAAGGATATGAAATCCATAATTCAAAATAGCACCATCAATCATCTTAATTCATGATTATCCACATTAGGGAATTCCTTCACTATCATTCATCTATTCAATACTAGCACATGAAATACTTACTTTTAAGAATTATATCATGGCTAGGAACTACATCATAAATCATTCAAAAGAGACCCAGCCAATAATTCCATTCCAAGATACATACATGGTCTCACCATTCATGGCCACTACCACATCAATTCACATTTAATATCTCCTATCCGTAATCAACATATGGCATATATCCATCATCAAATCAATTCATATTTAACATATCATATCCATGATCACACATGGCATAAATTTATCACTAATTAAAGTCATACCCAATATATCAATATTCAAATGCATAATATCAATGTATTCATCATTCGAAGGAAATAGTGTAAGGAACTTGGCCGGACTTACACAAACAACCATATTTATCACACGAGAAATTCACCCATATATATTCAATCTCATGAATCATTTAGTTTATCAATGAGAAACTACGCTCCACAAGTGCATCAT
Source organism: Clitoria ternatea (assembly GCA_037962975.1). NCBI lineage: Eukaryota > Viridiplantae > Streptophyta > Magnoliopsida > Fabales > Fabaceae > Clitoria > Clitoria ternatea. The sequence goes on from CM075670.1 coordinate 160,802,640, forward strand.
ACAACCTCAGTGATAAAGAGGCATACTCCCATAAACATCAATCATATCTTATGAATCATAATGCTACAAAGAGTCCTCAATAAGTATCAATCACAACTCAACTTTAATGATTCACAATAATCCTCAACAAGCAATAATGCCATTATAATCAATTCATAATTCTTAGACAATTAACCATTCTCCAATTCATATAGGGCAATCAATACCTCAATATATCATCATCCTCCATATAATTATCAATCCAGAGTCTATATAGAGCAACCATATTCCAACGATGAGCATCACGCTCCAAGGATCACCAAAAAATTCTCACTATTGAGCAATTATGCTCCAATCATCTGTAATATCAATTCAATGCAGAACGACCATGCTCTGATAATGATCAACAACTCTAATTCAGAGCAAAATACGCCCTAATACCAGGTTGTAACACCATGATTTTCTGGACTCGAATCCCGATGTAATCTAAATAATTAAACAATAAAAATACGAATAAACTTTTCGCGTTCGAAATATTTTCATAACACCACCACGACTGCATCAAGACTCTAACCATAGAAAACCAAAAGGTAAGATTTGATTATCAATAACTGGATCGTTAAATAGTTCTCCCATAACGGTATACAAAATAACAGAGTTTACAGCAAAAGAAGAATGTGCATACCGGGCATACACCTAGTCCCATATATGAGGATATAAGAAAAGGCTCGGTATGGCATGCAACAACATATCATAAGCTTAATAGACAACCATCATCTTTTCATATAATCTCATGGACATGCAATGCCTAAGGTATATGTATATACATATCTATATGGTCATGCATCATACATCTCCAATAGTCATAGTCTATAATTGACCATATTCAATTCATCCTTAAAGTCATTCATTATTAACACTTATACATTATTCACATTGCATCCACAATTAATAGTAATTATCAACAATCTTATATACATTTATTCATAATGAAATAATTCACAATACTGCCGGCCAAGGCATTCCATTACCACTATTTTACCTTCACAAAAGCTTTACTTTAAAAATGTTCTCTTCCCATGATATCCCTGCATCCATACTAAAAAGTAGACCATATGGGAGAATGAGTTATACATTTCAAATGAAGATATGAATACAATTGAAATTATGTGCATATGCATATCAACATCATGTATACTTTGCTAAACGCATCAAGATTCACCATAAATCATTACTTCAATAATATATTCACATTTCATATTCTTTAATCAAGTCATAGCAAAGCAAGCATGCACACATCATTACCAACACCACAACGGCCCAACATCATTAATATCGACCATTCAGGTCTTTTCTCAAAGCCACCATGGGCTATCATCATTATCTTCAATCATAACTAATTATGCCCTTCATTATACTGGGCCATAACGTACACATCGTCATATTCAATATCGTTTCATTGTATTCATGTCTTTTATCAATTTTATGTGGTCTTCTAGGTACTCACATACCCATCTCATCAACACCATACTAAAATCTCAATCATCATCAATCATCATCAACTCCTGCCATAATTATGCTATATACAAATGCTCCTACGACTAATGCATATGCACAATTGACAGGGCCCGCAAGTGCACGGGTTATGTCGCGTAATATAAAAGATTATCATTCTCCACAGGGACTGTGTTCAATCGCGTAATATAAAAGATTATCGTTCTCCACAGGGACTGTGTTCAAAGTACCAGCATATTGAAATTTAATTATCCACACAATTGATTTTTAATGTTTTTGTAAAATAAAATACAGATTAAAAATAAAATTAGAAACAAAATTTACTTAACACTTAAAAATCAGAGTTGAGAGTATCTTGAGATTTCGGGGGATCAAGACTCTATTTTATGTTAATGAATTTTAACTTTTCATAAATAAGAATCAAATTAAGTTTTCCAAGGCGAATTTTCCTTAAGCTAATTAATATGTTCCTCTCGGAATCCTATTAATGTACCTAACCTATGGAAAGCGCTGCTTAATCCTTAGAAAATGCCCATTATCGTTTTGTGAAAATCCCTTTTTAAATTTCCCCAAAAGATTTTGATTACTTTCACGGTTTTACCGAGGTCACAAAAAGTATTTCAAAAACTTAGGCTTAGTTCAAAAACTTTCCAGTAACAATAAATCTCTCGATTCTATTAATTACTTAAATTTACTAATATACCCACAAGTATACAATTTTATCACTTAGGTTCTTTTTAGGAATTACTAAGAGCATTGAGCATTTTTTAAACTAAATGGAAAATAAAAATTTATTTAATTTAAAGTCAAAATAACATTAATATAAAATATTATCATACCCCTTTAATCCCAAGATAATTAATTTAGTTACTAATGAAATAATTCAAATTCATATAAATAATGGAAAAATAAAACATACAAGTCATGGTAAAAATAAAGACTTACGGGTTTCTTCAAAAGCTCAGAATAATTTACCACTGTATTTCCTTGTTGCAATTTTCCTCCACCAATTACAAATTGGAATACTCACTTTTACAATTCACAACTCTTAAAATAAAAGAAAGAAAAAGAAAATAAAAGAGAATTGGGACAGAAAAATAAAAAGAAAGAAAACGAAAGAAAGGAAATGGAACGAAGAAAGAAATACAGAAAAGAAAGAAAAGAGGAACGGAAACAAAAACGAAAGAGAGAAAGGAAAGAAAAGAAAATGAAAAGGAACGAAAAACAAAAGTGAAAGAAAGGAAATAAAGTACAAATGAAAGGGAATTTTATGCTAAGAGTCACGCTGCTAAGTAATGATGTCCGTCCCTTGGCTTCAGACCTCCCTTCTATTTATAGAGGTCTTGGGCGTTAACAATCGGTGGCAAGTGGGGCTTCTCCTTTTGTCTTGTAGTCAGCCGCCCCACTAGATCAGCATTGGATACAGCCTGGATGGAGTTGGTAGGAACAACTTGCACCTAAACAGCTATAGGGAATGGCGGCTAGTGGGTTTCTCCTTTGTCTTGTTGTCAGCCGCCCCTCATAAGTTAAGGATCCACTTGGATAGTGGAAATCCAAGTTAGCATGGGCAATCGGTGGAATTATGGGTCAGTTTTCTCCTTCTGACTCGGATTTAGTGGATCGATCGGTATCTACTAATAGTGGGAAATAATCCGAGTGGAAAAGGTGCCTTTTGTACACAAGACCGAGTAAAAGCTTTTCTCGGTATTGCTTTGCTGGATGTTGTGGAGAGGAGTTGGACAGTGTTGTTGCTGGACGGTGTTGAGAGGATGGAGTCGGTGTGAGTGGATGTGAAGAGAACTGGACGAGCAAAGCAACTCTGATTGAAACATTCAATCAGAACCGATTAAAGAGTGACTCGAAACCGATTGAAACATTCATTCGGAACCGATTGAAAAGTGATTCATTCGGAACTGATTAAAAAGTGGCTCGGGACCGATTGAAGGATGACTCAGAACTGACTGAAGAGGGACTCGGAACCGACTGAAAAGTGGCTCACTCGGCACAGGTTCATGCCCTCCTTCTTTCTCATGTGACTGATACACTCGGACATATTCATTCGGACACATTCACTCGGAAGTCTGACTTGCTTCTCACTCGGAATTGCCCCAACCGTCAATCAGCCCATTCGGTTGTTTTCACTTGGGAGTCGGCTTTGCCTTTCACTCAGAAATTTGGAATTTTGAGAGAGTCTGGAATCTGGCCGATAGAAGCTCTTAACATGTCCGAGCCTTGCTTTGCTCGGAAATACAGCTCTCTGCCCCCAACTCACTCGGATGTGCTTTCCTTGGAATCTCACTCGGGTTTAGTTTAAAACTTGAGAGAGAGTCTTCCTGGAAGAGACTCATTCTCGGTCGGACTCTTTTCCTTACTTGAGAATGCCATCTTCCTGAATGACACCACTTGGAGACCTCCTTATTCAACAGTTTATTCATTCTGTGGCTTCTTCTGCTCGGATAATGGTCCACTCGGAGACAGTTTTTACCCAGAAAAACACTTGTTCCCCAATCAGACCTGCTTCAGTCAGCATTCTTTCACTCGGACAATAGCTTTGGGCAGTATTTATTCAAGGCCAGTCCCTTTTTCACTCAGATTAGTTGCAGTCAGGGGGCTTCCACTCGGATTTGATCATTTCTAAGTCATCCATTCGGATTTGGTCATTTCTGAGTCAGATTTCAGTATAAAAAGAGAATTTTTTCCATTTTGGCTTGTTCTTCTTGTTTTCTTTATCATTTGATGGTCGTTTTTCTCTTGTTTTTGACTCTTTTATTACCTTAGTTTCTGTAAAATAACATACCCAAGTAGAATATAATGGAAAGAAAGCAAAAATCATAATAATAAAGGAAATACAGTGGATAATGATTAAAATCCTAAGCAAACTGAATCTAATTTATTGTGTTATAAAGCACTTATCAAAATACCCCAAACCAAAACATTGCTTGTGCTCAAGCAATTACCATATTCACATGATAAGACATAGAAAACACTAACCTTAATAAACTAAGGAATCCAAAACAGGGAAAAAGATTTATTCAAATGCCAATTTTATTTTTTCTTATGTGAATCAATTTTCAATGTCAAGACTTTAGATACTCTTCTCACAATCTTCACTCAAGTGTTTCAAGGTTTGTGTATCTCTCAAATCATCATAGTCAAAAAATATTACCATAAGCTTGTTAATAAACCAGAAACTCCACAATTTAGATAGAAAATATGTCGAAGTCTAAAGGTCTTTCAAAGGTTGTAACGTGGCCTTGGGTTGCATTGTCAAGGTAGGAATTTCAAGAAAAATGGAATACAAAAGGGCTTTAATAGTCATGAATGATTCAAATTATCATCATAAATTTAACAGAGCAAATTTTTGAACTTTTATGGACTTTTTGGAATTCATTCAATATCATCCTTTTGATTTTCTTTTTCTTTTTCTTGCTTTTCTTTGCATTCAATACCATATTTTTCTTAAGTCCTTTTTTCTTTCTTTTTCCACTAAATTTCCAACTTTTTTACCATTAAGAGAAGATCAGTCAATGAAAGGTTTCAAGGAAAAATTTTCACTTTTAGGCTCAAAAGGGGCAACTAGGGGTCAAATTATGCAAAATTGTGAGGCTTAAGAATAAGACCTAATTGTGCCTTTATCATCCTAAGACATATAATCAAAAACCATTTTGAATCGGTTGAAAAACAAGTTCTAGAACATTAATGACTATGAGATTCACTCAATCAAGAAAATATGGGTTTGAAAATTTGTTTGATAAATAACCTATTTTTGCTCAAGTCTAACCATGGAAAGTCTTTTTAAAGAAAATTTTAATCACATAAAGTTCATTTAGACATTGATTTGGCATTTAAACAATCAAATTTTGAAAAATTTTACTCAAAATTTTGGGGTCCTTAGATACTTTAGCCTTGAGTTCAAAGTAAATCTGTCATGCAATCATGGTAAATTACAACATTACAAATAAAACAAGGAAAACACACATGCAAAATAAAATAACAATCACACAACGTAAACAAAACAGTTAAGTTTTCTTATCTACCACCCCAAACCAGAATTTGACATTGTCCTCAATGTTAAAATGGATGATAAAAGGATAAGAAAACTTACCTGTAGTACGTAACCCCAAACCAGCATTTGACATATTTTTTTACTTTTTTATTTTTTTTATTTTTTTTAAAGAGCTCAAAATGAAACAACAACTTTTTATAGGGTTACCTCCCTATCAATGCTAAGTTTTAAGTCTTTAGCCAGACTTCTCACCGTTTGGATTTACTCATCAGGAGCATCAAACAAGTCTAAGTCACTTGCTTGTTGTATTGGTTGACATGTCAAGTAGTGCTTTACTCTCTGTCCATTTACCCTAAATGTACCAGATTTCTCGCTCTATAGTTCGACAGCTCCAAAGGGAAAGACTTTTGTCACCTTGAATGGTCCCGACCATCGGGATCTCAGTTTACCTGGAAAAAGCTTCAATCTGGAATTAAACAGTAAAACCATATCACCTGGATTAAATGTTCTCCGTTGGATGTGACGATCATGCCATTGTTTGGTTTTTTCTTTATAAATTCTGGCATTTTCGTATGCATCTAGACGGAGTTCTTCAAGCTCATTTAATTCCAACAACCTACATTCACCTGCAGCCTTATGATCAAAGTTAAGAGTTTTAAAAGCCCAAAAAGATTTATATTCTAGCTCAACAGGTAAATGACAGGGCTTCCCATATACTAGTTTAAAAGGTGTGGTTCCAATGGGAGTTTTGTATGGGGTTCGATACGCCCATAAGGAATCATCTAATTTAATAGACCAATCCTTACGTGATGTATTCACCACTTTTTGAAGAATATTTTTAATTTCCCGATTGGATACCTCAACTTGTCCATTAGTTTGTGGGTGATAAGGTGTAGCAACCTTATGCGTAACTCCATATTTCTTTAGAAGGGTCTGAAAAGTTTTCTCAATAAAATGAGACCCTCCATCACTTATAACACATTTTGGGACCCCAAACCTTGGAATATTATTTTCTTAAAAAGTTTAATAACAGTCTTAGCATCAGAATGGGGTGAAGCAATGGCTTCCACCCATTTTGACACATAGTCAACTACCACTAATATGAACTGATTTCCAAAAGAGGAAGGAAAAGGTCCCATAAAATCAGCACCCCATACATCAAACAATTCAACTTCTAAAATGGTATTCAATGGCATTTCTTGTCTCTTACTGATGTTACCTGTTCTTTGGCAAGCATTATAAGTTAGAACATACTTACGTACATCCTTAAAAATATTTGGCCAAAAGAACCCAACTTGCAATACTTTAGCGGCTGTCTTAGAGGTACTCATGTGCCCTCCACAGGAAAGGGAATGGCAATGATCCAAGATAGCATGGACCTCATCTTGTGAAACACACATCCTAATTAAACCATCTACACATTGCTTGAATAGGAGTGGTTCATCCCAATAATAATGCTTGACATCTGCATAAAACTTTTTCCTTTGCTGAAAGCTAAGGTCAGGAGGTAAGATACCACATGCAAGAAAATTTACAAAATCAGCATACCAAGGAACACGTTGGATACTAAGATTCAAGAGTTGTTCATCCGAAAAAGATTCATTGATGGGAATATTATCTGTTTCTTCTTTTTCAGATGTCAACCTAGACAGGTGGTCAGGGACCAAGTTCTCGGTACCCTTCTTATCCTTAATTTCCAAGTCAAATTCTTGCAATATTAGAATCCACCTAATTAACCTAGGCTTTGCTTCCTTTTTATTCAATAGATACTTAATGGCAGAGTGGTAGGTGTAAACAGTAACATGTGAACCTACCAAGTAAGATCTAAATTTATCAAAAGTAAAGACAATAGCTAACAGTTCTTTTTCAGTTGTGGCATAATTTACCTGAGCATCATCTAGCGTCCGGATGGCATAATGAATTACATGGATCTTTTTATCCTTTTGTTGCCCCAACACAGCCCCTACTGCATAATCACTCGCATCGCACATTAACTCGAACGGGAGTTTCCAATCAGGTGGTTGCACGATGGGGACAGAGATTAAAGCTTGATTAATCCTACAAAAAGCTTCCATACAAGATGAATCAAAATTGAAAGGCACATCCTTACCTAGAAGAGTTGTAAGAGGCTTTGTGATCTTGGAGAAATCTTTAATGAACCTATGGTAAAACCCTGCATGTCCAAGAAAACTCCAAATACCTTTCACATTTGTAGGTGGAGGCAATTTTTCAATCACTTCCACTTTAGCCTTATCAACTTCTATACCTCTCTCAGACACCAGGTGTCCAAGAACTATGCCTTCTTTTACCATAAAATGGCATTTTTCCCAGTTTAAGACCAGATTGGTCTTTTTACAATGTTGCAAGACTTGGCATAAATTTGTTAAACAATTATCAAAATCCAAACCATGCACTGAAAAATCATCCATAAAGACTTCCATCACATTTTCAATAAGGTCAAAAAAAATTGCTTGCATACACCTTTGAAAAGTCGCAGGTGCATTGCACAGACCAAAAGGCATATGTCTGTAAGCATAAGTCCCATAAGGGAAAGTGAAGGTAGTCTATTCTTGATCAGATGGATGAATGGGAATTTGATAAAAACCTGAATACCCATCCAAATAACAGAAATAAGAGTGTTTCACAAGTCTTTCAAGTATCTGATCAATAAAAGGGAGAGGAAAATGATCTTTTTCGTGGCGCTATTTAACTTCCTATAATCAACGCACATGCACCAACCAGAGACAATCCTAGTAGGAATCAAGTTATGTTTATCATTTTCAATCACAGTTATTCCCCCTTTTTTAGACACCACATGAACAGGACTCACCTATTTACTACTATCAACAGGATATATGACTCCAGCATCAAGCAATTTCTAAATTTCCTTTTTAACCACTTCTTGCATTTTAGGATTTAATCTCCTAAGTGGTTCTACTATGGGCCTACTTTCATCTTCTACAATAATCCTGTGCATACAAAGAGAAGGGCTAATTCCTTTGATATCACCCATTGTATAACCTATTACCTTTCTATATAACCTAAGTTGTTTCAAAAGTTTTTCAGTTTCACATGGATTCAATTCAGCATTAACAATCACAGGATATGTGGAATTAGGACCAAGAAACTCATACCTTAAAGAAGCTGGTAAAGGTTTTAATTCCACATTGAGGCTTACCACTTTGTCACACATGACCTCAGTATCATGTTTTAGTGGGGCCTCAGAGCAATCAGATGTTTCTGTTAGCTCAATCATGAAAACAGTTCAAGTGGGTCATTAGGAAGGGTTGCTTCCTTTACCACTTGTTCAACAAAGTCCACACTACAGCAAACATCATTAAAAGGTTTTTCTAAAACATTTTTCAAGTTAAAATCAACCTTTTGATCTCCAACAGTTAGAGATAACTTGCCATTCTTGACATCGATCACAGCACCTGTAGTTGCTAAAAATGGTCTGCCTAAAATAATAGGAATCAAAGAATCTTCATCCATTTCAAGCACAACAAAGTCAGCAGGTATAAAAAATTTTCCTATCTTAATAGGAACATCCTCTAAAATTCCTACAGGATATTTTACAGATCTATCAGCCAATTGCAAAGACATCCTAGTAGGTTTTAGGTCACCCAATCCTAACTTTTTAGCAACAGATAATGGCATTAAACTCAAACTTGCTCCTAGATCACACAATGCTTTATCTATATTCATGTCACCAATCATACAAGGAATAGAGAAACTACCTGGATCTTGGAGCTTGGGTGGAAGTTTCTTTTGAATTAGAGCACTACACTCTTCAGTAAGTGTAACTGTACCATCTTCCTCCAATCTTCATTTATTGGACAAAATGTCCTTCAGGAACTTTGCATATGTGGGCATTTGCTGCAAAGCATCTGTGAAGGGAATATTAATATACAATTTCTTTAAAACATCAAGAAACTTACCAAATTGTTTGTCCAACTTTGCTTTAGCTAAGCACTGAGGAAATGGAATGGGAGGTTGATATGGCTTAACCTCCTCCTTCTTTTCTTGTGGTTTCTCTTCTTCAATCACTGGATGAGATGAAGATTCATCTACTTTCTTTTCCTCCTTTACAGTCTTGCCAACTGGTCCATCATATTGAGTACCATTCCTAAGAGTGACAGCCATGGTTTGGTTGGATGGTCCAGCCTCTGGTTTTCCAGGAAATGTTCCTGGTGCTCTTTGGGAGTAGGAGGCTTGTTGGGCAATTTGATTTTCCAGTATTTTGTTATGGGTGGCAAGAGAGTCCACTTTTGAAGCCAAGTTTTTTATTGCATCAGAGAATTCATCATTTTGTTTAAGTTGAGTAGCTACAAATGTCTCCATCAAGGATTCTAGCTTTGATTTTTGTGGAATATAGGTTCCTTGTTGAGGTTTGTAGTTACTTTGAAATTGAGGTGGCCTATTTTGGAAGCCAGGTGGACCTTGTGGAGGTCTGTAGTTACCTTGATAATTTCCACCATAGTTTCCAATAGCATCCACCTGATGCATTTCTTGTTCTTGATTAGGGGTCATTGCTAAATGACAGTTTGTAGCTCCATGTCCTGAAACACCACAAACTTCACAAACAATATTAGTAGCACCTGTTGACCCTATTTTATCAAGTTTTAATGTTAATGCTTCAACTTTGGCAGAAAGTAGGGAAAGAGCATCAACAGAATACTTACCTGGTGTTTCAGCAGGTAATCCTCTCTCAGAGTTCCACTGGTGAGTGTTTTGAGCTATTTCCTCAATCAGGTTCTCAGCTTCATCAATATTTTTACTCATGAAGGCTCCTCCAGCTGCAGCATCTAAAGAGATCTTTTGTGTGGAAGTTAGTCCATTATAGAAAATATGGATTATCAACCACCTTTCTATCCCATGGTGAGGACATTCTCTTAGCATCTCCCTGTATCTTTCCCACGCTTCATACAAGGATTCATCATCTTTTTGTGAGAAATTTATGATTTGTTTTCTTAGCACATCGGTCTTGTTCCTTGGGTACCATTTATTGATAAAAGCACTGGACAATTATTCCCAAGTCGTGATGGATCCTTCAGGAAGAGAGTATAACCACGCCCTCGCTTTATCTCTTAAAGAGAAAGGGAAGAGTCTTAAGAGAATGGCATCATTGGTGGCTCCATTCATCTTCAGGGTGTCACAGTATTCGAGAAAGATTTGAAGATGAAGATTTGGATCTTCAGAGGGTAATTCTCCGAATTGGTTCTGTTGAACCATAGAGAGTAGTGAAGGCTTCAATTCAAAATTGTTAGCCTCCACTGTGGGTCTAAGGATGCTAGATCCTCTTCCATTTGTACTTGGAGCGGCAAAATCTCTTAAGGGTCTATGTTGGTCTGCCATTTGTTTTTCTTTTTGTTGTTTTTGTTGTTTTTGTTGTTTTCTTAAAGCTCTAAGGGTACGTTCTATCTCAGGGTCAAATCCTAAGTTTAGATCGACACTACGGCTTCGTCGCATAAAATGAAAATAAATGACAAATAAAACAAATAATCACAAAAATAAAACAACAACAGATACACAAAATAAAGAACAAAATACAAAATTACAAACAAAATAAAAATAAAAATAAAAATATTAACAAGTATGATCTAATTGAATTTCAATATTGCCGATATTTGAGGGACAACAGTCCCCGGCAGCGGCGCCAATAACTTGACAGGGCCCGTAAGCGCACGGGTTATGTCGCGTAATATAAAAGATTATCGTTCTCCACAGGGACTGTGTTCAAAGTACCAGCATATTGAAATTTAATTATCCACACAATTAATTTTTAATGTTTTTGTAAAATAAAATACAGATTAAAAATAAATTTAGAAACAAAATTTACTTGACACTTAAAAATCAGAGTTGAGAGTATCTTGAGATTTCGGGGGATCAAGACTCTATTTTATGTTAATGAATTTTAACTTTTCATAAATAAGAATCAAATTAAGTTTTCCAAGGCGAATTTTCCTTAAGCTAATTAATATGTTCCTCTCGGAATCCTATTAATGTACCTAACCTATGGAAAGCGCTGCTTAATCCTTAGAAAATGCCCATTATCGTTTTGTGAAAATCCCTTTTTAAATTTCCCCAAAAGATTTTGATTACTTTCACGGTTTTACCGAGGTCACAAAAAGTATTTCAAAAACTTAGGCTTAGTTCAAAAACTTTCCAGTAACAATAAATCTCTCGATTCTATTAATTACTTAAATTTACTAATATACCCACAAGTATACAATTTTATCACTTAGGTTCTTTTTAGGAATTACTAAGAGCATTGAGCATTTTTTAAACTAAATGGAAAACAGAAATTTATTTAATTTAAAGTCAAAATAACATTAATATAAAATATTATCATACCCCTTTTATCCCAAGATAATTAATTTAGTTACTCATGAAATAATTCAAATTCATATAAATAATGGAAAAATAAAACATACAAGTCATGGTAAAAATAAAGACTTACGGGTTTCTCCAAAAGCTCAGAATAATTTACCATTGTATTTCCTTGTTGCAATTTTCCTCCACCAATTATAAATTGGAATACTCACTTTTACAATTCACAACTCTTAAAATAAAAGAAAGAAAAAGAAAATAAAAGAGAATTGGGACGGAAAAATAAAAAGATAGAAAATGAAAGAAAGGAAATAGAACGAAGAAAGAAATAAAGAAAAGAAAGAAAAGAGGAACGGAAACAGAAACAAAAGAGAGAAAGGAAAGAAAAGAAAATGAAAAGGAACGGAAAACAAAAGAGAAAGAAAGAAATAAAGTACAAATGAAAGGGAATTTTATGCTAAGAGTCACGCTGCTAAGTAATGTTGTCCGTCCCTTGGCTTCAGACCTTCCCTCTATTTATAGAGGTCTTGGGCATTAACAATCGGTGGCAAGTGGGGCTTCTCCTTTTGTCTTGCAGTCAGCCGCCCCACTAGATCAGCATTGGATACAGCCTGGATGGAGTTGGTAGGAATAGCTTGCACCTAAACAGCTATAGGGAACGGCGGCTAGTGGGTTTCTCCTTTGTCTTGTTGTCACCCGCACCCCATAAGTTAAGGATCCAATTGGATAGTGGAAATCCAAGTCAGCATGGGCAATCGGTGGAATTATGGGTCAGTTTTCTCCTTCTGACTAGGATTTAGTAGATCGGTCGGTATCTACCAATAGTGGGAAACAATCCGAGTGGAAAAGGTGCCTTTTGTACACAAGACCGAGTGAAAGCTTTGCTCTGTGTTGCTTTGCTGGATGTTGTGGGGAGGAGTTGGACAGTGTTGTTGCTGGACGGTGATGAGAGGATGGAGTCGGTGTGAGTGGATATGAAGAGAACTGGACGAGCAAAGCAACTCTGATTGAAACATTCAATCAGAACCGATTAAAGAGTGACTCGGAACCGATTGAAACATTCATTCGGAACCGATTGAAAAGTGATTCATTCGGAACTGATTAAAAAGTGGCTCGGGACCGATTGAAGGATGACTCAGAACTGACTGAAGAGGGACTCGGAACCGACTGAAAAGTGGCTCACTCGGCACAGGTTCATGCCCTCTTTCTTTCTCATGTGACTGATACACTCGGACATATTCATTCGGACACATTCACTCGGAAGTCCGACTTGCTTCTCACTCGGAATTGCCTCAACCATCAATCAGCCCATTCGGTTGTTTTCACTCGGGAGTCGGCGTTGCCTTTCACTCAGAAATTTGGAATTTTGAGAGAGTCTAGAATCTGGCCGATAGAAGCTCTTAACATGTCTGAGCCTTGCTTTTCTCAAAAATACAACTCTCTGCCCCAACTCACTCGGATGTGCTTTCCTTGGAATCTCACTCGGGTTTAGTTTGAAACTTGAGAGAGAGTCTGCCCGGAAGAGACTCATTCCCGGTCAGACTCTTTTCCTTACTTGATAAGACACTTTCTCCAAAATAAACTACTCGGAAAAGACCTGTTCCGCTTGAGAATGCAATCTTCCCGAATGACACCACTCGGAGACCTCCTTATTCAACAGTTTATTCATTCTGTGGCTTCTTCTGCTCGGACAATGGTCCACTCGGAGACAGTTTTGGCCCAGAAAAACACTTGTTCCCCAATCAGACCTGTTTCAGTCAGCATTCTTTCACTCGAATAATAGCTTTGGGCAGTATTTATTCAAGGTCAGTCCCTTTTTTCACTCAGATTAGTTGCAGTCGGGGGTTTCCACTCGGATTTGATCATTTCTGAGTCATCCTACTCGAATTTGGTCATTTCTGAGTCGAATTTCGGTATAAAAAGAGAATTTTTTCCATTTTGGCTTGTTCTTCTTGTTTTCTTTATCATTTGATGGTCATTTTTCTCTTGTTTTTGACTCTTTTATTACCTTAGTTTCTACAAAATAATATACCCAAGTAGAATATAGTGGAAAGAAAGCAAAAATCACAAAAATAAAGGAAATACAGTGGATAATGATTAAAATCCTAAGCAAACTGTATCTAATTTATTGTGTTATAAAGCACTTATCAACAATAGAATAGACAACAACAAATACAGATTCAACTGTGGGAATAACACCAGTGTGGGTCGAGCATAGGTGTGTTACTATGCCCCTACTGTAGTAGAAAATGTGTACACATATCTCAAAGCTTGCATGCATATCAACAACATCTTTTACTAGTACTAACCACTATCACTCATCTGTAGCACTAGTCACCCTATGATTTGCGGATCAACAACAAGGCCTCAACTGCCAAAAGTGCTACAGGCCCCTCCCAAACACACATCGAGAGAGCCGTGCCCCTCGGACACCGAGGTACTTGCTCATCACAAAGCCGCCCGCCCACTGGGCCAGCCACATAGGGTGCCTCGTCACCAAACTATGGGTAGCTTTGTGACTTTTACACCGAGTCATAGGGGAAAACAACAAGAATACTCGTGCAATGAGCCGTCCTCCTACTGGGCCAACCGAGGGAACCCCTAATATTCCTTACGGGCAACGTATGATATGCCATGGATGCAATGCAATGAAAATCAAATGCATTTCTCACACTGTGCATCCTAAATACCAGTCATCAATCATTATCATCATAATCACCAACACCACCATATACACCTTAGTGGATTTTATCATTGTTGGTTTTAGCCATTGTTTTCAAGTATTATGTGTGGCATTTTTATCTCATTATATCATATATTATATTTGTAAGTCAACACTTACAATCAACCTTAATGGCATCACAAACATCACAAATCATCATTAACACTCATTTATCTTTCATCAATACCACCACATAATCTTTTAGTGGATTTTTATCTCATTATTCATCACTATTGTTTCATCTATATATTAGTGTGGTATTCACAACATATCATTAATATAATTCAAACCACACATGCAAAATCATATTTGCATTACACACAATGGTATACGCTAATTCATTAATAATAACGATCATCCTTTACTCAAGGAAATGATCCACAACATTATTCATCACTACACATTACAATTATCATCTCCGATTCATCAGTTTATACCAAATACTACGTCATTTAACTACTCTTTCATTGGTTTCATAATCACTCTGGGTATATCTCATAACCCCATCATCATATTCTCATTATCATTCTTTCAGTATTCCATTCTAGGTGGTAAATATATCGTAAACAATTCATCCTAAAAGTATTAATTGATTCCAATCACCATCATGTTGTATAATCATTATATACCCCTCATACATTCCCTCAACCATCTCATAACACAAAGGAAGGGGTCCAACACAAGCCCATAATAAAGAAAATGGGATAAATTTAATTCTGGGGAAACTCGCTCAAGCGAGATTCACCTTCGCATGAGCGAGATCAGCCTTCTCGTGTAAGCGAAATTCCTCTAGTACATTTCCATGCTTGCTCGCTTGAGCGAAAACTCCTTCATTTGGCCACTCGCCTGAGAGAGTGGAATCTCAGCATTGGACCCTTGAGCGCGCTCAAGCGACTCATTCTCGCTTGGGAAAAATTCATCCAGTACCTCATTCAAGGCTTGCTTGCTTGAACGAGATTCTATTTACCTCGCCCCTCGCTTGAGCGAGATTTATCCAGAACCAATTCCTCTCTTGCTTGCTTAAGCGCGGCTATACCCGCTTGAGCGAGATTCGTCCAGTAGCTTATCCACCTATTCCACACACGTCTCGCTTAAGCAAGACCTCTTCTCGCCTGAGCGAGATTGGGCCAGAGGCCATCCATCAAATACAGGGGACTCTCGCTTGAGCGAGTTAACCATCGCATACATAAAAACTTGAGTTTTTCACTCCTTTCCACATGCCAATATACTTCTCATCAATCGTTTACCTAATTTAACACTTTACCTATATTGAATTATGTATTTAGGCTTATCCATGAAACCATGCCTCTATATTTTCAATTCTAAACCTTCAAATACCTAAGGGAGGTTTTAACAATATTCTACATCACTACCTCACTCATTTTTCTGCACAATCATCACAAACAATACCTTACACCTCAATTAGTTCATCTATTCATAAGTTTTCATCAATAACTAATTCAGGTCCAACCAAGGGACAATCAAACAATCATTCTCATTTCACATCTATGTATACATATACAATTTCTTAATGTTCAACAAAAACCAAGCCATCATTCATCACATCATCTATTCAACATAAAACATAGTCATGGAAAGGCAATGCATGAGTCCACACATATGCATAATTCAACATTTATTCTCTTATGCAAATTTGAAATGCAAACTCCTCTCCTACCTCGAGAGAAGAACCACAATCCAAGTGCTCTGATTATTCAGTGTCATCGTCTGGAATATAATCCTATCAACAAACACATATTATCATTCATGCTCAATATAAGCCTTTTGGTTCCATTTAAGACCATCATCCATCAACAACCTCAATGGCATATATCAAGGCCTACTTACTCATCAACTCAAGTATCCATTTCCTAAATCCACCACCAATGGTCTTTAACCATTATCATCATCATCATAAATATCAACAATCAAAATGAATTCCTCTAATCATATACATACTCACATGCACTCATCTCCCAAACCTCAAGAATCAATACCAATGCTTTAAACATTCATCTCCTTATATAAAATCATTCTAAGGCATCAAAAACATCAAAATCACCTATTTAGCTAAAACCCCCAATTTATCATACTTAGGGTTTTTCTCTAGACTTACCAACAATAATCAACTCCCATCCATTTCACTAAATCCATATGAATACAACAATTTCCCATCCATTCTCAACATAAACCCATAAACCAAATCATTTCACAAACCATCAAAGTCTAGGGTTTCACATTTTCATCAACACCCATAAAACCCCACATAAATATTTCAAGCTTCATAATCATGAAACCATAAATAAAGTAAGAGGGGTTCAAAACCTTACCTCATAACCCCAAGCCAAGCCAAGAACGAAAATGGGGAAGAGGAAGAAGATGATGCTTCAATATTGGCCCCAATGCTCCATATATGCACCACCAATCTAAGCTTAAGCATTAATTTTGGCAAGAAATAAAGGTGGAGAAGGTGGTGGACGGTTTTTCCATGAGAGGGAGAAAGAGAGAAGAAAAATGAAGATGAGAGGGGAAGAGAAAGGAGCCCATGGTGGACAGAGAAAGAGAGGGAAATTGTAAAGAAAATTTAGTATTACATTTTGGGTAAAAGAGTGTTTCATCATGCTTTTACCATTGGTCCATAAATCTTATTACCCAATGGATAAAAGAGCCAATTAAAAGGGAAAAATGCACACGGCTGAGTGAGGGGAAGAAAAGTAAATTTTCATTTTCTTTTAATTCCATTTGGCTCGTATTTTCCCCGTTTCATATCCTGTGTCGTGTCCAAATAATTATCTTCTCAACACCAAAAATTATTTCAATTATATCACCACAACCACAATAATTTCCCAAACATTCTAGACCCATCAATTATTTAGTTCGACCAAGTGGGTCCCATATCATTGTTAAATCACCCAGTTTCGGTAATTCCTAATTTACTGATAATTCACCTCTAGTGTCAAATTAATTCTCCTACAATTATTGGACCATAAATAATTAATTACCATGATTCAATAAATTGTTTTCTTTAAAATTTAGGGTGTTATATTTGTCAAATTTGGGCAGCTTGAACTTTGGAAGGATAACTACATCCGGCACCAAGCACAACTCAACAACATTTGTTGTACCTAGACTGTTTCCTCCTTTAACAGCTCGGAGCCTCGCCCTCTTGGCAAAGAAGTTGTGACAATATTTGGATTTATTGTACCGAGGGGAGCATTTTGAGTAGGATCTTGATGGACAGATGATTGGTGTGTCACATGTATGTAGGTATTTTTGTATGGGTTGAATGGCGTAATTGGGTGTATGACATTAGGTTGTGGGGTGGTTTATGGCTGAGGGGCAATGGTTGTTGTTTGATTGGTAATTGGAGGGTTAGATGTCTTGGGGTTGGGAATTTGTTGGGCAATGGAAGGATTTTCCTGAGTGGGATTAGGATTCATAGTGTATTATCCTTGAGGTAAACCATATGGAGGCCAGGCGTATGTTTGCTGAGCATTCCTATCTTGGGAAACAAAATGTGGAAATGGCATACCGCAAGGCTGGTGCTAGACGGGTGGAGGTTCTATTACTGGAGCAGGGTTATTTGCATGTATGGTCAAGGGTATAGGATTCCCTTCCTGATCTTGCATGGTTGCATCAGAATCCCCACTTACTGTGGATGATCCCCCTTTTGTGACCTTCTTCTCAAGAAGCTAGCCGTCTTTGCAATTTGCTCCTTAAGCTGATTGACCTCATTCCTTAAATCATCCACAGTAGATGGTTCTGTCTCTACCATAAGCCTTGCTTACAGTCTAGTCCTATAAGGATGCCTTGAACCCTCTGTACCTGTGATGTGGGTAAGTACAAAGAAACCCCTTATACAAACAACAAAATTTTCTTAAATAACATAAAGAAACATAAGTAAATATATGATGAATTTTTAAACATTGGTAAGCACAAATAAACTTTTCTTTTAGAATGTCTTTTCTAAAGTATTAAGTTAAGAAAAATGGAAATTCAACATGAGATTTATTCATTGTTCTACAGCGGGTTCCAATACATCATTTGTTATAACAAATCAGAATCAATCTTCTCTTACTCTCCCAATCAAGACCTTCATTTCATCCAATCGGCCTTAGCAGTATTGAATGAAAGTTATAACTTCTTTTGGTGTAGAAAGTGGATTCACCATTGTTTCGGCTTTCTTCAACAGGTGAGGAATATTTCCAAGTGTTCCATTAGTAAGACCAGCCAAATTAGTAAAACGGTCTTTCCAAGAATAGACAAGACTATCCATCTCAACCCTCTCTAGCGTCATTAAACATACAATCTC
Source organism: Clitoria ternatea (assembly GCA_037962975.1). NCBI lineage: Eukaryota > Viridiplantae > Streptophyta > Magnoliopsida > Fabales > Fabaceae > Clitoria > Clitoria ternatea. Next base: position 160,821,504 of record CM075670.1, read on the forward strand.
TTCATATCTCTCTTTGTCTTCCACGTCTTGCTATTTCTCCTCATTTATCGCACGCTCGTAAGCATTGATGGCATCCTTGACTTGTCATTCTAATTCATCAATTTGTGTCCTTCTGAGCTTGAGCTTTCTCTTTTATCTTTATCAGAATTTCCCTTAACCGTCCTTTGTTAGCAAGCATGTCATCTTTTTTCTTTTCTTTAGTCTTCAGTTGACTGTTTACTATTTGGAAATGTTCATCCAATTGTCTCATATATTCCTTATCCATTTTCTGCTTCTTGCTAACATTTTCAAAGGCATGCTCTAGTTCACAACTTTTCCTTTTTAAGGAAGCATTATCTTGTTAGACCTTGATCAATTTATCTTTTAAAGCTCGATTCTTCTCTATCATTTTTGCTAACTTAACCTTCATGCTTTTAACCTCTTCACTTTCAATAGGAATATGAATTAAAAGTGTTTTGTTTGCAGGAGCACTATGATCTTTGAATGGTAACTTAATAATAGCTACCCTATTCAAAATCCATTGGCGGTAGCTTTCTTTTGCTATATAGCTGTGGACACCCAACTCTTTTCCTTTTTTATGAACTTCAGCCCAAGCATCATTAACAGTCTTGATAATAAAAGCACTGTTTCCCTTTGGATAGCAATAAAGAAATGCTGCTAATGCTTCCTCCTCAGAAGGTTGGAGCATAAGATAGGCAAGCTGTCTCTTTGCAATGGCCAGATTGTAATTGATGCATCCTTGAGTTCCCATGAGAGGTACATTAGGAAATTTCCCATAGCAATAAGTAATTGAATCCACATCTATCCACTGAGGGTACCACCTGATTGTACTAGCAGATAAACCGGCCAAGTGAGCTGCCAATTCTCTACTGGTTTTCTTGGTCAACTATAGAAGCTTCAAATCGGAGATAGGACAATCCACCTTTCCCACTTGATCAAATATGTGTGATGTGAGTCATACATATAACACGGGTAAGCAATAGACAATTTTCTTCCCTTTTCGATTATGGTAGATATCCATTGTGTAATAAACATCAGCCAAAATGGCGGTAATAGGATTTTCCCTTCTAAGTTTTTGAGCAAGGAAAACATCAATTGCCTTGTAATCGATGTAATTATCAAGAGTAGGGAAAAGAACCACACCATAAATAGCCAATGCCAAGGTGTCAATAAAAATATTTCATTCCCCTTTTCCTGCTAAACTAAGGATTTGCTGCTCAAAGAAGCTTAATGCAAATCCTGAAATCTGATTTTGGTTCAACTGTGCTTTTTTAAGTATTTTAGGATCCATCTTGAGAACACGAGCTATAGCAAAAATGGAGGCATGATGTTCAGTCTGACGATAAGGTTTCTGATTTTCCAATGACAAGCTAAATATTTGTTCAAATATTTCCACAGTAGCAGCTAACTAAAAATCTTTGAATGTAAAACAACATAAATGAGGGTCATAAAACTGAGCTAGAGCAGTAAGGGCCTCTTCTTGTACTTCAACCTCTAGGAGTTTCAGAATCTTTCCGTACTTCCTTACAAAGGACATTTTTGAGTGATGTAATGTCCCGGATTTTAAAGAAAATAAATTTATTAGGTAATGATAATTGATTGTTTATGGTCAAATAATTATGGGGGATTTTCTTAGACATTAGAGGTGAATTATCGGTACATTAAGATTTACCGGAACCGCGAGATTTAATGAATGGTGTGGGACCCACTTGATCGGATTAAATAATTGATAGGCCTAGGATGTCCGGAAAATTATTGTGGTTATGATGGTATAGTTGAAATAATTTTTAGTACTAAGGAAACGATTAATTGGATATGACGTAGTATATAAAATGGGGAAGATACGAGCCAAAATTGAATTAAAAGAAAAATGAAAATTTCCTTCCTTCTCTTTTCATAGCCGTGTGACTTTTCTCCACTTTGCTACTTTCTTTTGTCCAAAGGACAAAGAGGAATATTGCCATAGGAAAATGGCATTATGGGGCACCCTTTTACCCAATGGTTATGAACCCAAAAACCTTTACTCTCTCCTCTCTCTTTTCCAACTGGGTACACCCTCTTCTTCTTCCATCTAACCTTCAATTTTCTTCTTCTTTTTCTCCTTCTTTCCATCAACCGTCCACCACCCTTCTCCCTTCCATTCTTGCCAAAATTAAAAACAATGCATGGATTCATGAGGTTTATATAGCATAATGGGGCAAATGTTTGGTGGCCTCCTCTCTTCCTCCTCCCTATTTTCGTCTTGGCCTTAGCTTGGACTCTTGAGGTAAGACTTTGAATCCTTCCTCCTCTATTTGTGGTCTATGATTTCTTAAGCTTAAAATGATAATGTTAGAAGCCTTGCATATGGATGGGTGTTGATTGTGTTGGTAAACCTAGAGTGAAACCCCCAAGCATAAATAGTAGAGGTGTGAGTTAGAATGTGGTTTTATGTTGTGGGATGAAAAAAGTTATAGTGACCATGATGATTAAAGGAGATTGATTGAGAGTATTGTTAAATGATTTTAGATGAAAAACCCTAAGTAAGATAAATTGGGGATTTTGGCTAAATAGGTGGTCTTGATGATTTTTGGTACCTTAGAATGATTTAATACATGAAAATAAATTTTAAAGGATAAGGGTTAAATATTGGTGTTGATAAAATTGTGAACTAAGTAATGAGTTGCAAATAATGATATATGCATGTATATAGGTATGATGATTTGAGGGATGAGTACACATGAGTATATATATGGTTATTGGAATTGATCTTGAGAATAAGTGCATAATATCCATTATGGTGTATTTGGTGGCCTTGAAAGGGGCCTTAGGCCATATATATATATATACATATCATTTGGGAATTATGAATTCTTAGTGGCCTTAAATGAAGCTAGGATAGCTTATGTTGCTTATGGGTGAGAATAATGGCAAATGGATGACTTATATGAGGATTGGATGCTATATTAATGAGGGATGTAATATTGTGTTGTTGGGTATAGTTAACCCTTTCAAACTTAGAGAATCTTGGTTTTGGGAAAGGAATTCCCGAAGCCTAACATGAACATATGAATTTAGAGTTTAAGCAAGTCTAGGACTTGATAATGGGTTTTGAGAGATGGAGCCTTGTGATAGTATTAATAGCATATATATTTCTTGTGATAGGATTGTGTTTCGGACGATGATGCGGAACGACTGAGGCAATTGGAGCGTTGAGATTACGGTTCTTCTCTCGAGGTAGGAGAGGAGTTTACATTTCAAATCGCATGAGTGAATTAATTGCTAATTATGTATACGTTGAACTCATGCAATGCCTTGCCATGAATGTCTTATATGATTGAGTTGCTCAAGTGATGAATGATGGCTTGGCTTATGTTGATTGTTATGAAAATATATGTATTTACATGATGTTAATGATAAGTGTTTGATGGTCCCTTGGTTGGACATAAATTAGATGATGGTGAAAATCTATGAATGGATGAACTACATAAATTGTAGAGGATTATTTTGAAGCAATTGTATGGAAAAACGAATGAGGGAGTGATGTGGGGTGTAGTTAAAATCTTCCCCTCATAGATTAAATAAGTAAGAGTGATTGATGAGTTAGAATGAGAATTTCTGAGTATGAATGGTTAGAGCAAGTTTTATATGCCTTATATGATGTGTATGATGTGTTGGTTGTAATTAAATTGGTTTAGAATGAGATTTTGTGTGTTGCGTTGGGAAAATTTACGTTTCCCTGCATAAGTTCTGATAATCTCGCTCAAGCGAGATGGATTCTCGCTCAAGCGAGAATCCCCTAGACCAGTATTATGGTTTTTGGCTCAATCTCGCTCAGGCGAGATGGTGTTCTGCTCAAGCGAGGTACGTACAAGAAGGTTGGTGAGATACTGGATGAAGTGATGAGGTGTATTGTATCTCGCTCAAGCGAGCAAGCCTAGAATAGGTACTGAATGATTTTTGCTCAAGCGAGCATGAGTCGCTTGAGCGGGCGTGAGGGGTCTGATGCTGTGACTCTACTCGCTCAAGCGAGTGGCCATGTGGAAGGGAATCTCGCTCGAGCGAGTGAGCGTGGAGGCGCTACTGGAAGCATTTCGCTTACGTGAAAGGGGTCGCCCAAAGCGAGTCATGTTGATCTCGCTCAAGCGAATGTGGGTCTCGCTTGAGCGAGTTGCCCAGATTGAATTTTTACTTCATTTCCTTTGAATTGGGCTTATGTTAGACCCTTTTCTCTACATTATATGATACTTGAGGAATGAATATGGGATATATGGACATGGTATGATAAAGTGAAGGTTAGAGACTTAATGATATGCTTGGGGATGAATTAACTATGATATGCTTACCACTGAGAGTGGGACATGATAGAATGATAAAGATAACTTAGTGGTGGGGTTATGAGAGATAACCTAGAATAATTTTAAGATTGATGAGTGAATGAATGGATGACTTAGTGATTGTTATATCTCAATGAATCAAAGATGACATCGGTATTACGTGATGATGAATAAAGTTGTGGATCATTTCCTTGAGTAAAGGATGATCGTTAATATTGATAAATTATTGTGTGCCATTGTGTGTGATACAAGCATGATCTTGTATGTGTGGTATGAAATATGATAATGAAAATGTTGTGAATCCCACACTAATATATATACATATATATGTATACATGAGACAATGGTAATGAATAATGAGATGAAAACCCCTTGAATGAAAGTATGGTAATATTGATGAATACTATGTAATGATGTGATGCCATTATGGTTGACTGCAAGTATTGTCTTGCATGTGTGATATGAAATATATATATGTATGAAAGATGTTAATGCCACATATAAAACTTGAAAAGCAATGGTTAAAACCAACAATGATAAAATCCACTAAGGTGTATATGGTGGTGTTGGTGATTATTATGATGATGATTGATGAGTGGCATTTAGGATGCACAGAGTGAGAATACATTTGATTTGCATTGCATTGCATCCATGGCATATCATAGCCGTCGATGTTGGAACGTTAGGGGAGTTCCCTCGGCCGACCTAGTGGGAGGGTGGCTCAGTGCACGAGCAATATGTTGTTTCCCCTGTGACTCGGTGTGTAAGTCACGAAGCCGCCCATGTTTTGCTACGGGGAGCTACATGTGGCCGACCCTTGTGGGGGGTGACTCTTAATGAGTAGGTGACCCCGGTGGTCCATGGGATCACAGCCGCCATGATTTGAGATCTGGCCGGCCCGCAACACCATATATTGATTATGTTGTTTACCGTGGTCATGGTGAAAATGGCCAAGTGTTGCATTATGGGCGATGTGGTTTGGTACCAGTAAAATTTGGTGATTATGCATGCATTATGATATATGTGTACACATTTTACTACTGCAGTAGGGGCATGGTATGTGATCATGCTTGAACCCATAATTTGGTGTTTATTCCCACAGTCGGATCCGCATTTGTTGTCTATTCCATTGTGCATATGCATTAGCCATAAGAGCATTTGCATATAGCATGGAGATATGCCAGAATATGATGATGATTGATGATGATTGATGATGATTGAGATGGTAGTATGGTGTTGATGAGATGGGTAATTAAATACCTAAAAGACCACATATAATTAATAAATGATATGAGTATATCTAAAATGATGTTGAATATGACGATATGTGTGCTATAGCCCATTATAATGTTGGGCATGATTAATTATGATTGATAATTATGATGATAGCCCATGGTGGCTTTGAGAAAAGACCTAAATGGTCTGCATTGGTGATGTTGGCCCATTATGGCGATGTAATAGATGTGTATATGCTTGCTTTGCTATGAAAAGATGAAATAATATGAATTATGTATATGTTATTGATTTGACAAATTATGATGATTAATGATGCATTTAGCAAAGCATACATGATGTTCATATACATATGCACATAATTTCAATTGTATTCATATCGTCATTTGAAATGTATAACTCACTCTCCCATGTGGTCTACTTTTTAGTATTGACACAAGAATGCCATTGGAAGAAGATATTTTTAAAGTAAAGCTTTTGTGAAGGTAAAATAGTGGTAATGGAATGCCTTGGCCGGCGGCGTTTGTAATTTAATGAGTTATGTATAAAATGAATATTATGATGTTGTTAATTATTGATGTTGATGGATGAACTATGAATACGTACAAATATGGATAATGTATTACTATTGGAGGCATCAGATTTATACCCACTTGGTATATAATAGAATGTCGATTTTGTAATTATTTTGGGAAAGCATAAGTGGTGGAGATATATGAATTTGAGGTTGAACTAGTTATAGTCAATTACGAATATGAATATTGGAGATGTATGTTGCATTACCATACAGATATGTACATACATATATCTTAGGTACTGCATGTTCAGGAAGTTATGCGAAAAGATGATGGTTACCTATTAGGCTTATGATATGCCTTTATGTGCTTGCATCCTTTTCTCATATCTTCATATATGGGACTAGGCGTATGCCCGGTATACACATTCTTCCGCTGTAAAACTCTGTTATTTCTGTATACCGTTTCAGGCAACTATTTAACGATCCAGTCATAAGTTACTAAATCTCACTCTTTGGTTTTCCGCGGTTCGAGTCTTGGTGTAGTTGAGATAGTGTTTAGAAACTATTTTTGAACGCGAAAAATTTACTCTGTTTTTATTATTTAATTATGACGATTACATCGGGATTCGGGTTCGGAGAACTGGGGTGTTACAAGTGACGTCCAACCTTCTTCCCAAGGCTTACAAATTGCTAGTGTCTGATTCTTGATTTGGAGATGTCACAAATTTTTTAACCTGGCTGCTTTCATTGTATCATCACTTAATCTCATGTTATTTTCCATTTTTCAGTAATACTTACCAATCTTTAAATTTCACCCTTCACAAAGAAAACATGAAAAATGTAACATCCTGAATTTTATAAGAATAATTAAATAAAAGGAATAAATGGTCAATAATTATAAATGAATTAATGAGTGTCCTAAAATATTGGAATAATTAAGTTGGGATTTATTATGGATATTTATAATTTATTAAGATTTAAGGAGTTAAAATTTTATCCGGTTAAAATATGGGTGTCAGACCAAGTATCTTGGATTGAGATACCGTTGGTCAGGGTTGTTAAGAATATTATTAGGAGTCCAAATATATAATCAGAAAAATTTTTAGAGTAAGTATTGAACCTAAACAGAGATCCTGTAAGTTATAAAACGGAGAAAATTTAAATGATGGGCCAAATTAAAAACTTAATCTCCCATTCTCCTCTCACTTCTCACGTTGGCCCTCTTTTCTCTCTTGGCAAACACATTTCATTTCTTCTTCTTCTTCATTCCTTCCTCCTCCTCTCCTTCTTCTTCTCTTTCTCTTCTCAAAACCTAGAGAGTATGGTGTGCCTTCCTTCTCTCTCCATTTTTGTTGCACCATGGACCTTAAGAAGATGATGTTGATTGAAGCTCCTTTCTTCTCCTCTCCCTCTTATTTTCGTTTTGAGGATTGAGCTTGGTAAAGAGGTAAGATTTTGACCACCCATGGCTTTTGCTTATGGTTTTGAACTTATTTAAGTATTATGATTGAAGATTGGGTATTGTTTGGTGGAAAATGGCTTGAGGAACCAAACCATAGGTTAGAGAACCTTTGGGGATTGTTGTTGTTGATAGTTATAATACTATGTTGTAAGCCCATGGATGTTGTCATGATGCATAAAATTGGTTAGAATTAATGATAATGGATTTTAATGAAAACCCTAAAAGTTAAAATTTTGGGGCTTTGGGGAATTTCTCAAAAAAATCATGAGTTATTGATGTTGGAGTGGTTCTATATATATATATATATATATGAGTTTTGAATGAGTAATATTGATTGTTGATGTTGAGGTATTGAGAAATCAAGAAAATAGAATAATGACTCCAAGTGGTTTAGTGTATTAAGAGTGGAAAATGTTGTAAGGAAGGGCTTGAGCAATGAAGAAAATGGTTGTTGACTTTTATAGAATCCTAATCTTAAGATTTAGGAATATGTATATTGTGATTAGGAGAATTGATTTTAATTGTTGTTGCTTATGATGAAGATGATAATGGTAAATGACCAATAGTAATAGATTAAGGAAGTGAAATGAGATTATGACTTAATGAGGTCTTTAATCATGGATAAATGAATTGAAGTTGTTGATTGATGATGGCTTTGGAGAGGCTATGTTGGGTCATGTAGAACCTTGAGTGGTAAAGATGTCACATTAGATGAGTTGAGGGATATTGGATGCCTTATGGATATAAGCCATGATGTGGTTGTTGTTGGACTTGTTTAGCCCTTTTGAACCCTAGAGAATCTTGGTTTTGAGAAAGGAATTCCCGAAGCCTAACACAATGGTATGGATTGGTGTTTTGTTAAGTCTAGGACTTGATATTAAAGCCTTGAGATATGTTTACAATTGCTTAGAATTAAAATGATGCCTTATGTTGGCTCATTGATTGGATATGTGTATATATGTATTGATGTAGATGATATTCCTGGCAATGTAGCAAAGAATTTGGAGCATGCATTGGATTGTGGTTCTTCCCTCGAGGTAGGAGAGGAGTTTACATTCAAATTGCATGAGTTATATAATTGATGATTATTGTATGTCATGATACTCATGCTTGCCTTGCCATGATTATAGTGAAATGATGTGAATAGCAAATTGTTGTCTATTGGTGATAATATATGTGTATATATGATGATGAATAACCCATGAGGGGTTGAAGTATGCATATACCATGTGAGTTTAGAATTCCATGTGATTTTGATGAATGAATATTGGTAATGAAAGGCTAAGGCCCATTTGATGGCATTAATGCTTATATTAGTAGAGGAATTGCTCAAAATATGAAATTAGGTATTGACATTGATGCATAATTAAGGAACTAATAGAGCCAAATAGATTTTTATGAGGATTGAATGGCATGGGATAGTTCCAATAGCTTCTATGCATAGCTTATAACTTGTAGAAACTGGAGTGGGCCAATTCTAATGAGAATAGGCCCTTAAGTTGCACAAAAGTACCACAAAATGGGTAAAACGCATTTATGCGCATAAATCCCTCATTGTTAAGAATTTTTGAGTGAGACCCGTGGCCACACGTCACAAATGGTGTAATTTAGTTGGTGACAAAATTTGGTAGCATTTGGAGTTGTTATGAAAAAGTTAGAGGGGTTGGAAGTCCATAAATTATGTATTTTCTGCATAATTATTCTGTTCCTGTAATAATCGATTGGCTAATCGATTACAAACCTGTATGCAGTCCAGTAATCGATTGTGTTCGAGGGTGTAATCGATTAGTGACCAAACAGAACCAATGTAATCGATTGCATTCAAAGGTGTAATCGATTATGTACTAAAATAGAAGCAAGGTAATCGATTACCCTAATCTCATAATCAATTGTGAACAACATCTGATACATTATACCACACACAGAAGCATTGTAATCGATTAGATCCTACCCCGTAATCAATTATCACTAGCTAAATTGATTAAATCAGCTTAGAATTTGCATTTTAACTTCTTTTGAGTACTTATCTTGTACTCCTTGGTCCTTTAGGCCTACTTGACAATTAAATGGGGTATTCTAAAACCTTTTTCTAATCCCATGTATATTTTTGGAATAATTACGAGCGAATTCACTAGGGGTATAGATGTGGTTTGTCTTAGTGGTGATTGGGGAATGACTTAAGGCCTTGGGGAGGTATGTGTACACCTATGCTATGTTATGAATACATATATGCTTCAACACTATGGATATATTGTAAATCATGATGGAAAGTAAGTGATATGGTTATATGACACACCTTGTGTGATGACAAAATTAATGAGAGGACAATTGAATGGCAATGAGTGTATAACTCAATGGATTTGAAATAGTGTCGATGATGATTAAAAGTTAAGGATACCGTATATATTGAATGATAAATGAGGCTATAGAATAAAAAGGGACGTTGTTGTTGAACATGCCCTTGAATCAGCAGTGTTTACTATTTTTGATTAGTGTGGTGTGATACAATTATTTTCATATATTAAAATGAATGAAGAGTTCAATGAAAGAGAATCAAGTTTGTATAATATGAACTCAAGGAAATGGATGTGCCAAGTTGAAACACAGAGGTTGTACTATAGTATAGTTGTCGTTCCACTGAGGAGGTGTTAGCATGAAAATCTTAACTTTGAACTGAGTTGACAGAAAGTTTTGTTCTGGATTGTTATAAATGTTGCTGATTGAAAAAGTAATAAATAACAGAGAGTGAAATTTTGCAAAAGATAACAGTGAATAATTTTGAGAAAAATCAGTTTTGTAAAACAGGGATTGGTTTCATCACATCTCACCTTTTGTAAGCTGTATAAGTTTTACGTAAGTAACTTGAAAAGATAGTTTCTACGTCACAATCAAAGTCATTTGCATCGATCCCTCGACCATAAAATTCATAAGAATGATTTTAAACCGCTGATCCTTCATTCACTTTGAAATCATCCCAGCATTATCGATCGATTGTTTTGACGTTTATTGTGATAGATGCCATCCTTGGCTACCTACTCACAACAAGTATTTCATTCAGATCTGCTTTCAAAAGTCACTTCCCAGCATACTTGAGAAAACTTAAAACAAGAAAATAGTGATCAAGTACTTTCAGGCATTAAACGCAGAAGGAAATACAGAAACTTATCAAATCTCATTACAACATAAAAACTTACAGCAGCATTACTTCAGGATTGAATGGATTACAACCAATCCCATAAGGGAGTTTAGTTACTCATGCTTTGCATTTTCACCTTCAAAATATGAATACAGAAAATAATGGAAAAGGTTGGATTGTGAGGGAAATACAGGGGATGAATCTGATGCTTGATGTCCTGTTTTCTGCTTGATTTATAGGGGTTATGGTTCAGCTTCACTTGCCACTTGCATAGACCCCATGAAGGAATATTCGGAGACATGCAGAAACACAAGAAAATGGTTGAGTTGGCATCGCACCATTGGTGAATATTAAATTAAAATTCCCATGCTGCATGAGTCACGCTTGAGCTCAATGGTCACGCTCAAGCGTGAAGGGTACTGATGTTCACTGGTTGTCTCATGCTCAAGCTACCTTAACCACGCTTAAACGTGGTTCTCCTGTTTAGCATGCATGTTCTACGCTTGATCCACGCTTACTTCACGCTCAGGCGCGCTTGGACCCACGCTCGAGCATCCCTTTCTTATGCTCAAGCGTGAAGGAGGCTGATGCTGAATTAAGTTACGCTCAATCCACTCTTAAATCACGCTCAAGCGAGGTCGAGGTTGTGCTTGAGCGTCTCATGCTTACGCTCAAGCGGGAGGAGGGTCCTGATGCTGAATCTTCTTTTCAATTCATGCACAGAGTCACGCTTGAGCTCCATGTAACCATGCTTAAGCGCCAGTCATGCTCATGGTCACGCTTAAGCGAGCTCGGGCTGTCGCTCAAGCGTGAAAAGCTATTGTTGTGTTCTTCATTTTGCTTGAGTGCAATGGCAGCGTAGGCTTTCTGTTTCTTCCACGCTCAAGCATGCAGTGTGCCACGCTCAAGCGTCCTTGCTTGATGCTCTGGTGCTTCTTAGTTTCTTCAAGGCTTTTGACAACTTTTTCACTGATTTTGACAATTCAAGCTTCTTTACACAATACATTATTTATAATCAAAATCATGCTCAATTATTTATCAATTTAGTTAAGTTATTCAAAAAATGAGTCCAATTGAGTCATGAATTTAATCATAAAATAAGCACTTATCAAACTCTCCCCAACCTAGATTTTTGCTTGTCCTCAAGTAAAAAGAAGTTTGGAAAGGGAATCAAGTATTCAATAAGATCAGCTTCTGTTGCAGACAAAATTTTTTTTAAAAGACAATAATCTGAGTTTATGTTTAGGCAAATGATCTCCTTAATACCAATTCTTTAAAATGAAATGCACCATTAATTTGTTCATAAAGCAAGCAACCAATTGCTGTAAGAATAAATAACTCTCATTATTTCTCACCAGGTGTGTGTGTGTTGCACATTCATCATGAGAACTGCCTAATTAACATTGCCGGTCATTTCTAATCAAAATCAATTCATAAGATAAGTAAGGATCAAAAGGTATTTTCAAGGTTGTAATGAGGCTGGGCTATAAAGAATTCTTGGTTTTTCTTGAGTTCAAAGTGCATGCATGAAGAAGAAGAAGAGCATATGTTCTGAGTTTTTTTAGACTTTTATGAGGCTTCTTCTTTTATGCAACTGAATTCTTCTTTCTTTTTCTAGTTCTCTATTTTTGTTTTGGAGAACTTTTATTTCTTTTTCAGCCTCAGTTTCTTTTATCACCTTTTGAAAAAATTTGTTTTATGCTCTTTTCATAAAAATTTGAAGCATGCTGATAAGATAAGATTTTCTCATGCTTGGTTTAGGGTGTTCGAATAAAATTTTTGGCTCAAAATGCCTACAAAAATTAGAACATTTTTAAAGGGTAGCTTTTTGGCTCTGAGCTTATTTTTAGTTTCAAAATTTCCTTTGTCATTTCCCTGCTTAATTTCTTATAAACTGTTAATCAAAAAATCAGGCAATGCTTAATCGACAAATTCTCATGAGACTCTCACTGTTTAGATTTCTCACTTCTTACCAAGATATAAGGCTTACTTCCTTATTCTAACAGAAAAGGGTTCAAGCATGTAAATAATCAAAAGTACATACATTCCAGTTCCTTGGTTCTTAATTCAGCCATTTTGCCTTTAAAAAATCAGTGTTACTGTTTAAACTCTAAAATTATTTTGCTGCTTAGAACCTATTCTTTTTCAAAAAGTTAAATCTTGGTTGGGTTTTTCAAAAATGTTACATTTTCAAGCAAAAAATCACACACAATTCCAAAGCATGCTGCAGTAATATCAACTAAAAGAGTTCAAAGAAAAACTATATAATGTCAGTTAGAAATAAAACTTAAAGTAGCAAATTAAACTAATTAAAAACTAAAGCATTAAATTTTGTCACTCATCCTCAGAGGAATCTTCTTATGTTCCCGGGTTTCTTTCTGGAGGTTGCTGCGAGGAAGGTCCTGGCCTCTCTTGTGCAGTCTTACCCCCTCCCACAAAAGGAGGCCTGTCCGCAGGCCAAGTGATAAGAGCTTCAAATTGAGCGGGGTGTATCCAAGGATTGGGTTGTCCTGCAGGGATGTTGTGATATAGGCCATTATGAATATGCATCAAACCTCTATGATTAGCATTTTGTTATGCCAGAAGGTGGCTGAGTTGGATTTTCAAGAGGTGAATGCCCTGTAAAATCATGGCGGTTTCTGTGCTGAGAGGCGGAGGAGTAGGTTCTGGTCCTGCCTGTGGTGGTGCTGGCTGTGGCTGTTGCTAGGCTTCATGTGTGCTGCAGAATCGCTCGATGAAGTGTTTATCTATAGATGGCCTGATAGGTTTGAGGTCTTGAACCTCAATCCCATGTGCTACATAAAAGTCAGTAATAAAAGCAGGGAAGCCCAGACTTCCTTTTACCTTCTGGCCTGCCTGAGAATATTTTTGGTCAGCAACCACAAATTTGTGAATTTCATTAGAGAGTATTTGGGCCAGATCAATGGAAATGTCATCTTGTAAAATGCAGTATAATAAATAACACCTGCTGAAAATTAGATCAGACACATAGGCATTAGGTGTTATGTTAGCAAGCAAAAAGGATGTCCATACTTGAGAGATAGAGGTCATGTCTTTTCTTAGAACCTGCAGTGGGTTCTCTCCTTGCCCCCTCTGAAAGTGATGCCCTGGAATACATATGGCTGCTTCAAGATCACTCGTGGCAATGAGTTGGTTTCTTGCAAGCATGGCGGCATATTCACATATCTCTCCCTCTCCTAAGTTCATAATGCTTCCTAAGTAAAAATTGATTTCATCCCTATCATAGGAGAGCCAAGTTCCCCTCACATATGTCTTTTTATCTCCTGCTCCATCCCTTGTCCAAGCATTAGCATAGAATTCTCTGACAATTTCTGGGTCATACTTGTCTCTTGGGTAGCATATCTTCAACCAATTTCTCCTCCGTATAACTTGCAGAAAGTCATCACAATCTCCCAAGGCCAAATCCACCTTTCGTTCTGGTATGAAGGTCCAGTTGGAGATGTCCTCATAATGTTTACTCTTTTCCTTGTTTCTAAATTTTGGGGCATTGTCTTGGTCATCAGTGCGTTGCCTCGTTCCTTTGTTTCTTCTGGAACTTCTTGCTGTTGAGGTGGTTGGAGGGGGATTAGGTGCAGTCTGCTTAGTTCGTGCCATCTGTATATCAAGGAAAACAATGTAGTGTGACATTACAAGTACATAATCCTCTCAACAAGATAACAGAGCGTTTTTAGTCCTAAGGCTAAGCATTAAGGAGAGCCATTTCGTACTAAGTATGCTTGCTATGTACTACCTCCAGTTCCAAATATAAGCAAATTTTAGTGGAATTTTTTGGTCCCTTAATATAAGCAAAATTAGATTTTCCCAATGTTATTAAATGCTTGTTTACCATATATGTCCTCATTATATATATTTCCAAGGCCACTAATTCTTTATGTAATAAATGATACTAAGGGCATTTTAAAAAATTAAATCAAATATGTGGTAACATTAATGCAAATAACTACCTCTAACTACTATTCTTAATATGTGTGAAGTTAGGTATATTTGCTTATATTTGGAACCGGAGGTAGTATCATGCAAACCAAATACTTTCCAGGACTTTTTACGAACACTTAACATGCATTGCAAATAATTTGAAGCATAATAGTACCGATCTCTTTTCTAAACATCCCAGAAAATAATCAACTTCAGATCATATAGGCATACAGTAGGACTGAAAAGAAAATGGTTACAGAGTTCAATGCATGCATTCTGAAAAGGAGTCTCATTTCTTATATGATGCAATTAAAAAGAGAGAGAGAGTCTAGTGGTCACCTGAGAGAAGCAGAGAGTGATGTAGCAGAGAGAAGATATTCTTAGTTTCAATGAAATGCAGTAAAATGTACCTTGGCTCGCTTGAGCGAGTACATCCAGCGCTTGAGCGTGGGATGACTTACTTTGTCTCGCTTAAGCGAGAGTCTTCATGCTTAGGCGAGATGTTTTCCTGATGCTCTCCTAATCTGTTTAAGCATACCTTTTTACTTTTGCTTCTTTGAACAGATTTAGCTTGACCATGGTTAAACAATCTTAAGCTCCAGTTATGTTTGTCTTTGTTTGAAACTTGATTTTTTTTATTTGGATTTCTCTTGATGAGTGACCTACAAAATAAACAAAAACTTTAATAATATTTAAAGTAAAATTCTCATGAAAAGAAAGCATAAAAAAATTGGGTTGCCTCCCAATGAGCGCTTGTTTATCGTCTTTAGCTTGATGCCTGAGTTTGATCATGGATCCTTCAGTAGAATATTGGTGGTGACCTTCTCCACCTCTCCTTCTAGATAGGGCTTTAGTCTTTGTCCATTCACAACCCAAGTTCTTTCAGACTTAGGGTCCTGTAATTCAACAGCCCCATAAGATTTTACCTCCTTCACAATAAAGGGTCCTGACCATTTAGACTTGAGTTTTCCTGGAAACAGTTTCATCCTTGAATTGAAAAGAAGAACAGATTGTCCCTGGTGAAAACTTTTCTTCATGATGTGCCTATCATGGTAAGCCTTCATTTTATCTTTATAAATCCTTGATGAGTCATAAGCCTGATTCCTCTATTCTTCTAACTTGTGCATCTGGATTTTCCTCTCTTCAGCTGATGCCCTTGGGTCATAATTGAGTGCTTTCATTGCCCAAAATGCTTTATGTTCAAGTTCGACTGATATGGTGAAAATCCAGTTGGTGCCTTGTAAGCTGTTCTATAAGCCCATAGAGCGTCGTCCAGTTTCAACGACCAATCCTTTCTACTTTGACTGATTGTCTTCTCCAGTATCCTCTTAATTTCTCTATTGGATACTTCTACTTGGCCATTGGCTTGCGGATGGTAAGGGGAGGTTACTTTGTGCTTGACTCCATAATGTTCTAGGCATTGTTGGAGTTGGGTGTTGCAGAAATGAGAGCCTCCGTCACTTATCAATACTCTTGGAGTGCCAAACCTGCTGAAAATGTGTTTCTTAAGAAATTTGATGACAGTCTTGGCATCAGCTTTAGTACATGCCATGGCTTCTACCCACTTTGAGACATAGTCTACCCCCACAATAATGTATTCATTTGAAAATGACATTGGTAGTGGCCCAATAAAATCTATGCCCCAGCAATTGAAGACTTCTATTTCTAGGATGGTGGTTAATGGCATCTCGTGTCTTCTTGATATGCTACCTGTCTTCTGACATGCATCACAGTGCTGTACGAAAACATTAGCATCTTTAAACAATGAAGGCCAATAAAAATCTGATTGGAGGATTTTAGCTATTGTCCTTTCCCCATTAAAGTGTACTCCATAGGGTGAGCTATGGCAGTGCCATAAGATGCTGTTAGCTTCTTCTTGGGACATACATCTCCTCAAAATATGGTCTGATCCAAGTTTAAACAGGTAAGGATCGTCCCATATGAATTGTTTTGCATGTTTCAAAATTTTTTTCTTCTGTTGCCATGAAAGATCATCAGGCAATACTCCAGTAGCCTTAAAGTTTGCCATGTCTGCAAACCATGGCCTTTCTTTCATCATTAGTAGCTTTTCATCAGGAAATTCTTCCTTCACCTCAGGTTGGAGTAGTGTGACTTCCTGATTGACAAGACGGGACAAGTGATCTGCAATAAAATTTTTGCTGCCCTTTTTGTCTTTGACTACTAGGTTGAATTCTTGCATCAGCAAGATCCATCTAATTAGCCTGGGCTTAGAATCAGGTTCATTCAGCAGATATTTAATAGCAGCATGGTCAGTAAAAATAGTGATTTTGGAACCAATCAGATAAGGTCTAAATTTTTCCAGGCCATACACTATTGCTAAGAGTTCTTTTTCTGTTGTTGCGTAATTTGTTTGTGCAGGGTTCAAAACTTTGCTAACATAGTGTATGACATGAAAAACTTTTGCCTTCCTTTGTCCTAATACGGCTCCAATAGCATAATCACTGGCATCACACATCATTTCAAAGTCTAATTCCCAATCAGGGGCAACTATTACAGGTGCACATGTTAGTCTATGTTTTAAGGTTTCAAATGCATGTAAACAAGAATCGTCAAAAATAAAAGGAGTGTCTTTGTTAAAGAGATTACTCAAAGGCTTTGCAATTTTTGAGAAGTCCTTGATGAATCTTCTATAGAATCCTGCATGTCCCAAAAAGCTTCTTACTCCCTTCATGTTCCCTGGTGGTGGTAATTTCTCAATTACTTCCACTTTTGCTTTGTCCACTTTAATGCCTCGTTTGGAGATTTGATGTCCTAACACAATGCCTTCAGTGACCATGAAGTGGCACTTTTCCTAATTTAAAACTAAATTGGTGTCCATACATCTTTTCAGTACTATGGTCAAATTTTTCAAACATTGATCGAATGATGGACCAAAAATAGAGAAATCGTCCATGAAGACCTCAATGCATTTTTCCACCAAATCAGAGAAGATAGATAGCATACATCTTTGAAATGTTGCAGGAGCATTACATAACCCAAAGGGCATTTTTCTGTATGCAAACACACCAAAAAGACATGTGAATGCTGTTTTTTCTTGATCTTCTGGTGCAACTGCTATCTGGTTGTAGCCTGACTAACCATCCAGAAAGTAGTAGTATGCTTGTCCTGCAAGTCTTTCCAGCATTTGATCCATGAAGGGCAGAGGAAAATGATATTTCCGGGTTGTAGTGTTCAGTTTTTTGTAGTCGATACACATCCTCCATCGTGTGACTGTTCTTGTAGGGATCAATTCATTTTTTTCATTTTGTATGACAGTGATTCCTCCTTTCTTTGGAACAACCTGCACAGGACTTACCCAAGAGCTATCAGAAATTGGATAAATTATACCAGCTTCTAGTAATTTAATTACCTCCCCTTTCACTACTTCCTTCATGGTTGGATTCAAGCGTCTCTGTGGCTGAGCAATTGGTTTAAATTATTGTTCCATGTAAATGTGATGCGTGTAGTAGGCTGGGCTTATTCCTTTCAAATCTTCCAGTCTCCATCCAATTGCTGTTGAGTGCTCTTTCAAGACTTGAATCAATTGCCTTTCTTCTAGTGGATCTTTGTTGAGCCATTCACTGGTTTGTTCTCTGATGGCTTCTTCTTCAATGTCAATTTTGAAGCACTGTTGCTTTTCCTTTGGATACTTCATTGCATCAAACACATTGAAGTTTACTTCCTCATCTTGCACTCTTACCTTTAGCTTTCCATAGTCTACATCAATAATTACTTTTGTGGTTTTCATGAAGGGTCTTCCCAGAATAAGAGGCACTTCTACATCTTCTTCAATATCCATTATGACAAAATCTATAGGAAATACGAACTTGTCAACTCTTACCAGCACATCCTCAGCTATGCCATATGGAAACTTCATAGATCGATCAGCAAGTTGAAGAGTCATCCGTGTTGGCTTCACCTCAAGATCTCTAATTCTTTTCACCATTGAGAGGGGCATTAGGTTAATGCTTGCTCCCAAGTCTAAGAGTGCTTTTCCTACTGGTAAAGTACCAATAGTCACTGGGATTGTGAAACTTCCAGGGTCTTTTATTTTTTGTGGTAGTGCTTTTTGAATGATGGCACTGCATCCTACGGCGAGTTCCACTGTTTCTTCAGAAAATCTTTTCCTTTTTGTTAACAGCTCCTTCATGAACTTAGCGTAAGTTGGCATTTGCTCCATGGCTTCCACAAAAGGTATGTTTATTTGCAACCTTTTGAAGATATCCATAAATCTTGCAAATTGCCTCTCCTTGTCTATTTTTGAAGGGTTCTTTGGATACGGCAAACTTTTCAGTTGTGGTGCTGGGTCGTCCACCCTCTTCTTCCCTTCTTTTATTTCTTTCTTTTTTTCTTTTTCAACTTCCTCCTTCATATGTACATCTTCAATTTTTTTATTTTCTTTTCACTAACTTCCTCCTTTGTTTCTTTTTCAAAATTTTCTTCCACTTTTTCTTCCACCTTGTCACCCTCTTTTTGTTGTCCAATGACCTTCCCACTTCTTGTTGTGATTGCTTTGCATTGCTCCTTTGGATTTGGGTGTGTATTGGCTCCAAATTGAGAGTTATGATGCTCTGCGATTTGACGAGCCAATTGCCCCACTTGAGTCTCTAGGTTTCTTATTGAAGCATCGATGTTTTTTTGATTGGTGATTGAGACCTACATGAATTTTTCTAGAGTGTCCTCTAGTTTTGATGTCCTTTTTGTCAAGGAAGGGCCTTGCTGATAAGGTTGTTGTCTGTTGGACGTGCTTGCTTCTTGCTTCCATCCACCATTTTGATTATTTCTCCATCCCTGTGAAAAATTGTTAGAGTAAGCATTGTTATTGAAGTTACCCTGCTTACCTTGGTTATTCATATATAGGATGGATTGGTCTCCTTACTCTCCATAGAGGATTGTACAACATGCAGTTGTTGAGGGAGTTTTGCCCTTTGCTGTGTCAGAGCTTCAATTTGTTATGTCAAAATTTTGTTTTGAGCCAAAATGGCATCTGTTGTATTGAGTTCCAACATTCCCTTCTTTTGGACTTGTGTTCTGTAATGCTGAGCTTGGTAATCTATGGATGATAATGCTTCAATAATTCTTGTAGCTTGCTCTGCATCCACTGTCATCATGGTTCCTCCAGCTGCTGCATCCAGTATCATTTTGGTATCTGCTTTAAGTCCACTGTAGAAGATATTCAGTTGGGCAATATCTTCTAAGCCATGGTTTGGGCATCTTCTTAGGAGAGATTTGAAACGCTCCCATGCCTCGCAAAAGGGTTCATCATGGCTTTGTTTAAATGTTGTAATATCTGACTTAGCCTTTGATAAATCTAGATGGTGGGAAAAATCTGTGTAGGAATTTCTCCTCCACTGTGTCCCAACTGTTCAGGCTTTGATTTGGGTGTGACTGGAGCCATTCTTTAGCTTTACCTACAAGAGAAAAAGGGAACAATCTTAGATACGCTGCTTCAATTACTTCCTGTTCAAAGCCCATTGTTCCTACTAATTCATAGAATGTGGCCAAGTGAGTGTATGGATCTTCACTGGACATTCCATGGAATTGATGGGAACTAATTAAACTAAGGAAGGCAGGTTTCATTTCTATAGCCCTGATTGTATTTGGTATAGCAATGCTTGAGTAGTGTCTAGGTCCTTGTTGCAGAGTGTAATCTCCAAGTGTTC
This sequence comes from Clitoria ternatea, assembly GCA_037962975.1. Taxonomy (NCBI): domain Eukaryota; kingdom Viridiplantae; phylum Streptophyta; class Magnoliopsida; order Fabales; family Fabaceae; genus Clitoria; species Clitoria ternatea. The sequence goes on from CM075670.1 coordinate 160,841,767, forward strand.
TCCTTGGTGGGTTTTGGTTGTTGCTGTTGACATCCATTGTATGAAAGGAGGTTTGTCCTGCTTGGAAGTTCTGCTTGGCTTTCTTTATTTTCTTGAGGAACCTGTCTATCTCTGGATCGAATACAAATTGTTCTTTTGTAACCTGTCCTCTCAAGATCATAAATCAAGTACTCAAAATAGCAAAGTTGCTATAAAAATTAAAAACAAATTTATTTACACTATCTTGTCAATTCAATGCTAAAATATTCAAACTTGAATCACCTACCCGGCTGCGGCGCCAAAACTTGATACAATTATTTTCATATATTAAAATGAATGAAGAGTTCAATGAAAGAGAATCAAGTTTGTATAATATGAACTCAAGGAAATGGATGTGCCAAGTTTAAACACAGAGTTTGTCATATAGTATAGTTGTCATTCCACTGAGGAGGTGTTAGCATGAAAATCTTAGCTTTGAACTGAGTTGACAGAAAGTTTTGTTCTGGATTGTTATAAATGTTGCTGATTGAAAAAGTAATAAATAACAGAGAGTGAAATTTTGCAAAAGATAACAGTGAATAATTTTGAGAAAAATCAGTTTTGTAAAATAGGGATTGGTTTCATCACATCTCACCTTTTGTAAGCTGTATAAGTTTTACGTAAGTAACTTGTAAAGATAGTTTCTACGTCACAATCAAAGTCATTTACATCGATCCCTCGACTACAAAATTCATAAGAATGATTTCAAACTACTGATCCCTCAGTCACTTTGAAATCATCCCAGCATTATCGATCGATTGTTTTGACGTTTATTGCGTTAGATGCCATCCCTGGCTACCTACTCACAACAAGTATTTCATTCAGATCTGCTTTCAAAAGTCACTTCCCAGCATACTTGAGAAAACTTAAAACAAGAAAATAGTGATCAAGTACTTTCAGGCATTAAACACAGAAGGAAATACAGAAACTTATCAAATCTCATTACAACATAAAAACTTATAGCAGCATTACTTCAGGATTGAATGGATTACAACCAATCCCATAAGGGAGTTTAGTTACTCATGCTTTGCATTTTCACCTTCAAAATATGAATACAGAAAATAATGGAAAAGGTTGGATTGTGAGGGAAATACAGGGGATGAATCTGATGCTTGATGTCCTGCTTTCTGCTTGATTTATAGGGGTTATGGTTCAGCTTCACTTGCCACTTGCATAGAGCCCATGAAGGAATATTCGGAGACATGCAGAAACACAAGAAAATGGTTGAGTTGGCATTGCACCATTGGTGAATGTTAAATTAAAATTCCCATGCTTCATGAGTCACGCTTGAGCTCAATGGTCACGCTCAAGCGTGAAGGGTACTGATGTTCACTGTTTGTCTCACGCTCAAGCTACCTTAACCACGCTTAAGCGTGGTTCTCCTGTTTAGCATGCATGTTCTACGCTTGATCCACGCTTACTTCACGCTCAGGCGCACTTGGACCCACGCTCGAGCGTCCCTTTCTTATGCTCAAGCGTGAAGGAGGCTGATGCTGAATTAAGTTACGCTTAATCCACGCTTAAATCACGCTCAAGCGAGGTCGAGGTTGCGCTTGAGCGTCTCATGCTTACGCTCAAGCGGGAGGAGGGTCCTGATGCTGAATCTTCTTTCAATTCATGCACAGAGTCATGCTTGAGCTCCATGTAACCATGCTTAAGCGCCAGTCATGCTCATGGTCACGCTTAAGCGAGCTCGGGTTGTCGCTCAAGCATGAAAAGCTGTTGTTGTGTTCTTCATTTTGCTTGAGTGCAATGGCAGCGTAGGCTTTATGTTTCTTCCACGCTCAAGCGTGTAGTGTGCCACGCTCAAGCATCCTTGCTTGATGCTCTGGTGCTTCTTAGTTTCTTCAAGGCTTTTGACAACTTTTTCACCGATTTTGACAATTCAAGCTTCTTTACACAATACATTATTTATAATCAAAATCATGCTCAATTATTTATCAATTTAGTGAAGTTATTCAGAAAATGAGTCCAATTGAATCATGAATTTAATCATAAAATAAGCACTTATCATGGTGCTGATATGATTAATACAAGTATTGATTTGTATGTATAAGATGCAATGATGATTGTTGAAATTATGTTTTGAGATATCTTATTGGTTTCTATATATGGATAAATGCTATGATGATTGATATGCTATGATTGCCATGTAAGGATTTATGAAAATATGAATGTTGTGCCTTGAGGGGCCTTGTGATTGATTGTATGCCAATGGTAATAAAAACCAAATATAAAATATACCCCTAATTGAGAGGGTGAGATATCCTTGCGAGGTTGATTGGCATATGCATTATTGCATTTTGCATTCATGGCATGGCATAACATTGAATATGTGGTTGCCATCACAATGATGAAAGATCCTGCGGGATTCTATGAAGGGAGTACCCCTTGCGAGGCGGGAAACCTACTTGATGATGATATGATAATGAGCCGGTGGTTGCGATCACCTGATTGTGGAAAGTGAAAGGCCCTGTGGGGACCATTGTATGATGATGAGCCAGTGGTTGCGATCACTTGGTATTTGAAATGAAAAAGGGCTTACGAGTTCCTATGGTGCCCGTGGTTATGATCACAAGGCGGGAGTACTCCTTGCGAGGCGGGAAACCTATGTGAATTGTTGAACATGGTTGCGATCACGAGAAAGCACCTTGCGAGGCTACTAGAGGGAGTACCTCTTACGAGGCAGGAAACCCATATGAATGAATGATATGGTGGTTGCGATCACCTGATGAAATGAAATAGATCTATTGCATATACATTAAATAGTTGACATATGCATTAGCCATAAGAGCATGGCATTTGAGATGGGATGACCACGAGAGATGAGAAACCCCTTGCAAGGAGGAAGTGAATGAAGAATTAATAAAATGATGATGATGATTGTGAATGCCCTTGTTGATAAGTGGTAATGTGATTGTGTATGTGCTTGTTCTTGCTTATGTTGTGAAATGCGTTTCATGAGGGTTGTATACCTATTATATCAATGTGATGATGATTGAATGATGAATTAATGATTTTATAGCAAAGCACACATGATGATTGTATGCATGTACACATAATCACAATATATTTATATTCGTCATTTTGAATGTATAACTCACTCTCCCATGTGGTCTCTTTTTTAGCATTGTGATGCAGGGTTATCATGGGCTGAGATGAGATTTTGAATTAAAGTTTCGGAAGGTAAATAGTGGTAGTGGAAGTGCCTTGGCTGGCATCAATTGTGAATTTTAATGTATTGGATTAAATGATACATAAGGATGATGATTTAGAGAGTTAAATAAATATATGTAACAAACTTATGTATTTATGAACAAAAACTATATGTTTAGTATGTAAGTGATGATTAGGTTGATGTCATCTGGTGATGGATGTCTCATGTAGAGACTACTTACGATTGATGACATATAATTATGATTCAAGTGCATAGTCGATTATAGCCTAATAGGCTTATATTATGAAATTGTATGATTGCTTGAGCCTTTTCTCATATCTTCATATATGGGACAAGGCATGTGCCCAGTATACACATTCTTCTTCCGCTGTAAACTCTATTATTTTTGTATACCATTATGGGCAAGTTAGTTATCGATCCAGTCATATCTTATTAATTCGTACTCTTCGGTTTTTTGTGATTCGGGTCTTGATGTGATCGTCGAGGTGTTTAGAAATACTTCAAACGCGAAAAATTTACCCGTACTTTTATTAATTATTATCTTGATTACATCGGGGTCCGAGTCCGGAAAATCGGGGTGTTACAAAAAAATTAGATTAATAAGAAAAGGATTTGATAATTATTATTTTCTCATAATTATGAGATAACATTTTTCATGATCTCTGTTAAAGAAAAGTACTCTTTTTTTGAATTTTTAAATTAAATTTTTTTATGAGAATAAATAAAAGATAAGAGGAATATTTGCCCATTGTATCTTAGACCGAGGTAACCACTTAATTGGTTCTAAGGTTTTTCAAAAGTGATTTCTCAAAAGGTGGTTGTTCTAACTGGTTCTCAACCGAAGCTAAGATCTTAACTATGAGCCTTATGCAAGAGTAGGGAATCCTACTTGGTGCAGGCATCATAAATAAAATCACACTTCGGCTGAGATTTTCACGTGAATCAGACAGGACGTCTTGCCCTAAATGACCGCTATTAATCTCCCTTAACCTATGTTTTTTGCAGGGCCCGGGAATAAGGTCCTTTCTCAACAGTGTATGCACAATTATGAATATGAAGTGTGGTAGGGCATTCATACTTCTTTTATTACTCATCCTGCACAATGAACAAACACAAGACAAAACAAATAACACATGTCTTCTACCTTATGGTTCTAAATTAAAGCAATAAAGAAGTAGGAAAAAATAAAAATATAAATTAAAAATAAACAGAAGATTAGTAAACAACAAGAATAACAAAATAAATAAATAAATAAATAGGATGAAATAAATAATCAATAAAAATACATAAGATCAATTTAACGGGCTTGACTCTTAAAAGTCACCAACGAAGTCGCCAACTGTCGTGACCTGGGTCCCAGATCATGACGCGGGCTAGGAAAAGACAATAAAAAGAAAACAAAACCTTGAGGAAATAAGGCCGTTGGGGTGGCCTAAAAAACTAGAGGGTTCAGGGAGTCGCCACTAACATTTATTAAGAAAAATATTAGAAAAACCTTTAAATGGCACTGATTTTTTAAATGAGATTCTGGTTTGGTCCGGGAGTCAAATTATAGGTGGGGAAGGTATCAGCACCCCACACTATCCGTCCTAAAACGGTTACCCAAATTGATCATTTATAATTTTAAAAATGATTATTAAATATTTCATCCTTCATAAAAATACAACAATGATAGATGTTATTTACAGACAATATACATTTGAATAAAATGATAATAAGGACATTTTTTTAAAAAATAAATAGAAATAAAATTAAATTAAATAATAAGACATATCATCTAAATTATTTCATTTTTTGAGTTCAAAGGAAATAAACAAATAAATGATTAAAAGAAAATAAAAAATAAAAATAATAAGACGTCTCGTCTAAATTATTTTTATTCTAAGTTTGAAGGGAAATACACAGATAAGTTCTTAAAAGACAGCCAGAAAATAATAAGACGTTTCACCTAAATTATTTTTGAGTAATTAAAAAATAGGTCATTGATTTTATTAAGAAATACATGGTTCACATTTTTTTCAAAAATAAATAAATAAATGAAAAGGTAAAAATAGATAGACATAAGAAGGAAAGATATAATTAAATACATTGATGTGAAAAATAAAGAAATATATATACTTAATTAATTAGAACTAACAAGTGAATTTTTATTCAATCATTATTTGAGAAAATAAGATTAATAAGATGTCTCATTGAAATTAATCTTATTTCAAACTTAAAAGAAAGATAAATAGATAAATAAATAAATGATAAACAATTTATTAGTCTTAGTTTTTTTGTTTTATGCATATGATAATAATTGATCTTTAATTATCAAAAAGGTTGTAAAGAGAAAATAATAAAAGTCATGACAATAAATAAATAAAATTGATAAAATAAACAATTATGTATGGACAAATCAAAAACAATTCAAAAATTACCATGAGAAAAAAATGAATAAAAAAATAAATAAGATAATGTGGATAAATAATAGGAAACACAAAAAATAATAAATAAATAATCACATATAAAAATAACTTAAGAAAAAATAGAATGATAGACAAAGGATTATGTAAAAGATAACTACAAAATTATTAAGAAAAAATAGAATAAAATACAAATAAATAAATAAATAAAGTACAGAAAAATAAATAAGATGTAGAAAAAATAAAGTACAGAAAAATAAAATACGAAAAAATAGATAACTAAATAAATACAGAAAAATAAGATGCGGAAAAATAAAGTGCAGAAAAATAAATAAGGAAAAATAAAAGTGTAGGAAAATAAATGAATAAATAAATAACTGTAGAAAAATAAAGTGCAGGAAGATAAAGTACAAAAAAATAAACTGTAGAAAAATAAACAAAGAAAAATAAAAGTGCAGAAAAATAAATGGAATGGAATATAATGTCACAACAAAATAACACAAAATAAAATAATAAATAACAATAATAATGATAATAGTAATAACAAACACCAAATAACATATATGAAATAAAGGAACTAAAAAATTAAATGAAATTATGATCCTAACTATGACAATCAAATTATAAATAAAATTTCACAAGAAAAAAATTGTAATTTAATAAAATAAAAATACACTAGAGAGATAAATAAATATTCTCGTATTTATTAAAAATACCTTAGCACAATAACAATTAATGAAGAATAAGAACGGAATTCAAGAAATCGATTTTCTATGGATTTCTCTTATTTCTGGTTTTGTTTGGGCTCAATTCAAGAGTGTTCACTAGTGCAAAAAGTAGATACTAAGACAGGATTTAAGCACGGTTAAATGGTAAACGTGTTCATAAAATACGCGGTGGCATATTTGAAATTATAACCAAGTTAGACGAACACGGTTCCAGAATGAACCGTGATAATATATAGTGCGGTGGCATTTTTGAAATATGCATAAAACTTATAAGCACGGTTAAAAAATAAACCGTGTTTATAGGTGAAATTAAAATTTTTTGTTCACGTTTAAACTTCATTTTTTGTTCACGCTCAAGTTTCGGGTTTCCACGCTCAAGCGTGATTGATCCTGATGCTTTTGTTTTCATTCCACGCTCAAGCGTCTCCGTTCCACGCTCAAGCGTGGGGGCCTGATGCTTTCTGTTTCCTTTTGCACTTGAGTCTAAGCTTAAGCTTCCTACTTCCAAGCTTAAGCTTCCCACTTACAAGCTCAAGCTTCCCGCTTCTACGCTCAAGCTTGGGGACCTGATGCTTCCTAAGCTTAAGCTTCCCACTTCCAAGCTTAAGCTTCCCACTTCCAAGCTCAAGCTTCCCACTTATACGAACACGGTTGGAACAAAACCGTGGTTAAAGGCTATCTATGAACACGGTTCGGAGGGAACCGTGGTTAAATGGTATCATAATTTTTTTAAAAATTTTTAATCCCGCATATACAAACACGGTTGTAACTAAACCGTGGTTAAATTATTTTATATCTTATTTTTAAAATTTTTTAAATGGAGAAACAAACACGGGTGGGTAGGGATCCGTGTTTATAGGTAATCTATAAACATGGTTAAAGGGGAACCGTGTTTATAGGCTTTCGTCTCTCCCGCTTCTACTTTTAAATTCCCTCCTATTTCTATTTCACAAATCATTTCCTCTTCTCTTTACCGTGCAAGTCCTCGTCTTCTTCTCTCTACCGTGCGTACTCTTTCTTAGGTGCATCCCAGTTTAAATCCTTTTTCTCTTACTATTGACGGCTTTTCTTTTCTTTATTTCTTTTGCCATTGTTATTTCTTTCTATTTCTCTTTCTTTGAACTTTCTTATAGAATGAACGCTGTTTGTTTTGTTTTTTTGAGAACTTTTCTATGTTATATGTTAAGTGGATAGTGGTTTTAACTTGAATAGTTTTTCTGTGATACAGTATATGTTAAGCGTGGAAGGCCCTAAGCTTGCTGTTGAATTCACGCTTGAGCATAGGTAGTCACGCTCAAGCGTGAGAGGCCCCTCTGACTATCCACGCTTAAGCTCAAGACTCAAGCTTCCATTGATTCACGCTTACAGAGTCTTGTCATCGACGGTAGCTTCTGCTTCTTCAAAGAACTTGGATTGTTTCTCTCAGACTGGGGCTGGATTGAAAGAAAGGAATTACTTGGGGTTATCAGATTGCTCATCTTTGGATAGTTGTGCTTCTACTGTCCCTAGCTTGTGTGATGAGAAATGACAAGCAAGGTGTTGCAAGAATGGTCTCATACATTATCTTTAAACACGGTTGAAAATAACCGTGTTTATAGGTGACCTACGAACACGGTTAAAAACCGTACTAAAAGGCCCTTACATACAACCACGCTGGGAACAAGCACGGTTCGGGAACCGTGCTTAAAGGTCCATTTTAACCATGCTTAAAACCCAAAATTGCATTAGTGGTTTGGGAACCGGTTACAAGACTTTTATGGTAATTTGGGTCACAAAACTCAAATACTAAAACATACTAATGACACACACATTTTCCTAACAACATTTCTATGTTTCTATTTTTGAAAACAAGTTTTTCTAACAAATTACACAAAAAACTATTACTTTGTCTCTCCTCCTCCTTCTTCTTCCTTTTTTCCCTTTGCATCATCCTTTATTTATAGAGGAAATTTGGCCTTGGATCCTGCATAAAATGTTATCACTTTTCTTCTTTTCTAAATTGTCAAAATTTAGTACCAACTTTTCCCATTTTCTCTAATTATGTAACCAAACTGGGTCCCACCTGAAAAATCACCAAAAACTTCTTTTTTTGGACCAACTTTTCATTTTTTTGATTTGTTTGCCTATTTTTCATTTTTTGACTTTTTTTGGCCTTTTCTTGTCATTTTCATTTTTTTGATTTTTTTTAAAATTTATTTTGAGTACAAATGAATAATTACTTACTCTTATGGAAATATATTAATGAAGATATCTTAAGGGAGGACCCACACACTATATTGGATAAAGGACTAGAGATTTACAAAGGGCCTCTCAATAGGGCCAAGTCCAAGAAAGCTAAAGAGAATAGTCATAAAGCCTTGTCATCTTTCATCTCTTTGCTTAGTGGTGCCCAAGCCCAAGGGAGACACCATGAGGATCTACATGCTTTCATCTTGTAACATAAGTCATAGTTAGATTCTCTAGACATTTAGGTTTTATTTGGACCTTGCTAGATCAATTGGGCCACTTTAGGGCCATGTACTTTCACTTTGGGCCATGTATAGGCCATATTCTCTCCTTTTGTACTATTGGGCCTTGGATCCATCATCCAAGCCCATTTCTCCATCCCTTGGCCGAATTCTAGAGAGGCTATATATGGGAGCTCCCCTTTGTAATTCCACACAATAATGATCATTTTTGAGATTTTTCACCTTGAGTACAAATTTCTAGAGTGAGAAATTCTTCCTTTTCTCTAGGATTGAGTTCTCTAGAGAAAGCTCTTATTCAAGAGGATTCTCTCCCTCTTGGTGGCGAGATTAGGGAGTTATCTTCCCTAAGGAAGTGGCCTCCTACCTTCTTCTTCCATCCTTCCCTTCCATTCCCTCCACCTTGTCCTAATCCTTTCACCTTTTCTCTTTCTCTCCACTCCATTTTCGTCCAAGTTTCCCTCGTAGTTTTCTTTTTGTGGTTTCGGTTCAAGCATTGGAAGACAAGAATTCAGCCCTTGAATTGAAGGAAGAACAAGGAAAGGAGCCAAGATCCACCTTCCTCTTAAGGAGCTTGAAGAAACTCCTACATCATATATCCTAAAATTATTTATTACATATGTGGCCATAAATAAAATACCCAAAAGAGGGCAAGTATTACCCTTGCTACAAGGAGCAAGAAGGTAGTCACCCAACATCGGTTTTCCTCCCTTATTCTTTCATCTTGGCTTCGACACCTATTAGTCATTTCTTGAGGAAAATTATGAAAGAAGGTTGATGAATGATTTTGAGAGTGTTGTAGGAATTAAGGAGAGATTGAGTATTTATAGAAATGGAGAAGGTTACCATTCCAACGGTCACTGCAATTTTTTTAATTTTTAATTTTTTTACTAGATAAAAATAGGTGTTCACAATAGATATAAAACTATATCATATTTTAAAATTAATGAGGATATTAGTTCATAAACAGCCATATATATAAGTTGTTAAAATGATTATGATGATCAAAGGAATGGAAATAACAACGATTATTAATAGTTTGTTATGACCGCAGTTAGCAGCTCACTAGAAAGTTTATTTTCTTTTTTTTTGGTAAAGTGAATTTAATAAGTATTGTTATCAAAGTTGGCTCAACCTAGTAGGTCGGGGGTCTCACTAAGCTGATTCATTCATTGGATCAAATATGCAAGTGAATTAGTGTAAATCGGGCGGAACCAATAGAAACGGAGGGTGAAAGCGAAAAAATAAGAAAAGTGGATTCACACTCTGCAGATGATCCATTTTTCTTCTTCCTTAACTACACTGATGAAAGCACATCCTTGTTATGCTTCTTCTCTACACTCGTTGTGCCAAACCACTGATGACCGCGAGCAAGGAAAGATACACTACCCCTCCTTCTTCCTTTATTCCACATTGTGCTCTTTTCTAATGCGTTTTCATTTACTACTAAAACGTCCTAACTTAATAAAAATAATCCTGAAATCCAAAGAACTTTTTCACAATTTTTTAAAACTAGAAAGGATAAAAAGAATTGCAAAGTAAAATTATAACCATTATCCTTTGGCAATTAAAAGAAATTCATTCTATATATATATATAAACACATGAAAAATGGTTTAGGTTCCATCAAGAATAATTCTAAATAATTAAACATAGATTAATCCACAAAAATAGGGAAATACATAACTTATTTTAAGGGTTATGTAATTTCATGAAAAGGAGTTCAAAACATCCTATTTAATCTACCAAAATTAAGTAAGTTATTCAAGCAAGTCATTATATAATCAATACATAATCCATCATTTTCAAAATATGTCAAACAAGTAATAAAACAGGGGAAAACAGAGCATGAATCAATTCAGACACCACCCTGGATCGATTCATGTAAAAAAATTGCACAGACAGTAATGTAACAGAGGGATGAATCAATTCATACCCCCTGTAAATCGCTTCACACGGCCTGGACAGGGGCTTGAATCGATTCTTACACCTGATGAATCAATTCGGATTTAATGTTTTCCCCCTCTGAATCGATTCATATGATAGGGAAATCTATTCAAGTGTTATGCAGTAACAGTTATGACAGAAACAGCAAAAACGCATTTATTTCAACTTCTAGCTACCTTATTTTTCTCATTTTGAATCCAATGTTCTTGAAATTTTGACACAAGCTATAATACACCATTTGTGAAGTGTAGCCGCTAGCTAAACTCAAAAATTCCTAAAAACAAGGAAGCTATGCACAAAAATGTGAATAACTTGTTTTGAGACTTTTTGAACAACTAAGAGGTCAATTTTCCATCAAATTGATCCATTCCAGTTTTCACAAGCCACAACTTATGTAAAGATGCTAGCCAAACTGTTCTATGCTATCCATACCTTATAATTTACAATTTGACTATCTTAGTTGATGAATTATGCATAAAATTCACACAAAAATCATGTATTCATCAATGTAACATATTGCCTTTACACTTTCTCATTCAATCACAATTTCCTGGACATATTATGCATCACATAACATTATATATATGTCCACAATTCCTAGTCATCAAGTTTATATGCAAATGGTGGCACCATCCATGGTCTCCACACTTCCATAACATCAATAAGCATCATTATCCATCACAAACCACATTATAAGCTCAAAATAGGTTCTAAGCTTCTAATTAAAGCTGTCCACTATCTAGTCCACCTAACAAACTCATATACACATACATGTACATACATAACCAAAATGGTATACACAGGAGCCAGCCAAGGCTACACAACTACTAAGCGCATCATGTACTATATATATATACATAATGCCGCATGCATGCTGAGTGACCTCCTATACCTCTATTGGTCCTAAATCCACTATAAAAATAACCACAAATAAGGGTAAGCAATATACATAATAAAGGACAGTTATAGCTCTGATTCACTTATCCTATTCTATATCATGCAATGAGGTATAATATTCTACAAAGCATAAACTACCATAACCATGTTATTCACTAATTCTTATCATAATTCTTATCATCAGGTTTCTCAATGGCATACACATATACTCATACAATTCTTATTCTTTTGGATCCAAGTAATCATCATTAAACTTTATGTTGCAACATTGGCTCTCAACCATATACTCAGCCCTCAGCTGATCCAGCCATTTTACTGGTACCAAACGGTTTGCCCTCTCACGTAACACAATCACTCTCAGTGACAACAACAGTGTTACGGGCTAACCCCAAGTCTCACTCAAGAGGTTTACCTTGAGTCCCACCCAAGGTATTTATGGAATCCTCGAAACCACATAATTTACAATTATACAAATCATCTCATGCATTTAAACATTATAAATTTCAATTCAATGAATAAGCATCTTATGCTTTTTATACTCACAGCCTTTCATTTCAAATTATCAGATGATCTCATAAGCATCTCATGCTATTATAATATCATCTACCTCACAATTCAATCATCTTCTGCTAAATTCAAACATAATTATATTCATTCAAGTATCTCATGCATCAGTACCATTTCATGAAACAATTCATATTTCTCATAACATAAGCATCTCATACATACATATAACTCAAGGATTTCAAGCATACTTTACATATTATGCAATCTTTCTCATTCACATAGATGATAATCAACATACACATAAAGGTTCACCAAAGCCTATTAATTATATATTCAATATATCAATATGCCTTGAATCCGCCTATAACTATGCATTTAATTTTGTAAAAGCTCCCTCTACCTCGAAATAAAGAATTCCCAAAAGCTCCGAGAGCTATCGAACCTCACTAACCGCAAGTCGTAAGTTCCGATCTCTATCCTTGAAATCAAATGACTTCCTAAAGTTCATAATACTTCATTTTAGTCTTGTGTTTAACACAAATATCACTAGCCAAGTTAACAATAATTAAAGTATGACTATTTCGGCAAGTTACGACTCACCGAACCAAGACATCAACTTTGAACTTCGCCTCCAGATCACTCCAAAATCTTCTAAAACTCTCTGAAACCACCTTAATTCATTGAAATGGCAATCATTAAGCTTCAATTTTGCAAAATTAGCAATCAAGAACCATTTTCTATATATTTCCTCCATGGAAACTCAAAGTTCTTGAAAACCTAAGCTATCCACTCATGTATATAGATTCTAATTGCTTTGAAACTCATAAAATTAAAAGAATTAAAGGATGGAGACATGATTAAATCAAAACCCATGATGGGTGTTCTTCAATTTTACCTCTAAGTGAAAAGTTCAAGCTTTCTTCCTTTCAATTCATGCTTCTCACGTGAAAGGAAAGAAGTGGAGGAGATGATTATGCTTCTAATTGATGAACCCAAGCAAAAGAGTTGATGAATTTGGATGATTCTACTATTGAGAAGAAGAAAGAAGAAGGAAGCAAAGATTTTCTCACCCTCTCTGATGCCAATGAAATAGAATGGAGTAAAGGTGAAGGAAATTTGAATTTAAATGATTTAGGGATGCATTGGTCATTTCGGTAATTGTTTAATTAATTTCCCATTTTCATTTTATTTCATTTTTATTCTTACTTTGCCACTTAAATCCTATTTTTAGGATGTTACAATTCTCCCCTCCAACAAAGAATTTTGATCTCAAAATTCAAATATAGAGACATAACTTAATGGAATAGCTCGGGATATTGTTGTCTCATAGCATCCTCAGGCTCCCAAGTATGCATAATGCATTGATCTTGTTGCCATGCCACCTTGACCAAATGAACATTCTTGCTTCTCAAGCGTTTCACAAATCTATCCACTATACCAGTAGGCTCAGCTATAGTGGTCAGGTTCTCTCTGATCTTAACATCATCATCTGGAATCTAATGTGTAGGATCTGGCAAGTACTTTCTCAATTGAGAAACATGAAACACGCTATGTAGATTTGACAAATAAGGAGGCAATGCTATTTGATAAGCCACAGGGCCAACCCTTTTCAAAACTTCATAGGGTCCAATATACCTCGAGCTCAGTTTCTGACTTTTTAATGCTCTTCCAATACCCTTATTAGGAGAAACTTTCAGAAATACTCTGTCACCAACCTAAAACTCTAGCGGTTTCGTCCGCTTATTATGATAACTTTTCTAATGATCTTGGGATGCTTTCATTTTCTCTCTGATCATCTGAATCTGCTCAGAAGTTTGTTGCACAATTTCAGGACCTAACATCAGACTTTCACCGGTCTCCAACCAAGACAGAGGTGTTCGACACTTCCTGCCATATAAAGCCTTATATAGAGCCATATCGATGCTGCTATGATAACTATTATTATAAGTAAATTCAATCAATGGAAGATACTGCTCCCAGCCACCACCATGCTCTAGCACACAGGACCTCAACAAGTCCTTTAAACTCTAAATGGTACGCTCAGACTGCCCATCTGTCTAAGGATGATAGGCTGAACTCAATCAAAGCTTCGAGCTTAACTCATGATGCAAGCTTCCCTAAAAGCGGGAAGTAAATCTCAGATCTCTATCCGACACAATAGAAGATGGAACACCATGCAGTCGAACAATTTCATTGATATATAATTGTGCTAGTTGCTGCAAGGGGTATCTCATATTGATAGGCAAGAAATGTGTAGACTTCGTCAATCTATCCATAATAACCCGGATAGCGTCATGACCACTACGAGTCCTGGCTAATCCCATCATGAAATCCATAATAATAGCATCCCATTTCCACACGGGAATCTTAAGAGGTTGTAAACTACCAGATGGCTTCTGATGTTTAACGTTTGCTTTCTGACAAATAATACAATAAGCCACATAGTAAACCACATCTCTTTTTAATCTAGGCCACCAGAAATGTAACTTCAGATCATGATACATTTTTGTAGTGCCCAGATGGATGCTCAGCATACTTTTATAAGCTTCAGTAAGTACCATCTTTCTCAGATCACCAGAATCAGGCACATAAACTCAGCCTTTCACTGGCCAAATACCATCTAAACCCTCTGTTAAGAACAAGTCCTTATCACTTATCTGAGTCTCTTTCATCTCAGCTAGATAAGTATTAGACATGTGCTGTGCATATACAAGCTTCAAGAACTCATTGGATATTTTCAAAGTACCAAGAGTCACCTTTTCAGGCAAAGAAACATCCACATACAAATTCATATATCTGAATTGCTCAAGTAACTCCATCTCTTTAACCATCATTAATGCAATATGAATGGATTTCTGGCTTAGGGCATCAGCTATAACATTCGCCTTTTGCGAATGGTATCTCAAATCAAAGTCATAATCTTTCAGAAACTCCATCCATCTTCTCTGCCTTATATTCAGTTCTTTCGGATCAAACAGATACTTTAAGCTCTTATGATCGCTGTACACTTCAAATTTAGAACCATAAAGGTAATGTCTCCAAATTTTCAGTGCAAAAACCACAGCTGCAAGTTCCAGATCAAGCGTAGGATAGTTCTGTTCATGCAGTCATAGCTGTCAAGAAGCATAAGCTATTACCTTTCCATTCTGCATTAATACACACCCAAGACCTAGTCTGGATGCATCACAATACACCACAAAACTTTCCTACAAATTAGGCAATGCCAATACAGGAGTAGAAGTCAATCTAGCCTTTAGCTCTTGAAAACTCCTCTCACACTCAGAAGACCATAAAAAAGGAATATTCTTTTGGGTTAGCTTAGTCATTGGCAATGTAATTTTAGAGAATCCTTCAATGAATCTTTGATAATAACCAGCCAAACCCATGAAACTTCTAACCTCAGTAACTGATTTAGGTCTTTCCTAAGCCATAACAGCTGCCACTTTAGAAGGATCGATAGAAACACCTTCACTAGAGATAACATGGCCCAAAAATTGAATCTTATTCATCAAGAAGTTACACTTGGACAACTTGGCAAACAACTGTTTTTCCTTTAGTACTTGGAGTACCAAACGAAGATGTTCTTCATGCTCCTCATGAGACTTAGAATAGATCAAGATATCATCAATAAAAACAACCACAAATCGATCTAAATACAGATGAAATATGTTATTCATATAATTCATGAACACAGCAAGAGCATTGGTCACACCAAACTGCATCACCATATATTCATAGTGGCCATATCGAGTCCTGAACGCCGTTTTAGGAATATCTGAAGCTTTAACTCAGATCTGATTGTATCCAGATCGCAAATCAATCTTTGAAAAAGCTGAAGCACCCCGCAACTGATCAATCAAATCATCAATCCTAGGCAACAGATACTTATTCTTTATTGTAAGCTTGTTCAACTTGCGGTAATCAACACATAACCGTATACTGCTATCTTTCTTTTTAACAAGTAACACCAAAACACCCCACGGTGATATACTAGGTCAGTTAAACTGTTTCTCAAGAAATTCATCAACTTGCTTCTTTAATTCTGCTAACTCAACAGAGGACATCTGATAAGGAGCACTAGAGATCGGTTTAGCTCCAGGAACAAGATCAATAGAGAATTCAATCTCCCTTTTAGGAGAAACACCAGGTACATCCTCCGGAAACACCTCAGAAAAGTCACATACAAAGGGGATATCAAGTACTCTAGACCCACTCTTTCTATTAGTTAAACAAAATAACATAAGCAACTGAGATATACCTTGGACAGTGTAATCTTTGGCATTCTAATTTAGAAAGATCACTTACCAATTCTGACAATCAACTAGGACTTTATTGGTTGATAACCAATCCATACCAAGTACAATATCAAGACCCCTCAAGGGTAGACATATCAAGTCAGTCACAAAAATCCTATCACCCAAAGTGAAGGATACATTTTTACACATTATAGAAGTCCATAGTCTAACACTAGTCGGGTTAGATACATCCAAAGTTTAATTCATATTAATAACAGGCAGTCTCAGACGCCTCACACAATCATCAGAAATGAAAGATTGAGTCACTCCAGAATCAAATACAACATCAAGAATAGAGTCACCAAGTAAACACTTACTATGAACTAGATCATTAGCTTGAGTAGTATCCTCAGCAGTAATGGCATAAACTCTGCCTATAGCTGGTGGATTAGAAGTTCCACCATGATCATTTCTAGAAACCATTGTACTACCACGTCCATCATTGCCTCGATCGCCTCGATTACCATTTCCACGGCCTCGTCCCCGAAAGCCTCCATGGTTAACACTAGTATTAGAATCTGTTTGTTACAATAGAGGACAGTTAGGATAGATGTGCCCTTTTTTATTGCAGTGATAACAAGTAACTTCTTTTTCTTTGTCACAGTTTTTAGAAAAGTGGTCATCACTATATCTTAAGCATTTGTCATCCCTCGGATGACAAATAGAACGATTACCAGAATTACCTCTGCCTCTAGATTTAGAAGATGATCCACCTCTAGTAAACTTTCCTTGCTTTTTGAAATTAATAGACTGTGGCCTTGAAGAAACATCAGATTTACTGCTTGATCTAGTAGAAGCCTATGAACACCTATTTCAGTCTGGTCGATTTACAAGTGAAAAGCATTCAATTCAAAAAAAAATAAATAATAATAATAATAATAATAATAATAATAAAAGAGAAAAAAAAGGAAGAGAGAACTCTGAAGCAATTTTTTTTATTGTCTCCTCACTCATCTCAAGACAGTCCCTCACTCTCTTTTCAAACCAACGAACCTCCTTCACATAAACACCATACTGTCTTCTCCCTCTCCACACCATCACACTATCACACCGTCCCCCTCACCATACTACCCTCAATCCTCCACACCATCACACTATCACGCTGTCCCCCCTCACTATAATCCTCCCTTAATTCACTCCAAACCGTCCTCACCCTCACTGAAATCGACCTCACCCAGCCCCTTTTACCCATCCGTCCTCATCCTCACTGAAACCGACCTCACCCAGCTCCCTTTCACCCATCCGTCCTCACTCTCACTCCCATCCGTCCGCATCCTCACTGAAACCGACCTTACCCAGCTCCCTTTCACCCATCCGTCCTCACTCTCACTCCAATCCATCCTCACCCTCACCAAACCGACCTCACCCAGCTCACTCTCACTCCAATCCGTCCTCAACTCCTCACTCCAAACTATCCTCACTCCAATCCGTCCCATTTCCTCTTATTCAAACCGTCCTCACTCCTCATCCCAACACCGTCCCATTTCCTCTCATTCAACACCGTCCCCCTCAAATCCTCACCCAACACCGTCCCTTTTTTAACACACCCTTCAGCCTCCTTATCCAACACCGTCCAGTCTCTCTCTCTCGTTACACCGACCAGCTCCCTCACTGCACCGGTCCCATTCTGCTCCTCATTTTTAATATTTGTATTTGTTTATTTTCTGTTAAATTAATTGCTGTTTGGTGACTATATTTCCTTTCAATCGTTAATTAATTTCTGTTAATTGATAAGTATTAATAGAAATGAGTGTTTCACACCTTTTATTTGGACTAGCATAAAAGTTGTAATTATTATTATTATTGTCATTATTATTATTGCAATTTTTATTATATTTTTAAAAAATGGTGGAGCGAGTTTAATTTGGACGAGACGTCCTGTTAATCTCATTTTTTTTATTTTTTTTCCTTAAAAAAGATGGAGCGAGTTTAATTTGGACGAGACGTCCTGTTAATCTCATGTAAAAATTTCATGTTTTTTAATTGTTTATTTTTGTATATTTTATCATTTTGTATGTTTTTATAAAGAAGTTAAAATAATTTCTGAGTTAATTATAATACGTGCGCTATCATATTGAGGTAACCGTTTTCTATAACGGACAGTTGTGAGGTGCTAATACCTTTCTCACCTGTAATCAGACTCCCGAATCTGGAATCTCATTTTTTTGACCAATGCTTTAATAAAAGGTTTTCCCAGTATTTTATCTTAAAAAATATTGGTGGCGACTCCCTATTTTTCTTCTCGAACCAAATAGAAAATCATTTTTGAGGGTCGGCCGTGCCGCCGCGATCCCGATCGCGACAGATGGCGACTCCACTGGGGACTTAGAGAGTCAAGCCAGTCAATTTGATAGCACATGTTTTAATTAGCATATTAATTATTTGATTTCTTCCTTTATTTTATTTTTCTTTGGTTTCTGTTTTATTTGTATTCTATCATTTACGTTCTGTAAATATTTGTGTGATTATTGAACCCCAGGGTAGACAACTTTATTTGCTGCTTTGTGTTTGTTCTATGTGCAGGATGAGCAAGGTACAAGTACTGAATGCCTCTTTCACACACTACACTCATAATTTGCACACACTTTTGAGTGGGACCCTATACCCGGGCCCAAATGAAACTTAAGATTAGGGGAGGTTGGTAGCGGAGCCACTTGGGATGTACTTCCTGTCTGGTTACGTGAGAATCTTAGCTAGAGTTCGACTTACTCATGATGCCCACACCTAGTAGACTTCCTACTATTTGTGGTCAACATCATGAGTAGGATCTTGGCTCTAGTGACCTTTAGAAAGTTTAGAATAACCCACCTAATGCGAGATGTCACTGATAGACCAACCTTAGAACCATTAAGAGACCTCCAGAAAAACCTGACTTAAGACACAAAGGGGCAAACTTTACTTATACCTTTTCTCATTCTCATTTTCTCTTCTGATCCAAATTAAAGGGCCACTTGCTTGTTTAGTGGATAACTTTTTCAAAAAAAATGACCTACTTTTAACCAGTGATCCTTTAATGGGCAAGTGGTCCTTTCCTTTTATATTTGCTTAAGTCTTAGGGTCTTGAGTTATGAATTTTCTGAATCATAAAAAAAAAAGCAAAAAAAAAAAGCCAAAAATTTTTTTTTACAAAAAATATACAAAAAATAGAAAATCATTTTTTATTAACAATGATCAAAAAATCCATAGCTCACATGATCCTTGATTTATTGCATGTTTTGTCAAATCACAACTTCCCTAAATACAAAATTGTTTTCAAGAAAGATACTAGGGGAGTATCAATTTACAAAGCATGTCAGTTCCCAATGACTGATTTTTCTTTTCTTTATGTTCTTACAGGAAGCTATCTAGAGCTTAGCCAATACCTCTAAGTAAAATATGGAAATTAACATGAGATCAGATAGTTGTGGTAAAAATATACCCGAGTTGAAAAAATTATTGCATGTTAAGGCTAGAAAAGTCGATACAACCAGTTTACAAGCATTAGGGAAGAAACTGGACATGAATCAGAAAATGGTTTTCTCAAGGAAATATGGGAGGGTCCTAAAGTTGCTAGAAGTGGAGGTACAAGTCGAGGCAATTACTGCTTTGATTCAGTTCTATGACCCACCTCTCTGTTGTTTCACCTTCCGAGACTTTCAATTGGCTCCGTCTGTTGAGGAGTTTGAACAAATTCTGGGAATACCATTAGAAGGACAAATGCCTTATCACCATCTTGGACATCAAGCGAATATTGCTACCATCGCCAATGTCCTAAAAATTCACCCAGAAGTGTTAAGAAGTGCACAACTGAATAGAAATCAGATCCTGGGATTTGACCGAGAATATTTTGAGAAGCACATGCACCTGTTGGCTGAGAAAGGAGATTGGGAAACCTTCATGGATACCTTGGCTCTCACCATTTATGGTGTTATCTTGTTCCCTAATATTGATAATTATGTGGACTATGATGCTATTGGCGTTTTCCTTGCCCGTAAGTTCAAGTCTGAAAATCCTGTCACTGCTATCTTGGCAAATATGTATTGCACCATGGACTTCTGCTATCCACAAGGTGGAAATAGAATCATTTGCTGTTTACCTGCTCTATATGTGTGGCTTACGTCGCATGTCTTCCACCAAGTCAGCAAAGTTGAATGTCCTGTCTCAGATCTGAAGTTATGTCAGTTAATAGTAAAGAATGGGCGTGAATGGGCCAATCACCTGGTAGGGCTCACGGCTGATAAAGTAAGGTGGTATCCGCAATGGCTGAAGGTTGACACCATAATTCACCATTGTGGAAACTACCCGAACGTTCCTCTCATGGGTACTCAGGGATACATTAATTACAACCCTGTTATAGCCAAACATCAGCTAGCCTATCCCTTACTTAGGTCACCCGATGAAGAATCTCTTACTTCTTTCATCGTTTACTACTCAGAAGGAGATTGTACCTCTGTCATTCGGGATATAGCAAATGCATGGAAGAAAGTCCACAGACAAGGGAAAGAACTGGGAACTCGAAGCCACGCTGTGAAGGAAGAGTATTACCAATGGGTCCTAAACAGAGTTTCCATTGTCAAGCTGCCATTCAGGAATCCGTGCTATCTCCCAACAAGCACACATGTTACCCCTCCTACCCTTGAAGAGGAGGCAATGAGAGCCAAGATAAAAGAGCTAACCGCCAAAAACAAGGAGTTAGAAAAAGACTTGCTGATATCTCAACAAGAATGTGCCCTTCAGAAAAGGGAGAATTTAGAAAGCAAGCAAACCATCAAAGAGATTGGAAAAAAGAGAAAAATCGAAAGGGATTACTTGAGGAAACAAAGTCAATGCCTCCGAACGGCTAATACTCAACTGAAAGCGAAGAATAAGCAAAGGGATACCATGTTGACTGATAAGCAGCTCTTAAGGGACATGTTGGCAAAAGCTAAGGAGCGCAAGCAAAATACCTTGGTGCAAAAAGAGCTTCTACAATTGCAAGTTAGCCGATTGGAGCATCAACTTGATGAGGTGGTAGAAGCTTGCCAACATGAGATAAATGGCGAACGATGGCGCACGATGGATGCTAAACGAGAATGTGGTGAAGCTATCCGTGTTCTGAAAGATGAACTAACACAGCAAAATGAAGATATTCATTCATGGATGAATCGCTTCGCCCACTTGGCATATTTGGCTAATGGAGCTCTGGAAGACCTCCCACTCCTACTCAAGCAAGCTAAGGGAATGGTTAATCCTTTTAACACCCCAAGAGAAATTGTGACTTTCCTTGATTACTGTAGAGAAAGGATTTGTAAAATGAGGGCCATGATTGCCTGAGCTAGGAATGGTTGATTTACTTTTTCTGCATAAAGAATAGACTAGCAGCAGTAATGTATTTTTAGAATTCAGAAAGAGGGATTCTCTTATTTCCACAACTATCTCATGTTAATTTTGACTTATCACTCTTGAACAAAGTTTTGAAAAGGTCGGAGGATACTGGCCGAGTTCCGCGATCGCTTCACATACCATTTGTTTTTTTCTTTTACTGCTTTTATTTAATGCTTTCTTTTTAACAATTTCTTGTTGACTTCTCAGACATAACGGGTAGACATCCTTACACGACTAGGCTTAATACAAGACTCATGGCTGAAATGGAACAAGAAAATGAGAACTTGAGAGCTAAAGTCAATCAGCTAAAAGAGCAGATGGCTGAAATGGCCAAGCTTCTTGAAAGGAGAGTCACAGAAGGGGATTCTTCAGCAGGTGTTAAAAACGCCAGACAATGACCATCCACTCCCCAACACACTCAGGGTCCTGCTGGAGGGCCAAGCTCAAACCCTGCTGTGCCTCCTCTAACTTAGGAAATCAAACCCTGCTGACACCCAGCAACCTATCTATATAGATGAAGAAGGTAATGCCATACCCTTTCCCCTATATGGATTGCCACCTGGCTATTTCCCACCACTTCAAGAAGAGCCTGATTATCAGGAAACAATCCTTCATACGGCTCAACCAAACGTCCCACCCGTCCGGGATCCTCAAACAATTCCAATCCATACACAAGCCGCGCAACCATAAGCTGCTCAAGCAACAGCCAGACCCCACATCTCAATGCCTAACGCAAACCCAGCACATGTCGACCAACCAGTTAGGGGTACTAGTCATCATGTCGCTGCAGGTCCAAGCGTTGCTGCTGCTACCCAGGAGGGAAGGTTAGAGTTCCTGGAAAGGCGTTTAAGAGAAATGGAAAGAACGAATCAGTTTGGAATGGGTAGTGTCGCACAACTCTGTCTAATTCTTGATGTTGTCATTCCCCCCAAATTCAAAATGCCAGAATTTGACAAATATCAGGGGCTAACCTGTCCGAAGAACTATCTTACCATGTACTGCCGGAAGATGGCCTCTCATGCTTCCAATGACCCTCTGCTCATTCGTTGTTTCCAGGATAGTTTGGCGGGAGCACCTCTGACCTGGTACAATCACCTTGAACGATCTCGTATACGCTGTTGGGAAGATCTGGCAGATGCTTTCATGCAATAGTACAAGTATAATCTGGATATGGCGCCAGATAGAGTACAGTTGCAAAACATGACCGAGAAAGATAACGAGACGTTTAAAGAATATGCCCAACGGTGGTGAGAAGTAGCAGCGCAGGTTGACCCACCTCTATCAGAGAAGGAGGTACTTTCTACATTTATTGATACACTCCAGTCACCCTTCTACGGTAAGATGATTGGAAGCATTTCCTCCCATTTCTCCGACATCGTCACTATCAGAGAAAGAATAGAGAATGGCCTGAGGACTGGGAAGATTACTCGTGGCCCACCTGGGGTTAGAGCAGCAAGAAAACCTTCACTTGGAGAAGGTAAAAGAAGAGAGGGAGAGACTAACCTGGTCTCTCACAATCAAAGAAGGAACCAGCCCAGATCACCTACCCCCGTCACCTTTCCGTCAACTTACCATAATGCGCCACACCCATATGTGGCTGCAATTCCAAATTCGAACCCACCACATTTCCGACCACCTGTCATGCGACCACCTGCACCACCGCAAGCACCATATCAACCACCACAAATAAACCCACCGAATCCAAACCTGAGGATACAGAATAATGACCGCACTCAAGTGTAATTTGATCCAATTCCCATGACCTACACCGAGCTTCTCCCCCATCTTATTGAAAACACACTGGTGGCACCTTGCCCTCTAAAACCGCTTCAACCACCTTATCCCAGAGGGTATGACCCAAATATGCGGTGTGATTACCATGCCGGTGCACCGGGGCATTCCACCGAGAATTGCCTGGCACTGAAGTTTAAGGTAAGAGATTTAATCAGAGCTGATTGGATAAGCTTCAAGGAAGGAAGCCCAAATGCGACCACCAATCCTCTGCCTAACCATGGGAGACCAGGTGTTAACGCTGTGGAAAGAGATGAGGAATGTATTTCCAAGGTTCAGGACATCCAAACGCCGTTGGAAATGATTCATTCCCATATGCTTAAGATGGGTTTGATAGAAGGATCATGGGATAAAGAGTGCAATGACCTCCAGTCCGCAAAGCGAAGGGACTTCCAAAAAACCCTTCAGGGACTTATGGACAGTCATGTCATAGAAGTTTGTCGGCATCATGAAGGCAGAATAAATATGATACAAGATCAAAGCCGAGTTCGAGCCCCAAAGCCTCTAGTCATATTTTACAACAAAAATGCACCTATGGCTTCGACTCCTGTTAAAGCTATCATCACGGTAAATGCGCCAACCCCGTTTCCTTACAAGGATTCACGAGCTGTGCCGTGGAAGTATGGCACTGATGTGGTTGTTACTAGTTCAGAGGCAGTTGAGCCTACGCCATCATCCCCTGTCACGAATATTGCTGGAATTGGGGGTGTCACCCAAAGTGGAAGAGTATATGCTCCCCCAGAACCTAAACTTGACAAGGTTACAGGGGATGTTAGACCTGGGAAGGGAGAATCCTCTGGTGAAGCAAAGAAGGCTGTAACTGAAGAGGAGGCCCAAGAATTTCTAAGATTCATTCGCTATAGTGACTATCAGGTTTTGAACTAACTGAACCACACCCCGACAAAAATCTCTCTATTGTTTTGATAATGAGTTCCGAACCACACCGGAACACACTGATGAAGGTTTTGAGTGAGGCACATGTGAAACATGATTTGCCAGTAGATAAGTTCGAAGGCATAGTGGGACACATTGTGGCCAACAATTATCTTACCTTTACAGATGACGAGACACCGGAAGAAGGAAGAGGGCACAACAAAGCCCTTTATATCTCCATAAAATGCCAAGATCATATCATGGTGAAGGTGCTGGTTGACAATGGGTCGTCCCTGAATGTAATGCCAAAATCTACGTTGGCAAAGTTGCCTTTTGATAGGACCCATATGAGACCCAGTTCCATGGTAGTCCGGGCTTTTGACGGAACTCATCGAGAAGTTATAGGAGAAATTGAACTGCCTATACAAGTTAGGCCATGCACCTTTCAAATCCTTTTTCAAGTCATGGATATTACGCCCGCTTAAAGTTGTTTGTTGGGACGGCCGTGGATCCATTCGGCTGGGGTAGTCCCTTCCACTCTGCACCAGAAGTTGAAATTCATCATCGACAACAAGTTGGTGATTGTCTCTGGAGAAGAGGACTTGTTGGTCAACAAACCTGCCAACACCCCATACATTGAAGCGACCGAGGAAGCCCTCAAAACCTCATTTTAGGCTTTAGAGGTGGCCAATGCAACAAGCATTACAAAGACATCCTTCCCAAACGTGCCTCTGATGGTTGCAAAGACAATGTTGAGAGAAGGATACAAGCTGGGAAAAGGGTTAGGACGAGAGTTAGAAGGAAGAACCCAACCTATATGCCTCCCAGAGAACAAGGATAGATATGGTCTGGGATACAAGCCTACAGCAGCTGACAGAAAAAGGATAGGAGAAGAAAAAAGGGAGAGAAGGATTGCTCGCCTTACTGGTCAGGAATTCAACACTGCTAGAATCCCTATCTATGACCTCTATCAAAGCTTCAGGAGGGCCGGAATTATATATCCAGGTCAAGTGGCCATGATTGGAGATGGGCCCAGTTGTGATGTGGAATTGGTGCATGCTTGCTCACCCGGTCAAGAACTGGACAACTGGGAAACCATGGAGTTCCCCATAACTATCAATCCTCAGCCAAAGTAATTATTGTTTTCAAAACTTGTCGATCCTTTTGCTATGCCTAAGGCTTTGGGATCTATTTTGTAATAAAGGCAAAAAACTTGCTTGTTTATTAAATTAAATGAATGCAGTCCAATTTCATACCTCATCTTTGTTCAATCTCTTTCTTTTAAACCTTCCATTTGCTTGTCTTTCTTTGTTTTCATTCATCATAATATAACCCCAAATGCAGATTTAAAAGCGATTCTTCTGAGAGTAATGAGAACTCGGTTCTATTTCATGACTTTGATAATCCGAATGATTACGCCTATGAGGAGAATGAGGAAGACTTGGAACCTTCACCTGAATTGACGAGATTAATAGAACAGGAAGATAAGGAAATCCAGCCTCATCAGGAAAAGATTGAGACCATTAACCTGGGAAATGAAGGGGAAAATAAAGAAGTCAAGATAGGCACCCTCTTGAGCAAACGGCGGCAGAATGAATTGATTAAACTGCTCCGGGAATTTCGAGACATTTTTGCATGGTCGTATCAAGATATGCCGGGTCTGGATAATAACATTGTGGAACACAAGTTGCCTTTAAAGCCGGAATGTCCACCGATCAAGCAAAAGTTGGGACGAATGAAACCAGAAATGCTTCTTAAGATCAAAGAAGAAGTCAAGAAACAATTCGATGCTGGTTTCTTAGCCGTAGCTAAGTATCCGCAATGGGTAGCCAACATAGTTCCCGTTCCAAAGAAAGATGGGAAAGTAAGGATGTGTGTGGACTACCGAGACTTGAATCGGGCAAGTCCTAAGGATGATTTTCCTTTACCTCAGATTGACGTACTGGTTGATAACACAGCTCAGCATTCCATCTTCTCATTTATGGATGGATTTTCAGGATATAACCAGATCAAGATGGCACCAGAAGATATGGAAAAAACCACGTTCATCACTCTGTGGGGCACCTTTTGCTACAAAGTAATGTCCTTCGGATTGAAGAATGCAGGAGCCACCTATCAAAGGGCAATGGTGACTCTCTTCCACGACATGATGCACAAGGAAATAGAAGTCTATGTGGATGACATAATTGCCAAATCCAGATCTGAAGAAGAACACATTGCTGACCTGAGAAAGCTTTTCGAAAGGTTAAGGAAATTCAAGCTTAGATTGAATCCCGCCAAGTGCACTTTTGGCGCAAGATCTGGCAAATTGTTAGGATTCATCGTAAATGAGAGAGGGATAGAAGTTGATCCTGACAAGGTCAAGGCAATTCTAGAAATGCCTCCTCCTTGTACTGAAAAAGAAGTCCAAGGATTCTTGGGAAGATTGAATTACATCGCCCGATTCATTTCCTAAATGACAGTAACCTGTGAGCCGATTTTCAAATTGCTTCACAAGAACCAACCTGGATAGTGGAATGATGATTACCAGATTGCATTTGAAAAGATAAAGCAGTACTTATTGGAGCCACCAGTCTTGGTGCCGCCCGTTCATGGGAGACCGCTAATTCTATACCTGACTGTGCTGAATGAATCCATGGGGTGCGTATTAGGTCAACATAATGAGACTGGGAGGAAGGAATGCGCCATCTACTATTTAAGCAAGAGATTTACCGAATGTGAGATGAGGTATTCATCTCTTGAAAGAACATGTTGTGCATTGGCCTGGGCTGCCCGGCGCTTACGACAAGACATGCTTAATCATACTACTTGGCTGGTGTCTAAGATGGATCCCATCAAGTATATCTTTGAAAAACCTGCTTTGACTGGGAGGATTACCCGTTGGCAAGTGTTACTGACAGAATATGACATAACATATGTCACCCAAAAGGCAATCAAAGGGAGTGCGCTAGCAGATTACTTAGCACACCAACCCATTGAGGCATACCAACCAATGCGGCATGATTTCCCGGATGAGGATATTTTAGCCCTCCTCAAAGAAGAAGATGGTCTGGAAACCAGATGGATCATGAGATTCGACGGGGCGTCCAATGCACTAGGACATGGAATTGGGGTTATCCTGATCTCTCCTGATAAGGAATTCATCCCTATTTACGCTCGGTTGTGTTTTGACTGCACCAATAATGTTGTGGAATATGAAGCATGTTCTCTAGGAATACAAGCAGCTCTGAACATGGGAATAAAGGTCCTGGAAGTTTATGGAGATTCTGCTTTGGTTATCCATCAACTAAAGGATGAATGGGAAACTAGAGACAGTAAACTAGTTCCCTATCATGCTCACATCAAAGAAATGATCAAAGAGTTTGATGAAATTACCTTCCATCATGTTCCACGGGAAGACAACCAAATGGCAGATGCTTTAGCCACCCTAGCCGCTATGTTCAAAGTCAGCAGTGATTACGAAGTGCCTCTCATTGAGGTAAAGAAGCAGCAAGAACCTGCCCATTGCCAGGTCATAGAAGAAGAGCCAGATGGAGAGCCTTGGTATCATGACATCAAAAGATATCTCCAGTGCCAAGAATATCCTGAAGGCATTACGGATAATGACAAACGAACTTTGAGAAGGCTAGCTATGGGATACCTATTGAGTGGTAACGTGCTATACAAGAGGAATTATGATTCCGTTCTCCTCCGGTGTGTTGATACCGTCGAAGCAAATCAAATCATGAAAGATATCCACGAAGGATCTTTCGAAACTCATACGAATGGGCATGCTATGTCAAGAAAAATCCTGAGAGTCGGGTATTATTGGATGACTATGGAGGCAGACTGTTTTGCTTACATACGAAAGTGTCATAAATGTCAGATTTATACTGATCACATTTATGCACCACCTTCATCCTTAAATGTCTTGTCAGCACCATGGCCTTTTTCAATATGGGGTATGGATGTAATTGGGCCCATTGAGCCAAAAGCCTCAAACAGTCATCGTTTTATTCTGGTTGCCGTCGATTATTTCACCAAGTGGGTAGAGGCAGCTTCGTACACCAATATGATGAAAAATGTTGTGGTCAAATTTGTCAAGCGTGAACTGATATGCCGGTATGGCCTACCAAACCAAATCATTATGAACAATGGTACAAATTTAAATAACAAAATGATGAAGGAGCTTTGCGAGAACTTTAAAATCTCCCACCACAACTCCTCTCCATACCATCGAAAATGAATGGAGCAGTTGAGACAGCCAACAAAAATATCAAGAAGATAGTGCAAAAGATGGTAGTAACCTACAAATACTGGCATGAAATGCTCCCTTTCGCGCTGCACGGATACCGAACCTTGGTGCGAACCTCAACTGGGGCAACCCCATTTTCTTTAGTCTATGGAATGGAAGCTGTGCTGCCATTTGAAGTAGAAATTCCATCCCCTTAGGGTGATCATGGAGGCCAAACTGGAAGAAGCTGAATAGGTCCAGGCCAAATATGACCAACTGAATCTGATTGACGGGAAGAGGTTAACCGCCCTTTGCCAGGGACAATTGTATCAAAGATGTATGAAGCAGGCATACAAGAAGAAAGTGCGCCCCCGACGGTTCTAAGAAGGGGATTTGGTTCTCAAAAAGATTTTGCCAATTCAAAAAGACGTCCGAGGGAAATGGACACCTAATTACGAAGGACCATATGTTATAAAGAAGGCTTTTTCCGGAGGAGCTCTCATACTCACCAACATGGATAAAGATGACCTGCCGATGCCTATCAATGCCGATGCAGTGAAGAAACACTTTGCATAATAGAGAAAAAAGAAAAAGCTCGCTAAGTTAAAAACCTGAAAAGGCGGCCTAGGCAAAAGTTAGAGCAACAAGATGAGCCAAAAACCTAAAAGGGCGGTTCAGTCTGAATTACAAACTCGACTCCACAACATAAACCCTTCAAGCCAAAGACAAAGGAGGTCAAAACGGGTATTAGGGTCGTTGTCAAGTTATTCCCTCAGAAGCAAAATCAGAGGACGAACACAAAGTCGTGATAAAGGGTCAAGTTTCTCATTGCTCTCAGAAGATCACTAGAGGATATATGAGCCTTCCCCTTTCCACTTGCCTTCCATTCTCTATATCTTATCACATCTCTGTGCTTAATATTATTTTCATCTCTACTGTACATACTTGATGTTTATAAATAAAAGTCTCCCTTCTTCCTACATGTGTTCATGACTAAATTTTATGAATAAACAAGTTTTTGCCTAAAAGAAATTTTGAAATTGGAAACGACAGAGCGTAAAGTTATGGGGAACGAAATGCATCCCAGCGCCAGAATTCGCTTGGTATAAACATAACTATCTCTGCTAAATACGCTCGCCAAAAGTCGGAGGATGTTTTTATTTCATCCATGAGTTATCTTAAAAAGCCAGTCGCCAGGGAAGATTTACCTATAAGTCTTTTTATACTAACTCACTTTTTTGTCAAAAGGACACCAAATTCATCATCCAAAAGCAGGTATTCGCCAAAGCTTTCTCTCAACAAGACCCACTGTTCAACGCAGACTGAGGGTCCCTCTTGAAGAACCACAAAAATGGGCTCAGCTCCCTCAACCAGGATATTTCTTTGATCAAGCTTAGAAGAACTTATCCTTCCCCAGTGATTTCACCATTACCAAGCAGCTCAAACTGGGGCATCTTCCCAGATTTTTCCTTCCAGCTAAGGGGCAGTACCCCCGAAAATCAAAAAAAAAGAAGAAAAAAAAAATACAAACTGGGGCATCTCCCCAGATTCCTCTTCCAGTAAAAGGGGCATCTCCCCAAATTTCTTTTGTTCATCCAAGGGTCAGTTCCCCAACGACTTTCAGTCATATTAAACTGGGGCATCTCCCCAGATTTATTCATCCAAGGGGCAGTTCCCCAATAACTTCCAAGTCATATCAAACTGGGGTATCTCCCTAGTTTTGTTTTGTTCATCCAAGGGGCAGTTCCCCAACGACTTCCAAGTCATATCAAATTGGGCCATCTCCCCAGATTTCTTTTATTCATCCAAGGGGCAGTTCCCCAACGACTTTCAGTCATATTAAACTGGGGCATCTCCCCAAATTTATTTTGTTCATCCAAGGGGAAGTTCCCCAATGACTTTCAAGTCATATTAAACTGGGGCATCTCCCCAGATTTCTTTTGTTCATTCAAGGGGCAGTTCCCCAATAACCTTCAGTCATGTCAACCGAGAGGCAACACCCTCACCCTTTACTTTCCAGTCAACCGAGAGGCAACACCTTCACCCTTTACTTTCCAGTCAACCGAGAGGCAACACCCTCACCCTTTACTTTTCAGTCAACTGGGAGGCAACACCCTCACCCTTTATCTTCCTATCGCCGATCAAATGGCACCCTTTTACCTTTCTGTCGCCGATCAAATGGCACCCCTTTACTTTCCAGTCAACCGAGAGGCAACACCCTCACCCTTTACTTTTCAGTCAACCGGGAGGCAACACCCTCACCCTTTATCTTCCTATCGCCGATCAAATGGCACCCTTTTACCTTCCTGTCACCGATCAAATAGCACCCCTTTACTTTCCAGTCAACCGAGAGGCAACACCCTCACCTTTTACTTTTCCTGTCAACTCCTAGGTTTTCCCCCTCATCTGATACTTTGATAACGGTGTTCACGTCTTTACTCCCTTTCCATTCCAAAAGCAAGAAGAAACTTCATGCTCTTCTCATGGAAAAGAAGTAAAGAGGGGCATCTGTGAACACCTATTTCAGTCTGGTCGATTCACAAGTGAAAAGCATTCAATTCAAAAAAAATAAAAAATAATAATAATAATAAAAAAAAAGAGAAAAAAAAGGAAGAGAGAACTCTGAAGCAATTTTTTTGATTATCCCCTCACTCACCGTCCCTCACTTTCCTTTCAAACCAACGAACCTCCTTCACATAAACACCATACTGTCTTCTCCCTCTCCACACCATCACACTATCACACTATCACACCGTCCCCCTCACCATACTGCCCTCAATCCTCCACACCATCAGACTATCACACTGTCCCCCCTCACTACAATCTTCCCTTAATTCACTCCAAACCGTCCTCACCCTCACTGAAACCGACCTCACCCAGCTCCCTTTCACCCATCCGTCCTCACTCTCACTCCAATCCGTCCTCACCCTCACCAAACCGACCTCACCCAGCTCATTCTCACTCCAATCTGTCCTCAACTCCTCACTCCAAACTGTCCTCACTCCAATCCGTCCCATTTCCTCTTATTCAAACCGTCCTCACTCTTCATCCCAACACCATCCCATTTCCTCTCATTCAACACCGTCCCCCTCAAATCCTCACCCAACACCGTTCCTTTTTTAACACACCCTTTAGCCTCCTTATCCAACACCGTCCAGTCTCTCTCTCGTTACACCGACCAGCTCCCTCACTGCACCGGTCCCATTCTGCTCCTCATTTTTAATATTTGTATTTGTTTATTTTCTGTTAAATTAATTGCTGTTTGGTGACTATATTTCCTTTTCAATCGTGAATTAATTTCTGTTAATTGATAAGTATTAATAGAAATGAGTGTTTCACACCTTTTATTTGGACTAGCATAAAAGTTGTAATTATTATTATTATTGTCATTATTATTATTGCAATTTTTATTATATTTTTAAAAAATGGTGGAGCGAGTTTAATTTGGACGAGACGTCCTGATGTAGGCTCTTCATGCACTTTCTTGAAGAGGGATGGATCTAGGGCTCTTTCTTCTATCTTCCTTCAAAGCAAGCTTGAGAACTTCTTTTTCAAGGCAAGGGAAGCCGAAACTAAAGCCTAAAACTAGAGGAATGTGATGCCAAAACAAAGGAAAAGAGATTGGAAATGGAAGGAGAGAAGGTGGACAATGGAGGAAGGCTTGGAAAAGAGGAGAGGGAAAGGTTGGAGGCCACTTCCTAAGGTGGAGGAAGATAACTCCACTCACCACCAAGGGAGGGAGAAACCCCTTGGATAAGAGCTTGAGAGAGCTCTCAAATTCTAGAGAGAAGGAGGAGAATCTCTCACTAGGAAACACTTAAGTGCTCTCAAATTTTGCAAATGAATTAATGGTGCTTGATTACAAAAGGAGAAGCCCTTATATAGGCCATGGGAATTTCGGCCAAAGACTAGCTAGATGGGCTTGGTCATGGATCCAAGGCCCCTTAAGAGAAAAGATGAACAAATGGCCTATACATGGCCCAAAAGGGAAAGTACAAGGCCCAAAAGTGGCCCATTTGACCTTGTAAGGCCCAAAGCTATCCTATAAGCCTAGAGAAACTATTTAGAAAGTATATTACAAGTAAAATACACATAGGTCCTCATAGGTTCCTTATTGGGCTTAGGCCCACTAGAAGAGAGAAAAGAGAAAAGGGCTTTATGGATGCTCTCTTTGGCCCTTTTGGTCTTTGCCCTTGTGAGGGGACCTCTATATACTTCAAGTCCTTTCTCCAATGTAGTGTGAGGGTCTTCCTTGGGTATGTCCACATTATGCTCCCCTTCTTCAAAAGGATTTGTCCTCAAATCAAAGGCATCATCCTCATCATCTATATCAAAGGGAGACAAATCAGTTATATTAAAAGAAGCACTCACACCATAATCTCCTGGTAGATCTAGGACATAAGCATTATTATTAATTTTCTTGAGAATTTGAAAAGGCCCATCACCTCTAGGGTTGAGTTTGGATTTTCGCAAATTGGGAAAGCGTTCCTTTCGAAGGTGTAACCATACCCAATCTCCAACCTCAAAGGTGATCTCCTTTCTTTGTTTATTTACACAACGAGTATAATGTTTATTTTTAGTTTGTATTTGGTGTCTAACCTTCTCATGAAAATCTTTGATAAATTGGGCCTTTGCCTCTCCATCCATATGAAGGACAGAATCAGAAACTTCAATGGGCAAAAGGTCCAAGGGTGTGAGAGGGTTAAAACCATATACAACCTCAAATGGACTATGATTGGTTGTGGAGTGTTGTACCCTATTATATGCAAACTCAATATGGGGTAAACACTCATCCCAAGATTTTACATTTTTGTGTACTAAGACCCTAAGAAGTTGTGAGAGGGTCCTGTTTACTACCTCTGTTTGGCCATCCGTTTGAGGATGACAAGTTATGGAAAAGAGGAGTTGTGTTCCTAGCCTTGACCAAAGAGTTTTCCAAAAATGGCTTAGGAATTTGGTGTCCCTATCAGAAACAATGGTTTTGGGTACACCATGTAACCGCACAACCTCTTTAAAGAAGATCTTAGCAATATGACTAGCATCATCAACCTTATGGCAAGGGATGAAGTGAGCCATCTTGCTAAACCTATCCACAACCACAAAGATAGAATCCATTCCCCTTTGGGTCTTAGGCAGGCCTAACACAAAGTCCATTGATATATCAATCCAAGGTGCACTAGGTGTTGGCAAGGGAGTATATAAACCACTAGGTGAAAGTTTTGATTTAGCCTTTCTACAAACAATGCACCTAGAGCAATGTTTTTGAACATCCTTTTTCATTTTGGGCCAATAAAAGTGTTCATGTAAGATAGACAAAGTCTTATCTCTTCCAAAATGACCCATGAGTCCTCCCTCATGACTCTCTCTAAGTAGGAGATCTCTTAAAGAGCTTCGTGGAATACAAAGTCTATTAGCTTTAAAAAGATAGCCATCTAAAATGTAGAAGCCCTTATGAGACGTAGAAGTGGAAGATGAGTTAAAGATATTTGAAAAGTCAAGATCATTTGGGTACAAAGACCTAATTTCATCAAGCCCAATAACTTTGGCTCCTAGAGAGGTAAGTAAAGAGTGCCTCCTAGATAAAGCATCAGCCACAGTATTGGTTTTGCCATTTTTATACTTGATGACATAAGGAAATTGTTCCAAATACTCAACCCACTTAGCATGCCTTTTGTTTAACTTATGTTGCCCTTTGATGAATTTCAAAGATTGGTGATCACTATGTATCACAAACTCTTTTGGGATTAAGTAGTGCTCCCAAGTTTGTAGGGCTCTAATTAAGGCATAAAATTCCTTATCGTATGTGGGATAGTTAATAGTGGCCCCATTAAGTTTTTCACTAAAGAAAGTAATGGGGTGACCTTCTTGTAAAAGCACAGCTCCTATGCCCACATTTGATGCGTCACACTCAAGCTCAAAGGTTTTAGAAAAATTTGGAAGTTTTAAAATTAGAGCATGAGTGAGTCTATCTTTGAGATCTTGAAAGGCTTTTTCTTGCCTAGGCCCCCACACAAAAGAAACATTCTTTTTAACCAACTCATTTAAAGGGGAGGCTAGGGTTGAAAAATCTTTCACAAATCTCCTATAGAAACTTGCGAGACTATGGAAACTTCTTATTTCACTCATATTTTTAGGTGTAGGCCAATCTTGGATTGCCTTAACCTTAGAGTGATCTACCTCAACACCTCTAGAACTAACTACAAAACCAAGAAAGACAATGGTATCCATGCTAAAAGAACATTTTTCAAAGTTAGCATAAAGATTGTTTGTTCTCAAGGCAAGCATAACTTGTCTTAGGTGGATTAGATGAGAGGTCATGGACTTTGAGTACACAAGAATGTCATCAAAGTATACCACAACAAAATGCCCTATGAAATCCCTTAAAACATGGTTCATAAGTCTCATGAAGGTACTTGGTGCATTAGTTAGGCCGAAAGGCATCACTAACCACTCATAAAGGCCAAGCTTGGTTTTAAAAGCGGCTTTCCATTCATCTCCTTCTTCTATTCTAATTTGGTGATAGCCACTTTTAAGATCAATCTTGGAGAAGATTGTAGATCCACTAAGCTCATCTAACATGTCATCAAGTCTAGGTATGGGATGCCTATACTTGATGGTGATGTTATTAATGGCTCTACAATCCGTACACATTCTCCATGAACCATCTTTCTTGGGTACAAGTAAAACCGGTAATGCGCAAGGGCTTAAACTTTCTCTAATCCAACCTTTGGAAAGTAGTTCATTCACTTGTTTTTCTATTTCTAAACTTTCCTTAGGGTTGCATCTATAGGCAGGTCTATTTGGTAAACTAGCCCCAGGTATAAGGTCTATTTGATGCTCAATTCCCCTAATAGGAGGTAACCCTTTTGGAATGTCTTTTGGGAAGAGGTCGTTAAATTCTTGCAATATATTTTGTATCCCTTTGGGCAAGGGGGAGGAGAGGTGCCCATTGAACACAAGGAAGTGTTAGGGATATCTTTTGGATATATGATCAAGCAATGCTTTTGTGAAAACATGGCATGTTTCACATCATATTTAGTTGCAAAGAGATTAGGTTGGGAGTCATTATAGACAATAACTCCTTTCCCTTTATTGTCTTTTTTGTTTTTCTTTGGTTTTTCTAAACTCAAATGGGAAGAAGATCCTAACTCCTTTTCTCTCTTAGCTTTCATTTGGATTTGATCTTTGGCTACTTGTTGTGGAGTTAGAGGATGTAATACTATCTTCTTACCATCTAGTTTAAATGTGAGGGTGTTAGTGAACCCCTCATGGAGGACCTTCCTATCAAATTGCCAAGTCCTTCCTAATAAAATATGGGTTGCTTCCATAGGTACTACATCACATTTGACTTCATCTCTATATGTGCCTATGGTGAAATTGATTAGGACTTCCTTATTGACTACCATTTCCCATTTTTCATTTAACCATTGTAATTTGTAGGGACTTGGATGGTCTATAAGCTCTAATCCCATCTTTTTGACTAGTCTTTGGCTTGCAACATTTGCACAACTCCCACTATCCACAATGAGAGAACATAATTTGTCATTAATGTAACATCTTGTATAAAAGATGTTCTCTCTTTGTGTTGTATCATCGAGTTTTACATGACTACCAAGCAACCTTCTAATCATGTACAACTCACCATCATCCCCTAAAATATGCTCACTGTCACTGGAATCACTACTAGAGTCATCACTTGAATAGCTAGAATCAGAATTAGACTCTGATTGACTTGAGTAGGTTCCATTGGTTTTTAAAATCATTGTTCTTTTTGTTGGACAGTCTGAAGCAATGTGTCCTCTTCCAAGGCACTTAAAACATTTGATGGAAGAAGATCTAGAGTATTGTGGTTTTGATGATGGATCATGCTTATCATGTTGATTGCGAAAGACTTTGCCATTTTTGTGTAACTCACTTTGGGGTTTAGATGAGGAAGCGCCCACTTCTCGCTCTCTAGGGTTTCTCTCAAACTTACCCTTATTTTCTACCCATTTTGACTTATAGGCTCTATTGTTATCCCCACTATAGGATTCTCTTTCCTTAAATTGGTTTTCTACTTTGGTGCATTGGTGGAGTAACTCTTCTATATCCACATGTGGAAGAAGTTCCACCCTATTTTTGATGTTCCTATTAAGCCCATGTAAGAACCTATGCATTAGGGTTTCCTCATCCTCTTCTAGATTGGCTCTAATCATGGCTATCTCTAAGGCTTTATAGTAATCTTCTACACATTTGGAGCCTTGGGTGAGCCTATTAAGCTTTGCTAATAGTTCACCCCTATAATAGTTAGGAACATATCTTTTTCTAAGGAGAGCTTTTAAGTCTACCCAATCATCTATGGGGGGGAAGTTGTCTCTTTTCCTCTCCTTACAAATTTGGGTCCACCAAACTAGGGCATAATTTTGGAAAGAAAGAGTTGCAATCCTAACTTTTTTATCATCTTTTATTTGATGAGAGTTAAATATTTGTTCTACCCTCATCTCCCACTCTAAGTAAGCTTCAATGTCACTTTTTCCATTGAATGGGGGAATTTCTAATTTTACCTCTCTTAAGCCTATGTCATCCCTTCTATGGTCATGGTGCCTTCTTTGTCTTGTTTGTTCCTCATTATCACTAGTGTTATGTCTTTGATTTCGTTGTCTATGCCTAGTTCTAGGGGGTTCATTATGCTCAAGATTGTTTAGCCTAGCATTAATGGTGTTTAAGCTATCCATTATGTTATGAAGCATGCTTTTGTTTTCCCTATCACTAGATGACATCTTTTAATGTTGTCAAAGAAATTCAAGACAAGAACAAAGTATGTATAGACAAGCTAGTCGAGGAAGATGAATGCAATATAAGTGAAAAAAAACACCTCAACAATCCTAAAATATCAATACTAGGTTTCTATCCTAAAGGGAAAAACAATGTCCTAGGTTGTCTTTAACTAGGTTAGTCCTATGTTGCTTATGGAAATCCTAAGTTGTCCTTAACCTAAGTTGATTATGGTTGTCCTAGGATGTTGCTAGTGATTAACTAACCCTAGACAAGCCTAACCAAATTCAGTTTTAAGAAGTAGTTAACCTAACAAAATTAGTTCAACTAACTAACTAAGTCTTAACAACCCTAACCAAAAATAGTTAATTAGTTATGGAAGTTGTAACAAAGTCTAACCACTATAACTACCTAACTAATTCGGTTATGTATTAGTTAACCCAACTAACAATTAGTTATGACAACTAGAATTAGTTCCAACCACTAACTAATTAGTTAAGACACTCAACTAACTACCAACTAACTAACTAATTATAGTTGTAACTTCTAACTAACTCTAACCAATTAACTAAAAGTAGTTAACAATCAAATGCACATGCACTATCCTAATTTGAAATTTACCAAGCAAAAGGGAAAAATTATAATGTCTAAAAAAAAGTCCAATGTCCTTGTTGTGTCCAAAATACAAGACAAAATCCTACTACACAAAGCCTAAGAATTGAAAAACTTTGCCTAAGTTCTACTAGTTACAAAGCTTTTGCCTCCTTTACAAGTGTCTTCACAAGTCCTTCTTGATGTATAAGCTCCACTTTACCTAGCAAGAGAACACAAGGCAACAACTCCAAACAAGATTTGGTTAATAGAAATCACAAAGAAACTTCAAACCTCACAAAAGTGTATCTCTCAAGTGTATGCCTTCTCTTAGAGATTTTCAAGCTCAATCAATTTCCACACCAATCTCAAGTGTTTCAATATGCTACCCTCACTTAATGGCGAAATGGAGTGATCTTAGAAGTCCAAAAGAATACAAACTCAAGACAAAACTTTAAGAAGCAAAAATGACAAACTAAAAAGGCTTAAGAAATAATGGCTACTCAAATGGAATAGAATGAAGGATCAACAATTAACTTGGGATGACAATACTCTAAAAGCAAATAAAAGTTCAAAAGAATGAAAGCTAACTTGGAATAGAATTGAAATTGACAAAACAAGACAAACAAGAAAACAAATGCAAGAAACAAAGTTTAAGGTATAATCTAGCCTAGAAACTCTAAAGTTGCAAGAATAAGCAAGGAAGTCTTAATGAACAAGTCTTAGCAATGGTCAAGTAATGAAAACAATTCTCATTTGGTATTAGTAATTTCGAAATTTTGGTGATGAAGTTTGGTGTCTCAATTTCAACTTTGTAATGAGGCTTTCTCTTTAACACTCTTTTCCTTGTTTGGTACCTTTCTTTTCTTTTGATACTTTTCTTTTCTTTTGATACTTTTCTTTTCTTTTGCCTCTCAAGATTTCAAGATAACAACACCAATTTTATAATACCAAAACCGAATTGCACAAATGGTTCAACTAGTTCAATTAATGCTTCTTGCTTAAGGCAAACTATGCAACCTTCTCCTAAATTGATGTATAGGAGGTGACTAAATTTTTTTTTTTGACAAGTTTTGTTTTTGATGCAACAAGATGAAATAGGAATGTAAAAGAGATATCCTAATAGTGCAACAAAATTAAACCTAGAATCAAACTAAGAATAGAAACTAACAATCCTAAAAATTGAGTTGACTTTGGAGTGTCTTCAATGTGAGACCTCCTAACAAGAATGGAACCTTTTGTAGGAGCTAATCAAGATGCTTGAATTGCCCCTATATCACACGGTTTTGCACTCTAAAAAGGAGAAACAATTAACTTCCTAGAACTCTAGAAAAAGGTTCCACATGGCACTTAACTAACTTCCTAAATTGGCTCTAACTAACAACTAACAATTAACTAACATGTAACAACAACCTAACCACCTAATAACCGAATTTAACATGTGCCAATTCTGAAATTTTAGAGACCAAAACAGAATGGTAACAATAACCAACCGAAAATGACCATTACAAGATGCAAAAATTGAAACCACAAGAAACTATCACAAAAACTCAAAAGAACCAAGACTTTTTATGATTTTTCTATGCTAACATGGCATGAATAAGGCATATGAATGACTAAGAAACAGAATTCCAGCCAGCAAAAGAAATGAAAAACCGAAATTTAAAATGGAAGAGAAGAAGAAAAGAACCTCCCAAGGCTCAATGATACCACATGATGTAGGCCCTTCATGCACTTTCTTAAAGAGGGATGGATCTAGGGCTCTTTCTTCTATCTTCCTTCAAAGCAAGCTTGAGAACTTCTTCTTCAAGGCAAGGGAAGCCGAAACTAAAACCTAAAACTAGAGGAATGTGACGCCAAAACAAAGGAAAAGAGAGTGGAAATGGAAGGAGAGAAGGTGGACAATGGAGGAAGGCTTGGAAAAGAGGAGAGGGAAAGGTTGGAGGCCACTTCCTAAGGTGGAGGAAGATAACTCCACTCACCACCAAGGGAGGGAGAAACCCCTTGGATAAGAGCTTGAGAGAGCTCTCAAATTCTAGAGAGAAGGAGGAGAATCTCTCACTAGGAAACACTTAAGTGCTCTCAAATTTTGCAAATGAATTAACGGTGCTTGATTACAAAAGGAGAAGCCCTTATATAGGCCATAGGAATTTCGGCCAAGGACTAGCTAGATGGGCTTGGTCATGGATCCAAGGCCCCTTAAGAGAAAAGATGAACAAATGGCCTATACATGGCCCAAAAGGGAAAGTACAAGGCCCAAAAGTGGCCCATTTGACCTTGTAAGGCCCAAAACTATCCTATAAGCCTAGAGAAACTATTTAGAAAGTATATTACAAGTAAAGTACACATAGGTCCTCATAGGTTCCTTATTGGGCTTAGGCCCACTAGAAGAGAAAAAAGAGAAAAGGGCTTTATGGATGCTCTCTTTGGCCCTTTTGGTCTTTGCCCTTGTGAGGGGACCTCTATATGCTTCAAGTCCTTTCTCCAATGTAGTGTGAGGGTCTTCCTTGGGTATGTCCACATTAATAAACTTGGCCTTTGCCTCTCCATCCATGTGAAGGATAGAATCAGAAACATCAATGGGCAAAAGGTCTAAAGGAGTGAGAGGGTTAAAACCATAAACAACTTCGAAAGGACTATGCTTAGTTATAGAGTATTGTACCCTATTATAAGCAAATTCAATATGGGGTAAACACTCATCCCAAGATTTAACACTTTTATGTACTAAGACCCTAAGTAGTTGAGAAAAGGTCCTATTTACTACCTCAGTTTGGCCATCCGTTTAAGGATGACAAGTGGTAGAAAAGAGAAGCTTCCTTCCTAGCCTTGACCAAAGGGTTTTCCAAAAATGGCTTAGGAATTTAGTGTCCCTATCAGAAATGATAGTTTTAGGAACACAATGAAGTCTTACAATTTCCTTGGAAAACAGCTTAGCAATATGACTTTCATCATCCACTTTGTGACAAGGAATGAAGTGAGCCATCTTGCTAAACCTATCTACCATAACAAAGATAGAATCCATTCCCCTTTGGGTCCTAGGCAAGCCTAACACAAAATCCATAGAAATATCAACCCAAAGAGAAGTAAGTGTAGGCAATGGAGTATACAAACCACTAGGTGAGAGTTTAGATTTAGCTTTCCTACATACTATACACCTAGCGTAAAGTTTTTGTACATCTTTTTTCATTTTAGGCCAATAGAAGTGTTCATGTAAAATGGATAATGTTTTATCTCTTCCAAAATAGCCCATTAAGCCTCCCTCATGGCTTTCTCCAAGTAAAAGATCTCTTAAAGAGCTCCTAGGAATGCAAAGTCTATTGGCTTTAAAGAGGTAGCCATCTAGATTGTAGAAGCCTTTATGAGATAAAGAAGTGGAAGATGAGTTGAAAATGTTTGAAAAATCAAGATCACTTGGATACAAGGTCCTAATCTCATCAAGTCCAATAATTTTGGCTCCAAGAGAGGCAAGTAAAGAGTGCCTTCTTGATAAAGCATCAGCCACAATATTGGATTTTCCATTTTTGTACTTGATGACATATGGAAATTATTCTAAGAACTCAACCCACTTAGCATGTCTTTCGTTTAACTTATGCTGCCCTTTGATAAATTTTACTGATTGGTGATCACTATGAACGACAAACTCTTTTAGGATCAAGTAATGTTCCCAAGTATGAAGGGCTCTAATTAATGCATAGAACTCTTTATCATATGTGGGATAATTGAGGGTTGCCCCATTAAGCTTTTCACTAAAGAAAGCAATGGGGTAACCTTCTTGCAATAACACAGCTCCTATATTCACATTTGAAGCATCACACTCAAGCTTAAAGGTTTTAGAAAAATTTGGAAGTGCTAAAATTAGAGCATGAGTGAGATTCTCTTTGAGATCTATAAAGGATTTCTCTTTCCTTGGCCCCCGTACAAAAGGAACATTCTGTTTCACTAACTCATTCAAAGGGGAAGCTAAGGTAGAGAAATTTTTCACAAATCTCCTATAGAAACTTGCAAGACCATGGAAACTGTTAACCTCACTCATATTTTTAGGTACTGGTCAATCTTGGATTTCCTTCATTTTAGAGTGATCAACCTTAACACCTTTAGAACTTACTATGAATCCAATGAATACAATGCTATCCATGCCAAAAGAAAATTTTTCAAAATTTTCATAGAGGTTATTTGTTCTTAAGACAAGCATAACTTGTTTTAGATGGTTTAGATAAGAGGTCATGGTCTTTGAGTACACTAAAATATCATCAAAATAGAACACAACAAAATACCCAATGAATTCCCTCAAAACATGATTCATTAACCTCATGAATGTGCTTGGTGCATTAGTCAAGCCAAAGGGCATAACTAACCACTCATATAATCCAAGTTTAGTTTTAAAAGTAGCTTTCTATTCATCTCCTTCTTTGATTCTTATTTGATGATAGCCACTTTTAAGATCAATCTTGGAAAATATGTAGAACCACTTAGATTATTAAGCATATCATCAAGTCTAGGTATTGGATGCCTATACTTGATGGTTGTGTTGTTTACGGCTCTATAATCTGTACACATTCTCCATGAACGATCTTTCTTAGGAACTAGTAAAACGGGTAAAGCACATGGGCTTAAGCTCTCTCTAATCTATCCCTTAGATAATAGATCGTTCACTTGTTTTTCAATCTCAAGGCTTTCCTTAGGGTTACATCTATATGCAGGCCTATTTGGTAAGCTAGCACTAGGAATGAAATCTATTTGATGTTCAATGCCCCTAATAGGAGGTAAGCCTTTAGGAATATATTTTGGAAAGAGGTCTTTAAATTCATTTAAGATGTTTTGGATCTCTTTGGGCAAAGAAGGAGGGGAAGAACCCATTGAGCATAAGGAAGTGCTAAGGATGTCTTTAGCATACATGATCAAGCATTGTTTTTGTGAAAACATAGCATGTTTCACATCATATTTATTGTCTAAGAGATTGGCTCTAGAGTCATCATAAATGACAACTCTTTTTTATTTATCCTCTTTTTTGTTTTTCTTACGTTTTTCTAAATGATTAGATGAAGAATATCCTAACTCTCTATCTCTTTTAAGCTTTATTTGTAGTTAATCTTTAGCTACTTGTTGTGGAGTTAAGGGATGTAAAACTATCTTCTTACTATCTAATTTGAAAGTGAGGGTGTTGGTGAACCCCTCATGGATGACCTTCCTATCATATTGCCAAGGTCTTCCTAAAAGGATATGAGTTGCCTCCATAGGTACTACATCACAATTGACTTCATCTTTATATGTGCCTATGGTGAAGTTGATTAAGACTTGCTTATTAACTAATATTTCTCCCTTTTCATTTAACCATTGCAACTTATAAGGTCTAGGGTGATCTATTAGTTCTAAGCCCATCTTATTTACTAGTCTTTGGCTCATTACATTTGTATAATGTAACACCCCGGTTTTCCAGACCCGAATTCTGATGTAATTAAGATAATAATTAATAAAAGTGTGAGTAAATTTTTCGCGTTCAAAATAGTTTCTAAACACCGTCTTGGCTACATCAAGACCCGAACTACAGAAAACCGAAGAGTGAGATTTATATAAATATAACTGGACCGATATCTAAATTGCCCGTAATGGTATATAAAAGTAGTAAAGTTTATAGCGGAAGAAGAATGTGTATACCGGGAAAACGCCTAGTCCCATATATGGTGATATGACAAAAGGTTCGGCAAGCATGTAATCACCTAACATCGACCTATTAGATCATAACCCAATTATCCAATTACAACATACACATGCATTGCCTAAGATATAAATATATATACATATACATCCGGGGTCATACCCCAACTATTACTACTACCCATATCTCATATTGGCCCATTTATTCACCTATTGGCATTAATACAAACACCACCAACGACATTA
Source organism: Clitoria ternatea (assembly GCA_037962975.1). NCBI lineage: Eukaryota > Viridiplantae > Streptophyta > Magnoliopsida > Fabales > Fabaceae > Clitoria > Clitoria ternatea. Next base: position 160,885,672 of record CM075670.1, read on the forward strand.
TACAATATTCAAATTTTTAATTCCTCTAGTACACGTCGAATCATCACATATATATTAATGCGTATATTCACCATTCATGCATTCACGATTATCTTATACATGACCAAAATCACTAAATCATAAATATCCTCATAACTATTTATTCATTACATTAAGATTCACAAATGATGCCAGCCAAGGCATTCCATTACTACTATTTACCTTCATCAACAGCTTTAATTCAAAAACCCAAGCTCATCCCATGGTAAACCTGCATCACAATGCTAAAAAGGAGACCACATGGGAGAGTGAGTTATACATTCAAAATGACGAATATAATATATTGTGATTAAGTGTACATGCATTCATTCATCATGTGTGCTTTGCTATAAAATTATTAAATCATCATTTAATCAAAATCACATTGTTATAATAGGGATACAAGCCGCATGAATCGCAATTCACAATATGAGCAAGCATAAGCACATACACAATCATATTGCCATGTATCATCAAGGGCATTCACAATCATCATCATCAATTTGTTAAATCTTTATTCAATTCCTCCTCGCAAGGGGTTTTTCATCTCTCGTGGTCATCCCATCTCAAATGCCATGCACCTATGGCTAATGCATATGCCAACTGTTTAATGCATATGCAATGGATCCATTTCATTTCATCAGGTGATCACAACCACCATATCATTCATTCACATGGGTTTCCCGCCTCGCAAGGGGTACTCCCTCTAGCAGCCTCGCAAGGTGCCTTCTCGTGATCGCAACCACGTTCAACAATTCATAATGGTTTCCCACCCTGCAAGGGGTACTCCCGCCTCGTGATCGCAACCACGGGCATCATAGGAACTCGCAAGCCCTTTTTTATTTCAATAACCAGCTGATCACAACCACTGGCTCAATATCATATCATCATCAAGTTAGTTTCCCGCCTCGCAAGGGGTACTTCCTTCATAGAATCCTGCAGGATCTTTCATCACTGTGATCATAACCACATTTCAATATTATGCCATGCCATGAATGCAAAATGCAATAATGCATATGCCAAACAACCTCGCAAGGATATCTCACCCTCTCACATAAGGATATATTTTAATTTGACATTTTCAATCGATAACATACAATTATGTACAAGCCCCTCAAGGCATTTTGTTCCCATACTTAGCATCTCAATGGCTATAATCTTATTGCATAACAATCCATGCATGGAAGTAAAAATAATGAAAATCATCGTAACATTCAAGGCATATCATTTGTTCCATAAGTAAATGTATGTTTTCATCTCAATATATTTCACATGTATGTCATATCATATATGCAAGTCGATACTTGCGATTAACCGCAATGGTGTTACAACATCTCATAATATTCATCAACACTGTCACACATTCATTTAGTGGTTTTCATCTCATTGTTCATCACCGTTGTCTCATATCTAGTGTGGCAATACAACAATCCATCATCACAATCTTAGATCATACATACAAGATCACACTTGTATACAATACAATGGCAATTTGCAATTTCATCAATAATAACATTCTTCCTTTTATTCAAGGAATGGTCACAACTTCATTTATCATCACGCGATACCGATATCATCTCCGATTCATCGGTTTATAACCAATACTACGTTATTTAACCATTCTCTCCTTAATCTCATAATCACTCTAGGGTGTGTCTCATAACCCCATCATCAAATACTATTTGTCATTCTTTTGTATTCTATCTTGTTGGTCAACATTTCTGTTTCTAATTATATATTATGGGTATAAACGAGTTATCCCAATGTTTTAATCATTATTCAACATCACCATATTATGTCCTAATTATATATCCCTATACATTCCCTCAACCATCTTACAATATAAAGAAAAGGGGCCCAACACCATCAAAATCAAGAAAATAGAGTACAACTCCATTCAGGGCATCTCGCTTGAGTGAAACCCTCACTCGCTTGAGTAAGATTAACATAGCTCGCTTGGGCGAGCCCTTCGCGCGGGCGAAAATTGCCCAGCAGCGTTTCCACACTCGCTCGCTTGAGCAAGACTCTCCCATACTTGGCCACTCACTCGGGCGAAATTATTCCAGTAACCATTTCCACATGCATTCGCTCGAGTGAGGTTCCCTTCAACTAGCCACTCGCTCGAGCGAGAAATATCCAGTACCTCATTAAGGTTGGCTTGCTTGAGGGGGGTCCAGTTCGCCTCATCATTCGCTTAAGCGAAAAACCTCCAGAACCAATTCCTCTCTCGCTCGCTCAAGCGCGGTCACACCTGCTTGAGCGAGATTCATCCAGTAACTCTTCCACTTACCCACACACGTCTCGCTTAAGCAAGACACTCACTCACTCGAGTGAGATTGGCCCAGAGGCCATAATACAAGTGCAAGGGATTCTCGCTTGAGCAAGAATCCAACTCGCTTGAGCGAGATCATCAGGTCTGATGCAGAAAACAATAATTTTCACAACCCAACATATGAAATCTCATTCTAAGCCAATTTAATCACATCCAACATATCATATACATCACATGAGGCATATAAAACTTGTTAAACATTCATACTCAAAAATTCTCATTCCAACTCATTAATCACATGTTAAAATCACACTTATCATCATCTCACATATATATATATACATCCATAAGAATCATTTCATACTCCCATGCACTATCCACCAAGAATCAAATTGCCATTCATATTATCTCAATAACTACATGGCAAGGCAAGCATGAGTACTGATAAGTATTATTATACATTGATTTAATACTTCAATTAAACTCATTTTGGAAAGAATTTAACTGGATTAGTAATTAATTAAGCATGATTTTTATTGTAAATAACACATTATGTAAAAGAACTAAATTGCCCAAATTATGAAGAAAGGTATCCAACATCCTGAAGAAACCAAGAAGAACCAGCACATCAAGCCAAGGACCCTTGAGCGTGGTATACTGCACGCTTGAGCGTAATTACGCTGCGTGCTTGAGTGTGGCACCAGACGCTTGAGCGTGGAAGATACAGAAGGCCTACGCTTGCCCTTGCGCTCAAGCGAAACTAAGGTTATCAACAAAGAACCATTCACGCTTGAGCGCGAGCCCGAGCTCGCTTAAGCATGACCCTGGACATACCTGGCACACTTGAGCGTGGCTTTTTAAAGCTTAAGCATAAAGAAATAAAGACAATACAGCATCAAACCCCCCTCACGCTTGAGCGTAAGAGGGGGACACTCAAGCGTGAGCTCGAGCTCACCTAAGCGTGGAGCAAGCGTGGAGCAAGCATGCTGGACAGGAAGGCCACGCTTAAGCGTGGTTAAGATGGCTTGAGCGTCCGACAACCAGTGAGCATCAGGACCCTTCACGCTTGAGCGTGACCATTGAGCTCAAGTGTGACTCATGCAGTATGGGATTTTTTAATTTAATATTCACCAATGGTGCGATGGCAACTCACCACCTTGAAGTATTTCTGCATGCCTTTGAATATTCCTTCATGGGCATTATGTAAGTGGGCAAAGAAAGCTGAAGCATAATCACTATAAATCTTGCAGAAACGATGATTGGAAGCCATCTCCTTCATATCATCAAACACATCTCCTACATCCCACCATTCATTCTGTATTCATTTCCAAATTTTCTTAAGTGAAAATGCATAGCATGAGTAACTAATTTCCTTTATTGGGATTGGTTGTAATCAATTCAAACCTGAAGTAATGCTGCTGTAAGATTTTATGTATGTTAATAAGATTTAATACTTTCTGTATTTCATTCTGCCATTAATGCCTGAAGATACTTGATCACTATTTTCTTGTTTTAAGTTTTCTTAAGTATACTGGAAAGTAACTTTTGAGAGTAGATCTGAATGAAATACTCATTGTGAGTAGCTGACCAGGGATGGCATCTAACGCAATGAATGTCGAAACAATCGATTGGTAATGCTGGAATGGTTTCAAAGTGACTGAGGGATCAGCGGTTTGAAATCATTCTTATGAATTTTGTAGTCGAGGGATCGATACAAATGACTTTGATTGTGACGTAGAAATTATCATTTCAATTTATATACATGCAAATTTATTTAGCTTACGAAAGGTATGATGCGATGAAACCAATCCCAGTTTTCCAAATCTGATTTTTACCCAAACACTTTACTGTCATTATTTTCATTCCATATGCATCTGCTATTGGATCAATCATGTATGCCATGATATGTACCCGACCAGATGTCTCGTATGCTTTAAGCATGACGAGCAGATACCAGTCTGATCCCGGTGAAAGTCACTGGACTGCTGTCAAGAATATCCTAAAGTACTTGAGAAAAACTAAAGATTCATTCTTGATATATGGAGGGGAAGAAGAGCTCATTGTAAAGGGTTACACTGATGCTAGCTTCCAAACTGATAAGGATGACTCGAGATCGCAATCAGGGTATGTGTTTTATTTAAATGGTGGCGCTGTAAGCTGGAAAAGTTCGAAGCAAGAGACAGTTGCTGATTCTACTATAGAATCTGAGTATATTGCTGCCTCAAATGCTGCAAAAGAGGCAGTATGGATCAAGAAGTTCATAACAGAACTTAAGGTAGTTCCTAGCATTGTGGACCCTATAAGTCTCTACTGTGACAATAGTGGAGCAATTACACAAGCCAAGGAACCTAGGTCACATCAGCGATCCAAGCATATACTTAGGCGTTATCATCTCATCCGAGAAATACTTGAACGAGGAGATGTTAAGATATGTAAAGTGCACACTGATGAGAACATTGTCGACCCACTCACCAAACCTCTTGCACATCAAAAGCATGAGGGACACACTAGATCATTAGGTATTAGGCAAATGTCTGATTGGCTCTAGTACAAGTGGGAGATTATTGGTGTATGCACTACGAGCTATTAATGTATCAATTTTGACTTATTAATAAAATTAGTATTTTCAGTTTTAGACAAATGTTATTTATCCTGGAATAATAGGTCATATGAGAATTATTCCTAAAACGTCCCTAATCAAGTATTTACATGGGGACATGTAAATACATTAAGATTAGTGTGTGAATGTACTGATGATTTGATCTCACAAATCATGGATATATGATATCAAGTCTTTACACGGGTACACATTAAGAGTAATGTTGTACTAGACAGACCCACCATGAGAACATTGCATGGATCATTACATGAGTGTCATAAACGGTTCCCAATGTGATAATGGTATATAGTCCTTCTACCTGAAGTCACTACGATTCCTACATAAGGAGTTTATTATTTTAATACAATCAAACGTTATCTGTAATAAGATGACCATAAAGATTGTGATTAGGCAATAGATAAATTATGCAGAGGGATGTGAGTGATGTAGATGGAATTTGTCCCTCCTATGTGACAGGAGTGATATCTATGGGCCACTTGATGGAGTGAGACTAATGAAATGCATGGCCATGCTAGGATGAATAAATATTAGATATTTATTCTATAAAGTCTACTCTGGTATCAAGTAAAATGAATTGGGCCATACAAGGATGACGACGACCATGCCTTGGGCCTAATTAGATATCGTGACAAAAGGAATAGATATATAAAATAATTATCACTTATAGGTCATGTCGATGATAAATAATATTCAGACATAATGATGTATTGCTAGATACCGCTCTTATTTTATATTAATAATAAAATAGTTTATTATTAATATAACCGAATATTTTACCTATAGGGTCACACACATAGAGTAAGCCCACCAGAGGATAGTTTTATTTTAGTTGGACTAAAAATAAAACTATTTGGGCCTAACTCATTTAGAATGAGTCAGGAGCCCAATGTTTAATGAGAGCTCAGGTCAAGACCTAAGCCTATATATAGAGCATGAGATGCTCATAGGCTGCTGCTCAAAAATTAGATTACACTAAAATTCCGTACTAGCATTCGGATCGTTAGTTTTCTGGTGGGAGTGCTCATGTGGACTCCTAAGGGCGAAGCTACAATTGCTTCGATCGAGGATCTTGTTCTGCGTCTACAAGAGGTAAACCCTAATTAAAATTTTAATTTAGCATAATGCTTTGAGACATACGTGTTTGCAATTCTTTCTTGGGAATCCTTTGTGTTTCCGCTGCCTGACCCTAATAGGATTCCCTAACAAAATCAACTTATATGTAATTATTTATTATTTATTCCCCATAGTTAATCATTTTCATAAAATTCGGGATGTTACAATCCACCCCACCTAAAAGAAATTTTATCCTCGAAATTTAACCTCGACATATAAATCAGAAGGCCATACTTCAGGCCACACCCCATCAGAGTTCAATGACATCATAAATAACATCGGTCTTTCTAAAGTCCACCAGGACATGATCATAAAATTTCCTACATCTTAATGAGTTATACGTCATCTATCACAACTCATCCCACAGAGCACACATGTTCATACTTGGTGTGACCGGATAGGCTCAGTACATTCACCATAAGCAGTTACAGCCCTACACTTGTCCAGCCTATGTGTCACTGCATCTGACATACAGGAAAGCGTCCCAATCCCGTAGTGGTTACAACGAACACATGAAGTCGACACATAAGTGCATGTTGCCACAATGCCTATGGCATGTAAGGCCATATCGGGACTAGTACTTCGTATTCCCATTGCTCACATTGGTCTCACTATCCAATAGTACCAGTTCACGTAAGACTTAGTGACAATCGTCACAAGTACAGGACTAACATATTCGCTGTAACATCCCGAATTTTATAAAAATAATTAAATATGAGGAAAAATAATAAATAATTATATATAAGTTGGTTTGTGTCCCAAAAATATTGGAATAATTAAATTAGGATTTATTATGAAAAATTATAATTTATTGAGACTAAATGAGATAAAATTTCACCCGGTTAAAATATGAGTGTCGGACTAAGTATTTCCGATTGAGATACCATCGGTCAGAGCTGTTAAGAATATTATTGGGAGTCCAAATACATAATCAGAATAATTTTTAGATTAAGTATTGAGCCCGAACTAAGATCCTGTATGTTATAAAACGATAGAGTTTAATAAAAAGGATTAAAATTTAAAACAAGCCCACCCATTTCTCTTCTCCATTCATGTTGGCTTCTTCCTCTCACCATCTTCATTCCTTCTTTCTTCTTCTCTCCCCTTTTCTCTTTGCAAAACCATGCATCTCCCTCCATGACCATTACCTATAAAAATTTCTTGGTCTCCATGGATTCATGAAGCATGAGTGGAGCACTAGAGAAAAGCTTGGTTCTCCTCCTTCTCTTTTTCCTCATTTTCGTGTTTGGCATAGAGCTAGGAGAAAAAGGTATGATCTTGAACACCCATGGCTTTAGTTTATGGTTTTGAGCCTATTTAAGTATTGTGATGGGAGATTGGGTGTTGTTTTGATGGAAAATGGCTTGGGGAACCAAACCCTAGCTTATGAAACCATTGAGGATTGTTGTTATGGTTGTTAAGCGTTTGAGTGATATGTTGTTAGCTCATGAGTGCTTAAGATGATGCATATAAATGGGTAAAATTGATGATTGTTGATTATTGGTGAAAACCCTAGGTTTAGGAATTTGGGGCTTTTGGCCAATTGATAGGTATTAATGATTTATGCTTTAGAATGGGTCTTGGGAAGATTGGAATTGATTATTTGTGGTGATGGTTGGGTTTTGATGGAACCCTAACTTTAATATATTGGGGGAAAATGTAAAATATGAGTAGAGTGTAAGTTTAATGATGTTAGAGAATGATGTTAATGATGAGAGATAGCCATTGATGATGAATTGACGAATCTTGATAATGGTTGTTGAGTTTTCATTTGAGGGAATACATGTATTATGGTTAGGAAGGTTGAATTGAATGTGGGTAGGAAATACCCAATATAGGTGTTAATATGAGCATGAAATGATGAATATGAACACCAAAGCCATGGTGAATATGAGGGGTTAGTGAAATAAGTATGTGTCTTGATGGGGTCTTAGACCATTGGTGTGCCATATGGGATTGTTGATGGATAATGGTTTGATAGGAGCCAAGTGGCTCATGATGAACTTGAATGGGAAATGGATAGCTTAAGTAATAAGGAACACATTACGAATGATGAGAGTGATATTGATGTCGTTGGACGTAGTTGGCCCTTTGAGATCTAGAGAACCTTGGTTTTGGGAAAGGAATTCCTGAAGCCTAACACAATGGTATGTATTGGGGTTTTAGCAAGTCTAGGACTTGATATTGGGCTTATGATAAGCTAGCAAATGTTTAGAATTATGAGGAATGCCTTGAGATGGCTTATTAATTGTATGAATGCATATGTATGTTGTGTAGATTGTGTTCTGGACTATATGGCAGAGCTTTTGGAGCGTGCATTCAGATTTTGGCTCTTCCCTCGAGGTAGGAGAGGAGTTTACATTCAAACTGCATGAGTTATATAATTAATGATTATTGTATGTTATGATACTCATGCTTGCCTTGCTATGTTTATAGTGAAATGATATGAATGGAAATTATTGGCTATTGATAATGATATATATGTATGTATATATGATGATGATGAATGGTTAGCTATCCCTTGGAGGGAATGATGTGTTGTTGATAAACCATCCTTGAGGGGATGAAGCATATGTTTGAGAATTTAGAATTTATATGGGTGTTTGGTAATAAATATGATAGCCATTGTGATGGTATTGATGATAAGGTTGAAAGGTAATTCATAATCGAGGAACTCATAGAGTCAAATTGTGTGTTATGTGATTTTGATGGCATGTGATAGTTCTAATAGCCTTTATATGTAGTTTATGACTTGTAGAAATTGGAATGGGCCAATTCCATTGAGAATAGGCCCTTGAGTTGCACAAAAGTGCCTCAAAATGGGTAAAATGCATTTATGTGCATAAGTCAATCATTTTAAAGGATTTTTAAGTAAGGCTAATGGCCACACGTCACAAATAATGTGTTTTAGCCTGTGTCAAAATTTGGTGACATTCCGATGTCGTTTGCATGAGTTTTGGTAGTTGAAAAGTTTATTTTGGCGTAAAATCTACATAATTTCTGCAGAATGACAAGGCGTAATCGATTAGCCGCTAAGGTATAATCGATTACCAGGCCTCTGTCCTTCATCTAATTGATTAGGAATCATACTGTAATCGATTATGGACCGTCTTGAACCAATGTAATCAATTGCGTTCGAAGGTGTAATCGATTATGTACTAAAACAGAAACAAGGTAATCGATTACTCTAGTCCCGTAATCAATTATGCACAACACCTGATACATTATACCACCAACAGAAGCATTGTAATCGATTAGCTCCTACCCCATAATCGATTATCACTAGCTAAATTGATTAAATCAGCTTAGGATTTGCATCTTTACTTCTTTTGGGTACTTATCTTGTCCCCCTGGACTTTTAGGCCTACTTGACAATTAAATGGAGTATTCTAAAACCTTCTTCCAATCCCATGTATACTTTTAGAGTAATTACGAGCGAATCCACTAAGGGAACATGTGTGGTTTGTCTTAGTGGTGATTGGGGAATGGCTTAAGGCCTTGGCGAGGTGTGTGTATGCCTATGTTATGTTATGAATACATATATGCTTCACCACTATGGATATATTATGAATCTTGATAAAAAGTAAATGATGTGATTGTATGACACACCTTGGTTGACGATGGAACTAATAAGGGGACAATTGAATAGCAATGAGTTATTACAACTTAATGAATTTGAAAAAGTGTTAATGATGAATAAGAATGAATGATGAATGATAATGTTGAATGAAAAGGGACGTTGTTGTTGAACACGCCCTAGAATGTTATTATTGATGGGCGTAGTGTTAATATGATTAATACAAGTATTGACTTGTATGTACAATATGCAATGATGATTATTGAAATTATGTTTTTGGTATCTTATTGGTTTAGGGTTTACCAAGACTCAATTCAAATTAAGTCCGTAGCGTCTACCAATTTCGCCATATCCCCTTCTTTTTTCTTTGAGATTCTGATTTTTTATTAGAATACTTTTTGATTCTAAAATATTAGAATAAAAAGAAGTATGCTGGAACTGATGAATTCTTTTGATACCGTTAATTTATTAGATATTCATTTCTATATTGAAAAATGCTTACTGCTTTTATTTTATCTCCTAGACGTTGTAGAGAATTGAGAATTCCACCGGGTGTATTTCCCCAAGGGTGTCCTAAAGTTCCTCCTCCAAATTGAAGTATGGAATCATCTCCAAAGATTTCAGTCAGAGCAGGCATATGCCAAACATGAATACCCCCTGAAGCAACGGGTAAAACACCTGGGAGAGAAACCCAATCCTGAGTGAAATAAATACCACGACTTCGATCTTTTTCAACAAAATCATCACGTAGTAAATCAACAAAACCTATTGAATCTAGCTTACTCCTTTCCTCGAGTGAGGTTTTTTTTAGTCGCTCCTAAGCTCCTTTCGTTGAGACCTCGTTGCGCTACAGATTATAAGAGTTGAAATTCCCTGACTGAAAAAGAGGAGATAGAAAGTTATCAATACTTTCTCCGATACCTTCCCCGAATCTAGTTACCGAGTGAGCAAGAAAAACCTGCTCTTGGCGTGAGAAAAGGGCTCCTATCTAACAGGTCTGCTGTCAATCCTCTCGCTATCGCTCGTTTCACTTCCTCTCGCTTCGCTCGAGCATCTCCGAACGTGCCTCTCCTAGTTCTTTCTAGTTGAAGTGGATAATGATCGAAGGGAGAAAGCGACTGATAGCCTGACAGCGCTACTCGCTTACTTCCTCCAATTGTTGCCTTCTTGTGCCTTAGCCCAGTTACGGGGACAAGGGGTTTCGTCAGGTAGATTTTCGCCTACCTAGGGGCTGTCAGCTTTAAACCTTCATTACGGGTCCCTTCCTCTTTTGAATCCAGCTGCCATTTCGCTAGATAGTAGAAAGAGGGAAAGAGAGGTAGCATAAGGTAGTGTAGTTTCAGTCACCCGGGAGGAAGAAGACTTGTATGTACAATATGCAATGATGATTATTGAAATTATGTTTTTGGTATCTTATTGGTTTCCATGCGTGGATAAATGATATGATGATTGATATGCTATGATTGCCATATGGGGATTTATGAAAATGTGAATGTTGTGCCTTGAGGGGCCTTGTGATTGATTGTATGCTAATGATAATAAAAATCAAATATAAAATATGCCCCTAATTGAGAGGGTGAGATATCCTTGCGAGGTCGATTGGCATATGCATTATTGCATTTTACATTCATGGCATGGCATAACATTGAATATGTGGTTGCGATCACAATGATGAAAGATCCTGCGGGATTCTATGAAGGGAGTACCCCTTGCGAGGTGGGAAACCAACTTGATGATGGTATGATATTGAGCCGGTGGTTGCGATCACCTGGTTGTGGAAAGTGAAAGGCCCTGCGGGGACCATTGTATGATGATGAGCCAGTGGTTGCGATCAGTTGGTATTTGAAATGAAAAAGGGCTTGCGAGTTCCTATGATGCCCGTGGTTGCGATCACGAGGCGAGAGTACCCCTTGTGAGGCAGGAAACCATTATGAATTGTTGAACGTGGTTGCGATCACGAGAAAGCACCTTGCGAGGCTGCTAGAGGGAGTACCCCTTGCGAGGTGAGAAACCCATGAATATGAATGAATGATTATGGTGGTTACGATCACCCGTTGTTATGAAATCGGATCCGTTGCATATGCATTAAACAGTTGACATATGCATTAGCTTTAAGAGCATGACATTTGAGATGGGATGGCCACGAGAGATGATAAACCCCTTGTGAGGAGAAATGAAATAAAGATTTAATAAGATGATGATAATGATTGTGAATGCCCTTGTTGATAAGTGGCAATGTGATTGAGTATGTGCTTGTGCTTGCTTATGTTTGAATTGCGATTCATGAGGCTTGTATGCCTATTATAATAATGTGATGATGATTGAATGATAAATTAATTATTTTATAGCGAAGCACACATGATGATTATATACATATACACATGATCACAATATATTTATATTCGTCATTTTGAATGTATAACTCACTCTCCCATGTGGTCTCCTTTTTAGCATTGTGATGCAGGTTGCCATGGGATGAGTTCGGATTTTAAATCAAAGCTTTAGTAAAGGTAAATAGTGGTAGAGGAAGTGCTTTGGCCGGCATCATTTGTGAACTATCATGTATTGAATTTATGAAATGAATAAGTTGCTTATGATGATATAGAGGATTTAGTGATTTTGGATATGTATAAGATAATCCCTTGAAATTATGAATAGTGAATATAAATGTAGTATGTAAGAGATGATTTAATATGTACTAGAAGGATTGAAATTGAATGATGAACATTGACGATTGTGGAAGTTGGGAGAAGATCCCCGTATGTATATATATATATAATTGTGTCTTAGGCAAGGCATGTGTATGTTGTGAGTGAATTAGACGAGCTTTGTTTCAGTAGGTATATGTCGGATATTTGCATGCTTTGCCGAGCCTTTTCTCATATCGTCATATATGGGACTAGGCGTTTGCCTGGTATACACATTCTTCTTCTGCTGTAAATTCTATTATTTTTGTATACCGTTATGGGCAAGTTAGCTATCGATCCAGTTATATCTTATGAAATCGTACGCTTTCAGTTTTCTATGATTCGGGTCTTGGTGTAATCATTGAGGTGTTTAGAAATATCTCAAACGTGAAAAATTTACCCGCATTTTTATTAATCATTATGTTTATTACATCAGGATCTGAGTCTGAAAAACTGGGGTGTTACATTGGTGGTATCAGAGCGTGGTCTGCTCTGTATGGATGTTGTTGATTTTTCTAGAACATGTTTGCTTGCATAGAAGCTATTAATCATTTTCTGAGCATAGGTGTTCTGTATAAATTGGCATTATGGATGTTTGCAGCACAAATGCTCGATTGGGAAACATTCTAAGGATCGTTGTAATATGGTTGTTTGCCTGGATTTAAGGGTAATGATTTCCTAGTGAGTGATATTATATCAAAACATTGGTTCCTTTATAAGGATTTGTGAATGATCAATTGACTAGGAATTATAAATCGACTATTGGGATATTGTTTACCTATTTTGGATTCATTGTAGATTATTGATATGGGCTATGGTCAATGTTTATGGAAATGTGCCAAATTTGTTGTCAAGGATGTGTGATGCATTGGTAGAGCCTAGTTGCCCATTGATAATCATGAATGAATCATGAGATTAAATATGTGTGAACGAATTTCCTTGATGTGATTAATGTGTTTCTTTTGTGTAAGACCGGCCAAGTTCCTTACCCTATTACCTTCCATTGACGAATATATTATGATTATGCATTGATGTGTATATGTTGAGTATGACCTGGATTGATGATGAATTTGCACCATGTGTGGTCATGGATATGATATGTTAAATATGTATTGATTTGATGATGGACCTATGCCGTATGTTGATCACGGATAAGAGATATTAAATGAGAATTGGGATGGTGGTAGACCATATATGTTAAGATCTTGATAGATATGTTGGAATTGAATCATGTGATTAGGTTTTTGTATGAGTTGCGCTTATGGCTCCTGGCCAAAGTATGCTTATTGAATGTGAGTGGTTCATGTGAATTGATTGAATAAATGGTAGTGAAAGAATTCCCTAACATGAGTATTCATGGAACGAAATGATTATGTTATTATTGAAAGATGAATTAAAAGGATTAATTATGCTATTTGTGAAAGATGGATTTCATACCCTTTGGCATGAGAATCTTGTATTTTATAATGCAAGTGACTTACTATGTCTCCTTAGATTGAGAGCATGAATAAGTGATAAAATGATTGAATGAGAAATTGTGATTCACTAGATTGGGGTTATGACTAGGTTTCGTATTTGTGAACTGAGTGAATGATTGATTTGATTATAACCCACTAGGTGTGGTAACCCTGGATGACTTGATGTGATCTTGTATGATCAAACTTTATGGGATAGACCCTATGGCGGTCTAGGCTTCATGATATTTTTATGAGCCATGTCTAATGATGTTTGTATGTTATGAGAGTATTCCACAATGGGTATTAGGTAACCCTTAGACTTTCTAAGTCTAATGATTGATCGAATCTTGCGAATAGTTGAGCCATAACGAATTAATTGTGAAATACGTTGTTGAGGATAGAGCCATCATGAAATAGAATACAAATGATGAATGTAACCCCTGATGATTGATGAATAATAATGTTGAATTTGGGGTATTGTTGGTATTGGCTATGATGCACTTGATCCTATGGTATAACCTTAGGCTACATTGTATACCTTTGACGTTGTGATCAGGGAATTAATTGAGAATTACGGTAGGATATAGGGATGACATGCGTGACTATGAGTCGGTAGATGGAAAACTTAATCATGTCATTACTTCCCGTTTAATTTGAAAGATGACATATGTTGGAAATATGCACTAAAAGCCTATATAGGTTCGCATCATTTTGAATAAGTCATTTTTTGTTAAATAGTTTAATAACTTTTACATATCCTTGGAGTAATAGGTCATATGAGAGTTATTCCTAAAATGTCCCTAGTCAAGTATTTACGTGGGGACATGTAAATACATTAGGACTGGTGTGTGAATGTACTGATGATCTGATCTCACAGATCATGGATATAAATGATATCAAGTCTTCACACGGGTACACATTAAGAGTAATGATATACTGGACAGACCCACCATGAGAACGTTGCATGGATCGTTACATGAATGTCATAAACGATTCTCAATGTGATAATGGTATATGTAGTCCTTTAACCTGAAGTCACTACGATTCCTACATAAGGAGTTTATTGTTTTAATACAATCAAACGTCTTCTATAATAAGAGGACTATAAAGGTTGTGGTTAGGCAATGTACAAATTATGCAGAGGGATATGGGTGATGTAGATGGGATTTGTCTCTCCTATGTGACAGGAGTGATATCTATAGGCCACTTGATGGAGTGAGACTAAGGAAATGCATGGCCATGCTAGAAAGAATAAATATTGGATATTTATTCGGATAAAGTCTACTCCGGTATCAAGTAAAATAAATTGGACCGTACAAGGATGACACGACCATGCCTTGGGCCCAATTAGGATATCGTGACAAAAGGAACAAACATATAAAATAATTATCACTTATAGGTTATGTTGTTAATAAATAATATTCGGACATAATGATGCATTGCTAGATGCCGCTCTTATTTTATATTAATAATAAAATAGTTTATTATTAATATAACCGAGTATTTTACCTATAGGGTCACACACATAGAGTAAGCCCATCAGAAAATAGCTTTTTATTTTAGTTGGACTAAAATAAGACTATTGGGCCTAACTCATTTAAAATGAGTAAGGAGCCTACTCTTTAGAGAGCAAATTAGGTCAAACCTAAGCCTATAAATAGAGCATAAGATGCTCATAGGCGGCGACCCAAAAGAGACACAAAAATACGCAAAAGTTGCAAAAGCTACACACCGTCAAACTAGCATTTGGAAGGTGTAGCATTTCTGGTGGGAGTACTCATGTGGACTCCTAAAGGACGAGGCTACGATTGCTTCGATATTCTTCAAGAGGTAATCCTAAAACACAATCCTAAAACGTACGGCGGCAACAGAAAAACAAAAAGGCGTTGTTCTGGAGTCCGCCCAAAGAGAACCAAGCCCTGAACCCAGATCGCGAGGCAAAAGGCAGATTGTAGATATGATTGCTGGAGGCTTCGCGGGGGGCGGACCCTCAAACACCGCCAGGAAAAATCATCATCGTATGATCTTATCTGTGCAGGGCAAGAGCAAGGAATGCCGTTATCAAAAGATTGAAAAGGCAGCACTTGCAGTCGTTTGGGCCTCACGATGCCTAAGACCATATTTCCATGCCCATCCCATCCTGATTCGCACAGATTTGCCACTTCGTACTATACTGTTCAAACCAGACCTGGGTGGAAGGATGATCAAATGGGCCATAGAACTCTCTGAATTCGACATATCCTATGAACCAAGAACTGCTATCAAGGCACAGGTCCTAGCAGATTTCGTAGTTGAATTAACAGGCTCTAGCCCAGATGCAGATCATTCACATTGGACAATATACGTTGGTGGATCTTCAAATAACAAAGGATGTGGAGCAGGAATTGTTATAGAAAGTGATGGCGGGGTACATCTTGAAATTTCGTTGCACTTTACCTTCACTACGTCTAACAATCAGGAGGAGTATGAAGCCTGCTTGGCCGGACTCAGAGCAGCACAAGATATTGGGGCCAAAACTATTACCCTATGTAGTGATTCTCAATTGGTCATCTCACAAATTCTTGGTGAGTATCAGGCCAAAGAACCTCTGCTGCAACAATATCTAGACTGCGTCAATGAGTTAAAACAGCGCTTCAATGAAGTTACTTTCAAGCATGTACCCCGCGAAGAAAATACACGTGCTGATATCCTCTCCAGGTTAGCCAGCACAAAGAAGGCAGGATGCACAACTACGGTTGTACAGAGTACCTTGGCGGAGCCAAGCATTTCCTTTCCTTCCTCAGTACATATGATTAAAAGCCGCTCCTTTGATGACAATTCCTGGGTAGCTCCAATAGTTCGTTATCTTGTTAATGGACAATTACCCACAGATGATCTTGAGTGAAAGAAACTAAAGAAAGAAGCACCTTACTACACACTCCTAGACGGACATTTATACCGCCGAGGTATTTCTGTTCCTTACTTAATATGCATAAACGAAAATGAGGTGCAAGCCGTTTTAGAAGAAGTCCATGAAGGCCAGTGTGGACACCATCCAGGGGCACGGAGTCTAATGAGAAAAATACTCAGGGCGGGGTATTGGTGGCCCACTCTGAAGTATGATTCTGCCTCATATGTTCAAAAATGCGATCAATGTCAACGATTCGCAAATCTTCATCACACTCCAGCAGAGGAAATGTCATCATCAATAAAGCCTTGGCCTTTCTATCAATGGGGCATGGATATCTTAGGGCCATTCCCAACTGCGCCCGGCGGAATCAAATACTTGATAGTTGGTGTTGATTACTTCACTAAATGGATTGAGGCAGAGGCAGTGGTGCACATAACGTCAGCCAGGACTCGAAGATTTGTATATGAAAATATCATTGCACGTTTCGGAGTCCCTGGACGCATAGTCACTGATAATGGCACCCAGTTCACAGATCGCAAGTTCACTGAACTTCTAGAAAATCTCAGCATTACGCAGATTTTCTCTTCTGTGGAACACCCTCAAACCAATGGACAAGCTGAAGTTGCCAACAGAGAAATCTTGAAGGGCCTCAAGAAACGCCTTGGTGAGGCAAAAGGAGATTGGGCAAATCAGTTATGCCACGTTTTATGGGCATACAGAACAACCCCTCACTCCACCACAAATGAATCTCCATATCGGCTGACATACGGAGTTGAGGCTGTCTCCCCATTGAATTGGCAGCCCCTTCAGCTCGAGTCCTCCATTTCAACGAGGAAGCCAATCCACAGAACCTTGCACATGAACTCAAGGTTTTGGCAGAGTTAAGAGAGGAAGCCTTTGTGAGGGACCAAGCTGTCAAAGCAAAGGCCGCCAAACGGTATAACACACGTATTTTTGAACGCCGTTTCAAAGAAGGAGATTTGGTCCTGAGAAGGGCCAATATTGGCAACAAATTTGCACACCAAGGCAAATTGGCACCAACCTGGGAAGGTCCATACCGGGTCATCGAGGCTCTGGGCAAAGGCACATACCGCCTAGAAAACTTAGATGGCACTCCGGTCAGGAATAAATGGAACATTTTAAATTTACGTATATATTACAGCTAGTTGGGTAATATGGTATGATCTTTTCCTCCTAACTCAAGGTTCTTCCTAGATATACTTTCCTTGAGAAGGTTTTGAAGAGACATACCCCAACTCAGCCCTTTATGTAGTTCCATTATTAATGAAATGCCTTCCTACATTCAATCTTCATTCTAACTTTGAATTGATTATCCATGGCAGAACTTGTTCCCATGCAGATAAGACAACGACTCCAAAAATTGAAGCATAGATGCATAACTCTTTATTCCATAAAGATCAATCAACATGCAACACAGCTTCACAAACGGAGTCAACAAAAAACTCCTTGGGGGGAAAGGATTGGTGTCACAGCTATATGCTGCACCATACCGACCCTAAGGTACAAAAAACTCCTTGGGGGGAAAGGATTGGTGTCACAGCTATATGCTGCACCATACCGACCCTAAGGTCCAGAAAACTCCTTGGGGGAAAAGGATTGGTGTCTCAGCTATACGCTGCACCATACCGACCCTAAGGTCCAGAAAACTCCTTGGGGGGAAAGGATTGGTGTCACAGCTATATGCTGCACCATACCGACCCCAAGGTCCTACAGGCCGCGTATGGAAGGAACTGGTGTCACAGCTATATGCTGCACCAATTCGTCCCCAAGGCCCTGCAGGCTTCTCGTGGAAAGAGCTGGTGTCACAGCTATATGCTGCACCACACTGACCCTAAAGTCCAGCAAATTTCCTGCGGAAAGGATCGGTGTCACAGCTATACGCTGCACCATACCAACCCGGGATTCAACAATTGTCATGTGATCAGGAGATACACTCCAGCCCAAATTCAAAAGGATGAACACTCCATCCAAAACTTGACTCCGCCTAACTACCAATGTTTTACGGAGTACATAATCAACAAACTCAAGCACTATCAACAAGTTCAAGTAAGTTCAACACTTGTAAAAATTGTGCTTCTTTGAAATTCCTAAGAGGCTATTCCGCCTCCTTACGGAATTCTACTTCTTTGAGATTCCTAAGAGGTTACTCCACCTTCTTACGGAATCCACTTTCATTGAAATTCCTAAGAGGCCACTCCGCCTCCTTACGGAATTCTATTTCTTTGAAATTCCTAAGAGGCAACTCCGCCTCCTTACGGAATTCTATTTCTTTGAAATTCCTAAGAGGCAACTCCGCCTCCTTACGGAATTCTATTTCTTTGAAATTCCTAAGAGGCAACTCCGCCTCCTTACGGAATTCTATTTCATTGAAATTCCTAAGAGGCAACTCCGCCTCCTCACGGAATTCTATTTCTTTGAAATTCCTAAGAGGCAACTCCGCCTCCTTACGGAATTCTATTTCTTTGAAATTCCTAAGAGGCAACTCCGCCTCATTACTGAATTCTATTTCATTGAAATTCCTAAGAGGCTACTCCGCCTCCTTACGGAATTTATTTCATTGAAATTCTTAAGAGGCTACTCCGCCTCATTACTGAATCTATTTCATTGAAATTCCTAAGAGGCAACTCCGCCTCCTCACGGAATTCTATTTCTTTGAAATTCCTAAGAGGCAACTCCGCCTCCTTACGGAATTCTATTTCTTTGAAATTCCTAAGAGGCAACTCCGCCTCATTACTGAATTCTATTTCATTGAAATTCCTAAGAGGCTACTCCACCTCCTTACGGAATTTATTTCATTGAAATTCTTAAGAGGCTACTCCGCCTCATTACTGAATTTATTTCATTGAAATTCTTAAGAGGCTACTACGCCTCATTATTGAATTTACTTCATTGAAATTCTTAAGAGGCTACTCCGCCTCCTTACAGAATTCACTTCAATGAAATTCCTAAGAGGCTACTACGCCTCATTATTGAATTTACTTCATTGAAATTCTTAAGAGGCTACTCCGCCTCCTTACAGAATTTAATTCAATGAAATTCCTAAGAGGCTACTACACCTCATTATTGAATTTACTTCATTGAAATTCCTTAGAGGCTATCCCACCTCATCGCTCAATTTTACTTCACCAGAATTTCAAAAAGGCTATTCCGCCTCGTTATACTTAGTCATATTTCATTAAGTCCTCAAATGAATACTCTGCCTTCTTAATATCATTTTACGAGGCATAAATACGACGGACTCAAACATTGCTAATATGAACAAGTATAGATTACAGAAAATATATTTTATTGAATATTGCCAAAAATTGATAAAGATCCAGAGCCTATCCTGGAACAAGGCAATATCATTAAAATTCAAAGAAAAACAAAACTTGCAAAAAGATTCAGGAGCTGGTCTTCAAGGGTCGGATGGCATCCCTTCTTGCTGGGCGGAGCTGAGCTAACTTTTGCCAGGTTTGGATAAACTTTGGGAGGGAGGCAAGTTCGCCAGGACATATTCTACACTGGGCGCAGGAACGTGACCCCCCTGAACAGGCACCATCAGTTCTCCATTAATGAATTCATAGTAAGGATGAATGCCTGCAGTGGTGAGAGCAACGCCTGGATTGCGATAACGGAGTTGGCGAACAGCCATGCTGAAAGCATCATCAATTGCTGCCTCAGCTGCATCTAAGGCAGATTGTAACTCCTTGTTAAGCCTCTCACTGGTGGCATCTGAAGTGGCTTTCTCAGCTTGCAGCTCTTGAACCTGTTTTTCAAGGTTATTGTATGCAGTGGCGGCTTGGTCCAACTCCGCCGCCCAGGCGTCTTCAGCAGTGGTTTTATTTATTTCAAAGGAAACCAACTTCTGCTGAAGTTCACTCACATCCTCGCCCAATTTTTGGTTTTGCTGATTCAAATCCGAATCTTGTTGTTTCAGCAGAACATTATCAGCCTTCACCTGGGATAGTCCACCCACCTCTTCGCCCAGCTTTACATTCTGCTCTTTTAAGCCAGAAACTTGCTTTTCCAGCAAGACTTTATCAGCTCTCACCCGAGCCAGCTCCTCCTCCAGCTTCTTGATGTCGGAGTCGGCGGTGTCAAGGTGTTTATCCTTGGCCTTGATCACCTCCGACAGCTGCTCATTATCATGTTCCAAGCTGCGTATCTTTTCAACAGACTCATGAAAAGATTCTTGAAACATGGTGGCCTCAGCAGCAACATCAGCTATACGTGGCACAGAGGCAAGGAAACCATCAATTTCTGCAAGGTGCCACCTTGCAGCTGCAGCAGCGTCTGGAATCTCTTTGAAGTTGATGTCGGGGCGGAGAATGAACTCCGGATCACGCCTCTCCGACTGGCGGGATCCCATATTTGCAAAATACAAAAAGGGATTCAGTCGAGACCCCGCTAAAGGCAAAGAGACGGATCGCCTGGATGACTCCCCTGGAACATCAATAAAGAAAACTGGTGTCCCCCGAGTAGCCAAGTCCAAGGCGGGATTCTCAGCCGGGCGGACTGGGGAAGTTTGAACTCCCTCCGCCTCATCCACCACAACTTGGTTTGGAGAGGCTTGAATTCCCTCCGTTTCCTCCCCCACGGCACCTTCTTCGAGGGCGCCTTCAACACCGCCCATATCAGCAGTAGTACCCACAACAGGTACCTCCTGAGTCTCTTCCAAGTTGATGGTGGTGTCAGCTGATGCTCCTTCCCCAATCTTCTTCTTGCCCTTATTCTTTCTTTTGAGCAAAGGTTGGCGATCCACTTCCTCTTCCTCCTCCTCAACAGCTTCTGGTTCTTGGCGTTTTTTAGAACGCCTTTCAACATCATCCGCTGAGGACCCTGCACCACCTTCCAAATTCACTATAGTAGTGGATGCAGGGAAAGGAAGAATCTTTGTCAGAGCAGCAGCCAAATTCCTCCTGGGCTGCACATTGTTCTCCGCGTCAATTTCCTTGCGGCTCATACGAATCTGCTTGATGCGCTCCATCCCAGGGAATTCAGCAATCTCTCCTGCAAAATAACATATATGAATATGGTTAGAAGACGCAGGAAAAAATAGGAGTAATATTCAATCAACATTGGAATTGTTAATGATAAAATATTACTTAAGTATCCCTGAGCATCCCGCCCAAGCAGCCTTCGACACAAAATCAGCTTATGGACGGAGTTGTACTCCTTCAACGTCCGGAGTACTTCCATAGAAGCAGCTGATAAAGCACTCTCCTCAACTTCATACGCTTGTTTAGTCAGGAGGAAGTGCTCATGCGTCCACGCTACTGGGAATTTATCAATTCCCTTCTTATTCCGCCAGAAGACGGGCTTATCCTTCCTAACGGAAACCTTCACAAAGCTCATCCTAAAGTGAAGTCCGCCTTCTTTGGCGGAGTCAGCAAACGCCTTGAAATTTAAAATCTTTGGCTCCGCCCGAAGGGTTACAAAGCCCATGCCGCCCGTTTTCACATTCACTCTCCTCATGATGCGGCAGAAGGCAAAGAACAACGCCACAGTGGGCGTAAACTCCAGATGTTCAGCCAAAACCTTGAAGCTGCGAACTATCCCCCAACCATTAGGGTGCAGCTGAGAAGGGGCGCAATCCAGGAATCTAAGTACGCCCATCTGGAATTTATTCAGTGGAAAGCGTACCCCCAACTGGGTAAATAAAATATCATACATATATGGTACGCTCATTTTGAGGACGATGGCATATACGTTTGAACGTCTTGGGCGAACGAATGATGAGCCTCCTTTCATACCGTTCATCTTTCCAAATTGGCACAGACAACTCCATCACCCCTCCACTCGTTGTTGCATGACGAGAGGAAGCATCTTTAACATCTTCCTCAACCCAACAATAGGGGTCAGTCTCAAGAGTCTTTTTCCAGTCCAGTCCATGCAACACAACATTCTGACACTCTGTCATCGTTATAACTTGTGTGTGGGAAACACCTCCTGATACAAACGAATGTACAGCATTACTAAAATACTCCACGCTGCTGTAAAACGTCGAATCCCTCCCAGTATAGAAAGCCTCATCTTCACTCTCAATATCCGAAAACATCGGATAAACAGAAACCCTAGAGCAAGACTCTGATCTTTTTCCTCTCATCCTCGTTTCAATAAACACACGTATAAAGAAAACAGAACCAACCCAATAACAATGAAGACAGGAAATAGAGGAAAAAGAGAGTTACCTTAGATTTCTGAAGAAGTGAAGAACTGCAACAACAAACGACTCGCAAGAAAGCAACGTTCAAAAGGCAGTTCCAATACGAAAGCGCAGAGAAGAAGATGAAGCGAAAAGTTTCCCCTCCTAAGAGTTTACCTATTTATAGGCATGGCTTGGGGGGAAGCACGTAAAGCCTCATTAATCTCAGAAACGTAACTACAGCCGTTGGATGAATTTAACACAATTACAGCCGTTGGATGAATCTCGAGACAGGCATCTTTTGGGCCGTATTTTCAAAATCCAAGGCCCACGATAATAACCTTGAAAACGTATTCAACTGCCATCCCACGCATTTATGTCCCATCATTGGAATGGCAATCATTACGAGGGCATACGTGGCAATGAGAGATTGAAGCGGCAAAACGCAGTTTCGAGGCGCATTAATGACAGGCGTGGTAAGTAATGTTGAAAGCATTAAATGCACGAAAACACTTGTCCGAAAATCCTGATCTAGCAAACGCCGCCTAAACCCATGCCTACAAAAGCTAAACTTAAGTGTTATAGCTCATTAAAGTGACTCCGCCAGTCACTATAACAAGCTAGGGGGCATATGATCCGGTCCCAACACCGGCCCCCAAGAGCATGGCTTTAATGCTTTGCCAGATCAGCATTTTGAACAAGAGAAGTACGCTTCAAGTACATTATAATTACTTTTATACGGAATGCATACCGCCAAGGTACGTTACCCCGCCAAGGCACGTAACTCCGCCAAGGCACGTAGCTCCGCCAAGGCACGTAGCCCCGCCAAGGCACGTAACTCCGCCAAGGCACGTAGCTTCGCCAAGGCACGTAGCTCCGCCAAGGCACGTTACTCCGCCAAGGCGCGTAACTCTGCCAAGGTGCGTTACTCCGCCAGAGCTTATTACTCTGCCAAGGTGGAAACTATTGAATATCTTATATACATGCATGAAATATTCCCAATGCATGGTACTCCGCCAAGCCATAGACTCAATACAGGCGGAATATTGAATTTCCCATACTGCGTAGCGAGCCCATACTTATAACCCCGGGACGAGATTGACTCTGTCTTGAGAGGTTGAAAATGGGAATCACGTTGTCACGCATAAAAGGGAAAAACAAATAAAATAATAAAGCATTCACGTTTTCCAAGTAAGTGGAAACACCCACTACAATAACAGTGCTTACAAACAGCGCAGGGACCCACTACCTTTCCAGCATAATGCCTGAAAACAAGGAACGGGTCCTACCAATAATGGAGCACCAGTAACAGGTATATAAACCTCAGCAACAAGGTATATGGGGGATCCCCAATTCTGAACCTTACACTCTCTTACTTGCATAATTCTCTCAGATTTGCTTTCTAAGTCTAAGAGTATTCTGAAATACTGACTTGAGCGTCGAAGAATAATTACAGGTACCACCCCCAATTGTGTCAAGGCAAAGAAGACTCCCTCAGGCGGACTATGACACCGCCACAGAGTATATTGCATTCCGCCTCAACGTACAAGGATACTCCGTATTTGCATTCATACGAATACTACTTTGTACCAGATTGACACTTCACGTATATCTTGAATTGTTCAACAAGCACACTTGTACACCCCCTGTAAAGAACAGTTCATAGGTCATATGAGAGTTATTCCTAAAATGTCCCTAGTCAAGTATTTACGTGGGGACATGTAAATACATTAGGACTGGTGTGTGAATGTACTGATGATCTGATCTCACAGATCATGGATATAAATGATATCAAGTCTTCACACGGGTACACATTAAGAGTAATGATATACTGGACAGACCCACCATGAGAACGTTGCATGGATCATTACATGAATGTCATAAACGATTCTCAATGTGATAATGGTATATGTAGTCCTTTAACCTGAAGTCACTACGATTCCTACATAAGGAGTTTATTGTTTTAATACAATCAAACGTCTTCTATTACAAGAGGACTATAAAGGTTGTGGTTAGGCAATGTACAAATTATGCAGAGGGATATGGGTGATGTAGATGGGATTTGTCTCTCCTATGTGACAGGAGTGATATCTATAGGCCACTTGATGGAGTGAGACTAAGGAAATGCATGGCCATGCTAGAAAGAATAAATATTGGATATTTATTCGGATAAAGTCTACTCCAGTATCAAGTAAAATAAATTGGACCGTACAAGGATGACACGACCATGCCTTGGGCCCAATTAGGATATCGTGACAAAAGGAACAAACATATAAAATAATTATCACTTATAGGTTATGTTGTTAATAAATAATATTCGGACATAATGATACATTTCTAGATGCCGCTCTTATTTTATATTAATAATAAAATAGTTTATTAATAATATAACCGAGTATTTTACCTATAGGGTCACACACATAGAGTAAGCCCATCAGAAAATAGCTTTTTATTTTAGTTGGACTAAAATAAGACTATTGGGCCTAACTCATTTAAAATGAGTAAGGAGCCCACTCTTTAGAGAGCAAATTAGGTCAAACCTAAGCCTATAAATAGAGCATAAGATGCTCATAGGCGGCGACCCAAAAGAGACACAAAAATACGCAAAAGTTGCAAAAGCTACACACCGTCAAACTAGCATTTGGAAGGTGTAGCATTTCTGGTGGGAGTACTCGTGTGGACTCCTAAAGGACGAGGCTATGATTGCTTCGATATTCTTCAAGAGGTAATCCTAAAACGTAATTTTTATGTGTGTTTGTCTTATGCTTTGAAACACGGTGCTTTGCAAATCCTATGGGAATCCTTGTATTTCCGTTGCTCATAGACTAGGGATTCCTAACAGTGGTATCAGAGCCAGGTTGCAAAACCGTGTTTTGGGCAAACATTTATTTAAAGAACATGTAAAAATAAAAATAAAATTTCTTTTATGAAAAGAATTGTAAAGGTTGAATCCTTTTGCAAAGGTTGCATCTTTTATTAGATATATTACAAAGGTTTCATTTTTATGAGATATGTTGCAAAGGTTGCACCTTTTGAAAGCTAATATCAATATATTTTGCTTTATGTATATTGATTTCTTTTCTCAACATTTTAATTAAAGAACATGTTTTTAGGATATGCTTTATTATATGAACATGTTGTATGTTGCAATGGTGATTATTTTATATGTGTTCTAATTATAAGGCATGTTTTATGTTTATTTAATTAAATTGAAATCAAGGGTTGTATGCAATGACGTCTAAATGCTTTCTCTTTTCTAATATGAATTGTTCATGTGAGATTGTGTTTAGAAAGTTTAAGAGTTAAACCCTAGCCGTAATGAAAACTAAGATTCAAAAGTTGAAACCTAGCCGTAATGGTATTTTATTTATTTGTAAATGTTACAAATAAAATATTTGATTTTAATATTATATTTTAAATTCGATTTGTAAAAGTTACAAATCAAATTTTTAATTATTTGTTAAAATTAAAGTTTGTAAGAGTTACAAATTTAAATAATTTATTCTTATTAATTTTAATAGGATTTGCATTGTTTGTGATCCTTTTAAAATGAATGTGATTTGTAAGAGTTACAAATTTAAATAATTTTATTCTTATTAATTTTAATAGGATTTGCATCATACGTGATCTTTTTAAAATTAATGTGATTTGTAAGAGTTACAAATTTAAATAATTTTATTCTTATTAATTTTAATAGGATTTGCATCATATGTGATCCTTTTAAAATTAATGTGATTTGTAGGAGTTACAAATTGATTCATATTTATTAAATTTAATATGATTTGTAGTTGTTACAAATAGAAGATAAGATCTTTATTAAATTTAATAATTTTAAAATCAAATATTTAATCCTTAATAAATTTGATAGGATTTGTAAAAGTTACAAATTAAAGATAAGATCTTTATCAAATTTAATAGGATTCAAAATAAAATATCTTAAACTCTAGAGATAAGGTCTAAAATTTAAACCTTGATCGTTCCTAAAAATTAGGATGATTGTTGAGACTCTAGAGATAAGGTTTAAAAGTTAAACTTTGACTATTCCTATTTTAGGATAATTGTAAGGGTCAAAAGATAAGTTTTCAAAGTTAAATCTTGGCCGTTTCAAAATTAAAGATTTCAAATTGTTTGAAATCATAACCGAATATTTTGAGCTGTTAATGGTCAGTGGGACGTTCTGGCTAGGAAAGACTTGGTACTTAAGCGGTCACTCCGGACCCACCTCTCTTTCCTGGGAACTAACCTGATTATAGTACTAAATTTTTGGGTTGGAACACCCCTTGACCCTGTCTGTTGAACGATCAACAGAGCCGCCAAACTTCTTTGCGTAGTTTTCCTTTTATGACCCCGCATGTTTAATTATGTGTTTTAAAATTTATTTTATTTTAAATACAATTGATTACTCTATTAATTGATTAATTAACACGTCCAGCGGTGAATGGTTATGGTCTTAGATTTTTTTATTTAATTTTAAATACAGCCTGCGTGCTGTGCCTTTCTCTATTCTTAAATTTCTTCTCTCAACCCTTCACTCGTATGTAAAACGAGTTTTCTTTATTACATTGTAATCTTGGAAAAGCCAACAAGGTGGGGACCTAGAAGAAACCTAGAGTGGTGATTCTTGATGGATATGACCTTGAAAGGAACAAAGGAGTGGTGACTCTAGGAGGATGGTGGTTTCAAGAAGTAGGACTTCATGAAGTTAAGACACCATAGTTCCTTTAGGTTTATTTTATTATATTTTATTTTCTAGGAAGACCATAACCATCTCACAATTTTGATTGCATGTTTTGGGGTTTTATTTTGCGTTAAAGCGTTTAATGAAAGTCGGTAATGAACAATAAGAAAATTGAAATCCCTCAAGCCTGACAATCATACCTTCCAATAAGTAATAACGTCTAACTTGATATAAATAAAGTGTAGGCCATGTCATAGTTGGGTGCCTTTATTTATGTTTAGTAGGACATGATTGGATAATTGGATTATCCAAGTATTATTAAGTTTTATTCAAATAGATTTTTTTCAATTGGATTGGAAAAACCTAAAGGTATGAACAGTCTAAAACGCGTTCTAATAAACAATAGTCATCAATGCTAGTTTCAATAAAGTGTAGGTTCTGCCAAAGCAGGGTGCTTTTGTTGATATTAGTAAAGGATGATGGATAATTGGATTATCCAACCATTTGTTATTGGACTTATCTAGGTAACTTTAATCAGATTGAAGAACCTAGAAGCGTTAATATTAAGTTTAAACGCCTTCTAATAAGTAACACTCGTCGAGACTAATGTCAATAAATAGTGGGCCTGCCAACGCAGGGTGCTATCATTTATATTAGTAAGGCACGATGGGATAATTGTAATATCCAAATTGTTTTATTAGGCCTAAACTTAACTAAGTTTTTCAATTGGATTGAAAATAACTTAGAGGCGTAAGGATTGAGCTTAAATTTATAAGATGAATAAGGGTAAAGAGTTACCCACTCAATCATCCAAGAGTTGCATGAGATGCAATTGGAAATATGTTTCCTACCTAAATAACCAAGGGTTGGGCGATCAGCCAAAGCTGACTCAACATTAGGCCAAATATTGATCTTGGCCCACTAGAAAAATCTTCCAATGGGATTTTTTTTTATGATTCAGTGAGGGTATTTGTTTTGAATCAAAATAGTGGGAGACAACATATTTATTTAATGACCAAAATTTAAATATGTTTTAAATAGAAGTGATAGATTTGCATGTAATTTGTTTTAGAATAACCATGATATACCAAATATTGTTTTGTTACAATCTGTCCTTTGGAAGGACACTTTATCTAAAAATGCCTAGATAGGTATTGAGACTTGAGAATTATCTTCATTAAAGATGAAGCGGCAGTGTGTCATGTTTGGCTTATATATCATCTATAGTTGGGTCTTGAATACCCTATGGAGTCTGCATAAACTCTGAGCTATAAAATGCAATATGAGTATATGGGAGATATACGATATGATCGTATACAGACTTTATTAAGGCCAAGTTGGTCTGGAAGTCTAAAAAGTGATCAAGAAAGGAAATTGTTTCCAGTTTTAGCCAGAATAAGACATTGAAATAATTTATCTAAAGAACTTGAAGGAGTTCAAAAGATAGGGAAGTAAGACTTCCACTACAGGTCATGTTATAGAAGTCAAGTTATTTTACTTCACTAACATTAGTATCAGATACTAGTAGTAGATCTCAAATTTTGAAAGATCAAGGAAGTAGATCACTTGTTAAGGGTGGAGAAATCTGTGTAAAATTAAGCAAAAGTTGCTATAATAAAGATAAGATCTTTTACCTATTGGGCTAGTTAGTGAACTAGACATTGTGCATATTGTTTCTTGTTGGACAAGAAATGTTTTTCTTATTATAAAATAACTTTATAGATGTTGAT
Organism: Clitoria ternatea; assembly: GCA_037962975.1. NCBI lineage: Eukaryota > Viridiplantae > Streptophyta > Magnoliopsida > Fabales > Fabaceae > Clitoria > Clitoria ternatea. The sequence goes on from CM075670.1 coordinate 160,914,862, forward strand.
GCACAATTGAGTAATGGATTCCACATCCTAAATCTCAAAACACCCATTTATAACAACTACCAAAGTAGGTTAAAATAAGTGATTTTGAACCTTACTTACATGGTATTGTCTCCTAAGGCAAATGGATAAGAAACACATTTTCTAAATACCATTAATGTGGTTATATGGACTCTTTTTAATTTTGGAATCAATGGAGACATGTAAATCTTATTTATTGGAGAGATAATTGAGACCTCATTCATTGAAAAGATGAGTAATCTATTATCTAATACATAACGATGTAATTGGCCCTATAGGAACAATAACTAGATATGTTTTTCAATACTTCAACATACTAATTGAAAAGTCAATGAGAATGGATTTATGTAACATAAGTTAGAAAGTCTTTGAAAAGTTCAAAGAATTCATAATGAAGTGAAAAACTAAATTGACAAGACAATTAAAGCTCTTGATTAGATCAAGATAGCAAATAATTTGAGTTATAAGTTTAATAACTATCTAATAGAGTGAGAGATTACCTCTTAACTCATTTCTCATGGAATGCCTTAATAGCATCTCTACGGGGAAAAGTCAAACCTTGTTGGACATAGTTTGATTATTGATTATTATCAAACATCTCTAACTCCTTCAATGTTTCTTTATTAACAAAATTTCCATACTTAACCATGTTCCATCTTAGACTTTCTTAAAGAAACCATATATGATATGGACTACGAAGAAACCTAGTATGTCTTTACTAATAATTTGGAACTATGATGCTTCTATAGAGCATCCAACTCTGACAAGGTCGGATCCAAATTAGATAAATGTCTTCTGTGAGATACCCAAAGAAAGCTAAGGGTTATTAATTCTACAATCCATCTGAGAATAAAAGGCTTGTTGCTTAGAATGTTGTATTCTTGAATAAGAGTATATCCCTTAAAGAATCAGTGGGAGGATGGTAGAACTTGAAGAAATTCAAGTATCACAAAGAATTTAAAAGTCAAGGATGGACTTGGAACAGAAATCACAAAATGTTGTGAAATCCTTAGCTCCGGTAGCACAAGACTTGTGTAAGATCAAATAGGATATGTCACCAAACCTAAAAGATATGGATATCTTATAAATCAAGAAGGAGGCATATTGCTAAATGACTAAGCTTCTTATGAAGAGGCTAATGCAAGTTTAGATTCTAAGACATGGCATAAGACCATGGGATTTGAAATGGGTTCCATGTATATTAACAAGGTATGAACCTTGGTTGACGCACCTAAAGGGTAAAACCTATAGGATGCAAGCGGGTTTTCAAAAGGAAAACTAAACATGGATGGTAATAAAAGTACCTTTAAAAGCAAGATTGACAAAATTCAATTAGCTTAAAAACCATTTAGATCCTGCTTATTGTAGCAGTATACCACCATTATGAGATATGGTAGATAGATGTCAAGATGGAAATCATCTTGAGGATGTGTATGTAACACAACCTAAAGGCCTTTTATGACTAAAACATCTAGGAAGGTATGTGAACTGCAAATGTTCTATTTATGGACTAAAGCAAGCTTTTAGAAGCTAGAATCTTCATTAAAGAATAAAGATAAATCTTGTGACTATAAAAGGGTTAGTAACTGCATAATTATAGTTCTAGTATTACATGCAGAAGACATGCTTCTTCTAGAACTAATAATATTCTCATTCTATAGTCAAGAGTATCCTTAAACACTTAAGAAGGACTAAGGATTTAATCTTGATAAATGGAAGATGAGCTCGTTGTAAAGGTTACATCGATGTCAATTTTTGAGTAGTTTGAAAGACTTAAGATTGTAATCAAAATATATGTGTTGTCAAGATGGTTACGATGTATGCTTGAAAGGTTCAAAGCAAGAAACAATCATTGGTTCTACTAATAAATCTAAGTATTTTGCTATGCTAAATTACAAAAGAAGTCAATTTACATTTAATCATTCCAAATGTTTTGTATCCTATGAGTTTCCACTGTGATGACAATGGAACCATAGAACAATATAAGGAAGTGGATTAATTCAAGCATATACTTAAATAGTTCCATCTTTGGAAGATGTGAAAATATGCAATGTGCATACCAACAAAATTGTTGGGAACCCACTAGTAAAACCGCTTACGTAGTAAAAGCATAAGGGCACTGTAGACGTCGTTGGGCACTAACCTTATCGGCTCTAAGTGCAAGTGGGAGATTGTTGGAAATATGCACTAAAAGCCTATATAGGTTCGCATCATTTTGAATAAATCATTTTTTGTTAAATAGTTTAATAACTTTTACATATCCTTGGAGTAATAGGTCATATGAGAGTTATTCCTAAAATGTCCCTAGTCAAGTATTTACGTCGGGACATGTAAATACATTAGGACTGGTGTGTGAATGTACTGATGATCTGATCTCACAGATCATGGATATAAATGATATCAAGTCTTCACACGGGTACACATTAAGAGTAATGATATACTGGACAGACCCACCATGAGAACGTTGCAAGGATCGTTACATGAATGTCATAAACGATTCTGAATGTGATAATGGTATATGTAGTCCTTTGACCTGAAGTCACTACGATTCCTACATAAGGAGTTTATTGTTTTAATACAATCAAACGTCTTCTGTAATAAGAGGACTATAAAGGTTGTGGTTAGGCAATGTACAAATTATGCAGAGGGATGTGGGTGATGTAGATGGGATTTGTCTCTCCTATGTGACAGGAGTGATATCTATAGGCCACTTGATGGAGTGAGACTAAGGAAATGCATGGCCATGCTAGAAAGAATAAATATTGGATATTTATTTGGATAAAGTCTACTCCGGTATCAAGTAAAATAAATTGGACCGTACAAGGATGACACGACCATGCCTTGGGCCCAATTAGGATATCGTGACAAAAGGAACAAACATATAAAATAATTATCACTTATAGGTTATGTTGTTAATAAATAATATTCGGACATAATGATGCATTGCTAGATGCCGCTCTTATTTTATATTAATAATAAAATAGTTTATTATTAATATAACCGAGTATTTTACCTATAGGGTCACACACATAGAGTAAGCCCATCAGAAAATAGCTTTTTATTTTAGTTGGACTAAAATAAGACTATTGGGCCTAACTCATTTAAAATGTGTAAGGAGCCCACTCTTTAGAGAGCAAATTAGGTCAAACCTAAGCCTATAAATAGAGCATAAGATGCTCATAGGCGGCGACCCAAAAGAGACACAAAAATACGCAAAAGTTGCAAAAGCTACACACCGTCAAACTAGCATTTGGAAGGTGTAGCATTTCTGGTGGGAGTACTCGTGTGGACTCCTAAAGGACGAGGCTACGATTGCTTCGATATTCTTCAAGAGGTAATCCTAAAACACAATTTTTTTTTGTGTTTGTCTTATGCTTTGAAACACGGCGCTTTGCAAATCCTATAGGAATCCTTGTATTTCCGCTGCTCATACACTAGGGATTCCTAACAACATATTGGTGATAGAAATCACATAATGAAGTGATACGATATGTGATGTATGACCGAGTTATGAACTTTGATTTTGAATTGTGAGAGGAATCCCTAATGTGAAAGCCTAGTATGCGGTTGAGAACCCTATTTTGACCTCAAAGTTGCGTACTTCCTACAAGTTTAGTAGCTCGTTTAGGCTTGAATCAATTTATAGCCAACAATGTGTGAATGAGACAAAGGATTATTAGGCGATTTGACCATGACTTCAGGATGGATGAATCCCAATGATGTGGTATTTACCCCATGATGATTATAATATATGATTGGTACACCAATTTAAGGTGAAGTTAATTAAGATTTGAAGATTAGTATGGCTTGATGGATGCCAAATTAGTTGTAGAATGATGATGAAATATGAATATGTTAGTTGTGGACTGGTGAGGATTGTCACTAAGTCTTATGTGGACTGGTATCGTTTGAATATGTGTGACCGATGTGAGCAATGGGAATACAAAGTATTGGTCCCGATATGGCCTTACATGCCATAGGCATTGTGGCAACATGCACATATGCGCCGACTTTATGTGTTTGTGGCAACCACTACGGGATTGGGATGCCTTCCTGTTTGTCGAATGCAGCAACACATAGGCCGGACAGGTGTAGGGATTGTAGCTGCTTATGGTGAATGTACTGCGCCTATCTGGTCGTATTGAGTATGAACATGTGTGCTCTGATGGATTTTGGGAAGTCCGATGTTACTTCATGGTGTTATTGAACTCTGATGGTGTGTGGCCTGAAGTATGGCCTTCCGATGTATGTGTCAGGGATAAATTTCGAGGACAAAATTTCTTTTAGGTGGGGTGGATTGTAACATCCCGAATTTTATAAAAAATAATTAAATATGAGGAATAAATAATAAATAATTATATATAAGTTGGTTTATGTCCCGAAAATATTGGAATAATTAAATTGGGATTTATTATGAAAAATTATAATTTATTGAGACTAAATGAGATAAAATTTCACGCGGTTAAAATATAAGCGTTGGATCAAGTATCTCCGATTGAGATACCGTTGGTCAGGGCTGTTAAGAATATTATTGGGAGTCCGAATATATAATCGGAATAATTTTTAGATTAAGTATTGAGCCTGAACTAAGATCCTGTATGTTATAAAACGGTAGAGTTTAATAAAAAGGATTAAAATTTAAAACAAGCCCACCCATTTCTCTTCTCCATTCACGTTGGCTTCTTCCTCTAACCATCTTCATTCCTTGTTTCTTCTTCTCTCCCCTTTTCTCTTTGCAAAACCATGCATCTCCCTCCATGACCATTACCTATAAAAATTTCTTGGTCTCCATGGATTCATGAAGCATGAGTGGAGTATTGGAGGAAAGCTTGGTTCTCCTCCTTCTCTTTTTCCTCATTTTCGTGTTTGGCATAGAGCTAGGAGAAAGAGGTATGATCTTGAACACCCATGGCTTTAGTTTATGGTTTTGAGCCTATTTAAGTATTGTGATGGGAGATTGGGTGTTATTTTGATGGAAAATGGCTTGGGGAACCAAACCCTAGCTTATGAAACCATTGGGGATTGTTGTTATGGTTGTTAAGGGTTTGAGTGATATGTTGTTAGCTCATGAGTGCTTGAGATGATGCATATAAATGGGTGAAATTGATGATTGTTGATTATTGGTGAAAACCCTAGGTTTAGGAATTTGGGGCTTTTGGCCAATTAATAGGTATTAATGATTTATGCTTTAGAATGGGTCTTGGGAAGATTGGAATTGATTATTTGTGGTGATGGTTGGGTTTTGATGGAACCCTAACTTTAATATATTGGGGGAAAATGTAAATGGTTGTGTGAGTAGAGTGTAAGTTTAATGATGTTAGAAAATGATGTTAATGATAAGAGATAGCCATTGATGATGAATTGACGAATCTTGATAATGGTTATTGAGTTCTGATGAAAACTCTTGTCTTAAGAATTTGAGGGAATACATGTATGGTGGTTAGGAAGGTTGAATTGAATGTAGGTAGGAAATACCCAATGTAGGTGTTAATATGAGTATGAAATGATGAATATGAACACCAAAGCCATGGTGAATTTGAGGGGTTAGTGAAATGAGTATGTGTCTTGATGGGGTCTTAGACCATTGGTGTGCCATATGGGATTGTTGATGGATAATGGTTTGATAGGAGCCAAGTGGCTCATGATGAACTTGAATGGGAAATGGATAGTTTGAGTAATAAGGAACACATTACGAATGATGAGAATAATATTGATGTTGTTAGACGTAGCTGGCCCTTTGAGATCTAGAGAACCTTGGTTTTGGGAAAGGAATTCCCGAAGCCTAACATAATGGTATGAATTGGTGTTTTAGCAAGTCTAGGACTTGATATTGGGCTTATGATAAGCTAGCAAATGTTTAGAATTATGAGGAATGCCTTGAGATGGCTTATTAATTGTATGAATGCATATGTATGTTGTGTAGATTGTGTTCCGGACTATATGGCAGAGCTTTTGGAGCGTGTATTTGGATTTTGGCTTTTCCCTCGAGGTAGGAGAGGAGTTTACATTTAAACTGTATGAGTTATATAATTGATGATTATTGTATGTTATGATACTCATGCTTGCCTTGCCATGTTTATAGTGAAATGATATGAATGGCAATTATTGGCTATTGATGATGATATATATGTATGTATATGTGATGATGATGAATGGTTAGCTATCCCTTGGAGGGAATGATGTGTTGTTGATAAACCATCCTTGAGGGGATGAAGCATATGTTTGAGAATTGAGATTTTATATGGGTGTTTGGTAATAAATGTGATAACCATTGTGATGGTATTGATGATAAGGTTGAAAGGTAATTCATAATCGAGAAACTCATAGAGTCAAATTGTGTGTTATGTGATTTTGATGGCATGTTATAGTTCCAATAGCCTTTATATGTAGTTTATGACTTGTAGAAATTGGAATGGGCCAATTCCATTGAGAATAGGCCCTTGAGTTGCACAAAAGTGCCTCAAAATGGGTAAAACGCATTTATGCACATAAGTCACTCATTTTAAAGGATTTTTGAGTAAGGCCGGTGGCCACACGTCACAAATAATGTGTTTTAGCCTGTGTCAAAATTTGGTGACATTCCGATGTCATATGCATGAGTTTTGGTAGTTGAGAAGTTCATTTTGGCACAAAATCTGCATAATTTCTGTAGAATGACAGGGCGTAATCGATTAGCCGTTAAGGTATAATCGATTACCAGGCCTCTATCCTTCATCTAATCGATTAGGAATCATACTGTAATCGATTATGGACCATCTTGAACCAATGTAATCGATTGCGTTCGAAGGTGTAATCGATTATGTACTAAAACAGAAACAAGGTAATACTCTAGTCGCGTAATCGATTATGCACAACACCTGATACATTATACCACCAACAGAAGCATTGTAATCGATTAGCTCCTACCCCATAATCGATTATCACTAGCTAAATTGATTAAATCATCTTAGGATTTGCATCTTTACTTCTTTTGGGTACTTATCTTATCCCCCTTGGACTTTTAGGCCTACTTGACAATTAAATGGAGTATTCTAAAACCTTCTTCCAATCCCATGTATACTTTTAGAGTAATTACAAGCGAATCCACTAGGGGAACATGTGTGGTTTGTCTTAGTGGTGATTGGGGAATGGCTTAAGGCCTTGGCGAGGTGTGTGTATGCCTATGTTATGTTATGAATACATATATGCTTCACCACTATGGATATATTGTGAATCTTGATGAAAAGTAAATGATGTGATTATATGGCACACCTTGGTTGATGATGGAACTAACAAGGGGATAATTGAATAGTAATAAGTTATTATAACATAATGAATTTGAAAAAATGTTAATGATGAATAAGAATGAATGATGAATGATAATGTTGAATGAAAAGGGACGTTGTTGTTGAACACGCCCTAGAATGTTTTATTGATGGGCGTAGTGCTAATATGATTAATACAAGTATTGACTTGTATGTACAATATGCAATGATGATTGTTGAAATTATGTTTTAGGGTATCTTATTGGTTTCCATGCGTGGATAAATGCTATGATGATTGATATGCTATGGGGATTTATAAAAATGTGAATGTTGTGCCTTGAGGGGCCTTGTGATTGATTGTATGCCAATGATAATAAAAACCAAATATAAAATATGCCCCTAATTGAGAGGGTGAGATATCCTTGCGAGGTCGATTGGTATATGCATTATTGCATTTTGCATTCATGGCATGGCATAACATTGAATATGTGGTTGCGATCACAATGATGAAAGATCCTACGGGATTCTATGAAGGGAGTGCCCCTTGTGAGGCGGGAAACCAACTTGATGATGATATGATATTGAGCCGGTGGTTGCGATCACCTGGTTATGGAAAGTGAAAGGCCCTGCGGGGACCATTGTATGATGATGAGCCAGTGGTTGCGATCACTTGGTATTTGAAATGAAAAAGGGCTTGCGAGTTCCTATGATGCCTGTGGTTGCGATCACAAGGCGGGAGTACCCCTTGCGAGGCGGGAAACCATTATGAATTGTTGAACGTGGTTGCGATCATGAGAAAGCTCGTTGCGAGGCCGCTAGAGGGAGTACCCCTTGCGAGGCGAGAAACCCATGAATATGAATGAATGATTATGGTGGTTGCGATCACCCGTTGTTATGAAATCGGATCCGTTGCATATGCATTGAACAGTTGACATATGCATTAGCCTTAAAAGCATGGCATTTGAGATGGGATGGCCACGAGAGATGATAAACCCCTTGCGAGGAGGAATGAAATAAAGATTTAATAAGATGATGATAATGATTATGAATGCCCTTGTTGATAAGTGGCAATGTGATTGAGTATGTGCTTGTGCTTGCTTATGTTTGAATTGCGATTCATGAGGCTTGTATGCCTATTATAATAATGTGATGATGATTGAATGATAAATTAATGATTTTATAGCGAAGCACACATGATGATTATATGCATATACACTTGATCACAATATATTTATATTCGTCATTTTGAATGTATAACTCACTCTCCCATATGGTCTCCTTTTTAGCATTGTGATGCAGGTTGCCATGGGATGAGTTCAGATTTTAAATCAAAGCTTTAGTGAAGGTAAATAGTGGTACAGGAAGTGCCTTGGCCGGCATCATTTGTAAACTATCATGTATTGAATTTATGAAATGAATAAGTTGCTTATGATGATATAGAGGATTTAGTGATTTTGGATATGTATAAGATAATCCCTTGAAATTGTGAATGGTGAATATAAATGTAGTATGTAAGAGATGATTTAATGTGTACTAGAAGGATTGAAATTGAATGATGAACATTGACGATTGTGGAAGTTGGGAAAAGATCCCCGTATGTATACGTATATATATATATATAATTGTGTCTTAGGTAAGGCATGTGTATGTTGTGAGTGAATTAGACGAGCTTTGTTTCAGTAGGTATATGTCGGATATTTGCATGCTTTGCCGAGCCTTTTCTCATATCATCATATATGGGACTAGGCGTTTGCCTGGTATACACATTCTTCTTCTGCTGTAAATTCTATTATTTTTGTATACCGTTATGGGCAAGTTAGCTATCGATCCAGTTATATCTTATGAAATCGTACGCTTTCGGTTTTCTGTGATTCGGGTCTTGGGGTAATCGTTGAGGTGTTTAGAAATATTTCAAACACAAAAAATTTACCCACATTTTTATTAATCATTATGTTGATTACATCGGGATCTGAGTCCGGAAAACCGGGGTGTTACATTTGTACCTCATCGTCACTATACAATTAATTTTGGCGTCCATCATGCCAAACCAACTATCAAATCTTAATTAACATCACCATAAATTGGTGCACCAACCATAGATTTCAATCATTGTAGGGTAAATACTACATCATCGAGCCTCATCCATCCCGAAGTCATGATCTAATCATCTAATAATCCGTTGTCTCATTCACACATCGTTGGTTATAAATCGATTCAAGTCTAAACGAATCACCAAACTCACATGAAGTATGTGACCTCAAGTTTAAAGTAGAGTTCACGGTCATATAATAAGTTTTCACATCAGAGATTCTCCTCATAGATCATAACCAAGGTCCATAAATCGGACATATAACTCACATCATATCACATCACTATGTGGTTTCTATTACCAATATAACATCTTTTAAATAAAAATGGAGGTAACAGCATGATTAGACTTCTATTCATCGACTCATAATCACGCATGTTATCCTTATGTCATATCACAACCCATAGTTAATTTCATGATTCATGACATCAAAGGCATACAATTTAGTCCAAAGTCATATCATAAATTCTCATATCTCATCTAATGCCAAATCATACCCTAATTTCAACGTTATCATTCATCCACTATTCAGGGGTCATATTCATTATTCACATTCCACCTCATGACAATTCTAGTCTCAACACTTTGTTTCCCAATCAACTTCATTATAGGTTAGCTAACCATAAAGCTTAGCCAATCATCATACTTAGTAAAATCAAATGGTCATTTAGTACCCGTTGTGGAATTCAATCACAACATCAAATCATCTTTCCTTAAAATATCGTAGAGCCTAAACCATCGAAGGATCAATTTTCACACGGCTCATTCACGTAAAATTATACTAAGTCGAGTTAGAGGTATCACATCTCATAAGTCCAAATTTAATTAATCATTCATTTGGCTTCCATACACACTAAAAATTAAACCCATTTAATTCTCTAAGGATATCCATCTTGACAATCCTAGTCCTTATGTAATTCAATCATATAGGTAATTATGCATATAATTTACCATTCACTCATGTGCCCACTCTAGGGAGACATGGCATATCAATTAAATCATAATGTACATGTAGGGTCCTTATGCCTAAGGACATGAAATCCATTTCTTATTCATAGTTACCCATATTAGGGAACTCTTTCACTATTTTTTATTCAATCAACTCAAGAATATAAGTCTCATTTCATTCAACAAGCATACCTCGGCTAAGAGCCACAAGTATGAATCAGGCAAGAGGCGTAACCAACAATCTAATTCTAATACATATTTCATGATTTCAAGATCCATGGTCTATCACCATATCAATTTACAATTCGATATATCATACCCATGGTCACACATGGTATAATTCCATTATCAAGTTAATTCATACTCATCACCTCAAATTCATGAATTCAATATTTCATGTTCATGATCAACATATGACATGGATCCATCATGAAGTCATTTCATATTCAATTTTATATCAATCATCAATGCATAACCATAATATACTCATCAATAGAAGGAAATAAGGTAAGGAACTTGGCCGATCTTACACAAAAAGAAACATATTAATCACATCGAGGAAATTCATTCACTCATATTCAATCTCATGAGTCCGTCATGATTATCAACAAGCAACTAGGCTCTACCACTGCATCACACATCCTTGACAACAAATTGGGCACATTTCCATAAACATTAATCATAGCCCATTATCAATAATCTACAACGAATCCAAAATGGGTAAACAATGTCCCTATAGTCGATTTATAATTCCTAGTCAATTGATCATTCACAAATCCTTATAAAGCAACCAATGTTTTGATATAATATCACTCACTAGGCAATTATCACCCTTAAATCCACTCTAAGGATCCAAATCCGAATAATGAGCATCTAGCTTTAATCATCACCAAAACCTTTCAATATTGAGCAACTATGCCCTAATCGACCATAATATCAATTCAATACGGAGCAACCTTGCTCAAACAATGATTAATGGCTTCTATACTAACAAACCTGTTCTAGCAAAATCAACAACACCTTTACAAAGCAGACCCATGCTCTGATACCACCTTTATAACACCCCCGGTTTTCCGGACCCAAATTCCGATGTAATCAAGATAATAATTAATAAAAATGCGAGTAAATTTTTTGCGTTTGAAATAGTTTCTAAATACTGTCTCGACTACATCAAGACCCAAACCATAGAAAATCGAAGAGTGAGATTTATATAAATGTAACTGGATCGACATCTAAATTTCCCATAATGGTATAGAAAAGTAGTAGAGTTTACAATGGAAGAAGAATATGTAACATCCCAAATTTTAAATTAGAGGATTAATTAAGAAAATAAATGTTGACAAATTGAATGTAAGTTATTTAATACCCCAAAATATTGAAAACAATTAAATTAAGAATTTTAGAGACTGTTAATGATTTATTGATATCGGTTAAGCTGAAAATAAGCCCGATAGGAATATGGGTGTCGGACCAAGTATCTCTAATTGAGATGATATTGGTCAGGGCTATTGAGAATAATATTGGGAGTCCGAGTATATATTCGGAATAATTTTTAGATAAAGTATTGAGCCCAAATAAAGAGCCTGTTAGTGGTAAAACGATGAAATTTTAATGAATGGAATTAAAAATAAAGCAAAAGCCCAAATTTCCCTTCCTCATTTTCGTGAGTTTTGCTGAGAAAGTTGGGAAAACACACATTTTCTTCTTCTCTTATTTCATTCTCCAATTATCCTTCTCCCCTTCTTCTTCTTCTTCTTCCTTCTAAAACCCTAATCTTGAGTAGTGAGCTCCCTCTTCCATTTTCGTTTGCAAGAAGCTTGGAAGGAAACTGATAAGGGTTGATTAAGCATTGATTTCATGACTCATTTGAACTAATTTTGTAAAGAATTTGAGCTAAATTAATGAATTATTGAAGGAAGTGAGCATGAATCTTTTAATTAATGATGGATAAATGTATAAAAGAAATATTGTGTTAAAGCTCTTGGAAAGTTGCAGGAAATTCAACAGGAAGGCAAGACAAGGTAAGCAAGCTTGAGCTTGAACAAGTTGGAGAGCATAAGCACCTCTCACGCTTGAGCGTGAATACTAGACGCTTAAGCGTGGATTAAGCATGGGCAGGCATGAATTAAAGGAGACAAAGAGGCATCAGGACCCCTCTCACACTCAAGCGTGGGAATGAGCCGCTTGAGTGTGAGCTCGAGAGCGCCCAAGCGAGGAGTAAGCGTGAGCATGACTAATGGATAACGAAGCATAAGCCGAGCGCGCCTGAGCGAGGAACCAGCATGGATTAAGCATGGAACAAACATACTGAACAAAAGAAAACCACGCTTAAGCGTGATTAAGATGGTTTGAGCGTGGAACATTTAATGAGTATCAGGACCCTTCACGCTTGAGCGTGACCATCAAGCTCAAGCGTGACTCATGCAGTATGGGATTTTTCAATTTAATATTCACCAATGGTGCGATGCCAACTCACCCACTTTCTTGTGTTTCTACAAGTCTCTGAAAGATGCTGCATGGGTTCTACGCAAGTGGGCAAGGGAAGCTGAACCATAACTCCTATAAATCAAGCTGCAAATAATATATCCATCATCCCTGTAATCCCCTGTATTTCCCTCACAATCCAACCTTTTCCATTATCTTTTGTATTTATATTTTGAGGGTGAAACTGCAAAGCATGAGTAACTAAACTCCCTTATGGGATTGGCTGTAATCCATTCAACACTGAAGTAATGCTGTTGTAAGTTTTTATTTAGTAATGAGATTTGATAAGTTTCTGTATTTCCTTCTGTGTTTAATGCCTGAAAGTACTTGATCACTATTTTCTTGTTTTAAGTTTTCTCAAGTATGCTGGGAAGTGACTTTTGAAAGCAGATCTAAAAGAAATACTTGTTGTGAGTAGGTAGCCAGGGATGGCGTCTAACGCAATAAACGTCAAAACAATCGATCGATAATGCTGGGATGATTTCAAAGTGACTGAGGGATCAGCGGTTTGAAATCATTCTTATGAATTTTGTAGTCGAGGGATCAATACAAATGACTTTGATTGTGACGTAGAAATTATCTTTTTGATTTACTTATATAAAAACTTATGCAGCTTACAGAAGGTGAAGATGTGATGAAGCCAATCCCTATTTTACAAAACTGATTTTTCCAACACTGTCATCTTTTGCAGAATTTCACTCTCTGTTATTTATTCACTTTCTCATTCAACATCATTCAAAACAAAACAAAAACCAAAACATTCTGCCAAATCAATTCAAAACTAAGATCTTCATTCTAACACCTCCTCAGTGGAACGACAACTATACTATATTACAACTTCTGTGTTTAAACTTGGCACATCCACTGCATTGAGTTCATCTTATACAAACTTGATTCTCTTTCATTTGAACTCTTCATTCTAATATATCAAAAAGACACCAACAAGTTTTGGCGCCGTTGCCAGGGAGGTGATTTAAGTTTGAATATTTTAGCATTGAATTGACAAGACAGTGTAAATAAATTTGTTTTCAATTTTGTTTTTATTTTTTTTAGTAACCTTGCTACTTTGAGTACTTGATTTATGATCTTGAGAGGACAGGGTACAAAAGAACAACTTGCATTTGATCCAGAGATAGACAGGTTCCTCAAGAAAATCAAGAAAGCCAAGCAGAACTTCCACGTAGAACAAACTTCCTCTGATACAATGGATGTCAACAGCAACAATCAAAACCCACCAAGGAGAACACTTGGAGACTATGCTTTACAGCAAGGGCCAAGATATTTCTCAAGCATTGTAGTTCCAAACACTGTCAGAGCATTAGAAATGAAACCAGCATTTCTTAGTTTGATTAGTTCACACCAATTTACTGGAATGTCAAGTGAAGACCCGTATACTCACTTGGCCACATTCTATGAATTGGTTGGAACCATGGGATTTAACCAAGATGTTATTGATGCTGCATATTTAAGACTATTTCCTTTCTCTTTAGCAGGAAAAGCAAAGGAATGGTTACAATCTCATCCAAAACAAAGTTTAAATAACTGGAACATAGTTGAAGAAAAATTTCTACAAAGGTTCTTTCCTCCATCTAGATTCATCAAGGCCAAATCAGATATTACAACATTTAGACAAGGCCAAGATGAACCTTTTTGTGAGGCATGGGAACGCTTTAAATCACTGCTCAAAAAATGCCCAAACCATGGACTTGAAGATATTGCACAACTTAATATTTTTTACAGTGGTTTAAGGGCTGACACTAAAATGATTTTAGATGCAGCAGCAGGAGGAACAATGATGACAGTGGATGCTGACCAAGCCACAAGGATAATAGAAGCTTTATCCTCAACAGACTACCAAGCTCAACATGATCGTCAGCAAGTTCAAAGGAAAGGAGTCCTTGACTTAAACACCATAGATGCCATTTTAGCACAGAACAAAATTCTGACCCAACAATTAGAAGCATTGACCAAAAAGATAGCCAATCTTCCACAACAATTACATGCAGTACAATCATCACAACCAGGGCAACAACAAATGCCTACAACATGTAACTTTTGTGGAGGAGATCATCTCAATGAGAACTGTGGCTCACAAGAAGCAACTGTATACTTCATGAACAACCAAGGAAGGTCTGGTAATTTCAATTCAAATTTTTCTAACCAACCATTTCAGGGATGGAGAAGTAACCAAAACCAAGGCCAAGGATGGAAGCAAGAGCCCAGCTCTTCTAAACCATATCAAAATAATGGTCCTTCTTTGGTGGAGAGAACTTCTAGATTAGAGGACACCTTGGAAAAATTTATGCAAACTTCTTTAGCAAGTCAAAAGAACAATGAGGCATCACTTAGGAACTTGGAAACACAATTGGGACAACTAGCCCGACAACTTGCTGAGAAACAGAAGCCTTAGTATGGAGCAAACACTGAAACAAACCCAATAGAGCATTGCAAGGCTGTGACCACACTGACTGAGGAAATAACTGAGGAAGAAGATGGACATGATACTATCATCTCTGAAGCAGTACCTTATAACACCAAAGATCCAGGGAGTTTTTCTATTCCTGTTACTATTGGAAATCTTTCAAAAAGTAAAGCTTTATTAGATCTTGGTGCTAGTGTAAATTTGATGCCATTATCCACACTAAAAAGTATAGGGGATTTTTCAGTAAAGCCAACAAACATGACTTTAAAAATGGCAGATCAATCAATAAAAACCCCTTATGGTATTGCTGAAAATATTGAGGTCAAAGTTGATAAATTTGAATTTTATGAGAACTTTGTTGTCATAGATATGGAGGAAGATTCTGAAGTCCCTCTAATACTGGGGAGACCATTCTTGAAAGCAGCCAAAGTCATCGTAGATGTGGATGACAGAAGAGTAAAAATTCGAGTGCAGAAAGAAGAAGCCAACTTTGTTATTGATGAAACAAATAAATACTCAGAAGGCGCACTTGAAAATCCGAATGGAAAAAAGTCAAGGCCTGACTTAGGAAAGGAGGTGGAAAAACTCAATACTCTTATCCACTAACTCCATGACCCAACTTGAAAAAATCAGGCGTCAAGCTAAAGACGATAAACAAGCGCTCATTGGGAGGCAACCCAATCTTTTATGTTTTCTTTCCATAAAAATTTTATTTCTTTTAATATTAGTAAAGTTTCTATTTATTTTGAAGGTCACTCATCAAGAGAAGTCCAAATAAAAGTTTTAAACAAAGACAAACAAAACTGGAGCTGAAAATTGAATTAGGAGAGCAACAAGGAAAGATTCGTCTCGCCCAAGCGTGAAGACCCCCGCTTAAGCGAGGCAAAGAAAGTCATGTCTAATATGATTCACGCTCAAGCGCTGGATATACTCGCCCAAGTGAGCCAAGGTGAGTCATACACTATCCACATCAAGCTTAAGCGAAGGAATCAAGCCTTGAGCGTGCACCACTGCAGAAGAAATTTTCAAAAATAAACATGATCACGCTTAAGCGTGATCTTTTGCGCTTAAGCGAGAGGACATGGAAAATCAAACAGAGGCTGTCACGCTTAAAGCAAGAATCCTCCTCACTCAAGCGAGAAGTTGATTAAAGCATCAGGTATCAAAATTTGTGTATCACGCTCAAGCATGACAGATAAACGCTTAGGCGAGCAGCAATTGAATTGCCTCTGATTGAGATTCGCTTGGGCGAATGATGATGCGTTTAAGCGCTTACGTTTTATTCACTCACGCTTAAGCGTGATTTATCCCAGCACCAAGCGACAGTTTCATTTCCAAAAGGGAAACTCCACAAATCAACCACGCCCAAGCGACATCTCCCCACGCCTGAGCGAGAAAATTTAAAATTGCCCTGATGCTAATAAATATAATATTTTGAAACTTCCCACTAAGTCTCTCACTCAAATAACTGTCCATTAATCTCCTGACTCTCCAAGTTTTGTAACCACCAAATTCTTCTCAAATAATTGTCTCTTCACTCTCATCTCATAAGTCACACTTTCCTGCATTTCATTGAAAGTCATTATCCTCTCTTTTCTCTATCACTCTCGGATCCTTCCAGGTAACTACTACACTATCCTCTTTTGAATTACAGCATATGGTTACTGTGTTAGGGAGAATTAATACCTTTCTTTTTACATACATTGAGGTCTTTAACCACCTTCTTCCTGTTTCTAATGAATACCATGATCTATGCTTGGTTGTTTTCTGGATTGTTTAGAAAAAGGGGGTCAATGATCTGCTCTTATGTTTCACCTTCTTAATGCATGTCGCCCTTATGTTTCACATTCTTTTAACGCATGCTGAATGTTTGACAAAAGTCCTGAAAGAAAGTATTTTGAGTGCAAAGTGGCTCTTAACCTTCTTGCAGATGGCCAGAACAAAGCAAATTGCACCAAACCCCCCTGTCACTACTTCCCCAGCAAGGAGTTCCCGAAGAAATAAAGGCAAAAGACCACGCATAGATGAACACGACAATGCTCCAAGATTCAGGAATAAAGATAAGAGCAAGCGTTATGAGGACATCTCTAACTGGACATTTATACCAGAAAGAAAAGTAGATTTGGCCTTGGGAGATTGTGATACCTTTCTGTAAATCATAAGGAGGAGAAATTGGTTAAAGATATGTTACCCAAGGGAGAAGTATGACCCAGAAGTTGTGAGAGAGTTCTATGCGAATGCTTGGACAAGAGATGGAGGAGGAGAAAGAAAAACTTATGTGAGGGGAACCTGGCTCTCCTATGACAGAGACACAATCAATTTTTACTTGGGGAACATTATGACCCTAGGAGAGGGAGAAATATGCGAATATGCTGCCATGGTTGCAAGGAACCAATTCATTTCCACCAATGACCTCGAAGCAGCCATATGTGTTCCAGGACACCACTTTCAAATGGGGCAAGGAGAGAACCCACTGAGAATTTTAAGAAAAGACATGACTTCTATCTCTCAAGTTTGGACTTCTTTTTTATTAGCTAACATAGTACCTAACGCTCATGTCTCTGATTTAATTTTTAGTAGGTGTTATTTGCTATACTGCAATTTAAGAGAGGACATTTCCATTGATCTAGCCCAAATACTCTCTGATGAAATTCACAAGTTTGTGATTTCTGACCAGAAGTATTCCCAGGCAGGACAGAAGGTAAAAGGGAGTCTCGGTTTTCCTGCCTTTATCACTGATTTTTGTACAGCTCATGGTGTTGAGGTACAAGACCTCAAACCAATTAGGCCTTCCATAGACAAACGCTTCATTGAGCGTTACTGCAGTAATCCAGTACCTCCTGCAATTGATGTACTCCCTCCACCGGCCTCTCAAGCAGCACAGCAAGCATCCAACACAGCACCTGCCCATCCTCCTCTCAGCACAGAAGCCACCCTGATTTTACAAGGCATTCACCTCATGAAAATTCAAAATAGCCACATCCTGGCACAGCAAAACGCTAATCATAGAGGTTTGTTGCATATTCACAGTGGCCTTTATCACAGCATTCCTGCAGGTCAACACAATCCTTGGATGCACCCTGCCCAGTTTGAGGCTCTAATTGCTTGGCCTGGGGACAGACCTCCTTTTGTGGGAGGAGGTGAGACTACACAGGATAGGCCAGGAACTTCAACACAGGGACCTCCAGAAAGAGACCCCGGAACAGAAGAGGACTCATCTGAGGAAGAGTGAAAAATTTTAATGCTTTCATTTCTTGAGTTTAAATTGCTACTTTAAGTTTTATTTCAAATTGACAATTTATAGCTTTACTTTATTTTTAGTGCAGCATACTTTAGAATTGCTTGTGATTATTCTTGTTTTGATTAAAGCTGTGAACATTTTTTGAAAAACCCAACCAAAGATTTTACTTTTTGAACAAGAAGAGTTTCTAAGCAGCAAAATACTTTTAGACAATAACACTGATTGTTAAAAGGGTAAAATGGCTGAATTAAGAACCAAGGAATTGGAATGGATGTACTTTGTATTGTTTACATGCTTGAACCCTTTTCTGTTAGAATAAGGAAGTAAGCCTTATATCCTGGTGAGAAGTGAGAAATCTAAACACTGAGAGTCTCATGAGAATTCGTCAAATAAGCATTGCCTGATTTTCTGATTAACATTTCTTTTAGAGATTAAGCAAGGAAATGATAAAGGCAAATTTTGAAAAATAAAATAACTCAGAGCCAAAAAGCTACCCTTAAGAATATGACCTAATTTTTGTAGCCCATTTTTGAGCCAAAAATTTTATTCAAACACCCTAAACCAAGCATAAGAAATAAAATCTTACCTTACCATCATGCTTAAAAATTTTTTAAGAGCATAAAACACTTCTCCAAAAAGGGTGATAAGAGAAACTGAGGCTGAAAAAGAAATAAAGTTCTCCAACATTTAACAAAAATAGAGAACTAGAAAAAGAAAAATGAAGAATTCAGTAGCATAAAAGAAGAAGCCTCATAAAAGTTTGAAAAATTTCAGAACATATGCTCTTCTTATTCATGCATGCACTTTGAACTCAAGAAAAACCAAGAATTCTTGATAGCCCAGCCTCATTACAACCTTGAAAAGACCTTTTGATCCTTACTTATCTTATGAATTGATTTTGATTAGAAATGACCGGCAATGTTAATTAGGCAGTTCTCATGATGAATGTGCAACACACCCACCTAGGTGAGAAATAATGAGAGTTCCTTATTCTTACAGCAATTGGTTACATGCTTTATGAACAAGGTAATGGTGCATACAATTTAAGGAATTGGTATTAAGGAGATCATTTGCCCAAACATCAACTCAGATTATTGTCTTTTAAAATTTTGGCTGTAACATAAGCTAATTTTGTTGAAATGCTTGATTCCCTTTCCAAACTTCTTTTTACTTGAGGACAAGCAAAAATCTAGGTTGGGGAGAGTTTGATAAGGGTTGATTAAGCATTGATTTCATGACTCATTTGAACTAATTTTGTAAAGACTTTGAGCTAAATTAATGAATTATTGAAGGAAGTGAGCATGAATCTTTTAATTAATGATGGATAAATGTATAAAAGAAATATTGTGTTAAAGCTCTTGGAAAGTTGCAGGAAATTCAACAGGAAGGCAAGACAAGGTAAGCAAGCTTGAGCTTGAACAAGTTGGAGAGCATAAGCACCTCTCACGCTTGAGCGTGAATACTAGACGCTTAAGCGTGGATTAAGCATGGGCAGGCATGAATTAAAGGAGACAAAGAGGCATCAGGACCCCTCTCACGCTCAAGCGTGGGAATGAGCCACTTGAGTGTGAGCTCGAGAGCGCCCAAGCGAGGACTAAGCGTGAGCATGACTAATGGATAACAAAGCATAAGCCGAGCGCGCCTGAGCGAGGAACCAGCATGGATTAAGCGTGGAACAAACATACTGAACAAAAGAAAACCACGCTTAAGCGTGATTAAGATGGTTTGAGCGTGGAACATTTAATGAGTATCAGGACCCTTCACGCTTGAGCGTGACCATCAAGCTCAAGCGTGACTCATGCAGTATGGGATTTTTCAATTTAATATTCACCAATGGTGCGATGCCAACTCACCCACTTTCTTGTGTTTCTACAAGTCTCTGAAAGATGCTGCATGGGTTCTACGCAAGTGGGCAAGGGAAGCTGAACCATAACTCCTATAAATCAAGCTGCAAATAATATATCCATCATCCCTGTAATCCCCTGTATTTCCCTCACAATCCAACCTTTTCCATTATCTTTTGTATTTATATTTTGAGGGTGAAAATGCAAAGCATGAGTAACTAAACTCCCTTATGGGATTGGCTGTAATCCATTCAACACTGAAGTAATGCTGTTGTAAGTTTTTATTTAGTAATGAGATTTGATAAGTTTCTGTATTTCCTTCTGCGTTTAATGCCTGAAAGTAGTTGATCACTATTTTCTTGTTTTAAGTTTTCTCAAGTATGCTGGGAAGTGACTTTTGAAAGCAGATCCGAAAGAAATACTTGTTGTGAGTAGGTAGCCAGGGATGGCGTCTAACGCAATAAACGTCAAAACAATCGATCGATAATGCTGGGATGATTTCAAAGTGACTGAGGGATCAGCGGTTTGAAATCATTCTTATGAATTTTGTAGTCGAGGGATCGATACAAATGACTTTGATTGTGATGTAGAAATTATCTTTTTGATTTACTTATATAAAAACTTATGCAGCTTACAAAAGGTGAAGATGTGATGAAGCCAATCCCTATTTTACAAAACTGATTTTTCCAACACTGTCATCTTTTGCATAATTTCACTCTCTGTTATTTATTCACTTTCTCATTCAACATCATTCAAAATAAAACAAAAACCAAAACATTCTGCCAAATCAATTCAAAACTAAGATCTTCATTCTAACACCTCCTCAGTGGAACGACAACTATACTATATTACAACTTCTGTGTTTAAACTTGGCACATCCACTGCATTGAGTTCATATTATACAAACTTGATTCTCTTTCATTTGAACTCTTCATTCTAATATATCAAAAAGACACCAACAGAAACCATTGAAGCTGAATTCTTCTTCCTTTTCTCCCTTATTTTTACAGCCCATTTTTCCTCCTCTTGGATCCCACTTTGTTTTTGGGTGTTAGGTATGTATACTCACTCTTTTGTTGAGTTTTTAACCATAGGTGTGTGTTATTCTGAGTTAGGGAGTCATGCATGTAAATGGGTGTTTATTAGAAGCATTTAATCTTTGAACCCTAGGGTGGGTCATCATAAATGTGAGTATTTATGAAGGGTTAATGATGGTAGAAGCATTTATGGTTGAAAGATGATGAAGATTGATGAGGCATTAATGAGAGTTATTGGGTTTTAGAGAAACCCTAACTTTGAAGAATTTGGGGAAAGTTATGAGTATTGGTTGGATAGTGAAATTGATAGCAAATATAAGCCAATAGGTATGTGGGTAATTATTTGTTGTGGTATTTAGTGAAGGTTGGGGCTATGGTTGTTTTATGGCCCTTGAATTTAATGAATGTAGCTTAATGGGAAGGAATTCTCAAAGCCTAATAAATGACAAAATTAAGGTCTATAACATGTCTACTGCATGTTATGAAATTATAGATACAATTATAATTAAATAGAAATGAATGATGTCTCAAATAGTGAATTGATCGGATTCTATGTGCATGTTAATGTAGGATCCATTTCGAACAACGAGGTGGGTGCGTCTTATCAATCGGAATTCTTCTCTTAAGGTAGGAGAGGAGTCTTACGTTCTAAATGCATGAATTTGAATGTTATTTGATTGCCATATGTATTGGTGTGCATGTTAGCCTTGCTAGAAATGATATGAGAAATTGTAATGTGGTGTATGGTGTAGAATGATCAATGATATGAAGTTATGCTTGCATCCACCATGAATGTAATGTGATTGTTGATAATGTTGATTGAGAACTATTGTAATGCCACACAAATGTATAAATTAATAAGAATAACCCAACAATAATAAATCCACTAAAAGCCTTGTGGAAATGTTGGTAATAGTGTTGATGATGATGTATGATGAGTGGCATGTATAAGATGCATAGAGTGAGAAATGCATATGATTTGCATTTGCATCCATGGCATACTGCATAGCTGCCGGTGTTGGAATTTTAGGGGATTCCCCCGGTTGGCCTAGTAGGAGGGCGGCTCTGTGCACGAGCAAGTTTTATTTCCCTTATGACTCGGTGTGTAACTCACGAAGCCACCCATGTATTGCTTCGGGGGGCTACATATGGCCGACCCTTGTGGGGGGTGACTCTTGATGAGCAGGTGACCCCGGTGGTCCTTGGGATCACAGCCGCCATGATTTGATATCTGGCCGGCCTGCAACACCATATGTTGAATATGTTGTATACCGCGGTCATAGTGAAAATGATCGGGTGTTGCAAGATGGGCGATACGGTTTGGTACCAGTAAAACAATTGGTGAAACGCATGCAAATTTAAGAATAAGTGTACACATTTTATTACTGCAGTAGGGGTATGATTGGATGATCATACTCAAGTCCCACAATTCGTGTTTATATTCCCACAATCAGATCTGCAATTGTTGAAATATTCCATTATTCAGATGCATTAGCTTAAGAGCATTTGCATATAGTAAGGAAGTATGCCGAAGCTGATGAGATATGATGATGGATGTGATGAGGATGTAATGATATACTAAGACAACATAAAAGATATGAATACCAAATAATAGTTGTGTAATAGCCCAATTGTGGTGGGACTTGATTATGTATATGCTGTGTACTTTGCCTAAATTGTAATGTTACTTATGATGTATGTATGATGGTGTTGTGATGATAAAGATTATGGTGAATAATATGTATGTGCAAAGTATAGATGTTTTGATGCATATGTACACAATCACATGGTGTTCATATTCATTCCTTTGGAATGTGTGACTCACTCTCCCATGTTGTCCATTTTTAGATTTGTGATGCAGGGCGATTATGGGGAGAGTGGACATTTTGAAGTACATTTTAGTTGAGGAGGTAAATAGTGGTATAAGAAGTACCTTGGCTGGTGAAATCTAGGTTTTTGTGTAGCATGTGATGTGTATGTATGCTTATTTTGTGGTCTAGATTGTATTTGATGATTTTGAGGGTCATGTAGGAAAATTGGACCTTGGTGAGCATGGCCAATTTTCATTAATGACCCAAATGATGTAATGCAATGAATGATGATGCAGGTTGATGTGTCATTTTATGAATAAATGAGGCATTTCATAATTTATAGCATTTTGTGAAGTTTAAGTTGGAATGATTTTAAATCCTACACATTGAGTGAAAGAGATTTGATTTGAAGGGTATGAATAATTGGGAGATCTTATAAATATAGAATAGAGTGCAACTAATGAATTAGGATAGGCTTAAATGGTAGGAAATGAGATTTGATATGCCAAGTTGAGTAAATTTCCCGTTTCTGCACAAATTCTACAGAACTCACTCAAGCGAGTGGGAATCTCGCTCGAGCGAGATGCTTATGAAACAGGGGTGTGGCCACTGGCCGAAATTCGCTCAAGCGGATGGCCTTCTCGCTCAAGTGAGATTGGATTGGAATTAGAGGTTGGTCACTGGACCATTTTCACTCAAGCGAAATGGTCCTGGATTGGTGATCGCTCAAGCGAGGAAGAAGGGAATTGGACACTGGACGATTTTCGCCCAGGCGAGACATGCCTCGCCCAAGCGAAAATCGGGCAGAGAGTTCTTAATGTCACTGGGACGATCTCGCTCAAGCGAGAAGGAACTCGCTCAAGCGAGAATGGCTCCTGATGCAAAACTCTTCTCTCGCTTAAGCGTTTCGCTGACTCGCCTAGGGTGAATTCTCAATTCTTGCTCAAGCGAGGTGGGGCTCGCTCAAGCGAGAGGAGCCCCTGATACTAAATTTTTCCTTCGCTCAGTCCTTCTCGTTTCCGCCCAAGCGTGCCTACGCTAGCTCGCTCAAGCGAAAGTGGGACTCGCTTGAGAGAGTGGCACCTGATGCACATATTTTGTCCTGTTTTAAATGATTGCATTTCCTTTTCAATAAAACCCCTTCTTACATTATTTAAATGTTATTTTGGAAATATTAAGGGATCTTGAACTCTATGAAATCCTCCCCTTCAAAATCAATCATACAATAATTAAATTGATTAATTCTTCCACTATTTTTAATTGAAAATTTTATTACAAAAATCATCCTTTAATTTACCCTCTCATATCTTCATATATGGAAGTGGCTGTTCTAGATCCAGGTGTTGAACTTGAAAGTTTCACCACTTAATTTCTTTTCATTGGATAATGATTTCAAAATTGCAAAAAATTTCCCCGTATTTTTTGGGCGTCCCAGAATGTGTATACCGGGCAAACGCCTAGTCCCATATATGGCAATATTAGAAAAGGCCCGGCAAGCATGCAATCACATAACATCGACCTATTAGATCATAACCCAATTATCCACTTACAATATACACATGCATCGCCTAAGATATAAATATATATACATATACATCCGGGGTCATGCCCCAACTATTACTACTGCCCATATCTCATAATTGGCCTATTTATTCACCTATTGGTATTAATACAATATTCAAATTTTCAATTCCTCTAGTACACGTCGAATCATCACGTACATACTAATGCGTATATTCACCATTCATGCATTAAATCATAAATATCCTCATAACAATTAATTCATTACATTAAGATTCACAAATGATGCCGGCCAAGGCATTCTATTACTACTATTTACCTCAACAGTTTTAATTGAAAAACTCAAGCTCATCCCATGGTAAACCTGCATCACAATGCTAAAAAGGAGACCACATGGGAGAGTGAGTTATACATTCAAAATGACGAATATAATATATTGTGATTAAGTGTACATGCATTCATTCATCATGTGTTCTTTGCTATAAAATTATTAAATCATCATTTAATCAACATCACATTGTTATAATAGGCACACAAGCCACATGAATCACAATTCACAATATAAGCAAGCACAAGCACATACACAATCATATTGCCATGTATCATCAAGGGCATTCACAATCATCATCATCAATTTGTTAAATCTTTATTCAATTCCTCCTCGCAAGGGGTTTTTCATCTCTCGTGGTCATCCCATCTCAAATGCCATACACCTATGGCTAATGCATATGTCAACTGTTTAATGCATATACAATGGATCCATTTCATTTCACCAGGTGATCGCAACCATCATATCATTCATTCACATGGGTTTCCCGCCTCGTAAGGGGTACTCCCTCTAGCAGCCTCGCAAGGTGCCTTCTCGTGATCGCAACCATGTTCAACAATTCATAATGGTTTCCCGCCTTGCAAGGGGTACTCCCGCCTCGTGGTCACAACCACAGGCATCATAGGAACTCACAAGCCCTTTTTCATTTTAATAACCAAGTGATCACAACCACCGGCTCAATATCATATCATCATCAAGTTGGTTTCCCACCTCGCAAGGGGTACTCCCTTCATAGAATCCCGCAGGATCTTTCATCATTGTGATCACAACCACATTTCAATGTTATGCTATGCCATGAATGCAAAATGCAATAATGCATATGCCAAACAACCTCGCAAGGATATCTCATCCTCTCATATAGGGATATATTTTAATTTGATATTTTCAATCAATAACATACAATTATGTACAAGCCCCTCAAGGCATTTTGTTCCCATACTTAGCATCTTAATGGCTACAATCTCATTACATAACAATCCATGCATGGAAGTAAAAATAATGACAATCATCATAACATTCAAGGCATATCATTTGTTCCATAAGTAAATGTATGTTTTCATCTCAATATATTTCACATGTATGTCATATCATATATGTAAGTCGATACTTGCGATTAACTGCAATGGTGTTGCAACATCTCATAATATTCATCAACACTGTCATACATTCACTTAGTGGTTTTCATCTCATTGTTCATCACCATTGTCTCATATCTAGCGTGGCAATACAATAATCCATCATCACAATCTTAGACCATACATACAAGATCACACTTGTATACAATACAGTGGCAATTCACAATTTCATCAATAATAACATTCTTCCTTTTATTGAAGGAATGGTCACAACATCATTTATCGTCACGCGATACCGATATCATCTCTGATTCATCGGTTTATAACTAGTACTACGTCATTTAACCATTCTCTCCTTAATCTCATAATCACTCTAGGGTGTGTCTCATAACCCCATCATCAAATGCTATTTGTCATTCTTTTGTATTCCATCTTGGTGGTCAACATTTATGTTTCTCATTATATATTATGGGTATAAACGAGTTATCCCAATGTTTTAATCATTATTCAACACCACCATATTATGTCCTAATTATATATCCCTATACATTCCCTCAACCATCTTACAATATAAAGGAAAGGGGCCCAACACCATCAAAATCTATAAAATATAGTACAACTCCATTCAGGGCATCTCGCTTGAGCGAAACCCTCACTGGCTTGAGTAAGATTAATATAGATTACTTGGGCGAGCCCTTCGCACGGGCGAAAATCGCCCAGCAGCATTTCCACGCTCACTCGCTTGAGTGAGACTCTCCCATACTTGGCCACTCGCTCGGGCGAAATTGTTCTAGTTACCATTTCCACATGCATTCGCTCGAGCGAGGTTCCCTTCAACTAGCCACTCGCTCAAGTGAGAAATGTCCAGTACCTCATTAAGGTTGGCTTGCTTGAGTGGGGTCCAGTTCTCCTCATCATTCACTTAAGCGAAAAACCTCCAGAACCAATTCCTCTCTCGCTCGCTCAAGCGCGGTCACACCCGCTTGAGCGAGATTCATCCAATAATTCTTCCACTCACCCACACACGTCTCGCTTAAGTAAGACACTCACTCTCTCGAGCGAGATTGGCCAGAGGCCATGATACAAGTGCAAGGGATTCTCGCTTGAGCGAGAATCCAACTCGCTTGAG
Organism: Clitoria ternatea; assembly: GCA_037962975.1. Taxonomy (NCBI): domain Eukaryota; kingdom Viridiplantae; phylum Streptophyta; class Magnoliopsida; order Fabales; family Fabaceae; genus Clitoria; species Clitoria ternatea. Next base: position 160,942,054 of record CM075670.1, read on the forward strand.
CGAGATCATCAGGTCTGATGCAGAAAACAATAATTTTCACAACCCAACATATGAAATCTCATTCTAAGCCAATTTAATCACATCCAACACATCATATACATCCCATGAGGCATATAAAACTTGCTCTAAACATTCATACTCAGAAATTCTCATTCCAACTCATTAATCATACATTAAAATCACACTTATCATCATCTCACATATATACATATATATATATATATACATCCATAAGAATCATTTCATACTCCCATGCACTATCCTCCAAAAATCAAATTGCCATTCATATTATCTCAATAACTACATGGCAAGACAAGCATGAGTACTAAACACATACAACAATCACTATCAATCTACTCATGCAATTTTAATGTAAACTCCTCTCCTACCTCGAGGGAAGAGTCGTATTCCTAATGCTCTGATCGTTCCGTCGCCTTTACCCGAAACAATATCTACACCAACATACATACATATGCATACATACAATCATCAAGCCATCACAAGGAGTTTATCACTATTCTAAGTAATTAACAATAATTCTTAATGTTTAATACCAAGTCCTAGACTTGTTAAAACACCTATTCATATACTTTTGTTAGGCTTCGGGAATTCCTTTCCCAAAACCATGATTCTCTAACTCTTAAAGGGCCAATCATACCCAACAACAATATCTCTTTCATCATTCTTAATGCATTTATCATTACTCAAACCATCCATTTGCCATTATTTCATTCAACTCCATTATCAATCAACTAATTCATATGGCATAAATCATGGACTATCAATTTATCAACTAATATGTATATTTCATTGATTCTACCATTTTCACTATCATTCATCATTATTCAAGCCCATCACAACAATATCATAATCCTTAACACATTTACCAATCTTAGAGCCATTACTCTATTTCCTTGATTTCACAATCCTTCAACACCAACCATCAATATTACTCATTCAAAACTCATTCCAAGGGCCTAAATCATCTTTAGTTATCAATTAAGTCAAAAGCCCCAATTTCCATGCTTAGGGTTTTCCTCTAGAATCATCCAACAACCATTATTAATAACCATCTACCATCATCATAAACAATATTCTTATGTAAAATATCATGGGTTTACACTTAAAATCATTTCTCATAACATCTCTATTTATTTCCCCTAATTCCTAGAGTTAGGGTTTTCACTAAAATCTAACATTCACTATTAATAATCATCGTCTTCCACCACCAAACATCAGATTTTCGTGTAACCCTCCATATCAACACAAAAACACATATTTATCACACCCTACGTTTGGGTTTTGCCTAAAAATGGTTCCTAATCCATGACCCATACACATAGCCTTCTCAAAAATCATAATGACCCATAATCTAGGGCATAAACTTAACAAGATTTGTGAGAAACTTACCTCAAACCAAGAAAAGAAAGTGGGAGCCAAGAGAAGGAGAGGGAGCACGAATTTCCAAGGAGAGGGAGGAGAGCTCCAAGTCATCACCATTCCCTTCTTGCCCAATGAAAGGAACAAAAATGGGGGAAAGAGATAAGCACCCACCACTTAGGGTTTTTAGAGAAGAAAAGATGAAGGGGAAAAAAGTATGAGGAGGAAGAAGAATGGATGCCAAAGGAGAAAGAGAAAGTAGCGTGAAACATAAGAGAGGAAGGAGAGTTTGTTTTTAAGTTCTTATCTCTCATTAAAATTTTACCATTTTATGACAACAGGATCTCCATTCAGGCTCAATACATTATCTAAAAATTATTCCGAATATATATTCAGACTTCCAGTAATCTTCTTATCAGCCCTGACCAACGGCATCTCAATCGAAGATACCTGGTCCGACACCCATATTTTAACCGGGTAAAATTTCATATCTTAAAACCTCAATAAATTATAATTATCTATAATAAATCCTAATTTAATTATTCCAAAATTTTTGGGACATAAATCAACTTATATGTAATTATTTATTATTTATTCCCCATATTTAATCATTTTCATAAAATTCAGGATGTTACACATAACTCTCACTATCCACAATGAGAGAACATAGTTTGTCATTTATGTAACATCTTATATAAAAGTCGTTCTCTCTTTGTGTAGTATCATCTAGCTTAACATGACTACCAAGTAATCTTCTAATCATATACAGCTCACCATCATCCCTTAGTATATGCTCACTATCATAAGAATCACTACTTGAGTCATCACTTAAATTGTGATTGTCAGAATCAGACTCTAATTGACTTGAGTAGGTTCCATTAGTTTTCAAAATCATAGTTCTTTTTGTAGGACAATCAGAGGCAATATGACCTTTACCAAGGAATTTAAAACATTTGATGGTAGGAGATCTACAGAATTGTGGTTTAGAGTGGATTCATGCATATCCCTTTAGTTTCTAAAGACTTTGCCATTCTTATGCAACTCACTTGGGATTTTGGAAGAGGAAGTACCCACTCCCTTCTCCCTAGGTTGTCTATCAAACCCATCTTTACCTACCCACCTAGGTTTAGAGCTTTTGAATTCCCCATTGTACGATTCCCTCTCTTTGAATTGGCTCTCTACCTTAGTACATTGGTGCAATAACTCTTCCATGTCAACATGTGGAAGGAGTTCTACTCTATTCTTAATGTTCCTATTTAGGCCATGCAAAAACCTATGCATTAGGGTTTCTTCATCTTCTTCTAAGTTTGCCCTAATCATGGCTATCTCTAAAGCTTTGTAATAATCTTCTACACTTTTTGACCCTTGGGTGAGTCTATTTAGCTTGGCTAATAGCTCCCCTCTATAGTAATTAGGAACATAAAATTTTCTTAATGGAGCTTTCAAGTCCAACCAATCATCTATTAGTGGAAAATTATCTTTCTTTCTCTCCTTACACACTTGGGTCCACCATACTAAGGCATAGTTTTGGAATGAGAGAGTGGCTATCCTAACTTTTTTTTCTTCTTTTATTTGATGAGAATTAAACAATTGTTCAACTCTCATCTCCCATTCTAGATAAGCTTCAACATTACTTTTTCCATTAAATGGAGGCATTTCAAATTTTACTTCTTTTAACCCTAGGTCTTCTCTTCTATTATTTTGATAGGGTCTTCTAGACCTATGGTTATCCTCACTGTCACTATTTTTATGCCTTTGATTTCTTTGATTTCTATGTCTAGCTCTAGGGTTCTCATCTCTATGTTCTAGGTTAGTTAACCTAGTGTTGATGTTATTTAGACTATCCATTATGTTATAGAGAAGAGATTTGTTTTCCCTATCACTAGAAGATATGGTTTAAGGCTATCAAAGAAAACAAGACAAGGCAAACAAGGTTATCACTAGTCGAGGATGCTTATACAAGACAAGAATAAGACTTTAAACAAGAATCCTAAGAATCAAGTACTTGGTTTCTACTTAAGGGAACAAGAACCTAAGTTGTCTTGTACTAGGTTAGATCCTATGTTGTGTTACTATGATTAGTTATGAAAGACCTAGGTTGTCTTTACCTATATTCTTTATGAGAATCCTAGGTTGTAACTAAGCAAGTAACTAATCCTAACAATCTAGAACAAATTCGGTTATGGGAAGTTAGAAGTAACAACTCAGCTTCAACTAACCAACTAATTCTAACTAACACCAACTAACCCCAACTAAATTTAGTTATTATGGTTGTAACTAGGTCTAACCACTTTAACCACTTAACTAAATTTGGTTACCTATTAGTTATGTTAACTAGATTTCGGTTTGGAATTAGTTAGGTTAACTAGAATTAGTTCCAGCTACTAACTAACTAACCAAATTAGTTAAGACCAACAACTAACTAACTACTTCTAGTTGTAACCAATTACTACCTAACTAACTAACAACTAACTAGTTAACAAACAAATGCAAATGCTTCTATACTATTTCACAAATTACTCAAAGATAATGAAAGTTAATAGAGTTCAATGTCCAAAGTCCAATTAGTGTCCAAAATACAAGACCAAATTCCTACTACAATTTTCTAAGAATTTAAAATTTTCCTAACCTTCTAATTAGTACAAGGCTTTTGCTTTCTTTATAATGGTCTTCAAGGCCTTCACTTGGAATGTAGAATCTCCACTACACCTACAAACAACACAAACAAAGAGACTCTACATGAAATTAGCTAAAAAATTACAAGAAAAATTCAAAGCCTCTCAAGTGTATCTCTCAAGTATATCCCTTTTCTTAGGAGTCAAGAGACTAAGGCAATTTCCACACCAATCTCAAATGTCTCAATATGCTACCCTTCCTTGGTATTGAGTAAAGATATCTTGAATTTGAAAGGAAGACAACTCAAAAGACAAAACTCAAGGATTGAATCAAGACAAACTAAAAATGGTAAAGTTGAAGAAGCTACTCAAATGGATTGTTTTTGGATTTTTGATTATGGCAAGACCTAAAGCAAGAAAAACTCAAATAAATAAAGGTACAATACTTGGAATTTTGAAAATTAGATGATGTCAAAACAAGACAATCAATAAAATAAAATGCAAGAATAAAGCTAAGGAACACCTAAACCTAGAGACTCTAGAATTGCACTACTAAGCAAGCAAGTTCAATTGAAGAATGAGTAAAGTATCAACTAGCAATCACTTCTTTATGGCTTTGGAATTTTGAAAACAATAGTCATGCTTTGGTGTTTCACTTTTTAAACTTTTATTAAAGAAGGTCAATTTCAAATATTTTCTTTTTGATACCCTTTCTTAACTTTGAGATGTAAGGTTTTCTTTTTCTTTTTCTTTTGGCTTTTGTCTAATTTTTCTCTTTTCTTTTGCGTTTTACCAATTTGTGATTCTACACCAAATTTTAGTCCAAAATCAAAATTCTCTAGCTAGTCTACCAAGTTCAAATATTACTCTTTTGATTAGGGTAAATGGTGCAACCTTCTTCCACTAGAATGAATAGAAGGTGAAAATTTCTTTTTGACAAGTTTTTCTTTTATGCAAATCAAAATGCAAACCGAATTACAATGTACCTAATATGGTTGAAATTGAAAATTAAACCTAGAAAGAACTAAGAGTAGATTACTATGAACCTAAAAGTGAGCTAACTTTGGAGAGCCTTAAAGTGAGCCCTCCTAACACACAAGGATTGAAACCTTTTGAGAGTTACTCAAAGATGCTTGAAGTAACTCCACCCACACGGTTTTGCACTCTACTAGTTGAATCAATATAAATTCCTAGAACACAAGAATAAGGCTCCAAATGGCATAACAACACACCTACTTGGCTCTAACTTTTAGAAAACTACTAACAAGTATTCTAATGACACAAAACTGAAACAAACAAAGTGCCAAACTAAGAATTCCAAACACACAATAAGGCATATGACATCACCAAACTAGACTCTACAAATTCAAGATGTAAAAATTGAAGGAAAATGACACAACATACAAAGAAACTTCATAATTTTTAAAGCTTTTTCTAATATAACATGGCATCTAACAATAATTAACCATGAAATTGAAACACAACCAGCCAACAAAGTAGCTTGAATTTGAAAATGAAAGAGTAGGAAGAAGTAGGAAAAGAATCTCCAAGCTCAATTGATACCAAATGATGTATGAGAAGCTTCTAATCTCCTTTAGAGGGGTGGATCTAGGAACTTTCCCTTCTTCAATCTTTAAGCAATGTTGAAGTATCTTTTTCTTCAATGGGAAATTGAAACAGAAAAGTAAGGAAAAGGCTATGGAGTTGGACGGATTTGATGGAGGAAAGAGAGGAAAAATGGGAAAAGGAAGAAGGATGATTAAGGAGATGGAGTGAAGGGTTGGAGGCCACTTCCAAGGAGTGAAAGATAACTCCACTCGCCACCAAGGGAGGGAGACACCCCTTGGATAAGAGTCTCTCTAATCCTAGAGAGAAGGAGGAGAATCTCTCACTAAGTTTGCATTCAAAAGTGTCTAAATCTCAAAAATGAATTAATGTGTAGCTTTTTACAAAAGGAGAACCCCTTATATAGGCCTAGAGAATTTTGGCCAAGGTAGGGAAAATGGGCTTGGTTAATGGATCCTAGGCCCAAATCTACAAAAGAGGAAAAAAGATGGCCTATATATGGCCCAAAATAAGAGTACATGGTCCTATAGTGACTAATTGGCCTAGTAAGGCCCAAATAAAACATAAATGAGTAGAGAATCTAATTATGACTTATATTACAAGATGAGTACAAGTAGATCCTCAAGGTGTCTCCATTGGGCTTAAGCCCACTAAGCAAAGAGAGGAAGGAAGATAGGGCTTTATGGATGGTCTCTTTACCTTTCTTGGACTTGGCCTTTATGAGGGGACCCTTATAAGCCTCTAGTCCTTTGTCTAAGATGGTGTGTTGGTCCTCCCTTATGATGTCCTCATTATGCTCCCCCTTTTCGAAAGCATTTATCCTCAAATCTAAGGCATCATCCTTTTCATCTATGTCAAAAGAAGATAAGTCAGATACATTAAATGAAGCACTCACACCATATTCGCCAGGTAAATCAAGGACATAAGCATTATTTCCCATTTTCTTAATTATTTGGAAGGCCTATCACCTCTAGCTCGAGTTTGGATTTTCTCAAATTTGGAAATCTTTCCTTTCTAAGGTGTAACCAAACCCAATCTCCAACCTCAAAGGTGACTTCCTTTCTCTTCTTATTAGCACAATGAGCATAGTGTTCATTCTTAGCTTGTATTTGGTTTTTAACCTTCAAATGAAAATCTTTGATAAACTTGGCCTTTCCCTCTCCATCCATGTGAAGGACAGAATCAGAAACTATTGGAAATATGCACTAAAAGCCTATATAGGTTCGCATCATTTTGAATAAGTCATTTTTTGTTAAATAGTTTAACAACCTTTATTTATCCTTGGAGTAATAGGTCATATAAGAGTTATTCCTAAAATGTCCCTAGTCAAGTATTTACGTGGGGACATGTAAATACATTAAGACTAGTGTATAAGTGTACTGATGATCAGATCTCACAGATCATGGATATAGATGATATCAAGTCTTCACACGGGTACACATTAAGAGTAATGATGTACTGGACAAACCCACCATGAAAACGTTGCATGGATCGTTACATGAATGTCATAAACGATTCTCAATGTGATAATGGTATATGTAGTCCTTTGGCCTGAAGTCACTACGATTCCTACATAAGGAGTTTATTATTTTAATACAATCAAACGTCTTCTGTAATGAGAGGACTATAAAGGTTGTGGTTAGGCAATGTACAAATTATGCAGAGGGATATGAGTGATGTAGATGGGATTTGTCTCTCCTATGTGACAGGAGTGATATCTATAGGCCACTTGATGAAGTGAGACTAAGGAAATGCATGGCCATGCTAGAAAGAATAAATATTGGATATTTATTTGGATAAAGTCTACTCCGGTATCAAGTAAAATAAATTGGACCGTACAAGGATGACACGACCATGCCTTGGGCCCAATTAGGATATCGTGGCAAAAGGAACAAACATATAAAATAATTATCATTTATAGGTTATGTTGTTAATAAATAATATTCAGACATAATGATGCATTGCTAGATGCCGCTCTTATTTTATATTAATAATAAAATAGTTTATTATTAATATAACCGAGTATTTTACCTATAGGGTCACACACATAGAGTAAGCCCATCAGAAAATAGCTTTTTATTTTAGTTGGACTAAAATAAGACTATTGGGCCTAACTCATTGAGAATGAGTAAGGAGCGCACTCTTTAGAGAGCAAATTAGGTCAAACCTAAGCCTATAAATAGAGCATAAGATGCTCATAGGTGGCTACCTAAAAGAGACACAAAATACGCAAAAGTTGCAAAAGCTACACGCCGTCAAACTAGCATTTGGAAGGTGTAGCATTTCTGGTGGGAGTACTCATGTGGACTCCTAAAGGACGAGGCTACAATTGCTTTGATATTCTTCAAGAGGTAATCCTAAAACGTAATTTTTTGTATGTGTTTGTCTTATGCTTTGAAACACGGCGCTTTGCAAATCCTATGAGCATCCTTGTATTTCCGCTGCTCATACACTAGGGATTCCTAACAGTGGTATCAGAGCCTAGTTGCAAAACCGTGTTTTGGGAAAACATTTGTTTAAAGAACATGTAAAAATAAAAATAAAATTTCTTTTATGAAAAGAATTGTAAAGGTTGAATCCTTTTGCAAAGGTTGCATCTGTAACATCCCAATTTTAAAGCTAAATACCGAATGAAAAATAAACCATTAAGATTGATTCAAAAATAAGAAGTTAATTGTTAATTATAATCAAGATTAGCTTAAGGAATAATGACAAGTTAATTAAAGCTGAGTTGGTGAAAGATGGCTGTTTGTGATTGGCGAGTTACGTGAGTGGACTACGACTCACGTTTTCCCATCCTACTTCCTTTCCTTCGCATGTATATATATGCCCTGTACCACCGTGAATACTCATCCTTTTTCCTACTACTTCATTCCCCTTTTCTTCTTCGCCTCCATCCTCTTTTCTGTTCTTGCCCTTCGCTTCTGGAGATCACGACGGTGGTGCTGGAGGAAGGTCAGAGCCCCTCCAACTGGTGAAGGACGATCGTTGAGGCAGAGGAAGAACAATGTTCCATTCCCGAACCGAGTGTAGAGTACAACGGAGTGAGGGAAGACCGAACGAAACAGAAGAAGGGCGTCAGACCCAATGTCGAGAGCAGAAAAGCTTCTTGAGTTCCTTCTGTAGGTAGGGGGCGCTTGTATGTCAAATGCATGGTCCACGAACGGTACCGGATGAATGTACTGCTTGAGTGTGTGTGTATGTGTTTATAACGACTGGATTTTATGCATGATTGATGATTCTGGATTCTGTGTGTATTTCAGTGGTTATGCAACAATTGCATGTAATCAAGATGGTAGTAGTGTAGTCTGTCGGCCTTGGGTAATGACGAATGCAATGCATGGTTTTATCTCTGTTAACATTGTGAGAATATGAATGTGTACTCGATAGTTGATTTGCTAGATGCTATTACTTGATTGTCCGATTGTGTACATATTGGTGCGACTGATAAAACAAATATAAAGGCTGTGTTGAATCTGTTCTTACTTAATGGTTGCGAAGGAGGTATCGGTTGTGTGATGATGCTTGCTAGTAATCGCATTAGCTGCATGAGTAAGAATGGGGTGACCCGTGGAAGGTCAAAAGCCCCGAGGGGATGACTTTTAGCTACAGACCTTGGCTAGATCCTGAAGGGGCTCGTGGTAGCCGTAGGAGCTAGAGAGGAGTCTCGAGACGCCAATGGGAGGCCGGTACCACACGGGAAGAGCTGAAGGACAAGGGGCCAGTAAGGGGGGAACTGTAACTGGAAGTCATCACTCAAGTCGGATCCGCAGGCATGCATGTAGATATGAGGTTGACTAGGGTAGTGCGCATAGTATGTGTTGGGTGTTATAAATGATTTCTGAGTGTGTGGATGCATATGTATGTATGTGTGAAGATGAACTAGACGTAGTATGTATGGTATAGATGTTATTCTGACTGGTATGGCCTTAGTTAACCTGAAAACGATTGAATGAAAGTAAGAGTTCGTACTGGCACTGATACCGAGTCCTTGATTGTCATTTTACATGTAAAAAGCTCACCCCTGCAGTGGCTACATTTTCAGTGAACATCTCTCGGAATGAAGCTTGAAGGAGGAGCTGAGTGCATAATAAAACAGCCGAGTGCTTCTGAATATATGTGTATATGTATATACTGTGTGTAAGGTCCTGTTAAGCCTTGGCCGGCTCATATTTTGGTTTTAGCGTTTACGTTAGAGCTTGAACACCCTCGGGTGACAGAAGACATGATGAAACTCTTGTAATTATTTAAATGCTTCCCTATATATATATATATGTCGTGTGTTCTTCTATACTATAGGTGACGCCCGAGCAGTAAATATGGATGTATGAGTATACTTTACGAGCGTAAGAGGTTAGTGTGTCTATGGGCAGTAGAAGAGCTGAGTGGTTGCTGGGGAAAGGGAAGATAATAATTTATTCTAAGTGTCGAGAGGCTGAAATGGCTGAGTGGTTCCGAGTGAGTTAGTTACTACTCCCCGAGTGAATATGAGTCTGAGTATTCCCGAGTAAATGTAGGTATAAGAGTCGAGCGAGATTCATTTGTATGAGTTCCTTCCGAGAGAAGAACACTTAGACGAACTCTTAGGGGGGTTCCCTTCGAGACATTCTGGCGAGTAACTTAGTGGAAAGATTCCCGAGCGCATAGGCTTAACGGATTCCGAGTGAAAACATGTATAAGTTCCGAGGGGGGAAATATTCCGAGTGAGAGTTTATGGATTCTGAGGGAAATAACCCTCCTTACCGGGCGAATCAGGTGTGTACCTTGGTGAATAAATATAAAAGGCTATGTTATAGGATGTAGGTGTGATGGGGTCGTTTCCTGAGTGTTGGAACCCTTATACCGAGTGGCCTTAGGAATGGATCCCGAGTGGACTTAGTCATTTACCAAGTGTTTGGATGTCTCGATGCCGAGTGGTGGTTTTGCCGAGTGAGGCTCTCGCTTCAGTGAATGGTGGACTCGCTCCAGCGAATGTGTATTGCTGGAAGATGTTTGTCGTGGTATCGCCCAAGCGATTGTGTGCTCGCCCGAGCGAGTTGGGCGTCTCGCCAAGGCGGATTGGGTCTCGCTTGAGCGAGTGCACACTGTATGGTGGTTCGCTCAGGCGCTGTCGGTGCTTTCGTGTAAATGGTTTTAATTCCCTTGCCTCTTTTTCTTTTTTTTCTTGGCCATGGGGCCAGCTCTCTTACCTTCATATAAAGGAGTGTTTTTAGTATGGATCCAGGTTATTTTCTAAGTATTCGAGAAAATTTTTTTTTCTTCCCTAAAAATTAGGATGTTTCAGCATCTTTTATTAGATATGTTGCAAAGGTTGTATTTTTAATGAGATATTATGTAAAGGTTGCATTTTTATGAGATATGTTGCAAAGGTTGCACCTTTTGAAAGCTAATATCAATATATTTTTGCTTTATGTATATTGATTTCTTTTCTCAACATTTTAATTAAAGAACATGTTTTTAGGATGTGCTTTATTATATGAACATATTGTATGTTGCAATGGTGATTATTTTATATGTGTTCTAATTATAAGGCATGTTTTATGTTTATTTAATTAAATTGAAATCAAGGGTTGTATGCAATGACATCTATATGCTTTCTCTTTTCTAATATGAATTGTTCATGTGAGATTGTGTTTAGAAAGTTTAAGAGTTAAACCTTAGCCGTAATGAAAACTAAGATTCAAAAGTTGAAACCTAGTCGTAATGGTATTTTATTTATTTGTAAATGTTACAAATAAAATATTTGATTTTAATATTATATTTTAAATTTGATTTGTAAAAGTTACAAATCAAATTTTTAATTATTTGTTAAAATTAAAGTGTGTAAGAGTTACAAATTTAAATAATTTATTCTTATTAATTTTAATAGGATTTGCATTGTTTGTGATCCTTTTAAAATTAATGTGATTTGTAAGAGTTACAAATTTAAATAATTTATTCTTATTAATTTTAATAGGATTTGCATCATATGTGATCTTTTTAAAATTAATGTGATTTGTAGGAGTTACAAATTGATTCATATTTATTAAATTTAATATGATTTGTAATTGTTATAAATAGAAGATAAGATCTTTATTAAATTTAATAATTTTAAAATCAAATATTTAATCCTTAATAAATTTGATAGGATTTGTAAAAGTTACAAATTAAAGATAAGATTTTTATCAAACTTAATAGGATTCAAAATAAAATATCTTGAACTTTAGAGATAAGGTCTAAAATTTAAACCTTGATCGTTCCTAAAAATTAGGATGATTGTTGAGACTCTAGAGATAAGGTTTAAAAGTTAAACTTTGACTATTCCTATTTTAGGATAATTGTAAGAGTCAAAAGATAAGGTTTAAAAGTTAAATCTTGGCCGTTTCAAAATTAAAGATTTCAAATTGTTTGAAATCATAACCGAATATTTTGAGCTGTTAATGGTCAGTGGGACGTTCTGGCTAGGAAAGACTTGGTACTTAAGCGGTCACTCCGGACCCACCTCTCTTTCCTGGGAACTAACCTGATTACAGTACTAAACTTTTGGGTTGGAACACCCCTTGACCCTGTCTGTTGAACGGTCAACAGAGCCGCCAAACTTCTTTGCATAGTTTTCCTTTTATGACCCCGCGTGTTTAATTATGTGTTTTAAAATTTATTTTATTTTAAATACAATTGATTACTCTATTAATTAATTAATTAACACGTCCAGCGGTGAATGGTTATGGTCTTAGATTTTTTTTATTTAATTTTTAAATAGAGCCTGCGTTCTGTGCCTTTCTCTATTCTTAAATTTCTTCTCTCAACCCTTCACTCGTATGTAAAACGAGTTTTCTTTATTACATTGTAATCTTGGAAAAGCCAACAAGGTGGAGACCTAGAAGAAACCTAGAGTGGTGATGGATATGACCTTGAAAGGAACAAAGGAGTGGTGACTCTAGGAGGATGGTGATTTCAAGAAGTAGGACTTCATGAAGTCAAGACCCTATAGTTCCTTTAGGTTTATTTTATTTTATTTTATTTTCTAGGAAGACCATAACCATCTCACAATTTTTGATTGCATGTTTTGGGGTTTTATTTTGCGTTAAAGTGTTTAATGAAAGTCGGTAATGAACAATAAGAAAATTGAAATCCCTCAAGCCCGACAATCATACCTTCCAATAAGTAATAACGTCTAACTTGATATAAATAAAGTGTAGGTCACGTCATAGTTGGGTGACTTTATTTATGTTTAGTAGGACATGATTGGATAATTGGATTATCCAAGTATTATTAAGTTTTATTCAAATAGACTTTTTCAATTGGATTGGAAAAGCCTAAAGGTATGAACAGTCTAAAATGCGTTCTAGTAAACAACAATCATAAATGCTAGTTTCAATAAAGTGTAGGTTCTGCCAAAGCAGGGTGCTTTTATTGATATTAGTAAAGGATGATGGATAATTATATTATCCAACCATTTGTTATTGGACTTATCTAGGTAACTTTAATCAGATTGAAGAACCTAGAAGCGTTAATATTAAGTTTAAACGCCTTCTAATAAGTAACACTCGTCGAGACTAATGTCAATAAATAGTGGGCCTACCAAAGCAGGGTGCTATCATTTATATTAGTAAGGCGCGATGGGATAATTGTAATATCCAAATTGTTTTTATTAGGCCTGAACTTAACTAAGTTTTTCAATTAGATTGAAAATAACTTAGAGGCGTAAGGATTGAGCTTAAATTCATAAGATGAATAAGGGTAAAGGGTTACCCACTCAATCATCCAAGAGTTGCATGAGATGCAATTGGAAATGTGTTTCCTACCTAAATAACCAAGGGTTGGGCGATCAGCCAAAGCTGACTCAACATTAGGCTAAATGTGGATCTTGGCCCACTAGAAAAATCTTCCAATGGGATTTTTTTTTATGATTCAGTGAGGGTATTTGTTTTGAATCAAAATAGTGGGAGACAACATATTTATTTAATGACCAAAATTTAAATATGTTTTAAATAGAAGTGATAGATTTGCATGTAATTTGTTTTAGAATAACCATGATATACCAAATATTGTTTTGTTGCAATCTGTCCTTTGGAAGGACACTTTATCTAAAAAAAATGCCTAGATAGGTATTGAGACTTGAGAATTATCTTCATTAAAGATAAAGCGACAGTGTGTCATGTTTGGCTTATATATCATCTATGGTTGGGTCTTGAATACCCTATGGAGTCTGCATAAACTCTGAGCTATAAAAGGCAATATGAATATATGGGAGATATACGATATGATCGTATACAGACTTTATTAAGGCCAAGTTAGTCTGGAAGTCTAAAAGGTGATCAAGAAAGGAATTTGTTTCCAGTTTTAGCCAAAATAAGACATTGAAATAATTTGTCTAAAGAACTTGAAGGAGTTCAAAAGAAAGGGAAGTAAGACTTCCACTACAGGTCATGTTATAGAAGTCAAGTTATTTTACTTCACTAACATTAGTATCAGATACTAGTAGTAGATCTCAAATTTTAAAAGATCAAGGAAGTTGATCACTTGTTAAGGGTGGAGAAATCTATATAAAATTGAGCAAAAGTTGCTACAATAAAGATAAGATCTTTACCTATTAGGCTAGTTAGTGAACTAGACATTGTGCATATTGTTTCTTGTTAGACAAGAAATATTTTTCTTATTATAAAATAACTTTATTTCTTCAAATGGATGTTGATGCACAATTGAGTAATGGATTCCACATCCTAAATCTCAAAACACCCATTTATAACAACTACCAAAGTAGGTTAAAATAAGTGATTTTGAACCTTACTTATATGGTATTGTCTCCTAAGGCAAATGGATAAGAAACACATTTTCTAAATACCATTGATGTGGTTATAAGGACTCTTTTTGATTTTGGAATCAATGGAGACATGTAAATCTTATTTATTGGAGAGATAATTGAGACCTCATTCATTGAAAAGATGAGTAATCTATTATCTAATACATAACGATGTATGTGGCCCTATTGGAACAATAACTAGATATGTTTTTCAATACTTCAACATACTAATTGAAAAGTCAATGAGTATGGATTTATGTAACATAAGTTAGAAAGTCTTTGAAAAGTTCAAAGAATTCATAATGAAGTGAAAAACCAAATTGGCAATACAATTAAAGCTCTTGATTAGATCAAGATAGCAAATAATTTGAGTTATAAGTTTGATAACTATCTAATAGAGTGAGAGATTACCTCTTAACTCATTCCTCATGGAATGCCTTAATAGCATCTCTATGGGGAAAAGTCAAACCTTGTTGGACATAGTTTGATTATTGATTATTATCAAACATCTCTAACTCCTTCAACGTTTCTTTATTAACAAAATTTCCATACTTAACCATGTTCCATCTTAGACTTTCTTAAAGAAACCATATATGATATGGACTAGGAAGAAACCTAGTATGTATTTACTAATAATTTGGAACTATAATGCTTCTATAGAGCATCCAACTCTGACAAGGTTGAATCCAAATTAGATAAATGTCTTCTGTGAGATACCCAAAGAAAGTTAAGCATTATCAATTCTACAATCCATCTGAGAATAAAAGGCTTATTGCTTAGAATGTTGTATTCTTGAATAAGAGTACATCCCTTAAAGAATCAGTGGGAGGATGGTAGAACTTAAAGAAATTCAAGTATCACAAAGCATTTAAAAGTTAAGGATGGACTTGGAGCAGAAATCACAAAGTGTTGTGAAATCCTTAGCTCCGGTAGCACAAGACTTGTGTAAGATCAAATAGGATATGTCACCAAACCTGAAAGATATGGATATCTTATAAATTAGGAAGGAGGCATATTGCTAAATGACCAACCTTCTTATGAAGAGGCCAATGCAAGTTTAGATTCTAAGACATGGCATAAGACCATGGGATTTGAAATGGGTTCCATGTATATTAACAAGGTATGAACCTTGGTTGACGCACCTAAAGGGTAAAACCTATAGGATGCAAGTGGGTTTTTAAAAGGAAAACTAAACATGGATGGTAATAAAAGTACCTTTAAAAGCAAGATTGACAAAATTCAATTAGCTTAAAACCATTTAGATCCTGCTTATTGTAGCAGTATACCACCATTATGAGATATGGTAGATAGATGTCAAGATGGAAATCATCTTGAGGATGTGTATGTGACATAACCTAAAGGCCTTTTATGCCTAAAACATCTAGGAAGGTATATGAACTGTAAATGTTCTATTTATGGACTAAAGCAAGCTTTTAGAAGCTAGAATCTTCATTAAAGAATGAAGATAAATCTTGTGACTATAAAAAGGTTAGTAACTGCATAATTATAGTTCTAGTATTACATGCAGAAGACATGCTTCTTCTAGAACTAATAATATTCTTATTCTATAGTCAAGAGTATCCTTAAACACTTAAGAAGGACTAAGGATTTAATCTTGATAAATGGAAGATGAGCTCGTTGTAAAGGTTACATCGATGTCAATTTTTGATTAATTTGAAAGACTTAAGATTGCAATCAAAATATATGTGTTGTCAAGATGGTTACGATGTATGCTTGAAAGGTTCAAAGCAAGAAACAATCATTGGTTCTACTAATAAATCTAAGTATTTTGCTATGTTAAATTACAAAAGAAGTTAATTTACATTTAATCATTCCAAATGTTTTGTATCCTATGAGTTTCCACTGTGATGACAATGGAACTATAGAACAATATAAGGAAGTGGATTAATCCAAGCATATACTTAAATAGTTCCATCTTTGGAAGATGTGAAAATATGCAATGTGCATACCAACAAAATTGTTGGGAACCCACTAGTAAAACTGCTTACGTAGTAAAAGCATAAGGGCACTGTAGACATCATTGGGCATTAACCTTATCGGCTCTAAGTGCAAGTGGGAGATTGTTGGAAATATACACTAAAACCTATATAGGTTCGCATCATTTTGAATAAGTCATTTTTTGTTAAATAGTTTAACAACCTTTATTTATCCTTGGAGTAATAGGTCATATGAGAGTTATTCCTAAAATGTCCCTAGTCAAGTATTTACGTGGGGACATGTAAATACATTAAGACTAGTGTATGAGTGTACTGATGATCAGATCTCACAGATCATGGATATAAATGATATCAAGTCTTCACACGGGTACATATTAAGAGTAATGATGTACTGAACAGACCCACCATGAGAACGTTGCATGGATCGTTACATGAATGTCATAAACGATTCTCAATGTGATAATGGTATATGTAGTCCTTTGACCTGAAGTCACTACGATTCCTACATAAGGAGTTTATTGTTTTAATACAATCAAACATCTTATGTAATGAGAGGACTATAAAGGTTATGGTTAGGCAATGTACAAATTATGCAGAGGGATGTTAGTGATGTAGATGGGATTTGTCTCTCCTATGTGACAGGAGTGATATCTATAGGCCACTTGATGAAGTGAGACTAAGGAAATACATGGCCATGCTAGAAAGAATAAATATTGGATATTTATTTGGATAAAGTCTACTCCGGTATCAAGTAAAATAAATTGGACCGTACAAGGATGACACGACCATGCCTTGGGCCCAATTAGGATATCGTGACAAAAGGAACAAACATATAAAATAATTATCACTTATAGGTTATGTTGTTAATAAATAATATTCGGACATAATGATGCATTGCTAGATGCCGCTCTTATTTTATATTAATAATAAAATAGTTTATTATTAATATAACCGAGTATTTTACCTATAGGGTCACACACATAGAGTAAGCCCATCAGAAAATAGCTTTTTATTTTAGTTGGACTAAAATAAGACTATTGGGCCTAACTCATTGAGAATGAGTAAGGAGCCCACTCTTTAGAGAGCAAATTAGGTCAAACCTAAGCCTATAAATAGAGCATAAGATGCTCATAGGCAGCTACCTAAAAGAGACACAAAATACGCAAAAGTTGCAAAAGCTACACGCCGTCAAACTAGCATTTTGAAGGTGTAGCATTTCTGGTGGGAGTACTCGTGTGGACTCCTAAAGGACGAGGCTACGATTGCTTCGATTTTCTTCAAGAGGTAATCCTAAAATGCAATTTTTTTGTGTGTTTGTCTTATGCTTTGAAACACAGCACTTTGCAAATCCTATAGGAATCCTTGTATTTCCGCTGCTCATACACTAGGGATTCCTAACAGAAACATCAATGGGCAAAAGGTCCAAGGGAGTGGGAGGGTTAAAACCATAAACAACTTCAAAAGGACTATGCTTAGTTGTGGAATGTTGTATCCTATTATAAGCAAATTCAATGTGGGGCAAACACTCATCCCAAGATTTAACATTTTTATGCACTAAGACCTGAAGTAGTTGAGAAAGGGTCCTGTTCACTACCTCAGTTTGTACACCCGTTTGAGGATGACAAGTGGTAGAAAAGAAAAGCTTCGTTCCTAGCCTTGACCAAAGGGTTTTCCAAAAATGGCTTAGGAATTTGGTGTCCTTATCAGAAATGATAGTTTTAGGAACACCATGAAGTCTTACAATTTCCTTGAAAAATAGCTTAGCAATATGACTTGCATCATCCACTTTGTGACAAGGAATGAAGTGAGCCATCTCGCTAAACCTATCTACCACAACAAAGATAGAATCCATTCCCCTTTGGGTCCTAGGAAAGCCTAACACAAAATCCATAGAAATATCAATCCAAGGAGAAGTGGGTGTAGGCAATGGAGTATACAGACCACTAGGTGAAATTTTAGATTTAGCTTTCCTACATGCTATACACCTAGCGCAAAGTTTTTGTACATCTTTTTTTATTTTAGGCCAATAGAAGTGTTCATGTAAAATGGCTAATGTTTTATCTCTTCTAAAATAGCCCATTAATCCTCCCTCATGGCTTTCTCCAAGTAAAAGATCTCTTCAAGAGCTCTTAGGAATGCAAAGTCTATTGGCTTTAAAGAGGTAGCCTTCTAGAATGTAGAAGCCTTTATGAGATAAAGAAGTGGAAGATGAGTTGAATATGTTGGAAAAATCAAGATCAGTTGGATACAAGGTCCTAATCTCATCAAGTCCAATAATTTTTGCTCCAAGAGAGGCAAGTAAAGAGTGCCTTTTTGATAAAGCATCAGCCACAGTATTGGATTTTCCATTTTTGTACTTGATTACATATGGAAATTGTTCCAAGAACTCAACCCACTTATCATGTATTTTGTTCAACTTATGTTGCCCTTTGATAAATTTTAGTGATTGGTGATCACTATGAATGACAAACTCTTTTGGGATCAAGTAATGTTCCTAAGTTTGAAGGGCTCTAATTAATGCATAGAACTCTTTATCATATGTGGGATAATTGAGGGTTTCCCCATTAAGCTTTTCACTAAAGAAAGCAATAGGGTGACCTTCTTGCAATAAAATAGCTCTTATACCCACATTTGAAGCATCACAATCAAGCTTAAATGTTTTAGAAAAATTTGGAAGTACTAAAATTGGAGCATGAGTGAGCTTCTCCTTAAGATCGAGACAGGCTTTCTCTTGCCTTGGCCTCCACACAAAAGGAACATTCTTTTCACTAACTCATTCAAAGGGGAAACTAAGGTAGAGAAATCTTTCATGAATCTCCTATAGAAACTTGCAAGACCATGGAAACTTCAAACTTCACTCATATTTTTAGGTGTTGGCCAATCTTGGATTGCCTTCACTTTTAAGTGACCAACCTCAACACCTTTAGAACTTACTATAAATCCAAGGAATACAATGCTATCCATGCCAAAAGAACATTTTTCAAAATTTGTATAGAGGTTATTCGTTCTTAAGGCAAGCATAACTTGTTTTAGATAGTTTAGATGGGAGGTCATGGTCTTTGAGTACACCAAAATATCATCAAAATAGACCATAAAAAAATGCCAATGAATTCCCTTAAAACATGATTCATTAACCTCATGAATGTGCTTGGTGCATTAGTCAAGCCAAAGGGCATAACTAACCACTCATAAATCCAAGTTTGGTTTTAAAGCAGCTTTCCATTCATCTTCTTCTTTGATTCTTATTTGATGGTAGCCACTTTTAAGATAAATCTTAGAAAATATGGTAGAACCACTTAACTCATCAAGCATATCATCAAGTCTAGGTATTGGATGCCTATACTTGATGGTTATATTGTTTATGGCTCTACAATCTGTACACATTCTCCATGAACCGTCTTTCTTAGGAACTAGTAAAACAGGCAAAGCATATAGGCTTAAACTATCTCTAATCCATCCCTTACATGATAGTTTATTCACTTGCTTTT
The DNA here is from genome assembly GCA_037962975.1 of Clitoria ternatea. Taxonomy (NCBI): domain Eukaryota; kingdom Viridiplantae; phylum Streptophyta; class Magnoliopsida; order Fabales; family Fabaceae; genus Clitoria; species Clitoria ternatea. The sequence continues at coordinate 160,961,843 of CM075670.1, forward strand.
TAATTTCTAGGCATTCCTTAGGGTTACAACTATATGCAGGCCTATTTGGTAAACTAGCACCAGGAATTAGGTCTATTTGATGTTCAATGCCCCTAATAGGAGGTAAGCCGTTGGGAATATATTTTGGGAAGAGGTCTTTAAATTCATTTAAAATGTTTTGAATCCTTAAGGGCAAAGGAGGAGGGGAAGAGCCTATTGAGCATAAGGAAGTGCTAGGGATATCTTTAGCATACATGATCAAGCATTGTTTTTATGAAAACATAGCATAATTCACATTGTATTTGGTGGCCAAGACATTTGGCTCTAGAGTCATCATAAATGACAACTCCTTTTCCTTTATCCTCTCTTTTTATTTTTCTTATGTTTTTCTAAGTGATTAGATGAAGAAGATCCTAACTCTCTATCTCTTTTAAGCTTCATTTAAAGTTGATCTTTAGCTACTTATTATGGAGTTAGCGGATGTAAAACTATCTTCTTACTATCTAATTTGAAAGTGAGGGTGATGGTGAACCCCTCATGGATGACATTCCTATCATATTTCCAAGGTCTTTCTAAAAGGATGTGAGTTGCTTCCATAGGTACTACATCATAATTGACTTCATATGTGCCTATGGTGAAGTTGATTAAGACTTACTTATTAAATAACATTTCTCCCTTTTCATTTAACCATTGTAACTTATAAGGTCTAGGGTGATCTATTAGTTCTAAGCCCATCTTATGTACTAGTCTTTGGCTTACTACATTTGCACGACTCCCACTATCCATAATGAAAGAACATAGTTTTTCATTTATGTAACATCTTGTATAAAAGATGTTATCTTTTTGTGTAGTATCATCAAGCTTAACATGACTACCAAGTAACCTTCTAATCATGTACAACTCACCATCATCCCCTAGTATATGCTCACTGTCATAGGAATCACTACTTGAGTCATTACTTGAATTGTGATTGTCAGAATCAGACTCTGATTGACTTGAGTAGGTTCCATTAGTTTTCAAAATCATAGTTCTTTTTGTAGGATAGTTAGAAGCAGTATGACCTCTACCAAGGTATTTAATATATTTAATGGTAGAAGATCTAGAGGATTGAGGTTTAGATGTGAGTACATGCTTATCTCTTTGATTTCTAAAGACTTTGCCATTCTTATGCAACTCACTAGGAATTTTGGAAGAAGAAGTACCCACTCCTTTCTCCCTAGGTTATCTCTCAAACCCATCTTTACCTACCCACTTAGATTTAGAGCTTTTGAATTCCCCATTGTAGGATTCCCTCTTTTTAAATTGGCTCTCTACCTTAGTACATTGGTGTAATAACTCTTCTATATCAACATGTGGAAGGAGTTCTACTTTATTCTTGGTGTTCCTATTTAGGCCATGCAAAAACCTATGCTTTAGGGTTTCTTCATCTTCTTCTAAATTTGCCCTAATCATGGCTATCTCTAAAGCTTTGTACTAATCTTCTACACTTTTTGACCCTTGGGTGAGTCTATTTAGCTTGGCTAATAGCTCCCCTCTATAGTAATTAGGAACATAACATTTTCTTAATAGAGCTTTTAAATCTAACCAATCATCTATTGGTGGAAAGTTATCTTTCTTTCTCTCTTTACACACTTGGGTCTACCATACTAAGGCATAGTTTTGGAATGAGAGAGTGACTATCCTAACTTTCTTTTCTTCTTTTATTTGATGAGAATTAAACAATTGTTCAACTCTCATCTCCTATTCTAGATAAGCTTCAACATCACTTTCACCATTAAATGGGGGGATTTCAAATTTTACTTCTTTTAACCCTAGGTCTTCTTTTTTATTATTATGATGGTGTCTTCTAGACCTATGGTCATCCTCACTATCACTATTTTCATGCCTTTAATTTCTTTGATTTCTATGTCTAGTTCTAGGGTTCTCATCTCTATGTTTTAGGTTAGTTAACCTAGTGTTGATGTTATTTAGGCTATCCATTATGTTATGGAGAAGAGATTTGTTTTCCCTATCACTAGAAGACATGGTTTAAGGTTTTCAAAGAAAACAAGACAAGGAAAACAAAAGTTGTAAACAAACTAGTCGAGGATGCTTATGCAAGACAAGAACAAGAATCCTAAATATCAAGTACTAGGTTTCTACCTAAGGGAACAAGAACCTAAGTTGTCTTGTACTAGGTTAGATCCTAGGTTGTATTACTATGATTAGTTATGCAAGACCTAGGTTGTCTTTACTTATGTTCTTTATGAGACTCCTAGGTTGTAAGTAACCAAGTAACTAACCCTAACCAGAGAAAACAAATTCGGTTAAGAAGTTAGAAGTAACAAACTTAGTTTCAACTAACCAACTAACTCTAACTAACCCTAACTAAATTTAGTTATTTAGTTATTATGGTTGTAACTAAGTCTAATCACTCTAACTACTAACTAAATTTGGTTATGTATTAGTTATGCCAACTAGATTTTGGTTGCAATTAGTTAGGTTAACTAGAATTAGTTATAACTACTAACTAACTAACTAAATTAGTTAAGACCAATAACTAACTAACTACTTCTAGTTGTAACCAATTAACTACTTAACCAACTAATAACTAACTAGTTAACAAACAAATGCAAATGCTCTATGCTATTTCAAAATTACCCAAAGAATTTGAAAATTAATAGAGTCCAAAGTCCACTTAGTGTCCAAAATACAAGACAAAATACCTACTATAATTTTCTAAGAATTCAAAAATTTTCCTAAGCTTCTAATTAATACAAGGCTTTTGCTTCCTTTACAATGGTCTTCAAGGTCTCCACTTAGAATGTAGAACCTCCACCTCACCTACAAACAACACAAACAAAGAACTCCAAATGAATTTAGTTAAGAAAAGCAATCAAAAATTCAAAACCTCTCAAGTGTATACCTTCTCTTAGGAGTCAAGAGACGAAGGCAATTTCTACACCAATCTCAAGTTTCTCAAGATGCTACCCTCCTTAGTATTGAGTAAAGGTATCTTGAATTTAAAAGGAAGACAACTCAAAAGACAAAACTCAAGAATTGAATCAAGACAAACTAAAAATGGTAATTTGAATAAGCTACTCAAATTAATGGAGTGTTTTTGGATTTTTTATTATGACAAGACCAAAACAAGAAAAGCTCAAATGAATGAAGGTACACAACTTGGAATTTCTAAATTTTGATGATGAGACAAAACAAGACAAACAACAAAATAAAATGCAAGAACAAAAGCTAAGGTAACAAGCTAAACCTAGAGACTTTAAAGTTCTAACTACTAAGCAAGCAAATTTAATTGAAAATGTGTAATGTATCAGCTAGAAATCACTTCTTTTATGGCTTTAGAATTTTGAAAATAAGACTTATGCTTTGGTGTTTCACTTTTCAATTATTTTTTACTGAAGAGGTCTATTTCAAATCTTTTCTTTTGATACCCTTTTCTTAATTTTGAGATGTAGGGTTTTCTTTTTCTTTTTCTTTTGGATTTTGTATTACTTTTCTCTTTTCTTTTGCCTTTTACAATTTTGTATCACTAACACCAATTATCTAGTCCAAAAACTGAATTCACAAGCTAGATTTATCAAGTTCAATTGTCACACTTTTGCTTAAGGAAAGATGCAACCTTCTTCCACTATAATGAATGGAAGGTTAATGATTCTTTTGACAAGTTTTCTTTTATGCAAACACAAAATGCAAACTGAATTATAAGTTATCCTTAATGTGCTTGAAATTGAAAAATAAACCTAGAAAAGACTAAGAGTAAATTTCTAAGAACCTAAAAATGAGCTAACTTTGGAGAGCCTTAAAGTGAGGCCTCCTAACACACAAGGATTGGAACCTTTTTAAAGTTACTAAAAGGTGATTAAAGTAACTCAACCACATGGTTTTGCACTTCTACAAGTTGAATCAACACAAAATTTCTAGAACACAAGAAAAGGTTCCAAATGGCACAACAACACACCTACTTGGCTCTAACTTTTAACAAACTACTAACATGTATACTCAGGGCTCAAAACTAAATCAAATAAAGTGCAAAACTCAGAATTCTAAACACAAACTAAGGTATATGATATCACAAAACTAGACTCTACAAATTCAAGATGCAAAACTTGATGAAAAATGACATAACATACAAAGAACTTCACAATTTTTATGCTTTTTCTAACATAACATGGCATCAAACAACAACTAACCATGAAATTAAAAAAAAAAACAAGCCAACTAACATGCTTGATTTTGAAAATGAAAGAGGTAGAAGAAGTAAGAAAAGAACCTCCAAAGCTCAAGTGATACCAAATGATGTAGGAGAAGCTTCTACTATCCTTTGGAGGGGGTGGATCTAGGATCTTTTCCTTCTTCAACCTTCAAGCAATATGGAAGTATTCTTCTTCAATTGGAAACCAAAACCAAAAATGGATAAATATTAAAGAGGAGGACGAAAATTGAGGGAAAAGAAAAGAGAAAATGGTAGAAGAAAGGTGGAAAGGATGGAGAATGGTTAAGGAGATGGAATGAAGGGGATGAAGGCCACTTCCAAGGAGTGGAAGATAACTCCACTCACCACCAAGGGAGGGAGAGACCCCTTGGATAAGAGCTTGCAAGAGTCTCTCTAATCCTAGAGAGAAAGAGGAGAATCTCTCACTAAGTTTGCACTCAAAAGTGTCTAAATCTTAAAAATGAATTAATGTGTAGCTTTTTACAAAAGGAGAACCCCTTATATAGGCCTAGAGCATTTCTACCAAGGGAGGGAAAATGCGCTTGGTTAATGGATCCTAGGCCCAAATCTACAAAGAGGAAAAGAGATGGCTTATACATGGCCCAAAATGAGAGTACATGGCCCTATAGTGACCAATTAGCCTAGTAAGGCCTAAATAAAACCTAAATGACTAGAGAATCTAATTATGACTTATATGAGTAGAAGTAGCTCCTTAAGGTGTCTCCATTGGGCTTGGGCCCACTAAGGAAAGACAGGAAGGAAGATAGGGCTTTATGGATGGTCTCTTTGCCTTTCTTGGACTTGGCCCTTGTGAGGGGACCCTTATAAGCCTCTAGTCCTTTGTCTAATATGGTGTGTTGGTCCTCCCTTATGATGTTCTCATTACAAGTTCTTAAGGCAGGGGTCGCCCTAAGGTGGGTTTCTCTCAACGGGGGCGGCCCATTGTAACTTAATTAGGGCTTTCGACCAGTCTTATCAAAACTTTAAAACCGGGTTTTTCAAGATCTGTGTAGGATTGGACATGCCTGGGAAGGATTTCCTCCACGGAGCTGACTCTCACCCTCTATTCCCCCTATACTGGACTCAAAACCCTGTTCAGTACTGATTGTTGTGGGGCGACCTGACTGTGTCAAAGAGGCCGGATGGGAAGTTTCTAACCGATAACAAAGACGTATACTTTACCTCTTAGGCTCTAATTGCCTTAGCCCCCCATCCAGATGATCTAGAGGCCTGGATTTGTAAGTAGTATGTTATGTGCCTTACGGTTAATGCTTAATAGTTGTATTAATTCTGACAATGGTTTGCTCTTTTTGTTTGGCAGATGACATAGCTCCTAACTCCCTATCGATGAGGGCCCTGAAGAAACGCTACCAGGAGGCGGATCGCAAGGGTGCAAGAAAGAAAGCTGTGGTGAAGAAAGCAGGGTCTTCTTTCGTAGTTATTTCTGCCTCTGCCCCGACTACCACATCTATTGCCGCCATGCCTATTGCTGCCCCCCATTAGCACTGTGCCTGCTCAGTCGGTGCCTGTTCAGTCACAATTGGAGAAGGAGGCTAGTCGGTAGCCAAGAAGTCGCGTCAAGGGGAGGCTACCACGCAAATTGGTGAGGGGTCCTAGTACCGTTTCCCCTTCTTCTATTCCGACTATGGGAGTCGTCAACCTCTTAGAGGGTAAGGAGGAAGAAATTCTCTCCTTGGTCACCCAGGGGAGGTCAGAAAGATCTTCTGGGGTGATTGAAGGTGTGCCCCCAGTTCCAGCCAGTCAATATCTACGGAGGTGATCGCAGGATCAATACGTAGTGTCATGGATGCTTCCGAGCATCTCTAGGAGGTATTTACTAATGGGTCAATGAGCTCCAACAGGAATCCAGCTCATTCTCTCTGGGATACGCACTTCCCTATTTCTTAGTTTGTAGACTACACAATCCTCTTCAAGGAGGATGAGGAAAAGTATGCTTCTTCCAACCCTATTGCCATGTGCCAAGTGGTAGAGATGTTTAGTCTTCATATGACCTCCATGTCTCGGGCACTGGAGAGGCAATTGGCCATTCAAGGGAGGGCCCTTACATTGTTGAATCAAGAGAATGAGTCACTTAAAAAGGAGAATGAACTGCTACGGGATGGGACGAGGGTGAAGGCGACTCAGGCTGAAGACACAAACAAGTTGGCAACCAAGTTAAAGGAAGACATGAAAGAATCAAAGAAAGACTAGGAGACTGCCAGGGCGGGGTGATCTTTGGCTGAATCTAAATTATCAGCCGTTGAAGAGAGGTGTTCCTATTGGGATCAGAAGGTGGGACAGGTCGCGGAGACTTATAATGCGTTATCCCTCAAGAAGCAGGAACTGGAGAAAGACCTTCAGGCGGGTCGAGCAGACTTGGAGGCTCTGAGGGATGAGGCAAAGATGGACCTTATAGTGGCAAAGAAAGATGTCGCTGTGAAGTGTGTCAATGCTTTCTGACTTTTCCAAAAGTAGATTTCTATCCTGAACCCTTCCTCTGTGTTGAATTTTGAGGGCCTTGATCCGTTCAAGATAGTCGTGGATGGCCAGATAGTTCCTGATCCCGACTTTGAGGATGAACAAACAGGGATTGGCGTAGATGAAGGGTAGGGTATTCCTGAGATAGAAGCTGCTCATGGTGACTCGGCCTCATAGATTCCAACTGTTTAGTCTTCTGAAGCTGCTTTTTAGGAGATTTATTTACAAAACTTGTATCTTATGCTTTGTTTTTGCATCTATCTAGTGTAACCTCGTAATAGTAATGAGTGTACCTTATGTTCCTTTGAATCTTTTGCATGTTTATTTTTTTTCTTTGTTTTCCTAATGGTTGTAATGATTTACTTTGATGAATGAAAGTGTGCCACACGTTTATCCTGGTGTCCTTTCTTGTTGTAGTCTATACCAATTCCGCGCGATATTAAGTTTCATATCATATGTTCTGAGGGAGCAATTCCTTACCCAGATTTTTGTACTTGAACGATTTTTCAAGTTTCATGACATATTTGTCGAGGGATCGGTTCCACGCTCAGACTTTAGTACTTGAACGATTTTCAAGTTCCACAACATATTTGTCGAGGGATCGGTTCCGTGCTCAAACTTTAAAGATTTAAAATGTATTTACCGAGGGACTGACTCCGTGCTCGGACTTTAAAGATTTAGAACATATTTTCTAAGGGACCGGTTCCATGCTCAGACTTTAAGTACTTAAACGATTTTAAGTTTCATAACTTATTTGTCGAGGGATTGATTCCGCACTCAGACTCTTGGAACAATGTATTTGCCGAGGGATCGACTCTGCACTCGGGCTTTAAAGATTTAGAACGTATTTACAGAGGGACCGACTCTGCACTCAGAATTTAAAGATTTAGAACATATTTTCCAAGGGATCGGTTTCCCACTCCGTCTTTAAGTACTTAAACGATTTTAAGTTTCATAACTTATTTGCTAAAGGATCGATTCCACACTCAGACTCTTAGAACAACGTATTTGTCAAGGGATCAGTTCCGCGCTCGAACTTTAAAGATTTAGAATGTATTTGCTGAGGGATCGGTTCCGCGCTCAAACTTTAAATGAGTTCTATTTCTTTACTAAATAATTCAAAAAATCTTTATTTGAGAGAAAACAGGGGGCCTCATTAAAACCTCCCAAGAGAAAAACCCAATGGGAAAAACCTCTTGGGTAGGAAAAAGAGTGCCCTGGTGTATAATGATTAGCTGAAATAAAACTTCAAATGAGTTGCGTTCCATGTTCTGGGTAACTCCTTTCTTGATAACTCTTCCAAATGATATGCACCTCTTCCGAGTGCTTATCTGACTCGGCATGGACCCTCCCAAGAGGGAGCGAGTTTGCCTTCCTTTCTTGGTCTTCTATTATTATTTACAGTTTGTAGAACAATGTCTCCCTTCCGGAAGGGTCGAGGTTAGAGAATTGAATTCCATCGTTGGGCCGACTTTTGCTTGGCTGCCTGTATCTTTACATATGCCACTTCTTGTTCTTCCATGCTGATATCTAAGTCTTCCCTTCTTCCTTTATTGTTTGAATCTTCATCGTAAGTGAGGCATCAAAGAGTAGGTTTACCCAATTCTACTAGTATCATGGCGTCAGCCCCATATATAAGTCAGAATGGAGTCTCATGCGTTGATGAATGTGGGGTAGTATGATAGGCCCACAATGCTCCATGTAATTCTTCCTCTCATCCGCCTTTGGCTTGTCTGAGCTGTCTTTTTAGTTCTTGGATGATGATTTTGTTTGCTACCTCTACCTGCTCATTGGTTTGTGAGTGCTCAACTGAGGAAAATTTTTGTTTGATGCCTATATTCTCACAGAACTTGACAAATCCTTTGTCTGCAAACTCTCGGCCATTGCCTGAGATAATAGTATGGGGGAGCCCGTGTCGGTAGATGATGTGCTTCCTGTTGGAAATATGCATTAAAAGCCTATATAGGACGCATCATTTTGAATAAGTCATTTTTTTGTTAAATAGTTTAACAACCTTTATTTATCCTTGGAGTAATAGGTCATATGAGAGTTATTCCTAAAATGTCCCTAGTCAAGTATTTACGTGGGGACATGTAAATACATTAAGACTAGTGTGTGAGTGTACTGATGATCTGATCTCACAGATCATTGATATAAATGATATCAAGTCTTTACACAGGTACACATTAAGAGTAATGATGTACTAGACAGACCCACCATGAGAATGTTGTATGGATCGTTACATGAATGTCATAAATGATTCTCAATGTGATAATGGTATATATAGTCCTTTGACCTAAAGTCACTACAATTCCTACATAAGGAGTTTGTTGTTTTAATACAATCAAACGTCTTCTGTAACAAGAGGACTATAAAGGTTATGGTTAGGCAATGAACAAATTATGTAGAGGGATGTGAGTGATGTAGATGGGATTTGTCTCTCCTATATGACAGGAGTGATATCTACAGGCCACTTGATGGAGTAAGACTAAGGAAATGCATGGCCATGCTAGAAAGAATAAATATTGGATATTTTTCGGATAAAGTCTACTCTGGTCTCAAGTAAAATAAATTGGACCGTACAAGGATAACGTGACCATGCCTTGGGCCCAATTAGGATATCGTGACAAATGGAACAAATATAAAATAATTATCACTTATAGGTTATGTTGATAATAAATAATATTCGGACATAATGATGCATTGTTAGATGCCGCTCTTATTTTATATTAATAATAAAATAGTTTATTATTAATATAACCGAGTATTTTACCTATAGGGTCACACACATAGAGTAAGCCTATCAGAAAATAGCTTTTTATTTTAGTTGGAATAAAATAAAACTATTGGGCCTAACTCATTTAGAATGAGTAAGGAGCCCACTCTTTAGAGAGCAAATTAGGTCAAACCTAAGCCTATAAATAGAGCATAAGATGCTCATAGGCGGCAAACCAAAAAGAGACATAAAATACGTAAAAGTGGCAAAAGCTACACGCCGTCAAACTAGCATTTGGAAGGTATAGCATTTCTGGTGGGAGTACTCATGTGAACTCCTAAAGGACGAGGCTATGACTGCTTCGATTTGATTTTCTTCAAGAGGTAATCCTAAAACGTAATATTTTTTTGTGTTTGTCTTATGATTTGAAACACGGTGCTTTGCAAATCCTATAGGAATCCTTGTATTTCCGCTGCTCATTCACTAGGGATTCTCTAACACTTCTAGGTAAAAGTCTGCACTTTGGCCGTAGTGATGGCTGCGAGTGCTTTGACTTGTTGGTGTATGCACTACGAGCTATTAATGTATCAATTTTAACTTATTAATAAAATTAGTATTTTTTAGTTTTAGACAAATGCTATTTATCCTGGAATAATAGGTCATATGAGAATTATTCCTAAAACGTCCCTAATCAAGTATTTACATAGGGACATATAAATACATTAAGATTAGTGTGTAAATGTATTGATGATTTGATCTCACAAATCATGGATATATGATATCAAGTCTTTACACGGGTACACATTAAGGGTAATGTTGTACTGGACAGACCCACCATGAGAACGTTGCATGGATCGTTACATGAGTGTCATAAACGGTTCTTAATGTGATAATGGTATATAGTCCTTCGACCTGAAGTCACTACGATTCCTACATAAGGAGTTTATTGTTTTAATACAATCAAACATTATCTGTAATAAAATGACCATAAAGATTGTGATTCGGCAATAGATAAATTGTGCAGAGGGATATGAGTGATGTAGATAGAATTTGTCTCTCCTATGTGACAGGAGTGATATCTATAGGCCACTTGATGGAGTGAGACTAATGAAATGCATGGCCATGCTAGGACAAATAAATATTAGATATTTATTCTATAAAGTCTACTCTGGTATCAAGTAAAATGAATTGGGCCATACAAGGATGACGACGACGATGCCTTGGGCCCAATTAGATATCGTGACAAAAGGAATAGATATATAAATAATTATCACTTAGAGGTCATGTCGGTGATAAATAATATTCAGACATAATGATGTATTTCTAGATACCGCTCTTATTTTATATTAATAATAAAATAGTTTATTATTAATATAACCGAATATTTTACCTATAGGGTCACACACATAGAGTAAGCCCACCAGAGGATAGTTTTATTTTAGTTGGACTGAAAATAAAACTATTTGGGCCTAACTCATTTAGAATGAGTCAAGAGCCCATTGTTTAATGAGAGCTCATGTCAAGACCTAAGCCTATATATAGAGCATGAGATGCTCATAGGCTGCTGCTCAGAAATTAGACCATAAACAAATTTCCGTACTAGCATTCGGAGCTCTGTTTTGGTGGGAGTTCTCGTGTAGACTCCTAAGGGCGAAGTTACAATTGCTTTGATCGAGGAACTTGTTTTGCGTCTACAAGAGGTAAACCCTAATTAAAAATATTAATTTAGCATAATGCTTTGAGACATACGTGTTTGCAATTCTTTTGGGAATCCTTTGTGTTTCTGCTGCCTGACCCTAATGGGATTCCCTAACACGACTTTGATCCATTTAGTGAAGAAGTCTATTGCTACAAGGAGGAATTTAAGATGCCCTTTCTCCGGGGGAAAAGGACCTAGGATTTCCATCCCCTAGGTATTGAAGGGCCAGGGAGACAAAATTCCGTGCAATCGTTCGGGATGGCTGTGGATCCGATTGGCATTGCGCTGGCATGAGTCACAATTTTTTATGAATTTAGAACAGTCGGCTCGTAGAGTCGGCCAATAGTACCCCACTCAGATAATTTGGGCGGCTAGGGGATGAAATCCTCCATGAAGGCCGTAGATTCCCGAGTGCAAATCTCGTATGATATAGTTGGTTTGCTCTTCATTTAGGCACTTTAGAAGAGGCATAGTAAAACCACTTTTATAGAGCTGTCCGTCTAGCAAGGTGTAGTTGGTTGCTTGGACTTGTAACTTTTTAGGTTGCTGGTGATCTTTCGGGAGAATTCTCTATTTAAGAAAATCAACAATGAGGGTAATCCATGTATTTGCAATTGGAGTTTCACTTACCTAGTGAACACGCTAGGATTATTGGATCGTGGGCTTTTCCAAGGTGACCTGAATGATCGTCTTAAGATTTCCTGCCTTTACCGTGCTGGCAAGCTTGGAGAGTATGTCTGCACGTTTGTTCATTAGTCGCGGAACGTGGATGATTCGAACGTGCTTTAAGTCCTTTACTATCTTATTTAGCCGAGTGAGGTATTTTGCCAAGGTCGGGTCTTTAGCTTGGAATGACCCTTCGATCTGTCAGGGTACCAGCTAGGAATTAGTCTTTGCCTGGACGCACCGAGCGCCTAAGTCGATGGCTGTTCATAATCCAGCAATGAGTGCTTTATACTCCGCCTGGTTATTACTGGCTTTAAATTAGAACCTCAGTGATTCTTCGACTACTAGGCCGGTCGGGGATTCTAACACAACACCTACTCCGTTACCTCTTGTGTTAGAGGATCCATCTACCGAAAGTGTCCATAATTGGTGTTCTGTGTCATACCCATCTTTGTCTTCTCCCAGCTCTACTAAAAAGTCTGCAAGTACTTGGGCTTTAATGGGCCCTCGAGATGCATACCGAATTCCATACTTGGATAACTCCACTGCGCAGGCTACCATCTACCTTGCAAGTTCTGGCTTTTGGAGAATTTTCCCAAGTGGTTAGTCGGTCTGTACTATCACTTGGTGGCTATGGAAATAAGGGCAGAGTCGCCTTGCGGCTATAACAAGGCTGTATGCAAATTTTTCAACCCTCTAATATCGGGCTTCAGCTCCTTGTAGCGTTTTACTAGTGAAGTAAACTAGCCTCTAAACTAGGCCGTCTTATTTAATAAGGACACACTAAGGGAGGACCCTCACACTACCCTAGAGAAAGGACTTGAAACTTACAAGGGTCCCCTTATAAGGGCTAAGACCAAAAAGGCCAAAGAGAGCATTCACTAAGCCTTATTCTTCTTTCTCTATTTTAGTGGGCCCAAGCCCAATGAAGACTGCTTGAGGATCTATTCATATTTCACTTATGCTTCTTAGTTAGATTCTCTAGACTTATAGGTTTTATTTGGGCCTTGCAAGGTCAAATGGGCCACTTTAGGGCCATGTACTCTCACCTTGGGCCATGTATAGGCCATACTCTTCTCTATTAGCACTATTGGGCCTTGGAAGCATGAAGAAGCCAATTAGGTGATCACTTGGCCGAATTGCTCCAAGCCCTATATAAGGAGCTCTCCTTTTGTATTTTGACACACATTAATGCATTTGAGAAATTTCCACTTCAAAGTGAGTTTTTAATGAGAGAAGCTCCTCATTCTCTCTAGGTTAGAGAAAGCTCTAGCAAACTCTCATCCAAGGGGATTCCTCCCTCCTTGGTGTTGAGAATTCAAGGGAGTTATCTCCTCTTGGAGTGGCCTTCCATTCACCTACTCCATTCAATCTTCCATCTTTTCTTTTCTCCTTTCCATTTCCATCCTTTTCCATACTCTTTTCCCTTTCACTATTTCATTAGATTCCTAGTTTCATCCTTCTTTTCATTTGGTTTCTAAGTAACAAAGTTCATCAACATTGGCTTGTGGAGGTTAGAAGAAGAAAAGATCCCTAGATCCACCCTTCTTCAAGAAGTTAGAAGAAGTTCCTACATTATTCTTGGACTAGAACTGAGCTTACCGCCTCGGCTCCTATGGAGAGGTAGAGAATTAATTCCGACCCTGTATCTGGCCGTGTTAGGATTAGTGGGGATGCGAGGTAAGCTTTTAAGTCCTGGAATGCCTCTTTACACTCAGAAGTCCACTCGAATAAGTCTGTCTTCTTCAGTACTTTATAAAAACGACATCAACTTCTCACTAAATTTTAAGAGAAATTGGGAGAGTTGTAATCCGCCTGGTGAGGTGTTGTACTTCTTTAATACTCTAAGGACTCCACATCTCTAGTATGGCTCGGCACTGGTCTGGGTTTGCTTTAATACCTCTGTAGGTGAGCATATACCCCAAAAACTTCCCCCTTAAACCTTGAAAGAGCATTTATCGGGGTTCAATTGTATGTTGTGCTTGCACAGCTCGACGAATGTTTCCTTCAGGTCTTGTACATGCAAGTTCGTTCGCTTAGTTTTTACCACCATATCATCAACATATACTTCCATGTTTCTCCTGATCTGCTTGGTGAAGATTTTATCCACTAACCTCTGGTAAGTGGCCCTCGTATTTTTTAGGCCGAAAGGCATCACTCGGTAGCAATAATTTATTCCGCCCATGATGAATGTTGTCTTCTTCTTATCTTTGGGGTCAATTCTGATATGATTGTACCCTGATTATCCATCCATGAAACTCAGGATCCTATACCCTGACATACCATCCACCAAATGGTCAATGCTAGGCAAAGGATAAGGATCTTTGGGACATACCATTTTTAGATCGGTGAAATCCACGCATATCCGTCATTTTCTGCTCGCTTTTTTGACAATGACCACGTTTGACAACTAGGTCGAGTATTTGACTTCACTGATAAAGTTGGCGGTCACCAGCTTGTCTGTCTCTTCTTTGACTATATGCTTTCGGTTCGGGCCATTCTTTCAAGCTTTTTGGGATACAGGCCTGGTGTCTTGCTCAATATTGAGAGAGTGACAGATTAGAGTGGGGTCAATCCCGGGCATGTCTACGGAGCTCCAGGAAAATAGATCTGTGTTTGTTCTCAGCAGGCTGACTAGGGATTCTTCTAGGCCTTGGTTGAGAATAGCGCTAATCCGTGTGAACTGGCCAGGGGAGGATCCTACTCGAATAAGTTTGAGTGATTCTACTGGTTGGGTGTTAGTCCTCAAATTTACAATAAATGTTTTAATAAAATAATGTCAAAAATAATAAAAATTAGTTCAATTTATTAGCAATTTAGGTTTCAATTATAATAAATGGAAGTTATTGAAAATTATCTGCCTTGATCAAATTTCTCTACTTTTGCAATAAAAAAATTAAAGAAAATCAAGAGAAAATTAAAGAACTAGAGAGCTGACGCGTAGCATCAACACCACACACGCGTAGCTTAAGAACTTTTGATGCTGACGCTACGCGTCACAGCCACGTGTAGCGTCAACAGCTTTGTGGACTCTATTTCCAGGTGGCCAAGCACTCAGCTTAGTGGCCAAATAATGGCCAACCCACTCACACCAGATGCCAAAATCGAAGTGGAGACAGTTGGCCCAATGTCTGCTGATGATTAGAATTAATTAATATCAATAATGGCCTTAATCATATGCGTTTAATGGGGGCTGAGTCAGGAACCTGACGCTACGTGCCAGGCCAATGCTACGCGTCAGGACCCTTCCTTAGCCCTATAAATAGGCCACCTCCAAGGCATTCAAAGCATCCAATTCAACTCTGAATTTTAGAACTTTCTTCCTTTCTTTCGAGTTTTGAGTGTTCTTTTGTGAGTTTGTAAGTTTAGAGTGATTTCTAGATACTTGAGAGGTTTTGTAGTATTGTGAGTTTTTGTATCGTGAAGTGTTTCCATGCCTTCATAATGTCAATCTCTGTAAGTGTTGTTTTTACTTTTACCATGTGTAACTAAATTGTTTATGTTGGAATTTAGTGAACTAATCTATTATATGATGTTGTAATTATGACCTCTGCATATTTATGATTCAAGTACCATGTTAGTATTTCAATCTTTTATTAGTGTGAACATCAAACGGGAGAACGATTTTCATGCATATTGAAACTTGTTTTATTAGTATGAATGTCAAACGGGAGAATGATTATTCATGCCGAATTAAAATCTGTTTTAATGAAAGTAAAAGTTGAAATACTCTTAATATGCCAATTACTAGGGATATAGTTGGTGATTATTGTTGCCATAAGGCCATGACTTAATACATGTTTTTACTGAGAAAGATCATGAGGGATCGGACTTTACGGTGACTACTTAGAATTTATATCATGAGGGATCAGTTATAATGATTTTATGCTCCAACGACATGAACTTGATAATTAAATATGTATGTTTGTAATCATTTTATTATATTTTAGTGTGAGGATCCTAATTCCAACATAATTTGTCAATCAGTGTTTTTACTTCAAGTATTTGAACTATTCTAAATTACATCTCCACTTTCGAGATAGATTTTATCTTTACTACCTTTTTACCTCATGAACAAATCAACCATCAAATTCTATGAATATTGTATATATTATTTATAAATTATTCTTTTGTTAATAAGTTTTGATACATTTGCCATAGTAAATAGAAATTACTGTCATTTACTGGAACTTTCAATCTCAGTGGAATAATATCTAAATTTGAAAACTACAAACGATTGGTGCACTTGCCAATTAAAAGACCCAACAGTATTCAGGGTTTAACAAGTTTTCTGGCGCTGTCGCCAGGGATTGAATTGATTCAGTAAAATAGTAAATTTTTAATTACCATGGTAAATATTTTTTTACCTTAGTTAAATTTTTAATTTTATTTTATTCATTCATTTATTCATTTTTCTTAACATTGTTACACTAACTTTCTGTATTTAGTTTATTTATACAAACCCAATTTTCTACAGGGAAAGTGTTCTTTGATCCTGAGATCGAGAAGTTTGTAAAGAAACTCAAAGCTTTAAAATCTAAAAAAACAAAAACTTCTTCTTCTTTTGAAAATTTTGAAAAATCTAACATGGCTGCTGAACAACGAAGAACATTGGGACAATTTGCTGCTATAAATGGACCACCCCGTGTTTCGGGGATGTACCAAGGGCCTATTGCTGCTGTAGAGACTAAACCAGCTACTCTTAATATTATTTAAAATAATCAATTTGCTGGTTTAACTAATGAGGAACCGAATGAACATTTAACTATTTTTTATGAGTTATGCAGCAGAATTGGTTTCGAACCCAATCAAGAAGAATTTGTTTACATGAGATTGTTTCCTTTTTCTTTGATTGGGAAAGCTAAAGAATGGTTTAAATCTTGTCCACTGGTAGTTTTACAAACTGGTCTGATGTTGAAACAAAATTTTTGGAAAGATTTTATTCACCTTCAAAATATTTTGAAGAAATGATAGTCATACATTCTTTCTCACAAAATCACGATGAATCACTTGGTGAAGCATGGGAAAGATTCAAAGCGCTTCTTAGGAAATGTCTAAACCATAATTTGGATGATGCTGAGAAGGTAAGAATCGTTTTTATCATGGTTTATTGCCTCAGTTTAAGATGATGTTAGATGCATGTTCAGGTGGTTCTTTAATGAACAAAACTGTAGGCAATATCAATCATTGAGTCTATGTCAACCAATGACCGTCAAGAAAAGCATGAAAAAGATAGTACATCAAGGAAACCAGGTATGCTTGAGTTGGGAGTAAATGATGCAGTTTTAGCTCAGCAAAAATTGCTAACACAACAAATGGAGGCAATGAGCAAACAATTGGAAAAACTTCAAATTGCTCAAGTATCATCACCACCACCCGCTTAATTGAAACAATATGTGCATTGTATGGGCGAACAACCATGTGGTTACTGTGCCCCTTATGGAAATGATCAAGAACAAGCCAATTTCCTAATTCACCAAAGAATACCTTTAGGTACTTTTACTATCAATCTTGGTAATTCTTGTAACACCCTAATTTAATAAATAAATAAATGCCAAAACTGGGAAAATATTTTTTCCACAAAAACAGCCAATGGACAACCGGCATAGAAGAAGGAAGAGGAAGGCAAGGGAGAATAAAAGAACATCCACACGTATAGCAAACAGCGGAAGGGACAAGGCTTGAACCGATCCATTCAGTTCAGTGAAACACATCAGCGCCTGGGCGAATTCCATGACAACGCTGACTCGCTCAAGCAGGGTCCAACACGCTTGAGCGAGGCAACTAACTCGCTCGGGCGGGCAGCCCTTCGCTTAAGCGAAGCCAGCACAAAGGCCTTCCATCCACTCACTCTCGCAGGAGCTAAGTCTAATTCGCTGGGCGAACACAGGTACAAGGTAATTTCTCACTCGGATTTGGGACGTAGGTTCACCCGGTAAATCCTCACGCTCATACCTCACTCGGGAATTTACACAACTCCTTATTTCATACGTATAGGTCACAAGTATAAGCCACTCGGGAAATGACTCCCTCAATTCTACCACTCGGGATCCAGAACTCTTCCTCACTCGGAATATTTCCTAGTCAGACATCACTCGGGGTATTTGACTTCAACGCAGTCGGGAATGTACCGTACACCCGTCGCTTGGTATATTTTTCATATCTCTCACCCAGAGAACATACAGACCTTCCCTCACTCAGAAGGGAACTCCACTATCCTACTCCACTCGGAATATTCATCCCAGTTTCACTCGGAATATGATACCTTACTCACTCGGGAAACATTAAGTAAGCCCCTCTCGGACTTGCTCTACAACTCACCGCTCGGGATATGGAACCTTGTTCACTCGGATTATGCTTATATCACATACTTAGATTATAATCCAATCTCCACCATTATAACAACTCCCCCCCTCGGAAGAGGTTCACTCAGATTTTCACTCGGAAATGTCCAAACACTATAGTCTTACTCGGAATCATCAACTTAACACCATTTCACTCATCAACAACCCTCAAATCATTTAGCAACACATTCCAGTCGGGAAGACGCATTAAATCAACATAAAACACTTATATGCATGTTATATATTCGTACACTCGGAATATTTATCATTTTAACATTATTCATTCACCAACACCCATTATCCGATGAAAGTACATGACACCAATGTAAACCATATGTATATATATAAACACGCATTCGGATTACAATACATATATACTCGCATTCGTTATACAACATTGTTATATGAGCCGGCCAAGGCTTAACACTGACTAAATGTGATATAAATATACAAGGCATGCGCTCAACAGTCGGAGTGCACCCCACTCGGACTTGAGTCCTTCACCTCGTTCCCGACCAACCTGCACATACTGAAAAATGGTGTAAGGGTGAGTTTTTCATATAAAATGACAGTTACTGACTCGGATTTAATCCCCAATTCTCAGTTATATAGTAACATCACTCATCCAGACTTATACAATTCAGTCATGATTAAGTAATTCACATCATTCACAATAACATAGACTCACAGTCATAACATCGCCTCACGCTCGGCCACAGTACCAACGCACATATATTCCCTAGTCGGAATTCACTCCACTTAATCATAGCCATATTAATCATGCCATTCACAACAGCATTTATACATACAAATATATACACACAATCACTTTGAACTCATCAACAATATAAATATGCGCATTTACATTCAGTCGGAATTCATTCAGTCATCCAAGCTATACCAACCATGTCAATCTCAATAACAATGCTCCTACATACATGCATGCGGATCCGACTTAATTAGTGATCGCAGTTACAGATTCCTTCCCTGCCTCTCGTCCATTAGCCCTTCCCGTGTGGTACCGGTCTTCCAAAGACGTCTCGAGACTTGACTCTAGCTCCCTCGGCTACCACGGGTCCTCACGGATCTAGCCAGGAATCTGTAGTTGAACGTCATCTCATAGGGCTCCTGACCTTCCATGGGTCACCCTTTTCTCATATATGCAATTTCATGCAATCCCACACAGCATTCAGATTCACTCGGAATTCCACAGTTTCATCACAGCATCACAAGCATTTATCATAGTAACTCATAACAAGTAAATCATGATAACAACATTACAGTACACCACTTCGACGTTCTTAATGAAACCAGCATGCATGTCAACATGACATTCCAAATGGGGACTCAGCGTAACAACTCATATCTCATGCATTCAGAATTTATCATGGCATCCTCATTTACACACCTCTAGACATAAAATGCAAACAGATCTCAGCAAGTAACCCCCTTTTTAACTCATGCATTAGGCAATAATGTTAACACACACATGTATTCACTCCGCATTCTCATATTCAACAGCATGCATCTTAGAAATATGAACAAGCACTTACGGATGGAATCACCACAACACTAGGCAGACCACAACCATCCTAGACCTGGGCATTGCAAGCACTCCTACTCGAATACAACACATTAATCAACACACTCAGACACGACACAACACATGAAAGCAAAACACCCGGAACCCGTCCATGAACTATGCATTTGACATGCAAAGCTCCCCCTACCTGGCATGAAGATTCCAGAGGCTCCAAGGGCTTACAGCTCCAATCAGTTGCTCTGCACAGCCCATTCACTGATTCACAATGGGGCGACCCTTCGTCAGTCATCCACTATTACACTTGGCTTTGGAGGGACTCCGAGCCACTCCTACTCTTAAACAGCTCTGCATGCAAGATCAGCGGGGAGGCCCAAGCCCTCAGGGCACCACCTTGACCTTCCACTCGGTCCAGTGGGGATTTCCACGCTTCTGAGGCACCCAGCTCCCTGCTCGCTCTCTTGAGCAGCTCCATCACAACGCTGGTGAATGCTCCAACCTCTCCGAACACTTCGTAGTGCAGATCTCCATTGAGACTCATGCAGCCTCAAGCAAAGGAGAGGAAGAAAAGAGAAGTTGTCAAAGAGAAGTGGAAGAACAGGGAGGGAACAGAGTGTCGTCCCTAAGTCACCGGAGGAGAAGTTCTCAACCCAACATCCTCACTCTCATGCTCGACGAAGGAAGGAGAAGAAGAATGAAGAGCGAAGAAGAAGAAAGAAGAGAGAATGGAAGGGGAGAAGCCTGAGGGGAAAAATGAATAATAAAGTGGCCCAGTAGTACATATATGCATGCACGGAGAAGGGGAGAGTGGGGTGGGAAAGCGTGAAGCAGCAGTCTGCTCACGTCACCCAATCACCATCAGCAACAATTAATAATTAATCATACTTAATCAGCCATCATTTGATTAATTAAGTTAATTGTAATTAATAAATAATTTTCCACTTCTGAAATTATTATTTTAATAATTTATTTTCATTCGGCAATTAATTATTAAATCGGGATGTTACAGTTCTCCCCCTCATAAAAGAATTTCGTCCTCGAAATTCAATCGGTGACTCACCTTAAATAAATAACTCAGAAATTGCTGTCTCAATTACTTACACGACTGTGCTTCCACAAACATTCACCGACCGGATCATAATTTCACTCGGTAAAGCTTCACCACTAAAGCGGTTTACCGACCGCCCCACAATTCCAGTCGGCAAAACACAAATGTTTGGTCTTACCTGATTACAACCTTATCATAGAATGCAATATATTTGGGGACTCAATTTTTTTAAAACATACAAGTTACCCCACTTAACTCAGCCTAATCACCACAATCAATGGCACCCTCTAGTTCTTTGGCCACTCGGTCCTACACTCCCAACACCATTCGGCATATTTACACCACCGGGTCCCCCGACTCAATGAGTCACTCGGCACAGACATGAACTCACATAGAGCATAGGCTTAACATTGTGTCACTCGAGACACCTTCTAGATGATAATCAACCAGTTGGGAAGACTTCAGTCGGTAAACAACATTACCGCTTCCCACTAATACTCGCCAATGTTTGATTTATCTCGGATGAGACTCTTGGATATTCAGCATCCGACCATGAGATCTTTTCTCTAAACCATGATATATCTTGATAATACTAAGACAAACACTCAAAAGAGATTCAAGGTGCTCCAATTAGCACAGACTGCCTGAATTTCCCCCCTTACAGGCATCACACTCGGTTCTAAAATCTCAGATTCCTAACCATTCCTTCAGCCAATTCCATGCCTATACCCTAAAAAGGTCACTCGGAATTCTCAATCAAAAGGGATCATTCGAGGTTTGAAGGCAATTTACACCAGACATCTCTCCACTTACCAAAAACTCACTCGAAATTCGAGTCTATCTCGAAAGCAAATCTGAGTTCCATCTCAGCAGCGCCACACATCCACTCAAACACATCTATGAATAAACTTACCTCTTGGGTATTCACTCTTCCTCGGGGTAATTCACTCGGAGACTTACCTATTCGTAGCCCCACATTCTGACCAGAAGTTCTTTTGGTAAAGATTCGTCAGGGCACAACCTACAGACTTGGAATTTTCACACGATGGGAACCGTCTACATGGTACCATCCACTCGGAAGTGTCATGCTCCGAGTCACACCACCCGAATCTAACCTTACTCAGAAGTTTCACGTTCAGACACAATCCCCTTAACTTGGTAATGTTCCTCTTTATGAGATCTTACTCGGGACACCATAACTTCACTCAGGAATCCTCTCTCCCAGAAAGATTTCACTCAGATCTGTCTCCATTTTTTCGCACTCGGAATATACTAACCTTTCCCGAGCAAATCCTCACCCTTCAGATTTCTTCCGCCCAAGGTCATGGTTTCCCCACTAATCCACAATGCCACTCGGCTAAGGTCTTAAACTTCTAATTTCAGTGACAGACTTAATCGTCCATCAATCTCCATAACCATTTATTATTTTAATAGTCAATTCGTACACAATCACCTCTGATTCACTCGGAGGTAACACCTCACAGTTAAACAAACCTTGCATCCTCACTTTTATACATAACCACACAATATTCATTTAATACAACTCTCATCCTCACTCAGAACCGCCCGATGGGCTCACCATCACCATAAGCAGCTACAACCTCACCTACCCGACTCATGGGTTGCTGCATCCATCTTATAGGATGACGTCTCATTCCTATAGGGTTACAAAAATTATGTAGATTCACTGCAAGAGTGTACACTGCCACAGTGCCTATGGTATGAAGGGTCGTCTCGGAACGACATACATTACACACTTCTCACACCCACCGACCAACTCACTTAGCTAATACTTATTCACAAGAATTAATGGCAATACACATACATATATAAGCACTTATTCACATCAACATTATCATGATGCACCACGTAGGGCACGTCACACAGCAACAATCATGAAATATAATTTACTACTACTGTAAAACAGTATAATGACTACAGGCTTCCGACTCACACAAAAATCACACACCTCCTCATTACTCATAAGTTAGCGCAACTCTCCTGATGACAATCGTCAAGTAGCAGTTACTATCACCCTAAAATAGTGTAATAACAGTCGGTTTCTGACCCTTACCGCGTAATTACTTCTTCCTTAGATCCTATCCACCTCAAACCATACAATATCATATATATATATATATACATATATGTACCAACAGTCAATAACATACACGCTATCATTCAATCAGAACACATTCAAGCATCATTCAATCGGAATCTTATCCAGCCAGCTCTCGGCTATATTACTTACATTATTTATAATCCCATATAATCACAGCCATAGGCTTACTTTGCACTTAGCGACAACATCAACACATATATATATTCAATCATCCAATCGAAATATTAAATTCATACTCAGCCATACAATTCATATCATTCACCACAGCATGTATTACAACCACAACATCATATTGCACCCGACCATAACATTAATATACATACATTCATTCAATCGGATTCCACTCAATCATGTTATTCTAAATAACATTCCACATATTCATGCAATTCACATTGAGCTCAACAACAATAATGGTGTGCACACATTCATTTCACCCGGATCCAGTTATTCATTTTTATTGTTACAACATAGGCTCCAAGCCTTTCCTCAGCTCCAAGCTGATTCGGCCGTTTTACAGGTACCAAACTGTTTGCCCTCATGCGTAAAACAATTGCTCTAAGCAACAACGGGAGTGTTACGGGCAGCCCCGAGTCCAACTCAGTAAGCTTGCCTTGAGTCCAACCCAAGGTCTTTAAGCGTCCAACGCTTAGTGCACGTGGCACTGCCCCAAGTCCAACTCAGGGTCTTTTTATAGTGCACTCGGCACTGCCTCAAGTCCAACCCGAGGACTTTCAACACATATTCATCTGATTGCCGATCGGTATTAAGCGCCTACATTATATGCTCCAAGCATTTCCAGTGGCAAATCAGATGAATATAGTCTTATTCACCCGGTGTCCAACGCCAATGCACTCGGCATTCAATATCAATACATGCATCCAATGCATTTTATCATCATTATTCATAACAGTGGTCATCATAGCAATAACACCATACATGCACTCGACAAACCACATACTTTTTAATATAAAATCCCACACGAGAATTAATATAACCGGCCCACATCTCATGCAGGACTTTATCATTGGACCATAACCACTTCCACACTATTAATGTAGACATCACATGCATCATATTATAAACCACACACGGAAATCACCATGCAGGTACCTATCACATATATTCAACTTTTTCCTTAATAATACATACATCATATATAGTCAGTACTAAACACCATTAAGGCTCAAAGAGATAGTCTTTTACCGCATGCAATCAACATTCATACTTA
Source organism: Clitoria ternatea (assembly GCA_037962975.1). Lineage (NCBI taxonomy): Eukaryota > Viridiplantae > Streptophyta > Magnoliopsida > Fabales > Fabaceae > Clitoria > Clitoria ternatea. The sequence goes on from CM075670.1 coordinate 160,985,876, forward strand.
CAATAGCCCGCAACTCATATAATTCACACACGGTAACTAGCAAAATTCCTTAACATATATATCTCATACTCAAATTCTTCATTCTAGGAGGCTACACAATCACTTATTCTATATACTTCATACAGGGTTCTTTCAATATTATTCATTCAATCAATTCAGACGTGTGAGTTCGACTCCATCCGTCAGCATGCCTCGACTATGGGCCATTAGCATGGCCTACATAAGTGGCTGAACCAACTAATTCAGTTTCAATACACATGAAAGTTTCCACATCTATCATCCTATTTCTTCTCTACCGACCAGGCTTAGAAACACTTCTCAGTATTTCGGGAACAATCAGTCAGGGTCGTCACAAATCTCTACTCCCCAGGGAACATACCCCTGGCAGTACCCTCTGTTCCCAATCTCAAACAAACACACAGGCATATAATCACACCATTCATAATTCAACGTATATCAAATCCAATAGAAGATTATAAGCATATATCATCGCACGAGTCATAATTGAACATGTATCAACGTTTAATGGAATATCATAAGCAATTATGGCAATCTGGCATAATGCACTCAACCGCCCACTAACAGTAGGCAACCTTGGCCATGGACCTTTTGGTCTGCTATGATACCAAAATGTAACACCCTAATTTAATAAATAAATAAATGCCAAAACTGGGAAAATTTTTTTTCCACAAAAACAGCCAATGGACAACCGACATAGAAGAAGGAAGAGGAAGGCAAGGGAGAATAAAAGAATATTCACACGTATAGCAATCAGCGGAAGGGACAAGGCTTGAACCGATCCATTCAGTTCAACGAAACACATCAACGCCTGGGCAAATTCCATGACAACGCTGACTCGCTCAAGCGGGGTCCAACACGCTTGAGCGAGGCAACCAACTCGCTCAGGCGGGCAGCCCTTCGCTTAAGCGAAGCCAGCACAAAGGCCTTCCATCCACTCACTCTCGCAGGAGCTAAGTCTAATTCGCTTGGCGAACACAGGTACAAGGTAATTTCTCACTCGGATTTGGGACGTAGGTTCACCCGGTAAATCCTCACGCTCATACCTCACTCGGGAATTTACACAGCACCTTATTTCATTCGTATAGGTCACAAGTATAAGCCACTTGGGAAATGACTCCCTCAATTCTACCACTCGGGATCCAGAACTCTTCCTCACTCAGAATATTTCCTAGTCAGACATCACTCGGGGTATTTGACTTCAACGCAGTCGGGAATGTACCGTGCACCCGTCGCTCGGTATATTTTTCACATCTCTCACCCAGAGAACATACAGACCTTCCCTCACTCAGAAGGGAACTCCACTATCTTACTCCACTCGGAATATTTATCCCAGTTTCACTCGGCATATGATACCTTACTCACTCGGGAAACATTAAGTAAGCCCCTTTCGGACTTGCTCTACGACTCACCGCTCGGGATACGGAACCTCATTCACTCGGATTATGCTTATATCACATACTTAGATTATAATCCAATCTCCACCATTATAACAACTCCCCCACTCGGAAGAGGTTCACTCGGATTTTCACTCGGAAATGTCCAAACACTATAGTCTCACTCGGAATCATCAACTTAACACCATTTCACTCATCAACAACCCTCAAATCATTTAGCAACACATTCCAGTCGGGAAGACGCATTAAATCAACATAAAACACTTATATGCATGTTATATATTCGTACACTCGGAATATTTATCATTTTAACATTATTCATTCACCAACACCCATTATCCGATGAAAGTACATGACACCAATGTAAACCATATGTATATATATAAACACGCATTCGGATTACAATACATATATACTCGCATTCGTTATACAACATTGTTATATGAGCCGGCCAAGGCTTAACACTGACTAAATGTGATATAAATATATAAGGCATGCGCTCAACAGTCGGAGTGCACCCCACTCGGACTTGAGTCCTTCACCTCGTTCCCGACCAACCTGCACATACTGAAAAATGGTGTAAGGGTGAGTTTTTCATATAAAATGACAGTTACTGACTCGGATTTAATCCCCAATTCTCAGTTATATAGTAACATCACTCATCCAGACTTATACAATTCAGTCATGATTAAGTAATTCACATCATTCACAATAACATAGACTCACAGTCATAACATCGCCTCACGCTCGGCCACAGTACCAACGCACATATATTCCCTAGTCAGAATTCACTCCACTTAATCATAGCCATATTAATCATGCCATTCACAACAGCATTTATACATACAAATATATACACACAATCACTTTGAACTCATCAACAATATAAATATGCGTATTTACATTCAGTCGGAATTCATTCAGTCATCCAAGCTATACCAACCATGTCAATCTCAATAACAATGCTCCTACATACATGCATGCGGATCCGACTTAATTAGTGATCGCAGTTACAGATTCCTTCCCTACCTCTCGTCCATTAGCCCTTCCCGTGTGGTACCAGTCTCCCAAAGACGTCTCGAGACTTGACTCTAGCTGCCTCGGCTACCACGGGTCCTCACGGATCTAGCCAGGAATCTGTAGTTGAACGTCATCTCATAGGGCTCTTGACCTTCCACGTGTCACCCTTTTCTCATATATGCAATTTCATGTAATCCCACACAGCATTCAGATTCACTCAGAATTCTACAGTTTCATCACAGCATCACAAGCGTTTATCATAGTAACTCATAACAAGTAAATCATGATAACAATATTACAGTACACCACTTCGACATTCTTAATGAAACCAGCATGCATGTCAACACGACATTCCAAATGGGGACTCAGCGTAACAACTCATATCTCATGCATTCAGAATTTATCATGGCATCCTCATTCACACACCTCTAGACATAAACTACAAACAGAACTCAGCAAGTAACCCCCTTTTTAACTCATGCATTAGGTAATAATGTTAACGCACACATGTATTCACTCCACATTCTCATATTCAACAGCATGCATCTCAGAAATATGAACAAGCACTTAGGGATGGAATCACCACAACACTAGGCAGACCACAACCATCCTAGACCTGGGTGTTGCAAGCACTCCTACTCGAATACAACACATTAATCAATACACTCAGACACGACACAACACATGAAAGCAAAACACCCAGAACCCGTCCATGAACTATGCATTTGACATGCAAAGCGCCCCCTACCTGGCATGAAGATTCCAGAGGCTCCAAGGGCTTACAGCTCCAATCAGTTGCTCTGCACAGCCCATTCACTGATTCACAATGGGGCGACCCTTCGTCAGTCATCCACTATTACACTTGGCTTTGGAGGGACTCCGAGCCACTCCTACTCTTAAACAGCTCTGCATGCAAGATCAGCGGGGAGGCCCAAGCCCTCAGGGCACCACCTTGACCTTCCACTCGGTCCAGTGGGGATTTCCACGCTTCTGAGGCACCCAGCTCCCTGCTCGCTCTCTTGAGCAGCTCCATCACAACGCTGGTGAATGCTCCAACCTCTCCGAACACTTCGTAGTGCAGATCTCCCCTGAGACTCATGCAGCCTCAAGCAAAGGAGAGGAAGAAAAGAGAAGTTGTCAAAGACAAGTAGAAGAACAGGGAGGGAACAGAGTGTCGTCCCTGAGTCGCCGGAGGAGAAGTTCTCAACCCAACATCCTCACTCTCATGCTCGACGAAGGAAGGAGAAGAAGAACGAAGAACGAAGAAGAAGAAAGAAGAGAGAACGGAAGAGGAGAAGCCTGAGGGGAAAAATGAATAATAAAGTGGCCCAGTAGTACATATATGCATGCATGCACGGAGAAGGGGAGAACGGGGTAGTAAAGCGTGAAGCAGCAGTCTGCTCACGTCACCTAATCACCATCAGCAATAATTAATAATTAATCACTCTTAATCAGCCATTATTTGATTAATTAAGTTAATTGTAATTAATAAATAATTTTCCACTTCTAAAATTATTATTTTAATAATTTATTTTCATTTGGCAATTAATTATTAAATCGGGATTGTAACATCTTAATTTTGAAGTTAAATGCCGAATGAAAAATAAACTATTAAGGTTTTGATTTCAAAGTGAGAAGTTAATTGACAATCATAATCGGATTAACTTAAGGAATAATGACAAGTTAATTAAGGTTTAGTTGGTGAAAGATGGCTGTTTGTGATTGGCGAGTTACGTGAGTGGGCTGCGACTCACGTTTTCCCATCCCACTTCCTTCTCTTCGCATGCATATATACCCTGTATCATCGTGGATACTCATCCTTTCCCACTGCTTCATCCTCTCTTTTCTTCTTCATTTCATCCTCTTTTCCCTTCCCCTGTTTTGTTCTTCGTTTCTGGAGATCGCAACAATGGTGCTGAAGGAAGGTCAGAGTCCCCTCCAACTGGTGGAAGACGATCATTGAAGCAGAGGAAGAACAACTTCTCATCCCTGAGCCGATTGCAGAGGACGACGGTACGAAGGGGATCTGGACGAGTCAGATATAGCGTTAGACCAAACGTTGAGAGCAGGAGAGCTTTTTGAGTTCCTTTTGTAGGTAGGGGGCGCTTACATGTCAAATGCATGGTCCACGAACGGTACCGGATGAATGTATTGCTTTAAGTTTGTGCATGTGTTTGTGGTGATTGAACATTATGCATGATTATTGATTCTGGATCCTATGTGTAAGATAGTAGTTGTATAATAATTGCATGTAATCAAGATAGGGGTAATGTAGTCTGTTAGACTTGTTATAGACGAATGAGATGCATGGTCCTATCTCTGTTAACACTGTGAGAACATGAACGTGTGATTGTTAGTTAATTTGTCAGACGTTATTACCTTGATTGTCCGATTGTTGTGCATGTTGGTGTGGCTGGCAAAGTAAATGTAAAGACTGTGTTGAATTTGTTTCTACTATGATGGTTGCGAAGGAGGTATCAGTTGAGTAATGATGCTTGCTGGTAAATGCATTAGCTGCATGTGTAAGAATGGGGTGACCCGTGGAAGGTCTAAAGCCCCGAGTGAATGGCTTCCAGCTACAGACCTTGGCTAGATCCTGTGAGAGCTCGTGGTAGCCGTAGGAGCTAGAGATGAGTCTCGAGACGTCAATGGGAGACCGGTACTACACGGGAAGAGCAGATGGACGAGCGGCCAGTAAGGGGGAAACTGTAACTGAAAGTCATTACTCAAGTCAGATCCGCAGGCATGCATGTAGATATGATGATGATTAAGATAGTACGCATAGCACGTGTTGAGTGTTATGAATGATTTCCGAGTGCGTGGATGCATGTGTACGTGTGAATGAAGATGAACTTTATGTAGTATGTATATTATAGATATTATTCTGATTTGCATGGTCTTAGTTTAACCTGAATACGACTGAGTGAAAGTAAGTGTACGTACTAACACTGATACCGAGTCTTTGATTGTCATTTTACATGTAAAAGCTCACCCCTGCAGTGGCTATATTTTTCAGTGAACATCTCTTGGAATGAAGGGTGAAGGAGGAGCTGAGTGCAGAACAAGCAACCGAGTGCTATTGAATATATGTGTATATGTATATACCGTGTGTAAGGTCCTGTTAAGCCTTGGCCGGCTCATATTTTGATTTTAGTCCTTACGTTAGAACTTGAACACTTTCGGGTGAATAAAGACATGATGATACTTTTGTAATTATTCAGGTACCTCTCTATGTATATATACTGTGTGTTTATTTGATGCTGTAGGTAATGCCCGAGTGATAGGTATGGATGTGTGGGTATACTTTCGAGCGTATGAGATCAGTGTGACTATGGGTAGGAGTGTAGCTAGGTTGTGGATTGGGGAAAAGCGAGATAGTGAGTCATTCCGAGTGATGAGGAGTTGAACAGCCGAATGATTATGGTTGTATAGTTTGGAGGAGGAGTTGGGTTAAATCCTGTGAGTGGTAATTGTAAGGTCCCCTGAGTAAGGATTAATTAATGATTTCTGAGTGAGAACCCGTCGAAGTGAAGGTTTTCTGACTAGAATGTGTTGTATGCCAGTGACTCATAGCTGGGCCTTTCCAAGTGGGGATTACCTGAAAAGGATTCTGAGAGAAACCCCCCTTCATAAATTCTGAGTAAATCGCATATATATATGTAATTCGGGTGACCAAAGGATGGTATTTCGAGTGGTTAGGATTAGGTTAGGTCCGAGAGAGTGTAAAATGGGTGAAATAACCGAATGATAGAGAACTGGGGAGATTGTATGAGTGAAGAATACCCCTGGTTTCTGAATAGAACAACCCTCGCCCCTTGAGTGGACTACTGTGTGGTATATGAATACAAAATAAGGAACTAAGTTATGGAGCACATGAGAATGAAGTCGAGTGGAAAGAGCCCCCTTCACCGAGTGATCCTAGGAACAAATTCCGTGTGAGCTAAGTCGATACCGGGTGAACGATTGTCTTAAATCCGAGTAAGCTGAGAGTGGACCCTTCCCTAGTATACCATACGCTAAAAACCGAGTGGAGTGACTGGATACCGAGTGTAGCTTCGCTTCAGCGAGTGTTGTATGGACTAGAGAACTTGAGTAGAATCACCTGAGTGTAGTTCGCTTCGCTTGAGCGAATGTGTCAGGTGCCATTGGATTCGCCTAAGCGTTCCCTTCGTTCACGGTGCATGAGCTCTTTTCTTTATCTTTCTCCCCCTCCTTCTCCTTGTTGTGCTCGGTTTTGTTAATCTGGACAGAGTATGCACGGTTTGCTAACCTTAAATTTTTTGAAAAATTTCCCTTTAATTTCATTTATTTAATTAGAAATTAGGGTGTTATATTTTGGTATCAGAGCTGACCGAAAGGTCCAAGGCCAAGGTATGCTTACCGAGTGTGAGCGGTTGTGTGCTTTCTGATTGAATGGTCATCATTATTGTGATATTGTTGAACCTGATTGATACTATGATATTGAATTATGGATAGGAGGTTATTCCCCCTGGTCCAGGTGATTGTGTAACATATAGGAATGGCATAATGTGCTAAGTTACTAAATATTAGACTGAGATGCGATCGGTAGTAAGTGGCTTGGAATGCTTATCCTTGAAGGGTGTTAATTTCAGGATAGGGATGACGCATCGCCAAAGCATGGAGGCTATAGCCACAACATTCCAACGCTTTGCAGACGTGTTTGAGAGGCAGGGCCAGACTCGAGTTGAGGATGGCCACGTGCTGGACCGCTTCCTGAAGAGGAAGCCGAGTGAATTTCAGGGATGGCGGAACCTTGAGGCAGCTTTTAAATGGACTCAGGAACTAGAAAGGATTTTTGGGGATCTTCGCTGTACCGAGGCCCAAAAGGTAGAATGTGTAGTGTATATGCTGCGAGACGAGGCGGAAAACTGGTGGAAGATAGCCAGAAACCGATTTCTGGATGATGATGCTCAGCTGACCTGGAACGATTTCAAGACATGCTTCTTAGAGAAGTACTTCCCCGAAACAGTAAGGAGTCGGAAAGAGTTGGAGTTTATGGAGTTGAAGCAGGGCTCCATGACTTTGGAAGAGTACGCGACTAGGTTCAAAGAGTTGTGCCTATTCTACCCACCTTTCCAACAACCAGGGACGGAGAGCTCCAAGTGCCTTAAATTTGAAAATGGATTAAGATCAGATATTAAGAGAGCCTGCAGATATCAAGAGATCAGGAGTTTTCCTACATTGGTGAACAAATGTAGAATATTTGAAGAAGATGACAAGGCCCACTCGGGTCAGAGCAGCAAAACCAACCATTACTTGAGGCCTCAGCAGTCACGTTTTAAGAGGCCAGGAAACGTGGGAAGAGATGGACCCTTTACCAGATATCAAGATCGCAGTAACCAAGGGAGACAGATGAGTGGACGACCAAAATATGGCAAGTGTTTTAAATGTGGTGGTGACCACTTTGCTCAGAATTGCAATAGTACAGAGGTCAAGTGCTTTCATTGCCAGGAGAAGGGGCACATTCACCCTGACTGCCCCCAACTTCGTCAAGCAAACCCCAATGCACGTCATGGAGGTTTCCAAGAGAGAAACCGAGGGAACGATAACCAAGGACCGGGCGGCAGAGGCAGCAGAGCTAGAGGGAATATGATGTTTGCCCCAAATAACCGGAAGAGAGACGCCGATCAACCAACTGCTGGAAGAGTTACGCAATCAACATGGAAGATGCTGCACAGGCGAATGACTTGGTACAATGTAAGTGCTCACTCGGTAAGAATACACTTAATGTAACTTCGATTCGGGAGCTACCCATTCTTTTATAGCTGATGAGTGTGTGAAGCATTTGAGGTTGCCGACTGTGTATATGGATCGGACTCTGGAAGTGGCCAATCCGACTGGCCCTAAGGTGTTGACATCAACGATGTGTAAGGACGTAACGTTTGTGTTGGACGATCGGAGTTTTACCTTCGATCTTGTGTGTGTGCCTTTGAAAGGCCTTGATATCGTGCTCGGCATGGATTGGCTTTCAGCCAACAAGGTGTTAGTGGATTGTAGAAACCGAAGGATAATCTTCCCGAAGCGGCACAATAAGGACTACACGGCACAAGGTATAGTTCAACTGTTTACGATGCTTTGTTTAACCGAGGGTGAGAGTAAAGCCCGAGTGAACGAAATTCCGACCGTCTGTGAATTCCCAGAAGTGTTTCCCGAGGATGTACCGAGTGTCCCTCCCAATAGAGAAGTCGAATTCTCTATAGACCTGATCCCTGGAGCCGAACCAGTCTCCAGTGCACCTTATAGAATGTCCCCAACTGAATTGGTCGAGCTGAAGAAGCAAGTAGATGAGTTACTCAAAAAACAATTCATTAGACCGAGCGTATCACCATGGGGCGCACCTGTGCTGCTTGTTAAGAAGAAGGATGACAGCATGAGACTTTGTATAGATTACCGACAGCTAAACAAACTCACGATTAAGAACCGATACCCATTGCCCCGAATTGATGACTTGATCGACCAATTGCGTGGAGCCTCAGTCTTCTCAAAGATCGACCTACGATCGAGATACCACCAAATCCGAGTGAAGGACTTGGATATCCCAAAGACTGCCTTTAGGACTCGGTATGGTCACTACGAGTATGTAGTGATGCCGTTCGATGTAACAAACGCCCCTGCTGTCTTCATGAATTACATGAACAGCATATTCCACCCATATCTAGACCGATTCATAGTAATCTTCATCGATGATATCTTAGTCTACTCCAAGACTCCTGAGGAGCATGAAGGACACCTCTGAGCGGTACTTCAAGTGTTGAGGAAGAAGTAGCTGTTTGCGAAGCTTTCAAAGTGCGATTTCTGGATGGATAAAATCCATTTCCTCGGACATGTGATTTCCGAGGAAGGTGTCTCGGTGGACCCTTCGAAGGTGACAGCTATAATGGCATGGGAGAGACCCAAGTTGGTCTCGGAGATAAGGAGCTTTATGGGCCTGGCAGGTTATTATAGAAGATTCATTGAGGGTTTTTCCAAGTTGGCCTTGCCACTAACTAAGTTGACTCGAAAAAACATTCCCTTTGTGTGGAGTTCCGAGTGCGAGAGCAGTTTCCGAGGGCTGAAAGACAAGTTGACGACTGCCCCAGTGTTGGCATTACCTGACTTGCAAAAGAGCTTCGTGGTTTATTGTGATGCATCAGGACTCGGATTGGGATGCGTGTTAATGTAGAAAGACCGAGTGATAGCGTATGCCTCTCGGCAATTGAGACCTCACGAGCAGCATTATCCGACCCACGACTTGGAATTGGCAGTTGTGGTGTTCACGTTAAAAATCTGGAGGCATTATTTGTTTGGGTCCAGATTTGAAGTATACAGTGATCACAAGAGCCTCAAATACTTATTTGACCAAAAGGAATTGAACATGAGGCAGAGAAGATGGATGGAATTTTTAAAAGATTATGATTTTGAGCTAAAGTACCATCCGGGTAAGGCAAATGTTGTTGCCGATGCATTGAGTCAGAAATCCCTTCATATAACAGTGATGATGATGAAGGAGGTGGAGTTATTGGAACAGTTCCGAGACATGAACTTACATGTTGACACCCCCTCCTCTCAGAAAATGACGATCGGTACACTGAGGATTACCAATGAATTCCTAAAATTCGTGTATGAGCAACAGCAGTTAGATCCCTACTTGGCTGAGATGAGGGAGACTCAGGCAAAGGTAAGGATTTGTCCTTGACCGAGGGATCAGATGGAATCTTTCGAGTAAGAAACAGAATATACGTGCCGGGTGGAGGAGAATTAAGAAGAAGGGTGCTTGATGAAGCTCACAAGAGCTTGCTAAGTATCCACCAGGGTACCACGAAGATGTACCATGACCTGAGAACCCAGTTCTAGTGGCCCGGATTAAAAAGGAACGTGGCAAAATATGTGGCCTGGTGCATCACCTGTCAGAAGTCAAAAGTGGAGCACTAGAAGCCGTATGGTGCATTACAACCCCTAGAGATTCCCATATGGAAATGGGACTCCATTTCCATGGACTTTGTCTTGGGATTGCCCAAAAACTGAGTGAGCCATGATGCGATATGGGTCATTGTTGACCGACTAACGAAGAGTGCACACTTCCTACCTGTGAAAATGAAGTACCCGTTGCATAAGTTAGCACAGATTTACATCCAAGAAATTGTCCGACTGCATGGAGTGCCAACTTCTATCGTATCAGATAGGGATCCTAGGTTCACGTCCCGGTTTTGGACCAGCCTGCACCAGGAAATGGGCACGAAGCTTTGGCTAAGTTCCGCTTACCACCCTCAATCGGATGGACAATCCGAGCGAACGATTCAAAGCCTGGAGGACTTGCTAAGGGCGTGTGTGTTGGAACACGGTGGAAACTGGGAGCAGTACCTCCCCTTGATTGAGTTTACATACAATAATAGCCATCACAACAGTATCGGTATGGCACCCTACAAAGCACTATATGGACGAAGATGCCGAACCCCACTTTGTTGGTCGAAAACGGGTGAGAGTCTACTGTTGGGACCAGAAATTGTAAAGCAAACATCAAAACAGATCCGAGTGATAAGGGAACGGATGAAGGCGTCTCAGGACAGGCAAAAGAGCTACCATGACAAGCGAACCAAACCATTAGAGTTTTCAGTCAGAGACAGGGTGTTTTTGAAGACTTCTCCGAGTAAAGGAGTCGGGTGAGCCTTGAAAGGTGGAAAGTTGAGCCCCCGATACATTGGACCTTATGAGGTGTTGGGACGAGTCGGCTCCATGGCATACCGTATAGCATTACCGACCCACTTATCCCGATTGCACAATGTGTTTCATGTGTCCCAACTGAGGAAGTATCTACATGACCCCAACCACACAATGCCTGATGATGAAGTGGAAATCAAGGAAGACCTGACCATTATGACTATACCGATTAGAATCATGGACCGATCGGTAAAGCGTTTAAGGAGCAAGGACATACAACTGGTTGAAGTAGAGTGGTAGCAAGGCAAGACTACCTCTTGTACCTGGGAACGCGAAGACGCCATGAGACAGCAGTACCCTGAGTTGTTCAACCAAGGTGAGTGACCGACTGAATTTCAAGGACGAAATTCTTTTGAGAAGGGGAGAACTGTAACATCCCAATTTTGAAGTTAAATGCCGAATAAAAAATAAACTATTAAGGTTTTGATTTCAAAGTGAGAAGTTAATTGACAATCATAATCGGATTAACTTAAGGAATAATGACAAGTTAATTAAGGCTTAGTTGGTGAAAGATGGCTGTTTGTGATTGGCGAGTTACATGAGTGGGCTGCGACTCACATTTTCCCATCCCACTTCCTTCTCTTCGCATGCATATATACCCTGTATCACCATGGATACTCATCCTTTCCCACTGCTTCATCCTCTCTTTTCTTCTTCTTTGTTTCATCCTCTTTTCCCTTCCTCTGTTTTGCTCTTCGTTTCTGGAGATCGTAACGACGGTGCTGAAGGAAGGTCAGAGTCCCCTCCAACTGGTGGAAGACGATCATTGAAGCAGAGGAAGAACAACTTCTCATCCCCAAGCCGATTGCAGAGTACGACGGTGCGAAGGGGATCTGGACGAGTCAGATAGAGCGTCAGACCAAACGTTAAGAGCAGGAGAGCTTCTTGAGTTCCTTCTGTAGGTAGGGGGCACTTGTATGTCAAATGCATGGTCCACGAACGGTACCGGATGAATGTATTGCTTTAAGTGTGTGCATGTGTTTGTGGCGATTGAACATTATGCATGATTGTTGATTCTGGATCCTGTGTGTAAGATAGTAGTTGTATAATAATTGCATGTAATCAAGATGGTGGTAATGTAGTCTGTTAGCCTTGTTATAGACGAATGAGATGCATGGTCCTATCTCTGTTAACACTGTAAGAGCATGAACGTGTGATTGTTAGTTGATTTGTCAAACGTTATTACCTTGATTGTCCGATTGCTGTGCATGTTGGTGTGGCTGGCAAAGTAAATGTAAAGACCGTGTTGAATCTGTTTCTACTACGATGGTTGCGAAGGAGGTATCAGTTGAGTAATGATGCTTGCTGGTAAATGCATTAGCTGCATGTGTAAGAATGAGGTGACCCGTGGAAGGTCTAGAGCCCCGAGGGAATGGCTTCCAGCTACAGACCTTGGCTAGATCCTGTGAGAGCTCGTGGTAGCCGTAGGTGCTAAAGATGAGTCTCGAGACGTCAATGGTAGACCGGTACCACACGGGAAGAGCTGATGGACGAGCGGCCAGTAAGGGGGAAACTGTAACTGAAAGTCATTACTCAAGTCGGATCCACAGGCATGCATGTAGATATGATGATGATTAAGATAGTACGCATAGCATGTGTTGAGTGTTATGAATGATTTCCGAGTGCGTGGATGCATGTGTACGTGTGAATGAAGATGAACTTTATGTAGTATATATGTTATAGATATTATTCTGATTTGCATGGTCTTAGTTTAACCTGAATACGACTGAGTGAAAGTAAGTGTGCGTACTGACACTAATACCGAGTCCTTGATTGTCATTTTACATGTAAAAGCTCACCCCTGCAGTGGCTACATTTTTCAGTGAACATCTCTCGGAATGAAGGGTGAAGGAGGAGCTGAGTGCAGAACAAGCAACCGAGTGCTATTGAATATATGTGTATATGTATATACCGTGTGTAAGGTCCTGTTAAGCCTTGGCCGGCTCATATTTTGATTTTAGTCCTTACGTTAGAACTTGAACACTTTCGGGTGAACAAAGACATGATGATACTTTTGTAATTATTCAGGTACCTCTCTATGTATATATACTGTGTGTTTATTTTATGTTGTAGGTAATGCCCGAGTGATAGGTATGGATGTGTGGGTATACTTTCGAGCGTATGAGATCAGTGTGACTATGGGTAGGAGTGTAGCTAGGTTGTGGATTGGGGAAAAGCGAGATAGTGAGTTATTCCGAGTGATGAGGAGTTGAACAGCCGAATGATTGTGGTCGTATAGTTTGGAGGAGGAGTTGGGTTGAATCCTGTGAGTGGTAATTGTAAGGTCCCCTGAGTAAGGATTAATTAATGATTTTCGAGTGAGAACCCACCGAAGTGAAGGTTTTCTGACTAGAATGTTTTGTATGTCAGTGACTCGTAGCTGGGCCTTTCCAAGTGGGGATTACCTGAAAAGTATTCTGAGAGAAACCCCCCTTCATAAATTCTGAGTAAATCGCATATATATATGTAATCCGGGTGACCAAAGGATGGTATTCCGAGTGGTTAGGATTAGGTTAGGTCCGAGAGAGTGTAAAATAGGTGAAATAACTGAATGATAGAGAACTGGGGAGATTGTATGAGTGAAGAATACCCCTGGTTTCTGAATGGAACAACCCTCGCCCCTTGAGTGGACTATTGTGTGGTATATGAATACAAAGTAAGGAACTAAGTTACGGAGCACATGAGAATGAAGTCGAGTGGAAAAAGCCCCCTTCACCGAGTGATCCTAGGAACAAATTTCGTGTGAGCTAAGTCGATACCGGGTGAACGATTGTCTCAAATCCGAGTAAGCTGAGAGTGGACCCTTCCCGAGTGTACCATACGCTAAAAACCGAGTGGAGTGACTGGATACCGAGTGTAGCTTCGCTTCAGCGAGTGTTGTGTGGACTGGAGAACTTGAGTAGAATCGCCTGAGCGTAGTTCGCTTCGCTTGAGCAAATGTGCCAGGTACCATTGGATTCTCCTAAGCGTTCCCTTCGTTCACGGTGCATGAGCTCTTTTCTTTATCTTTCTCCCCCTCCTTCTCCTTGTTGTGCTCGGTTTTGTTAATCTGGACAGAGTATGCACGGTTTGCTATCCTTAAATTTTTCGAAAAATTTCCCTTTAATTTCATTTATTTAATTAGAAATTAGGGTGTTACAGGGATGTTACAATTATTTTCCTAACAATTACCCGCAGGGTTGATAGAATTAGAACCTTTGTTGGAAACAAGATGTTGGACCTTTCAACAGACCTTCTATCAATCAATTCAAACAACAACAACCATAATCTGATCAAACAGCAAGGCTAAACAGGATAGAGGAATCTATCTAACAATTGCTATAATATATGCAAACAAATGAAGCCGCACATAAAGCGTCCTATATGTAATTGGGACAATTAGCAAAAGAAGTAGCCGATGTTAACCAAGTGGCCTCAATTACTCAAGAGGGGGGTGAATTGAGTATTAAAAATTTTTCTTAAAATGCTTGTGAAATTGGTTCTTTGACAAATATATATAGAGAAGATGATAAACTTAATCCTAAATGAGAATAATAAAGAAGTTTAAATAACAAAGTTATTAAACGTAACAAATTAAGCAAACAATTTAAATGCATAAATTTAAATAGATTAGGGCAGAGAAGATTTGCAAACCGATCTATACAAGTTCCACCACACTGGTGTACGTCTCGCCTCCAAGTAACCCACTTAGAGGATTTCCACTATTGAGAATTTAAGATACACGCTTTGAGCAATTACATCTTCTTAGTGTCCCACACTCAAGAACTTAATCCTCACAAGCAAAAGGGTAACCCACCCAATCTCTCAATTACAAGGTTGAATCCCAACCCAAAATCTCTTAGAATTTGTGAATGTGATTTTACAAGTGTGATTCTCTCAATATAGTGGATATACAAATTTAAGCACTTGAGAAATATTTTCTTTTAAAAGAATATGCAAATTTTAACACCCAAGAAAATATTTTTCTCACAATATAACTCTAAAAAATAATTGCAAAGAAATAAGTCAGAAAGTTAATAGACAAGGAACTTAGAGAGAACAAAGGAGAAAGCAAGGAATTGCGTTTGCAGTCTGTGTGGTGTATTCTGCCTCTTCAGTTTCCTTTCTATTTATAGGCAAAGGAAGGTACATGCTGCCAAAAACTTAATTGCAACTGGTTCCTTAATCAATGCATTGGAAGACTTAATTTGCCAGCGATCCATGTTTCCTGACTTGAGAAGTGTAATTGTCTGCCTCAATAAATGTAACGCCGTTTCAATTAGAGAGTCTCGAGAGAGGAATCAGCGGAGTTGAGTTTTTTAAAACGCGTACTGATAATTTCCATGATTCAGCGCATGATTCTAGCTATGAATCGATTCTTCCAGGTCATTTTTGCACTAAAAACATCACATGAATCGATTCCTGGCAAGGGGAATCGATTCCCAATAGCATGAATCGATTCCTGAGGTCATTGAATCGATTCCTTGAGGCAATTTTCCATGATGAATCGATTCCTGCAGTTGTGAATCGATTCCTGATGTATTTTTGACCATGAATCGATTCCTGAGGTCATTGAATCGATTCCTTGAGGTATTTTTGACCATGAATCAATTCCTGTAGTGGTGAATCAATTCCTTGATGCTGTGAATCGATTCCTCTGCTTGTGAATCGATTCCTAGAGCTTTTCAATGGGTGTGAATCGATTTCTTGCAATCCTGGACCTGTTTCTTGGCATTTTTGATATATTTTCATGCATTTTGGATGGTTCTTGATTCCTTGGCACTTGAATAATTATTTCTTGTCCCGTATCATTCTTGATGATTTTTGATTAATTGTTTGTACAACATCGTTTAGATTTCTTGATCCTTCAATTGTTTGTCATTCATCAAAGCCGGTTTCAACATACAAATACATTCTCCCCCTTTTTGATGATGACAACAATTGTTCATCTCTGGGTGTTAGTTTCATAACAGTTATATTTTTAAGGTATGGATCTCCCCCTATCAATTATAATTTTCATGCATTAATAGAGATGTCATATCATATTGGCTCCCCCTTAATCATGCAATTTAATAGAGATGTTTTATTCTCCCCCTTTGGCATCATCAAAAATCAAAAAGAATTTAAACAAACAATGAAATTTTATTGAACAGGATACAAGTAAAGATAGATACAACAAAGACTAATATCAAGGATTAAAAAATCGGAACTTAGAAAATTGTTGAGAGAGTTCATTATAGTGGGTAGTCATGTTGTCTTCTGTTTGGTCAAAATGGGCATTCATATTGTTCTCCATTCCATCAATGCGAGAAGTCATCCCATCAAAGCGAGTATTTATTACATCAAACTGGGTATCGAAATGAGTGGTCAACCTATTAAAGAAAGCATCATTTGGAGGTGGAGGAAATGCTTGTTGATGAGGTTGATCATCATTGTCATCACTGCTTTGTGCATTTGGAGGGGAGTATTGCCAAGCACCATCGTGGTTATGCCAACCTATTTTTGAGAGATGAGTGCTTCCTATTTTACCTTTACGCCCAACTATTTCCTTCACTTCATTTGAAAGATCAACATTGAAATGTTTGAGAAGCTTGGTGATTAGAACAACATAAGGAAGTTTGGTGAATTTTTTTTAGTCAATCATATGAAGGCGAATAAGTTTGATCCAATTTATCTCTTTTTTCATGGAGCATAGCACAAAGAATAAGAGTTTGATTCTTACTTACTCTAGCATTGTTTGACCCTTTTGGAAGAATAATTTTGACCAAGAAGTAGTGCAGAAGGCGATGATCAATGTTTAGCTCTCCAACATTGCTTTTAGAAGTAGAAGATAGATTTAGAAAAGCACAAGCATCAATAGAATTATATTCCCAATCGGGAGATAGTTCAGAGCCAAAGAAATCAATATTATTTAGTGGAAGTTTCCAGACTTGATGAAGAACATTGTCATCAATGGTAATGGTTACCCCTTTAATTTTGGCTAGGTAGCGTCCATTAGAGATCCTTAATGTTGAGTAGAAGGCTCTAATCAACTCAGGATAAATATGATTTTCTTCGAGTACGACGAACTCCAAAAGATTTTGTTGCCTAAGGTTATTGAGTACCGGAAAGTCATGTTCATCGAAGAGCAAAACATCAAGCCAATGAGCAGGTATAAGGAGTCGTTCTGAAAATTTTTCGAGATACCTGTCAAGTTGGGGTTTATTCTCGAAAAGTCTTGAGAGATCATTGGAGTTTGAGGATGAGGAACCAACATCTCCTCTTCTTTTCTTCCTGTTGTGAGATGAGGAGGCCATTAAGAATTTTTGTGAAAGGAATTTAGAAGAAGAAGAGAGGTTTTTAGAGAGTATATGAAAGTAGGTAGTGTGGCACGGGATGAGTAAGTTGTGAGAATGGCCCAATTTATAGAAAAATAGGCGTGGGGAATCGATTCAGAGATGGGGAATCGATTAAATTTGACCAAATTGCAAGATATGAATTGATTCAAGAGTAGGGGAATCAATTCCTATTGTATGTATGGCACATGAATCGATTCATTGGAGAGGGGGAATCAATTCATCAGGTGGAATTTTGACAATTTGTAGGTGTTGGACACATGGGAATCGATTCACCTTGAGTGGGAATCGATTCTTTGTTTAAATTTTGCTTATTTTTCATGCTGATGGTCACGAGAATGAAATATGTGTGTTGGAAATTGTTTTCTTGTCTCTTTGTTCTCGTGATTCCTTCTTTGGGAATATGAACTTTGGTTTTATCCTTCATATGTTCTGTTATGTCACGTTGAAGGATTTGAATTGTAGAAGGAATCAAGACAAGTCATAAGAGACAAATTACAATCACATGCATGAATAAGTTTTTGAATAGAACTATGCTGAAGCCTTAGAAGTCACGAGAATTGCATAATTTGCAATGTGATTTTGCCTCCTGATGGTATTAACGTAAAGGCCTTAAGTATTTTGCAATTTTTCCCAATGATTTTGTTTCATAAATTTATCAAGAAAATCAAAGGTTAATTTGCATTTATTTTTGAGATCATATGATTCATAAGAGATTAATTTGTTTCACAAATATGTTTAATGAAGATTTTAAACAATAAATGGGGTTATGATAAATGTGAATATCTCAAAATAGTGTATATTAATATTTCTCAAAAATAGAATTTGTATGAAAGAAGATAAATCTTTAAGTTAAAGATTTGTGAAAATATTTAAGAGAATGAAATTTGTGATTTAAACAATTTCTAGAATGCCTAATTCCCTTCTAATATTTATAAACTGTTCCTTTGGAAGGGGTTTAGTGAAAATATCCGCCAATTGTTTAGAAGTTTCAACATATTCAAGAACACAATCTCCTTTTAAAACATGATCTCGTATGAAATGGTGACGGATTTCTATATGTTTTGTTCATGAATGCATAACTGGATTTTTGGAGATATTTATGGCGCTGGTGTTGTCGCATTTAATCGGTATTTGATCTAATACCATGCCGAAATCAAGAAGTTGTTGTCTCATCCATAGGATTTGAGCACAACAACTTCCAGCTGTAACATATTCTGCTTCAGCTGTGGATAACGCGACACTTACTTGCTTCTTGCTATGCCAAGAGACAAGAGAGCTTCCTAGCATATGACAAGAATACATTCAGCACCTTTGGGATACCATAAACCAACATTTTGAGTACCCACGAGATATTTTAAAATTCTTTTTACGGCAGTGAGATGTGATTCTTTAGGACATGCTTGATATCTAGCGCACATACATACCACAAACATAATATCAGGTCTACTAGCTGTTAAGTACAGTAAGGATTTAATCATACCTCGGTATTTAGTTATTTCATCGTTCTTACCTTTCTCATCTTTGTCTAGGTAGCAAGAAGTACTCATTGGTGTGGCTATTTCATTAGCTTTATCCATTTCAAACCTTTTCATGCAGTATTTTGTTTGACTGATGAAAGTTCCTTCTTTTTTTTGCTTGATTTGTAGCCCAAGGAAGAATGTGAGTTCTCCCATCATGGACATTTGGAATTCATCTTGCATAATCTTAGCAAATTCTTGACAAAGAATTTCGTTAGTAACACCAAATATTATGTCATCAACATAAACTTGTACCAAAAGGATGTCATGGTTTTTACGTTTTATAAACAATGTTGTATCAACCTTTCCTCTTTCAAAATTATTTTCAAGAAGAAATTTACTGAGTCGTTCATACCGAGCTCTTGGAGCTTGTTTCAAACCATATAAAGCTTTTCTCAATTTAAAAACATGGTTTGGAAATTTATGACTTTCAAAACCGGGAGGTTGATTTACATAAACTTCTTCTTGAATATAACCGTTTAGAAAAACGCTTTTGACATCCATTTGATAAAGCTTAAAATCTATACAACAAGCAAAAGCTAACAATAATCTTATGGCTTCTAATCTAGCTACGGGAGCATACATTTCTTCATAGTTTATTCCCTCTTCTTGATTATATCCTTTAGCAACTAATCTAGCTTTATTTCTTGTTATTATTCCATTTTCATCTAGCTTGTTTCTAAAAACCCATTTCGTGCCTATTATTTGATGATTATTGGGTTTTGGCACAAGTTCCCAAACTTTATTTCTTTCAAACTGATTTAATTCTTCTTGCATGGCCAACATCCAATGTTCATCAATAATAGCTTCATCAATATTTTTGGGTTCTATTTGTGATACAAAAGCTAAGTGATTGCATGCATTTCTAACAGCGTTTCAAGTACTTACACCTTTTATTATTTCACCTATGATATTGTCCAATGGGTGATTCTTTACGGTGATTCACTCCTTTTGTTGAGGTTCGCCATTTTGTGATGTATTTTCTTTATTTTTGTTTTCTTCTTTATCTTCCAAGTTCATTTCTTGGAAGGTACCTACAAGATCATCAATTTCCTCTCTCGGAAGATTTTGGTTAAGTTCATCGAATTTAACATGTATAGACTCTTCAATTGTATAAGTTCGTTTGTTAAAGAGTCGATATGCTTTACTAGTAGATGAATAACCTAAGAATATTGCTTCATCAGATTTTGCATCGAATTTGCTGAGATTATCCTTTCCATTGTTTAAAACAATACATTTGCATCCAAATACATGGAAATAAGAAATATTTAGTTTTCTTCCTTTATAAAGCTCATAGGGGGTTTTCTTTAATATAGGCCTTATCAAACATCGATTCATAACATGGCAAGCAGTATTTACTGCATCGGCCCAAAAATGTTTTGCAATATTACTTTTATTCAACATAGTTCTTGCGAGCTCCGCTAAAGATCGATTTTTCCTTTCAACTACTCCATTTTGTTGTGGAGTTCTTGGAGCCGAAAATTATGTTCAATGTCGAATTTTTCACAAAATTTTTCAAAATATTGGTTTTCCAATTCTCCCCCATGATCAGTTCGAATGGATGCTATTTTTGAATTTTGTTTATTTTGAATGATCTTGGCAAGTTTCTTAAATGCTTGATATGCTTCATTTTTGTGAGTAAGAAATAATGTCCATATATATCTAGAGTAATCATCCACAATCACAAGACCATAATAATTTCCACTAAAACTTTTGATTTTCCAAGGTCCAAATAAATCCATATGTAAAAGTTGTAAAGGTCTAGTTGTTGAAACAATATTTTTTGCTTGAAAAGAAGCCTTTACTTGTTTTCCCTTTTGACAAGCGTCACAAAATTTATTTTCAAATTTTAATTTTGGTAAACCGATAACTAAATCTTTTGAAACAAGTTTGTTTAAATGGTCTACATGAATGTGAGCAATTCTTCTATGCCATAGCCATGATTCATCCTCTTTAGTTATGAAGCATTGTACATCATTTGAAGCAAGACAATCTAGATTAATCATATAAATGTTATCTACTCTTTGACCAACGAATTTTATTTCCTTATTTAGCTTATTTTCAATTATGCAACCGTTTGATTCAAAAACAATTTTATAGCCCTTATCACATAATTGACTAATGCTAAGCAAGTTATGTTTAAGTCCTTCAACATATAAGACATCATTTATAGAGGTGGAAGAATTTTTACCAACATTTTCAATTCCTAGTATTCTTCCCTTCGTGTTATCTCCATAAGTAACAAATCCTTTATTTCGTGGAGTAAATGATATGAACTTACTTTTGTCTCCCGTCATGTGTTTTGAACACCCACTATCTAAGTACCAATGGGTGTTACTTGCTTTAACGCATACATACAAAACAAGTCAAGTTAGAGAACTTGGTACCCATTTTATGTTGGGTCATTGTAGGTTAGTTTGAGGTAACGTTCCTTTAGGAACCCATACTTTTCTCACAACCTTTGGCCCTAGTTTTCTAACATTACAATTAGATGCACTATGTCGCACTATGTCCTTTAAAACCACAATAGTTGCATTTCATGAAAGGTGATGCAGTTTTACTAGGTGGTATAAAGAAGTTTTTATAATTCTTTTGTTTCTTATAGGCATTGAAACCTAGTCCCGTTTTATCAAACATACACCGTTGTTTTCCAAGCAAAACATTTAAGTTGTCTCTACCATTTGTAAATTTTTCTAAAGTTTTACTCAAGTCTAAAACCTTAGTTTCTAGAATGTCACATTTCTTAACAAATTCATAAGATTTTGTTTTAGAGCATGCTTGAACATTTACTACTTCCTTTTTCAAAATCTTATTTTCTTTTACCTGTTCAATGAGATGCGTTTCAAGAGTTTCTATGGTTTTTCTAGATAATTTATACTTACTAGAAAGTTTAACAAATTTATCATACAATTCATCAAACGCATCAAGCAATTCATCTTTATCTAAGTCATGGAGGTTTACCTCATCGTCTTCGTCTTGATGGTTGGCCATGAGACAGAGGTTTGCTTCTTCATTTTCAGATTCATCCGAGCTACTCACCTCGTTGTCATCCCATGCTATGTATTCTCTCCTTTTTCCTTTTTGATCCTTGTTTTTCTTCTTGAGATTTGGACAGTCCGCCTTGAAATGTCCTTCCTTTCCATATTCAAAACAAGTTGGAAAGGAATTATTATCTTTGGAAATGAATTTCTTACCATTAGAAGTGAAGCCCTTTTGGAATCTTTTGTTTCTCATGAGCCTTCCAAAACGCCTCACAAATAGGCCTAACTCATCATCATCTTCTTCTTGATCACTTTCAGATTTGTTTTCTTCAATAGAGGTGGCCTTAAGAGCTAGCCCCTTCTTCTTGGAAGACTTTTCTTCTTCTTCTGCCATTTTTAAGTCTTTTAATTCTTGTTCTTGTTCTTGAAGCTTACCGAATAACATGGCAAGAGACATATCATTTATGTTTGGCGATTGTTTGATAGCGATGACAAGAGGTTGCCATTCCCTGGTAAGACTTTTTAGAACTTTATGGATAAGCTCTTTGTTAGTGTAAGATTTTCCAAGAGTAATAAGATGATTAATAATCAAGGTAAACCTTTTTTGAAGTTCTAAGATGGTTTCACTGGAATTCATTCTAAAGCTTTCATATTGGCTAGTTAAAGTACTAATTTTAGAATCCTTAACATCACTAGTTCCTTCATGAGTAATTTGAAGAGTATCCAACATTTCTTTGGCAGATTTACAGGTTACTACTCTAAAAAATTCATCGAGACCTAAGGCTAGAGTGATTAGATTATTGGCTTTATAATTATATTATACTTTCTTTTCTTCATCACTAGTCCAATCATCCATGGGTTTTTCTATTTGTTTACCATCAACAATATGCATAGGTATAAAAGGACCATTTTCAATAGGATTCCAAACTCTTAGATCAATTGATTGAACAAAAATTTTCATTCTTTCTTTCCAAAAAGCATATCCTTCCCCATAAAGCAGGAGGTCGGTTTGTAGCTCCACCCTCAGGAAAAAGGTTTAAAGAATTTGAGGCCATTCGTTCTCTTGAAGCTGTTAAGCTTAATTTACCAAGAGTCAAGCTCTGATACCACCTGTTAACCAAGTGGCCTCAATTACTCAAGAGGGGGGGTGAATTGAGTATTAAACTTTTTTCTTGAAATGCTTGTGAAATTGGTTCTTTGACAAATATATATAGAGAAGATGATAAACTTAATCCTAAATGAGAATAATAAAGAAGTTTAAATAACAAAGTTATTAAACATAACAAATTAAGCAAACAATTTAAATGCATAAATTTAAATAGATTAGGACAGAGAAGATTTGCAAACCGATCTATACGAGTTCCACCACACTGGTGTACGTCTCGCCTCCAAGTAACCCACTTAGAGGATTTCCACTATTGAGAATTTGAGATACATGCTTTGAGCAATTACAGCTTCTTAGTGTCCCACACTCAACAACTTAATCCTCACAAGCAAAAGGGTAACCCACCCAATCTCACAATCTCTTAATTACAAGGTTGAATCCCAACCTAAAATCTCTCAGAATTTGTGAATGTGATTTTACAAGTGTGATTCTCTCAATAGAGTGGATATACAAATTTAAGCACTTGAGAAATATTTTCTTTTAAAAGAATATGCAAATTTTAACACTCAAGAAAATATTTTTCTCACAATATAACTCTCAAAAATAATTGCAAAGAAATAAGTCAGAGAGTTAATAGACAAGGAACTTAGAGAGAACAAAGGAGAAAACAAGGAATTGCGTTTGCTGTCTGTGTGGTGTATTCTGCCTCTTCAGTTTCCTTTCTATTTATAGGCAAAGGAAGGTACATGCTGCCAAAAACTTAATTGCAACTGGTTCCTTAATCAATGCATTAGAAGACTTAATTTGCCAACGATCCATGTTTCTTGACTTGAGAAGTGCAATTGTCTGCCTCAATAAATGTAACGTCGTTTCAATTAGAGAGTCTCGAGAGAGGAATCAGCAAAGTTGAGTTTTTGAAAATGCGTACTGATAATTTCCATGATTCAGCGCATGATTCTAGCTATGAATCGATTCTTCCAGGTCATTTTTGCACTAAAAACATCACATGAATCGATTCCTGGCAAGGGGAATCGATTCCTGCAGTCCTTGAATCGATTCCTTGAGGTATTTTTGACCATGAATCAATTCCTAAGGTCATTGAATCGATTCCTTAAGGCAATTTTCCATGATGAATCGATTCCTGCTGTTGTGAATCGATTCCTGATGTATTTTTGACCATGAATTGATTCCTAAGGTCATTGAATCGATTCCTTGAGGTATTTTTGACCATGAATCGATTCCTATAGTGGTGAATCGATTCCTTGATGATGTGAATCGATTCCTCTGCTTGTGAATCGATTCCTAGAGCTTTTCAATGGGTGTGAATCGATTCCTTGCAATCCTGGACCTGTTTCTTTGCATTTTTGATATATTTTCATGCATTTTGGATGGTTCTTGATTCCTTGCCACTTGAATAATTATTTCTTGTCCCGTATCATTCTTGATGATTTTTGATTAATTGTTTGTACAACATCCTTTAGATTTCTTGATCCTTCAATTGTTTGTTATTCATCAAAACCTGTTTCAGCATACAAATAGAGCCGACATGAAAAGCTTTGGTTTTTCTACAAATACTCAAAATCCAAGAGAGCAATGTAAGGCTATTTTTACAAAAAGTGGTAAAATTGTAGGAAATAATTGTAAAGAAAAAGAAGAAAAAGAGAAAAAAATGAAAAAGAAGAAGAAGAAGAAAAAGAAGAAAATGAAAAAAAGAAAAGAAAGAAAAGGAGAATGAAGAAAAAAATGATGAAAAAAATGAAAAAGATGATGAAAACGAAAAACAAAAAATAAACAAAATAATAAACAAAAAAACTGTACTTGGGTCAGACACCTCCACTTAAGGATCTACCTTATCCACATGCACCAACAAAAAAGGATAAGGAAAAGGAATACAAAAGATTCCTTGAAATCTTCAAGCAATTACACATAAACATTCCATTTTTTGAGGCATTGGAGCAGATGCCAACCTATACAAAGTTTATGAAAGAATTGCTTACTAAAAAGAGGAGGTATAATGAGGAAATTGTTGAACTTGAAGCAGGTTGCAGTGCTATTTTGTAATATTACATGCCAGAAAAGTCAAAAGACACTAGAAGTTTCACCATTCCCGTCTCCATTGGAGGTGTAAATATTTGGAAAGCCTTGTTAGACTTAGGGGCTAGCATTAATCTAATGCTTCTAAGTATGATGAAGTGAATTGGTGATCTTGATCCTCAGAGAACAAAAATGACTCTGTAATTGGCCAATAGTTCAATCAAGAGACCCTATAGTATTGTGGAGGATGTACTTGTAAAAGTTGACAAGTTCTACTTCCCTGTTGACTTTCTGGTTTTAGACATGGAAGAAGATGTTGAAGTCCCCCTGATCCTGGGAAGGCCATTTATGAAGACTGCTAGGGTGCTTATTGATGTAGATAATGGGAAACTGGCAGTAAGAGTACATGATGAAGAGGTGAATTTTGATGTTTTCAAAGCCATGAAACATCCCAACTCAAAACAAGACTATTTTAAGGTAAATGTTCTTGACGAAGTTTACCTTTCCATATCCAAAGGTATGTCAATTTCTGACCCTCTAAATAAGTTATTAACTAACTCTATGGAATGTTTGAGTTGAAAAGAAGAGAGACAGGTGAACAGGTATCTTGAAGACCTTGATCAAGGGAAAGAAATTTCCCTTGAATCAAGAAAGAATGAATAAATCCAAGAAGTACCTATTGAAGAAATCCAGAGGCCTAAATTGAAAGTGCTACCTTCCAAGCTAAAGTACATCTTTTTGAAAGAAGGTAATCTAAAACCAGTAATTATTAGTAATTTATTAAGTGAAACAGAAGAAGAAAAATCGGTAGAAGTGTTGAAAAGAAATCAAGAAACAATCAGATGGACACTTGAAGATCTGAAAGGTATAAGTCCATCATACTGCATGCATAAGATTTTGTTAGAGGATGATTTTAAATTTGTTGCTCAACCTCAAAGGTGCCTCAATCTAACCATGAAAGAGGTAACCAAAATGGAGGTTTTGAAATTGCTGAAAGCAGGTATTATCTATCCTATTTCTGATAGTGCATGGGTAAGTCCTGTACATGTTGTTCCAAAAAAGGGGTGGCATGGCAGTAATTGTTTATGATAAAAATGAATTAATCCCAACAAGAACTGTCACCAGTTGGAGAATGTGTATTGATTATAGAAAATTAAATCAAGCAACAAGAAAAGATCGTTTTCCACTCCCTTTTATGGACCAAATTCTTGAAAGATTGTCTAGACAGGCTTACTATTGTTTTCTTGATGGATACTCTGGATATAATCAAATTGTTGTTGACCCTCTTGATCAGGAAAAGACTGTTTTTACATGTCCTTTTGGGATATTTTCTTATAGAAAGATGTCATTCAGATTATGTAATGCACCTGCTACTTTTCAGAGATGCATGTATGCTATTTTTGCAGATCTAATTGAAAAGAGCATGGAAATTTTCATGGATGATTTCTCAGTCTTTAGGAATTCATTTGAATCTTGTCTAACCAACTTGGACACCGTATTGAGGTAGTGTACTGAAACAAATTTGGTGCTAAATTGGGAGAAATGTCATTTCATGGTGAAAGAAGGTATTGTACTTGGTCACAAGATTTCTTCTAGAGGTATTGAAGTGGACCAAGCCAAGATTGAGGTAATCTCTAAACTCCCACCGCCTGTAAATGTAAAAGGTATTAGAAGTTTCTTAGGACATGCTAGATTCTATAGAAGGTTTATTCAAGACTTTTCAAAAATTACTAAACCTTTAACAAATCTTCTAAATAAAGATGTTGAATTCAAGTTTGATGAAGCATGTCTTAAAGCTTTTAATTCCTTGAAAGAAAAATTGGTTTCTGCTCATGTAATTATTGCTCCTAATTATCTAAACCTCGGGTAATCTGATGGATTCTGCTCCTTCAGGAATATGATCTTGAAATCAAAGATAAAAAGGGTAGTGAAAATGTGGTCGCTCACCATCTTTCTAGATAGATGAATGATGAGGTTATTGCCAAAGAAAAAGACATTCTGGAAGAATTCCCCGATGAAAAACTTTTTGAAATATCAAAGCGGCCATGGTTTGCTGATATGGCCAATTTTAAAGCAGTGGGAATTCTTCCAAATGATTTAACTTGGCAGCAAAGAAATTTTTTTTTCAAAGATGCAAGTTATTTTGTTTGGGATGACCCACACCTATTTAAAATTGGAGTGGACAATTTGCTACATCGTTGTATACCCGATTGGGAAAAGAAAGATATGTTGTGACATTGTCACAAATCAGCTTATGGAGGATATTTTAATGGTGAGGTACTACTGCAAAAATTCTTCAATCAGGTTTGTATTAACCCTCTATTTTTAAGGATTCTCACTCATTTGTGCAAGCTTGTGATAACTGCCAAAGAACAGGTAATGTCAATAGAAGGCAGCAAATGCCTCTCACAAACATTCAGGAGGTTGAGGTATTTGATTGTTGGGGTATTGATTTCATGGGACCCTTCCCTTACTCTCAATTCAATTAGGATATCCTTTTGGCAGTTGATTATGTTTTAAAATGGGTCGAAGCAATCAATTCACCTAATGCTGACACCAAAACTATGGTGAATTTCTTAAAGAAAAACATTTTCTATAGGTTTGGAACACCAAGAACCTTGATCAGTGATAGAGGATCACACTTTTGTAACAAAGTTCTTCAGAAGTTGTTACAACATTATGGAGTGAGATATAAAGTGGCCACAACATATCATCCACAAACCAATAGACAGGCTAAGATTTCAAATCATGAAGTGAAAAGAATTTTGTAAAAAACTGTATCTTCCTCCAGAAAAGATTGGTCACAAAAGCTTAATGATGCATTCTGGGCATATAGAACTGCATTCAAAACTCATATTGGCCTTTCTCCTTTCCAAATGGTCTATGGAAAAGCTTGTCATCTTCCAGTAGAGATAGAACATAAAGCATATTGGGCCTTAAGATTCCTCAACTTTGATCCAAACACAGCAGCTGACAAAAGAAAGGTGTAGTTACTTGAGTTGGAGGAAATGAGAAACAATGCTTATGAGTCATCTAGAAGTTACAAAAATAAGGTGAAAGCTTACCATGACAAGAAAATTAAAAATAGACACTTCACACCTGGTCAACAAGTTTTATTGTTTGATTCAAGATTAAGACTGTTTCCTAGTAAATTGAAATCTAAATGGTCAGGCCCATTTGTAATTAAGGAAGTTAAATCTTATGGAGCAGTTGAAATTGAAGATCCAACTTCCAAAAGAAGTTGGATGGTTAATGGGCAAAGATTAAAACTATATCTGGGTGATGAGATCAACAGACTCACTACCATTTGTTATTTAACTGATCTATGATATGTAGGGTGTCAAGTGAGAGACACTAAATTAAGCGCTCAATGAGAGGCAACCCATTATTTCTTCTTTAATTTTTATTCAAAATTCATTAATAAAATTTTGAAAATAAAAAAAACAGAGCCCCACGGGTAGCGTCCCACTGACGCGTAGCATGGAGGTAAAAATTTTGCCCTCACGTGTAGTGTCAGGACCTACGTTCAGTTTTTAAAACTGAACCAGAGAGGCCCAATTTAGGTTTTATAAACCTAAACTCTCTGCCTTAATTTTTCTCAAAACTCTCTCTAATTTCACAAGGATTCCAAGTAAGTGATCTTCTCCCTTTCCTTAGTTTGTTTTGATTCTTAGAATTGCATGTGGTTAGGATAGGATTAGAAGACCACTGGTTGTTAGAATTAGGAGAATGTATGGATTAAATGATGTTTGGAGGGGTTGCTGTTACGCAACCCCATTTTGCAAATTCTGTTTCTGCGAGCCCACGCGTAGCGTCCCACTGACGCGTAGCATGAGGCATGAACGGTAACCCCACGCGTAGCGTCCCGGTGACGCGTAGCGTGGAAAGAACAACCTGACGCATAGCGTCAGGCCCCTGTTTTTCTTTTTCTTAATTTTTAAGTTTTATTTACTAGGGATTATATTGTTTTCTGTTTTTAAATTTTGAACAATGAAAATAAAATTTTTTTGTTCCTTTTTTATTTTGTTTGTTTGTTTTTCTTTTAAATTAATAAAATTTCTCAGTTTGTATTGTTTGTTATACTTTCTTGTATAAAATTAAATTAAATTCTGTTTGTAAAAATTAAAAAGTTTATTTGTTGTTGTATTTTGTTTCTTAAAAATAAAAATTTGTTCAAATATGTGTGTGAATTGTAATTTTATCAATTTGTATGTAAAAATACATGTTGTTTGAGTTTTGTTTGTATGATGTGTATTATACTGTTAAAAATCCAAAAATATGCATGTTAATTTTTTGATGTTTTATATGATTTATTGTTTTATTTTATTTTATTATGCATGATTTATTAAAAAATATAAAAACCAAAAACAATTTTTATGATGAGTGTTTTATTTTTGTTTGTATAAATTTGTGATTTATTTAAATAAATTTTCTTTTACAGACGGCACCTAGGAAATCAGTTCCCACCATTGGTCCCAAGAGATAGAGGAGGACCACATATACTGATACCACCTCTGAAGATCCTGATCTTCATGGTGAGGAGCAGTTGGGACCCTGAGATCCCACAGATTTAGGACTAACTCCAAGTGGGCGAGATTTCATTAGATCAAGGGCTAGAGACTCATCTGGGAGAGGGTCCTTGATCTTAGTGCTGGAGATTATCCTGAGCTTCAGAAAGAGATACAAAGGAGGAGATGGGGACCCCTATTTTCTTTACCTATTGAGGGGGATCCCATACTAGTCATGGAGTTTTATGCAAATGCCTTTAGGACTCGCCAGGATTCACCAAACATTAGTCAGCAGAGGACGAGCTTGGTGTAGGGTCAGCACATTACTTACGATAGGGACACTATCAGTATCCTTTTGGGTAATCCTTGGGAGCCTACTCCCGAGAGTGATACTTGTTTCTAGAAGGAAAATAGAAAAAAGGTTGCTACTGAGGATGGTGATCTAGCATACTTCCTGGATCAGGTTGCTCATCTCCTGAGCAAGGATAGAATCTTCTTTAACCTTAGTAAGGTTGGAAGAACTCCATCAAACCTCCTTAAGATCCAGCTGACCCCTATAGCTCAGGCGTGGTCTCATCTTATGCTTCATAACATCACTCCTATCACCCACATTTCTTCTCTTCCAGTTGATCGCTGCTGCCTTCTTTATTCCATCCTTCAGGGCCACACCGTTGATATTGTTGAACTTATATCTGAGCAGATTCACCTTTATGCACTCGGGTATAAGGTGAATTGCTCTGTGTCTTTCCCTCTCATCATTTATGCCTTACTGAGGAGGCAAGGGGTTGTTGTGCCATCACCAGAGTTCACTATCTCTTTGGGGAAAGTCCCTAAGGTTTCAGTGAACAGAGATTATTTTGTTCAGCAATGCGAGCTTCCACCTCTGGAGCAGGAGGCTCAGCCCAGACCTGGACGCAGGAGACTAGCCCAGCCACCATCTACTAATGCTATCACTGAGGGATTTACTAGGATAACCATAGAGCATCAACATATGATGCAGATGATGGCTGCTTCTCACCGTGCCTATGTACACTTACATGATGCATTTTGTAACACCCTAATTTTTAATTAAATAAATAAAACCAACAGGGAAATTTTTTCAAATTTAAAGTTAGTAAACCGTACATAATCTACTCAAATTAACAATACCGGGCACAACAAGGAGAAAGAGGGGAAGAAGACAAGGGGAATGGACATATGTACGGCGAAAGAGAAGACGCTTAAGCGAAACTACACTCGGCATCCTGTCACTCCACTCGGTATTTTCCCCACTCGGATTTCGGCATATGGTTCGCTCGGGAAGGTCTACTTCTTAATTCACTCGGAATGACCCTAATACATACCAGTTTCATTCAGATAGCATGTCACATTCCATGGCTCCACTCGATCAGGTTTTATGTATATTTATGTATTGGCAACCCGAAAATGATTCCTAAAGCCACTCACTCGGAATCCATGAAGACTTCTCACTCGGAATAACTCATTATCTCTTTTTCCCAAACAACAACTTAACTCCACTTCTACCCATAGCCACGCTGACTCCATACGCTCGGAAAGTATACCCGTACACCCATATTTATCACTCGGACATCACTCATAGCATAGGATAAACGCACAATATATATATTTATAAGGATGTATTTAAATAATTACAAACACTTTGTCATGTTCTCTCTACCCGAGAGAATTCAAGTTTTGATATAAAAGACTAAGACCAAAATACGAGCCAGCCAAGGCTTAACAAGACCTTATACACAGTATATACATATACACATATATTCAATAGTGCTCGGATGCTCCGCTCTGCACTCAGCTCCTCCTTCATCCTTCATTCCGAGAGATATTCACTGAAAAATGTAGCCATAGCAGGGGTGAGCTTTTACATATAAAATGACAGTCAGTGACTCGGTATCAGTGTCAGTACGCACACTTACGTTCACTCGGTCGCATTTAGATTACACTATGACCATGCAGACTAAGGTAATTTCCATAACATACACTCATATGCATAACCCATAAAGTTCATTCTCATTCACACAACACATGCATCAACTCACTCAGAATTCATTCGTATCACCCCAAGACATACCACACGTACTATCTTAACCAACATCATATCTACATGCACGCTTGCGGATCCGACTTAAGTAATGACTTTCATTTACAGTTTCCCCCTTACTGGCCTCTTGTCCATCAGCTCTTCCCGCGTGGTACCGGCCTCCCATTGACGTCTCGAGACTCATCTCTAGCTCCCACGGCTACCACGAGCTCTCACAGGATCTAGCCAAGGTCTGTAGCTGGAAGCCATTCCTTCGGGGCTCTTGACCTTCCATGGGTCACCCCATTCTTACACATGCAGCTTATGCGTTTTATCAGCAAGCATCATCACTCGTCTGACACATCCTTCGTAACCATCAAGGTAGAAACCGATTCAACATAGTTCCTATATTTACTTTGTCGATCATACCAGCATGCATATCAATCAGACAGTTCAAGGTAATAACATCGAACGAATCAATTAACAGCCACACGTTCATATCCTCACGGCATTAACAGTGATAGAACCATGCATCATACTCGTTTATATGAGAAAGGCTATCAGACTACATTACCACCACCTTGATTACATGCATTTATTGTATAACTACTATCAAGATGCTATTATCATACACATGGAATCCAAGATCATCAATCATGCATCGTACACATTCATCACAAACACATGCACACACTGAAAGCAGTACATTCATCCAGTACCGTTCGTTAACCATGCATTTGACATGCAAGCGCCCCCTACCTATAGAAGGGACTCGGGAAGCTTCTCCGCTCTCCGACGTTTGGTCTGACGTCCTTTCTGCCTCGTCCAGTTCCCTTTGCACAGTCGTGCCCTACAATCGGCTCGGGAATGGGGTTGTTCTTCCTCTGCTTCAGTTGTTCGTCCTTCACCAGTCGGAGGGGACTCTGACCTTTCTACAGCACCGGCGTCATGGTCTCCAGAAGTGAAGAACAAAAATAGAGGAGGAGAAAAGAGGATGAAGACAAAGAAAGAAGAAAGGAGAGGATGAAGCATTAAGGAAGGATGAATATTCACGGTGACACAGAGTATATGTATATGCATGCGAAGAGAAGGAAAGTGGAATGGGAAAACATGAATTGTAGTCCACTCACACGACTCTCCAATCATAAATAGCCACCTTTTACCAACTAAGCCTAATCAATTTGTCATTATTCCTTAAGTTAAGTTGATTATAATTAATAGTTAACTTCCTACTCTGAAATCAAAATCGTAATGGTTTATTTTCATTCAGCACTTAACTTCAAAATTGGGATGTTACAGTTCTTCCCCTTTCAAAAGAATTTCGTCCCCGGAATTCACTCGGTGACTCACCTTAATAAACAACTCGGGGTATTACTGCCTCAAGGTGTCTTCGCGTTCCCAGGAATGAGAGGTATACCCGTTCTATTGCCATTCCACTTCAACTAGTTGTGCATCCTTGCTCCTCAAACGCTTTACCGATCGGTCCACGATTCTAGTCGGTATAGTCACAGTGGTCAGGTCTCCCTTGATTTCCACTTCATCATCAGGCATTGTGTGAGTAGAGTCGGGTAGGTACTTCTTGAGTTGGGACACATGAAACACGTTATGCAATCGGGATAAGTGAGTCGGTAATGCTACTCGGTATGCCATGGAGCCGACTCGTTCCAACACCTCATAAGGCCCAATGTATCGGGGGCTCAACTTTCCACTCTTCAAGGCTCGCCCGACTCCTTTACTAGGTGAAGTATTCAGAAACACCCTGTCTCTGACTGAAAGTCTAATGGTTTGGTTCGTTTGTCATGGTAACTCTTCTGCCTATCCTGAGATGCCTTCATCCTTTCCCTTATCACTCGGATCTGATCTGAGGTTTGCTTTATAATTTCTGGCCCCAATAGCAGACTCTCCCCCGTTTCCGACCAGCAGAGTAGGGTTCGGCATCTTCAACCATAAAGTGCTTCGTAGGGTGCCATACCGATACTGTTATGGTGGCTATTGTTGTATGTAAACTCGATCAGGGGAAGGTACTGCTCCCAATTTCCACCGTGCTCCAACACACACGCCCTCAATAAGTCCTCCAAACTTTGGATCGTTCGCTCGGATTGTCCATCCGATTGGGGGTGGTAGGCAGAGCTTAGCCAAAGTTTCGTACCCATTTCCTGATGCAGGCTGGTCCAAAACCGGGACGTGAACCTAGGATCCCTATCCGATACGATAGAAGTCGGTATACCATGCAGTCAGACAATTTCATGAATGTAAATCCGAGCTAACTTATGCAACGGGTACTTCATGTTCACAAGTAGGAAGTGTGCACTCTTCGTCAGTCGGTCAACAATGACCCAAATTGCATCATGGCCCGCTCGGTTTTTTGGTAATCTCATGACAAAGTCCATGGCAATTGAGTCCCATTTCCACACGGGAATCTCCAGGGGTTGCAATGCACCATACGGCTTCTGGTGCTCGACTTTCGACTTTTGACAGGTGATACACCGAGCCACGTATTCTGCCACATTCCACTTTAATCCGGGCCACCAAAATTATGCTCTTAGATCATGGTACATCTTTGTGGTACCCAGGTGGATACTTAACAGGCTCTTGTGGGCTTCATCAAGCACCATTCTCCTTAGTTTTCCTCCACCCGGTACATATATTCTATTTTTCACTCGGAAAACTCCATCCGATCCCTCGGTCAAAGACAAATCCTTACCCTTGGCCCGAGTCTCCTTCATCTCAGCCAAGTAGGGGTCTGACTGCTGTTGTTCATACACGGACTTTAGGAATTCATTGGCAATCTTTAATGTACCGATTGTTACTTTCCGAGAGGAGGGGACATCAACATGCAAGTTCATGTCTTGGAACTGTTCCAATAACTCCACCTCCTTCACCATCATCACTGCCATATGAAGAGATTTCCGACTCAACGCGTCGGCAACAACGTTCGCCTTACCCGGATGGTACTTTAGCTCGAAATCATAATCCTTTAAAAATTCCATCCATCTCCTCTGCCTCATATTCAGCTCTTTTTGGTCGAATAAGTATTTGAGGCTCTTGTGATCACTGTATACTTCAAATCTGGACCCGTACAAGTAATGCCTCCAGATCTTTAACGCGAACACCACAGCTGCTAATTCCAAGTCATGGGTCGGATAATGTTGCTCGTGCGGTCTCAATTGCCGAGAGGCATAAGCTATCACTCGGTCTTCCTGCATTAACACACATCCCAATCTGAGTCCCGACGCATCACAGTAAACCACGAAGCTCCTTTGTAAGTCAGGTAATGCCAGTACTGGAGCGGTCGTCAATTTGTCTTTTAGCTCTTGGAAACTACTCTCGCACTCAGAATTCCACACAAAGGGGATGTTTTTCCGAGTCAATTTAGTCAGTGGCAGAGCCAACTTAGAAAAACCCTCAATGAACCTTCTATAATAACCAACCAGGCCCATAAAGCTCCTTATCTCCGAGACTGACTTGGGTCTTTCCCATGCCATTATAGCTGCCATTTTCGAAGGGTCCACCGAGACACCTTCCTCGGAAATTACATGTCTGAGGAAATGGATCTTATCCATCCAGAAATCACATTTTGACAGCTTTGCAAACAACTGCTTCTCCTTCAACACTTGAAGTACCGCTCGGAGATGTTCTTCATGCTCCTCAGGGGTCTTAGAATAGATTAGGATATCATCAATGAAAACTACTATGAATCGGTCAAGATATGGGTGGAATATGTTGTGCATGTAATTCATGAAGACAGCAGGGGCGTTTGTCACACCGAACGGCATCACTACATACTCGTAGTGACCATACCGAGTCCTAAAGGCAGCCTTTGGGATATCCGAGTTCTTCACCCAGATTTGGTGGTATCCTGATCGTAGGTCGATTTTCGAGAAGACTGAGGCTCCACGCAGTTGGTCGATTAAGTCATCAATTCTAGGCAACGGGTACCGATTCTTAATCATGAGTTTGTTTAACTGTCGGTAATCTATACATAGCCTTATGCTGCCATCCTTCTTCTTAACAAGCAGCACAGGTGCGCCCCATGGTGATACACTCGGTCTAATGAATTGTTTTCCGAGTAACTCATCTACCTGCTTCTTCAACTCGGCCAATTCAGTTGGGGATATCCTATTAGGTGCACTGGAGACTGGCTCGGCTCCAGGGATCAGGTCTATAGAGAATTCGACTTCTCTACTCGGAGGGACACCCAGCACATCCTCCGAAAACACCTCAGGGAATTCACAGACAGTCGGAATATCATTCACTCGGGCTTTACTCTCGCCCTCGGTTAAGCAAAGCATCATAAACAGTTGAGCTATACCTTGTGCCGTGTAGTTCTCATTGTGCTGCCTTGGGAAGATTACCCTTCGGTTTCTACAATCTACTAACACCTTGTTGGCTGAAAGCCAATCTATGCCGAGTACGATATCAAGGTCCTTCAAAGGCACACACACAAGATCGAAGGTAAAACTCCGATCGTCCAATACAAACGTTACGTCTTTACACATCGATGATCGTAGGTCGATTTTCGAGAAGACTGAGGCTCCACGCAGTTGGTCGATTAAGTCATCAATTCTAGGCAACGGGTACCGATTCTTAATCGTGAGTTTGTTTAACTGTCGGTAATCTATACATAGCCTCATGCTGCCATCCTTCTTCTTAACAAGCAGCACAGGTGCGCCCCATGGTGATACACTCGGTCTAATGAATTGTTTTCCGAGTAACTCATCTACCTGCTTCTTCAACTCGGCCAATTCAGTTGGGGACATCCTATAAGGTGCACTGGAGACTGGCTCGGCTCCAGGGATCAGGTCTATAGAGAATTCGACTTCTCTACTCGGAGGGACACCCAGCACATCCTCCGAAAACACCTCGGGGAATTCACAGACAGTCAGAATATCATTCACTCGGGCTTTACTCTCGCCCTCGGTTAAGCAAAGCATCATAAACAGTTGAGCTATACCTTGTGCCGTGTAGTTCTCATTGTGCTGCCTTGGGAAGATTACCCTTCGGTTTCTACAATCTACTAACACCTTGTTGGCTGAAAGCCAATCTATGCCGAGTACGATATCAAGGTCCTTCAAAGGCACACACACAAGATCGAAGGTAAAACTCCGATCGTCCAATACAAACGTTACGTCTTTACACATCGATGATGTCAACACCTTAGGGCCAGTCGGGTTGGCCACTTCCAAAATCCGATCCATATCCACAGTCGGTAATCTCAAACGTCTTACACAATCATTAGCTATGAAGGAGTGGGTGGCTCCAGAATCAAAAATTACGCTAAGTGTATATTTATCGAGTAGGTACTTACTTTGCACTAGGTCGTTCGCCTGTGTAGCTTCCTCAGCACTGATGGCATAGACTCTTCCAGCAACTGGTTGATCGGTGTTTCTCCTCCGGTTATTTGGGGCAAACATCATATTTCCTCTAGCTCTGTTGCTTCCGCCCCCCGAGCTTTGACCCTCGTTTCCACGGCTCCTCACCTGGGAACCTCCCCAACGCACATTGGTACTTGTTTGACGGAGTTGGGGGTAGTTAGGGCGAATGTACCCCTTCTCCTTTTAGTGAAAACACTTGACATCTTCACTATCGCAATTCTGAGCAAAGTGGTCGCCACCACATTTAAAACACTTGTCATATTTTGGTCGTCCACTCATCTGTCTCCCTTGATTACTGCGATCTTTGTATCTAGTAAAGGGTCCATTTCTCCCAATGTTACCTGGTCTCTTAAAGCGTGACTGTTGAGGCCTCAAGGAGGAAACTGCTCTACTGTTTTGGCCTGAGTGGGCCTTGTCGTCTTCTTCAAATATTCTACACTTATTCACCAATGCAGGAAAACTCCTGACCTCTTGGTATATGCAGGCTCTCTTAATATCTGATCTTAATCCATTCTCAAATTTGAGGCATTTGGAATTCTCAGTCCGGGGTTGTTAGAAGGGTGGGTAGAATAGGCACAATTCTTCAAATCTGGCCGCGTATTCTTCCACAGTCATGGAACCCTGTTTCAACTCCATAAACTCCAACTCCTTCCGACTCCTTACTGTGTCGGGAAAGTACTTCTCTAAGAAGTATGTCTTGAAATTTTCCTAGGTCAGCTGGGTGTCATCGCTAGTCAGTCAGTTTCTGGCTATCTTCCACCAGTTCTCTGCCTCGTCTCGCAGCATATACACTGCACATTCTACCTTCTGGGCCTCGGTACAGTGAAGACCCCTAAAAATCCTTTCCAGCTGTTGAGTCCATTTAAAAGCTGCCTCAGGGTTACGTCCTCCTTGGAATTCACTCGGCTTCCTTTTTAGGAAGCGGTCCAACACTTGACCTTCTTCAACTCATTGCTGGCCCTGTCTCTCGAACACGTCAGCAAAACGTTGGAAGGCCGTGGCTATGGCCTCCATACTCTGGCGATTCGTCATCTCTTATCCTAAAATTAACACCCCTTCAAGGATAAGTATACCAAGTTACTTACTACCTATCGTGTCTCAGCCTAACATTCAGTAACCTTAGCACTATACCATTTCTATATGTTATACAATCAGTCGGACCAGGAGGGAACAACCTTCTATCCACAAATCAATATTACAATATCAATCAGGTTCAATAAATATCACAATAATGATGACCACTTGGTCACAATACACACACCCGCTTACGCTCGGTAAGCATACCTTGGCCTTGGACCTTTCGGCCTGCTCTGATACCAAAATGTAACACCCTAATTTTTAATTAAATAAATAAAACCAACAGGGAAATTTTTTCAAATTTAAAGTTAATAAACCCTACATAATCTACTCAAATTAACAAAACCGGGCACAACAAGGAGAAGGAGGGGAAGAAGACAAGGGGAATGGACATATGTACGGCGAAAGAGAAGAAGCTTAAGGGAAACTACACTTGGCATCCTGTCACTCCACTCAGTATTTTCCCCACTCAGATTTCGGCATATGGTTTGCTCGGGAAAATCTACTTCTTAATTCACTCGGGATGACCCTAATACATACCAGTTTCATTCAGATAGCATGTCGCATTCCATGGCTCCACTCGATCGGGTTTTATGTATATTTATGTATTAGCAACCCGAAAATGATTCCCAAAGCCGTTCACTCGGAATCCATGAAGACTTCTCACTTGGAATAACTCATTATCTCTCTTTCCCCAACAACAACTTAGCTCCACTTCTACCCATAGCCACGCTGACTCCATACGTTCGGAAAGTATACCCGTACACCCATATTTATCACTCGGACATCACTCATAGCATAGGATAAACGCACAATATATATATTTATAAGGATGTATTTAAATAATTACAAATACTTTGTCATGTTCTCTCTACCCGAGAGAATTCAAGTTCTGATATAAAAGACTAAGACTAAAATACGAGCCGGCCAAGGCTTAACAAGACCTTATACACAGTATATACATATACACATATATTCAATAGCGCTCGGATGCTCCGCTCTACACTCAGCTCCTCCTTCATCCTTTATTCCGAGAGATATTCACTGAAAAATGTAGCCACAGTAGGGGTGAGCTTTTACATATAAAATGACAGTCAGTGACTCGGTATCAGTGTCAGTACACATACTTACGTTCACTCGGTCGCATTTAGATTACACTATGACCATGCAGACTAAGGTAATTTCAATAACATACACTCACATGCATAACCCATAAAGTTCATTCTCATTCACACAACACATGCATCAACTCACTCGGAATTCATTCGTATCACCCCAAGACATACCACACGTACTATCTTAACCAACATCATATCTACATGCACGCCTGCGGATCCGACTTAAGTAATGACTTTCAGTTACAGTTTCCCCCTTATTGGCCTCTCGTCCATCAGCTCTTCCCGCGTGGTACCGGCCTCCCATTGACGTCTCGAGACTCAACTCTAGCTCCCACGGCTACCATAAGCTCTCACAGGATCTAGCCAAGGTCTGTAGCTGGAAGCCATTCCTTCGGGGCTCTTGACCTTCCACGGGTCACCCCATTCCTACACATGCAGCTTATGCATTTTATCAGCAAGCATCATTACTCGTCCGACACATCCTTCGTAACCATCAAGATAGAAACCGATTCAACATAGTTCCTATATTTACTTTGTCGATTATACCAACATTTATATCAATCAGACAGTTCAAGGTAATAACATCGAACGAATCAATTAACAGCCACACGTTCATATCCTCACGGTATTAACAGTGATAGAACCATGCATCATACTCGTCTATATGAGAAAGGCTATCAGACTACATTACCACCACCTTGATTATATGCATTTATTGTATAACTACTATCAAGATGCTACTATCATACACATGGAATCCAAGATCATCAATCATGCATCGCACACATTCGTCATAGACACATGCACACACTGAAAGCAGTACATTCATCTAGTACCGTTCGTGAACCATGCATTTGACATGCAAGCGCCCCCTACCTACAGAAGGGACTCGGGAAGCTCCTCCGCTCTCCGACGTTTGGTCTGACGTCCTTTCTGCCTCGTCCAGTTCCCTTTGCACAGTCATGCCCTACAATCGGCTCGGGAATGAGGTTGTTCTTCCTCTGCTTCAGTGTTCGTCCTTCACCAGTCAGAGGGGACTCTGACCTTTCTATAGCACCGGCATCGTGGTCTCCAGAAGTGAAGAACAAAAACAGAGAAGGAGAAAAGAGGACGAAGACGAAGAAAAAAGAAAGGAGAGGATGAAGCAGTAAGGAAGGATGAATATTCACGGTGACATAGAGTATATGTATATGTATGGGAAGAGAAGGAAAGTGGAATGGGAAAACGTGAATTGCAGTCCACTCACACGACTCTCTAATCATAAACAGCCACCTTTTACCAACTAAGCCTAATCAATTTGTCATTATTCCTTAAGTTAAGTTGATTATAATTAATAGTTAACTTCCTACTCTGAAATCAAAATCGTAATGGTTTATTTTCATTCGGCACTTAACTTCAAAATTGGGATGTTACACATTTTATCAGTACAAGATATAGGGAGAGGGGGCACCATTTATAACACCAGCCGATTTTCCTACTCATGTGGCTTGGAATGGTGATTTGCGTACATATCATGAGGCCGATGGACCGTCTGGAGCACATGCTGATACTGAGGGAGATGCTAATGAGGAGGAGAATGATGAGGATGACCAGATGGAGGATTGATGATGTTATCTCACATTTCTTGCACTTTCATACATTTTAGTTTAATTTGATATTTTTATTTACATTATCTTTACATTTTAGATTATATATATTTGGAGTTTTATTTATTTTGTGTGTGATATGTGATAATTAGGTTTTATTTATGTTTTTAAGTATGTTTCTAAATAAAAATGATCAAACATTGAAAAATTTGAAAATTTTACTTACTTGAAATTTTATACAATAAACCATTTTACATAATCAATAATTAAATTCTTAGTTGTAACTAAGGCATTTTGATAAAATTAAAATACAATACTCTTATTAATAATCAAGCTAATTTTGAAAAACTGGTAAGCTGAGAGATCTTTAAACACTTGAAGGTTTCGACATAACTTCATTCAAATTGATTTTGCTTTAATCTTTGATTTGTGTTGTTGTACAGAGGATTCAAGAATATGATCAAGGCACATTTTTGGTAACCACAAAGAAACCTTAGGCCAAAAAGCTTACCATGGTAAAATCGTAATTTTCCTTTGAAAGCCAATTTTGAGCTTGAAAAATAATTTCTTTGGTACCCTTAGCCCTTAATAATTTTTGACCATTCCCTTTACTTGATTGATTAAAAGAGCAAACAATCAAAATTGAAAAATATTTTTACAAAATTGGGAGTGAAAATTTTTGAACTTAATTCTTTTTCAAAAATTATGATGCATGTATAAATATATATATATATGCATAAAACGAAAAAGAAAAATAATGAAAAAGATTAAGTTAGGGGTATTCACCAAAAAGGGAAGTAAGATTTGGGCCAAGAAAAAGCCTAGAAATTATGAAATGCTCTTTTATGATTTTAAGTGTTTGAATTCCAAGTAAAACCATAATTTCTTATAGCTAAGCCTCATTACAACCCTTGAAAAGACCTTATGATTCTGGTTTGACTCTGTATGATTAACCATTGATTAGATGAAAATCAAAATTAAATGTGCTTGATTTTATGATCGGTTGAGTGAAACAAG
Source organism: Clitoria ternatea (assembly GCA_037962975.1). Classification (NCBI taxonomy): domain Eukaryota; kingdom Viridiplantae; phylum Streptophyta; class Magnoliopsida; order Fabales; family Fabaceae; genus Clitoria; species Clitoria ternatea. The sequence goes on from CM075670.1 coordinate 161,027,702, forward strand.
TTACTCTTTCGCAGAGATAAACACTTGTGAGGTAAACCTTGAAATAAGCTTGATTTATTGATATGATATTGTGTATATTTTATCTTTAGGTCTTTTTTACATTAAAGATATTTAATCTTTGAATATTTTAATTGGAAAGTTATAAAGTATTTCTTGTGGTAAATTTTCAGACCAATTCAAATTTTGATCTCAAAATTTGTTTTTAAAGTTTTTCTTTTGCTCGAGGATGAGCAATGTCTTAAAGTTGGGGGTATTTGTTAGTCTTCAAATTTACAATAAATTTCTTAATAAAATTATGTCAAAAATAATAAAAATTAGTTCAATTTATTAGAAATTTAGGTTTTAATTGTAATAAATGGAAGTTATTGGAAATTATCTGTCTTGATCAAATTTCTCTAGTTTTGTAGTAAAAAAATTAAAGAAAATCAAGAGAAAATTGAAGAATTAGAGAGCTGACGCGTAGCATCAACACCATGCGTAGCGTGAGAACTTTTAATGCTGATGCTACGCGTCACAGCCAGGCATAGCGTCAGCGGCTACGTGGACTCTATTTCCAGGTGGCCAAGCACTCAACTTAGTGGCCAAATAATGGCCAACCCACTCACACCAGATGCCAAAATTGAAGTGGAGACAATTGGCCCAATGTCTGCTGATGATTGGAATTAATTAATATCAATAATGGCCTTAATTATGTACATTTAATGGGGGCTGAGTCAGGAACCTGACGCTACACGCCAGGCCAACGCTACGCGTCAGGACCACTTCCAAGGCATTCAAAGCATCCAATTCAACTCTAAGTTTCAGAACTTCCTTCCTTTCTTTCGAGTTTTGAGTGTTCTTTTATGAGTTTCTAAGTTTAGAGTGATTTCTAGATACTTGAGAGGTTTTGTAGTATTGTGAGTTTTTGTATCATGAAGTGTTTCCACGCATTCGTATTGTCAATCTCTGTAAGTGTTGTTTTTACTTTTACCATATGTAACTAAATTGTTTATGTTGGAATTTAATGAATGAATCTATTATATGATGTTGTAATTATGTCCTCTGCATATTTATGATTCAAGTACCATGTTAGTATTTCAATCTTTTATTAGTGAGAACGTCAAATGAGAGAATGATTTTCATGCATATTGAAACTTGTTTTATTAGTATGAATGTCAAACGGGAGAATGATTATTCATGCCGAATTAAAATCTATTTTAATGAAAGTAAAAGTTGAAATACCCTTAATATGCCAATTACTAGGGATAAAGTTGGTGATTATTGTTGTCATAAGGCCAGGACTTAATGCAAGTTTTTACTAAGAAAGATCATGAGGGATCGGACTTTACGGTAACTACTTAGAATTTATATCACGAGGGATCGGTTATAATGATTTTAAGCTGCAATGACACGAACTTGATAATTAAATATATATGTTTGTAATCATTTCATTATATTTTAGTGCGAGGATGCTAATTCCAACATAATTTGTCAATCAGTGTTTTTACTTCAAGTATCTAAATTATTCTGAATTACATCTCCACTTTCTAGATAGATTTTATCTTTACCACCTTTTTACCTCATGAACAAATCAACCATCAAATTCTATGAATATTGTATATATTGTTTATAAATTATTCTTTTGTTAATAAGTTTTGATACATTTGCCATAGTAAATAGAAATTACTGTCAATTATTGGAACTTTCAATCTCAGTGGAAAGATATCTAAATTTGAAAACTACAAACGATTGGTGCGCTTGCCAATTAAAAGACCCAACAGTATTGAGGGTTTAACATTGAGGTCTCTCATATTTTTGATCGTCACGAGGGTTGAAACTTGTCTCTACATCTTCTTCGATTATGAACATTGACTTAGGGTGGAGGCTCTTATAGTAACACGCCTGTGCCACCTCTAGATCAGCCTTGACGACTCCTACTCTGCCATCTCCGAGCGGAAACTTCATAGTTAGGTGTATGGTGGAGACGACGACACCTAAGGCATTGAGCGAAGATCGTCCTAACCATAATTGCGTGGCTATCTTTTCCAACTCCAAAATTGGTCCTCAAATCGATGCATTCTAGGACCTGCACAGAATCACCCAAAAAACTAAGAAGAGCTCTGTCATACCTTTTCAATCGACGAGTGGAGAGACCTATTTTTTGGTACGCTTTCCAGTGTAAGATGTCTGCTAAACTCCCCTGGTCAATGAGCACTCGTTCTATCATAAAGTCTTTGACCCCTATAGTGACCCCCATTGGCTCATCTCGATTTGGGCTACCTTCGGGGAAGTCTGACCTCTCGAATATGATGATTTCCAAGTCCGAGTGTTCCTGCAATAAATTTACTTGCCCTGTTTTATGTGATCGATGTGCGTGGGCACCCGGGAAACCTCCTGAGATGGTATGTATGACTCGTCGTGCGTCTTCTCTATCTCTTGCAGGCCTCGGGGATCAAGAGTGGGGTGCTCGCGATCAGTTTCGAGTCTGGAGCTCCACTAGATAAGGGCGTTCCTTTTCTCTCCTCTAAAACCCTTCTTGGGATACTTTATCTTTCCGGGTGACGAATCTTACTAGGTGTCCCTCTTAGATTAGGTGTACTATCTAATTGCAGAGGGATCAGTAGTTTTTGGTTCCATGACCGTAGGCCCTGTGGAATTTGTAGAACTTAGATGTGTCTGACCCCTTGGGACCCTTCCCCGGGGCAGGAGTACAAGGAATCCTGTGTTATAAACTTCATGTAGAATCTGATCACGGCGATCCTTCAGTGGTGTAAAGCTTGTGTAAATGGGCGCAGTGTAGGCGTCAGCATGCCTATCTCAATTTCCTCGAGGGCTTCGTCTTTTCAGCTTGGGATGGCGATTGACTCACTCAATTGGGTTAGTCCGATCGACCTCGTGCTCATCAATAGCAATTTACCAGGACGCTATTGCTTGGAAGTCATCCATGTCTAGTGGCGGTTTCTTGGTTAGGGAGTCAGCAAATTTCCCTGAGTGCAAACCAGTTTGTATAGCATGCAGTGCTACCTCCGGGTTGAGGTCTCGGATTTGGATGGCTTGTTCAAAGAAATGGGCCATGTATTATTTTAGGATTTCTCCCAGAAGCTGGCACAAATTCACCAGGCTGTGAGACGTTTGTTGTATTGCCCTGCTGGTGGAAAACTGACTAAGAAATTTCTTGCTCAGGTTAGAAAAACTGGTAACGCTCTTCGAAGGAAGGTGAGAGAACCAACGAAGTGCCGACTTGGTCAATATGATAGGGAAAGTTTGACAAAAGAGGGAATCAGACGCCCTTGTCACTAGCATATAGTTGGTGTATATGGTGAGGTGGTCTTCTGGGTTACCTCTACCTTCATATTTCTCTATTGATGGGGGTTTGTACTTGAGAGGAGTAGGAGCCTCCGTTGTAACATCCCAAAATTTTAAAGTAAAGGGATTAATTAGAGGAATTAAAATTAGATAATTATATGTGGAATAATTAATGTCCCAAAATATTAGAATTAATTAAATTAAGATTTTGGAGACTGTTGGTAATTTATTGGGACCGAATAAGCTGAAAATTGACCCGATTAAAATATGGGTGTCAGACCAAGTATCTCCGATTGGGATGATATTGGTCAGGGCTGTTAAGGATATTATTGGGAATCCAAATATGTATTCGGAATAATTTTTAGATAAAGTATTGAGCCCAAACATAGATTCTGTTTGTCATAAAACGATGAACTTTAATGAGATGGAATAAAAAGGAAAACCAAAAACCCATCTCTCTCTTTTATTTCCGTCAGCTTCTTGGCCTTATTGTGGCAAACCCCTTATATCTTCTTTATCTCTATTCTCCTTCTTTATTTCCTCTAATTTCTTTTCTAGAACCCTAGCAAAGATTATACCCCATTCCATTCCTCCATTTTCGTTTGTGGGAGCTTGAAGAGGAAGAGCTTGAAACCTGGAAATCCTTCCTTTAACTCTTCTATTTTTGTGTTCTTCCCCCTTTCCCTTGAAGACTCATTCTTTTCCACTCTTAAGGTAAGTTTCTTGTCATTTTCAAGAGTGTGAACCTTAGGTTGTGGGTTTTTGGTGTTGGGTGAGCATTTAATGTATTCATGGGTTGTTGGGAGAAGCATTTAATGTGAAAACCTAAGTTGGGGTGTTGTTAATATAGCATTTATGGTGGGTTGTGAAGGGTACATGAAATTTATGTTGGTAGATGAGGGAGATTGATGATTATTTATGAATGTTGTTGGGTTTTAGGTGAAACCCTAATTTGGAAACTTTGGGAAAATGATAAATGTGTGATGAATAATATATTTGAGAGCAAATACATAATATTAAGAATATGGGTATTGATTAATAGGGCACTCTTATGGATGTGGGGCTATGGTTGTTTTGTAGCCTTTGAATCTAATGAATGTCCCTTGATGGGAGGGAATTCCCGAAGCCTAACAAATGATGAAAATGATGTCTATAACATGTTTTAAACATGTTATGAAATTATAGATATGCGTATAGTTTAATAAAGTTGAATTTGTGTCTTCAATAGTTGAATGATTGGGATTTTATATGTATATTAATGTAGGACCCATTTCAAACGACGAGGCGGGTGTGTCATATCAATTAGAATTCTTCTCTTGAGGTAGGAGAGGAGTCTTTATGTTCTAAATGCATGAATTTGAATGGTATTTGATTGCCATATGTGTTGACATGTATGTTTGCCTTGCTTTTGTTGTGATGATGGATTGTAATGTTGAATATATTAATGTGGATAGTGTACGCAACATGCATCGATGCATTTAGAATGAATATGGTGTGCTATATGGTGGTATGAATTACTTGGCAAGATTGTGCCTAAATTAAGATGTTATGCTTGTATCCACCTCAAATGTGAAATGAATGAAATTAATGTTTGGTTAAAATTGGGTGTGAATGAATAACATGCCATGATTGATAATGTAAAGTTGACGATTGAAATTGATAATGATTACCATTGTAAATGGTGAGTGAATTGTTAAAATGCCACATTGAAACTTGAGAATAAAGACTAAAGCCAACAATAATAAAATCCACTAAGAATAGTGAGCTGGTGTTGGTAATGATGATGATGTATGATGAGTGGCATGTATAGGACGCATAAAGTGAGAAATGTATATGATTGGCATTTGCATCCATGGCATACTTCATAGCTGCTGGTGTTAGAATTTTAGGGAATTCCCCTGGTTGGCCCAGTGGGAGGGCAGCTCTGTGCACGAGTGATTTGTATTTTTCCCTATGACTCGGTGTGTAAGTCACAAAGTTGCCTATGTTGTGCTACGAGGAGCCACATGTGGTTGACCCTTGTGGGGGGTGGCTCTTGATGAACAGGTGTCCCCGGTGGTCCTTGGGATCACAGCTGCCATGATATGACTCATGGTTGGCCCGCAACACCATATGTCGAATATGTTGTTACCGCGGTCATGGTGAAAATGACCAGGTGTTGCAAAATGGGAAATGCGGTTTGGTACCAGTAAAAGAATTGGTGAAATGCATGCAATTTAAGGATAAGTGTACACATTTTACTACTGCAGTAGGGGTATGGTTAGATGATCATACTTGAATCCCATAATTGGTGTTTATATTCCCACAGTCAGATCTGCAATTGTTGAAATAATCCATTGTGCATATGCATTAGCTTAAGAGCATTTGCATATAGCAAGAAAGTATGCCAAAGGTGATGAGATATAACGATGGTTGTGTTAAGAATGAGAAATTATATTAAGACAACATAAAAGATATGAATACCAAAATAACAATGTGAGTAAGATGATGAATTGTGTGATAATCCAATTATTAAAGGACTAGATCATGTGTGTGATTTTTTTTACTTGCTTGATTTACAGAAATGATTGTATAATATGATGATAGTTAATGATGAGTTGTATCTGAATACAAGTATACATGTTGTGATACATATACACATGATCACCTGGTATTCATATTTATTATTTTGGAATGTATGACTCACTCTCCCATGTTGTCCACTTTTTAGATTTGTGATGTAGGTCATTCATGGGAGGAGTGAAACTCTTTTGAAGTATATTTTGAGGAAGGAGGTAAATAGATGTATAGAAAGAGCCTTGGCTGGAAAATCTAGACTTTTGTATAGCATATAGTGTAGGAAAATGTATTTTGATGATTTTTGAGCGTCATGTAGGAAAATTAGACATTGGTGTGTACGGCCAATTTTCATCAATGACCCAAATGATGTAAGATGATGAATTATGATGTTTGTTGCTATTAAATTTTTATGAATGAATGATGTGTTTTATAACTTGTAGTATATGGTTGAATGGTAGTTGATTTTGAAATGTATAGATAATTGGATGAGATTGTAAATATATGGTTGAATGGATATAATGCATTAGAGTAGGCTAAAATGGCATGGTGAAGTTTGGTATGATAAGTTGTATGAATTTACCCTGTTCCTCATTTTTCTGCATAACTCACTCAAGCGAGTGGAAATCTCGCTCGAGCGAGATCCTTGTGAAATAGGGGTGTGGCCACTGGCCGAAATTTGCCCAAGCGAATGGCATTTCGCTCAAGCGAAACCTCCTGGAATTAGAGGTTTAGCTACTGGAGTAACTTCGTTCAGGCAGGTGAGGCTTTGCCCGAGCGAGATCGAGTGGGAGAGCCACTGGACCTTTCTTGCTCAAGCGTAATGGTCAGTGCTTGGTGGTTCGCTCAAGAAAGCAAGGGGAAGATAGATTCTGGATGATTTTCGCCCAGGCAAGCCAGCCTCGCTCGAGCGAAAATCGGACAGTAAGGTGCCTGATGCTACTGGAGCAATCTCGCTCAAGCAAGGTGGAACTCGCTCAAGCAAGATTAACCCCTGATGCTATCTTCCCTCTCACCCAAGCATTCTCACTGGCCTTACCCAAGCGTTACCTTGTGAACTCGCTTAAGCGAGTATGGTACTCGCTTGAGCGAGTGTCACTCTGATGCTCTCATTTGCTTTGTTTTAAGTATTTTTATTTCTTTTGCATCAAATCTTTTTCTTGCATCATCTTAAAGGTACTTTGGACATATTATGAATCATTAAACCTCATTGTGAACACCTATTTCGGTCCGGTCAATTTTCACCAAGAATGGGGAATTTTCGTCACTGTCTTAGGCTCCGATTGGTATCCATAAGTGGAAAGAATTCTAAAAAAAATGACTCGGAAATGATAATTTTCGAGTAAGAGGACTCGGAACGATCATTTCCGAGTAGGGGTTTCCGTGTGTGACATGGCCGAGCGGTATGTCTCCAGGTAGGGCATTTTCGAATGGGCTTCAAGTGTGGGAGATGTTTCCAAGCCAGTCTGAGAGAAAGAAGGAACTGAATTTGAATAAATACCGTCCAAAGGTATAAATCTGAGTGAAAATTCCCGATCAAGGTAGTCCGAGTGAAAGAAGAAACTAAATTTGCATAAATACCGTCCAAAGGCATATATCCGAGTGGAAGATTCTCGGTTGCAGCCACTAAGTAAAAAGGGACCGATTGTGAACAAATACCGAGTGAAGGATTACCGATTGAAGCAGCAAGTCTGATTTGGGGACAGGTGTCTTTTCCTGGGCACAGATATTTCCGGGTGGAGCTCTCCCATTTGATGTCACTCTAAATGAAAACAAGTCTGATTCGGGATAAGTATTTTTTCTGGGCACAATTATTTCTGAATTAAAGATGCCCGAGTAAGTTGATTCTGAATGAAAAAACACTCTGAACTCCAAAAGAACACTTGTTGAATGAGGAGGTCTCTGAGTAGATTTGTATCTGAGAAGATGGTATTCTCGAGCAAAGGATGGGACTTTTCCGAGTGGTATGTTTCAGAGAAAATGTCCTTTCAAGCAAGGAAAGTTCTAACCGATAATGAGCCTCTTTCGGCCCAGATTCTCTTAAGAACCACTCTGAGTCCGACTCCTGAATAAAATCATCTGAGTGGGTTGATTGTCAATTAAAAAACCATTCTGATAGAAAAGAGTCCGACTCCTAAATGAATATATCCGAGTGGTCAGATTCTCAAATTCCAAGTTCTGAGTGGAAAGAAGGCCGGCTCCGAAAAACACATCTGAATCGTTTGATTAATGATTGAAATAATTCCGAGCCCGACTCCTGAATGAACACATCCGAGTGGGAAGCATTGTTGAAGCTCAGTTCCAAATTCTGAGTGGAAAATAAGACTGACTCCGAGTGAATGCATCCAAAGGATGGATGACGAGTGAAACTATCCTGATTGGAAAATAAGACCGACTCCGAGTGAATGCACCTGAAGAATTGTTGAAGCTAAGTTTTAAATTCCGATTGGAGCATGAGGCCGACTCCCGAGTGAGTTGGTTCCGAGCAGAAGAAGCCACTGAATGATCACCTATTGAATAAGGAGGTATCCGAGTGGTGTCATTCGGAGAAGATGGCATTTTCAAGCAAGGAAGGGTCCGACCGGGAATGAATCACCTTGGGGCAGACTCTCTCAATGTTTTAAACAATGCCCGAGTGAGATTCCATGGAAAGCATATCCGAGTGAGGGGGAGCAGAGAGCTGTATTTACGAGCAAAGCAAGGCTCGGACCTAGGAAGAACCTCTATCGGCTAGATTCTCTCAAGCTCCAATTTTTTAAGTGAAAGGTAAGGCCGATTCCCGAGTGAAAACAACCGAATGGAAAAATTGACGATTGAAGGCAATTCTGAGTGAGAAGCCAGTCAGATTTCCAAATGAATGTGTCCGAGTGGAGTGAAGAAATAGTCGACTGAATGACTCCCAAGCAAATCCGAACAAGTTTCTCCGAGTGATTAAAGCCCCTTGACATAGCTGAGTAAAATATTTTAGGAGGTGCCAATTAAACCATTCGAATAAAAACTTCCCGATCCTGAGTGGGTCACATAAGAAAGAAGGAGGGCATGAACCTGTGCCGAGTGAGCCACTCTTCAGTCAGCACCGAGTCATTCTTCAGTCAGCACCGAGTGAGCCATTCTTCAGTCAGCACCGAGTCACTCTTTAGTCAGCATCGAGTGAGCCATTCTTCAGTCAGCACCGAGTCACTCTTCAGTTAGCACCGAGTGAGTCACTCTTCAGTCAGCACCGATTGAGCCACTCTTCAGTTAGAACCGAGTGAGCCATTCTTCAGTCAGCACTGAGTGAGCCACTCTTCAGTCAGCATCGAGTGAGCCACTCTTCAGTTAGTTTCGAGTCACTCTTCAATCAGTTCTGAGTCACTTTTTAATTAGTTCTAAGTCACTTTTCCAAATGAATATTTCAATCAGTAAAGCAATCGAAATTGCTTTGCTCATCCACTCAATCCAATTGCACACCATTGCACATGGGCTCCATAAATCACAGCAATAACACCGACTCTCCTCACAGCAACTCAACACCAACCAGTAAAGCAACACCGAGCAAGCTTTCACTCGGTCTTTTATGTATGAACAACACTTTTTCCACTCGGATTATTTCCCACTGTGGTAGGATACCGACTGATCCACTAAATCTTTGTCAGAAGGAGAAAGCCGACTCCATATTTCCACCGATTGCCCATGTTGACTTGGATTTCCACTATCCAAGTGGATCCTTGAATTATGGGGGGCAGCTCACAACAAGATGAAGGAGGAAAATAATAAAGAATTCCCACCAGCTTCCATTCCCTACAATTGTCAAGATCCAGGTTGTTTCTCCAACACACCATCCAAGTTGCTTTGCTAATTTTGTGGGGTGACTGATAACAAACAAAATTAAAATAATAAGTTATTCATCAGCTGTTGTTCCCCATAAAATTATTGGTAGCCAGGCTGTTCAAGCAATCAGTGCATACCTGGGGACTCCTATAAGTACCCCAACGAAAGAGAAGAAGAGGATCCTGAAAAAGCCTTCATTACAAGAGAACTCTGAAGCTTCTTTTTTTTAGTAAAGAAGCGGTCTTAAAATCCCCAACCGTCCTTCACCTCTCTCCAAACACTGTCCTTCTCCTTCTCCACCCAACACCCTCACTTTCTCCTAACACTGTATGCCCCTCTCCTAAACTCTACACCGACCAGCTCCCTCAAATCCTCACCATACCGTCCTTCTTCTAAACCCATACCATCCCTCTCCCTTCAGCTCACACCGTACAGCCCCTAAAACTCACCAATACCGTTTTGCTCCTAAATCCTTACCACACCGTCCCCTCAAAAAAATACCGTCCCTCTCTCCTCACCCACACCATTCAGTCCCTCTCTCTCTACCAACACCGTACAGCTTCTTACTCAAATCCTCTTAAAACTACACCATCATCCTCTCCTTAAAATACACCGACCAACCCCCTAAAATCCTCCAACACTGTCCCTTTCCTCTCAAAAACCATACAGCCCTCTACCCTTCACAGTACCGCCCCTCTCCCTCTCCACCCAACACCGCCCCCCTGTCCTTAACCAACGCTGTATAGCCCTTCACTCTCTCCTAACCCACACCATCCTTCTCCTCTCAATTTCACAGTCTCTCTCTCCTCCCAAAAATCACACCGTCACTCTCCTCTCAAACCAAACACCATCCTTCTCCTAAACCCATACCACCTTTCTCCTTAAAACCCATACCATCCAAGCTCTCTCTCTCTCTCTCCACTAAAACCCACACCGTCCCTTTCTTAAACCCGTCCAGCACCTTATCCTTCCACTCAACTCCGTCCAGCACCTTAAATCCTTCACACATCGTCCAGCTCCTTTCTCACCATACCGGTCCTACTCTGCCCCTCATTTTTAGTACTTGTATTTGTTTACTTTCTGTTAAATTAATTGTTGTTCGATGACTTTGTTTCCTTTTCAATTATCAATTAATTTCTATTGATTGATAAATATTAATAAAAATGAGTGCTTTACACATTCTATTTGAACTAGCATGAAAGTTGTAATAATTATTATTATTCTTATCATTATTGCAATTTTTATTACTTTTTTTTTAAAAAAGGTGGAGCGAGTTTAATTTAGACGAGACGTCCTATTAATCTCATTTTTTTATATACAATATCTTTTCTTAAAAAAGGTGGAGCGAGTTTAATTTGGACGAGACGTCCTGTTAATCTCATGTAAAAATTCCATGTTTATTTTTGTATATTTTGTCATTTCGTATGCTTTCTTTTTATGAAGAAGTTAAAATAATTTCTAAGTTAATCATAATGTGCGCTATCATGTTGAGGTAACCATTTTTATAACGGACAGTTGTGAGGTGCTAATACCTTCCTCACCTGTAATCAGACTCCCGAATTTGGAATCTCATTTTTTGACCAATGCTTTAACAAAAGGTTTTCCTGGTATTTTATCCTAAAAAATATTGGTGGCGACTCCCTGTTTTTCTTTTCAAAAGGATTTCGAAACACGTTCACGTTTTAACCAAATCATTTTGAGAGTCGGCTGTGCCGCCACGATCCCGGTCGCAACAGATGGCGACTCCGCTGGGGGATTAGAGAGTCAAGCCATTCAATTTGATAGCACATTGTTTTAATTAGCATATTAATTATTTAACTTCCTCCTTTATTTTATTTTTTTGTCAATGTTTGTATATGGTTTCCGTTTTGTTTGTATTCTATCATTTATATTCTGTTAATGTTTGTGTGATCATTGAACCCTAGGTTAGATGACTTTATTTTATTGCTCTGTGTTTGTTCTATATACAGGATGAGTAAGGTACAGGTATTGAATGCCTCTTTCACACACTACACTCACAATTTACACACACTTTTGAGTGGGACCCTATACCCGGGCCCAAATAAAACTTAAGATTAGGGGAGGTTGGTAGCAAAGCCATTTGGGATGTACTTCCTGTCTGGTTACCGTGAAAACCTCAGCTAGAGTTCGACTTATTCATGGTGCCCACACCTAGTAGACTTCCTACTGTTGTGGTCAACATCATGAGTAAGATCTTGGCTCTAGTGACCTTTAGAAATTTTAGAATAAGCCACATAATGCGAGATATCATTGATAGACAAACCTTAGAACAATTAGGAGACCTTCAGAAAAACCCACCTTAAGGCACAAAGAGGCAAACTTTACTTATACCTTTTCTCGTTCTCACTTTCCCTTCTGATCCAAATTAGGGGACCACTTGCCCGTTTAGTGGATTACTTTTTCTGAAAATGACATACTTTTAACTAATGATCCTTTAACGGGAAAGTAGTCTTTTCCTTTTATGCATATTTGTTTAAGTCTTTGGGCCTAGAGTTACGGACCTTTCGAATCATTGAAAAAAAAACAAACAAAAAAACAAAAAACAAAAAATAAATAACAAAAAATAATACAAATAAAAAATACAAAAAATCAATTCCTTTTGTATTGACGATGATCAGAAAATCCGTAGCCCATATGACCTTTGATTTGGCACAAGTTTTGTCAAATTGTAACCCCTAAATACAAAAATATTTTCAAAAAAAGTTACTAGGGGAGTATCGATTTGCAAAACACGTCAATTCCTGATAGCTCTTTCTCTCCATTCTTGTCGGAAGCTATTCAGAACTTAACGAATACCCTTTGAGTAGACATGGAAATTAACATGGGATTGAACTTATAGGATGAGAACCATGGATGCCTGAGCCAGAGATGTTTGAGCTCAAGGCTCTTACCTCAGAATGAAAGATTCTTTTGTCTTCACGACTATCCTATATTAACTTCCATGTTTACCGTACTTAGTACTTTTGAACGATACGTTCTAAGGAACGGTTAAAGGATGCTTGTCAAGGTCTTGTGATTGCTTCCCACGACATTCTCCTTCCTTTTGTTTCCACCTGACACTTTTTGTTTTTTTTTTCAAAGACACCGAAAGGCACTCTTACTAGACTTTCAAAGGAGACTCATGGCTGAAAGAGAGCAAGAAATTGAAAACCTCAGGAGTGAAGTTAACCAGCTAAAAGAGCAAGTGGCAGAGATGACCAGACTTTTAGAAAAGAAGATCATAGAAGAGGAACCCTTTGCAGGTATCAAGAATGATCAACATTTACCAACCACCCCACTCCATCCTCCTGGACTGACAAAAATGCGAATTCCCTTTTCCATGACACCTCCCATCATTATCAACAGGACCAATCCCATTATTGACCCTCAACCAACATATGGCATGTCCTATGCACCATAATACGCCTTTATGGGCTCAAACAACAACCTTCCTTATGCAGTACCCTCAGAATACTCTCCCCCGTTCCATAACGAACAAGAGGATTATGATTTATAAACAATGAACCCCTATATTTCACGATCCTCCCAGTCGCCTAGGGCACCTATCACAAGAATGTCTACATCGGGAGACAAGGGGAAAAGAAAAGGAGATGTTAATTCTACTTCCTATAACGAAAAAAAAGGCCCAACCCAGACTAACGACTCATACTTCTTTTCGACCTGCCAATTCCCTTACACCTTGCATGGCCGCCGCCACCCTTGACCAGGACTCCGATCTTTTCCCATTCCAACTCTACTTTCATCCATATATCCCTCAAACGCCTTCCCATTCTCATTTGCCTGCTATTAAACCCTCTCTTCCACTAGAGCAAACTTAGCCACCTAATCCAGACTGAAGCACAATAAAACCTACTAGTAGTCGAACACCGGTCTGGTTCGACCCCATCCCCATAACTTACACGGAACTTTTACCTCACCTTATCCATAATTCCCTTGCGGTACCCTATCCATTGAAACCAATGGTTCCTCCTTACCCCAAAGGTTATAATCCTAATACCCGATGGGATTATCATGCTGGAGCCCCAGGGCACTCTACTGAGGACTGTTATGCCTTAAAATTCAAAGTGAGGGATCTGATTAAAGCCAAGTGGCTAGATTTCCAGGAAGGGAGTCCTAATATAATCATAAACCCCAGGTCTAATCATGAGAAACCTGGGATCAGTATGATAAGAAGGGACTAGAGGCATGGAGAGAATGCAAGCTTTGTGATTTGCACGCCAAGTGAAAAGGTTCGTGATCAGGAGACCACCTAGCTCTTTACGACTTTAAACTTCTATTTTTTATGACATTTCAACCCAAACGCTATGCCTAAGGCATTGGGATATTTTATGTAATAAGGGCCAAAGCATATTTTTATCATTTCAGGTTTTTCTCAATGAATGCGTATCAAATTTCAAAATGTCTCCCTTTGCTTCCCTTATTTGTTTTAACATTCCCTTTATCCATTGGCTCTCTTATTTTTCCTCTTTCTTTTTGTCGTCATACACTAAAAAGACATCCATCCAAAAATGATCCTTCTGAGAATAATGAGATCACAATCCTATCTCATAACTTTGACCACTTGTTTGATCACACTAATGAAGAAGGTAGCAAAGACAAAAGTTCCTTTGTTGAATTAACCAGAATGTTTAAATAAGGGGCATCTAGCTTTATCCAGAAGCGTTCAACAAGGTCAGCACACGGAGTGACGAGGGTCCACAAACAATTGGAAGATCAATCAAATCGCCTTAGAAGAAGTTATAGTATGACATTAGTGACATAAAGTCTACATGAATAAAGGTAATGCCAGACTCCTTAATGGCATATCTACCCTTCAAAGGAATGACCAACATGGATGACAAAGGCTTGCTAAGACCCATAAATGTAAACATGGTCAAGAAATACTCTGCCAAAAAAAAACAAAACAAAAACAAAAAAGGAGTCAAGGTTGGTGTCCTACGCATATACTAATTGGGGTGAGTTGATTCATAGATCAAACTATCACTTTTCCACATGGGGGCGTAAATGTTATCAAGCTAAGAACACGACAAAAACAATGTTTCATCTGTGTCGCGATCAACACCTTAACCTTAAGGGAGTATAACTATTCCCATATCAGTGTAACCAAGGGAGTGGTCTACTGTGATACCATTAATATCATAGTTCTTTGCCACATAAGCTAAGAGTGAATAAAATAGCTAGACCATAACGAAGGTACCAAGGGGGTCATTCAAAAAAAAACATTCAAAGAAAAATAAAAAAAATAAAGGAGAAGAAAAAAAGATGAAAGAATGAACAAAAAGGTAAAGAATCGGAACGAGCCCCCTCATTGGTGCCGAAAAAGGGCTCACCCCTGTTTCCTTGGATACATGGTGTTGGAGAAAACTCTCTATTTGAAATAACATCTGTTCCCTACAAGATGAGACTAAATCAACAGAGATCAAATAAGCTCATTGTCAATCAGCTTAAACCTTTGTTGTGAAGGATGCAACCTTAAAAAAAGAGAAAAGAAAAGAACAAAAAAGAAACAAAAAAAAAGAAGCGAAACACGTCACAAGGAGAGAGAAGCTCGCTAGGCTGAAAACCTGAAAAGGCAGCCTAGGCAAAAGTTAGAGCAATCTGGTAGGCTGAAAACCTGAATAGGCAGCTCAGGCAATAAATTAGGATTAAGATTTTGGCAGAATAATTTAAAGATTCTTATGTGAATGGTCTGATTCCAAGTAAAGGCATAAGGACCGTAGTCCAGCTACCTTTTTCAGAGGTAGGGTCAAATGGTGAATTCAAAGTCGTGATGTGAGATTGAGATACACCTTGTTCTCAGCAGTTCATTGGAGGATCTATAAAATCATTCCTATTCTACCTAATTATTAATATTTCCCATACGACTCCACTTGCTTCTTTGGCCTTCATTTTCCACCCCCCGCTCAACTTGTAAATACAATCTCACCTCTTTTGATACGTGTTCATATTGTGATTTCCCCTGATTTAATAAGACATATGTTTTCCCTTAATATATAAAATTGAAAAGACAATGAAAGTTTAAAGTCGTGAGGACAAGATATTCCTATTACTTGATCTCGCCTCAAGCAATCGTTATGAAGACTGGGCCTCACACATTTCCAAAGCTTGGATTGCTTCATCTGCTCTATTTCAGTCATGGGTCACTTCGAATCTCTAAGGATTATGGCTTTGCAGGAGGGCTCTTTAAGTTCCAATTTGTTTTGCACCACTAACCTTTCTTGCAGGACGTCATGACAAGTAGATGTGTCAAGTCTCAACCGCTAAGACTAGCATTTTCCGAGGTTCATCCATTAGTCTCTAAGGCTCTCTCTCATCTTCGCTCTTTGAAACCAGCTCTCCTCGGGTTTCCTTCTCATAACCCACCCAAATCATTGGACAAGACACCTTTGTTGGTGTATGCACTATGAGCTTTTATGCTTTTTCATTTGTATCATTTTTCTACTTATCAATAGAATAAATATTTCAGTTTAAAATTGTTTTAAAACATATTTATCCTTGGAGTAATAGGTCATATAAAAATTATTCCTAAAATGTCCCTAGTTAAGTATTTACATGGGGACATGTAAATACACTGAGACTAGTGTGTGAGTGTACTGATGACCTGATCTCACAGATCATAGATATAGATAATATCGAGTCTTCACACGGGTACACATTAAGAGTAATGATGTACTGGACAGACCCACCATGAGAACGTTGCATGGATCATTACATGATTGTCATAAACGATTCTCAATGTGATAATGGTATATGTAGTCCTTCGACCTGAAGTCACTACGATTCCTATATGAGGAGTTTATTGTTTTAATACAATTAAACGTCTTCTGTAACAAGAGGACTATAAAGGTTGTGATTAGGCAATGAACAAATTATGCAGAGGGATGTGAGTGATGTAGATGGGATTTGTCTCTCCTATGTGACAGGAGTGATATCCATAGGCCACTTGATGGAGTAAGACTAAGAAAACGCATGGCCATGCTAGAAAGAATAAATATTAGATATTTATTCGGATCCAGTCTACTCCGGTATCAAGTAAAATAAATTAGGCCGTACAAGGATGACGCGACCATGCCTTGGGCCCAATTAGGATATCGTGACAAAAGGAATAAACGTATTAAATAATTATCACTTATAGGTTATGTTGATAATATTCGGACATAATGATGCATTGCTAGATGCCGCTCTTATTTTATATTAATAATAAAATAATTTATTATTAATATGACCGGGTATTTTACCTATAGGGTCACACACATAGAGTAAGCCCATCAGAAAATGTTGTCATATTTTAGTTGGACTAAAATAAAGCTATTGGGCCTAACTCATTTGGAATGAGTAAGGAGCCCACTTTTAGAGAGAACAAATTAGGTCAAACCTAAGCCTATAAATAGAGCATAAGATGCTCATAGGCCGTTCACTCAAGTGAGACACAAATTCGCAAAAGTTGCAAGAGCTACACGCCGTCAAACTAGCAGTTGGCAGGTGTTGCGATTCTGGTGGGAGTGCTCGTGTGGACTCCTAAAGGACGAGGCTACGACTGCTTCGGAGTTCTTCAAGAGGTAACCTAAAATAATTTCGAAATTGTTTTGTGCTTTGAAACACGGAACCTTGCAAATCCTATAGAATCCCTTTTATTTTTCCGCTGCTCATGCTTAGGGATTCCCTAACAACCTTTTTGTGGCCGAACACGACGCCTTTCTAAGTTTCCATTGTGCTTTGAGGTTTCCATCAATGCCTTATAGTCAGAGCCGGCTTCTTCTCAAGGTTTCTGTCTCATTCATGAGGCATGTTAGGGGTCATATTTCCAAAAATCAACCTGGTATATCCCAACAGTCGAGGGTATCCTGTTCCCTAGTAACCATATCAAGCACGGGTTAATTCGAACGAGATGTCCTGTTAACCCCCAAATCTTTCAAACCTGGGATTTTACCTCCAAGTCTATCATTCCTCTTCAAACTAGAGCATCACTTCCCGGCCTTCTGTCGGCCAAGGGGAATCACCCCAGATCCTTCTCCCAGCTTAGGGGTAGTATCCCTAAATCTTCCAATCTTTCCAATGACTGGGGCATCACCCCAGATCCTTCTCCCAACATAGGGGTAGTACCCCTTAATCTTCCAATCTTTCCAATAATTGGGGCATCACCCCAGATCCTTCCCTCAGCCAAGGGGCGGTACCCCTAAATCTTTCAATCTTTCTAAAAAAACTGGGGCATCACCCCAAATCCATTCCCAATCAAGGGGCAGTGCCCTAAATCACTAAATCCTTCCCCAGTGAATTACACTTCCTAAGCAACTCGAACTAGGGAACTCCCACCCATATTCCTCTCTTTAGGTAAGCCCGCCATACATCCCTGATGGACCCCAGATCTCTCTCTTAACCAAGGCTCAATACCCTGAATTTTTGAAACAGCTTGAACTGGGACATCTCCCTAGATTTCTCTTCCAATCAGGGGACAGTACCCTGAATTTCAAGATAGCTCAAACTGGGGCATCTCCATAGATTTCTCTTCTAGTCTAGGGATAGTATCCCAAATTCAGTCATGTCAAACTGGGGCATCACCCCAGATCTGCTCTCTCGATCAAGGGGCGGTACCTCAAGGTTCTTTCAGTCATATTCTAACTAGAACATCTCCCCAGATTCCTTTTTCAGTCAAGGGGTAGTTCACCAACCTTCAATCATCTCAAACTGGGGCATTACCCCAAGTGTCTCCTCTTCCAATCAATGGGCAGTTCCCCAAAATCCTTTCAGTCTTTCCAGACTAGGGCACTTCCCAAATCCTTCCCCAGTAAAACCATAATCGCCGAAGCTGGCACTTCCCAAATTCTTCCCCAGTGGAACCAGCTGCCAAAAGCTGGCACTTTAAGAAGATTCTTCCCCAATCACCAAAGCTGGCATCTTTCAGGGTTTTCTTCCCCGATTGCCAAAAATGGCACCTTTACCTTCCTGTCGCCGAACAAATGGCACCCTTTATCTTCCTGTCGCCGAACAAATGGCACCTTTACCTTTCTGTCACTGAACAAATGGCACATTTACCTTCCTGTCGCTGAACAAATGGCACTCTTTACCTTTCTGTCGTTGAACAAATGGCACCCTTTATCTTCCTGTCGCTGAACAAATGGCACCTTTACCTTCCTGTCACCGAACAAATGGCACCCTTTATCTTCCTGTCGCTGAACAAATGGCACCTTTATCTTCCTGTAGCCGAACAAATGGCACCCTTTGCCGAACAAATGGCACCCTTTATCTTCCTGTTGCCGAACAAATGGCACCTTTACCTTCCTGTTGCCGAACAAATGGCACCCTTTACCTTCCTGTCGCCGAACAAATGGCACCCTTTATCTTCCTGTCACCGAACAAATGGCACCCTTTATCTTCCTGTCGCCGAACAAATGGCACCTTTACCTTCCTGTCGCCAAACAAATGGCACCCTTTACCTTCCTGTCGCCAAACAAATGGCACCTTTACCTTCCTGTCGCCGAACAAATGGCACCCTTTACCTTCCTGTCGCCGAACAAATGGCACCCTTTATCTTCCTGTCACCAAACAAATGGCACCCTTTATCTTCTTGTCGCTAAACAAATGGCACCCTTTATCTTCTTGTCGCTGAACAAATGGCACCCTTTATCTTCTTGTCACCGAACAAATGGCACCCTTTATCTTCCTGTCGCCAAAGAAATGGCACCTTTACCTTTACTGTCGCCGAACAAATGGCACCCTTCGCCGAACAAATGGCACCCTTTACCTTTACTGTTGCCAAAACAAATGGCACCCTTTATCTTCCGATCGCCGAACAAGGCGTATTTTCATCTCCGATCGATTGAGAATCGACACCCAATACTCTCACCTCCTGTTAACTGAAAGACAATCCTTTCACTTTATGTCATTCAAAGGATAATTCCCAGTTAACCACTTCCTGCTAAAAACTGGAGCACCGCCCCACTTCTTTCTCCAGATTTAGTCTAAAAAAACAAAAAAACAAAAAAAAAACAAAAAAAACAAACAAACAAAAAAACAAATAAACAAAAAAAAGAGGGAGAGAATTAAAAAAATAAAATTGGTAAGTTCTAGGTTTCCACCCTTATCAAGAGAGAAAGCAAGAGCTTCAAGTGTCAAATTCTAGGTTTCTACCCTTATCAGATCGCCAAAGCCACCAAAGTAGACGCCTTGCTTCATTTTTCAAGTCACAAAAATTGGCACTACTATTGAAACGATAATGACTCCTGGTTATTAAAGTCGGCATGACTTCAACAATGGTGTTCACGTCTTTACTCCCTTTCCACTTCAAAAGCAAGAAGAAACTTCATGCTTTTCTCATGGAAAAGAAGTAAAGAGGGGCATCTGTGAACACCTATTTCGGTCCGGTCAATTTTCACCAAGAATGGGGAATTTTCGTCACTGTCTTAGGCTCCGATTGGTATCCATAAGTGGAAAGAATTCTAAAAAAATGACTCGGAAATGATAATTTTCGAGTAAGAGGACTCAGAACGATCATTTCCGAGTAGGGGTTTCCGTGTGGGACATGGCCGAGCGGTATGTCTCCAGGTAGGGAATTTTCGAATGGGCTTCAAGTGTGGGAGATGTTTCTAAGCCACTCTGAGAGAAAGAAGGAACTGAATTTGAATAAATACCATCCAAAGGTATAAATCTGAATGAAAATTCCCGAACAAGGTAGTCCGAGTGAAAGAAGAAACTAAATTTGCATAAATACTGTCCAAAGGCATATATCCGAGTGGAAGATTCTCGGTTGCAGCCACTGAGTAAAAAGGGACCGATTGTGAACAAATACCGAGTGAAGGATTACCGATTGAAGCAGCAAGTCTGATTTGGGGACAGGTGTCTTTTCCTGGGCACAGATATTTCCAGGTGGAGCTCTCCCGTTTGATGTCACTCTAAATGAAAACAAGTCTGATTCGGGATAAGTATTTTTTCTGGGCACAATTATTTCCGAATTGAAGATCCCCGAGTAAGTTGATTCCAAATGAAGAAACACTCTAAACTCCAAAAAAACACTTGTTGAATGAGGAGGTCTCTGAGTAGATTTGTATCTGAGAAGATGGTATTCTCGAGCAAAGGATGGGACTTTTCCGAGTGGTATGTTTCAGAGAAAATGTCCTTTCAAGGAAGGAAAGTTCCGACCGGTAATGAGCCTTTTTCGGCCTAGATTCTTTCAAGAACCATTCTGAGTCTGACTCCTGAATAAAATCATCTGAGTGGGTTGATTGTCAATTAAAAAACCATTCTGATAGAAAAGAGTCCGACTCCTAAATGAATATATTCGAGTGGTCAGATTCTCAAATTCCAAGTTCTGAGTGGAAAGAAGGCTGGCTCCGAAAAAACACATCCGAATGGTTTGATTAATGATTGAAATCATTCTGAGCCCGACTCCTGAATGAACACATCCGAGTGGGAAGCATTGTTGAAGCTGAGTTCCAAATTCTGAGTGGAAAATAAGACCGACTCTGAGTGAATGCATCCAAAGGATGGATGACGAGTGAAACCATCCTGATTGGAAAATAAGACCGACTCCGGGTGAATGCACTTGAAGAATTGTTGAAGCTAAGTTTTAAATTCTGATTGGAGCATTAGGCCGACTCCCGAGTGAGTTGGTTCCGAGCAGAAGAAGCCACTGAATGATCACCTGTTGAATAAGGAGGTATCCGAGTGGTGTCATTCGGAGAAGATGGCATTTTCAAGCAAGGAAGGGTCCGACCGGGAATGAATCACCTTGGGGAAGACTCTCTCAATGTTTTAAACTAAGCCCGAGTGAGATTCCAAGGAAAGCACATCCGAGTGAGAGGGAGCAGAGAGCTGTATTTACGAGCAAAGCAAGGCTCGGACCTGGGAAGAACCTCTATCGGCTAGATTCTTTCAAGCTCCAATTTTCTAAGTGAAAGGTAAGGCCGATTCCCGAGTGAAAACAACCGAATAGAATAATTGACGACTGAAGGCAATTCTGAGTGAGAAGCCAGTCAGATTTCTAAATGAATGTGTAAGAGTGGAGTGAAGAAAGAGTCGACTGAATGACTCCCAAGCAAATCCGAACAAGTTTCTCCGAGAGATTAAATCCCCTTGACATAGCTGAGTTAAATATTGTAGGAGGTGCCGATTGAACCATTCAAATAAAAACTTCCCGATCCTTAGTGGGTCACATGAGAAAGAAGGAGGGCATGAACCTGTGCCGAGTGAGCCACTCTTTAGTCAGCACCGAGTCACTCTTCAGTCAGCACCGAGTGAGTCACTCTTCAGTCAGCACCGAGTGAGCCACTCTTCAGTCAGCACCAAGTGAGCCATTCTTCAGTTAGCACCGAGTGAGCCACTCTTCAGTCAGCACCGAGTGAGCCACTCTTCAGTCAACACCGAGTGAGCCACTCTTCAGTCAGTTCTGAGTCACTCTTCAATCAGTTCTAAGTCACTTTTTAATCGGTTCTAAGTCACTTTTCCGAATGAATATTTCAATCAATAAAGCAATCGAAATTGCTTTGCTCATCCACTCAATCTAATTGCACACCATTGCACACGGGCTCCATAAATCACAGCAACAACACTGACTCTCCTCACAGCAACTCAATGCCGACCAGCGAAGCAACACCGGGTAAGCTTTCACTTGGTCTTTTGTGTATGAACAACACTTTTTCCACTCGGATTATTTCCCACTATGGCAGGATACCGACTGATCCACTAAATCCGAGTCAGAAGGAGAAAGCTGACTCCATATTTCCACCGATTGCCCATGCTGACTTGGATTTCCACTATCCAAGTGGATCCTTGAATTATGGGGGGCGGCTCACAACAAGACGAAGGAGGAAAATAATAAAGAATTCCCACCAGCTTCCATTCTCTACGATTGTCAAGATCCAGGCTGTTTCTCCAACACACCATCCAAGTTGCTTTGCTAATTTTGTGGGGCGGCTGATAACAAACAAAATTAAAATAATAAGTTATTCATCAACTGCTGTTCCCCATAAAATTATTGGTAGCCAGGCTGTTCAAGCAATCAGTGCACACCTGGGGACTCCTATAAGTACCCCAACGAAAGAGAAAAAGAGGATCCTGAAAAAGCCTTCATTAGAAGACAACTCTGAAGCTTCTTTTTTTTAGTAAAGAAGCAGTCTTAAAAACCCCAACCGTCTTTCACCTCTCTCCAAACACTGTCCTTCTCCTTCTCCACCCAACACCCTCACTTTCTCCTAACACTGTCCGCCCCTCTCCTAAACTCCACACCGACCAGCTCCCTCAAATCCTCACCATACCGTCCTTCTTCTAAACCCATACCATCCCTCTCCCTTCAGCTCACACCTTACAGCCCCTAAAACTCACCAACACCGTTCTGCTCCTAAATCCTCACCACACCATCCCCTCAAAATAATACCATCCCTCTCTCCTCACCCACACCATTCAGTCCCTCTCTCTCCACTAACACCGTACAGCTCCTCACTCAAATCATCTTAAAACTACACCATCATCCTCTCCTTAAAATACACCATCCAACCCGCTAAAATCCTCCAACACCGTCCCTTTCCTCTCAAAAACCATACAGCCCTCTACCCTTCACAATACCACCCCTCTCCTTCTCCACCCAACACCGCCCCCCTCTCTCCTTACCCAACACCATACAGCCCTTCACTCTCTCTTAACCCATACCGTCCTTCTCCTCTCAATTTCACAGTCTCTCTCTCCTCCCAAAATCACACCGTCACTCTCCTCTCAAATCAAACACCATTCTTCTCCTAAAGCCATACCACCTTTCTCCTTAAAACCCATACCATCCAAGCTCTCTCTCTCTCTATCTCTCCTAAAACCCACACCGTCCCTTTTTTAAACCTGTCCAGCACCTTATCCTTCCACTCAACTCTGTCCAGCACCTCAAATCCTTCACACATCATCCAGCTCCTTTCTCACCATACCGGTCCGACTCTGCCCCTCATTTTTAGTACTTGTAATTGTTTACTTTCTGTTAAATTAATTATTGTTCGATGACTTTGTTTCCTTTTCAATTATCAATTAATTTCTATTGATTGATAAATATTAATAAAAATGAGTGCTTTGCACATTCTATTTGAACTAGAATGAAAGTTGTAATAATTATTATTATTCTTATCATTATTGTAATTTTTATTACTTTTTTTAAAAAAAGGGTGGAGTGAGTTTAATTTGGACGAGACGTCCTGTTAATCTCATTTTTTATATACAATATATTTTCTTAAAAAAGGTGGAGCGAGTTTAATTTGGATGAGACGTCCTATTAATCTCATGTAAAAATTCCATGTTTATTTTTGTATATTTTATCATTTCATATGCTTTCTTTTAATGAAGAAGTTAAAATAATTTCTAAGTTAATCATAATATGCGCTATCATGTTGAGGTAACCGTTTTTATAACAGACAGTTGTGAGGTGCTAATACCTTCCTCACCTGTAATCAGACTCCCGAATTTGGAATCTCATTTTTTGACCAATGCTTTAACGAAAGGTTTTCCTGGTATTTTATCCTAAAAAATATTGGCGGCGACTCCCTGTTTTTCTTTTCGAAAGGATTTCGAAACACGTTCACGTTTTAACCAAATCATTTTGAGAGTCGGCCGTGCCGCCGCGATCCCGGCCGCGACACTCATGAAATCCTTTCACTTTAAATCTAATCATATAACATCAATCTAATTAATTCTTTCGCTGTTTTTAATAAGAAGTTCCTTATAAAATCATTTTTAACTTACCCTCTCATATCTCCATATATGAGAGAGGTTTTTCATAGATTCGGCGTATTGAATTAAAGCTTCACCACTTTATTTCTTCATTAATTAACGATTTTAAAAATATGAAAAATTTACCCGTATTTTTGGGGTCTCACAACCTGGTATCAGAGCATTGGTTGCTCTTGATACAGACATGATTGATGTTGTTCAAGTGATTGTTGCTTATGATTAGATCATATATGCTATAATTGATTGAATCATGGATCATTTGATCGAATTGTGGCTGTTTATCATTGGATTGAGATTGATTTCTATGTTATTGAGTCTGGCCAAGAATCCTTACACTATTTACCTTCAATAATGAATATGTTGTGATTGTGTATTGAAATTGATATGATCATGTGATGTGGTGCATAATAAGCTTATAAGTGATAAGACCTTTGAATTCATGAGTTGAAAGGTTATTGTTTGGTCTAGTTTACTTATGTGTGAGCCATGTTTTGATGTATAGGCTTAAAATATAGCTGGTAGACCTAACTGTGAGGCTCCTACTATGGTAAATGCCTTGAATCGATTTGCTGATCTCTTGGAAAGACAAGGCCAACTGAATATGGGACAAGGCTTCCAAGGTTTTGATCTATTTCTTAAGAGGAAACCTTCAGAATTTTATAGAGGTTATAAGCCAGAGGATGCTTATGCATGGATCAACGATTTGGAAAGAATTTATGCTAGTTTTGAGTGTTCTGAAGCACAAAAGGTGGAGTATGCGGTCTTCATGATCCACGATGAAGCTGAAGCTTGGTGGCGTCTTACTAGGGGACGCGTGGTGGCTGCTGACATTCCCTTGGATTGGGAAATTTCAAGGTTGAGTTCTTGAAGAAGTATTTCCTGGATAGTTATAGAAGTAAGAAAGAGCTCGAGTTCATGGAGCCAAAGCAAGGTGGTATGACTATTGAAGAGTATGCCTCCAAGTTTGAGGAACTTTGTGCATTCTATTCGCCCTACAAATAAGAGGGTATTGAGGCTTCCAAATGTTTGAAGTTTGAAAATAGGTTGAGGCCCGAGATTAAGCGGCTATTCGGCATCAAGAGATAAGAAGCTTCCGTACACTTATGAACAAGTGTTGCATATATGAAGAAGATGATGTGGCTTCTTTGAGTCATGGTAAGCACGAGCCTAAGTTGAAGGGCCAATTTTCTAGTTTCAAGAAGCAAGGTCACTTCAAGAAGAATAAGGTCACTTCAATATTTTGGAATGTATGACTCACTCTCCCATGTTGTCCACTTTTTAGATTTGTGATGCAGGTCACTCATGGGAGTAGTAAAACTCTTTTGAAGTATATTTTGGGGAAGGAGGTAAATAGATGTATAGGAAGACCCTTGGCCAGAAAATCTAGACTTTTGTATAGCATATAGTGTATATGTATGCTTATTTTGCCATCTAGATTGTAGTTGATGATTTTTGAGGGTCATGTAGGAAAATTGGACATTGGTGTGTATGGCCACTTTTCATCAATGACCCAAATGATGTAAGATGATGAATTATAATGTTTGTTGATGTTAAATTTTCATGAATGAATAATGTGTTTTATAACTTGTAGTATTTTATGCAGTTTATGAGAGAATGATTTCAAATGTCATGCATTTGAATGAATGGTAATTGATTTTGAAATGTATAGACAATTGGATGAGATTGTAAATGTATGGTTGAATGGATATAATGCATTAGAGTAGGCTAAAATGGCATGAATTGAAGTTTGGTATGATAAGTTGTATGAATTTACCCTGTTCCTCATTTTTCTGCATAACTTGCTCAAGCGAGTAGAAATCTCGTTCGAGCGAGATCCTTGTGAAACAGGGTTATGGCCACTGGCCGAAATTCGCCCAAGCAAATGGCATTTCGCTCAAGTGAAACCTCTTGGAATCAGAGGTTTAGCTACTAGAGTAATTTTGCTTAAGCGTGGGAGGCTTCGCCTGAGCGAAATTGAGTGGCAGAGCCACTGGACCTTTCTCACTTAAGCAGAATGGTCAGTTCTTGGTGGTTCGCTCAAGCGAGCAAGGGGAAGATAGATACTGGACGATTTTCGCCCAAGTGAGCCAGCCTCGCTCAAGCGAAAATTGGACAGTAAGGTGCCTGATGCTACTGGAGCAATCTCGCTCGAGCGAGATTGACCCCTGATGCTATCTTCCCTCTCGCTCAAGCGTTCTTGCTGGCCTCGCCCAAGCGTTACCACGTGAACCCGCTTAAGCGAGTGTGGTACTCGCTTGAGCAAGTGATAATCTGATGCTCCCATTTGCCTTGTTTTAATTATTTTCATTTCTTTTTCATCAAATATTTTTCTTGCATCATCTTAAAGGTACTTTGGACATATTATGAATCATTAAACCTCATGAAATCTTTTCTCTTTAAATCCAATCAAGTAACATCAATCTAATTAATTCTTCCGCTGTTTTTAATATGAAGTTCCTCATGAAATCATTTTTAACTTACCCTCTCATATCTCCATATATGAGAAAGGTTTTTGATAGATTCGGGGTGTTGAATTAAAGCTTCACCACTTTATTTCTTCGTTAATTAACGATTTTAAAAACGCAAAAAATTTACCTGTATTTTTTGGGGTCTCATATCCGTGATCGGGTCGGTCTAGGGATGTGCAACAAAAGGTAGCTCAGGTTTATATTTGGCTATCTCTATTTGGTATGAAGTCTAGCCAACGGCCTTCTGACGAGTAGATTATCCAATAATGTCGCTGGAGGCCTCACGTTCGCCTCCCTTCTGACCTCTAAGTTCTGCATTCTCTTGCTGCAGGTTGGCGTCTGTCTTCTGTAAGGTTTCCACCATGTTAGTGAGATGCTGCACCTGATCATCATGACCGGATGAACCCTGGCATCTGCTGCCCTCTTCATGTCACGTGTTTCGGATGTTCACTATGATCAAAATAAGGATTAGGGTTTGAGAAAAGATGGTGTAGGATCTGTTTTACTAGGCCCCACAACATATGCTAGTATCTTATACTAACCATAACTATTAGTGGGAAATTTATATAGTCACTTCAAGGCCACCCAAAACAGCAAGACTAAGCACTACACATCATATACAACACAACATCCTTAATTTATCCACTATAATTCAACCTTATAGAAACCATCATACTATACATTATTACACCATAATCCATTACAACACCTACTAATAAGTTTGTATACAAAATTCCACAACACATCAACTGCAATATACCAAATGTTGTCTAGAATTAATATTTCACAGCATATAATTTACTTAGCTCATTGTCCCATTGCATCACACAATGTATATGTATATATATGGGGTTTCATACAAAAAATATCTGTCCAATTAACTGAAATCCATTCAACATGTATAACCTGTTCATGAATACAAATAATACGTGTTTACACAAGCCTATAGTTCCATTCCAACCATCTAGAATGCAAAATA
Source organism: Clitoria ternatea (assembly GCA_037962975.1). Classification (NCBI taxonomy): domain Eukaryota; kingdom Viridiplantae; phylum Streptophyta; class Magnoliopsida; order Fabales; family Fabaceae; genus Clitoria; species Clitoria ternatea. The sequence continues at coordinate 161,055,518 of CM075670.1, forward strand.
ATATGTCCATCCATTCAAGTATAAGCCACACATGTATATGTAAATATAGTTTAGAACGTCATATACTATATCACCTTGCCAAAAAGAAACATCCAAAGCTAAGGACTACATTATTCCCTCATCAAGCTATACCATTGCATAATTAGTAATGCTAAAGCACACATCATTCACCAAAATGTTGTCACACATCATAAGCCATTCTATACATAGTTATCAAAGTGTATTCACATCTCTTTATAAACAAAAAGGTGTATCCGCTATGGCTGCAATGCATTATCCATAACTGAATCAAGCAACCATGTTTGTCACCCCGTGCACTTGCTGAAAGACCACAAGTGAGGAGGGTAAGTACCATTTGAATAATAAATAGGAATTATGATTTAACAATTCACACATATATATTATAAAATGCTAACACAACACACTTTTCCCTCAAACATTACAGGACTCTAAGAGTATCTATGACTTGATTTATTAACAACACACATCTTTATGAATGCAATAATGATGCGTTATGACCTGGAAATATTTCTCTTAATTTATGCATAAAAACCATGAAGTGTGGATTCGACTTGCCAATGTAGAGCAAGTACTAAGATGACTTCCTCAGTGAAACATAGCACTATAATCGAGGGGCATCTGAGAAACCACACAATGAACCAAAGCACTATAAATGGTGGTACCCGAGGTTACCAGTGAACCATAGCACTATAATCGGTAACCTTCAATAGCAACATGCCATAGACTATATTGTGAACCATAGCACTCTAATGTGATAACCTCATTAGCAAAACCAAAGTGCTGGAAATGCATATGAAGTTATATAATGAAGTTTATACTAGGAATGCAAACCATAACGCACAGATTATAATTTCAACATAATTCAAGACCACAAATATCATTAAAACTATTCTAGCAACAGGATCTATACTTAGTTATTATCAACATCATATATGCCTACTTATAATACAAGAATAATTAGTTCAACATAGCTCCCAAGTTCATTAACAAATGATAGATGAATATGTATTCACATATATAAGCTCATTTGCATAAATACATTTTCCTCCTACAATGAAAATTCAAAATTTTATAAGATATATCATGCAATCCAAATTCCATCTATAACGTGAATGATAAACCCCTCGTACGTGTGAAACATACCTAAAATCAATTTGTCATATAATTCGAGCCTCTGACTCCTAATCCGGTAAAGGTTACAATCCTAAAACCATATACTTGGCGTATTAAGATACGTTACAAAACTTCCACATGCTAAGACTAAATTTATAAAATTTCTAAACATGGTTTTGAGTTGCAAGAACTTACTGAAACCAAATAACACACCAAATCCTTATTCTGATTGCCTTCCGGGCAGGAATATCACTTAGTCAAGACTCTAAGAATGTAGTTTTCTTTATCTACAACTCTCTGGTATCCTTCGATACTTAAAAGCACGAATCGTTTGCCTCCAAAATAAGGCTTGAATTACTACTCCACTATCACCCAAGCCAAATTTAGTGTTCATTGTTAATGGGTATTGATTTATCAATAGTTAAAATGAAGCATAACAGTAAGGTGGTTTTGATTCTTATCTATGGTTCCAATAGTAAGGCAATATCTCCCGATTCACTCAAGTTTTAGTTGTCTCCATGCATGGCAGTTACAGACCAAGTTGAAGAAAAAAAGGAAAAACAAAATTAAATCATTCTCCTTAGAAAACCATAAGCCATGGAGAAGGGGAGGAAGAAATTGAGGCTTGCATGCACTTACCCATTTGAAGTGAAATCAAATTTTGGTGAAGGTTTATGATGAAAGAAGGGAACACGATGGGAGATGATGAACAAGAAAAAGAAATGGTGACAGTGGTGCATACACGGTAGAGGTAAGGTGAATTGAAGAAGAGGATCAATGTTTGGTTTTTGCCCAAGTGAAAATGTACTTATGTAAGGGGGGAAATGAAAAAAGGAATAACCTTTGCAAAAGGAAATAATTGATTAAAATCAATTTAGAAGGTTATAGATTTTAATATATAATTAATTTGGCTTAAGTAATAAATTTCCCATTGAACTAAATAATAAGGACACAACATGATCCCCACATATCTTTGGATAAAGGATTAGAGGCTTACAAGGGTCCCTTAACAAGGGCCAAGTCCAAGAAGGGCAAAGAGACCGTTCACAAAGCCCTATCTTCCTTCCTTACTCAGCTTAGTGGGCCTAAGCCCAATGAAGACACTTTGAGGATCTATTTGTACTCATCATGTAATATAGTTCATAAATAGATTTTCTAGTGATTTAGGTTTTATTTGGACCTTCATAGGTCAATTATGTCACTATTAGGCCATGTACTCTCATATGGGCCATGTATAGGCCATCTCCTTTTCTTTTTCCTTGAATGGGCCTAGGATCCATCATGGAGGCCCATTTTTAGCACCTTGGCCGAATTACTCATGTGGCTATATAAAGGTGTCTCCTCTTTGTAAAAATGGATATAAGATTCATTTTGAGAAATACAAACACATTATGTGAATTTTTAGTAAGAGATTCTTCTCCTTTTCTCTAGGCTAAAGAGACTTTAGCAAGCTCTTATCCAAGGGGTCCTCTCCCTCCTTGGTGGTGAGTGGAGTTATCTTCCCCCTTGGGAAGTGGCCTCTAAAACACTTTATCTAATTCCTTTTTCCATCTCCTTCCACTTTCATCCTTTCCCTTCCATCTTTTCCTTACATTTCCCCTTTGGTTCCTTTTGGTTTTGTGTTTATTTCTTGTGTCTTTGTCTTAGCCAAGCATTGGAAACTTCAAGCCAAGGCTCCTTGAAGGCTAAGGAAGAGGAGAAAAGATCCTAGATTTATCCCTAGGAAGATCTCCATCAAGGTCATCCTACATCAAGTGGTATCATTGAGCTTGGAGGTTCATTTCTCACCTTTTCTTCCTCTAAAGTTTTAATTTCCAATAGTATTCTTGGCTGGTTGTGTTTTTCTTTTCATGATATTACCATGTTATATGATGAAAAATCAAAAAAAAAGTTTGAGTTTAATACTTCTTGTGTCATCTTTCTTTAAGTTCTTTGCATATTGTTCTTGAGTATTTAACTTGATTATGTTATATGCTTTTAAATTTGTTTAGAATTCTGAGTTTAGCACCAATTTGGTTTCGATTTTGTAGTTCAAGTGTTGGTATTGTGAAGTTGTTAATTGTTAGAGCCAATTAAGTGTTGTATGGTGCCATTGGAACCTTTCTTATTTCTAGGAAATTTGTAAAATCCAACTTTTTAGAGGTGCTAATCCGTGTGGTAGGAGTTACATTTTGCATCAATTTGTGACTCTCAAGGTTCCAATTCTAGTTTAGGAGACCTTACTTTTTGGTACTCCAAGGGTTGTGCTCACTTTTAGGATTGTTAGAATTCTATTTTTAGTTTTCTTCTAGGACTTTATTTTCATTTTTCAAGCACTGTTAGGTAACAATTGGTATTCAGTTTTGGCATCTTGAAAATTGCATAAACATTAGTTTGTCATTAAAAGTTAGCCTTCCATATTTCATTTTAGGAGAATATTGCAAGTTGACCTAAGAAAAATGAGTGAAATTGACTTTGTGAACTAGCACTAGTGTTTCGGTTTTGGACTCTTGGTTTGTGTTAATTATTACAAAATTTAAGAGGCAAGAAAAGAGAAAAAGAATACAAGAAAGAAAAAGAAAGAGAAAAGCCCTACAATTAAAAGGTGAAAAATCAAAGGGTATCAAAAGAAAAAGTACAAAGTTAGGCCTCTTTTAGCAAAATTCAAAAAGTTTGAACACTAAGTCATCTTTTTACTTAAGACATATTGACCTAAAAAGTACTTTCTAGTTGATACTTTTCACAATTTCAATTGAACTTTGCTTGCCTAGTTTGTAATTCTAGGGTTTATAGGTTTGTTCTTTAGCTTACTTTAATTCTTGCATTTATTTTCTTTGATTGTCAAGTTTGTCTTTTGTTTTCCCATTTTCAAAATTTAGTGTGTGCCTTTATTGAATTTAGCTTTTATTGCTTTAAGTCTTGTCATATAAAACATCCAAAAATATCCCTTTTGAGTTGCCTTTCAATTATTGAGCATTTTCTCTCTTAAAGTTTTGTCTCTTGAGTTTTCTTTCCCTTTAAATTCAAGATAACTTTTACTCAATATCAAGGAGGGTATCATCTTGAGTACACTTGAGATAGGTGTGGAAATTACTTTGGTTCTCTTGAAACCTAAGAGAAAGGACAAATTTAAGAGGAAACACTTTGAGTGAGAGACACTTTACTTTGCATTAATTGTTTTTGCTTAACATTTTTGTGTAAGAATTTCGTTTGCTAGGTGAGGTGATGGATTCCATGTTAAGACTTTGAAGACCATTAAAGACTTGTAAAAGGAAGCAAAGCCTTGTATTCATTGGCAAATTTTAGGAAAATTTAAATTCTAAAGGCTTGTAGTAGTGAATTTGGTCCTTGTATTTTGGACAAACTTTGGACTTTGGACATTGGACTTTGACTTCTTAACTTTCCTCCAAATTTTCATCTAGAATTTTTAGTGCATTTGCATTTGTTTGCTTTAACTAATTGTTGTTAGTTAGTTTGGTTAGTTAAGTAGTTGTAACTAGAAATGGTTAAGTAGTTAGTGGTCTTAACTAAAATTGGTTAGGTTGTTAGTTGTCTTAACTAATTAGTTATTAGTTAGAGTTAGTTAGAACAAATTTTAGTTAGATATAACCTACTCTTAACCAAAATTAGTTTAAGAAGTTAGGGTGGTTATAACAAGCTAAGGTAGTTGCAACTATAATAACTATGTAACTAATTTTGTTTAGGTTTGTTAGTTTGTTAAACCTAATTTTGTTGCATAACTAATCATAACCGAAATTGTTAGATCTTATTAGGAGTAGTTACTTAGTTAGTTACATCCTAAGATTCTCATAACTAATCTTAGTAAAGACTACCTACGACTTTCATAACTAATCATAGTAAGACAATCTAGGATTCTACCTAGTACAAACATCATAGGTGTTGTGTTTAGGAAGAAAACCTAGAATTTGATTTTTAGGATTCTTGTTTGATTTCTTAATTTGGTCTTACATAAGCATCCTCGACTAGTTTGATAGAACATTTGTTTGATTTGTCTTATTTTCTTTGACAACCTTAATCATGTCTTCTAGTGATAGGGAAAACAAATCTCTTCTTCATAATATCATGGATAGTTTAATCAACATCAACGCTAGGTTAACTAAACTAGAACATAGAGAAGAAAACCCTAGAACTAGACATAGAGAAAGAAATCAAAGGCATGAGAATAGTGATAGTGTAGATGACCATAGGTCTAGAAGACATCATCATCATAAAAAAGAAGACCTAGGTTTAAGAGAAGTAAAATTTAAAATTCCCCCCTTCAATGGTAAAAGTGATATAGAATCATACTTAGAATGGGAAATGAGAGTTGAACAATTGTTTAATTCCCATCAAATTAAAGAAGAAAAGAAGGTCAGGATAGCCACTTTCGCATTTCAAAATTACGCCTTAGTGTGGTGGACTCAAGTGTGTAAGGAGAGAAAGAAAGATAATTTCCTACCAATTGCTGATTGGTTGGATTTAAAAACATTGTTAAGAAAGAGGTATGTTCCTAGTTACTATTGTGGGGAGCTATTAGCCAAGCTAAATAGACTCACCAAAGGTACAAAGAGTGTTAAGGATTACTATAAGGCCTTAGAGATAGCTTTGATTAGGGTAAACTTAGATGAAGATGAGGAAACCCTAATACATAGATTTTTGCATGGCCTAAATAGGAACATTAAGAATAGAGTTGAACTCCTTCCATATGTAGACATAGAAGAACTTTTGCACCAATGTATTAAGGTAAAGAGCTAATTAAAAGAGAGAGAATCCTACAAAGGGGAGTATCAAAACTTTAGGTCAAAGTGGGTAGATAAAGACCATAAAAAAGTAGGTTTGAGAGAAAACCCATGGAGAAGGGAGTGGGCACTTCTTCTTGCCAATTACCGAGTGAGTTGCATAAGAATGGAAAAGTCTTTAGAAATCAAAAAGATAAACATGACTCCATATCTAATCCTCAATCCTCTAGATCATCTACCATTAAATGTTTTAAATGTCTTGGTAGAGGTCACATTGCTTCTAACTGTCCTACAAAATGAACCATGATTTTGAAAACTAACAGAACCTACTCAAGTCAATTAGAGTCTGATTCTCATAATCACAATTCAAGTGATGACTCAAGTAGTGATTCATATGACAATGAGAATATTCTAGGGGATGATGGAGAGCTTTACATGATTTGAAGGTTACTTGGAAGCCATGTTAAGCTTGATGATGCTACACAAAGAGAGGACATCTTTTACACAAGATGTTATATAAATGAAAAACTATGTTCTCTCATTGTGGATAGTGGGAGTTGTGCAAATGTAGCAAGTCAAAGGCTAATGCATAAGATGGGCTTAAAACTAGTAGATCACCCTAGACCTTATAAGTTGCAATGGTTAAATAAAAAGGGAGAAATGTTAGTTAATAAGTAAGTCTTAATCAATTTCACCATAGGAATCTATAAAGATAAAGTAAAATATGATATGGTACCTATGGAAGCAACTCATATTCTTTTAGGGAGACCTTGGCAGTATGATAGAAAGGTCATCCATGAAGGGTTCTCTAACACCCTTACCTTTAAGCTAGATAACAAGAAGATAGTTTTACATCCTATAACTCCTGAACAAGTGCTTAATGATCAACTTTAAATGAAGTCTAAAAGGGATAGAGAATTAGGTTCTACTTGTAGTAATGAAGAAAAACATAAGAAAACTTAAAAAGACAAAGGAAAAAGAGTTGTCATTTATGATGACTCTAGAGCTAATCTCTTGGCTACAAAACATGACTTGAAGCAAGCTATGCTTCTTCAAAAACAATGCTTGATCATGATTCTTAAAGAATTCCCAAGCACTTCCTTGTGCTCAATGGGCTCTTCCCCTCTTACTTTGCCCAAAAGGATTTAAAACATTCTAGATGAGTTTAAAGACCTCTTCCCTAAGGATATTCTTAAAGGCTTACCTCCAATTAGGGGCATTGAACATCAAATAGACTTAATTCCTGGTGCTAGTCTACCAAATAAGCCTGCATATAGGTGTAACCCTAAGGAAAGCCTAGAAATTGAAAAACAAGTGAATGAACTATTATCTAAGGGATGGATTAGAGAGAGCTTCAGCCTATGTGCTTTACCTGTTTTATTAGTTCCTAAAAAAGATGGTTCATGGAGAATGTACACAGATTGTAGAGCTATCAACAACATTACCATCAAGTATAGGCATCCAATACCTAGACTTAATGATATGCTTGATGAATTGAGTGGTTCTACTATATTTTCTAAGATTAATTTTAAGAGTGGCTATCACCAAATAAGGATCAAAGAGGGAGATGAATGGAAAGCCGCTTTTAAAACCAAACTTGGATTATATGAGTGGTTAGTTATGCCCTTTGGCTTAACTAATGCACCAAGAACTTTTATGAGGTTAATGAATCATGTTTTAAGGGAATTTATTGGGCATTTTTTGTGGTCTATTTTGATGATATTTTTATTTACTCAAAGACCATGACCTCTCATTTAAGCTATTTGAAATAAGTTATGCTTGCCTTGAGAACAAATAACCTCTATGCAAATTTCAGAAAATGTTCTTTTGGCATGGATAACATTGTTTTCCTTGGATTTATAGTAAGTTCAAAAGATGTAGAGGTAGATCACTCAAAAGTGAAGGTAATCCAAGATTGGCCAACACCTAAGAATGTGAGTGAAGTTAGGAGTTTTCATGGCTTAGCAAGTTTTTATCGAAGATTTGTGAAAGATTTCTCTACCTTAGCCTCCCCCTTAAATGAATTGGTTAAGAAAAATGTTGCTTTTTTATGGGGACCAAGGCAAGACAAAGTCTTTCAAGATCTTAAGGAAACGCTCACTCATGCTCCAATTTTAGCTCTTCCAAATTTTTCCAATACTTTTGAGCTTGAGTGTGATGCTTCCATTGTGGGGATAGGAGCTATTTTATTGTAAGAAGGCCACCTTATTGCCTTTTTCAGTGAAAAACTCAATAAGGTTGCCCTCAATTATCCCACATATGACAAAGAATTCTATGCATTGGTTAGAGCCCTCCAAACTTGGGAACATTACTTGATCCCAAAAGAATTTGTCATTCATAGTGATCACCAATCATAAAATTCATAAAAGGGGAACATAAGTTAAATAAAAGACATACAAAATGGGTTGAGTTTTTAGAACAATTTTCCTATGTCATCAAGTACAAGAATGGTAAATAAAAAACTATGACTGATGCTTTATCTAGAAGGTACTCTTTGCTTACCTGTCTTGGCTCAAACATCATTGGACTTGATGAGATTAGGAACTTGTATCAAGGTGATCTTGATTTTAATATATAATTAATTTGGCTTAAGTAATAAATTTAGATTTTAGAAAAATTAATTTAGAAGGTTATAGATTTTAATATATAATTAATTTGGCTTAAGTAATAAATTTAGATTTTAGAAAAATCAATTTAGAAGGTTATATATTAAAATCTACAATTCTCTTACAACCGTCGCTACCTCACAATCGTCGCTGACCCGGTCACTAAGATTTCCCTCCTTCTATTTTTTGGGTTTCCCTCCAAGTTTTTGTTGGCGCGTAAAGTAGCGACCGCATGTTGGCATCACTAAGTTCATCAAAAGGTAGCGACAGACATAAGGCTTCGTAGCTAGTTTTTTCACTCCCTCCAAATAATTTTCTTTCCCTCTTGTTTTGGTGGCACCAAATGTAGCAACAAATTTGGTCCTTCGCTAAATGAAAGCAGAGAACGGTGGTCGTTGATTCTGTTGCTATGGTTCATGAAAAGGTAGCGATTGATGTAGATCGCTGTAGCTAGTTTTTCCCTTGCCTCCAAATAATTTGTTTTCTAGAGAATGGTGATTGCTGATTCCGTCACTAGGGTTAGGCTTAGGTATAAGTTTAGGGTAATGATAATGTTTGTGTGACGTCACTATGGTGGGTCCTTTTAATGACGATGTTACGTTTGTCGTCGCTGAGGTTGGTCAACGTGGATAAGTTGCGAATAGGTTGCAGCCACGTGGCATTCTTGTGACGGGTTAAGCGACGGTATTATCACTGTTGCTAATTTCTAAACCTTAATCGAGCCCATTTCCCCCAATTCATTTTCCCTAGCTTTCTCACTTCTTCTCCCAGCCCCTTCTCTGTTTCTCCCTTCCCTTCTCCGTTCTCTGCTAACCCCCTTCACCTTCTCCCTTGCTGGATTTTAAGCAACTTTGTTTCCTCACTGTGCATTGTTCACTTCTCCCTATCGTGCGTCATTTACTTCTTCACCCTCACAGCCCTGCTTCTCTATTACGTTTCCTCTAACCAACCTCCGACCCTCCTATGTAAGTCCCTCTCTTTTGCTCAACCTTGGTATTTTTGTGCCTTGGTTCTTAGAAAGTGGTTGAATACGATACGAAATGAATTGAATTGGTACATTGCATATGCTACATTCTATATGAAATGTTTATTTATTGAAAATGAAATTGTTTTTAAATGTTTATAATCCTAATTGCACTCACCTATGCATATGTACAATATACACCAGTTTCATGAATTTTTAACACAAATTTGAATTTAACTCATTTATTTTCTTAAAATCACTTGGTTACTATTATTTATACTTGTCTTTCCAAGGCATATTCTCTATTGTTCTAGACTCTGTCCCTCTCATTTCCTTTTCTCACGGTCTCTCACTGTCTCTCTCTATTTTGGTTGCAAATACTAGCCTTCGACTTATGCTTCGGCGACCTCTGTGGAAAGCTTTGTTCTTTATGCTCTGACCTATGACCATAGTCTGGTAAGTCCTCTACCTTGTTCTTGTGGTTTTTGTTTGAAGAATTATTTTAGTATGTTGATAAGTATTTTGTTACTTGACCTGTACTGGAACATACATTTTCTTTAGTATGTTAACATGTATTCTGTTACTTGAGCTGTATTGGAATATACCTTTTCTGTTTGAAGAATTATTTTAGTATGTTATTAATAAGACTCTAAACAAAAATTTGATTATAATCGGCAAAACATAGGAAAGTTATTAGTAGATATTCTTTAATACAAAGTTGTATGTGTCCTTGAAAGGCCAAAACATATTAATAATAACCTATTAAAATAAACTAAACTATACTGGAGATTATAGTAACTATGTTTTGGCATGAGGCATCATGTGAACGTACTTAACTCAACTTAATGTGAACCTCCAAAGATGGTTTTAGGTGGCCTCACCTCTAAATGTTTCCTATCAGTTCATTATTTTCAATTAGACTTTACACTACTTGATGTGTTGCTCCTATTGTTGTTGTTTTCTATGTTTTCATTATTTTATCCCTTAAGCTTTAGTTTTGATGCTTCTCAATGTGAAAATTAAACCTATTTAGGATTTGTAGGGACTATGAAGGCTTATTTCAGAATTATTTAGGATTTGTAGAGACTGTAGAGGCTTATTTCAGAATTATGATAGAGTAGAATTATGTTACTAAAAGTATTTTGTTTCTGTAGGATTATGCTTAATAAAATCAAGATTATGCTTAATAAGGCTTTTATTTTTCATTGAATTATACCTGTATCACCAAACCCTCCTCACCCAATTCATCCACACCTGTACCACCAAACCCACCTCTTCACTCATCCTCTACATTATCTTCAACCACCACATCACCTCATTTATCCGCCCTCATAATTTACTCCACTGTTGCGAACTCTATATTCTTTATTCACTCCCATTTTTAGCTTCTACTACCTTTTATACATTAAACTCATTGTTGATTCTTTATTTTCTATCGGAGAGATGATCTGAAATGTTGAGCACCTTGATGCAATTCTACAAGGCTTACCTAGGGATTTTGAATCAATCATCACTCTCAGGTTTGATTTGGTTCCAATTTCTAAAATTAAGGCACTGCTTTTGGCACATGAGGCTCGATCGAAAAGATATAAGAAGGAATCAACTGAGATCACTGTTAATCTCACTCAATCTCACTCGATTATGCAACCTCAAATTCATGTAGCTACAAGTGACGATGACTCATCAAAGTTCAATTCACACAATCAGCTTTCTCATTCATAGAAAGGTCATGGCATTCATAGTCGCAACTTCCACGATTGTGGTTCTCGTGGCCATAGTCGGAATTCCATCTAGTGCCTAATTATGCCACAAGTTTGGACAGGATGCATCCATCTGTTATGACAGATTCAATCACCAATACTCTACTCATCAGTTATAACAATACTCAGCTCCTAGATCCACTATACCAACTTTAACCAGGCCTGTTCACTATGCCTCTATGCCTAACACCAGCTTCAATCAAGTTCATTAGGCCTTAGTTGCTAATTCTGGTGCTCATTAGAGCTAGTTTATAGATTGAGGTTTATCTACATATGTTACTAATAACAGTCAGAATTTCCAAAAATTCACTCCCTATGAAGGACCTAACGAAATCATCAAGAGCCTAGAATAAATTAGATTTATCTCTAGATTCTCTCTTATTTTACATTTTTTTATTAGCCATGAAATCCTTAACTTGTCCTAAAACTTTTTTCCGTTTATGGTTGTTGAGATCCTCTTCTGCTTGTTCTCTGGCAACACTGGAGATATATCCCTACTTTCCCTTTCATTACAGGAAAATTTGGTTGATCTGGCTCATTTGGTATTGTGAACACCTCTTTTAGTCTGGCCTAAATACCCAAGATTTGATTAAAAAAAAAAGAATACCGAGTGAGGCATTTCCGAGTGGTCTATTTCCGAATAATAATTTCCAAGTGAGACGTTGCCGAGTGAGATGTCTCCGAATGAGGCATTTTCCGAGTGGTCTGTTTCCGAGGGAGTTACTTCCGAATGAAGAAAAGGCTCTGACTAGGAAAGAATACCTTTCGGGCAGAGACTCAAGTTCCAAAGGTCCGAATGATAATTTCTGAGTAGGTTGTCTCCGAGTGAGACGCTGCCGAGTGGAATGTCTCTGATTGAGTCATTTCTGAATGGGCTGCTTCCGAGGGAGTCACTTCCGAATAAAGAAAAGGCTCAGACTCTCTCAAAGTTCCATGTTTCCGAATGATCATTACCGAGTGAGTCATTTCCGAGTGGAATGTCTCCTAGTGAATCATTTCCGAGTGGAATGTCTCCGAGTGAGCTATTCCGAGAGAAATACCTCCGAGCGAAAAGTGAATCTTTGGACGAGTGTTTTTTCTAGTTGGGGATACATCCAGTGAAGAATTCCCGGTTGAACCCATTCTGAATGAAAAACAAGTCTGACTTCAAATGAACACATCTAAGTGAAGAGCTCCCGACTGAAGTACTTCTGAACGAAGAGATTCTGACTTTGGATGAGTGCTTTTTCTGGGCAGAGTGAATCATCTCTGAGTGAATTGATTCTAAACGAAAGAGGCTCAACTACGAATGAATACTCCAGGCAAAGATATATATCCGAGTAAGGTTTCTCTGAGTGGTTCAATTCTGAGAAAAGTACTTCTGAGCAAAGGAAAACTGATTCCGAATGAGTATTTCAGAGGGGACAATCCTCGAGTGCATCAACAAAAATGGCTGATTATAGAACTTTTTAGACAAATATATCCGAGTGAAGTGTCTCCCGGATACAGAGATTTCAGAGTGTACAAATCCCGGGCGGATCGATTCTGAATGAATACTTTGGGCAAACTCTTCCAAGTTCCATAATTTCTGAGTAGTTCAATTCTGAGAGAAATACTTCTGAATGATGAAAGACTGATTTCGAAGGAATACCTCTCGGACTGAGATATTCGAGTGAATAATTCCCGAATGAATTAATTTTAAGTGAAAATGGTTGACTTCGAAGGAACTTGTCGGCCCGAGATATAGCTGAGTGAAATATCTTTGGAGGTGTTTCCGAGTGATATGTTTTCGAGTGGTCCACTTTCGACCAAAGAAAGGCTATCGACTTTAAATGAGTGCTTCAAGCAGGCACTTCCGGGCAAAACGCTTCCGAGTGGAGTAATCCTGGGCGAAAAAGGGATCTGGTGTCACTTGAATGGATTCAAGCCTTCACACCGAGTGTCGGAGGATCGGTCTTTACACTCAGACTTTTCACCTGTTTAGATTGGATCAATTTCCACCGAGAAGGGATGCTAACAGACAGAGATCTGAGCCATAAGAAGAAAACCGGTCTCATGTGGCACCGATCGAGGAGTCTGATTGCCATATTATGACTTGGAATCCCACCACCCAAGTTAATCCATGAATTCTGGAAATGGCAGACAGGGGGCGGAAGTGGGAATAATTAAAAATTCCTCACCAGTCGCTTCCCTCCGCTACCTGTTAGTGGCTAGGCTGCCTCCACAGCGAGTGGAAGCTTGTGCTGTCCAAGCACTCGACAATCCCTATAAATACCCCATCTGAAGAGGCACAAAGGGTTGGAATTTTTGGTTGGAAGTTTTTTTCACTCTCGAAATGTCTTTCTGCCCAAACTCCCCAGTGACCTACTCCGATCTCCACAAAAGCTTTTGTCCCTAAAAGCTTGAAGTTTCCTCCGCTGTTCAAAGTTAGAACCTTGTTCTCTTAAACCTCCTAATCTGTTTTGGGCCCTAAGTGGTTACTGCACCACCGGATCAGAGCTAATGTCCATTGAACTTTCCCATCTCCAAAACACTTCCCAGTTCGCTCCACTCATCTTCATTAGCCACACCGGTCACACTCTTCCTCACCTCAGTTTCCAATGTTCGAATCCAACACCGATCACACTCTTCTTCACCTCGGTTTCCAGTGTCCATAGTCCTCACCGGCTCAACACTCTTCCTTATTTCGGCCTCTAGTGTTCAAATCCAACACCGGCCCAGCACTCTCTCCACACCAGTTCCATTATATTCCTATTTCCTATCTGTTTTCCTATTGAATTCGCTATTTGTTGATTCTGATTCCCCATTTCAAATTAATTTTTGCTGCTAATTTTCTTTTCTTTTATTTTATTTGGATTAATAATAAATAAATAACAAAAAACGAGTGTTTTATATTTGAACTAGCCGAAAAAAAATCATAAAGAACTACGTAACCCTGATTTCTTGGTCATCCAAGAATACGTAGGAGCAGGACTTTAAATCCTGTCGGGCCCATCTTTCCCATTTTATTCCTCTTTTTATTTTCTTTATTTTTCCTTTGTAACTCCTTTTTTTATCTACTTCCATGAAAAAATCAATATAGACGTGACGTCCTGTTGATTTTCCCTTTTTTTCAGTAGACCATCACCACGATTCATAAGGAACGGGATACTTGAGACGAGACGTCCCGCTTATCCCCTTCCCGTTTCTAACCCCACATCTTGATTAAATTCCATGAAAATCAATTTAGACGAGACGTCTTGTTGATTTTCCCCTATTTTTGGTAGACCATCACCACGGTTCATAAGGAACGGGATACTTGGGATGAGACGTCCCGTTTATCCCCTTCCCGTTTCTAATCCCCGCATTTTGATTAAAGGATGACTAATTTAGACGTGACGTCTTGTTGGCATCCTTCCCTTTTCCGGTTTTATACCAAAGCCAAGGTTAATTTGGACGAGACGTCCTGTTGACCTACACTTCATGTTTGTCCAGTTTGTTCCTTCCATTTTTCTTTACACAAAGTACAACAATAAAAGGGGAGAAATATAACATCTTTCGTAAGGCTATTTATGTTGCCCGTTTTCAATCTTGGTACTATTTTTGACAGGCGATGTAGGGTGCTAATACCCTCCCTACTCGTAACCGACTCCCGAACTTGAATCTCATTTTTTAAACCAGTGCTTTACTGAACTTAGTTTTTTTCCCAAAGTTTTTCCTATGGATAAAAACGTTGGTGGTGACTCCCTGTTCGTTTTTTTTTTGTTTCGTTTCATCCTTTTCGAAAGGGTCGGCCACGCCGTCACGATCCAGGTTGCGACAGGTATAGTTCTGACCATCAAGTTTGTAGCCATTGATGGGTAGAATGGTACCTATGTTTAGGCTGGGGATGTTTGATATACCATCTGCCTATTCAAATTTCATGGTTCAGGTAGGGCTCTTTTACCTGTAAGCCATGGAGGGATGATGGCTTTTATAGGGATCCAAAGTCCAAACATGGCTCAGAGTGTATTCTAATACTGTTTTTCATTCCTTAATTCAAATATGAATTACTGGTCAAATAAATGATGAAGACTATATACAAATTTAGGAGTCTGGATTGGAAAAGAATAAACCTAATAATGAAACAATCTAAACAATATAAATCTGGAGGGTTAAAATAATCCTTCGAGGAAGGTCAATAAACAATATTAAAGCTGGTCCAGCTGATAAAAACTAGGGAAAAGATAATCAGTCAATTAAGAATGATTATTTTAAAATCTGTATCCAACAATTTTCATGCCTTAAATTTTTCATACCAAGTTACCAAGGATTCATTGAAATGTAGAATAAAACAAATTTATGCAAACATATTATGTGAGGGGGAATATTTTCATTCAGAACACTATGTAATTATCCAATTTATCATATTTTGATTTCCCAAAGGATATAATTAACTCACCCTGTTTAACATAAACTTTCCTCAGAAACTCATAAACTAATTTTATCAATATGGTTGGCAAAATAATAAAAAAATGATTCTGGGAGCCATTTTCACCTCTATGTGAAATTCTTTCTCCCCTTGCTTAGAATTAGTTGCAAAAATTTTAACTGCAACAATCTCACTAGTAGACATCTAAGCTCTATAAACAGGACCAAATGCACCTTGTCCTATCAGTGTTGTAAAATTATATGTTGCTTTTTGCAAATCCCTGAAGAGTGAATAAATGGATTAAATAGAAAGAAAGTACAAATACATAGCTAATTGTTACCGGTGATTCTGGACCTAAGGTTAAGTCTGATAGAATAGTACAAGAATCAGCACCATTTTCACAGATTGGTATAGTAGCTGCCCTCCAGGAACTGATATTTCCTATCTGCGAACACTTTCGATGATATCTAAGACAGAACACAGCATAAATTGTCAAAACAACTCCTATTACCACACCTATAGAAATTCAATGATTAGTCCTGTTGATTCCTCTTTCATCTCTCTTTTCCACTCTTCTGTGCTATTCCCTATTGATCATCCAATCCCTAATACATTCCTGCCAAATTGTGCTTCATCAGCTATGCAATAAAACTTAGTAAACAACATGCCACTAGTAATAGACTAATTACTTTTCATGTTGCTTGGTTCACACCACTGAATTTGAACTAGTCAATTAAAGGCTTTAACTCTTAATTTTCAAAGTCATAATCAAAAAGTTGTAAGAAGTATACAACCCACCGTTCCGAAGATAAGTAATCTCAGGTTGAAAAATCAAAGCTGGACAATGGCATCACTTCATTAAAACAAACAATCAAACACAATGAGAATTATTTACCATTAATACCTTCACCATTCACCAATATTCATGTCAATCCAAAACTAAAATTCACCAATACCACTAATTACACAGAACAAAGAATGCACCAGAAAGTCAAATAGAAAGTCAGTAGAATATCCAAAACCGATACAAATACAAGGCAATCCAAATCCTCTCTCAATACCAATCTGAAATGCATAAATCTTAACACTTAATCCTTTTTTCTGCTGATCCAATCTTACATGGACCAAAAATAGGAGGAGGAAATCAAGATCAGAATGATGACACTAAGAAAAAGAAAAAAAAAGTCCACCCGTAAATGACTTCTCTGCGTATGGCATGCTTTCTGGATGGTCAACATTTGGGAAGCTTGCTTTCCCTATTTTCATGGAACATACCTGGGGGAATTACTCCCCTTTAGTGGCAAGACAACTTATTTTAACTATCATCAAAAATTCCTACTGTTGGATCACCCTTATAAGAGATCAAGAACCGCTTTTAAGAAAAACAAGGTTGTCAATGAACCTTCACTACGTAGGTTATCTAGTCCACAGGTGTGGGAAAGAGTATTTGAATATCCTTACATCTGGGATAAGAATGTTAAGGAGTTTGTGGGTTACGAGAAGGAGCATTACTAGGTAAAGCAAAGTATATTATGGGATTTACCGTATTGGAAAGACCTTTTGTTAAGACACAATATAGATGTCATGCATAATAAATGAAACATCTTGATAAACATATTTAACATTGTGATGGACATCAAAGGCAGAACAAAGGACAATGAGAAAAGCTGATTAGACGTTGCAACTTTGTGTTCAAAGAAAGAGCTGGAGTTGAGAGATGCGGGACATGGCAAAATGTTTAAACCGCAAGTGAAATATGCATTAACAAAGGGTCAACGGATGGCTGTTTGTGTCTAGGTGAATGGGTTGACCATGCCTCATGGGTTTGCTTTGAATTTGAGTAGATGTGTCGACCTAAAGAAGGGCAGACTGTTTGGCATGAAAAGTCATAACTGTCATGTGTTTATGCAACGACTACTGCCATACGCATTTCATGGCTTACTGAAACCCATCTGGAAACCGTTGGTTGAGTTGTGTCATTTTTTTAAAGAGTTGACAACAACAGTCTTAACAGAGGAGACTCTTGTGAGGATGGGGGAAAGCATTCTAGTGTTGATTTGTAAGCTGGAGCAGCTTTTCCCCTACTTTTTTTGATTCTATGGAGCACCTGTCGATTCATCTACCATACGAGGCTAGGGTTGATGGATTCGTCCAGTATCATTGGATGTATCCATTTGAAAGGTTAAACGCTAAAACAACTTCAAATCCATTAATTCACTTTCTTGTAAAATTGTTAAATTGATTGTAACTCAATAATTCTCTATGTTTCACTAGATTTCTGTGTTCTTTAAAAGATAAAGTGTCAAACAAGGCATGCGTTGGGCGTTGATTTGTGAGGCATACTTAGTGGAAGAAATGACCACTTTTGCTTTATTTTACTTTCCGACGGAGATAGAAACAAGAATGAATAGAATCCCCTATAACCTTGCAGTGGCACCAAACCCAGATGTTGGTGAACAAACCTCAATATTTAACTGTCTCGGTCGTCCTGGAGGAAAGGTCATAGAATGTTACATTGATGAGAAACATCGAAAGACGGCCCACTTGTATATTCTCCTAAACTACGAGGAAGTTGAACCATACCTCGAGTAAGTCAACTATTTTTACATTTTTCCAACTTCACTTCCATAGATTGTTGTGTAGTTAAACTTTTCTACTTTAAGTAGTATATATGCAGATATACTTAGACAAGAGCACAATGATATAACTGACGACCAAATCCATAGTAAGTTATCATCCAAGTTCGTCGATTGGTTTGCAAACACGTAAGGATGTACACTATCTGTTTATTCTTTTATGTTATATAGTTATCTACATTCTAACATAATGCACAATGTTATGCTCTGAATAGATTCAAGATCCAAACAACTAAATTGAAGACCCTTTACTCCAAGCTCTTTCTTGAGGGCCTGTGAAAACTGTTAAAAAATGGCCAATTTATTTCGTAAATAGCTATAAGTTTAACATTTTGAGTGAAGGAATACGAACACATAACTTTAGGGTTTGTGTTAAAGGCACAACTGGGCATTTAGAGGAGGACTTCTACGGTGTGTTAAAAGAGATCGTTCAAGTTTCTTTCTCTAGACGGGATAACGTGGTTTTGGTTTTATTCAATTGTGATTGGTATGACAACACAATCAGATGGGTACAAAAGTCGACAACCATTACGGATTGGTTGAGGTAAAAAAGAGCAGTAGATATAAAGGGTTTGATCCCTTCATCTTTTCCCAACAAGCCAAGCAAGTTTATTACATAGAATTCCTTAGAGAGCACCCGGATTAGTATGCAGTCATCAAAGCCAAGGCTCGTAGTCAGATCACTGATAACATCTCCGATGAGGTTGAAGATGCTTATCAGCTAGCTCCAAACGACCTCCACAACAGTCACTCAATGTTGAATATTGATCCAAACATTTTGGATGAGACACTTATGGCCTTAGTTGGTGAACACATTCACACACAAGCTCTCTTGTCATTAAAATGAACCAGGGCCAATTTAGACAATAATAATGCGTCTGAAACAAATTCTGATAGTTGCACTGACACTGAAGAGGACTTCCAAACTACACAAACACAGAGTATGTAGTTGAGTATAGATTTATGTATATATATATGTTATTTTTTAATTGCTTAATGCTTACATTGTTTCATTGATAGATGACTGGACGTAGAAGACGATTTGGTCGGGGTGGTGGTAGGCACTCCCCAGTTACACAGCCGGGTACCCCTACCTCGCAGCAGGAGACCATACCGACCGATGACACGGCATATGTGACGCCCTCACCGACCATTCCGGGTGATGTTGCAGGCACTTCCACCACCCTGGACAACGCACAGCCTCAACAGCAGCAGGAGGAGCAGGTCCGTGAGGCGACCCCTTCTACACCATCCAACCCTCTTTCGACTCTCGTCCCATCACTATAACATTTTGTAGTTTAGGCCACAAGAAAAAATGCGGTCTAAAGTGAGAAAACTATGGCCTTTAGTTTAGGCCATAGTTTGGCCACACTTTTTGTGGCGTGGTCTAGGTGGCCGTGGTCTAAAACAAAAGGCCACGGTTTTCTACTTTTAACCACACTGTTTTAAAAACCGTGGCCTTAGGCATTAGAATACACTGTAGTTTTTCACATTAATTTTACGCCACGGTTTTTCAAATAAATTTTAGGCCGCCGGTTCTCAAATGTGGCCACATATTAAGGGCCACGGTTTTCTCATTCATTTTAGGCCGTAGTTTCTAAAATGTGGCAACATATTAAAGGCCATGGTTTTTACAATAATTTTAGGCCGCAGTTTCTTAAATTTGGCCATATTTTTACATTAGTTTTAGACCGTGGTTTCTCAAATGTGGCCATATATTAAAGGCTACAGTTTGTTGATCTAGTCTTTTGGCCATATTTTTTTGTAATGGTTAAGACCATGAGTTTACAAATTTGGTCTCACATTAAAGGCCACAGTTTTTTAAACTTATCTTTAGACCACATTTTTTTTGTTATACTGTAAATCATAATTTTACAAGTGTGGCAATATATTTAAAGCACATTTGAGTCATTACACAATAAAAGTTTGCTAAATATCTTCCACAACAAAAAGTTTCCTAAAAATGTCAAGACCAATAATATCTTATATAACAATTTATAATTTGAGTCCTTACAAAACAAAAGGTTTGCTAAATATCTTGCACAACAAAAAGTTTGCTAAATATCTTAACACTTATAATGTCTTACACAACAACTCATAGTTTACTTATAAGCTCAAGATTAATAATGTTTCCAAACATATCAAACACATCAACATCCTTGGTCATCATCATTCTTGGTCATCATCTTCAATATCTTGAGCAACATGTTCTTCCTCTTCATGCTGTAATTAAGAACATAAGATCCATAAAAGACCATTAAGAAAATACCTAAGGGTAGCACCACAAGTCACACACATCATTGCAATAAAAAATCATTGTTATTAAACTAGATAAGCACATTTTGACAATGAGTACTCACATTAACACTAATTACATAAGTTCTCAATAATATAAAATTAAATGTTCAAGGAAATCATTTATCACCATTAAGAAAATGCCTAAGGATATCATTTATCACCACAAATATCACACACATCATTGCAACAGAAAATCATTTCTATTAAACTAGATAAGCACACCTTGACAAGTAATGCACACACTAACACTAATTACATAGTTCTCAATAACACAAAATTAAATGTTTAAGGAAATCATTCAATATGAATTTTATTTACTCATTAATAACTAAGTGAAATACAAACTATTCAATTTTCATTTTACAAACTAGGAGAAAATGCACAATAAATGTTTTATATAAGGAACAAGGAACCACAAGGTACAATGAAGAACACAAGATATGTAGAAGACCATTGAGAAAATGCCTATAGATATCATTTATCACCACCAATATCACACATATATTCAATCAACTAACAAACCTCTTATGTATTCAATCAACTAACAAACCTTCAAATAACAAACCTCTTATTACCCATATTATTTCTACCTCTTATGTATTCAATCAACTAACAAACCTCATTTAAATAACAAACCTCTTATCACCCACATTAATTCTACCTCTTATGTATTCAATCAACTAACAAACCTCATTCAAATAGAAGCATGAAAAGCCATTGCATCTGACATATTATGTGATTTATTCACTCTTAGTAAACTACAAAATGAACTTTAACATTAAACATTTGTTTGATAATTTATTTATATTATATACCTGTAGTTGATGAGGAATGTGAGATGATGCAGATGAACATGGACTAATGCTATGTTCATAGCCTAATGCAATTGCCATCATATTATCCACCTCTTCGTCACTCAAGTTTGGGTTTTGTTGTTTCATCATTATCCTCATAAGTCCTTTCATTCCTTCAAACTATTTTTCCATCCTAGTTAACTACTCAACATGTTGTTTTTTGATAGCTATAATTTCTTCATTTTTTTTAGAATTGTAGGTGTCATAGTTCTTCCATAGCAACGAACTCTACCCGGCTTCTCCTTCCCAAACAGTGATTGAAATGCTTCAACATCATTTGAATTTTCAATTGATTCTTGAAGTTTATCCTAATAAAAGAAAAGCAATGTCAAGATAAAACATAAACATTTCTATGTAATGAAGTCCATAAGTTTCACTTAATTAAACTTACAATGGCACTCTGTGTTTCCTCATCAAGCTTTCCATTTCGACTCTTACGAGTCTTAATAAACATTTTAGCTTGGCTGACTTTCTCTCCATTCTTCTTTATTTCCTACATCAATTAGATAATCAGAATAAATACACTTCAAGTTGCTTTTCCTTATTCTTTTAAATGTATAAATATACTACCATTTTTGCACGAATTCTAGCAAAGTTTATTGGTCCCGTCCGATGCATATACTTTTGCTTTGCCCTATTAAGGATATTTCTTCTACTAATGCTCTACATTGGAAAAATAAAATGTTAGATGCTAAAAGATAGATTTTAAAATCAAAGAACCAAATAGTTAACTTACCTCAATAATATCATTCCTCCAATAAGTCATCAATTGCTTAAAATGAGCTTCAGGTATATTATGGGGATGATGTTTTAACCTTTCTTTCATAGTTGAGTACTTCAAAAAGTATTTCTTCTTGAGTTTGTACTTGTAACACCTCCAAGCATCATTTATGCGAGAAAATACTCATTTTCTTCCATCCTCAGAAATATTGTATTTTCCTAACAAAATAATTATTGTCATAAACAATTAATAAATACAATTATATAAATATTATAACATACAAATTCAAATTCTATACATTAATAAATTCCCATATAATTGCTCCATTATTGCTCACTAAAGCTTTGAAGTTTGTGTAAAACAAAGGACAAAAGTCTGCATTCCTTGCCATGGTGCCTAGAAAATGACTAAAACCGGATACAATTTGACCTGTGGGTCCAATAGGCTCCCCATCTTCATCTAACACAATTTCTTGTCGTTCCTTCTTATTCCTTGAATGTATTTTCAAGCATTGTGTTAGTCCTGGTGTTCTTTTCTTACTTGTCACTATTATATATAAAATGTATGTAAGATTAAATATTTAAACTTAAAAACATGTAAAATTAGCATAAGAACTATACCTTAAAACATAACTAAAAAGTGCAATATACAAATAAAGTTATTTTACCAATGTCATGCTAGCTAAAAACAACCTAAACCATTGAGAAAATAAGAGTTATACCTATAATTAGGATGCAGCCCTGATAAATATTGAAATCAAATTTACCTTGAAGTGTTGTGGCAATAAAAATAATTTACCTTCAAGTGCATTAGTGTTGTCTTCACCACCTTCCTCTTGTGGTTGTGCATTTGTTTCTTGTTCCATTCTCCATTGAAACTCATTAACACTTTTATCTCCTAGGTCTTCATCTTCACCAACTTGCTCATTTTCTTGAAGGAAGTCATCAATTAGCATGGATGGACACAATGGGATTGTCTTTGGTTTTTTATGTTACCTTGTATTATTCTTGGTTCATCATCCTCATGCACCCTCTTTGTTGGAACTTTATTTTCACTAGCAACTTCAAGTTGAGTCATTCCCTTGGATTGGCCATTTGTTTGGTTTTGGGTAGGGACTTTGGGTTTAGGGACTTTTGCTTGATTGCATGATTGGTTTTAGGTTAAAACTTTAGGTTTTGATGGTTTGGGTTGATTCACTTTCTTTGGTTGGTCAATTATTTAGTTTTGAGGAACTTTGGATATGGGGACTCTTTGTTGGCTACTTGATTGGTTTTGGGTAGGACCTTTGGGCTTATGGACTCTTGCTTGGCTACTTGATTGGTTTTAGGTAGGATCTTTAGGCTTATGAACTCTTGGTTGGCTACTTGATTGGTTTTGGGTAGGAACTTTAGGCTTATGGACTCTTGCTTGGCTACTTGATTGGTTTTGGGTAGGAACTTTGGACTTATGGACTCTTGCTTCACCACTTGCTTGGTTTTAAGAAATGACTTTTGGTTGAGTCATTGTCTTGGGTTGACTAAAGGTTGTTGGTTGAATCATTCCATTAGCTTGACCACTTGTTGCAAAATCTGATAACCGAAAGTGGCCTTCACTGCTTCCTTTGATCTCCTTGGTTCCTACCTTTATCCTCTAATTTTACTAATTATCTTTTCACGCTTGATTTGAAAATGCTTTAACAATTCAACACTTGACCTTACTTGAGGAAGTTGAAGACTAGAAATACTTCTTTCACCCTTATCTTAAGCCTTCATCTTTTTCTTAGAACATACTTCCTTCTCTATTTTCTAACAAGTGAAATAAATTAAGTCAAAAATATAATCCAAGTCTCAAGTATTTACAACAAGCATTTTTATATGATCATATATGTATGCAATATTGATGAGAGAGTAATCATTACCATGCTTAGCCAATTCACTATAAAAAATTCCAACTTGGAGGAAAATACTAGCTTGAAGGTAATGTAATGTTACACCTGTATCAAAAATTACAAAGACATAGTAAACATAAACAGTACAGTTAACACTTTATAGGTTGTGAGAAAGTATGCTATTAATAGAACTTTTATGAATTGATAAATAATTCAATTTAAAAAATCTTGAAAAGAACACTTTAAAATTATAAATATGTTTCTTATGATTACATACATGCATTACTCCATGAAATCAAATAAAGTGTCATCAAAATCAGAATCCTCTTCATAATCAATTTCTATCGTAAGATGTACAGGCTTCTCTGCCACTATTGTTGGAATGTCTTCCCTAGCCCAATTGAATCCGCCATTGTTATTAGGCATATCGGTTGGAAATACTTCTAAATCTGATTGATCACTCATGTTAAAGAAATCTCTTGGAACTAGCTGCAAGGCATAATGCCTATTTTCATTTAAAGGATCTTAGATGTAGAAACATTGATGGACTTGACAAGGTAACATAAAAGGATCATTTTGGTAAAGCATTTTGTTGAAGTATACATATTTTAGCCCATATTTATCATCTTCAACCTCAAGCCAAGCACACTTAAACAAGACAAACTTGAAATAACCATAATAGTCTAATTCAATTATATCATCAATTGCTCCATAGTAAGTGATGGATTTAGTCTTAGGATTCTCATCCTTGGAGCTTGCAAAACTTGAAGTTAATGAAGCTAATGTCACGCCAGAATTTTGAGTTTTTCATTTTGCATCTCGCTTTATAGTATGGAGCCTATATCCATTGATAAGGTAGCATGAATACCTCTTTGCAACAGTATTTGGACCTCTGGATAATCCTTTTAGTTGAGACGATACATCATCCTTCAACGCTCGAGTCTTAAACTATTCACTAAAGTCTTTGCTTAAGAATTTGACATTGGCCCATCTTCCTCTTTTTCTACCTTTCTTCATAACATCAGCATGTTCTCTATAAAGACATGAATAGAGTTGTGATTGGCACACTTAAATTAAGAAACAAATATAACAAAGAGTTGAATAATTATTTTAATACCCGATGTATAGTTGGATGTCACCACAATTGAATAAGACATAGCGATGGGCTTGTGCTTTAGATTTGTAATCTAGAGAAAATGGTTTGCTTGCTCCTAAGTGTCGACTAAGCGATGAGAAGTAATCGACTAAATTTATTTCACACAAATCACTTTTATCGTCATTTTGACTCTTTTGGTTTAGCCTTGTTTTCACATTACTATTTAAGTATCTTGAACAAAAAGTTAAAGCTTCTTCAGCCAAATATCCTTCAGCAATGGAACCTTCTGGATAAGCTTTGTTACGCACATATGTTTTAAGCTTACACAAGGTCCTTTCTACAGGATACATCCATTGAAATTAGACGGGACCACCTAATCTGACTTCATGAGCCAAATGAATTGGCAAGTGTACCATTACATCAAAGAAACTAGGAGGAAAAATCATCTCCAACTAACAAATAACTTTAACAATCTCTGCTTCTAAGTGGTCTAAATCTTCAACATGGATAACTTTTTGACACAACAGTCGAAAAAAATATCCAAGACGAATTAGAGGCTCGGCCACTTCAATCAGTATTATGTCTCTTACTACTATTTGTAGCAAGTAATGTAGCATGAAATGCGCATCATGACTCTTGTAACCGGATATCTTTTTATCAGTAATATGCACACATTTAGAGATATTTGATGCACTCCCATCTAGTAATTTGGCATTTTTTAAAACACTACAAAAAGTAGCCTTTTCCACCAGAGTCATAGAGAAACATGCTTTTGAAAACTCTGCTCGACCTCCACCTATCTCCCTTGGATGAAGCTCTTTTCTAATCCCCAATTCTTGCAAATCATAATGACCATTAATATGATCTTTAGATTTACCCGATATATCCAGAAGATCCTAATTATGTTGTCAAAAACGTTCTTTTCTATGTGCATTACATCAAGATTATGACGTAATGTATTTTAAGCCCAATACAGTAACTCAAAAAAAAATGACCTCTTCTTCCATGGGCCATCAATCTTCTTCTTTTTTACCGTTCTAAATTCATTATGAAAAGATGTCAAACTTTCAAGTATTTCTACCCTATCTAACATTAGTGGTGAAGGCCTAAATTCTTCATCTCTATTAAAGGACTTTTTGTTATATCTCCAAGGATGATTTATAGGTAAAAAGACATGATGATCCATATAACACACTTTACGACTGTATTTTAGATACATTGAATTGGTGTTATAATTGCAGCATGCACAAGCCATTTTTCCTTTGGTGCTCCAACTGGACAACATAGCATATCCGGGATAGTCACTAATTATCCATAAAAGAGCCGCATGCATAACGAATGTTTCATTTTTTGAGGCATCATATATAGGTGCTCCAAGTTCCTATAGTTCCTTCAATTCCTAAATCAACGGTTGAAGGTATACATCAATATCTTTTCCTGGTGATTGTGGTCCTGGAATCAACAATGACAACATCGTATACTCAGATTTCATGGACAACCAAGGTGGGGAGTTATACATTATCATCAAGATAGGACATGTACTATGTGATACGCTCATAGTCCTAAATGGGTTGAATCCATCACTCGCTAATCCAAGTCTTACGTTACGAGACTTAGAAGCAAAATTAGGATGAAGTCCATCAAAGTCCTTCCATGCTTGGTCATCAGCAGGATGCCTTAATTTCCCATCCTTTGAGCATTCCTCTTTATGCCATCTCATGGAATCTGCTATTGTTGAACACATAAATAGCCTCTGAAGTCTAGGAATCAATGGAAAGTGTCTTAAAATTTTGGCAGGAACTTTTGACCATTCTTTGATTGCTCTACCCCACCATCTACCTAAGAACATTCTTTCCATCGTGAAGTCTTACAAACTTTACAAAAATTGTCTTTCTCATGTTCTTTCCAATAAATCATGCAATCATTTGGACATGCATGAATCTTTTTATAATCAAGGCCTAAATCCCTAATCATGGCTTTTGACTTGTTAAAAGATTCAGGGATGTTTAAATTAGGAATGGCTTCTTTCAATAATTCTAAAAGAGCCGTGAAAGAAGTATTGCTCCATCCATGAAGACACTTTAACAGGTACAATCGTAGAATGAATAACAAGGTAGAAAAATTCTCACATCCTGGGTATAGTTCCTGCTTCGCATCATTCACCAACTTGTAAAACTTTATTGCATCTTCATTAGGACCTTCATTAGCTCCTTCATTTGTCACATTTCTAAATGTGTTAAATAATAAGCCATCAATGTTGTCACAAGTTTTCTCTTGGCCTTCCAAGTCATCATTTATCTCCACAGGCGCTTGTATTTGCTCACCATGGTGAACCCAAACATTGTAGCCTTGTAGAAATCCTTTGGCTATTAAATGATCATAGATGACATCTCTTGTAGTCCAACATTGATTTCTACACATTGAACAAGGACATAACATCTCATCTCCTTGAGGTCTTCCTTTTGTGTACACAATATTTAAAAATGACTTTACACCATTTATGTACTCTTCACTAAACCTTGCACACTTTGTCCAGTCTTTATTCATCACTTATAATCTAAGTAACAACATAAAATAGAAAAAATAAAATAAGGGGTGTAATATATAGTGACATTTCAAAGTCAAGTATAGATATCGACATAAAAAATATTTACACCAAATTTTAAAATATTCACAATAAACACTCTTAATATTTTATAACTTACTACCCCAATTTTTAAAACATCTAATGTAGTAAGTTGTAAAATTAACAACTTATTCCTAATTTATAACATAGCAATAACTTTATAACTTACTACATTAGATATTTTTAAATTTGGGATAGTAAGTTATAAAATATTAAGAGTCTGTAACGTGAATCTTTTAAAAAATTAGTGTAAATATTGTTTACATATATTTTTAAAATAACTGATATAACAAGCTATAAAATTAATTAACTATTTATTATATGTTCTTTTATGGAGTAGAAACAAATTCTCATAACCATACATACATTATTAAATATTTCAACTTTAATTAATAAATTGGGCACATAATAAAGAATTTAAATTACCTGGATTGAAATTAGACTTTGAAAGCTTTAATTTCCCTTGACAAACACTGATCCAATTCAGTTGAAAAAAGATAGGCTACAAAAAATATTATAAAACAATCTATAATTTAATTCTTTCTTCTAAAATAAGAACAACAATAATAGATGAGAAGGATGAGAAGGACGGTTTGAACTGGCAAACCATTACAAACAAACAAAATTATTAGGTGAGAATTTGAGAAATGCATACGGTTATCCAGAATATTCTTCGAGTTTTCTCAGAAAAATAATCTAATTCATGTTAACTTTATTTTAAATTTCTATCTATTTACTATTATACCAAACAAAAAACAATGTATTATTTTGACATTGAGTATGACATGAAAATCAATTAATATAACTAAATGGTTTTCATATTTACTCAAATAATTACATATTCAATTGTTTATTAATGTGTATGAAAATACTTAAAATCACAATAACTATGAGACAGAGACAATTTCCCACCTATTTATGATTATTTCAAATGATAAACATTAAATAAAAGAAAATGCATATCATTTGCGTTTTCTCTTTTCAAAACCATTTTCTTTTTTCTTTTTCTCTCCATCCAAACATGAAATAAACACACAAGTGTGTTTGTTAAGATATTTTGTTAATTAAAAGTTTATTCATAATTTTAAGTAAATTAATTGTCTTTTTTCTTATTTCTAGAATAATGTTACCTGATACAATATAGCTGCTCAATTTATTTTTGTGTGTGATAAACCTTTAATTCTATCATTTAAAACTAAAAAAATGGTGATCCATATTTGACAATGTTAACACAACAGGTAATGTAATTTTTTTGATTCTATCAAATAGGCTTATGCTAGTCATTCACAAAGTGTTTTTTGATTCATACATAGCATCCCTTTTTAAGGCTCACTAATGCCTATATGTCAATATATATAATCATATATCTTACTATTGCTATACCACATATCTTACTTCTGTAAAACTATTTGGCATCTATTCTTAACTATAATCATGTTTTTTATGTATTTTTAAGCAATTGAAAATTGTATTGTATATCATGGTTATCAAATCAAGATATGAATCTTAAATTGGAAAGTCTATCTTTAAATCGTGAATCTAAGATTCATGAACATTAAATAGAAAAATATATTTAATTTAAATTCATATAATAGCAAAATTACATATCAATTAGCATGACCATAGTATATGAATAAGCATTTGAAGTCACTGTATAGCTATTAAAGTGACACATGCATAGACAAAAATTCCTAATCATAACATTTGTAAGTCACAATGACCCAAAAAAATAGTGACTTGGTATCCAATTTCAACACATTAATCCTAAAAGACCATACATAAGAACTAAATCAGTTTTGAGTTCTTTAACTTCTTCAAGATCATACAAAAAGTATTTCTATAGTATTGTGTTTAATTATGTTTAGTTTTTATTTATTATATACATATATATATATTGTCAAATTTTAACTAACTGCTATTGTTCAATATGTGGCCAACGTGTTAGAGATGCTGGAGCTTGAATATTGTTATCTCAAGAACAAATTGCATGAATTATTCCAAGTAAAGTTGCATGAATATTATTTCTGACAAGTTATAATTAAATTAATATCAATATCAATTTGAACATATAGAATGGTTATATTGTTATGAAAGATATAGGGGTCAATTTATGGCACCTAATGTGAATTATTTGGTGATTGACAAGATTGAACAACAACGTACTTTGGCTGTAGGAGTGAGGTACCTAGGGCAGAATTGAGAAAGTAAATTAGTAAAGGATTATTAAAAAATAAAAAACTAAATCTTGCATGATATATGAAAAGGAAACATAGCTTAATATTCTAACGTGAACAAGGTATAAGTTTATAATTTCAACATAGCATCTCTTAACAGTATCAAAGACAGGGCTATTATACAATAAGCATGATAATCTTGATTTCTCAATAAGTATGCTTTATTAATCCCTCAGAACAATGCCTTAGGATACACCAACAAAAAAAGAAGCAGGCTATCCTTTAAATTTTTGTTATTTAAGTATGATTAGCTTAGAAACAAAACAAACCTCATGAGTAAAAATTTAAGCAATTGAGATACTAAAAAGTAAAAACAAACTCCACTAAAAACTTAAGTCATTAGCTAACATATTAATAGTTTTGTATCTCCAATGTTCATTTCATACCAAAAAATAATAAAATATAGCCCAACTTATATATGACAGCTAACATCAAGTAAACCTCTTTAGGAACCAATTAGATAAACTTTCAATTTTCTTTCACTTTAAGAAAGATATGGATCAAACAACATTAAATTCAGAGTAAGGCACACACATTAGGTAGAAGCACAAAAGAAACTAATAGAGTCAAACACATGTCCACAAGTAAATTGCTTTCAACTAAAGAACAAAATGATAGTCAAACCAAACCATTCAATTAAGTGTTTATAATTGCCCCTATAATTAAGTGTGAAAGCTATGCTACAGTTAATTAACCCTATAATGTCCCTTATAATTGTCTCATACGCACAATATGCAACCCAATCTGAAACTCACTCAACCTTTACACTAAAAATATATATTATATAAATACAAATAAAACCCATGTTACCAATTATAAGGGAAAATACATATACGGTTTAGATTATAATTTAATGAAGACACGAGTTTCATATGGTAAAGCTCGGTGGATGCTATTGGACTCCAGAAAAAGAAGTATTAGTTGCTCATAACAAGTTGGCTCGTCTGTATTTTCACCCAATCATCATGGTGTGTATGGGAGTAATAGTTTTTTTTAATTCATTATTCAGCCCACGACTCACTCAACCTGAATTTGTAATTCTTTTATTATCATTTGATTCACTTTTTAATCAATCCCAAAAATAAAAATATGCTACTAATGCTTAAGTGTAAATCAAGAACGCTACTTGGTATCTATTAAATGTTACGTTGTTTTTCATGTGACTATAAACTTTTTACAATTCTATTTTAGCATTTCATTTTATTATTCCTTCAATTATTTTCTGAACTGCAGTAATTATTATATGAGCTATGCACGTGGTTGAGTAAGAATTTTTTTCAAAAATAATAGAAATAATGAAATACTAAGGGAGAAATCATAAGCAATTAATCATCATCAACTAATAATAAACAATACAAATAATGTGCAGAGCAAGATAGTATGCAGAGCAACGTGAAAAAAAAATTACCTTGTGGGACTACAAGCTGCCTGGAGAAGGGAAGAAAGAAATATGAGTGGTTCACGTAACACAAAGCACCTATTGTTGAAATAAAAACAAATTAGTGGGTTTTGCTTAAGACAAAGAAAAAATTGAGTAGTGTGCTTGGAGAGGGAATAAAGAAAAAACCTTGTGGGACCAAATGAGTAGGGGGCACAAGGTGATTGGAACGCAAGATGAGAGGAGGAGCAGAAGATGAACACGAAGCAAAAGGAAACCAATTTGGGGGAAAAGGGTTTTAGGGGAGAGAGTGGAGTAATTTTTTTTAATTATTGGCAACACACATTATTTTAGGCGTA
Organism: Clitoria ternatea; assembly: GCA_037962975.1. Lineage (NCBI taxonomy): Eukaryota > Viridiplantae > Streptophyta > Magnoliopsida > Fabales > Fabaceae > Clitoria > Clitoria ternatea. Next base: position 161,087,138 of record CM075670.1, read on the forward strand.
CTACCGCCTGTAAGTTTTTTAACTTTCACACATAAAATTTATTACTTTTAGGCCTTGCTTTTAAGTCAACTTTAGGCCATGGTTTTATTATGCTAATACCCACATTTTATTCAATATGCTCTTTTATAGAATAGGCCACATTTAAATTATGGCCTTTATATACACATAAGGCAATAGATAATAAACTGTTGTCTAAAATTTTCATAGTCAATAAAGCGTGGTCTATTATATTATAGGGCGCAGTTCCTCTATGGCAGTGCCCATGGTTTAGGAAATGTGGTCTTTTATGGAATAGGCCATGTTTTCCTCTATCGCAATGCCCACAAATTAGGAAATGTGGTCTTTTATGGAATAGACCATCACAAAACTGTGGCATTTTATATATACATAAGGCAACAGTATGTAAACCGTAGCCTATTAAACAAAAGACCGTACTTTTATGTCAAGTTTTTTAAAGTTGGGAATGTAAAGCATCAATAGCCGCAAGGGTATACAACTGTGGCCTTTGGGTTATTTAGGCCACATTTTTCCAACCGTGGGTTAGATTGATGTGGCCTAAACTACTAAATGTTGTAGTGCATTATCGGACGCTGATAAGTAAGTATCACTATATATCCTGACACTTACGTGTTTTTGTATTGACTTGTGTGCTGATCGCATTACTATTGAATTTGTAATCATGTCATATATGATTTATGTGTGTTAGTAGAGAGCAAGGATCACTAGGATGAATCTGTGTGTGTTTTATACTTATGTAAACTTACGGATGCTGATGGTCGTCATGATTTATTTTTACGTTAGTAGAGAGAAAAGCTCACTAGGGTTTGTTACTGTTTATTTACATTGAACTGTATTGGGAAGTTTTCTATGTCTAACAGGGTTTTCATAAAAATTTAGAAATGTCCGGTTTATAGGGGAGACTTTATCAAAATTTCGGTGGACTCCCAAGGTTTATGTTTGTTTGATTATAAAAATATTTTGTTAATTAATTGTTCAATCGCATGGTATACAGTTATGTTGATAGTATTTGTACTAGGATTTTGAAGGCCCAGTGGGATGGTCCTTACATCTCTTGGACAGGTGCTGGTCAGACTGTCCAAGATAGATGGTTTGACATATTCTCGGTAGTTTAGCACAACTCTTCTAATTTCATGTAACTTTTATTGTTGAACATTACTTACAGTTTAATTTAGAATTGCATTTTAATCTATGATAAGTGCTTTATAACACAATAAATTAGATCTAGTTTGCTTAGGATTTTAATCATTATGCACTGTATTTCCTTTATTTATTGTATTTTTGCTTTCTTTCCACTATATTCTACTTGGGTATGTTATTTTGTAGAAATTAAGGTAATAAAAGGGTCAATAACAAGAGAAAAACGACCATAAAATGATAAAGAAACAAGAAGAACAAGCCCAAGTGGAAAGAATTCTCTGAATTCTGACCCAAAATGATGAAATCCGATTAGGATGACTCAGAAATGATCAAATCCGAGTAGGATGGCTTAGAATAGAGCGTTGCCGAGTGGAATACTTCCCAGTTGGAGGTAAATCCGAGTGGAAGATTCCCTATTAAAGCCATTTCGAGTGAAAAATGGCTGACCTTGAAGGAATATGTCTCGGTTGGAGGTGAATCCGAGTGGAAGCTGTCCGACTACAACCACTCTGAGTGAAAAAGACACTGACTTTGAATAAATACCACCCAAAGCTATTGTCCGAGTGAAGGAATGCTGACTAAAGCAGGTCTAATTTAGGAACAACTGCTTCTTCTAGGAAAAATTGCCTCCGAGTGGAAGACTCCCAAAGGAGTTGATTCCGAATGAAAGAAAATCTGAACTTCAAAGAACAATTGTCAGGCAAAGCCTTTCTGAGTAATGAGTTTCAGAGAAAGTATCTTATCAAACAAGAAAAGATCCGACCAGGAATGAATCACTTTCGGGCAGACTCTCAAAGTTTCACACTAAGCCCGAGTGAGATGTCTCCAAGGAAGACATCTGAGTGAGTTGGGGCAGAAAGTTGTATTTCCAAGAAAAGCAAAGCTCAGACATGGGAAGAGCTTCTATTAGCCAGATTCCAGACTCTCTCAAAGTTCCAAATTTCTAAGTGAAAGGCAAAGCCGACTTCCGAGTGAAAACAACCGAATGGGCTGATTGACGGTTGAGGCAATTCTGAGTGAGAAGCAAGTCGTACTTCCGAGTGAATGTGTCCGAGTGGATCATTTCAAGGAGTGAAGAAAAAGGTCGACTGAATTACTCCCAGCAAAATCCGAGCAAGGTCTCTTCGAGTGGTTCATTTCCAGAGACAAAGCCGAGTAAAACATTTCAATCGGTTCCGAGTCAATCTTCAATCAGTTCCAAGTGAGTCACTTTTCAATCGGTTCCGAATAAATGTTTCAATCAGAATTGCTTTGCTTGTCCAGCTCTCTTCACAGCCACAACACTGACTCCATCCAATTGCACACCTGCTCCTCTCAACATCGTCTAGCTCTCTTCATAACCACAACACCGACTCCATCCAATTACACACCGGCTCCTCTCAACACCGTCCAGCAAAGCAAAACCGAATAAACAATTCTCCTGATGAATGCCACTAGGTCTTTTGTGTACGAAGAGCACCTTTTCCACTCGGATTATTTCCCACTATGGGTGGATACCGACTGAGGCACTAAATCCGAGTCAGAAGGAGAAAACCAACTCCATATTTCCACCGATTGCCCATGCTGACTTGGATTTCCACTATCCAAGTGGATCCTTGACTTATGAGGGGGCGGCTGACAACAAAACAAAAGAGCTAGCCGCCGTTCCCTATAGTTGTCACCATCCAAGCTGTTTCACCATACCATCCAGGCTGTATCCAAGTTGTGATGTTGATCTCGTGGGGCGGCTGACAAGAAGATAAAGAGAAGTCCCACTAGCCGCCGTTCCCCATGACTAAAGACGTCCAGAGTTCTATAAATACAGGGGGAGAGCATCGCCTATATCAAGTTCTCACCTGATCAGCTTCGTTCCATTTTCTTTTTTCCTTTCTCTTTCGTTTTCTTCTTCATTCCTTTTCTTTTCTTTTTCCTTCCTTTTCTTTCTCTTCCGTTTTCTTTCTCTGTTTCTTCTCTTTCTCTTTTTATTTTCTTTCTCTTTCTTTTTTTCCTTTTTTGTCCCGTTTCTTTTTTATTTATTTTCTTTTTCTTTTCTTTTTCTTTCTATTTTGTAAGAGTTGTGAGGGTTGTGAAATTGAGTATTCCAATTTGTAATTGGTGGAGGAATATTGCAACAAGGAAATACAGTGGTAAAATTATTTTCAGCTTTTGGAGAAACCCGTATGTCTTTATTTTTACCATGTCTTGTATGTTTTATTTTTCCATCATATATATGAATTTGAATTATTTCATGAGTAACTAAATTAATTATCTTGGGATGAAGGGGGTATGATAATATTTTATGAAAATGTTATTTTGACTTAGAATTAAATAAATTTTTGTTTTCCATTTAGTTTAAAAAAAGCTCAATGCTCTTATTAATTCCTAACAAGAACCTAAGTGATAAAACTATATACTTGCGGGTATATTAGTAAGTTTAAGTAATTAATAGAATCGAGAGATTTATTGTTACTGGAAAGTTTTTGAACTAAGCCTAAGGTTTTGAAATACTTTTTGTGACCTCGTTAAAACCGTAAAAGTAATCAAAATCTTTTGGGGAATAAACAAGGGATTTTCACAAAACGATAATGGGCTTTTTCTAAGGATTAAGCAGCGCTTTCCATAGGTTAGGTACATTAATAGGATTCCAAGAGGAACATATTAATTAGCTTAAGGAAAATCCGCCTTGGAAAACTTAATTTGATTCTTATTTATGAAAAGTTAAAATTCATTAACATAAAATAGAGTCTTGATCTCCTGAAATCCCAAGATACTCTCAACTCTGATTTTTAAGTGTCAAGTAAATTTTGCTTCTAAATTTATTTTTAATTTGTGCTTTATTTTACAAAAACATTAAAAATCGATTGTGTAGATAATTAAATTTCAATATGCTGGTACTTTGAACACAGTCCCTGTGGAGAACGATAATCTTTTATATTACGCGACATAACCCGTGCGCTTGCAGGCCCTGTCAAGTTTTTGACGCTGTTGCCGGGGACTGTTGTCCCTCAAATATCGGCAATATTGAAATTCGATTAGATCATACTTGTTAATATTTTTTTTTGTTTTGTTTGTTTCTTTTTATATTTTTCTTTAATTTTATTCTGTTTGTTACTTTGTATTTTGTTCTTTATTTTGTGTATCTGTTGTTGTTTTATTTTTGTAATTGTTTGTTTTATTTATCATTTACTTTCTTTTTTATACGACGAAGCCGTAGTGTCGATCTAAACTTAGGATTTGACCCTGAGATAGAACGTACCCTTAGAGCTTTAAGAAAACAACAAAAACAACAAAAACAACAAAAAGAAAAACAAATGGCAGACCAAAACAGAGCCTTAAGAGATTTTACCGCTCCAAGTACAAATGGAAGAGGATCTAGCATCCTTAGACCCACAGTGGAGGCTAACAATTTTGAATTGAAGCCTTCACTACTCTTTATGGTTCAACAGAACCAATTCGGAGGATTACCCTCTGAAGATCCAAATCTTCACCTTCAAATTTTTCTTGAATACTGTGACACCCTGAAGATGAATGAAGCCACCAATGATGCCATTCGCTTAAGACTCTTCCCTTTCTCCTTAAGAGATAAAGCGAGGGCTTGGTTATACTCTCTTCCTGAAGGATCCATCACAACTTGGGAACAATTATCCAGTGCTTTTATCAATAAATGGTACCCAAGGAACAAGACCAATGTGCTGAGAAAACAAATCATAAATTTCTCACAAAAAGATGATGAATCCTTGTATGAAGCCTGGGAAAGATACAAGGAGATGCTAAGAGAATGTCCTCACCATGGGATAGAAAGGTGGTTGACAATCCATATTTTCTATAATGGACTAACTTCCACACAAAAGATCTCTTTAGATGCTACAGCTGGAGGAGCCTTCATGAGTAAAAATGTTGATGAAGCTGAGAACCTGATTGAGGAAATAGCTCAAAACACTCACCAGTGGAACTCTGAGTGAGGATTACCTGCTAAAACACCAGGTAAGTACTCTGTTGATGCTCTTTCCCTACTTTCTGCCAAAGTTGAAGCATTAACATTAAAACTTGATAAAATAGGGTCAACAGGTGCTACTAATATTATTTGTAAAGTTTGTGGTGTTTCAGGACATGGAGCTACAAACTGCCATTTAGCAATGACCCCTAATTAAGAACAAGAAATGCATCAGGTGGATGCTATTAGAAACTATGGTGGAAATTATCAAGGTAACTATAGACCTCCACAAGGTCCACCTGGCTTCCAAAATAGGCCACCTCAATTCCAAGGTAATCAAAGTAACTACAACCCTCAACAAGGACCCTACATTCCACAGAAATCAAAAGTAGAGTCCTTAATGGAGACATTTGTAGCTACTCAACAGAAGCAGAATGATGAGTTCTCCAATGCAATAAAGACCTTAGCTTTAAAAGTGGACTCTCTTGCCACCCATAACAAAATACTAGAGAATTAAATTGCCCAACAAGCCTCTTATTCTCAAAGAGCACCGGGAACATTTCCTGGGAAACCCGAGGCTGGACCTTCCAACCATGCCATGGCTATCACTCTTAGGAGTGGTACTCAATATGATGGTCCAGTTGGCAAGACTGAGGAGAAAAAGAAATTGGATGAGCCTTCATCTCACCCGATGAATAAGGAAGAAAAACCACAAGAAAAGAAAGAAGAGGTTAAGCCATATCAACCTCCTATTCCATTTCCTTAGCGCCTGGCTAGAGCAAAGTTGGACAAACAATTTGGTAAGTTTCTTAATGTTTTAAAGAAATTGTATGTCAATATTCCCTTCATAGATGTTTTGCAGCAAATGCCTATTTATGCGAAGTTCTTGAAGGATATTTTATCCAACAAAAGAAAGCTTGAGGAAGATAGAACTATGGCACTCACTGAGGGGTGCAGTGTAACATCCCGATTTTTAATTAATTACCAAGTGTGGTTAAATTCAGGATTAAGGGTTATGGATTGATTAAGTTAATGGTTAGTTGAAAATAATTGCCCATTTAAGTTAATTATGGAAATATAATAATAATAATAATAATAATAATAATAATAATAATAATAATGCAAGAATGACCCTTATGCCCATGGTGGTTTGGAGGCTATGGCTCTCTCTCTCTCCCTCTCCCTTCATTCACGTTGAGTGTGACATGATGGCTGATGGGACTGCATTTAATGAAAGTGTGACCTTTGATGGAGAGCTGAGCTGATGGCGCTGTGAGATGATAAGCTTCAGTGCAAGTTTCTCCTCTCATTCTCTTTATTTTGTTTGGTGTATATTCGGATGGAAGAGGAAACGCTCCTCCTTCTCTCTAGAACTCGTTAAGGCTTCTACTTCTTCGTCTTCACCTTCGCCTCCTTTATCTTCTTCTTCCACTCACTCCCTGTGTTGGGCCGAGTGGGACGGTGTGGCTGTGAGAGGACAGCTTGTTGTGGTAGAGAGAAACAGGATGGTGCTGTGTGTCTTGGAGGTTGGATCCTCCTCTGTTCTTCCTCTGTTCCTCCTTCTTCTTCTTCTTCCATTATTGGGGCTGTATGAGCCCCGGGTTTTGGAGCCAGCGGCGTGGGGTGCCTCGGTGTTGTGGAAAGGTGGTCTACTGTATAGGCTGTGCTGCTCGTAAGGAAGAAGACACATTTGGGTGATGGAAAGTATGGTGGTCCTCCATGGTGGTGAGGACGGTGCTGTTCGAGTGAGGAAAAGCTTTGGGATGTGCTTTGGTGGCTGCTATTCGAGTGTGGAACAGTGTTGAGTTGTGCTTGGAGGCTTCTCCACTAACTTGGTGGGAGAGCTGCTTTGGAGGAAGCTGTGTTTGGCTCTTCCTTGGGTTGAAAGCCGAGCAGAGTGTTGCTGTGGCTGGGGCCGAGTCGTTCTGTGTGAACGAGTGGCCAAATGGCTGTTGGAATCTTCATTCCAGGTAGGGGGCTGACTTGCATCTTAAATGTATGGTTTATGGATGGGTTCCGGGTGGTTCTGCTTTAATGTTCTTGTGTTTTGTTTGAAATATGTCGATTTATGTGTGGTGATTGATTATTGATGCATACAACACCCGGATATTTGTGATAGTTATTAATTGTGAAATGTTGTGATGATTTCCCGTCTGAGAGATGTATATATATATATGATTGAGAATGCCGAGTGGCTTATGCTGTGAGTCAGCAGATAAGAGTTGGTTGTTATATATATAATGAAATGCATCAGCGTTGGACGCTTAATACCGAGTGGGCAATCAGATGAATACGTGTGTATGTTGAGGATTCAAAGATTAATCCTAATATAATGGAAGACCTCAGAGTTGGACTTGAGGCCATGCTGAGAGCATGAGCATTGGATGCTTAATAGAAGTCCTTGGGTTGGACTCAAGGCAAATGCCGAGTGTATTGGAGTTGGACTCCTAATGAATAAATCGTATGCATCTGATTCACTGACTGGATGAATGCATGTGTATTAACACTGATGCCGAGTACAATACGAGAGCATGGCTGTGGTATATGTTGAGAGTATATGAAATGTGTATAGCCATGCATGACTTGATTAATACCGATCGGGAGATGTTGTGGGAATGTCCATATTGAATGGTAGTGTGTTATTGTTGAATTGAAATGTGTTTCATATATTTGAGGATTGAGAATAATCTGAGTCAGTAATTGTCATTTAATATGTAAAGCTCACCCCCTACACCATTTTTCAGTATGTGTAGGTCGGACTGGGATGATGTGATGGCCTTAAACCCGAGTGTTGGGTATTTATGATGATAAGTGTTGGTGAATGAAAAATATAAAGACAATAAGTATCCGTGTGTATGTTATATGTACATAGGTGTGGTGATATGGGCAACTTACACGGTTTTGATTGAGAAGTGTTGTTAAATTACTTGGTGATGTATTGATGGATAGAATGATGCCAAGTCTATGAATTCCGAGTAGAATATTATGGTGAGAACCCATTCTGATTGGAATATAAGAGGTTTAGATACTTTTTCGAGTAAGTCTTATGTATATGACTCCATATCCGAGTGAGACTCATGTGTATGGGCCTTTTTCTGAGTGGTGGTGGCTTTAGTGATTCTGAGTGAGGCTATGGTGTTTGGCCTCCTTTTCCGAGTGAAGAACACTTAAATGGATTCTGAGAGAAAATCCTTTTGATGAACCTATTCTGTGTAGGCTTTGATGGGAGAATTTCCCGAGTGAGCATGGGCCTAAATATTACCGAGTGAAAAATATGAGTAAACCCGAGTGGGGTAGAGTTTGGGTATTTCCAAGTGGAAATCCGAATGATCCTCTTCCGAGGAAAGAGTTGTTGTAATGGTTTAGATTGGGATATATTCTAAGTGTATGAGATATACATAATCCGAGTGAAAGAGATTCTATATCCGAGTGGTTAGGATCTGAGCAAGTCCGAGTGGGACTTACTTAATGGTTTCCCCGAGTGAATAAGATATCATATGCCGAGTGAATCTGGTTATAATATTCTGAGTGATGAATGATTGTGGAGACCCTCTTCTGAGTGAAGGAAGGTCTATGTGTTTTCTGAGTGGGAGGTGTAAGTTTATGCCGAGTGATAAATGTGAAGTACATTCCCGATTGTTTTGAAGATAAGTACACCGAGTGGTGTTTGATTTGGAAATATTCCAAGTGAGGAAGGTTTATGGATTCCGAGTGGGATAACCCTCATTTACCGAGTGGATTGTATATGTGAGACCCTTGTGGATAAAAATAAATGACTAAGTATAATATGTTGGGTCAATCCCGAGTGAATGGAACTCTGGATTCCGAGTGTTGGGAAATACCGAGTGTGTTACTCGCCTCAGCGAACAAGGCAATCGCTCCAGCAAGTGTGTGTGCTTTGGAAGGCTTTTAGGTTGGCTTTGCTTAAGCGAATGGCTGTCGCCCGAGCGAGTTGGGCTGTCTCGCTCAAGCGGAATCGGATCTCGCTTGAGCGAGGGAACGTTTTATGGGCTTGTTCACATTGTGTTTTCCGCTGGGCCTTCTTGTGAAGGGTTTTTCCCTTTCTTTGGTCGGCTTTTTGCCTCTCTACCCTTGCGCTGGTTCTAATTTACTCCAACCATTATTTTGGGAAAATTATGAATGTTTTGTAAACTCTAATTTTTGGGAAAATTTTTCCCTGTTTTGGGTTTTAATTTGTTTAATTAAATTAGGGTGTTCTATGCAGCGCTCTAATTCAGAAGAAAATGCCTCCAAAACTTCATGATCTAGGTAGCTTTTCTATTCGTTGTATGATTGGTGGCGTAGCTATAGATAGAGCATTGTGTGATTTAAAAGCTAGTGTAAGCTTAATGCCATTATCTATTGCTGAAAAGATAGGATTGGGAGAGCCAAAACCTGCTAGGATATCTTTACAATTGACTGATAGATCTGTAAAATATCCTGTAGGAATTTCAGAGGATGTTCTTATTAAGATAGGAAATTTTTTTATACCTGCTGACTTTGTTGTGCTTGAAATGGACGAAGATTCTTTGATTCCTATTATTTTAGGCAGACCATTTTTAGTAACTGCAGGTACTGTGATCGATGTCAAGAATGGTAAGTTGTCTCTAACTGTTGGAGACCAAAAGGTTGATTTTAACTTGAAAAATGTTTTAGAAAAACTTTTTAATGATATTTGCTGTGGAATTGAAATTGTTGACCAAGTGGTGAAGGATGAAACTCGTCTTAATGACCCACTTGAATCTATTTTTCTGAATAAGTTTGTAGGAACATCAAAAAGCAGTGAAGGTAACATACCACTGAGACATGACACTGAGGTCATGGTGAGCCCAAATGTTGAAATTAAATCTTTACCTTCCATACTAAGGTATGAGTTTCTAGGCCCTAATCGATTCTTGACTATGATTGAGGGATAGAGTCTGGCTGAAGATGTTAAACTTAGCACTTGTGGGGAGGTAACCCCATGTCTTTATTTTTATCTTTAAATAAAAAACAACAACTATGTCAAATCCTGGTTTGGGGTTACTAGAGGTAAGTTTTCTTATCCTTTTATCATCCATTTTAACATTGAGGACAATGTCAAATTCTGGTTTGGGGTGGTAGATAAGAAAACTTAACTATTTTGTCTACGTTGTGTGATTGTTATATTTTTCATGCATGTGTGTTTTCCTTGCTTTGTTTGTAATCTTGTAATCTACCATGATTGCAGGATAAATTTACTTTGAACACAAGGCTAAAGTATCTAAGGACCCCAAAATTTTGAGTAAAATTTTCAAATTTTAATTATTTAAATGCCAAATCAATGTCTAAATGAACTTTATGTGATTAAAATTTTCTTCGAAAAGACTTTCCATAGTGAGACTTGAGCCAAAATGGGTTATTTATCAAACAAATTTTCAAAACCCATATCTTCTTGATTGAGTGAATCTCATAGTCATTAATATTCTAGAACTTGTTTTTCAACCAATTCAAAATGGTTTTTGATTATATGTCTTAGGATGATAAAGGCACATTAGGCCTTATTCTTAAGCCTCAGAATTTTTGCATAATTTGACCCCTAGTTGCCCCTTTTGAGCCTAAAAGTGAAAATTTTTTTTGAAGCCTTTCATTGACTGATATTCTCTTAATGGTGAAAAAGTTAGAAATTTAGTGGAGCAAAGAAATAAAAAAGGACTTAAGAAAAATATGTATGGGATGCAAAGAAAAGCAAGAAAAAAGAAAAGAAAATCAAAATGATGATATTGAATGAATTCCAAAAAGTTGATAAAAGTTCAAAAATTTGCTCTATTAAATTTATGATGGTAATTTGAATCATTCATGACTGTTAAAGCCCTTTTGTATTCCATTTTTCTTGAAATTCCTTCCTTGACATTACAACCCAAGACCACGTTACAACCTTTGAAAGACCTTTAGACTTTGACATATTTTCTATCTAAACTGTGGAGTTTCTGGTTTATTAACAAGCTTATGGTAATATTTTTTGACTATGATGATCTGAGTGATACACAAACCATAAAACACTTTGAGTGAAAATTGAGAGGAGAGTATCCTCTGTCTTGATAATGAAAATTGATTCATATAAGATAATTAATATTGGCATTTGAATAAATCTTTTTCTCTATTTTGGATTCCTTAGTTTACTGAGCTTAGTGTTTTCTGTATCTTATCATGTGAATATGGTAATTGCTTGAGGACAAGCAATGTTTTGGTTTGGGGTATTTTGATAAGTGCTTTATAACACAATAAATTAGATCTAGTTTGCTTAGGATTTTAATCATTATGCACTGTATTTCCTTTATTTATTGTGATTTTTGCTTTATTTCCACTATATTCTACTTGGGTATGTTATTTTGTAGAAATTAAGGTAATAAAAGGGTCAATAACAAGAGAAAAATGACCATAAAATGATAAAGAAACAAGAAGAATAAGCCCAAGTGGAAAGAATTCTCTGAATTCTGACTCAAAATGATGAAATCTGAGTAGGATGACTCAGAAATGAACAAATCTGAGTAGGATGACTCAGAATGGAGCATTGCCGAGTGGAATACTTTCCAGTTGGAGGTAAATCCGAGTGGAAGATTCCCTATTAAAGCCATTCCGAGTGAAAAATGGCTGACCTTGAAGGAATATGTCTCGGTTGGAGGTGAATCCGAGTGGAAGCTGTCTGACTGCAACCACTCTGAGTGAAAAAGACACTGACTTTGAATAAATACCGCCCAAAGCTATTGTCTGAGTGAAGGAATGCTGACTGAAGTAGGTCTGATTTGGGAACAACTGCTTCTTCTGGGAAAAATTACCTCCGAGTGGAAGACTCCCGAGTGAGTTGATTTCGAATGAAAGAAAATCTGAACTTCAAAGAATAATTATCAGGCAAAGCCTTTCCGAGTAGTGAGTTTCGGAGAAAGTGTCTTATCAAGCAAGGAAAGATCCGACAGGGAATGAATCACTTTCGGGCAGACTCTCAAAGTTTCACACTAAGCCCGAGTGAGATGTTTCCAAGGAAGACTTCCGAGTGAGTTGGGGCAGAAAGTTGTATTTCTGAACAAAGCAAAGCTCGGACATGGGAAGAGCTTCTATCGGCCAGATTCTAGACTCTCTCAAAGTTCCAAATTTCTGAGTGAAAGGCAAAGCCGACTCCCGAGTAAAAATAACTGAATGGGATGATTGACGGTTGAGGCAATTTCGAGTGAGAAGCAAGTCAGACTTCCGAGTGAATGTGTCCGAGTGGATCATTTCAAGGAGTGAAGAAAAGGGTCGACTGAATTACTCCTAAGTAAAATCCGAGCAAGGTCTCTCTGAGTGGTTCATTTCTAGATACATAGCCGAGTGAAACATTTCAATCGGTTCCGAGTGAATCTTCAATCAGTTCCAAGTGAGTTACTTTTCAATCGGTTCCAAATGAATGTTTCAATCAGAATTGCTTTGCTCGTCCAGCTCTCTTCACAACCACAACACTGACTCCATCCAATTGCACACCGGCTCCTCTCAACACTGTCCAGCAAAGCAACACCGAATGAACAATGCTCCTGATGAATGCCACTCGGTCTTTTGTGTACGAAGAGCACCTTTTCCACTCGGATTATTTCCCACTATGGGTGGATACCGACTGAGGCACTAAATCCGAGTCAGAAGGAGAAAGCCAACTCCATATTTCCACCGATTGCCCATGCTGACTTGGATTTCCACTATCCAAGTGGATCCTTGACTTATGAGGGGGCGGCTGACAACAAAACAAAAGAGCTAGCCGCCGCTCCCTATAGTTGTCACCATCCAAGTTGTTTCACCACACCATCCAGGCTGTATCCAAGTTGTGATGTTGATCTCGTAGGGCGGCTAACAAGAAGACAAAGAGAAGTCCCACTAGCCACCGTTCCCCATGACTAAAGACGTCCAGAGTTCTATAAATATAGGGGGAGAGCGTCGCCTATATCAAGTTCACATCTGATCAGCTTCATTCCATTTTCTTTTTTCCTTTCTCTTTCATTTTCTTCTTCATTCCTTTTCTTTTCTTTTTCCTTCCTTTTTTTCTCTTCCGTTTTCTTTCTCTGTTTCTTCTCTTTCTCTTTTTATTTTCTTTCTCTTTCTTTTTTTTTTCTGTCCTGTTTCTTTTTTATTTATTTTCTTTTTCTTTTCTTTTTCTTTCTGTTTTGTAAGAGTTGTGAGGGTTGTGAAATTGAGTATTCCAATTTGTAATTGGTGGAGGAATATTGCAACAAGGAAATACAGTGGTAAAATTATTCTGAGCTTTTGGAGAAACCCGTAAGTCTTTATTTTTACCATGTCTTGTATGTTTTATTTTTCCATCATATATTTGAATTTGAATTATTTCATGAGTAACTAAATTAATTATCTTGGGATGAAGGGGGTATGATAATATTTTATAATAATGTTATTTTGACTTGGAATTAAATAAATTTCTGTTTTCCGTTTAGTTTAAAAAATGCTCAATGCTCTTAGTAATTCCTAACAAGAACTTAAGTGATAAAACTGTATACTTGCGGGTATATTAGTAAGTTTAAGTAATTAATAGAATCGAGAGATTTATTGTTATTGGAAAGTTTTTGAACTAAGCCTAAGGTTTTGAAATACTTTTTGTGACCTCGGTAAAACCGTGAAAGTAATCAAAATCTTTTGGGGAATAAACAAGGGATTTTCACAAAACGATAATGGGCCTTTTCTAAGGATTAAGCAACACTTTCCATAGGTTAGGTACATTAATAGGATTCCGAGAGGAACATATTAATTAGCTTAAGGAAAATCCGCCTTGGAAAACTTAATTTGATTCTTATTTATGAAAAGTTAAAATTCATTAACATAAAATAGAGTCTTGATCTCCCGAAATCCCTAGATACTCTCAACTCTGATTTTTAATTGTCAAGTAAATTTTGCTTCTAAATTTATTTTTAATTTGTGCTTTATTTTACAAAAACATTAAAAATCAATTGTGTGGATAATTAAATTTCAATATGCTGGTACTTTGAACACAGTCCCTGTGGAGAACGATAATCTTTTATATTACGCAACATAACCCGTGCGCTTGCGGGCCCTGTCAATCTACAACGTGGCTTTCGGTGGGAGGGGGGTTTGACTGATGAGATTAGGAGGATCTTTATCGTAAAGACCTCCAAAATCATCAAGAGTACCCTCTGGAAGATGAGGGCAAAGACGGAGCGCCCCCGTTGGATCCCCGAGCCCCACTAGGATGGCATGCTGCAGAAGTGGGGAGGTGTCCTGTTCCAGTAGGCCAGTTCCCGGAACAAGGCAAACAGGCAGGTTGATGCTGGAGCCTACGTCTACACTAGGGGCTCTATCTCAGTTATTGAGCACAAAAAGAGATTTGTAAGTATATTTTCTTAAATGTATTTATTGTTACAATGACTTGAAAGCTTTTTCACTATCAAATTTAATATGTTGTAAATTGCAGGAGCAGAAAGAGCACCGCGAGCCTATTCGAGGTAATGCAAATCACCAAGAAGAACAAGGTTGGTAACTGGGTTAACCAGAAGACCACCGACATGGCGGTACTTTATTAAACTTACAACTATTTTTTTTAATTTTTTTATACATTAGCATATACTAACATAATTGATTTTTCTAAACATATGCAGGAGATGTATTAGGCCATGCGTGCCGAGAAGGAGGCCGAGCTGGCCTCTTAGACTCCTAACAGGGAGGCATCTCCCACTCTTTCTTCTACCGATGATAATGCCATCTATTTAGAGGCTGTCGGAGGTGTAAACCAGAAGGGGGAGGTGTCTAGCCTCGTTGGGGTTGGCACCCAGATAGCCAGGATTGAGAAGGCCCCACCCTCTTCCTCTATGTTGCCAGTAGATGTTGTTTAGGTCATTCAGAACTTGAACAACAAACTCGTAGAGGAGCGTAGATAGAGGCAGCTGGCAGATGAGTGAGCTCAACAGGATCGAGAGGACACTCGTCGGCTGATGGCTCTACAGGAGGCTCTGATACGCTGGTTATTGGAATAGTTACTGGCTGGACCTGGCGACGGAGCCTCTACTTCCAGACCACCACCCTAGGATCCCCCCCAGTTGACTCTTAGTTTATTGATTATTTTTTTAGTGTTACATATTTTTGTATTTATTTTTTTATTGTTACACTTTTTTGTATTTATTTATTTTATTGTTTGAGTTATAAATATTATCATGGTTTACTATATTTTATATTACATTGTGTTTGATGATGTTATATTTTTTCTTTATTAATCATGTTTATTACCAATTATTAAAAGTATTACAAAAAAATTATCATATATATAAATATTTAACGAAACTTTATAAAAGAACCTTGAATCATCAAATTTAAAAAAGAATTAAAAAAACTTTAATATTAGTGACGGCTAAAGGAGTCGCTACAATGTAAATATATTAGCGACGGATAGTCACTGTCGCTAAACTTGTGAGTATTTAGCTACGATAAACCTCGTTGCTAAGCTTGTGCCTATTTAACTATGATAAACCCCGTCGCTAAGCTTGTGCATATTTAGCTATGAACAAGTACCGTCGCTAACACTGTCTCTATATAGTTACGACCAAGATCGTTGCTAACGTTGTCGCTATTTAGCAACGATAGACCCTGTCGCTAAGCTTGTACCTATTTAGCTACGAACAAGTGTCGTCGCTAACACTGTCTCTATGTAGCTACGACTAAGACCGTTGCTAACATTGTCCCTATTTTAGCTACGACATCAGCGATGGTGGTTTAAAAAGGAAACAATGACTACCATTTTCCCGTTGTTAATCTTGGCCTGTTAGCTACGAAACTAGCTACGGGATTGTGACCGATTCATCACTAACCTAGCGACCTACCTTTTCGCATCGATGATTCAGTGACAGGGTTAGGCCATCACTAAGTTGGCCACGTTCTTTTAGCCCATCATTGAGATGTTAGCCACCAAGGATGGAGCGACGGTATTTTGCCATAGCAAAGGTCGTCGCTAATACACGTAGTGATAAAGTTTTATCTGTTAGCGACGGGTTTTGTTCGTCGCTATTCCATCTTTTTTTGGTAGTGATAGGTTATGTAAGATGACTCACTTCATTCATTGTCACAAAGTGGATGATGCTAGTCATATTGCTAAACTATTTTTTGAAGAAATTGTAAGACTTCATGGTGTTTCTAAAACTATAATTTTTGATAGGGACACTAAATTCCTAAGCCATTTTTGAAAAACATTATGGTCAAGGATAGGAACGAAGCTTCTATTTTCTACCACTTGTCATCCTCAAACGGATGGCCAAACAGAACAGGACCCTTTCTCAATTACTTAGGGTCTTAGTAAATAAAAATGTTAAATCATGGGATGGGTGCTTGCCACACATTGAATTTGCTTATAATGAGGTACAACACTCCACCATTAAGCATAGTCTTTTTGAAGTTGTTTATGGTTTTAACCCTCTAACTCCTTTGGATCTTTCACCCATTGATGTTTCTGATTCTATCCTTCACATGGATGGAGAGGCAAAGGCCAAATTTATAAAAGATTTTCATGAGAAGGTTAAAAACTAAATTCAATCTAAGAATGAACACTATGCTCATTGTGCCAATAAGAGAAGAAAGGAAGTTACCTTTCAGGTTAGAGATTGGGTTTGGTTACATCTTAGAAAAGAAAGGTTGTGACATTTAAGAAAATCCAAACTCAACCCAAGGGGTGATAGTCCTTTCCAAATTCTTAAAAAGATGGGAAATAATGCCTATGTCCTTGATTTACCTGGTGAATATGATGTGAGTGCTTCTTTTAATGTGTCTGACTTATCTTCCTTTGACATAGATGAAGAGGATAATGCTTCAGATTTAAGGACAAATCCTTTCGAGGAAGGGGAGCATAATGAGGACACAACATGGGAGGATCCCCACACATCTTTGGATAAAGGATTAGAGGCTTACAAGGGTCCCTTAACAAGGGCCAAGTCCAAGAAGTGTAAAGAGACCATTCACAAAGCCCTATCTTCCTTCCTTACTCAGCTTAGTGGGCCTAAGCCCAATGAAGACACTTTGAGGATCTATTTGTACTCATCATGTAATATAGTTCATAAATAGATTTTCTAGTGATTTAGGTTTTATTTGGACCTTTATAGGTCAATTTGATCACTATTGGGCCATGTACTCTCATTTAGGCCATGTATAGGCCATCTTCTTCTCTTTTTCCTTGAATGGGCCTAGGATCCATCATGGAGGCCTATTTTAAGCACCTTGGCCGAATTACTCATATGGCTATATAAAGGTGTCTACTCTTTGTAAAATGGATATAAGATTCATTTTGAGAAATACAAACACCTTGTCTGAATTTTTAGTGAGAGATTCTCCTCCTCTCTAATCTAAAGAGACTTTAGCAAGCTCTTATCCGAGGGGTCCTCTCCCTTCTTGGTGGCGAGTAGAGTTATCTTCCCCCTTGGGATATGGCCTCTAAAACACTTTATCCAATTTATTTTTCCATCTCCTTCCACTTTCATCCTTTCCCTTCCATCTTTTCCTTTCATTTTCCCTTTGATTCCATTCAGTTTTATGTCTATTTCTCGTGTCTTTGTCTCGGCCAAGCATTGGAAACTTTAAGCAAGGCTCCTTAAAGGCTAAGGAAGAGGAGAAAAGATCCTAGATCCATCCCTAGGAAGATCTCCATCAAGGTCATCCTACATCACTAAATGTCTATTTTGAATTTATTTGAAAGGGATCTTTGTATTGCTTGCAATATTTACTCTCAATTTTAATTTATAATCCTCATTTATTAATTCCTTAAAATTTAGAATTTGAGGATGTTACAATTAGAAATAATATAATATTTTATAAATAATGTAGAATAATATAGTAATTGATCGCTTGATATCTATATTTGTATCATAAGACTCATACTCGTATTTAGTCAGTAATATACGATATATGTAAGTCCCCCCGAGTAAAAAGACCATAACCCTTGACAACACATGATTGTTATCTTTTCTTATTATAATTTAACAAAAGTACTATTATTATTCATTTGTCTAGTATGAGGGATACAAAACAGGACCTTAAACTCAAACATCACATCCATTACCACTAGACTACATGTCACTTTCATGATGTAATTGTTTATATTTGTATATAAAGGTAAACTTTTTCAATATCTTTTAAAACTATATTTAATTTAATTTAATTATATTCATAAAATATTTAAAGGTATATTTAATTTAATTATTGTTAATAAAATATTTAAAAATAGATTTAATGTAATTATTGTTAATAAAATATTTAAAAATATATTTAAGTTAATTATGAATAATAAAATATTTAAAGGTATATTTAATTTAATTATTATTAATAAAATATTTAAAAATATATTTAATTTAATTATTGTTAATAAAATATTTAAAAATATATTTAATTTAATAATAGTTAAATTATAATTTTAAATATTTTATTTACAATAATTACACTAAATATATTTTATATATTTTATTAAAAATAATAAAATTAAATACACCTTTAAATATTTTATTAACAGTATTGTTAATAAAATATTTAAAAATATATTTAATTTAATTATTGTTAATAAAATATTAAAAGGTATATTTAATTTAATTATTATTAATAAAATATCTAAAAATATATTTAGTTTATTTATTGTTAAATTATATTTTTAAATTTTTATTAATAATAATTAAATTAAATATATTTTTAAATATTTTATTAACAATTAAATT
Source organism: Clitoria ternatea (assembly GCA_037962975.1). NCBI lineage: Eukaryota > Viridiplantae > Streptophyta > Magnoliopsida > Fabales > Fabaceae > Clitoria > Clitoria ternatea. The sequence goes on from CM075670.1 coordinate 161,105,900, forward strand.
TTTTTAACAATATTGTTAATAAAATATTTAAGAATATAATTTAACAATAGTTAAATTAAATATATTTTTAGATATTTACTAAGTTGACGTGTTTTAAAAAGTTTGGGGACCTCATTGAAACAAAAAATAATAGGGGACGAAACTGATAAAAACTTAAGAGATATAAGACCAAAAAGTATAGTTACCCTAAAAAAATATATACAGAAATTTGTCACAGTCATACAAAATTTCTATTAATAATTTTTGTTTCTTAAGTTACATATACAAAAGTCAAAGTAAAAGATGAAATACAATGAAATGAAGACGTTAGGATTAAACTTGACCTATTCAGCTTATGTTCATATAATTAATTGGTTCATTTACATAATCGATCGAGTTATTGAAACGCAATTCACCTTACTTAATCCCTCGGATTTAGGATTCTAAATCCAATCCTCAATCCAAGATCCCTCTAATGATTAATGATGGAATTTACATTAGGTAATTTAATCTCAAAACTGTTTGAACGTATCAAACACACACATGAATCATTCTTTTGTTTGAAACATGAATTAAGATGAAAATATTGAATTTCTAACAATGAATGATTACATAAATAAAACCAAAATATTTACAGAAACAAGAACTTACAAAGGTTGTTCAATCCTAACTTGAAAAAGGAAATCAACCATACATGATTACAAGTGAATACAAGGGAAATTTTGTAAGAAATCAAGATGAAAGTGAAAATGTTTCAAGCAAGATGATAAAAAATCTTTCACCCATATCGTCCTTTGTTTTTTCTCTATTTTCCACCTTTTGCTTTATTTTTTTGGGCCCTATTTTCTGGTCTAACAATAGAGTGGTTCCAAAGCTACATCGAGTGGCTCACCTAGGTGAGGATGGCTTACCTAGGTGAATGGCTCGCCTAGGCAAATGACTCCTTGTAACATCCTAAAATTAAGATTTATTTGGCAAATCAAGAATTAAAGAGAAATAAAATGAAAATGAGGGATTAGTTGAACAAATTCAAAAATAATGAACGCGTCCCTAAATCATTTGAATTAAAAATCTCTTCTCCTTTCTTCTATTTTCATTTTCATTGGCAATAGAGAGTGAAAACCTTACTTCTACTTTTTTTCTCTCTTTCAATTAGCATCATTGTCTTCCTCCTTCATCACTTTCCTCTCAAATACATCAAATTGAAGTGGAAATCAATCTCCCTCTCCTTTCCCTTTCTCTAATTTAAGTCTCAAAGAGTTTCAGAGGTTTTTAGAGTTCAAGGTTGTTTACAATCAAGTATCGGAGATCGTCGGAGTTTTTTGGAAGTTGTTTGAACTTGGGAAATAGAGATTGAAGTTGTGATTTGTGGGTTACAAGCGTTTGATCAAGTGAGGAGTTTCTAGGATTCTCTATTTAAGGTAGGGGGAGCTTTTACATATTAAATACATGGTTTACAGATGAATTTGAGGTATATTTATATATAGAATTATGAATGATGTGTTTTATGCACTATGATGAATACGATGTTTGCCATCTATGTGAATCTGAAATATTCCATAAGATGTAAAACATGTTTCGAAATTCATTGAATTATATAAATGTATGAGAACTTTATGTTATGTGAAATATAAGTTATCTCATGGAATGGTACTTCTGCATAAGATACTTGAATAAACATAATTATGTTTGAATTTAGCATAAGATGCTTGAATTGTGAAGTACATGATATTTGAATAGCATAAAATGCTTATGAGATCATTTGATAAATTGAAATGAAATGTTGTAAGCATAAAAGTGTGGGACGCTTATTTATTAAATTGAAATTGATAATATTTAAATGGATGAAATGTTATATGTATGTATAAAAGACCTTGGGTGAGACTCAAGGCAAACCTCTTGAGTGAGACTCGGGGTTAGCCCGTAACACTACCATTGTCGCTGAGAGTGATTATGTTACGTGAAAGGGCAAATGGTTTGGTACCAGTAAAACGGTCGGATCAGCTGAGAGCTGAGTATATGGCTGAAAGCCAGTGTTGCAACGTAAAGTTTAATGATGATTACTTGGATCCAAATGAATAAGAATTGTATGAGCACTTGTGTATGCCATTAAGAAACATGATGATAAGAATTAGTAAATAACATAATTATGGTAGTTCATGCTTTGTAGAATATTATACCTCATTGTATGATAGAGAATAGGATAATTGAATCAGAGCTATAGCTGTCATTTATTGTGTATGATGCTCACCCCTATTGGTGGTTATCTTTACAATGGATTTCAGACGTAGCGGAGATTGATGAGAGATCAGTCAGTTTAAGATGGAGCATTATGTATATATACTTGTACATGATGCACATAGTAGTTTGTAGTAGCCTTGGCCGGCTCCTATGTACACCTATTTTGCTATATGTATATGTTTGTGTATATGAAAATGCTTAGTGGAATAGGTAATTGTTAGCTTCACTTGGAAGCTTAGAATCCTTTTTAGCATATACTTGTTGTTGTGATGAAGGATGATGTTATTTGATGATGTTAGAGAGTGGAGACCATGGATGGTCCCACCATTTACATATGAACTTGACATGTCCAGGAACTGTGAATCCATATGAGATGTTATGTTGATGCATGAATGTCCAGGAACTGCCCTTGAATGAAAAATAACAGTGGTTGTGTGATAAGTTCATGAATGTATGACTGTTATTTAGTTTTTCATGTATAATTGAGCAATTTAGATAGTCAAATTGCAAATTATAAGGTATGAATGACATAGAACAGTTTTAATAGCACCTAGGCATGATTTGTGACTTGTAGAAACTAGAATGAATCAATTTGATTGAAAATTTCCCTCTCAGTAGCTCAAAATACCTTAAAATAAGTTAATCACATTTTTACACATAATTTCCTTGTTTCTAGGTATTTTTGAGTGCGGCTAGTTACTAGGCGTCACAAATGATGTAATCTAGCTTGTGTTAAATTTTGGTGATCATTGGATTTAAAATGATAGAGATAGGGTGGCTAGAAGTTGGTAAATTTACATTTTCTGTTGTTTTTGCTGAATAACTGATAAACAGCAAGTAGGAATCGATTCCCCAAATGCATGAATCGATTCCCACCACTGTTTCATGTGTATTTGGGCAAATTTAAAGGCATAAATCGATTCCCAGTGGAGGTGAATCGATTCCTCCCCTATTTCACCTCTGCTTCTACAAAAATCCACCTAGGAATCGATTCCCACTATGATGAGGAGATTCCCAGCTCCCTTCTAAGCATCTGAATCGATTCCCAGGGGGAGTAAATTGAGTCCTCCCCCTGTTGGCACTCTGTTTATGCAATTTTTCATATATGAATCGATTTATGCCATTTCTGAATCGATTCATGCCTCTATTCCATTAAAAATTTCCATGCTTTACTATTTAATGGTAACATAGACCCAGGCACCAATACTTCTTGATATTAAAATGTATTTACCATATTTTAGTAATTAAATCAAGTGCTTTTAAATCCTAACTCCAAATTTGGATTTAATTGCGAAAACGTTTCTTGTATTTTTGGGTTTGTTATTATAAAATTAGGATGTTTTATTTTGGTATTAGACCAGACTTGAAAAAGTCTAAGGCTAAGGTTAATCTGCTAAATGCTATGAATTGAGTAAAATTGCATGAAAATTGTTAAATATTGAATTAGTTGAGGAGATCAACTATGAATAAATTGTATTCTTATCCATGAAAGGTACTAAAGTGTGGTTATTATTTTTAGGATAAGAAATGGCTAATCGTTAGGGTATGGATGCCATGGCTGCTGTGTTTCAGTGCTTTACTAATATTTTAAAGAGGCAGAATCAGCCTCAACTTGTAGATAATCATAGTCTGGATTGCTTCTTGAAGTGTAAACCCACTGAATTTCATGGAGGCTTTCATCCTGATAAAGCTTATACATAGATTCAAAACTTAGAGAGGATCTTTGGTAGCTTGTTGTGCATTGAGGCAGAAAAAGTTGAATATGTTATGTTTATACTTTGAAATGAAGCTGAGAATTGGTGGAAGATTGCTAAAGCCAGAATGATAGCCATTGGAACTCAATTAATCTGGGAGAACTTCAAGGCATTATTTCTTGAAAAATATTTTCCTGATACTATAAGAAGCAGAAAGGAACTGGAATTCATGGAACTCAGACAGGGTAATATGAGTGTTAAAGAGTATGCAGCTAAATTTAAAGAACTCTATTTATTTTGTCCTCTTTTTCAGCAACCTAGGACTGAAGGTTCTAAATGCATTAAATTTGAAAGCGGTATGAGACCTGAGATAAAAAACGTATTCAGGCATCAAGAAATCAGAAGTTTTTCTATTCTTATGAATAAATGCAAGTTCTACGAAGAAGATGACAAGGCTTATACTGGATCAAGCAGTAAACCAGATGTTTCTTCAAGGTTGTAGCCTACTAATTTTAAAAAGCAAGGAAAGTTTAACAGAGGTGGATTATCCTCTAAATCTAGAGGCAGAGGTACTTCTAGTAATTGTTTTATTGGTCGTCCAAGGGACAACAAATGTTTCAGATATAGTGGTGACCACTTTGCTAAAAACTATGATAAAGAAGAAGAGGTTACTTATTATCATTGTAATGAGAAAGGGCATATCCGCCCTAACTGTCCTCAATTACATCAAGTGGATGCTAATCCTAATGGTCACCGTGGAGGATTCCAGGGACGAGGCCGTAGAAATGGTGACTATGGTGGCCGAGGCAATGGTGGATGTGGTAATGCTATGATTCCTAAAAATTACCGTGGTGGAACTTCTAATCCACCAGCTGCAGGTAAAGTTTATGCCATTATTGCTGAGGATGCTGTTCAGGCTAATGATCTGGTTCAGAGTAAGGGTTTACTTGGTGACTCTATTCTTGATATTGTGTTTGATTCTGGAGCAACTCATTCTTTTATTGTTGATGATTGTGTGAGGCGTTTGAGACTGCCTGTTATTGATATGAAATAGACCTTGGATGTAACTAACCCAACTGGTATAAAACTATAGACTTCTATGATGTGTAAAAATGTATCCTTCACTTTGGATGTTAGGAATTTTATGACTGACTTGATATATCTACCCTTGAGGGGTCTTGATATAGTACTTGGTATGGATTGGCTATCAGCCAATAAAGTCCTAGTTGATTGTCAGAACTGGCAAGTGATCTTTCCAAATCGGAATGCCGAAGATGACACAGTCCAAGGTATATCCCAGTTGCTTATGTTATTTTGTTTGATTGATGGAAAGAGTGGGTCTAGAGTACTTGATATCCCTGTTGTATATAACTTTTCTGAGGTCTTTCCAGAGGATGTACCTGGTGTTCCTCCTAAAAAGGAGATTGAATTCTCTATTGATCTTATTCCTGGAGCTGAACCAATCTTCAGTGCTGCCTATAGGATATTTTTTGTTGAGTTGGCAGAATTAAAGAAACAAGTTGATGAATTGCTTAAGAAACAGTTTATCCGCCTTAGTATATCACCGTGGGGTGCTCCGGTGTTACTTGTTAAAAATAAAAATGGCAATATATAGTTATGTGTTGATTACCGGCAGTTGAATAAGCTTACAATAAAGAACAAATATTTGTTATCGAGGGTTGATGATTTGATTGATCAATTGTGGGGTGCTTTAGTCTTTTCAAAGATTGATTTGCGATCCGGATATGGACACTATGACTATGTGGTAATGTTGTTTGGTGTGACCGACACTCTTGCTGTGTTCATGAATTATATGAACAACATCTTTAATCCATACTTAGATCGATTAGTGGTTATCTTTATTGATGATATCTTGATTTATTCGAAGTCTCATAAGGAGCATGAAGAACATCTTCATTTGGTACTCCAAGTATTAAAAGAAAAGTAGTTTTTGGATGGATAAGATACAGTTTCTAGGTCATGTTATCTCTAGTGAAAGTGTTTCTATTGATCCTTCCAAAGTAGAAGCTGTTATGGCTTGGGAGAGGCCTAAATCAGTTACTGAGGTCAGGAGTTTTATGGGTTTAGCTAGTTATTATAGGAGATTTATTGAGGGATTCTCTAAAATTGCACTGCCACTAACTAAGCTAACCCGAAAGAATGTTCCTTTTGAGTGGTAACCTACATGTGAGAAAAGTTTCTAGGAGTTAAAGACTAGATTGACTTCTACCCCTGTGTTGACATTACCTAATTTACAGGAAATTTTCATGGTGTATTGTGATGCATCAAGGTTGGGCCTTGGGTGTGTATTGATGTAAAATGGTAAAGTAATCACTTATGCTTCTCGATAGCTGCGACCGCATGAATAGAACTATCCTATTCATGATCTGGAACTTGCAGTTGTGGTCTTTGCACTGAAAATTTGGAGACATTACCTTTATGATTCCAAATTTGAAGTGTATAGTGATCACAAAAGTTTAAAGTATATGTTTGATCAGAAGGAACTGAATATGAGGTAAAGAAGATGGATTGAGTTTCTAAAAGATTATGATTTTGATTTAAGATACCATCCAGGAAAGGCGAATATTGTAGTTAATGCCTTAAGCCGGAAATCCATTCATATGGCAGTGATGATGGTTAAAGAGATAGAGCTACTTGAGCAATTCAGAGATATGAATCTGCATGTGAATGTTTCCTTGCCTGAAAATGTGATTCTTGGTACTTTGAAGATAGCCAATGAGTTTTTGAAGCTTGTATATATATAGTAGATGTCTGATGCTTACCTAGCTGAGTTGAAAGAGACTCAGGCGAGTGGTAAGGACCTGTTTATAATGGAAGGTTTAGATGGGATTTGGCGGGTGAAAGGCCAAGTTTATGTGCCTGATTCTGGTGATTTGAGAAAGATGGTACTCAATGAAGCACATAAAAGTATGTTGAGTATCCATCCAGGTACTACAAAGATGTACCATGATCTGAAGTTGCATTTTTGGTGGCCTAGATTGAAAAGAGATATGGTTGATTAGGTAGCCCATTGTATTATTTTTCAAAACAGAAAGGTTGAACATCAAAAGCCATCTGGTGGTTTGCAGCCTCTTGAGTTTCTTGTATGGAAATAGGATGCTATAGCCATGGATTTCGTTGTGGGATTACCCAGGACTCGTAGTGGTCATGATGCTATCTGGGTTATTGTGGATCGATTGACAAAGTCTACACATTTCTTTCCTATCAATATGAGATACCCCTTACAGAGATTGGAACAGTTGTATATTAGTGAGATTGTTCGACTACATAGTGTTCCATCTTCTATTATGTTGGATAGAGATCCGAGATTTACTTCCTGATAGAGAAGCTTGCATCAGGAGTTAGGCTCGAAGCTTTGATTGAGTTTGGCCTATCATCCCTTGACAGATGGACAATCTGAACGTACCATTCAGAGTTTAGAGGACTTGTTGAGGTCTTGTGTGCTAGAGCATGGTGGTGGCTGGGAGCAGTACCTTCCCTTGATTGAATACACTTATAATAATAGCTATCATAGTAGCATTGGTATAGCTCCATATGAGGCCTCTTTGTTGGTTGGAGACCGGTGAGAGTTTGATGTTGGTCCCTAAGATTGTGCAGCAAACTTTTAAGCAGATTCAGATGATCAGAGAGAAAATAAAAGCATCCCAAGATCGTCAGAAAAGTTATCATGATAAGCGGATAAAACCGCTTGAATTTTAGGTTGGTGATAGAGTGTTCCTGAAAGTTTCTCCTAATAAGGGTATTGGAAGAACATTGAAAAGTCAGAAGTTGAGCCCGGGGTATATTGGACTCTATAAAGTGTTAAAGAGGGTTGGTCCTGTGGCCTATCAGATAGCATTGCCTTCTCATTTATCAAATCTACATAGTGTGTTTCACGTTTCTTAGTTGAGAAAGTACTTGCTAGATCTTACACATGAGATACCAGATGATGATGTTTAGATCAGAGAGAACCTGACCATTGTGGCTGAGCCCACTGGTATAGTGGATAGATCTGTGAAACGCTTGAGAAGCAAGAATTTACAGTTGGTCAAGGTAGCCTGGCAACAGAATCAATGCATTATGTATATTTGGGAATATGAAGATGCTATGAGGCAGCAATATCCCGAGCTATTTCATTGAGGTATGCTTATATTTGTATTTTGGGGATGAAATTCTTTGATGGAGGGGAGAATTGTAACATCCTAAAATGAGGATTTATTTGGCAAAACAAGAATTAAAGAGAAATAAAATGAAAATGAGGGATTAATTGAAAAAATGTGAAAATGACGAACACGTCCCTAAATCATTTAAATTAAAAATCTCTTCTCCTTTCTTCCATTTTCATTTTCATTGGCAACAGAGAGTGAAAACCTTACTTCTACTTTCTTTCTCTCTTTCAATTAACATCACCATCTTCCTTCTTCTTCACTTTCCTCACAGATACATCAAATTGAAGTGGAAATTAATCTCTCTCTCCTTTCCCTTTCACGTCAACAGCCATGGATTAAAGGGAGAGAGCTTTGAAATTATCCATTTTAAGTTTCAGAGGTTTTTGAAGTTCGGGGTTGTTCAGAATAAAGTATCGAAGATTGTCAGAAGTTGTTTGAACTTGGGAAATAGAGATCGGAGTTGCAATTTATGGGTTATTAGTGTTTGATCGAGCGAGGAGTTTCTAGGATTCTCTATTTGAGGTAGGGGGAGCTTTTACATATTAAATACATGGTTTACAGACGGATTCGAGGTATATTTATATATAGAATTATGAATGATGTGTTTTATGCACTATGATGAATATGATGTTTGCCATTTATGTGAATCTGAAATATTCCATAAGATGTAAAACTTGTTTCGAAATTTATTGAATTATATGAATGTATGAGAAGTTTATGTTATGTGAAATATGAGTTATCTCATGGAATGGTACTTGTGCATAAGATACTTGAATAAACATAATTATGTTTGAATTTAGCATAAGATGTTTGAATTGTGAAGTACATGATATTTGAATAGCATGAAATGCTTATGAGATCATTTGATAAATTGAAATGAAATGTTGTAAGCTTAAAAGCGTGGGACACTTATTTATTGAATTGAAATTGATAAAATTTAAATGGATAAAATACTATATGTATGTATAAAAGACCTTGGGTGGGACTCAAGGCAAACCTCTTGAGTGAGACTCGGGGTTAGCCCGTAACACGACCGTTGTCGCTGAGAGTGATTATGTTACGTGAAAGGGCAAATGGTTTGGTACCAGTAAAACGGTTAGATCAGCTGAGAGCTGAGTATATGGCTGAAATCCAGTGTTGCAACATAAAGTTTAATGATGATTACTTGGATCCAAATGAATGAGAATTGTATGAGCACTTGCATATGCCATTGAGAAACATGATGATAAGAATTAGTAAATAACATAATTATGGTAGTTCATGCTTTGTAGAATATTATACCTCATTGTATGATAGAGAATAGGATAATTAAATCAGAACTATAGCTATCATTTATTGTGTATGATGCTCACCCTTATTTGGGGTTATCTTTACAGTGGATTTAGGACGCAGCAGACATTGATGAGAGGTCACTCAGTTTAAGATACAACATTATGTATATATGCTTGTACATGATGCACATAGTAGTTTGTAGTAGCCTTGGCCGACTCCTATGCATGCCTATTTTGTTATGTGTATATGTATGTGTATATGAGAATGCTTAGTGGAATAGGTAACTGATAGCTTCACTTGGAAGCTTAGAATCCTTTTTAGCATATACTTGTTGTTGTGATGAATGATGATGTTATTTGATGATGTTGGAGAGTGGAGACCATGGATGGTCCCACCATTTACATATGAACTTGATATGTCCAGAAACTATGAATGCATATGACATGCTATGTTGATGCATGAATGTCCAGGAACTACCCTTGAATGAAAAATAAGAGTGGCTGTGTGATAAGTTCATGAATGTGTGACTATTATTTGGTTTTTCATGCATAATTGAGCAATTGAGATAGTCAAATTCCAAATTATAAGGTATGAATGACATAGAACAGTTTGAATAGCATCTAGGTATGATTTATGACTTGTAGAAACTAGAATGAATCAATTTGATTGAAAAATGCCCTCTCAGTTGCTCAAAATACCTTAAAACGAGCCGATTGTATTTTTGCACATAATTTCCTCATTTTTAGGAATCTTGGAGTGCGGCCAGCAGCTAGACATCACAAATGATGTAATCTAGCTTGTGTCAAATTTTGGTGATCATTGGATTTAAAATGACAAAGATAGGGTGGCTAGAAGTTGGTAAATTTGCATTTCTGTTGTTCCACCGCATAACTGATAAACGGCAGGTAGGAATCGATTCTGCAAATGCATGAATCGATTCCCACCCCAATTTCATGCGTATTTAGGCAGATTTTAAGGCATGAATTGATTCCCCCTATTTCACCTATGTTTTTGCAAAAATCCACCCAGGAATCGATTCCCATTGTGATGAACTCATTCCCAGCTCCCTTCTAAGCATGTGAATCGATTCCCAAGGGAAGTGAGTTGATTCCTGTAACACCCCGGCCCGAAACTAGGGGTAAATTTTTCAAGATTTTACAATAATTGTAAGTATAAGAGATTCTATATATATATATATATATATATATATATATATATATAATACCAAGTAATCCCCCCGGATCATTGAATAACCTATCTCATATATGAAGATATGAGAAAGGTATGAGAGTGCACCTCGGACGACCAGACTTAAGGCCGTCACAAGGGAAAAGTGGAAGACGAAATTAATTTTAAGAGTCATTAAAATATCTACCAAAAAAAGGATAAAAGATGCCTCATCGATTTGTTAAGCAATAGAAATATAATTTCATAATAATAATAATATCATACATACATTATCAAGGTCATTAATGAAAATTAGTCATACAAATAAGGTCTAATTTTCCTACATGACCTCCAAATCAACTATCATCAAATTAATTTCCAAAATAAGCATATACACACCATATGCTGTACAAGATGAATACATATATGCCGGCCAAGGCTCACCCACATTCCTTTCATATTTACCTTCATCAATCCTCGACCTCCAAAAGAGTGGGGTTTTACATCACACCTACATCAAACTTAAAAATGGCGACTACGAGGTGAGTAACATAATCCAAATGTACCAAAGTCATACATTTTGATGATATTTATACATGTGTGCATTACACTCATTTTTCAAGAAAACATCACAAGCTTCACACACATGATACATCATTCCATCTTAGCATAATACATGTCCAAATAAGTATATTCACAAGGCAATATCATATATAATATATCATTAACATTCTCAATAATCATCACACTTTTAATGTTAGGACCTCGGCTTACTTTCTCTCTCTTTAACAACCATCCATCGCCACCACGGGCTATCAACTTGGCATATCTCTGGTTATATGCAAATGCTCTTAAAGCTAATGCAAATGAACAACGGAATCATTTTCAAGTGCGGATCCGACTGTGGAAAAACAATAACATATCAAATGTTGGACAGGCATAGGTGTGCTACTATGCCCCTACTATAGTAGTAAAATATGTACACTTATATCCAATTTCATGCATGCTCAACATCATATTTTACTCGTACCAAACCGCTCTCGCCCATCTGTAGCACTAGTCACCCCGTGACTACGGATCATCATTATGGCCTTACTTACCAGAGTGCTACGGGCCTCCCCTGAACACATATCAAGGGAGCCGTGCCCTGTCGGACACTGGGGTCAACTATTCATCATAGAGCCGCCCTTCCATAGGGCCTGCCACATAGGGTGCCTCGTCACTGAACTAAGGGCAGCTTCGTGATTCCCTAAATCACTAGGGAGCAATAATAGTATACCTGTGCACTGGGCTGCCCTCCCACTGGGCCTGCCTATTAGAACCCCTAACATTCCATATAAGCAGTAAATGATATGCCATGGATACAAATGCCAATCAATGTATTCTTACACTGTGCATCCTAAATGCCACTCAATCAATCGTCCATTTATTGCTACCATTTAGTGGATTTCAATATTCTCAATCTTTACTAATTCTCGTTGGAACTCATACATATCGGCAGTTAGTGGCAATCATAATTATCAATTTACATATATAAATAATTGGGATATTTCACATCATTGATTTCAATTCAAAACATGGTCTCAAACCATCATGACATATTTCATCAACATATTTGAACTGTTCTTTACAGGGGGTTTAAGAGTATGATTCTTTACAAGGGGTTTAAGAGTATGATTATTGAACAATTCAAATGTACATAAAATGTCAATATAATACACAGTAATGTGCGTAAAAAATACAGATACGGAGTGTCTGTGTATGTTGAGGCAGAGTGCAATATGCTCGGGGCGGTGTCACAGTCCGCCTGAAAGAATCTTCCTTGCCTTGACCCAATTGGGGGTGGTACCTGCAATCATTCTCCGACGCTCAAGTCAGTATTTCAGAATACTCATAGACTTAGAAAGCAAATCTGAGAGAATTATGCAAGTAAGAGAGTGCAAGGTTAAGAATTGAGGGGGGCTCCCCTCTATACCTTTTTGCTGAGGTTTATATACCTGTCACTGGTGCTCCATTATTGGTAGGGCCCGTTCCTTGTTTTCTGGCATAAAGCAAGAAAGGCAGTGGGTCCCTGTGTCGTTCACGAGCACCGTTGCTATAGTGGGTATTTCCACTTGCTTGGAAAGCGTTAATGCTTTATTATTTTATTGTTATTCCCTTTTATGCGTGACAGCGTGATTCCCATTTTCAACCTCTCAAGACAGAGTCAATCTCGTGCCGGGGTTATGAGTATGGGCTCGCTACACAGTATGGGAAATTCAATATTCCACCTGTATTGAGCCTAAAGCTGGGCGGAGTAATATGCATTGGGAATATTTCATGCATGTGTATAAGATATTCAATATTTTCCTCCTTGGCGAGGTAATAAGCCTTGGCGGAGTAACACACCTTGGCGGAGTTATGTGCCTTGGCGGAATAACATGCCTTGGCGGAGTAAAATGCCTTGGCGGAGTTACTTGACCTGGCGGTATACACTCCGTACAGAAGTAATTATAGTGTATTTGAAGTGTACTTCTCTTGTTCGAAATGCTGATCTGGCAAAGCATTAAAGCCATGCTTCTGGGGGCCGGTGTTGGGACCGGATCATATGCCCCCTAGCTTGTTATAGTGACTGGCAGAGTCACTTTAATGAGCTATAACACTTAAGTTTAGCTTTTGTAGGCATGGGTTTAGGCGATGTTTGCTAATTCAGGATTTATGGACAAGTGTTTTCATGCATTTATTGCCTTTGTCGTCACTTGTCACGCCTGTCATTAAAGCACTTCGAAACCACGTTTTGCCTTTTTAATCTCTCGTTGCCACGTATGCCCTCGTAACGATTGCCATTCCAATGATGCGACATAAATGCGTGGGATGGCAGTTGAGAAACGTTTTCGAGGTTATTACCATGGGCCTTGGATTTTGAAAATACGGCCTAGGAAATACCTGCCATTAGATTCATCTGTTGGTTTCAGCATCAAGAGGAACCGTCAGTGAGATTCATCCAACAGCTGTAAACACGTGTTTGGAATTAGAACCGTTAGTGAGATTGATCCAACGGTTGAAAACACATCTTTGAAGTTTTTGAGGATTCGCTTATTTCCCCCCAAGCCATGCCTATAAATAGGTAAACTCTTAGGAGGGAAATGTTTTGCTTCATCTTTCACTTCGCATTCGTTTGCTGAAACTGCTTTTGCTACTTTCTCGCGAGTTTGTTGGTTGTTGGAGTTCTTCAGTTCTTTCAAAAACTTAAGGTAACTTTCTTCTTCCTCTGCTTTCTGTCTTCATTTTCATTCGGTTAGTTCTGTTTTTCTTTATATGTATGTTTGTTGAAGCGAGGATGAGAGGAAAAAGGTCAAAGTCATGCTCTAGGGTTTGTGTTCGTCCCATGTTTTCTGACATTGAGAGTGAAGATGAGGCTTTCTATACTGGGAGGGATTCGACATTTTACAGCAGCGTGGAGTATTTTAGTAATGCTGTACATTCGTTTGTATCAGGAGGTGTTTTTAACACTCAAGTTATAACGATGGCGGAGTGTCAGAATGTTGTTTTGCATGGACTGGACTGGGAAAAGACTCTTGAGACTGACCCTTATTGCTGGGTTGAGGAAGATGTTAAAGAGGCTTCCTCTCGTCATGCGACAACTAGTGGAGGGGTGATGGAGTTGTCTGTGCCCATTTGGAAAGATGATCGGTACGAGAGGAGATTCATCGTTCGTTCTCCAAAGACGTTCGAACGGATATGCCATCGTCCTCAGAATGATCGTACCATATATATGTACGATATTCTATTTACCCAGCTGGGGGTGCGCTTTCCATTGAATAAATTCCAGATGGGCGTACTTAGGTTTTTGGACTGCGCCCCCTCTCAGCTGCACCCTAATGGTTGGGGGATAGTTCGCAGCTTTGAGGTGATGGCTGAACATCTGGAGTTTACGCCTACAGTGGCGTTGTTTTTTGCTTTCTGCTGCATTATGAGGAGAGTAAATGTGAAAACCGGCGGCATGGGTTTTGTAACTCTCCGGGCGGAGCCAAAGATTTTAAACTTCAAGGCGTTTGCTGACTCCGCCAAGGAAGGCGGACTTCACTTCAGGATGAGTTTTGTGAAGGTGTCCGTTAGGAAGGACAAGCCTGTTTTCTGGCGGAGTAAAGAGGGAGTTGATAAATTCCCAGTGGCATGGATGCATGAGCACTTCCTCCTAACCAAATAAGCGTATGAAGTTGAGGAGAGTGCTCTATCGGCCGCATCTGTGGAAGTACTCCAGACGTTGAAGGAGTACAACTCCGTCCACAAGCTGATTCTTTGTCGAAGGCTGCTTGGGCGGGATGCTCAGGGATACTTGAGTAATATTACATTACTAACAATTACAATGTTGATTGAATATTGCTTCTATTTTCTCCTGCATCTTCTAACCGTATTTATATATGTTATTTTGCAGGAGAAATTGCTGAATTCCCTGGGATGGAACGCATTAAGCAGATTCGCATGAGCCGCAGGGAGATTGACGCGGAGAATAATGTGCAGCCCAGGAGGAGTTTGGCTGCTGCGCTGACTAAGACTCTTCCTTTCCCTGCATCCACTACTATAATAAACTTGGAAGGTGGTGCAGGGTCCTCAGCAGTTGAAGTTGAAAGGCGTTCTAAAAAACGTCAAGAACCAGAGGCTGTTGAGGAGGAGGAAGAGGAAGTGGATCCCCAACCCTTGCAAAAGAGGAAGAACAAGGGCAAGAAGAAGGTTGGGGAAGGAGCATCAGTTGATACCGCCATTAACTTGGAGGAGACTCAGGAGGTACCTGTTGTGGGTAGTACTTCTGATATGGGCGGTGTTGAGGGCGCCCTCGAAGAAGGCGTCGTGGGGGAGGAAACAGAGGGAATTGAAGCCTCTCCAAACCAAGTTGTGGGGGACGAGGCGGAGGGAGTTCAAGCTTCCCCAGTCCGCCCAGCTGAGAATCCCACCCTGGACATGGCTACTCAAAGGACACCAGTTTTTCTCATTGATGTTCCAGGGGAGTCATCCAGGCGATCTGTCTCTTTGCCTTTGGTGGGGTCTCGTCTGAATCCCTTTTTGTACTTTGCAAATATGGGATCCCGCCAGTCGGAGAGGCGTGATCCAGAGTTCATCCTCCACCCTGACATCGACTTCGAGGAGATTCTGGACGCCGCTGCAGCTGCGAGGTGGCACCTTGCAGAAATAGATGGTTTCCTGGCCTCTGTACCCCGTATAGCTGATGTTGCTGCTGAGGCCAACATGTTTCAAGCGTCTTTTCATGAGTCTGTTGAAAAGATTCATAGCTTGGAACATGATAATGAGCAGCTGTCGGAGGTGATTAAGGCCAAGGACAAACACCTTGACACCGCTGACTTCGACATCAAGAAGCTGGAGGAGGAGCTGGCTAGGGTGAGAGCTGACAAGGTCTTGATGGAAAAGCAAGTTTCTGGCTTAAAAGAGCAGAATAAAAAGCTGGGCGAGGAGGTGAGTAGACTTTCCCAGGTGAGGGCTGATAATGTTTTGCTGAAACAACAAGTTTCAGATTTGAATCAGCAAAACCAAAATTTGGGCGAGGGTGTGAGAGCACTTCAGCAGAGGTTGGTTTCCATTGAAATAAATAAAACCATGGCTGAAGACACCTGGGCGGCGGAGTTGGACCAAACAGCGACTGCATATAATAACCTTGAAATACAGGTTCAAGAGCTGCAAGCTCAAAAAGCCACTTCAGATGCCACCAGTGAGAGGCTTGACAAGGAGTTACAATCTGCCTTGGATGCAGCTGAGGCGGCAATTGATGACGCTTTCAGCATGGCTATTCGCCAACTCCGTTATCGCAATCCAGGCGTTGCTCTCACCACTGCAGGCATTCATCCTTACTACGAATTCATCAATGGAGAATTGATGGTGCCTGTTCAGGGGGGTCACGCTCCTGCGCCCAGTGTTGAATATATCCTGGCGGACTTGCCTCCCTCCCAAAGTTTAACCAAACCTGGTGAAGGTCAGCCCACCTCTGCCCAACAAGAAGGGATGCCATCCGACCCTTGAAGACCAGCTCCTGAAACTCTTTGCAAACTTTGTTTTTATTTGCATTTCAATGATATCGCCTTGTTCCAGGATAGGCTCTGGACCTTTATCAATATCAATAAAATATATTTTCTGTAAATCTATACTTGTTCATATAAAAATTATCTGAGTCCGTCAGATTTATGCCCTGTAAAACGATATTAAGAAGGTAGCATAATCATTTGAGGACTTAATGAAATATGACTAAGTATAATGAGGCGGAATAGCCTTTTTGAAATTCTGTTGAAGTAAAATTCAGTAGGGAGGCGAGGTAGCCTCTTAGGAATTTCAATGAGACAAGTTCAATAATGAGGCGAAGAAGCCTCTTAAGAACTTCAAATAAAGTAGGATTCCGTAAGGAGGCGGAATAGCCTCTAAGGAATTTCAATAAAATAGGATTCCGTAAGGAGGCGGAATTGCCCCTTAGGAATTTCAAAGAAACAGGATTCCGTAAGGAGGCGGAGTGACCTCTTAGGAATTTCAATGAAGCAGGATTCCGTAAGGAGGCGGAGTGACCTCTTAGGAATTTCAATGAAGCAGGATTCCGTAAGGAGGCGGAGTAGCTTCTTAGGAATTTCAATGAAATAGGATTCCGTAAGGAGGCGGAGTAGCCTCTTAGGAATTTCAATGAAATTGGATTCCGTAAGGAGGCGGAGTAGCCTCTTAGGAATTTCAATGAAATAGGATTCCGTAAGGAGGCGGAGTAGCCTCTTAGGAATTTCAAAGAAGTTGGATTCCGTAAGTAGGCGGAGTGACCTCTTAGGAATTTCAATGTAATTGGATTCCGTAAGGAGGCGGAGTGACCTCTTAGGAATTTCAAAGAAGTTGGATTCCGTAAGTAGGCGGAGTGACCTCTTAGGAATTTCAATGTAATTGGATTCCGTAAGGAGGCGGAGTGACCTCTTAGGAATTTCAAAGAAGCAGGATTCCGTAAGGAGGCGGAGTAGCCTCTTAGGAATTTCAAAGAAGCACAATTTTACAAGTGTTGAACTTACTTGAACTTGTTGAGTAGTGCTTGAGTTTGTTGCTCATGTACTCCGTAAAACATTGGTAGTTAGGCGGAGTCAAGCTTTGGATGGAGTGTTCATCCTTTTGAACTTGGACCGGAGTGTAACTCCTGATCAAATGAGAATTGTTGAATCCAGGATTGCTATGGTGCAGCATATAGCTTGCGACACCAATTCTTCCTGTGAGAATTTGGTTGAACTTTTGAGGCGGTATGGTGTAGCATATAGCTGTGACACCAATTCTTCCTGCAAGAAATTGGTTGAACCTTTGAGGCGGTATGGTGCAGCATATAGCTGTGACACCAATTGTTCCTGCAAGAAATTGGTTGAACCTTTCAGGCGGTATGGTGCAGCATATAGCTGTGACACCAATTGTTCCTGCAAGAAATTGGTTGAACCTTTGAGGCGGTATAGTGTAGCATATAGCTGTGACACCAATTGTTCCTGCAAGAAATTGGTTGAACCTTTGAGGCGGTATGGTGCAGCATATAGCTGTGACACCAATTCTTCCTGCAAGAAATTGGTTGAACCTTTGAGGTGGTATGGTGCAGCATATAGCTGTGACACCAATTCTTCCTGCAAGAAGCCTACAGGACCTTGGGGATAAATTGGTGCAGCATATAGCTGTGACACCAGTTCTTTCCATAGGCGGCCTGTAGGACCTTAAGGTCGGTATGGTGCAGCATATAGCTGAGACACCAATCCTTTCCCCCCAAGGAATTTTCTGGACCTTAGGGTCGGTATGGTGCAGCATATAGCTGAGACACCAATCCTTTCCCCCCAAGGAGTTTTTTGTACCTTAGGGTCGGTATGGTGCAGCATATAGCTGAGACACCAATCCTTTCCCCCCAAGGAGTTTTTGTTGACTCCGTTTGTGAAGCGTTGTTGCATGTTGGTTGATCTTTATGGAATAAAGAGTTATGCATCTGTGCTTCAGTTTTTGGAGCCGTTGTCTTATCTGCATGGGAATAAATTCTGCCATGGATAATCAATTCAAAGTTAGAGTGAAGATTGAATGCAGGAAGGCATTTCATTAATAATGGAACTACATAAAGGGCTGAGTTGGGGTATATCTTTTCGAAACCCTTTCAAGGAAAGCATACATAGGAAGATCCTTGAGTTAGGAAGAAAAGATCATACCATATTACTCAACTAGCTGTAATATATGCGTAAATTTAAAATGTTCCATTTATTCCTGACCGGAGTGCCATCTAACTTTATCTTTTTGATGGAACCTGTCATTTTTGGATGATTTTTCCTTGTCTTTGTCATGACGTGGGGCTGCAGTGGGTGGTTTATCATGAGATGCAGTGGTTTCTAGGTGCATCTCAACACCCACATACTTGGACGCCTTCTTGCAAAATTCCTCCATCGTGGATGGAGGTCCCTTTGCCAACGACAGAGCAAAAGGTGATTGTGGCTGCATAGCCTCGATGAGGATATGTAACTGGATCGCTTCTGTCAGATCAGGAACCATGGCTGCCTCCTTGTAAAATCTCTTAAGGAAATCCTTCAGAGATTCTTTGTCACCTTGCTTGATCTGAGCTAAGGTATGAGAGGTTCTAGGTGCATCCCTAGAGATCACGAAGTGGGTGCCAAAAGCTATGGCCAGATCCTCCCATGAATCAATGGAGCCTAAAGGTAAGCTCTTTAACCAACTAAGAGCTTCACCTGTGAGGGTCCTGGGGAACATCCTGCACATGACATCCTCTTCTGCTCCTAAGAACATAGCTTCGTAGATATAAGCATCTAAGTGCTTGGAAGGATCTGTTTCCCCAGTGTATTTTCCTATAGAAATGGGCTGCGTAGTTTGCAAATGTCTGGGTACATATGCATTCATGAGCCTTTTAGAAAATGGGATACTCATCTTGTATCCTGAGGGGGGTGTATTTGAACTTGCTCTCCTTCCTTCTTGATGTTGAGCATTTGCCAGTGGAAGGCTTCGTTGCTCTTCCATGTAAGTGGGGATGCGAGAGTAGTTAGGAGTACTTGATTCCTTCTGTATGTGTGGTTCATGATGTGGCTGTCTTGCAGGGCCAGCTTTCTCATGCATGGGGTTCGCCTTCTCACGACGAAGCTCAGCAAGCTCTTCTCTCAACATTCGAATCGTGTCATCTCTTGGATCTGGAGAATCAACATGCGTTGCTTTTTTATGAGCATCATTGTCGAAGTTGAGACGTCTGGGGTTGCGTGGAGGAGAATCCTCGTTCTGCACTTCTCGTCCTGGTATCTCCATTAATGATGAATGTGATGGAAATTGATCAAAGATTGTGGGATTACCAAATTTACAGGTCCCACTGGGCGTGCCAATGAACTGTTCTTTATAGGGGGTTTAAGAGTATGATTATTGAACAATTCAAATGTACATAAAATGTCAATATAATACACAGTAATGTGCGTAAAAAATACAGATACGGAGTGTCTGTGTATGTTGAGGCGGAGTGCAATATGCTCGGGGCGGTGTCACAATCCGCCTGAAAGAATCTTCCTTGCCTTGACCCAATTGGGGGTGGTACCTGCAATCATTCTCCGACGCTCAAGTTAGTATTTCAGAATACTCATAGACTTAGAAAGAAAATCTGAGAGAATTATGCAAGTAAGAGAGTGCAAGGTTCAGAATTGAGGGGGGACTCCCCTCTATACCTTTTTGCTGAGGTTTATATACCTGTCACTGGTGCTCCATTATTGGTAGGGCCCGTTCCTTGTTTTCTGGCATAAAGCAAGAAAGGCAGTGGGTCCCTGTGTCGTTCACGAGCACCGTTGCTATAGTGGGTATTTCCACTTGCTTGGAAAGTGTTAATGCTTTATTATTTTATTGTTATTCCCTTTTATGCGTGACAGCGTGATTCCCATTTTCAACCTCTCAAGACAGAGTCAATCTCGTGCCGGGGTTATGAGTATGGGCTCGCTACGCAGTATGGGAAATTCAATATTCCGCCTGTATTGAGCCTAAAGCTGGGCGGAGTAATATGCATTGGGAATATTTCATGCATGTGTATAAGATATTCAATATTTTCCTCCTTGGCGAGGTAATAATCCTTGGCGGAGTAACACACCTTGGCGGAGTTATGTGCCTTGGCGGAATAACATGCTTTGGCGGAGTAAAATGCCTTGGCGGAGTTACTTGACCTGGCGGTATACACTCCGTACAGAAGTAATTATAGTGTATTTGAAGTGTACTTCTCTTGTTCGAAATGCTGATCTGGCAAAGCATTAAAGCCATGCTTCTGGGGGCCGGTGTTGGGACCGGATCAATATTCAACATAATATCAGATCCGGTCTCAATACCGATACCAAAGTATGGATATCACTTCATCCGTTCTGTATGCAATACAGACTCAACATGTAAAACTTCGGACATCAAGATCGATCTCCTCTCATTAGGATACCGGATAATCATACCGGATACATACAGCACCGGTATAAAACCATAGCCATCTATTGACTCTACCATTATCAATTATTAAGCTTCATTAATGGCCATTCACCATTAAAAACATCATTTTACCTCACCAATAACAATTATCTAACATAATAAATGCTTCTCCACTCATATTTTGCATTTCCCCCAAATCATAGGGTTAGGGTTTCTCTAAAACCCAACAACACACATTAAATCACTTTTCCAACATCAAAATCCAAAAACCCATAGTTTATACTCTTGAGATATAGCAAGAGCTTACCTCAAGAGAAGGAATGAGGGAGTTTTCCAAGAGAGGGAAAACCACACGAAAATAACGAGAAAGGAGGGTGATACTTCAAGCTCCAAACTCTTCCAAGCTCCCTCAAGAACAAAAATGGGAGAGGAGAAAAGAGCCACCACCCTTTTGCTTAGGGTTTTTGAAGAGAAGTAGAAGACAAAATGAAGGAGAAGAATAGAGAAGAAGAAGAAGCAAAGTGTTTATTAAGAGAATCCAAGAAGCTGACGAGATTAAGAAGTGAAAAATGGGCCATTTGGCTTTATTTTTAATCCCTCATTAAAGATTCACCGTTTTATGACAAACAGGATTTTAGTTTGGGCTTAATAACTTATCCAAAAATTATTTCGAATACATATTTGGATTCCCAATAATATCCTTAACAGCCCTGACCAATGTCATCCCAATCAGAGATACTTGGTCCGACACCCATATTTCAATCGGGCTCATTTTCAACTTATCCGATTCTAATAAATTATAAATAGTTCCCAAAAATCTTAATTTATTTATTCCCAATATTTTGGAACATTAAATAACCCAAATATAATTGTTTAATATTTATCTCCCTAATTAATCCTTTATTTTAAGATTTAGGGTGTTACAATTCCTCCCTCTGTTGGCACCCTGTTTATGTTTTTTTTCATACATGAATTAATTCAGGCCATTTCTGAATTGATTCATGCCTCTGTTCCTTTAAAAATTTCCATGCTTTACTGTTTAATGGTAACAAAGACCCAGACACCAACATTTCTTGATATTTAAATGTATTTACCATATTTTAGTAATTAAATCAAGTGCTTTTAAATTCTTACTCCGAATTCAGATTTAATTACAAAAACTTTTCTTGTATTTTCGGGTTTGTTATTATAAAATTAGGATGTTTTACTCCTTTCTTCCTCCTTTCGCCTAGGTAAACTGCCCAAGGCTTGCATCCCCCTTTTCCATGCTTTGTCATCCTTTTTAGACTTATTTTCCTGCATAATGCATATAAAACACAAAATTAGGCCGATTTACCTATATAATTCAATATTTACACAATGGATGCAAGATTTGCTAATTTTAGGGTGTTTTATTATTTCAAACAAGGTTAAATGGATAGGTATTTTAATCTAAATTAGGAACTTATCAACTAACCCTAACTTAGCAACTTACTTATCCTCAAGAAAGCATCGATCCATCTTAAGTAACAAAAAGGTAATACAATTTCAATCCTTAGCACCTGTCTGAACCAACCTCACTTCCCTGAAATATTTACCCCTACATTAGTCCCTTTCCCTTTATTCTTATTTTTCTTTTTGTTTTGGTAATTATAAATATTTAAGCATCTTCTTTTTTTTTTCTTTTGCTTTCTCTTCTTTTCTCTCTCTTTTTTTCATAACTTTTTTTGAACTAGGGAGGAATTAACATTGTAACCACACTCCTAAATGTACACTCAAAACACTTAACTAGATATTTATACTCTTTCATTTACCAAGCAAAGGGAGGAATAATTTTACAGGGTTAAGGGTAATCAATTAAGAAAATTTTACTTTTAAGCTCAAAAAGACTATTAATGGAAGTATACATATGGAAGGGTGAGCTATTTGGCTTTCCCTTTATTCTTATTTTTCTTTTTGTTTTGGTAATTACAAGTATAACCATCTTTTTTTTTGCTTTCTTTTCTTTTCTCTCTCCTTTTTTCACAACTTTTTTTAAACCGAAGGAAGGAATTAACATTGTAACCACACTCCCAAATATACACTTAGAACACTTAACTAGATATTTATACAGAATGCTCTTTCATGACCAGGCAAAAGGGGGATAGCTTTTACGTATTTATAAGGTTAAGAAGCGTAATCAATCAAGAAAATTATACTTTTAAGGCTAAAAAAGGACTATTAATGGAAGTATACATGTGCAAGGGTTGGCTCTAGTTTTGAATTAAAATAACAAAAATTGTCTTTGATCATATCCTTGTATTATATATTGTGTTTGTATGTTGAAACAGGTTTTGATGAATGACAAAAAATTGAAGGATCAAGAATTTAATTAATAAATACAAAGGATGTTGTACAAGCAATTAATCAAAAAGCATGAAGTCTACCTGAGTCAAGAAATCAAAAAATAAACAAGGAACGTACCATGCACAAAGGACCCAAAACGCATCAAAAATTAAGGAAACCGTTCCAGGAGAAGTACAAGAATCAATTCACCCCTCTGGGAATCGATTCCCACATGATAAAGAAGTTGGGAATCAACTCATGGACATTAGGAATCGATTCATGGGGCTGGGAATCGATGCCCCCTATAGGAATCGATTCACACATTGAGAAGAATGCCAGGAATCAATTCAGAAGTGTTAAGAATCGATTCATCATGAATTTTGCACCATGAATCGATTCACATAAGCAAGGAATCGATTCATGCTGCTGGGAATCGATTCATCCCCTCCAGGAATTGATTCACTCACTGTTTCTAATGCAAAAATAAACTGGAAGAATCGATTCATCAATGAAATCACGCTTTGAATCATGGAAAACATCAGTACGCATTTTTAGAAACTTAAACTGCACTGATTTCTCTTGAGACTCAAATTGAAATGGCATTGCATTAATTGAGGTAGACAATCTCTTTCTCTAAGCTAGAAAAACAAGAACGCAGGAAACATGGAGGCAAACAAATTTCAAATTGATTGCCTAAATTAAGGATCAGGGATTGGAGAAGCCATGCTTCCTTTGCCTATAAATAGAGAGGAGACTGAAGGCAGAAGACACACCTCACAACAACCAAAAACTCCTTGCTTTGTTCTTGCTCTCTTATTCTTTAAGCTTAAAGCTCTCTGTTTCCTTCTTTGCAATTATAATTTTGAGAGTTATAGTATGAGAAAAATATTTTCTTGAGTGTTAAAAATTTGCATATCCTTTTCTAAGAGATGAAAAATATTTTTCAAGTGATTAAAATTTGTATATCCACTCTATTGAGAGAGTCACACTTGTAAAATCACATTCATAAATTTTAAGAGTTTTTGGGTTGGGTTTCAACCTTGTAATTGAGAGATTGTGAGATTGGGTGGGTTACCCTTTTAGCTTGTGAGGATTATGTTCTTGAGTGTGGGACACTAAGAAACTGTAATTGCTCAAAGCGTGTATCTCAAATTCTCAATAGTGGAATCCTTCAAGTGGATTGCTTGAAGGCGAGATGTACACCAGTGTGGTGGAACTCGTTATATCAGTTTGTAAATCTTTCTTCCTTAAACTCCTTTATTATTGTGATTTAATTTGCTTGGTAAATTAAAGTGTACTAGCAATGTGATATAAATTGTTTTATTAATCATTTAGATTAATTTGTTTAATAATCCAAGTTATATTCTTGAATTAATTGTGCTAAAATCAATTGTTACTTTCTAAGTGCTAAAATAGCTTCCTAATTAATTTGATATTATTACTTTCTCTTTTGTGTATTATTCTTATTTATCAAATTGATTACAAAAAGAATTAATTTCAAAAGC
The DNA here is from genome assembly GCA_037962975.1 of Clitoria ternatea. Taxonomy (NCBI): domain Eukaryota; kingdom Viridiplantae; phylum Streptophyta; class Magnoliopsida; order Fabales; family Fabaceae; genus Clitoria; species Clitoria ternatea. Next base: position 161,130,644 of record CM075670.1, read on the forward strand.
ATTCCAATGAAAATTTTTAATACTTAATTCACCCCCCTCTTGAGTAATTGAGGCCACTTGGTTAACAAGTGGTATCAGAGCTTGACTCTTGGTAAATTAAGCTTAACAACTTCAAGAGAATGAATAGCCTCAAATTCTTTAAACCTTTTTCTTGAGGGTGGTGCTACAAATCGACCTCCTGCTTTTAATGGAGAAGGTTATGCATTTTGGAAAGAAAGAATGAAAATTTTTGTTTAATCAATTGATTTAAGAGTTTGGAATGCATATTGTTGATGGTAAACAAATAGAAAAACCCATGGATGATTGGACTAGTGATGAAGAAAAGAAAGTACAGTATAATTATAAAGCCAAGAATCTAATCACTCTAGCCTTAGGTCCCGATGAATTCTTTTGAGTAGTAACATGTAAATCTGCCAAAGATACGTGGGATACCCTTTAAATAACTCATGAAGGAACTAGCGATGTTAAGGATTCTAAGATTAGTACATTAACAAGCAAATATGAAAGCTTTAGGATGAACTCTGGTTAGACGATCTTAGAACTACAAAAGAGATTTACTTTGATCATTAATCATCTTATTACTCTTGGCAAATCTTATTCTAACAAGGAGTTCATTCACAAAGTGTTAAAAATTCTTACTAGGTAATGGCAACCTCTTGTTACTGCTATCAAACAATCACCAAATATATATGATATGTCCCTTGCTACATTGTTTGGTAAGTTACAAGAACAAGAACAAGAGTTGAAAGATTTAAAACATGCGGAGGAAGAAGAAAAAGTCTTAAAGAAGAAAGGGCTAGCTCTCAAGGCCACCTCAATTGATGAAGATGAATCCGAGAGTGATCTTGACGGGGATAAAGAGCTAGGACTATTCGTGAAGCATTTTGGGAAACTCATGAGGAATAAATGCTTCCAAAACAGGTTCACACACAAAGGTAAGTAACCTATCTCCAAAGAAAATAATTCCTCACCAACTTGTTTCGAATATGGAAGGGAAGGGCATTTTAAGGCGGATTGCCCAAACCTAAAGGAGAAAAACAAAGAAAGAAAAGGGAAGAGAAGAGCATATATCACATGGGATGAAAATGAAGTACGTAGCTCGAACGAATCAGACAATGAAGAAGCAAACCTCTGCCTCATGGCAAATCATCAAGATGAAGATAATGAGCTAAATTTCCATGACTTAGATAGGGAAGAATTACTTGATGCTCTTGAAGAATTGTATAATAAATTTATAAAAGTTTCTAATAAGCATAAGTTATCAAGAAAAACCATTGACACCCTTGTGATGCATTTTATGGAGCTTAGTAAAGAGAATGAAAGTTTGAAAAAGGAAGTAGTAAATGTTCAAGCATGCTCTAAGACTAAACCTTGTGAATTTGTAAAGAAATGTGACATACTTGAAAAGAAAGTGTTAGATTTAAACAAGACACTTGAGAAATTTACCAACGGTAGAGATAATTTAAATTCACTTCTTGGAAAACAATGTTGTATGTTCAATAAAACTGGATTAGGTTATAATCAAGGATCACATGCTTACAAGAAAGAAAAACATTAAAAAATTTCTTCGTACCACCTAGTAAATCATCTACACCTTTCATGAAATGTAACCACTGTGGTCTTAAAGGTTATAATTCTTACAATTGCAATGTTAGGAGATTAGAACCAAAAGTTGTGAGAAAAGTATGGGTTCCTAAGGGAACATTTTCACAAACTAACCTACAAGGACCTAACATAAAATGGGTACCAAGTTCTCTAACTTGACTTGTTTTGTAGGTATGCTTTAAATCAAGTAACACCCATTGGTACTTGGATAGTGGGTGTTCATAACATATGACGAAAGACAAAAGTAAGTTTATATCATTTACTCCTCGAAACAAAGGTTTTGTTACTTATGGAGACAACACAAAAGGAAGAATACTTGGAATCGGTAACATTGGCAAAAACTCTTCTACTTTGATAAATGATGTATTATATGTTGAAGGACTTAAGCATAACTTGCTTAGTATTAGTCAATTATGTGATAAAGGATATAAAATTGTTTTTGAATCAAATTGTTGCATAATTGAAAATAAGCTAAACAACGAAGTAAAGTTCATTGGTCAAAGAATCGATAATATTTACATGATTAATCTTGATTTTCTTGCTTCAAATGATGTGCAATGTTTCATAACTAAAGAGGATGAATCATGGCTATGCCATAGAAGAATTTCTCACATTCATATAGATCATTTAAACAAACTTGTTTCGAAAGATTTAGTAATTGGTTTACTAAAACTGAAATTTGAAAACAAATTTTGTGACGCATGTCAAAAGGGAAAACAAGTAAAGGTTTCCTTTCAAGCAAAAAAATATTGTTTCAACAAATAGACCTTTACAACTTTTACATATGGATTTATATGGACCTTCAAAGGTTAAAAGTTTTAGTGGAAATTATTATGGTCTTGTGATTGTGGATGATTACTCTAGATATACATGGAGATTATTTCTTACTCATAAAAATGAAGCATATCAAGCATTTAAGAAACTTACCAAGATCATCCAAAACGAACAAAATTTGAAAATAGCATCCATTCAAACTGATCATGGGGGAGAATTTGAAAACCAATCTTTTGAAAAATTTTGTGAAAAATATGACATTGAACAATTTTCAGCTCCAAGAACTCCACAACAAAATGGAGTTGTTAAAAGGAAAAACCGATCTTTAGTAGGGCTCGCAAGAACTGCGTTGAATGAAAGTAATATTGTGAAACATTTTTGAGCCGATGCGGTAAATATCGCTTGTCATGTAATGAATAGATGTTTGATTAGGCCTATTTTAAAGAAAACCCCCTATGAGCTGGAAGAAAACCAAATATTTCTTATTTTCACGTATTTGGATGCAAATGCTTTGTTTTAAACAATGGAAAGGATAATCTCAGCAAATTCGATGCAAAATCTGATGAAGCAATATTCTTAGGATATTCATCTACTAGTAAAGCATATCGACTCTTTAACAGACGAACTTGTACGATTGAAGAGTCTATACATGTCAAATTTGATGAACTTAACCAAAATTCTCCAAGAAAGGAAGTTGATGATCTTGTAGGTACCTTCCAAGAGATGAACTTGGATGATAAAAAAGAAGTCAACAATGAAGGAGATATAACACAAAATGAGGAACCTCAACAAGAGTGTATCACCCTAAAGGACCACCCCTTGGACAATGTCATAGGTGAACTAACCAAAGGTGTAAGTACTCGTAATGCTATTAGAAATGCATACAATCACTTAGCCTTTGTATCTCAAATCGAACCCAAAAATATTGATGAAGCTATTATTGATGAACATTGGATGTTAGCAATGCAAGAAGAATTAAATCAATTTGAAAGAAATCAAGTTTGGGAACTTGTGCCAAGACCCAATGATCACCTAGTAATAGGCACTAAGTGGATTTTTAGAAATAAGCTTGATGAACATGGAATAGTAACTAGAAATAAAGCTAGGTTAGTAGCTAAGGGATATAACCAAGAAGAAGGCATAAATTATGAGGAAACATATGCACCTATAGCTAGATTAGAAGCTATTAGATTATTATTAGCCTATACATGTTGTAAAGATTTTAAATTGTATTAAACGAATATCAAAAGTGCATTTTTGAATAGATACATTCAAGAAGTGTATGTTGATCAACCTCCCGGTTTTGAAAACTACCAACTTCCAAATCATGTTTTCAAACTAAGAAAAGCATTATATGGTTTAAAACAAGCTCCAAGAGCTTGGTATGAAAGATTGAGTAAGTTTCTTTTAGAAAACAATTTTGAAAGGGGAAAAGTTGATAGATACTATTTATCAAGCATAAAAGAAAGGACATACTTTTGGTACAAGTATATGTAGATGATATTATATTTAGTGCTACTAATGAATCACTCTGCAAAGAGTTTGCTAAGATAATGCAGGATGAATTTGAAATGTCTATGATAGGAGAACTCACAATCTTTCTTGGATTGCAAATCAAGCAAACTAGAGAAGGAACACTCATTAGCCAATCCAAATATTGCAAGGAATTACTTAGAAAATTCAACATGGACAAGGAAAATGAAATTTCCACACCTATGAGCACATCACGCTGCTTGGACAAGGATGAGAAAGGTAAAGATGTTGAACTAACTAAGTATCGAGGTATGATCGTATCTTTACACTATCTAACCGCAAGTAGACCAGACATAATGTTTGTTGTATGTATATGTGCAAGATATTAGGCATGTCCTAAAGTATCACATCTCACTGCCGTAAAAAGAATTTTAAAATATCTTGCGGGTACTCAAAATATTGGTTTATGGTATCCCAAAGGTGCTGAATGTATTCTTGTAGGATATTCTGATTCTGATTTTGCTGGTTGTAAATTAGATAGAAAAAGTACTAGTGGTACTTGTCATATGCTCGGAAGTTCTCTCGTTTCTTGGCATAACAATAAGCAAGTAAGTGTCGCATTATCCACAGCTGAAGCAGAATATGTTGTAGCTGGGAGTTGTTGTACTCAAATTCTATGGATGAGACAACAACTTCTTGATTTTGGTGTTGTCTTAGACCAAATACCCATTAAGTGTGATAACACTAGCACCATAAATATCTCCAAAAATCTTGTTATGCATTCTCGAACGAAACACATAGAAATCCGTCACTATTTCATACTAGATCTTGTTTTAAAAGGAGATTGTGTTCTTGAATATGTTGAAACTTCTAAACAATTGACGGACATTTTCACTAAACCCCTTCCAAAAGAGCAATTTATAAATATTAGAAGGGAGTTAGGCATTTTAGAAATTTCTTAATTATATTTAAAAATTTATTTTTCATTCTCTTAAATAGTTTTGTCTTGAACATATTTTAATTTCACAAATCTTTACCTTAGAGATTTATAACATCTCATAAATTTTCATGTTTTTGAAAAATATTAATTTACTTAAGATATATATATATATATATACATTATCTTGAGATACTCACACTTTCAATAATCATGTTAATACCCCACAAATCTCTGGTTTTATTTTAGCATCTACTTAATTCAATGTACTTTTGAACAAAATAATCTCTTATGCACTATATGGATCTCAAAAATAAATGTCAAAATAGCCTTTGATTTTCTTGACTTATGAAATAAAATCTTTGGCAAATTGCAAAAATTTTAATGTCCAAAACTTTTCCTCGAAGCAATCTAAATAGATTTGAATTCAAGATTCAAATCAAGAGCACTTTGTACAAATACATTCCTACACGTGATTGTGCTTTATCTCATATCCTTGTCTTATTCACTTACAAATCCTACACATCACATGAAATTGCTTTGCATATAAATCTTACAATAAGCCATTCACGCGAGTTCCTTGCTGGAAGATAAAGGAACAACTTCTTAAGCCTTGATTCCATTCACATGTAACATAAAGACAAAGAAAGAAAAGCCACTTTCCATTCTCATGACCATCAATGCGTAAACCAAGCCAAATTCAAGGGAGGAATCGATTCCCACTCAAGGTGAATCGATTTCCATGTGTCTTGTGCCCATAAATTACCAAATTCTATCAAATGAATTGATTCCCCTTTATTGAATCGATTCACGTGCCATATCTTAACCAAGTAGAATCAATTCCTGTACCATTGAATCGATTCCCACCCTGTCTGATCCCCCAAAAAAGTACAATGAATCGACTCCCCTCTTAAACAATTCATTCCCATGAGCTTTCTTCTATATATTGGACTGTTATTAACGAGACTTCATACCCCTCTCCATCTACTCTAATTCTTCTCTTTACTTTCCATATATTCCTTTCAGAATACCTTGAAAAGTATTCTGAAAAGCTTATAGTACCACCTCATTGGCTTGATGTTCCTCTCTTTGAAGAACATGATTTCATCGTTCTAGATGTTCTTAAGCAACAAAATTTCATAGAATTTGTTGCTCTTAAGGAAAATTGCATATATCTAGAGTTAATTCGAGCTTTCTACTCAACCTTGAAAATTTTGAATGGGCGTTGCATCGTAAAAATCAAGGGAGTAACTATTGCTCTTAGTGATAATGTTCTTCATCTGGTTCGAAAGCTTCCAATCAATAATGTGGATTTCTTTGGCACTGAACCTTCTCCTAAATGAGAATATAATTCCATTGATGCTCGTGCCTTTCTCCATCTATCCTCTGTCTCCAAAAGCACCGTTGGGGAGCTAAACATTGATCATCATCTCCTCCACTACTCATTGGTAAAAATCATTCTTCCTAAGGGCTCTAATAATACTAGAGTGAGTGAAATCCAAACAATTATCCTTTGGTCTATGCTTCATGAAAAGGAAATCAATTGGATCAAGCTTGTTAGAAATCACAAGATTGATTCCAAAACACTCACTAGACTCCCTTATGTTGTCCTTATCACCAAACTCCTCAAGCACTTCAATGTCAACCTTACAAATGAAGTAAAGAAGCTGTTGGCCATAAAGGTAAAATTAGAAGCACTCATCTTTCCAAAATGGGTTGGTATAACCAAGATGACACTTGGCAATACTCACCCCATATGCACAACACAGTGATGGTGATGAAGATCAACCTCAACAACAAGCACCTCCTCCACATGCTACTAATTTTAATGATGCTTTCTTTAATAGGTTGACCTCTCATATTAATACTCATTTTGATGCATTGGAAAATTGCTTTGACGGGATGACTACTCACATTGATGGAATGGAAAACAATATGAATGTGCGTTTTGATCAAATAGAAGACAACATGACCACACATTACAATGAACTCTCTCAACTATTTTCTGAGTTCTGATTTTTTAATCCTTAAGTTAGTCTTTGTTGTATCCATCCTTGCATGTATCTTGCTTAATAAAATTTCATTATTTGTTTAATCTCTCTTTTTAGTTCTTTATTTTTTATGATGCTAAAGGGGGAGATAAAATCTAAAATCAACATCTATATTTATCCTTGTTAAATTGCATGATTAAGGGGGAGCTTTATAAAATATTTCTTTATAACAAGTAGTATCTATTAATAATATGTCATTACAAGTGGTATACTAATGCATGAAAATTATAATTAAATTTGATAGGGGAAGTTCTATCTATACTTTGAAAAAATAATTATTATGAAACTAACACCCCAAGAGATGAACAATTATTGTCATCATCAAAAAGGGGGAGAATGTGTTTATATGTTGAAACAGGTTTTGATGAATGACAGATAATTAAAGGATCAAGAAATTTAATTGATAAATACAAAGGATGTTGTACAAGCAATTAATCAAAAAGCATAAAGTCTACATGAGTCAAGAAATCAAAAAATGAACAAGGAAAGTACCATGCACAAAGGACCTAAAACACATCAAAATGCATAAAAAATTAAGGAAACCGTTCTAGGAGAAGTACAGGAATCGATTCACCCCTCTGGGAATCGATTCCCACATGATAAAGAAGCTGGGAATCGATTCATGGACATTAGGAATCGATTCATGGGCTGGGAATCGATACCCCCTATAGGAATCGATTCACACGTTGAGAAGAATGCCAAGAATCGATTTAGGAGCATTAAGAATCGATTCATCATGAATTTTACACCCATGAATCGATTCACACAAGCAAGGAATTGATTCATGCTACTGGGAATCGATTCATCCCCTCCAAGAATCGATTCACTCGCTGTTTCTAATGCAAAAATGAACTAGAAGAATCGATTCATCAATGAAATCACGCTTTGAATCATGGAAAACATCAGTACGCGTTTTCAGAAACTTAAACTGCACTAATTTCTCTTGAGACTCAAATTGAAATGGCATTGCATTAATTGAGGTAGACAATCTCTTTCTCTAAGCTAGAAAAACAAGCACGCAGGAAACATGGAGGCAAACAGATTTCAAATTGATTGCCTTAATTAAGGATCGGGGATTGGAAAAGCCATGCTTCCTTTACCTATAAATAGAGAGGAAACTGAAGGCAGAAGACACACCTCACAACAACCAAAAACTCCTTGCTTTCTTCTTGCTCTCTTATTCTCTAAGCTTAAAGCTCTCTGTTTCCTTCTTTGCAATTATAATTTTGAGAGTTATAGTATGAGAAAAATATTTTCTTGAGTGTTAAAAATTTGCATATCCTTTTCTAAGAGATGAAAAATATTTTTCAAGTGATTAAAATTTGTATATCCACTCTATTGAGAGAGTCACACTTGTAAAATCACATTCACAAATTTTGAGAGTTTTTGGGTTGGGTTTCAACCTTGTAATTGAGAGATTATGAGATTGGGTGGGTTACCCTCTTAGCTTGTGAGGATTAAGTTCTTAAGTGTGGGACACTAAGAAGCTGTAATTGCTCAAAGCGTGTATCTCAAATTCTCAATAGTGGAATCCTTCAAGTGGGTTGCTTGAAGGCGAGACATACACCAGTGTGGTGGAACTCGTTATATCGGTTTACAAATCTTTCTTCCTTAAACTCCTTTATTATTGTGATTTAATTTGCTTGGTAAATTAAAGTGTACTAGCAATGTGATATAAATTGTTTTATTAATCATTTAGATTAATTTGTTTAATAATCCAAGTTATATTCTTGAATTAATTATGCTAAAATCAATTGTTATTTTCTAAGTGCTAAAATAGCTTCCTAATTAATTTGATATTATTACTTGCTCTTTTGTGTATTATTCTTATTTATCAAATTGATTACAAAAAGAATTAATTTCAAAAGCATTCTAATGAAAATTTTTAATACTTAATTCACCCCCTCTCTTAAGTAATTGAGGCCACTTGGTTAACATATATAAAGCAATAAAATCAAGAATCAATCAAATTCAACAACGTGAAAGCATATTTTGTAACATCCCAGTTTTGAAACTAAATGCCGAATGAAGAATAAACCATTAAGACTTGATCTCAATAGAAAATAACTGTTAATTGTATTTAACTAAGTAGATTTAAGCCATTAAAATATGAAAATGGTGTTGGCCAGGGGATGGGGTGGAGTGCACGTGGCTGCTGGGCACACACTCTCCCATCCCACTTTTCTCTTACTGTGCGCATGTACATATATATATAAAACGTGAGCCTTTGGTGATAAACACACTCTCTATTCCTTCAGACTTCTTCCTCCGTCACTTCATCCTCTGCTTTTCTCTCTTCGTCTCCATCCTCCTTCTTCTCTTCTCTCACTCTTCGCTCCTGGAGACCTTGGTTGCAGTACTGAAGAACGGACTATACTCCATCCCAGAATCAGGCGCAGGATACGACAAAGCCAAGGAAGACCGAACGAACCAGGAGAAAGACATCGGACCCAACGACAAGAACGGAAAAAGGTTTCTGAGGTTCTTCTAAAGGTAGGGGGTGCTTGCATGTCGAATGCATGGTCTAAGAACGGTACCGGATAAACGTACTACTGAGTGTGGGTGTGTGTGTGTGCATGTATTTATAATCATTAAAATTGATGCATGGTTTAAGACTCTGATAGTGATTTTTGTGGCGATGGTGTAGCCTGTTAATAGATGATAATGATGAATGATATGCATGGATCTATTTTCGTGTTACTATGAAAAATATGTATGTGCATGCTCTTAATTGGATTGCTCAATGTTGTTAGTCTGATGACCGATTGTAACATGCACTGGTGTGATTGACTGAATGATTACGAGTAGTGTGGGAAATCCGTTCTTGCTTAATGACTACGGCGAAGGTGTTCATGGCGCGATGATGTGTAATAATTAATGTGTTAGTTGCATGAGTGAGAGTGGGGTGACCCATAGATGGTCAAGAACCCCGAGGGAAACGACTCCAGTTACCAACCCTGGCTAGATCCCAATAGTGCTCGTGGTAGCCGTTGGAGCTAGAGAAGAGAGTCTCGAGATGCCGTGGGGAGGCCGGTGCCACCTTGTAAGAGCTGAGGGACGAGGGGCCAGAAGAAAAGGGGACCGTAACTGAGAGTCTTTACCCGAGTCGGATCCGCAGGCATGCATATAGAAATAAGGCCGATTGTGGTGGTGTATAAATTTATGTATGTATATGTGTATGATTTCGAATGCATGAGTATATATATGGATGTGGAATGAACTCTGTGTTTTATGTGTGTCATAAATGTTGTTTGAACTGTAAGAACTTGGTTACTTGAGAAAGGTTGAATGATAGCAGGAGCGTGTACTGACGCTGATACCGAGTCTGTGAATATCATTTTACATGTAAAAGCTCACCCCTGCAGTGGCCATTTTCAGTGAATGTCTCTCGAGAGGAGGATCAGAAGCAGAGCTGGAATGCTGGGCGGAGTGCTGATGCATTTGGAAGGCTTAATTAAGGCGTTGTTCGATTAAGCCCTGACTGGTTCATACCGGATGTTAATGCTTTGGGATGAATAGAACTTTATGGACAAGGAGAAATCCGATTTTGTGTTGTAAATATTGACATACACTCTTATGTATATATGGATGTATGGTTTTGTGTGTGTGTGATGCTATGTGCTGCCTTGTTTCATAATTGTGCTTTAATGGATACGCAGGGACAGTATGATTGAGCAGGCTATAGCCAAGTCAGAGTGAATTGAGAATTGACTTAGGAAAACTTATGTCGGATACGTTGGGCGGAGTCGTACCCCGCCCGAAGTATGGGGACATTTCGCCCAAGCGAAAGGACTCGCGCTAGAGCGATGTAGTTGCTAGAATGGGACACCGTTCAATTATCTTTCCTATCCGTTGTGATGCTAACGCAATCCAGACCCCGGTGTTGACCCCTGATTTGGGCGTTGTGGTTGAGTCCGCCCAGGCGTTGTCATAATTAGTTGAGTTGGGCGGAATAGGTTCTGACCCCTCCTTCCTCCACAATCCACTACCGCAAATGTACCCTGTAACTTCCCGTTTTTCTGAGTGAAGTGCGAGTGTGAGGATTTACCTAGTGAACCCTCGTCCATACCCGATTGAGAAAATTACCTTGTATTTGTGTTGAAGAGGCGTTGTGCAGATTTCGTTTAGGCGGTGTCATACCTCGCCCAAGTAACTAGGACAGTTCGCCCAAACGCGTAGAACTATGCTGAGGCAAGTAGATATCAACTCGAGATTCCGCCTATGTACCTTCTTCCTCCGTTGTCCTATTATTCCGTCTCGCTAGGCGGTATTGAACATCGCCTGAGTAAGTGAATGTTGTGATGTAGTCCGTCCAGGTGTTGTTGTGCTTTGCCGAACTGGACGACGGTGTAATCACTTCCTCTTTCCTTCATAAACTACTCCTGCATGTGTATATCTCCCTTCTTCTTCCTTTATCTGTCTTCTGAAGTTGAACGCCCAGAGTTCTCTGAGAAAGGATCAGCCCGTAGGAACGAATAGACGCTAATGTAAGGTTTACTTGAAGAGTTTCTCGTCTGATGTTGCATTGTCATACACCGTTTAGGCGGTGTGAGACAACGGTTGAGCGGGTCACTTTCGCCCTCGAGTCCGCCCAGGATAAATATACCCCGCCTAGCCAGGTAGGATGATTCGAACTCCGTCCTTTCCACCGAGTGCTACGCGTATGAATGTATTAACATCTTTCCCTTACCTATTTCCTCCCATTGAGTGACCAGTGTTACTCGAAGGAAAGCTTCCTTGTGAAAAATTTTCACATATTTTTGGAATTATTAGTTGCAATTAATAAGGTGTTACATTTTGGTATCAGAGCGGACCGAAAAGTCCAAGGCCAAAGTATGCTTACCAAGTGTAAGAGGTGGTGTGTGTGTCTTTTGATGGAATGGTTGAAATTGTTCTGATGCTAGTTGACTTGATTGATGTTGACTTGAGGACAAGAGGTTGTTTTCCCCTGGTCTGATTGTGTGTATGACTTAGGCGAATGATATAATGTGCTAAGCTATTAATTGTTGGACTAATAACTAGATCGGTAGTAAGTGGCTCCGTATACTTATCCTTAAATGTCAATTTCAGGATAAGGAATGACGCATTGTCAAAGTATGGAGGCTATAGCCACAGCATTCCAACGCTTTACGGATGTGTTTGAAAGGCAAGGCCAGACTCGACCTGAGGATGGCCATGTGCTGGACCGCTTCCTGAAGAGGAAGCCGAGTGAATTCTTAGGAGGACGGAACCCTGAGGCGGCGTTCAAGTGGACTCAGGAATTAGAGAGAATTTCTAGGGGTCTTCGCTGTACCGAAGCCCAGAAGGTGGAATGCGCAGTGTATATGCTGCGAGATGAAGCGGAGAATTGGTGGAAAATAGCCAGAAGCCGATTCCCCAAAGATGATAATCAACTGACGTGGAACGATTTCAAGGCCTGCTTCTTAGACAAATACTTTCCCGACACAGTGAGGAGTCGGAAAGAGCTGGAGTTTATGGAGTTAAAACAGGGCTCCATGACTGTGGAAGAATACGCAACAAGGTTCAAGGAATTGTGCCTATTCTATCCGCCCTTCCAGCAGCCAGGAACAGAGAACTCCAAGTGTCTTAAGTTTGAGAACGGACTGAGATCGGATATCAAGAGGGCCTGCAGATACCATGAAATCCGGAGTTTCCCTGCATTAGTGAACAAATGTAGAATATTCGAAGAGGATGACAGGGCCCATTCGGGCCAGTGCAGCAGAGCCAACCAGCACCTGAGGCCTCAGCAATCACGTTTCAAGAGGCCAGGAAGCGTGAGGAGGAATGAACCCTTCTCCAGATATCAAAATCATGGTGACCGAGGGAGACAGATAAGTGGACGACCAAGACATGGCGGATGCTTTAAATGCGGCGGTGACCACTTTGCTAAGGATTGCAATGATACAAATGTTAAATGCTACCACTGCGGAGAGAAGGGACACGTTCGTCCTGACTGCCCCCAACTCCGCCAGGCAAACGCCAATGTGCGTCAAGGAGGATTTCAAGATAGAACCCGAGTGAATGATAACCAACGACCTGGTGGCAGAGGCAACGGAACCAGAGGAAACATGATGCGTACTCCAAACAGCCGAGGGAGGAATACCGGTCCGCCAGCAGCAGGAAGGATCTACACCATCAATGCAGAAGATGTGGCACCAGCAAATGACCTAGTACAATGTAAGTGCTCACTTGGAATGAATACGCTTAATGTTGTTTTTGATTCGGGAGCTACCCATTCTTTTATAACTGATGAGTGCGTGGAACGGTTGAAGTTACCAACTGTATCTATGGATCGGACTTTGGAAGTGGCCAGCCCTACTGGCGCTAATGTGTTCACATCGTCAATATGTAAAAATGTAGCATTTGAGTTGTATGATCGGAGTTTCACCTTCGATCTGATTTGCATGCCTTTAAAGGGTCTTGATATCGTACTCGGAATAGATTGGCTTTCAGCCAATAAGGTATTAGTAGATTGTAGAAACCGAGAGATAATTTTTCCGAAACAGCCCACTAAGAATGACACGGCACCAGGTATAACCCAACTATTTATGATGCTTTGCCTAACCAAAGATGAGAGTGAGACCCTAGTGAACGAAATCCCGGTTGTCTGCGAATTCCCAGAAGTGTTCCCCGAAGACGTTCCGAGTGTGCCTCCCAATAGAGAAGTCGAATTCTCTATAGACTTGATCCCTGGAGCCGAGCCAGTCTCCAGTGCACCCTACAGAATGTCCTCAACTGAATTGACAGAGTTGAAGAAACAGGTAGATGAGTTACTCGAGAAGCAGTTCATTAGACCAAGCGTGTCACCATGGGGCGCACCTGTGCTACTTGTTAAGAAGAAGGATGGCAGCATGAGACTTTGCATAGATTATCGACAGCTTAATAAACTCAGAATCAAGAATCGATACCCACTGCCTAGAATTGATGATTTAATTGACCAACTGCGTGGAGCCACAGTCTTCTCAAAAATCGACTTACGATCGGGATATCACCAAATCCGAGTGAAGGACTTGGACATTCCTAAAACTGCCTTTAGGACTCGATATGGTCACTACGAGTATGTAGTGATGCCGTTCGGTGTGACAAACGCCCCTGCTGTTTTCATGAATTACATGAACAGCATATTCCACTCCTTCTTAGATCGGTTTGTTGTTGTCTTCATCGATGATATTCTAGTTTATTCTAAGACATCCGAGGAGCATGAAGGACATCTCAGAACGGTACTCCAAGTGTTGAAGGAGAAACAATTGTTTGCAAAGCTCTCAAAGTGTGAATTCTGGATGGATGAGATCCATTTCCTCGGGCATGTGATCTCCGAGCGAGGCATCTCGGTGGATCCTGCGAAGGTAGCTGCTGTAATAGCATGGGAGAGGCCCAGATCGGTCTCGGAAATAAGAAGTTTTATGGGCTTGCCAGGTTATTATAGGAGGTTCATCGAAGGTTTTTCTAAGTTGGCATTACCCCTGACTAAATTGACTCGGAAGAACGTTCCTTTCGTGTGGAGTCCGGAGTGTGAGAACAGCTTCCAAGAGCTGAAGAATAAGTTGACAACTGCTCCGGTGTTGGCATTACCTGAGTTACGAGAAAGCTTCGTGGTCTATTGTGACGCGTCTGGACTCGGATTAGGGTGTGTACTCATGCAGAAAGATCGAGTGATAGCATATGCCTCTCGACAATTGAGACCCCACGAGCAGCATTATCCGACCCATGACTTGGAGCTGGCAGCAGTAGTTTTTGCATTGAAAATCTGGAGGCATTACTTGTACGGGTCCAAATTTGAAGTGTACAGCGATCATAAGAGCCTCAAATACCTATTCGACCAAAAGGAGCTGAACATGAGGCAGAGGAGATGGATTGAGTTTTTAAAGGACTACGATTTCGAGTTAAAATACCACCCAGGTAAGGCAAACGTCGTGGCCAACGCATTGAGTCAGAAATCCCTCCACATAGCAGCCATGATGGCCAAAGAAGTTGAGTTGTTGGAGCGGTTTCGAGACATGAACTTGCATGTTGACACCCCTTCCTCTCAGAAAATGACAATCGGTACGTTGAGGATTGCCAACGAATTCTTAAAATCCGTGTACGAGTAGCAACAAGCGGACTCTTACCTAGCTGAAATGAAGGAAATTCAAGCCAAAGGAAAGGACTTATCATTGGCAGAGGGGCCAGATGGGATCTTCCGGGTGAGAAACAGAATATACATACCGAGTGAAGGAAGATTGAGAAGAATGGTGCTTGACGAAGCCCACAAAAGCCTACTCAGCATTCACCCAGGAACCACGAAAATGTACCACGACTTGAGGAGACAGTTCTGGTGGCCCGGACTAAAGAGGGATGTGGCGGAGTACGTGGCCCGGTGTATCACTTGTCAGAAATCGAAGGTAGAGCACCAAAAACCGTACGGTGCAATGCAACCTCTAGAGATCCCCGTGTGGAAATGGGACTCAATTGCGATGGATTTTATCATGGGATTACCCAAAAACCGAGCGGGCCATGATGCAATTTGGGTCATTGTTGACCGATTGACGAAGAGTGCACACTTCTTACCTGTAAATATGAGGTACCCATTGCATAAGTTGGCTCGGATCTACATTCAAGAAGTTATCCGATTGCATGGCATACCTACTTCCATCGTATCAGATAGGGACCCTAGGTTTACGTCCAGATTTTGGACCAGCATGTATCAAGAATTGGGGACGAAGCTTTGGCTTAGTTCTGCCTACCACCCCCAATCGGATGGACAATCTGAACGAACAATTCAGAGTCTAGAAGATTTATTAAGAGCGTGTGTGTTAGAGCACGGTGGAGACTGGGAGTAGTACCTTCCCCTGATCGAGTTTACGTACAACAACAGCCATCATCACAGCATTGGCATGGCACCTTACGAGGCATTATATGGGTGTAGATGCCGAACCCCACTCTGCTGGTCGGAAGCGGGTGAAAGTCTACTATTGGGACCAGACATCGTGAAGCAAACCACAGAACAGATCCGAGTGATAAGGGAGAGGATGAAAGCATCACAAGACAGGCGGAAGAGCTACCATGACAAGCGCATCAAGCCATTGAAATTTTCAGTCGGAGATCGAGTGTTTCTGAGAACCTCTCCGAGTAAAGGAGTTGGACGAGCCTTAAAAAGTGGGAAGTTAAGCCCTCGATACATTGGACCTTACGAGGTGTTAGAACGGATCGGCCCCGTAGCATACCGCCTCGCATTACCAACTCACTTATCCCGATTGCACAACGTATTTCACGTGTCTCAACTAAGGAAGTATTTGCATGACCCCAGCCACACGATGCCTGACGACGAGGTAGAGATCAAGAAAGACCTAACCACTATGACTACACCGATTGGAATTGTGGACCGATCGGTAAAACGCTTAAGAAACAAGAACGTAAGGCTGGTTAAGGTGGAGTGGCAGCAAGGCAAGACCACCTCCTGCATGTGGGAACGCGAAGATACCATGCGACAGCAGTACCCCGAGTTGTTTACCTAGGTAAGTACCGACTGAATTTCGGGGACGAAATTCTTTTTCAGTGGGGGAGAACTGTAACATCCCAGTTTTGAAACTAAATGCCGAATGAAGAATAAACCATTAAGACTTGATCTCAATAGAAAATAACTGTTAATTGTATTTAACTAAGTAGATTTAAGCCATTAAAATATGAAAATGGTGTTGGTCAGGGGATGGGGTGGAGTGCACGTGGCTGCTGGGCACACACTCTCCCATCCCACTTTTCTCTTACTGTGCGCATGTACATATATATATAAAACGTGAGCCTTTGGTGATAAACACACTCTCTATTCCTTCAGACTTCTTCCTCCGTCACTTCATCCTCTGCTTTTCTCTCTTCGTCTCCATCCTCCTTCTTCTCTTCTCTCACTCTTCGCTCCTGGAGACCTTGGTTGCAGTACTGAAGAACGGACTACACTCCATCCTAGAATCAGGCGCAGGATACGACAAAGCCAAGGAAGACCGAACGAACCAGGAGAAAGACATCGGACCCAACGACAAGAACGGAAAAAGGTTTCTGAGGTTCTTCTAAAGGTAGGGGGCGCTTGCATGTCGAATGCATGGTCTAAGAACGGTACCGGATAAATGTACTACTGAGTGTGGGTGTGTGTGTGTGCATGTATTTATAATCATTAAAATTGATGCATGGTTTAAGACTCTGATAGTGATTTTTGTGGCGATGGTGTAGCCTGTTAATAGATGATAATGATGAATGATATGCATGGATCTATTTTCGTGTCACTATGAAAAATATGTATGTGCATGCTCTTAATTGGATTGCTCAATATTGTTAGTCTGATGACCGATTGTAACATGCGCTGGTGTGATTGACTGAATGATTACGAGTAGTGTGGGAAATCCGTTCTTGCTTAATGACTACGGCGAAGGTGTTCGTGGCGCGATGATGTGTAATAATTAATGTGTTAGTTGCATGAGTGAGAGTGGGGTGACCCATAGATGGTCAAGAACCCCGAGGGAAACGACTCCAGTTACCAACCCTTGCTAGATCCCAATAGTGCTCATGGTAGCCGTTGGAGCTAGAGAAGAGAGTCTCGAGACGCCGTGGGGAGGCCGGTGCCACCTTGTAAGAGCTGAGGGACGAGGGGCCAGAAGAAAAGGGGACCGTAACTGAGAGTCTTTACCCGAGTCGGATCCGCAGGCATGCATATAGAAATAAGGCCGATTGTGGTGGTGTATAAATTTATGTATGTATATGTGTATGATTTCGAATGCATGAATATATATATGGATGTGGAATGAACTCTGTGTTTTATGTGTGTCATAAATGTTGTTTGAACTGTAAGAACTTGGTTACTTGAGAAAGGTTGAATGATTGCAGGAGCGTGTACTGACGCTGATACCGAGTCTGTGAATATCATTTTACATGTAAAAGCTCACCCCTGCAGTGGCCATTTTCAGTGAATGTCTCTCGAGAGGAGGATCAGAAGCAGAGCTGGAATGCTGGGCGGAGTGTTGATGCATTTGGAAGGCTTAATTAAGGCGTTGTTCGATTAAGCCCTGACTGGTTCATACCGGATGTTAATGCTTTGGGATGAATAGAACTTTATGGACAAGGAGAAATCCGATTTTGTGTTGTAAATATTGACATACACTCTTATGTATATATGGATGTATGGTTTTGTGTGTGTGTGATGCTATGTGCTGCCTTGTTTCATAATTGTGCTTTAATGGATACGCAGGGACAGTATGATTGAGCAGGCTATAGCCAAGTCAGAGTGAATTGAGAATTGACTTAGGAAAACTTATGTCGGATACGTTGGGCGGAGTCGTACCCCGCCCGAAGTATGGGGACATTTCGCCCAAGCGAAAGGACTCGCACTGGAGCGATGTAGTTGCTAGAATGGGACACCGTTCAATTATCTTTCCTATCCGTTGTGATGCTAACGCAATCCAGACCCCGATGTTGACCCCTGATTTGGGCGTTGTGGTTGAGTCCGCCCAGGCGTTGTCATAATTAGTTGAGTTGGGCGGAATAGGTTCTGACCCCTCCTTCCTCCACAATCCACTACCGCAAATGTACCCTGTAACTTCCCGTTTTTCTGAGTGAAGTGCGAGTGTGAGGATTTACCTAGTGAACCCTCGTCCATACCCGATTGAGAAAATTATCTTGTATTTGTGTTGAAGAGGCGTTGTGCAGATTTCGTTTAGGCGGTGTCATACCTCGCCCAAGTAACTAGGACAGTTCGCCCAAACGCGTAGAACTATGCTGAGGCAAGTAGTATCAACTCGAGATTCCGCCTATGTACCTTCTTCCTCCGTTGTCCCATTATTCCGTCTCGCTAGGCGGTATTGAACATCGCCTGAGTAAGTGAATGTTGTGATGTAGTCCGTCCAGGTGTTGTTGTGCTTTTCCGAACTGGACGACGGTGTAATCACTTCCTCTTTCCTTCATAAACTACTCCTGCATGTGTATATCTCCCTTCTTCTTCCTTTATCTGTCTTCTGAAGTTGAACGCCCAGAGTTCTCTGAGAAAGGATCAGCCCGTAGGAACGAATAGACGCTAATGTAAGGTTTACTTGAAGAGTTTCTGGTCTGATGTTGCATTGTCACACACCGTTTAGGCGGTGTGAGACAACGGTTGAGCGGGTCACTTTCGCCCTCGAGTCCGCCCAGGATAAATATACCCCGCCTAGCCAGGTAGGATGATTCGAACTCCGTCCTTTCCACCGAGTGCTACGCGTATGAATGTATTAACATCTTTCCCTTACCTATTTCCTCCCGTTGAGTGACCAGTGTTACTCGAAGGAAAGCTTCCTTGTGAAAAATTTTCTCATATTTTTGGAATTATTAGTTGCAATTAATAAGGTGTTACATATTTGACTCTCAAAGTGATTACAATTTTAGACGAGCAACTTGACTATTAACAGGGAATTGTTATTTACACCTGTTCTTACTTAATTCATGCATAACTATCAAATACTCATAATTTTTTATATCATTGAAATCAACTCATTTGTTTTTGTTTTGAATTTTTAAAAGTTTTTTTTATATATAAACTAAGTAACCTTATTTTTTATAAACTATTTACATTATGCTAGTTATTTACATAGTTATTCTATATATAACAGTATAAACAAAATAAACTACACTTAGATATATAAATACAAACTGGGTATTTACATAAACAAAGTAAGCTAAGGTTCCAAACAAATAAACCAACACATTTATGTTATCAAAGCAAAGCGTTAGATAGTCTAACCAGTAAACCTCTAATAGAAACAAAGAGTTTACCAAAACAAAGTGCTAAAAAGCAACTAGTCCAACACTTATTTAAAGCAGTGAAGATAATAAAGAGAAGTGATAAAGAGTAAGCCATGGGTAGCCTCCAGGATAATTAGTCTGATCAATCATCTTCCTCTCCCATCTGATCTAGATCCTCCTCCCCATCATCATCATCACCATCATCATCAATAGCATGTGTAGTTGATGCCTCCCTAACTCCAATGAAAACTAAGTTATCCCTGGGCATTTGATGGACTTGCTCATGTAAGAATGTGAAAGCTCTACTTGTGGTAGCATTCTGAAGGAGCCGGTGTTGCTATGTTTGATAGATTTGGTAGAGTAACTCATGATATGTCATCTCCTACTGGTGTTATGTTGATGGTGGGGTTACTGCTTCCTCTCCTTCCTTTAGTATCCCAAAGAATTTTTCCATGTATCTTCTATAATAGGTTTTGGGATCTGCTTCTTCACTGTGTTAGGGTTGAATCCTTACAAGGAACTTTAACCCTATTTACTATTAATAGCTTTATGACCAAGAAAGGAAAGATGACCGGTTTGTCCTTTTTCTCATAACAGATGAGGTTATGGAGTTCCTCTAATATCAATATTGTTATGTCAATTGGCTTTTTGGCCAAAATGGTCCACATAATCCTGTAACCCTCAACTGGGAGGTCTAAATAAAGCATGTTAGGGGTGATGTTAATAGTGTAATTGGTATATTTTAGAATAAGGATGACTCACCTATTTTTTCCTCATCTCACCTTGGCATGGGTCGCTCGCGTAGGCGAGCTGCCCAAGGCTTGCATCATTCCCTTTCCATACTTTGTCATGCTTTTTATACTTGTTTTCTTGCATAATGTATCACTTCTAAAAGAATCCCTGACAGCTACTCCATGTTAGCGACCGACAGAAATCGTTTCTAATTAGCGACCAAATTAGCGACCGAATTGTAAAAAAAGACCTTTAAAAGAAAATTAGCTACCATATTAGTGACTAATAGAAACCCGTCACTAAAATTTGCAAACTCTCGCCATTGTAGCCGTCACTACTTCTAAGTCCGTCGTTGAAATGGTCACTACATTTACCTATTTCCAATTATTTGGTTTTCTTCCATGTTTTTTTTTGTTGGCGCTAACAGTAGCGACTAATAACCCCCGTCGCTATATGGACCTTCCTCCTTTTTTTGACTTCCCTCATAGTTTTTTGTTGGCACCCAAAAGTAGCGACGGGGATAAGACGTCACCTGATAGGTTAAGTTATTTATTCTAAACCCTTAACCCCCTACCAGTTCTAGCGACGGGGTTTATCCGTTGCTATATGGACCTCCCATCATTTTTTGACTTCCCTCTAATTTTTTTGTTGGCGCCTAAAAGTAGCGATAGGGTTAAGACATCGATATATAGGTTAAGGCAACGATGATGTCTAGTCATCGCTAGATAGGTTAAGTTATTCGTTCTAAACCATTCATCAATTCTAGCGATGAGGTTTAGTCGTCGCTAGATAGGTTACGGTAGCGATAAGATTTAACGTGTTGCTATTTTGGGGATAGCAATGAGTTTAAGTGTCGCTATTTTAAACACATGTTCATTTTTAAACTAGGGACGGACTCTGACGGGTTTGTTACCGTCGCTAACTTTAATAACTTACTCGAGGGTAACCTTTCCCTTCCATCACTTTCTCTGCCCCCAAGCCCTAAGCCTTCTTCTCTCTTCATTGTCTCTGCCTCTATCACTCTCTCTCACGAACCATTGTCTCCTTCACGAGCCACTGTCTCTTTTGACCTTCTCCGTTTGAGCCTCCCTCTATTCGAGGCTCCGTTCCCTTTGTTTGAAGGTCGTCTCTAATAGCAAGCTCCCTCTGACAGCATGTCTCTGGCGGCTCCTCCCTCTCTTCTTCAAGGTGTATGCCTACATTTTTTATCTTCTCCCTCTCTCCCTGTCTCCCTCTCTCCCCATCTCCCCCATCTCTCTCCTTTATTTTTCCCTCTCTTCTTCAATGCGGGTTATCACTGTACCTCTTTCAACGTTGATTTGTTTATTTGTTGATATATGGATTGATCTATTGATTTGCTAATTTGCTGCCATTGTGAAAATTTCTTATATACACATTTCTAATTTGCTGCCATAGTGAAGTTATAAACCAAGTTCATAAACTGATATGCAAAGTAATTTGATTATATATGGTTTGAGTAATAATATTTGGAGTTTGAGTTATAAACTGATTCCATAATGTTGCTCTGGTTCAATTTAAATTGTATATATTAGTTTAATGAGGTATTAAACCTCAAAAATGAGGTACCACAGTGAAGTTATAAACTGATTTCATAAACTAATATGCAAAGTAATTTGATTACACATGGTTTGAGTTATAATATTTGGAATTTGAGTTATAAACTGAGTTTATAAATTGATTCCATAATGTTGCTCTGGTTCAATTTAAATTGTATATTTTAGATTAATGAGGTACTGAACCTCAAAAATGAGGTACCCCTGCCCCACGGTAATAACTTCATTATATTTTGATAGATTCAAATTTATTGTAATAGAAACTTGTTATATATAAAAATGAAGATAAAGCATGGAATATATCCATCAATACCATATGATTTAATTGGCTGATGCTAATGAAAATTATTGTGAATTTGGACATGTGTGAAAGGTCTAGAAGGGGCATGTGTCCGCAAAAGTGATTATTAACTTCTGAAGCTCTAAAGCTTATAAAAACTGCAAAAAAGAGGAAGTTAATAACCATATCAGGAACTTATGATCATTTTGAGCAGAAGATAGTCCTCGCCTTTTTTTCCTCTCATTTAGTTTATGTTTTTTCCCCATGTTAGTGAAAGAAGATATTGTTTAGTTATCAACATTTCTTCATCTTCCTTTTTAATATGCATCTCAATATTCACATGATCTAAATCTCATTTTCTGTTTCACTTCCTTTGTTCTGACTGGTGTGTAGGGTATGAAGTTCTCTATGTACAACAGGTGTCAAAGATTCCTTACTTTCTCTTTATTTTACACCGTCTCAGTGGGAGTCCGGTATTGTAAACAAAGGTTTAGTGGCAACATTATGCCCTTCAAGTTCAGGTATGCCTTAAGTCAATTCTGATCCAGGGTTGATAGGACACACCAGGGGTGTACCTACAAAAGGGACCCTGATGCTTAAGTCAGTATAAGAATTACAAAGAAATAGAAAGTTTACGAAGGTAGTTAAGGGTAGTAATGTTGTCACTTATGAAATTAATGAATTACTTCTATTTATAGAACTTCCTTGAGTGCAAGTTGTGATTTGACCCCTGATAGTGAATAGTTGTTAGTCTTTGTACAGAGCAAGTTGCCCACTTGCGCTTGAATCTGATTCAGGTGTTAGCTTTTCTGTCTAGGGTCAGGCTAACAAATCTGTACCAAAGTTGATTTTTAGTCCCTTTTTTGGGACCTCATCCAGTTATTGATTTAACTAAATATTTATTTATATTCTACGATAACTGGTGTCGCTTGCCTTAAGGAGATAAATATTAAATAATTATATTTAGGTTATTTAATGTTCCAAAATATTAGAAATAATTAAATTAAGATTTTTACGGACTACTCATAATTTATTGGAGCCGAACAGGCTGAATTTATGCCAGATTAAAATATAAGTGTCGGACCAAGTATCTCCGATTGGGATGATATTGGTCAGGGTTGTTAAGAATATTATTGGGAGTCCGAATATGTATTCAGAATAATTTTTAGATAAAGTATTGAGCCCAAACAGAGAACTTGTTTGATTTAAAATAGAGAATTTTAAGTGATGAATTAACATAAAACACAAACCCTTATTTTCTTCCTTCTTATTTACGTGACTTTCTAAGGCTTTTTGGTAAAACACTTCTCCTTTCTCCTCTACTCTCATTTCCCACTCATCTTCTTCCTCTCTAAGAACCCTAAAGGGTAGTGTCCATCTTCTCCTTCCCCATTTCGTTTTCTCCACTAAGTTTGGAGGAGATTTGGTTGATTGGTGCTCTCCTTTCTCTTCCCTATTTTTGTGCTCTTCTTTCCTTTTCTTGGAGCCTATTCACTCTTGGCTTGAGGTAAGGACCTCACTTTATTTTCTTAAGCTTTATGCCATAGGTTTTGGGTATTGGTTGTTGGGAGAGAGTTAATGCTTATGGGTTAGGAATGGGAGGTATTTATGATGAGAAACCCTAAGGTGGGGTGTTTTTAATGTGAGTTGTATGAACGCACAATGTTATACACAAAAATGACATGAAAATGATGGGTATTGATTTTGGTTGTTGGGTTTTGGAGAAACCCTAACTTTATAAATTGGGGAAATATGAGATGTGGGTAGATGAGCATTTATTATTGATGGTAGATGTAATTTATGATGAGTAATGACCATTAATAATAGTACATGGTTGGTGGAGTTCATTAATGTGGAAACCCATGAATAGGTTTCACTTTAAATGCACAATAATAAGATTAGACACCTAACCTATAGTGGTTATGGTAAATGAGATGAGGTAAATAAAGTTTGAGGATTTACATGGCATGAGAACACCAAGAAACAAATATGAACACTTGAAACTTAGTAGTCCAAATAGAAAGTTGATTGTGTAATATATTGTGATGTAGGAACTAACCCCATCGACGAGGCGGGACCCTTAGACCACGTTGATTTCTACTTCTCTTGAGGTAGGGGGTAACTATTCTAAGTGCATGATTTCATCCATTGATGATATTAATATATATATATAT
Source organism: Clitoria ternatea (assembly GCA_037962975.1). Lineage (NCBI taxonomy): Eukaryota > Viridiplantae > Streptophyta > Magnoliopsida > Fabales > Fabaceae > Clitoria > Clitoria ternatea. The sequence goes on from CM075670.1 coordinate 161,154,979, forward strand.
ATATGTTTGTGTTTTGGGTGGTTGTTTGAATGGATGATATAATGATTTTATGATTGTTATGCATTTAGAATGATTGATATTATGTGGCATGTGTTTGGGATGATAAACATGATATCATGTTGGAATATGTTGATGAATTATGTTATGATGGTTTGAGACCATGATGTGAATTGAAATTAATGATATAAAACATCCCAATTATGCCTATATGAATTGATAAATGTGATTGCCACTAACTATTGATGTGTATGAGTCCAATAAGGATTGGTAAAGATTGAGGATATTGAGAATATTGAAATTCACTAAATGATAGTGGTGAATGGTTGGTTGTGGAGTGGCATTTAGGATGCATAGTGTGAGAATGCACTTGATTTGCATTGCATTGCATCCATGGCATATCATTGCTGTCTATGTGGATGTTAGGGGTTCTACTAGGCGGGCCCAGTAGGAGGGTAACCCAGTGCATGGTATAATGTTATATTTCCCTAGTGATTCTGGGAATCACAAAGCTATCCATAGTTTGGTGATGAGGCACCCTATGTAGCGGTCCTTGTGGGCAGGCGGCTCTATGGTGAGCGAGTTACCTCGGTATCCGATGGGACACGGCTCTCTCGATGTGTGTTTGGGAGGGGCCCATAACACTTGTGGCAAGTAAGGCCACGATGTTGATCCGAAAGTCACGGGGTGACTAGTGCTACAGATGGGCAAGAGCGGTTTGGTACCAGTAAAATATGTTGTTGAGCATGCATTAATTGAGATATAAGTGTACATATTTTACTACTGTAGTAAGGGCATAGTAGTACACCTATGCTTGTCCCACAATTAGTATATTGTTATTTCCCATAGTCAGATCCGTATTTGATGATAATTCCTTTGTGCATATGCATTAGCTATAAGAGCATTTGCATATAGCCGGAGATATGCCTAGTTGAAAGCCTGTGATGGCGATGGATGATTGAGATTTAAAGAAAGAAGAAATGCGGTACTAACATTATGTGTAAGATGATAGTATTGAGAATACCAATGATATGAATATATATGTTGTGGATGTATGTCTTGAGTATATAGCCTATTACTATGGATGATATAGTATGTGAATGAGAATTATGTTGTTCTTGTGAAGTGTATCATGTATGAGTATGTATGGATATCATTATAATGTATGACTTTGATACATTTGGATTATGTTACTCACCTCCTATGTTGTCATTTTTAAAGCTTGATGTAGGTATGATATAAATCCTACTCTTTTAGAGGTCGAGGATTGATGAAGGTAAATATGGAAGGAATGTGGGTGAGCCTTGGCCAGCATATAAATACTTATTTTGTATAGCATATAGTGTGTATATGCTTATTTTGTAGTTAATTTGATGATAGATAATTTTGGAGGTCATGTAGGAAAATGAGACCCATGTGTATGGCTTATTTTCATTAATGACCTTGACAATGTATGGGTGATAAGTGATATGGTTTGATGTTAGAATTGATGAATGAATGGATAATTATCTAGATTTTGTGTTCTATAAAGCATATAAAACGATAAGCTTGATTTTAATATGATTTGGAATGAGAATTTATGAGTATGATTGTTTGGAGCAAGTTTTATATGCTTAATATGATGCATATGATGTGTTGGAGTTGATCAAGTTGGCTTGTAATGAGAATTGGTATGTTAGGTTGTGAGAATTTTCGTTTTCTGCGTAAGACCTGATAATCTCGCTCAAGTGAGATGGATTCTCGCTCATGCAAGATGCATTCTAGCTCAAGCGAGAATCCCCTACATCAGTTATATGGCCTCTGGCCAATTCTCGCTCAAGCAAGAGTGGTCCTCGCTCAAGCGAGATGACCCTACATCAAGTGTATGCATACTGGACGTTTTTCACTGGGGCGGGCTCGTCTCTGCCTAAACGAGTATTGTATGGAGTTGTTTTGGACGAGATTCGCTTAGGCAAGTCGGTGTCTCACCCAAGCGAGATTGCTTGAGTATCAAGTATTAGCTACAGGAAGAAATTCGCTCAGGCGGGCCTGTCCTCGTTCGAGCGAAATAAGGGCAGTAAGGTTCTATCCCTTTTTTGCTCAAGCGAGTGAGTGTGCCTTCAACACTAGAGCGTTTTCGCTCACGCTCACCTGCCTTGCCCAAGCGACCCCTGTGGGTCTCGCTCAAGCGAGATGGGGACTCACTCAAGTGACATCCCCTAATTCCAGTTTTCTCATTTTGGCTTCTTTATTCCATTTTCTTATTTGTTTTGGAAACCCTAAATCATGAAAATGATATTATTATTATTATTATTATTATTTTGTATTTCCATTGTCTATAAATTAATAAGGAAACTTTTATCCCCTTTTGTACGTATTTCATTGACTCTTAAACTTTATCAAATCTTCCACTTTTCCCCTATGACGGTCTCGAATTCTATCGTCCAAGAAACACTCTGATACCTTCTCATATCTTCATATATGAGATAGGTTATTAAATGATCTGGGGTAATTACTTGGTATTAATTATATTGAGTCTTCTCTACTTATAATTATTTAAAATCATGAAAAATTTACCCCTAATTTTGGGGTGTTACAACCTGGTATCAGAGCACTTGTTAATGCTCATTGTTTGTTATATATGAATGAAATACCAAAGTTGAGTGACTCTTTTATTGAATTCAGATTGTCTGACATTGAAATGTTGTTGATTGTTATTGAATCATTAATATGCCTTATGAAAGCACTAGTTGCTTAATGTTATGATGTTGTTACTATAGACAAGCATTGTGGGGACATAGATTGCCCACTAATTCATGTTATAAATGGTAATGATTGTGTGATTGTTATTAAGCCTGGCCAGGCATCTCCTTTCCCATATTTACCTTCAAATTGTGAATATATTATGATGATACATGTATTAATGATAATTGATGATGATTGGCATATATTGAGGAAAGAAACACAAGGTTTCTAATTATGTTTGTGTTATGTGTCTAGATTGATTGATGGCGAATAGGCATAATATTGATTTAGCCGCTATGGTTGAAGCCTTCAATCGGTTTGCTGATATCCCTGAATGGCAACAACTACCCGCTGGTCAACCAAATCATGGTCTTGACTAATTCCTCAAGCGGAAGCCTTCTGAATTCCATGGGGGTTATAAGCTAGAAGACGCATATGTTTGGATTCACGACTTGGACTGGATATTTGCTAGTATGGAATGCTCTGAAGCTCAAAAGGTTGAGTATGCAGTATTTATGATCCGTGACGAGGTTGAGTCTTGGTGGATTTTGACTTGTGGGGGTATGATTTCTGCTCACACTCTCTTGACATGGGAGAACTTCAAGGTAGAATTCCTTAAGATGTATTTCCCGAAGAGTTACAAGAACAAAAAGGAGCTTGAATTTATCGAGCTCAAACAAGGAAGCATGTCGGTGGAGGAATATGCCTCAAAGTTTGAAGAGCTATGTGTATTTTACCCTTCTTTCCAACAGGAAGGTACTGAAGCTTCGAAATGTGTTAAGTTTGAGAACGGATTGCGTCAGGAAATTAAGAAGGCGATTTGTCATCAAGAGATTAGGAGCTTTCCTACTCTTGTGAAAAAATGTCAAATTTTTAAAGAGAACAATGTGGTGCCCAAGAATTATGCGGGGCATGATCATAGACTAAAGGGGCAATCCCCTAGCTTTAAGAAGAGGGGTGATTTCAAAAAGAATAGACAATTTGTGCATAGTTCCTCTTCTTTTAGAGGCGGACAAGGTGGTGGAAGGCATGGTGCTAATGGTGGCCGAGGTAATGGCCAGGGTCTTTGTTGTTTCTAGTGTGGCAGAAACCATTTGGCTCGAGAATGTAACCATGAGGAGATGGTGGTATGTTATAGGTACAACCAAGCGGGGCATATTCGTCCCAATTGTCCTTTGAATGCCACGGATGTGGTGGTACGTAATGATGGAAATTATGGAGGCTATGGCATTTTTAGAGGCCGTGGTCGTGGAAATGGTAATGGCGGCCGCAATGGTGGTCGTAATGGTAACGGCAATGGAAATGGCGGCAATGGTCGTGGCAATGGGAATGGCCGAGATAATGGTAATGGTGGCCGAAACAGTCACAATCATAGTGCCAACCAACAAACTGCTGGAAGAGTCTTTGCCGTGACCGGTGAAGAAGCTACACAGGCCAAGGATCTTGTCCAAAGTAAGTGCCAAATACATGGTAATTATGTTAATGTATTGTTTGATTCGGGTATGGCGCACTCCTTTATTTTAGAAGATTGTGTGAGGCGACTAAAATTGGCTATAAGCATGATGAAAGGTTCTATCATGGTGTCTACGCCAACCGGTACTTGTTTACGGGTGGTCACTCGGTGTGATAATATTGAGATGATTCTTAAGGATAGGAGATTTGTTGTATCTCTTATTTGCTTACCCTTGAAGGATTTGGAAATTATTTTGGGAATGGATTGGTTGTCTGCCAACAAGGTCTTGGTAGATTGTCAAAATCGGAGCATCGTTCTTCCTTCTTTGAATACCGAGCGCTTTGATGTGCAAGGTATATCTCAAATTCTTGTTATGCTATGCATGATGGATGGGGAAAATACTATTCAATCCCTTGATATTCCTATTGTGTCTGAATTTCCAGATGTATTTCCTAATGAGGTACCTGGTCTACCTCCTCCACGAGAGGTAGAGTTTTCTATTGATCTTGTTCCGGGAGTGGAACCTGTTTCCCGAGTACCATATCAGATGTCTCCTATGGAGTTAACCGAGCTGAAAAGACAAGTTGAAGAGTTATTGGAACAAAAATTTATTCGCCTAAGTGTGTCTCCTTGGGGTGCGCCTATTTTATTGGTGAGAAAAAAGGATGGAAGTATGAGGTTATACGTGGATTATCGACAACTTAACAAGTTAACCATTAAGAATTGATATCCCCTACCTCGCATTGATAATCTTTTGGATCAATTGAAGGATGCAGTGGTGTTCTCAAAGATCGATTTATGTTCCGGATATCACCAAATTCGGGTGAAGACGGACGATATTCCCAAGACTGCTTTTCACACTCGCTATGGCCACTACGAGTATATGGTGATGCCTTCTGGCGTGACAAATGCACCTACGATTTTCATGGATTACATGAATCATATTTTCCATGACTATCTCGATAAATTTGTGGTGGTGTTTATTAAAATTATCCTTGTCTATTCTAAGAGCCACAAAGAACATGAAGAACATATTCGCCTTGTATTGAATGTCCTTCGCGAGAAAGAGTTGTATGCGAAGCTCTCTAAGTGTGAATTTTGGTTATCCGAGGTCCAATTTCTTAGACATTTTATCTCCAAATATGGTGTTACTATTGATCCATCAAAGATTGAAGTCGTGATGGCTTGGGAAAGACCGACGTCAATGACCAAAGTAAGGAGTTTTCATGGTCTTGTCGGTTATTACTGGAGATTTATTGAAGGGTTCTCCCTATTAGCTTTACCATTGACGAAGTTGACTTGTAAGAATCAACCTTTTGTCTAGACCCTTGATTGTGACAGAAGTTTCCAAGAGTTGAAAGTTAGACTCACTTCTGCTCCTGTATTGGCTTTGCCGGACTTATTAGATGACTTCATGGTGTATTGCGTACGTGTTGATGCAAAGGGAGCGTGTGATAGCCTATGCATCGAGACAATTGTGACTGCATGAGGTTAATTATCCCACATATGATCTTGAATTAGCGGCGGTGGTATTTGCTTTGAAGTTGTGGTGACACTACTTGTACAGTTCGAAGTTTGTGGTCTTTAGTGATCATAAAAGTCTTAAATATTTGTTTGACTAGAAGGAGCTTAATACGCGCCAACAGAGATGGATGGAGTTTCTAAAAGATTATGAGTTTGAATTAAGATATCATCCTAGAAAGGCAAATGTGGTTGCCGATGCCTTGAGTCGTAAGACATTGCATGTTTCTTCTGTGATGGTGAAAGAGATAGAGCTCATTGAGCAATTTCAAAACTTGAACGTGGGTGTGGAAATATATATAGTCTGAAGAAGATGTCTCTTGAGGTGTTGACAGTAGCAAATGTGTTTCTTGAAATCGTCAAATTACAACAACTGACAGATGAGTATTTGATTAAGATAAGAAGAACTCAAGAAAAAGGGAAGAACTTGTTTCTAGTGGAAGGTCATGATGGTATTTGGTGCATGAAAGACCAAATTTATGTTCCAACTGGTGGTGATTTAAGAAGGTTGGTACTTGAAGAAGCTCACAAGAGTGTGTTGAGCATACATCCTGGTGCCACAAAAATGTATCAAGATTTGAAGAAGAATTTCTGGTGGCCCAGTATGAAGCGGGATGTGGCTAATTATGTAGCCTCTTGCATTATTTGTCAGAAGGTCAAGGTTGAACATCAGAAACCATCTGGTTATTTGAGACCTCTTGATATCCCTGTGTGGAAGTGGAATGACATTACTATGGATTTTGTCTCTAGATTGCCTAGAACATATACTGGAAATGATGCTATATGGGTGATTGTTGATCGATTGGCGAAGTGTGCTCACTTCTTGCCCATAAACATGAAGAGTTCTTCGGAGAAATTGGCACAATTGTACATTAAAAAGATCATTAGACTACACGGTGTGCCATTGAGTATTGTGTCGAATCGTGACCCGCGGTTCACTTCCCAATTTTGGGGAAGCTTGCATGAGGCAATGGGTTCTAAGTTGAAGCTTAGTTCAGCATATCATCCATAAATGGATGGGCAATCCAAACGAACAATTCAAAGCCTCGAAGATTTATTGCGGGCTTGTGTATTGGAACATGGTGGTTGTTAGGAAAGATTCCTACCACTAATTGAATTTACGTACAACAATAGTTATCATAGCACTATTAGTATGGCTCCCTATGAAGCGTTGTATGGTCAAAAATGTAGAACTCCATTGTGTTGGCTTGAAACTGGAGAGAGTTTGGCTTTGGGGCCGGAGTTGATTGTGGAGACAAATGTGATAAGTCTTGAAAAGACTTAATTATTTCACCTTTTATTTAACATAATCCATTAAATATTGTTTAGTTTGGCTTTGTTATTTAATAAATTGTCAATAATTCTTATTTTATTTATTTATTTTTAAAGTGTTTAATTTATATAAGAAAATGATTAAAAAACAATAATTAGTTAAGAAATTATGTTTATTTATAAATTCACTAATCCAGCGTACAAGCGCTGGACAGCCAGCGTTCAAACGCTAGGCAATTATTTGTTTATATGTGCAGGAGCAGTTCACGCTCAAGCTTGAAGGCTGCAAGCTCAAGCGAGAGATCCATGCAAAGAAAGTGAAGAGAAGGAAAGGAAAGCACGATCTCGCTCAAGCGAGCAAACTCACGCTTAAGCATGACTCCAAAACACCATCACGCCCAAGCTTCTCCATCACGCTCAAGCGTGAAAGCAATACTGCAGTGAATAATTCGACCTCGCTCAAGCGCGAGTCCTTCACGCTCAAGCGTGAAGGTGGTTATTTAAAGCTGATGCTTTCCCTCCAAAAGAAGCTCTGCACCGTTGCTGTACTGTTTGCCCGCTGTACTTTAGTAATTTAAGTAATGTTTGTAATTAATTATTTATTTCTAATTATGTAATTAGTTTAGTTAATTTAATTATTAATTAAGGTTTCTTTGTAATTAATTAAGTTAGTTAGTTATTTGCCTATATATATATACTTGTACATACTCTCTGTAAGTGGACAGAGATAGTAGATACAGAATACGATTCATTTTCCATTTTCAATCTCTCTCTAATTCTTTTCTCTCTCTAAATTCTCTCATCCATATCTCTCCACATTCCTTCGACAGAATCCATTTCCATGGGTTTCTAAACCCCTAGGGTTGGGATTGCGAAGGTTTGTAATGAATTCTTGAAAGTGTATTGAGGAAGTCAACTTCTAAATCTTGAGGAGAACAAGCTGAGGAGTGGATCTACTTTGCTGGATTGACAAATCCAGATCTGATGAAGGAACTCACCAGTGAGGAATCATGGTTGAGACTTAGGTAACTTCCAGCTTCCTAACTAATTCAGGCCTAGTAATTAGGTGAATAGTTAGGGTTTAACCCCCAATTTCGCATTAGATTTCTCTGTTAATTGAGCAGCTAAGGGATTAGGGTTTAATGCTTAGGAATCAGTGTTATTCACCTAAGGAATTAGGGAGTAACCATCTGTGGATTGTCCTCTTGAGTCTGAAGATTGATTGAACCTTAATTACATGTTTCTTGATGAAATTGTAAACTGAAGCAATCCTAACCTATCTTCCATTACTCACATTTCATCTTTTGTACTATCTCTGAAAATACAAAAACATTAAAAATATAAAACAACAAAAACAGAATGAACTCTATCTGTATTGCGTTGGTTCAGCTTGTATCAGTCTAAGATTAAGGTAATTACCACAATCCCTGTGAGAACGATCAAATATATTACAAATTTAACGATTGGTGTGCTTGCCAAAAGAATAAATCCTCTGAGAGTCATACAATAAGTCAATATTAATTCAAGATTTTTCAACCAAATTAATGACTCGGAGATTTAGCATCAAAATGAACAAATCAAGATGTTACAAGAGAAAATGAAGGTTGCCAAGATCGTCAAAAGAGCTACTATGATAAGAGGCAGAAGCCACTTAAGTTTCAAGTTGGCGATTATATATTTTTAAGAGTATCAATAGATAAGGGCGTTGAAAAGTGGAAAGTTAAGCCCTAGGTTTATTGGACCCAATGAGATTTTGGAGTGAATTGGTGAGGTGGCATATCAGATTGTACTTCCTCTGTACCTTGCTAATTTACATAACATGTTCCATGTGTCTCAATTGAGGAAGTATGTTCATAACCCTCTACATGTGATTCCCATTGATGACATTGACGTGCGGGACGATTTGACTATCCCTCCTGTTTTTGTTTGCATTGTGGAGCATTCCGTTAAGAAGTTATTTACCCCTGGTGAAAGTCGTATAAAAACATTGAAATGTGGAGATGTTCACATGGGAACGTGAAGACGATTGATGATGCATGATTTATCCTTAATTCCTCACTTTAAATTTGTATAATTTGCCATCACTTATTATGTAATATATTGCATTTTAACATATTTTCATCATTTGAGCTTTATTTAATATTTAATTTGAAAATGAATTAAGGATTGATTTTTAATGGAAATAATGGAATCCTTATTTCTCTTATTTTGTAGTGAATGATTGAGCTTATAATTGGAAAAGATTGACCAAGAATCAAGAGGGAGAAGACACAAGTGATTACATGTTCAAAAAGGGTCAATAAAGAAGAAAATAAGAGAAGAACAAGGTCAAGAATCAATTCCTAGCATCCATGAAGCGATTCCTACATAAAACAAAGCTCAGCAAGTGAAAATGAAGACTGGGAATCGATTCCCCACAGACATGAATCAATTCATGCATAAACAATGGCCTGGGAATCGATTCACAGCCCCTGGGAATCGATTCACACACCTAGGAATTGATTCCTAGCCCCCAGGAATCGATTCATATGCTATTTTGCCCCTGGGAATCGATTCCCATCCTCTAGGAATTGAGTCATTTGCTTGGGAATCGATTCCCACCCATGAGGAATTGATTCATGTGAGGAAATTGCCCAGTATTTGCCTAGATAAATCGATTCAGGTACTTTGAAGAATCGATTCATCAAGTGGAAAACAGCAGGAAATGCAATTATGAAGTGGAAACGACACTGAAGTATTAAATTAAAGTATTGGCCAACATTCTCCACCTAGTTATTAAAAAATGGCACACTGCTTCTTTTCTTCTCCTATAAATAGCATGGTTTCCATCCTTCAAAACACACCATTTCCTTCACACACCATTCCTTCTTCTTTCGTTCCTCTTCTCTGTTTCTTCTTCTCCCCCTCTGTTCTTCATTCCGGGTTAGGTTCTTTTATTTTTATTTTGTTTTAATTATGGAGGGCTAAAACCCTTAGATTGATTTTTTTGGATAATATTGTAATTTAATTTTGAGGTTCTTGTTTTTAATACAGTATGCTTTTATTATTGTTTATTTCTTCATAATCTTACTCTGCTTATTTAACTCCATTCAGTTTAATTAAATTTGTATGCTTAATCAGTTTAATTATACAAATGGAATAAAATAAGATTTTAAATTAAAATGGATTAAGGAAATATGCATGCTTAATGAATATTTTCATAATCACTTTTAATAATTATGGTTTCACTAGTGCAAAAATTGGATATAACAACAGGATATATTCACGGGTATAAGTGGATCAGTGATAAAAACATACGCGGTGGCATTTTTGAAATTATAAGGTGAACGATATAATCAGGGAAAACTATATATCCACGGTTAACATCATAACCGTGAACGTGCCCATCAATATATATTCACGGTTGAGGAGTCAACCGTGGATATATAGTACCTAAAATATATATCCACGGTTGTGCGCACAACCGTGAATATATATTCATGGGTATGATCAGGGTTATGATGTTAACCGTGGATATATATTGACGTCTATATTCACAGTTGTATTTCCAACCGTGGATATATAGTTCAGGTTTTAGGGTTTAAACACTGGGTACTGTATGTCCACGGTTGTTTTTATAACTGTGATTATAGATTTAATATTTATCCACTGTTGGGCTCGTAACCGTGGATAAATATTTAACATTTATCCATAGTTGTTTGTTCAACCGTGAATATATGTGTAATATATTCACAGTTTCAAGGGGAACCGTGAATATACATCCTTTCTGAAACTTCAAAAGCCGCACCTTTCAGCCTTTTTTCACTTTCTCTTCTTCCTTCGTGCTGGTTGTCGTCTTCTTCGTCATCCTCCTCTTTGCTATTTGTAGGCTTCTCTGTTCACTTCTTTCTTCTTTGGTGTGCCCTTCTTCTTCTTCGTTCTCTATTGTCTGGTAAGTGCTCCCTTGCCCTTCTTCTTTTGTGCACTTTTTAGCCCTGCTTCGTTGTTATGCTTTATCACCATTGTCTGGAAAGCTTGTCTCTCTGTTTATGTGTAGTCGAACATGAACGAATATAGGTCTCTGAGTTTGTGTTTTCATTGTTGAAGCTAAACTCTGTCTCTGCTTATTGCCTGTGACATTGCCTGTGTCATTGCCTCTGTTTTCATTGTTGCGCTTAATTTTTTTTCAATTTTTTCATTTCCTGTATCATTGCCTGTGTCATTTCCTGTGTCATTGCCTGTGTCTCTATTTTTATTTCTTTCAATGTCATTGTGTTTTCATTGCCTGTGACATTAGTTATATGGGACCTGAAAAGTGTTCAACTTAGTTTAGGTAAGATTAATGTTTTTTGAAGACTTGATTTCCTTCAAACTTACATTCAATGGTCTTTATGGAAACCAAGTAAAGGATGAATAGAATAAGAAGCTTTAGGCTATCAAATTAGAAATGAATGACCTTAGTGTATAGGGAAACAAACTACTGAATAATCTTTGTATCCCCTTCAGATTTAAAAAAATGGTGAGTTCAGTCCTACATAAAAAAATAAATAAATACTATTGGATCAGAATTAAACATTAGAAAAGAAAATCATCAAACACATATAGATGTAGAGCCTTACTCTAGAAATAACTACTTGAAACTATTAAATAATCTGTACAATTGATTAATATTTGAGGGACAAGTTTGTTGTAATCTTGCCTCTATATAGTAATGTTATTGCTGCTGTAATCAAAAGTTACATTTCACTTATATAATGTTATTGCTTGTTGGTTGCTCGTATATAATGTTATTTCTGTCTATTGTATGTATGTGGTTTTCAATCTTATAGACTCGTAGGCTCATACTAGTTAACTAGTTAACTAGTATGAAAGTTGTTATGCATATGAGTGAACCGTAGTTCCCCGTTTGAGATTCAACATAAATGGTCATTAAATTAATTAATGTCATCATTTGTGTTGAATCTTGAATTGTCCGTTTGGACAGTTTGGGATGAACAATTATTTTTTATACGTCATTGTTAGTATGTACAAGTTAGGAGTTATCTTAAAATTTGATAAACTTTTGGTAACTTGCATTTTGTGTTGTTCTCTGGGCGTATATTTGGTTGTGGTTGAATTTGATTTGACCATTCTCATTTTGTGTACTTAGAGACCAATGCGAAATACTACTGAAATTTCATCAAATTTTAGAATAACTCAACCTGTATATATGAATGACGTATAAAAATAATTGTCATCCTGAATGGGTATAGGACCACTACCTTTGAAGAAAAAGTGAGGTTGATCATAGCACCTTGTAAACAGTTGGCATGGATCGGAGTTGGATAACTGCATCACGCCTAAGTCTAGAGTACGAGGGGGGAGTTGAATCATTTATAGAATTCGTAGCGAGGAATGCAGTGGAGGTGAATGGAAAGTATTTTTGCCCTTGTGTGAGATGCTTGAACCTGCGTCGGGTAGACTTGGAAGAGGTGCGAGAGCATCTACTGTGTGATGGTTTTTTGCGTAGTTATACGCGTTGGATATGGCATGGTGAAGATGTGGTGGTGCCAAGTAACAGCTCTCAAACTGAAAATCGAAGCTGGATGCATGACACCGCTGTCGACATGGATGACCGACTCGAGGATATGATCCGTGATGTGGGGGTAGAAGGTTTTAAGAAAGCTCATGTATATACGACTCTGTGTGAGGACTTTGAGCAGCCGTTGTATCCAAACTGCGTCAATTTCACGAGGTTATCAGCAGTTTTGCGATTGTTTAATTTGAAGGCCATAAACGGGTGGACGGGTAAAAGTTTCACTGACTTACTGAAGTTGTTGAAAGAAATGCTCCCAGCTGGAAACACCTTGCCAAATCGTAACTATGAGGCCAAAAAGGTGTTGTGTCCTATGGGTTTGGAGTATGAGAAAATACATGCATGCCCAAATGCTTGTGTATTATTCCGGGGTGAGTTAGAAATGCTGCATCGATGTCCTAGGTGTGGGATGTCACGGTATAAGAAGAAAGGGGGGGATTCTGATGAGGTATGCACTAAAGGGTCTCCTACAAAGGTGTTGTGGTATCTACCTATAGTTCCAAGACTAAAGCGTCTGTTTGCCAACGCAGATGATGCAAAACTTATGAGATGGCATGCTGATGAGAGGGTTGTTGATGGACTACTTAGGCATCCGGCCGATGGATCGCAATGGAAGAAAATGGATACAATTTTTCCAGAATTTACCCATGAACCAAGAAATGTTAGGCTTGCACTAGCCACAGACGACATGAACCCGTTTGGGAACCTGAGCACAAACCATAGTTCGTGGCCTGTTTTGTTGTTTGTTTACAACTTGCCGCCATGGTTGTGCATGAAATGAAAATATGTGATGTTATCAATGATGATTTCTAGTCCACGACAACCGGGGAACGACATTGATGTATATTTAACTCCATTGGTTAAAGACCTCAAAAGGTTATGGGAAGACGGGGTTGAAGTGTTTGATGGGTTTACCGGGCAATCATTCAAATTGCGTGCCATGCTATTTTGCACGATCAATGACTTTCCAGCGTATGGTAACTTATCCGGGTACAGCGTGAAGGGTCATAAAGCTTGTCCAGTATGTGAGGAGGGGACTAGTTCTGTACGGTTGCATCATGGTAGGAAAAATGTTTATCTTCGACATCGAAGGTTTCTTAAAGTGAATCATCCGTTTTGGAGGTTGAAGAAGTCGTTTAACGGTGCCCAAGATTTTGAAATGGCTCCTCCACCACTATCTGGTCGCCAGGCATATGAAAAGGTGAAAGACGTCAACGTGTAATTTGGTAAGTGTGAAAAACAGCACCCGACACAAAGCAACTGGAAGAAAAGGTCAGTGTTTTTTGACCTGCCATATTGGAGGGAGCTTGATGTAAGACACTCTATTGATGTAATGCATGTGGAAAAGAATGTGTGCGATAGTTTAGTTGGTACACTCTTAAACATACCCGGGAAGACTAAGGATGGCCTAAACTCGCGTATGGACTTAGAGTTGATGGGTATACGTTAGGATTTGCATCCACAATCAAAGGACAAAAGAACATATTTACCTCCAGCATGTCATACGTTATCCAGAAAAGAAAAGCAAAGTCTGTGTGAATCGTTACGAAGTGTGAAAGTTCCATCTGGTTATGGCTCCAACATCAACTCTTATGTTTCCATGAAAGATTTGAAGTTACCTGGGTTGAAGTCTCATGATTGTCATATGTTGATGCAGCAGTTTCTGCCTATCACCATTCGTGACATTCTTCCTAAAAATGTGAGAAATGTCATAACAAGGTTGTGTATGTTTTTCAATGCCATATGTTGCAAGGTAATCGTGCCCGGTGAATTGGATGTGTTGGAACAGGAAGCATCACTTATATTATGTCAGCTTGAAATGTATTTCCTGCCTCTTTTTTTGACATAATGGTCCACTTAATCATCCATTTGGTGAAAGAGGTCCATTGGTGTGGTCCAGTGTTCTTACGGTGGATGTATCCCGTTAAGCGATATATGAAGATATTGAAAGGGTATATGAAGAACCAACGTCGTCCCGAAGCTTCAATTATGGAAAGATATATTGCAGAGGAAGCAATTGAGTTTTGCACTGAATACATGTCACATGCTGCAAGCATTGGTATTCCAACGACTTGTCATGAAGGGAGATTGGATGGGAAAGGAACGATTGGAAAAAAAATGAAGAGCATGCCACGTGCTAATGTCCTTCAGGCACACTTGTATATTTTAAACAACACGGATGACATGCAACCGTATCTAGCCACACACAAGGAGCTAGTCAAGAAAACTAACCCTAAAATGATTGAAAAGTGGTTGTTGAATGAACACAACAAGAGTTTCATGCAGTGGTTCCAAAAGACCGTCCTGAAAGATGCATCTGCATCCTCGACATTACATCGACTAGCACAGAGCCTGAACTTTGATGTCCTCACTTTTTGTGGGTATGACATAAACAACTATTCATTTTATACAAGGACACAGGATGAAAAGAGTACAAATCAAAACAGTGGAGTGATGGTTATGGCTCAGTCAATGCATTTCTCAACTTCAAAGGATAACAACCCTGTGATGGCCGAGTCATGCTACTTTGGTGTGATTGAAGATATATGGGAAGTTGATTACGGTCCCTTCACCATTCCTGTGTTTAAATGCAAATGGGTTGACAATAAGAACGATGTCAAAACTGATGATTTAGGAGTTACGTTGGTGGACCTCAACAAGATAGGGCATAAG
The DNA here is from genome assembly GCA_037962975.1 of Clitoria ternatea. NCBI lineage: Eukaryota > Viridiplantae > Streptophyta > Magnoliopsida > Fabales > Fabaceae > Clitoria > Clitoria ternatea. The sequence goes on from CM075670.1 coordinate 161,170,173, forward strand.
GACGAACCATTCATAATGGCAACGCAGGTGAAGCAAGTTTTTTATGTTGCTGACCCAGCTGACAAATGGTGGTCAATTGTTATCCAAGGTAGACACATTGGAGACCCCAATCTTGATATTGTGGAAATTCCATCAACTACAACATGTATTCCAACATCTATCATGGAACATGACATAGATGATGTAGTTGCCAGTCGTCATGACCACCATGAAGGCTTGTGGGAAAATATTTCATCTTAATAGGGTATTAATCTTGTTAGTGATTCATTGAATTACATGTTATATTAGTTATTCGTTTTTTTAAATGTTATGTTAAATATTTGACAGTTTTGTTTCCTTGTTTGGACAGATACTCATGGCTGACCAGGATGAACGATCCAGGTCTGACTCACAGGCCAGTGAGTCCTTTGCTCGGAAGAGCAGAGGTGTTACCCGGATGCCAGACGTTGCACTTAGGCGTCACCGGGGAGAGAGGTTACTTGTTGACATGGATGTCAACACCGATAGATTTAGTGGACCGAATGCCATGAAGATTAGCAGTTATTTGGGGGTTGTGGCTCGGTCGAAGGTGTCCATCATTATCCCCGACTGGGACAATGTCGAGGAGGTGGTGAAGAACCAGCTATGGAGTGATGTTCTGGTAACTTATATATTATTTAAGTTTTATTTTAGTATATTATTTCATGTAACTCTTAATAAGGACTCCTTTATGGACTAACTCCAAGCATTGTAGGATTCTTTTGACATACCATCTTCTGACATAGCGAGGAGGAAGGTCCTCGGTATTATGGCTGAGCGATGGAGGTCGTTCAAATCCATACTCACCACGAGGTATATTGAACTTTAAATTCTTAATCAACGCTTCACCAAATTGTACCAATCCTTAGTTTAAATGTACCTTTCATTGTAGGTATGTATTCGGGGACGACCAAGGAAAGTTCCCTGGAGAGAAATATCCATTCATCGATCAGGAGACCTGGGATGCTTTTGTTACATCTAGACATTCTACCGAGTTTTAGGTACATTGGTTTTTAGATGATTAAATTATGTATAATTTATACGGCTAACTGTGAATATTTTTTTTCTTGTTGTAGGAGACCAGAAAGAAAGCCCAGGAGACTAGGAAGCTAAATGACTGCCTACAGGAGACTAGGATCCCCCTTCCCCACCTACACGCTACGACAAATGGAAGCGGGCTAGGATCAAGAAGAGTGGGGAATACACTTCCTCACAAGCTCAGGAGGTTGCCTCACAGATAGTAAGTATTCCCCTTTGTATCAGTGTCTGTTTTTTGGTTTACATGAAGGAAGTGAATACTAACTTGTTTGGTTTCAGGATTCCTTGGTTGAGCAATCAACCCAAGGGTCTTTCGTAGCCCATGGACGGGAGGATATTTTGACTACCGCCATCGGCAGGCCAGAGCACCCAGGAAGAGTGCGTGCTGTTGGTCGAGGTGAAGGTAAGTGGTAAATAACTCTATGCTTTCATTTTGTTATCTGTTAAACAATTATGGGCTAATCATTCACATTTCACAGGCCTCCACTCCTATTATGGTGCTCCCGACCCTGCCCCCTCCCTTGAGAAAATGGTGGAGCAGAAGGTGGCTATTGTGAAGGCTGAGTACCAGGAGGAGATATCTAGGCTCCACCAGGAGATAGCCCGATTCAGGGAGGAGATGAAGGCCTCACTCAGCCACCACTAGGAGACTACTGCACCCGCTAGCGACCCACAGGTTAGATTCTTTATTTAATTTCCTCGATTTTATTGTTTGTAATCACTTTATTTCATTGTTGAATAACTTCTGCTTGATGTGTAAATATGTAGATACGGAAGGTTAGCACTAAGGGGTCGTGCGCTGTGGCTGACCCTGACGATGATGGGGTCGAGCCACCAGACACTTGTCAATGTGACCTGTTCATTGACGGGTCAGAGGAGCCAGTTGCCACTGGTATGGTGTACAACTTAGGCCCTGTGGTTCACCATCAGACATTACCTGATGGTATGTCCAGGGTCTCTATTGTGCTCGTCCTCGAGGAGAATGCTGCTGTGCCAGTGGCAACTCCAGAGGTGAAGACCGTCGGTCAGGCGATGGGCCACTTTCTGATGTGGCCCAACAGACTTCTGGTGATTGCCCCTGGACAGGTAAAAACCCTAAACACTAACTAATTTTGTCATATTGTCAATTATGGTACAAAATGTGATGGTTGTCAATTGTTCAACAGGAACAGACATTGAAGAAGCCAGACCCGACCAAGGATCCCATCCGGATGCTATGGCGCATCGGGTATGAGCAAGGAGAGGACACTGTTCAGGTCCCATTGCAGCCACTAGTGTTCGGCCGTCCAAGTGATCTTCCACTTTACGTTACACATTCTGACATGTGTGACATTATTTCGGGGACGTCGATGCTGAACACCTCCATCATTCAGTTGTGGGAGCTGTAAGTATATCATTTTTTGTCCAATTTTTTCATTATACAAGTTATTTGTCGCTAACCATGTCTTAACTTGTTTAGGTTTCTGGAAAAACCTTGTGTGGACTTAGGTTTCCAAGGAACTTATGGTTTCTTAGAGCCCTCGCTCATACAGAAGCAAGGAAACACCCCGCAGGACACCCAGGCATACATCTAGAATTGGATGTTTGAGTCTGGGAAGCCTGTATACATGGGCCCCTATCATAAAGGGTAATATTCTATTCCATAATTATTGTCATGAATTTTTGCATTTTGAAGTCTCACTTATCACTGGTAACTGCAGGGCTCACTGGACACTTGTGGTGATCTGTCCGAAGGACTATCTTGCTCTGTACTTTGATACTTTGCATCGGATGGTTCCACAAGACCTGAAAGATATAGTAGACCGGTAAGTTAATCCCTAAAAAGTAAGTACAAATTCAATTACATCATTTTTAGAACTATATGATTCTAACTATCTTGTGTTTTGTTTGATGTAGGGCAGTGGTTGGATACAATCTACTGATTGGAAACAAGTCCAACGGAAGAAAAGTTGCATGGGTGCACCCAAAAGTAAGTCAATCGTATTTATTCAAATCTTCAATACATATTTTTTAAGTTGCGAATTCACTTATTCTATACTATATGTCAATTGTAGTCTTACAGGCAGAAGGGTACCTACGAGTGTGGTTATTTCATCATGCACACTATGCTGACCATTGTCCAACAACATTTAGTAGATGGATGGACAGATGTAAGTCTCATCATTTGGACTACTTTTCTACCAATTTCATCAATTTCATGTAATAAATAAAGCTTTTGTTCTAATTGTTTTGTGCATTGTTTGCAGTACTTTAAGGACCGGTCATATTTCACAAAGGCACTTGTAGATGATGTTAGAAAGCAATGGGCCTCACACTTCATTGAAGTTAGGCGAAGCTAGATATAGGATCTTTATTCTTTTATATATGTATCTAGTAGGATTTAGGGTTTACTTTTATTAGATTACATTCAACTTAATTGTATATACTTTCATTTTTTAGGTTGTTATGAATTGATATAGAAAATAAATTGTTATATACATACCATTCTTTTTATATAGTGTTGCTGTGACATACTGTATACTGTACTGGTTGTCTGAATGCAGGTTTAGGAAACGATAAAACAGAAACCATATTAAAAAAAAAACCTCAGTATTTATTCACGGTTATGGTAACAACCGTGAATATAGACTATATTTATCCACGGTTACTACCATAACCGTGAAGATAGATTCTATTTATCCATGGTTGTCCATCATAACCGTGAATATAAGTACTAAAAGGTTTCAGTTACAAACTACTTATATTCACGGTTATGATGGACAACCGTGGATATAGATACATTTTATCCACGGTTAGTAGCATAACCGTGAATATAAGCAGTTTGTAACTGAAACCTTTTAGTACTTATATTCACGGTTATGATGGACAACCGTGGATTAATAGAATCTATATTCATGGTTATACTGGACAACCATGAATATAGATACTCTTTATCCACGGTTATTAGCATAACGGTGAATATAAGTAGTTTGTAACTGAAACCTTTTAGTTCTTATATTCACGGTTGTGTTCGATAACCGTGAATATAAATAGTAAGTTATATTCATGGTTGTTCTTAACCGTGGTCAGATGTGATTTATTACCACGGTTGTTAACCATGGTTAAAGGCCCTCATCTACTACCACGACTGCAACAACCACGGTTCTTTAACCGTGAATAAAGGCCATTTTTAACCGTGATTATATCCATTTTTTCCACTAGTGTTTGCTTAATTCCATAATTCGAGAATAGATTATGTATGTAGGCGATGTTCTTACATATGCTCAATAATTCCTAGATTTTACGATCTTGACACCTTTTGCTTAATTAGGATGCTTCATTAAAATATTTATTTTTAAATGAAAGTAAAGGAATTATGAATTGAAAAAGACGCTTAGTTGATTAATTCAAATTGAGCTAAGAAATCAACATTAATGAAAGTGTACAAACTATCTTTAGTGAACCAAGGATGAATTTAATTACAATACTCCAAGAAAATCAATCGCTTGTTATTTATTATTCTAAATCTTATATTTACTCTATTTTGATTTTAATTGTGACAACCAATCAAACCCCCCAATTGTATTTGTATGTTTGTTGAATTTCTGTTTGTAAAAATTAATTTTAAACTTGATTTTCTTAAATATTTGTGTTGATCCTTGAGAGAATGACCTAGGTTGACACCCTAGTACTACATTAATTAATTTTAATGTACTAATTTGATGGGACCACGATAGTCAAAATCGTGTCAAATTTTGGCGCCGCAGCCGGGGATCAACGATCTTTAGGAAAATTCTTGTTTTAAATTAATTATATATATATAATTGAAAATTAAAAAAAAATATTTCTTTTGTTTGTTTGTTTTATTTTATTCCTTTTGTATGATTTAGGATTCTTATGATATATTGCTCATGATCATGAAATATCTTGTTGTATGCTATGTATGACTAGAAGGACTTTTGAGCATTTATATTCATTTGATCCTGAAATTGATAGAACTTTTCATAAATTAATTATAGAAGTTAGATTTAATAATAACTTTGTTGATATTGATAGTGATAGTATCTCATCTGAATCTGCTGAAAGTACTACTGCTAGTTTTTCTAATATGGCTAGACCCCGTGAAAGAACTCTTAGAGAACTAGCTGTACCCGAATTCACATACGAAAGTTTGTGTTTTCAATATCCTGAAGAGGATGTCCCTTTTATGCTTAAGACCGGACTTATACACTTGTTGCCTAAGTTTCATGGTCTTGCGGGTGAAGATCCGCACAAACACCTCAAAGAATTCCACATTGTGTGCTCCACAATGAAACCCCAAAACGTTCAAGAAGACCATGTCTATCTTAAAGCGTTTCCTCATTCTTTAGAGGGTGTTGCTAAGGATTGGCTCTACTACCTTGCTCCAAGATCAATCACAAGTTGGAATGACTTAAAGAAAATGTTCTTGGAAAAGTTCTTTCCTGCCTCTAGAACAACTGCAATCCAAAAGGACATATCTGGCATTAGGCAACTCTCTGGAGAAAGTCTTTATGAGTATTGGGAAAGATTCAAGAAACTTTACGCAAGTTTCCCTCACCACCAAATTTCTGAACAACTTCTTCTTCAGTACTTTTATGAAGGTCTACACCACGTTGATTGCAACATGATAGATGCGGCAAGTGGAGGAGCTTTAGGAGATATGACTACTGCTGAAGCAAAGAACTTGATTGAAAAAATGGTATCTAATTCTAAACAATTCAGTGTAAGAAATGATGCTTTCAAAAGTTCATATGATTCAAATTCTAGTGCATCTGGCATTAAATTAGAAAGTAAACTTGACGCTTTCACCACTCTAGTCACACAATTAGTAGTAAATAAAAAATCCATGATTGCTAAAGTGTGTGGCATTTGCTCTTCACAAGAGCACCCCACTGATTGTTGTCCTTCTCTATAAGAAAAGGACAATAATAGTCCCCAAGCCTATGTAGCTAACATTTACCATGATAGACCTTCATCACAACAACAGCAACAAAACCATCACCTTTCCACCAACAGATACAACCCAAGTTGGAGGAACCATCTAAACTTGAGATGGGGTAACCAACAACAAAATCCCCAACCTCTATTTTAAAGCAATGCACCAACCTTCCAAAGACCTACACCTCAACCATCCACAAGTGGCCCTTCTTTGGAAGAACTGGTGAAACAAATGGCTGCATAGAACTTAGAGTATCAACAGAGGAATAATGCTATCATCAAGAGTTTAAGTAACCAAATTGGGCAACTGGCTTCATCATTGAGCTAGTTACAGTCTCAAAACTCTGACAAACTACCATCTCAACCAGCTGCAAATCGAAGAAATGTGAGTGCAATTTAGTTAAGATCAGGTAAGAACCTTGAAGTACCCATACCCAAGGAACCTGAGAAGCAAACAAATATGCCTACAATAGTTGAGAATGATGTACCCTTTTCAAGCACAAGAAAGTATGAGATGCAACCAGCCCAAATTCCACCTCATATCCCTCTTCCTTTCCCACTAAAAGCAATTCCAAGTAAGAAAATGGAAGAAATAGACAAAGAAATTTTGGATACTTTTAGGAAAGTAGAAGTGAATACACCTCTTCTTGATGCAATCAAACAAATTCCCAAATATGCCAAATTTTTGAAAGAACTGTGTACTCACAAGAGGAGACTTAAGGGAAATGAAAGATAAGCATGGGAAGAAATGTATTTGCATTGCTTAGTAAGGAAGTTCCAAATATCCCTAAGAAATATAAAGATCCAGGTACGTTCACTATACCTTGTATCATAGGCAATAACAAATTTGAAAATTGCATGTTAGATTTAGGAGCTTCAATAAATGTTATGCCTATGTCTGTTTTCAAATCTTTGTCTCTTGGAAATTTACAACCTACTGGTGTAGTGATTCAACTAGCCAATAGAAGTACTGCTTACCCTGCTGGAGTCATAGAGGATGTTTTGGTTCAGGTAGAACAACTTGTTTCCCTGCTAACTTTTTTATACTTGATATGGAAGAAGGTATGCCTCAGATTCCTGTTCCTATAATTTTAGGAACACCATTTTTGAAAACAGCCCGAACCAAAATAGATGATCATTCTGGAACCCTCTCTATGGAATTTGGTGATACAAGAGTTCAATTTAATATTCTTGATGCTATGAAATATCTATATGAAGATGACTCTGTTTTTCATATTGACATTATGGATGAATTGATTTGTGAATAACTTTCTGATATCTCTCAAAATGTTGATTTGGAATGCATGGATCATTCAAACAATTGTTTTGCATGTAATGATTCTAGAAGTTGTGATATTTGTGCTGAAATTGATAAATATATAACTGCTGATTCAGAGTTTTTAAATATACCTGTTAATCATAAGGAGCTAGAATGCATTAACCTAAATGCAGGATTTCAAGAAGACTAACAAAATTTTTGAGGTGCAAGCAGCGAAATCCAAATCTACTTTGTTAGTTCCATCTATTTTGCAGGCACCTAAATTAGAGTGGAAACCCCTACCTGAAAACCTCAAGTATGTATACTTAGGGGATGATGAACAGCTTCCAGTGATAATTTCCATTTTTCTTGATGAAAATCAAGAAGAAAAATTACTGCAGGTTTTGAAAAGGCACAAAAAGGCTATAGGCTGGACATTGGCAGATATTCCAGGAATTAGCCCATGCATGTGCATGCATAAGATATTTCTGGAAGAAAATGCTAAAGCAGTAAGATAGCCTCAAAGGAGACTCAACCCTGTAATCCTTGATATGGTTAAGAAGGAGATTACCAAGCTTCTACAAGCAGGAATTATTTACCCTATCTCTGATAGCCAATGGGTGAGTCTGATTCAAGTGGTTCCTAAGAAAACAGGGATCACAGTTGTGAAAAATGAGAAGGATGAGTTGATCCCAACTAGAGTACAGAACAGTTGGAGAGTCTGTATTTATTACAGGAGACTAAACCAAGCAACAAAGAAGGACCATTTCCCTTTACCCTTCATTGATCAAATGCTTAAGCGTCTCACAGGTAAATCTCACTACTGTTTTCTTGATGGATTCTCTGGATATTTTCAGATTCACATTTCACCTGAGGATCAAGAAAAGACCACATTCACCTGTCTCTTTAGCACATTTTCTTATAGAAGAATGCCATTTGGCCTATGCAATGCTCGTAGAACTTTTCAAAGATGCATGATAAGTATTTTCCATGATTTCATTGAAAATTGCATAGAGGTGTTTATGGATGATTTTACTATTTATGGATCTTTATTTAATGCATGCCTTGATAGTTTGGATAAAGTTTTAAACAGATGTATTGAAACTAACCTTGTCTTGAACTATGAAAAATGTCATTTTATGGTAAAACAAGGAATAGTTTTAGGGTATGTAATCTCTGAGAAAGGAATTGAGGTAGATCCTGCCAAGATAGAAGTTATATCACATTTTCCTTACCCCTCTTGTGTTCGAGAGGTTCATTCTTTTCTTGGCCATGTAGGTTTCTACAGAAGATTCATAAAGGATTTTAGCAAGAACGCTGGACCACTATCCAATCTACTTCAAAAGGATGTGGTATTTGAGTTTGATGAAAAGTGTAAGGAGGCTTTTAATTGCCTCAAGTAAGCATTGACCACTACCCCAATAATCCAAGCACTGTTTGGATAGCCCTATTTGAGTTGATGTGTGATGCCTCTAATTATGCATTGGGAGCTATCCTTGGTCAAAAGATTGACAAACAGCCTAGGGTTATCTACTATGCATCTAAAACTTTAGATGCCGCCAAGGTAAATTACACCACTACTGAAAAAGAGCTCTTGGTCATTGTTTTTGCATTAGATAAGTTCAAATCTTACCTACTCGGTTCTCGAGTAGTTATCTTTACTGACCATACAGCTCTGAAGTACTTATTAAAGAAAGGTGAGTCCAAGCTAAGATTAATTCATTGGATGCTTTTGCTCCAAGAGGTTGACTTAGAAATTCATGACATAAGTGGAACACAAAACCTTGTGGCAGACTATTTAAGCAGAATTGAGAATGCTCCTGATTCGGCACCTATTCGGGACCATTTTCCCAATGAACACCTCATGAGTGTTTCTAACTCTTTTAATACACCTTGGTTTGCTAACATTGTAAATTATCTTGTTACTTCTGTTTTTCCACCATATGCATCCAGAAACCAAATTTCAAAATTAAAAAATCATGCAAAATATTATGTAACATCCCAGTTTTGAAGTTAGATACCGAATAAAAAAATTTTAATAATAAGAAAATTGAAAGTAAAGAATTAGTTAGTCATAATCAGTATAGCCTGAGAGTTAATGACAAGATTAATGGGCTTAATTAATGGGACGTGGCTATCTGTGATGGGTGGAAGGTGTGAGTGGACTGCGACTCACACTTTCCCATCCCACTCCTTTCCCTCGCATGCGTATATAGGTGCGTATTCAGTATCACCGTGGGTGCAAGAACGACTTCTTCCACTACTCCACTTTCTCTCTTTTCTTCTTCGTCTCCATCTTCCTTTGTTTCCCCTGTTTCTGTTCGTCACGACGACAGTGCGGGAAGAAGGTCAGAGCCTTGTCGGGTGAAGGGCGATCGTTGGAGCAGAGAAAGAATGACACCTCAACTCCGGACCAAGTACAGAGTACGACGGAGTGAAGGAAGGCTGAACAAATCAGTAGAAGGGCGTCAGATTCAACATCGAAGAGCAGAAGAGCTTCTTGGAGTCCCTTTCGTAGGTAGGGGGCGCTTGCATGTTAAATGCATGGTCCACGAACGGTACCGGATGAATGTTCTGCTTGAGTGTATGTGCATGTGGTTGTGATGATTGGATTCTATGCATGATTGGAGATTCTGAATCCCATGTGTTTTATAGTGATTGAACCATAAATGCTTGTGATCTAGATGGTGGTAAAGTAGTATGTTAGCACGGATAATAATGAATGATATGCATGAAAGTATGAATGTGTGCTTGATTGACTTGTCAGATGCTATTACTTGATTGCTGATGGTTGATCATATTGGTGTAAATAATAAAGCGAGTAAAGGTTGCATTGAACCTGTTCCCACTTAATAGTTATGAAATAGATATTGGTGATGTGATGACACTTGTTGGTAGATGCATTTAGCTGCATGTGTAGGAGTGGGGCGACCCGTGGAAGGTCAAGAGCCCCGAGAGAATGACTTCCAGTTACAGACCCCGGCTAGATTCCGAGGGAGCTCGTGGTAGCTGTAGGAGCTAGAGAGGAGTCTCGAGACACCAATGGGAGGCCGGTACCACGCGGGAAGAGCTGAAGGACGAGGGGCCAAGAGAGGGGAAAACTGTGACTGAAAGTCATCACTCGAGTCGGATCCGCAGTCATGCATGTAAATATGAGGTTGATTAGAGTAGTACGTATAACGTGTGTGGAGTGTTATGAATGATCTTCGAGTGTAGGAAATACCTGTGTGAGTTATATGTGTGTCTTAAATATCACTTTGTCGAGTTTAACTTTAATTAATTAGAAACCAATAGAATGGATGTGAATGTGCATGCTGACACTGATACCGAGTCTTTGATTGTCATTTTACATGAAAAAGCTCACCCCTGCAGTGGCTATACTTTCAGTGAACATCTCTCGGAAAGAAGGATGAAGGAGGACGAGCACAGGACAATGAATCCGAAGCGCTGTTAGAACATATGTCTATATGTGTATATGTGTATATCTGTGTAAATGCTGTGTATAACGTTTTATTAAGCCTTGGCCGGCTCATGTTTTGGTTGTAGTTCTTACATTAAAACTGACAGCTTGGGTAACAGATTTCATGGTGAAGTTTTGTAATTAAATATGAATGCTTTCGCTTATATAAGCACATGTTGTGTGTTCTTCTATACTGTAAGTGAGGTTGAGCGGGGAGAGGACTGTATGAGGGCTTCCGAGTGAATGTAGGCATGAAATCCCGAGTGTAGGAGGCCGGTGTGACTATGAGTAAGCAGTGGGGATAAGTGTGGGGTTGAGAGGATGAAATAAAGAGCTTGAATATGCTTCTAACAATGGAGGAACGAAAGACGAGTGAAAACCTCGAGTGATTCCCTGCTGTGAGAAGAGTTCAATTGGAGGTTTAGAGAGGATTGGATCCTAAGTGTAGGTATTGATATTCCGAGCGAAAGATGTAAAGTCCGAGTGAGTTAGGACCGGTGTCCAGAGTGGTTGGGTTTGGAGAAGCCGAGTGAGACTTAACTTCCCAATTTTCCGAGCGAAGTTCTTCGCTTCAGCGAGCAATATACTCGCTCCAGCGAGTGTGGGCTAGGAAGACTTATGTTGGATTCGCGTGGGCGGAGTCATACCTCGCCGAGGTGCTAGAGCGGTTCGCCCAAGCGTGAGGACTCGCGCTGAAGCGAGTAGTTGTCTGTGTGGGATGCCGCCCCATTACCCTTCCTCTCCGTTGTGGCGCTAATGTGACCCCAACAACGGTGTTAACCCCGGCTTGGGCGTTGTGTTTGAGTCCTCCCAGGCGTTGCCATACCTAGTTGAGTTGGGCGGAATAAGTTCGGACCCCTCCTTTCCTCCACAATCCACTACCGCACATGTACATCTCTCTTCTCCTTCCCCTTACCTATTCCTCCTACTGATTGATTAGTGTTACTCGTGGAAAATTTTTCTTTGTGACTTCCCTCCATCCGCTGTTGCATTACCATACCCCGCCCAGGCGGTATCAGACCCCGCCTGAGCGAGCCAGCGATGCCATGTAATCCGCCCTGGAGCTGTTATGTTACACTAAACCAACAGACCGGTTCCAGTCTTAGCCTTCTGTTTTTTTGCCTTATGCGTGTGGATGATATCTCATTTTCCTTGTTCTCCCTTGCACTCTGCCCCTTTTGTTATCCGGTTGCCTCATAGACCATTTGGTTTACTTAATTTCGGAAAAATTTCCCCGTCTTTGGGTTTATTTCATTTTGCTAAATTAGGATGTTACATTTTGGTATCAGAGCAGACCGAAAGGTCCAAGGCCAAGGTATGCTTACTGAGTGTAAGCGGTTGTGTGTCTTCTGACTGAATGATTGAAATTGTTGTGATGTTAGTTGAACCTGATTGATGTTGGCTTGAGGATAGGAGGTTGTTTCCCCTGGTCCGATTGTATGTGTAACCTAGAAGCATGATATAATGTGCTAAGCTATTGAATGTTAGACTGATAACTCGATCGGTAATAAGTGGCTCGGTATACTTATCCTTGAATATCGATTTCAGGATAAGGAATGACGCATCGCCAAAGCATGGAGGCTATAGCCACAACATTCCAACGCTTTGCAGACGTGTTTGAAAGGCAGGGCCAGACTCGAGCTGAGGATGGCCACGTGCTGGATCGCTTCCTAAAGAGGAAGCTGAGTGAGTTTCAGGGAGGACGTAATCCGGAGGCAGCTTTCAAATGGACTCAGGAACTAGAGAGGATTTTTGGGGGTCTTCACTGTACCGAGGCCCAGAAGGTAGAATGTGCAGTGTATATGTTGCGGGACGAGGCGGAGAACTGGTGGAAGATAGCCAGAAGCTGATTCCCTGAAGATGATAATCAGCTGACATGGAATGATTTCAAGACATGCTTCTTAGAGAAGTACTTCCCCGACACAGTGAGGAGTCGCAAGGAACTGGAGTTTATGGAGTTGAAACAAGGCTCCATGACTGTGGAAGAATACGCGACAAGATTCGAAGAATTGTGCCTATTCTATCCACCCTTCCAGCAACCTGGGACGGAGAGCTCCAAGTGCCTTAAGTTTGTGAACGGATTGAGATCGGACATTAAGAGAGCCTACAGATACCATGAGATACGGAGTTTCCCTGCATTAGTGAACAAATGTAGAATATTCGAAGAAGATGACAGGGCCCATTTGGGCCAGAGCAGCAGAGCCAACCAGCATATAAGGCCTCAGCAGTCGCGTTTTAAGAGGCCAGGGAACGTAGGAAGAAATGAACCCTTCACTAGATATCAGGGTCGTGGTGACCGAGGGAGACAGATGAATGGATGACCCAGGTTCGGTAAGTGCTTTAAATGTGGTGGCGACCACTTTGCTCAGAGTTGCAATGATACCGATGTTAAGTGTTTTCACTGTGGGAATAAGGGACACATTCGCCCTGACTGCCCCCAACTCCGTCCAGCAAATACTAACGTGCGTCAAGGAGGATTCCAGGAGAAGAGCAACAGGAATGATGGACAAAACTCTCGGGGCGGAAACAACAGAGCTAGAGGGAATATGATGGTTGCCCCAAATATCAGGAGGAGAGACACTGACCAACCAGCCACTGGAAGAGTCTACGCTATCAATGCAGAAGAAGTCGCACAGGCAAATGACTTGGTACAATGTAAGTGCTCACTCGGTAGATACACACTTAGTGTAGTTTTCGATTCTGGAGCTACCCACTCCTTCATAGCAAGTGAGTGTGTGAAGCGTTTGAAGTTACCGACTGTGTCTATGGATCGGACTTTAGAAGTGGCCAGCCCGACTGGCACTAATGTGTTCACATCGTCAATGTGCAAGGACGTAACGTTTGCACTGTATGATCGGAGTTTCACCTTCGATCTGATTTGCATGCCCCTAAAGGGTCTTGATATCGTACTCGGGGTAGATTGGCTTTCAGCCCACGAGGTGTTAGTAGATTGCAGAAACCGAAAGATAATTTTCCTGAGACAGCACCATGAGGACTGCACTGCACAAGATATAACTCAACTGTTCATGATGCTTTGTCTAACCGAAGGAGAGAGTAAAACCCGAGTGAACGAAATCCCGATCGTCTGTGAATTCCCAGAGGTGTTCTCTGAGGACGTACCGAGTGTCCCTCCCAATAGAGAAATCGAATTCTCTATAGACTTGATCCCTGGAGCCGAACCGGTCTCCAGTGCACCCTATAGAATGTCCTCAACTGAATTAGCCGAGTTGAAGAAACAAGTGGATGAGTTACTCGAAAAACAGTTTATTAGACCGAGCGTATCACCATGGGGCGCACCTGTACTGCTTGTTAAGAAGAAGGACGGCAGCATGAGACTTTGCATAGATTACCGACAGTTAAACAAACCTACGATTAAGAATCGGTATCCACTACCCAGAATTGATGATTTAATTGACCAACTACGTGGAGCCTCAGTCTTCTCAAAAATCGACCTACGATCAGGGTATCACCAAATCTGAGTGAAGGACTCAGATATTCCAAAAACTGCCTTTAGGACTCGATATGGCCACTACGAATATGTAGTGATGCCGTTTGGTGTGACAAACGCCCCTGCTGTCTTCATGAATTACATGAACAACATATTCCACCCCTATTTAGACCGATTCGTAGTTGCCTTCATTGATGACATCTTAATCTATTCTAAGACTTCTGAGGAGCATGAAGAACACCTCCGGTCGGTACTCCAAGTGTTAAGGGAGAAGCAGTTATTCGCGAAGTTTTCAAAGTGCAAATTCTGGATGAATAAGATCCACTTCCTCGGACATGTAATTTCCGAGCAAGGTGTCTCCGTGGACCCTTCGAAGGTGACAGCTATAATGGCATGGAAGAGACCTCAGTCGGTCTCGGAGATAAGGAGTTTCATGGGCTTGGCAGGTTACTATAGAAGGTTCATTGAAGGCTTCTCTAAACTGGCATTACCACTAACTAAATTGACTCGGAAAAGCGTTCCCTTCGTGTGGAGTTCCGAGTGCGAGAACAGCTTCCGAGAGCTGAAGAACAAGTTGACGACTGCTCCAGTGCTGGCATTACCCAAGTTACTAGAGAGCTTCGTGGTCTATTGTGACGCGTCAGGACTCGGATTAGGGTGTGTACTTATGCAGAGAGACCGAGTGATAGCATATGCCTCTCGGCAGTTGAGACCTCATGAGCAGCATTACCCGACCCATGACTTAGAGCTGGCAGCAGTGGTTTTTGCATTGAAAATCTGGAGGCATTACTTGTATGGGTCCAAATTTGAAGTGTACAGCGATCACAAGAGCCTCAAATACCTATTCGACCAAAAGGAGCTGAACATGAGGCAGAGAAGATGGATTGAGTTTTTTAAAGGACTACGATTTCGAGTTAAAATACCACCCGGGTAAGGCAAATGTCGTGGCCGACGCATTGAGTCGGAAATCCCTCCACATGGCAGCAATGATGGCGAAAGAAGTAGAGCTGTTGGAGCAATTTCGAGATATGAACTTACATGTTGACACCCCTTCCTCTAGGAAAATGATAATTGGTACATTGAGGATCGCCAATGAATTCTTGAAGTCCGTGTACGAGCAGCAACAGTTAGACTCATACTTAATCAAAATGAGGGAAACTCAGGCCAAAGGAAAGGATTTATCCTTGACCGAGGGGTCAGATGGGATTTTCCGGGTGAGAAACAGAATATACATACCGAGTGGAGGAGGATTAAGAAGAATGGTGCTTGATGAAGCCCACAAAAGCCTACTCAGTATTCACCCGGGAACCATGAAAATGTACCATGACCTGAGGAAATAGTTCTGGTGGCCCGGACTAAAGAAAGATGTGGTGGAATACGTGGCCCGGTGTATCACTTGCCAGAAATCGAAAGTAGAGCACCAAAAACCGTACGGTGCAATGCAGCCTTTGGAGATTCCCGTGTGGAAATGGGACTCGATTGCTATGGATTTTGTCATGGGATTGCCCAAAAACCGAGCGGGCCATGATGCAATTTAGGTCATTGTTGACCGACTGACGAAGAGTGCACACTTCCTACCTGTGAACATGAAGTACCCGATGCATAAATTGGTGCGGATTTACGTTCAAGAGATTATCCGACTGCATGGCATACCAACCTCCATCGTATCGGATAGGGATCCGAGGTTCACGTCCCGGTTTTGGACCAGCCTGCATCAAGAAATGGGCACCAAACTTTGGCTTAGTTCCGCTTACCACCCCCAATCGGATGGACAATCCGAGCGGACGATTCAGAGTTTAGAAGACTTATTAAGAGCATGTGTGTTAGAGCATGGAGGAGATTGGGAGCAGTACCTTCCATTGATTGAGTTCACGTACAATAACAGCCATCATAACAGCATTGGTATGGCACCCTACGAAGCACTATATGGACGAAGATGTCGAACCCCTCTTTGCTGGTCGGAAACGGGTGAGAGTCTGCTATTGGGGCCAGACATTGTGAAGCAAACCACAAAGCAGATCCGAGCGATACAAGGAAAAATGAAGGCATCTCAAGACAAACAGAGAAGTTACCATGACAACCGAACCAAACCATTGGAATTTTCAGTCGGAGACCGAGTGTTTTTGAGGACTTCTCCGAATAAAGGTGTCGGACGAGCCTTGAAGGGCGGAAAGCTAAGCCCTCGATACATTGGACCTTATGAAGTGTTGGAACGAGTCGGCACCATGGCGTACCGAATAGCACTACCGACCCACTTATCCCGATTGCACAATGTATTTCACGTGTCGCAACTAAGGAGGTATCTACATGACCCCAGTCACACAATGCCTAATGATGGAGTGGAAGTAAAGGAAGACCTGACCACCGTGACTACGCCGATCAGAATCATGGACCGATCGGTGAAGCGTTTAAGAAACAAAAACGTACAGCTGGTAGAAGTGGAATGGCAACAAGGCAAGACTACCTCTTGTACTTGCGAACGCGAAGATATCATGAGACAACAGTACCCCGAGTTATTTGCTAAGGTGAATTACCGACCGAATTTCGAGGACGAAATTCTTTTGAGTAGGGGAGAACTGTAACATCCCAGTTTTGAAGTTAGATACCGAATAAAAAAAATTTAATAATAAGAAAATTGAAAGTAAAGAATTAGTTAGTCATAATCAGTATAGCCTGAGAGTTAATGACAAGATTAATGGGCTTAATTAATGGGACGTGGCTGTCTGTGATGGGTGGAAGGTGTGAGTGGACTGCGACTCACACTTTCCCATCCCACTCCTTTCCCTCGCATGCGTATATAGGTGCGTATTCAGTATCACCGTGGGTGCAAGAACGACTTCTTCCACTACTCCACTTTCTCTCTTTTCTTCTTCGTCTCCATCTTCCTCCGTTTCCCCTGTTTCTGTTCGTCACGACGACACTGCGGGAAGAAGGTCAGAGCCTTGTCGGGTGAAGGGCGATCGTTGGAGCAGAGAAAGAACGACACCTCAACTCCGGACCAAGTACAGAGTACGACGGAGTGAAGGAAGGCTGAACGAATCAGTAGAAGAGCGTCAGATTCAACATCGAAGAGTAGAAGAGCTTCTTGGAGTCCCTTTCGTAGGTAGGGGGCGCTTGCATGTTAAATGCATGGTCCACGAATGGTACCGGATGAATCTTCTGCTTGAGTGTATGTGCATGTGGTTGTGATGATTGGATTCTATGCATGATTGGAGATTCTGAATCCCGTGTGTTTTATAGTGATTGAACCATAAATGCTTGTGATCTAGATGGTGGTAAAGTAGTATGTTAGCACGGATAATAATGAATGATATGCATGAAAGTATGAATGTGTGCTTGATTGACTTGTCAGATGCTATTACTTGATTGCTGATGGTTGATCATATTGGTGTAAATAATAAAGCGAGTAAAGGTTGCATTGAACCTGTTCCCACTTAATAGTTATGAAATAGATATTGGTGATGTGATGACACTTGTTGGTAGATGCATTTAGCTGCATGTGTAGGAGTGGGGCGACCCGTGGAAGGTCAAGAGCCCCGAGAGAATAACTTCCAGTTACAGACCCCGGCTAGATTCTGAGGGAGCTCGTGGTAGCCGTAGGAGCTAGAGAGGAGTCTCGAGACGCTAATGGGAGGCCGGTACCACGCGGGAAGAGCTGAAGGACGAGGGGCCAAGAGAGGGGAAAACTGTGACTGAAAGTCATCACTCGAGTCGGATCCGCAGTCATGCATGTAAATACGAGGTTGATTAGAGTAGTACGTATAACGTGTGTGGAGTGTTATGAATGATCTTCGAGTGTAGGAAATACCTGTGTGAGTTATATGTGTGTCTTAAATATCACTTTGTCGAGTTTAACTTTAATTAATTAGAAACCAATAGAATGGATGTGAATGTGAATGCTGACACTGATACCGAGTCTTTGATTGTCATTTTACATGAAAAAGCTCACCCCTGCAGTGGTTATACTTTCAGTGAACATCTCTCAGAAAGAAGGATGAAGGAGGACGAGCACAGGACAATGAATCCGAAGCGCTGTTGGAACATATGTCTATATGTGTATATGTGTATATCTGTGTAAATGTTGTGTATAACGTTTTATTAAGCCTTGGCCGGCTCATGTTTTGGTTGTAGTTCTTACGTTAAAACTGACAGCTTGGGTAACAGATTTCATGGTGAAGTTTTGTAATTAAATATGAATGCTTTCGCTTATATAAGCACATGTTGTGTGTTCTTCTATACTGTAAGTGAGGTTGAGCGGGGAGAGGACTGTATGAGGGCTTCCGAGTGAATGTAGGCATGAAATCCCGAGTGTAGGAGGCCGGTGTGACTATGAGTAAGCAGTGGGGATAAGTGTGGGGTTGAGAGGATGAAATAAAGAGCTTGAATATGCTTCTAACAATGGAGGAACGAAAGACGAGTGAAAACCTCGAGTGATTCCCTGCTGTGAGAAGAGTTCAATTGGAGGTTTAGGGAGGATTGGATCCTAAGTGTAAGGTATTGATATTCCGAGCGAAAGATGTAAAGTCCGAGTGAGTTAGGACCGGTGTCCAGAGTGGTTGGGTTTGGAGAAGCTGAGTGAGACTTAACTTCCCAATTTTCCGAGCAAAGTTCTTCGCTTCAGCGAGCAATATACTCGCTCCAGCGAGTGTGGGCTAGGAAGACTTATGTTGGATTCGCGTGGGCGGAGTCATACCTCGCCGAGGTGCTAGAGCGGTTCGCCCAAGCGTGAGGACTCGCGCTGAAGCGAGTAGTTGTCTGTGTGGGTTGCCGCCCCATTACCCTTCCTCTCCGTTGTGGCGCTAATGTGACCCCAACAACGGTGTTAACCCCGGCTTGGGCGTTGTGTTTGAGTCCGCCCAGGCGTTGCCATACCTAGTTGAGTTGGGCGGAATAAGTTCGGACCCCTCCTTTCCTCCACAATCCACTACCGCACATGTACATCTCCCTTCTCCTTCCCCTTACCTATTCCTCCTACTGATTGATTAGTGTTACTCGTGGAAAATTTTTCTTTGTGACTTCCCTCCATCCGCTGTTGCATTACCATACCCCGCCCAGGCGGTATCAGACCCCGCCTGAGCGAGCCAGCGATGCCATGTAATCCGCCCTGGAGCTGTTATGTTACACTAAACCAACAGACCGGTTCCAGTCTTAGCCTTCTGTTTTTTTGCCTTATGCGTGTGGATGATATCTCATTTTCCTTGTTCTCCCTTGCACTCCGCCCCTTTTGTTATCCGGTTGCCTCATAGACCATTTGG
Organism: Clitoria ternatea; assembly: GCA_037962975.1. Classification (NCBI taxonomy): domain Eukaryota; kingdom Viridiplantae; phylum Streptophyta; class Magnoliopsida; order Fabales; family Fabaceae; genus Clitoria; species Clitoria ternatea. Next base: position 161,189,588 of record CM075670.1, read on the forward strand.
TTTACTTAATTTCGGAAAAATTTCCCCGTCTTTGGGTTTATTTCATTTTGCTAAATTAGGATGTTACATATTATATATGGGATAACCCGTATTTATGGAAATTATGTAATGATCAGGTGATTCGAAGATGCATTCCCGATCATGAGATAGAATCATTTCTTCGATTCTGCCATGCTTCACCAGTTGGTGGACATTTTGGTCCACAAAGAATAACAAGGAAGGTGTTGGACTCTGGTTTATACTGGCCCACCATTTTTAAGGATGCATGGAGCACTTGTAACACCTGTGAGGAATGCCAAAGAGCTAGTAATGCTATCACATGGCATCAATAAATGCCTCAACAACCTATATTGTTTTGTGAAGTATTTGATGTTTGGGGCATTGATTTTATGGGTCCATTTCCTCCATCCTTTGGTTTTACTTACATTTTATTGGCTGTAGATTATGTCTCTAAATGGTGGAAGCCAAAGCCACCAGAACTAATAATGTTTGAGTTGTTATGGATTTTGTTAGATCTCAAATTTTTTACAGGTTTGACATTCCGAGAGCAATCATTAGTGATCAGGGAACACACTTCTGCAACAGGACCATGCAAGCTATGCTCAGGAATTATGGGGTTATTCATAGAGTCTCTACTCCATATCACCCCCAAACCAATGGACAAGCAGAAGTCTTTAATAGAGAAATCAAAAGAATCCTGGAGAAGATAATATAGCCTAACAGAAAGGATTGGAGTAGGAAACTGGATGATGCTCTTTGGGCACATAGAACAGCTTTTAAAGCACCTATAGGAATGTCTCCCTATAAAATTGTTTTTGGTAAGGCATGTCATCTTCGAGTGGAGATTGAGCATCGTGCTTATTAGGCTGTAAAAGCTTACAACTTAGCACTCAATCAAGCAGGTGAAGAAAGAAAATTACAATTGAATGAGCTTGATGAGATCCGTTTGGCCGCTTATGAGAATTCAAAGTTCTATAAGGAGAAAACAAGGAAATTCCATGATACCTCAATAGCTAGAAAGGAGTTTGCAGCTGGACAGAAAGTGTTACTGTTTAATTCTCGGATGAAACTGATGGCCGGAAAATTACACTCCAAATGGGAAGGACCTTTAATTGTCACTAATGTATTTCCCCATGGAGCTGTTGAAATAAAAAGTAAAAACTCCAATAAAAGCTTCAAGGTTAATAGACAGCGCTTGAAGTCATTCTATGAAAATCCTTTATTTGTAGATGTCATAATGGAGGAGCATGCTTTGGGGGAACCACTTCTTGATCCCCCTTGAGGAAGTTTTTCTTAACTTTTTCATTTTATTGTCTTTTCTGTATACTCTGTTTTACATTGAGGACAATGTATGATTCAAGTGTAAGGGTGGAACTTCTCTTTATTTTGTTTTGAGTATTATTATATGATTGTTTTTCTATGTGAATTGTTTTTTCTGTAAAAGCAAAAACACAAAAAATAAAAAATAAAAAATAAAAAAAGGTTTTTGTGTGTGTTTTTGTTTAAAATGGCATGTTTTATTGGAATTTTAAGGATATGCATAAGTAACAGGTAATTTCTTTCATGTTTGATATGAGCTTAATGATATGTTATGATTTGAACTCAAGCATTTTTGGTATGTTGAGAATGACATGATAATTGAGAGATAATCATATATGATAGAATTATACCTTGTGAGATTTTTGAGCCTTAAAAAAATTTTGATGGATCACTTTATGTAACATCCTAGGTCAATTTTCCTTTTTATTTACATACGGCAAATTATTTTCACAATATCTTTTTTTTCGCGTTGAATAAAATTTGTATCATAGTATAAATTAGTATTTACTTCTTTTAACTCTTAACCCACTCGGTCTTGATAAATAATAGTATTCACTTAAATGCAATCAAAATCATAATAAGAGTGCACACAGAATAACATCCGCTCGGTAAGATAGAGTTGGAGCAGCGGGAGAAGAAGAGAGAACAAAAGAAGAAGAAGAGGACAGGGGTCACTCGCCTGAGCGAGACCCCAACATTCTTAGGCGAAACCCGAGAGTCGCTTAGGCGAGTATCGACTCGCTTGACCGAATGCCACTCTGAAATCTAAGTGAACCAGACGCACAGGCAAACTCGCATGGGGATTCACTCGGTAAAATGGTTTACTCGGCAATAGGGTTTCACTCGGAAAAACACTCCACTTTCACTCACTCGGGCATTCCATACTTGACTCATTACTACCCCTTACTCAAGAAGCTTAACTCGGTCACAACTCCCTCGGGAGAGGCTCAGATTTCCCCCTCGGACACATTCAACTCCTCTTCACTTGGAATCATGATACGCCTTCCTCACTCAGAATCTTCACACACTTTCTTCACTCGGAACTCTCTCCCAACCAATCCTACTCTAGACATTCTAACCTTCCACCCGGACGGAGGGGGTCTCTCGGTTATCCCCCACTCGGGAATGGATCCTCTAGTTAATGAGCTGACACAGCAAACAAGAAAACATAAAGATTCATGTATTTTAAAATATAAATTCGCATCCGATTCGAATTAAGTTGGCTCACAAATAATAATAAGCACTCAGAAACTCCTTATACACATATACCCTACACAATCACTCAAAATTTCTCGGGCCTTGGCATTGATCTCCCCCTTGGCGCGACTCCGTGGCTCCGGCTTCCTCCCTGTCACTGGTCACTAAATTAAAATAACAGCAAGGGTGAGTGTTTGGCATCGTAATTAATGTAAAGCAAAATTTAACAAATTAAATATGTATATATATATATATATATATATATATCTCATTCGGAAATCATAATAGTTTACTCGGCAAGCCCAATGACAGCATTCGATAGAGATAACAATTGATACTCATCAAATATATTAAATTTTCACTCGGAGATTTATCAAGTCACACTCAGAAATTATAGCACATTACACACGATGAACACATCCACTTAACTTAGCACATATATCAAATTCATCGATGATCACCACTGACTCTCATGCAATCAGACTCCTAGTATCCGGATACTAAAGGATCGGCCTTCAGCTGGGGGTCCTACTTGACACTCCGTGAACCCTGCTTGGTTCACCGAGTCCTGCTTGACTCTCCACCTCGACCACTGTGTCCTACTTGACCACTGGGTAGCTCAACTGGGCACAAAAACCACGGGAGCCGGAAATCAGGGGCTATAATATACCGTCGACCGTCCCACACCACATAGTTATGCATACAGTTCACATTTCCCATATCAAACTTGGCCATTAACATCACGTTCTCATCACTCGGGTAACCTGCTTGTCAAGCCCGGATTCACATTATAACACCGATTATCCCAACATTAAATATTTCAAACTCATTTCATAATCAACTCAGTCACACACCCGATCCTCAACTGATCGGTGTACATGGTCACACATACACAAATATAGGCACACAGCAATATGCAATAACATTTTCTTACCCTGTTCACACCATTCAATGGCTTGGATGGAGGTAGATCCTACTCTAATTAATCATAACCTGAACACCCCCTTACCTCGATTCCATGCTTCGATGATCTACTCTCGATGTCCATCCCTTCCTCTGGGCACGGGATTCGCAGTCTCAGCTCCGTCACTCAGCCTTTCGTCACTTAACCTACCACCTATGGGTCAGAATGTAAAACTCGTTAACTTAATGTTCTCAGCTCATAGGCCACACTTGAGCTCACACTCACCCAAGGAGTGGAGAACAGACTCAAATACAGCCATGCATGGCCCTTGGCTACCGGATAAACAAAGGGAACAAGGAGCCATAATAAAATGGATCAGTGGACTCATCTTGAGGCCACGATCACAGGAATGAGGTTCGATTGAAGCTTTAACACAAACGGAGTCCTCCCCCGGCGCATGCAACTCAGCGACAAGAGAGGAGAAATAAAGAAGAAGAAACAGATCAAAAGAAGAAGTAGTTCGTTAATAATGAAGAGGGGAGAGAGAGAATTTCCTTTTATATAGAACTCAGGGGCAAGACAGCCTTTTCCCCATTTCATTGACATTCTCATTAAAAGTTTTTAATCAATTTCATCACATTGGGATCCTTTTATAATTACCGACCAACTACGCTGATTTGCTTTCACAATGCTTAATTATTCAAAACTGTCTAATACTTCGCAAGAGTATCGATCCGAGCTGGATACTGGACAACCGGTGTCCAGGCGTAGTGTCCACCCTTCGGTAATCCGAGCTAACGCTTGAGAGGTCAGATGTTTCATCCGTCCTTACATCTTTGTTATGCATATCTGATTGTCTCAGCCATTACAAGAGGTTGACCCGGACTATGATTCCGAGTCAGGAATTTTCCACACACCGGTTAGTCCAAGACCACTCCAGGCACACCGGATAAGCGTCAGTCACAAGACAGCACGTCTTTGACCGTTCTTCTCTATACAACCAATCTTCAACACAGTTTGACCCTCACATTTGAGACCGGCCCGACGTCGGATTCCCTGACCCCGGTTCAGGAAGATCAACTATTAAATAAATCTCTAAAACATTTGCTAATATTTTCCACTCTCCAAAATTTTTATTAAAATACCAGGAATGTTACACTTTACATTATCTGAATTCTTTCATGTATGATTTATTCCCGAATACTTACATCTCAATCTTTGTCTTATTTCTTGATGATACTTGAAACTCATATACATGTATTTGAAAGGACACAGGCATTTTGTTCAATTAAACCACTACCCATATAAGCTTACCATAAATAAATCATCTTTTGTTAGCCCCTTTGAGCCTATTTAACCATTTCTTTATTACAGCTCAAATAAGCTATACACTTACTTAAAGAAGATGTTGGAGCTTTGGAATCAAGTCAAAAATAGGTAGTCAAGTAAGTGTGGGAGTGTGCTAAAAGGAGTTGCAACTCTTAGTTTAAGTATTATGCAATTGCATAAGAAAAAATATTAAAAAAAAAGAGATGATGATATTGATGATTGCGACCAAATGTGATTAAAAAAATGTTTTATCTCAATATTTGACTGTTAAATTAATTACTCCATCATTCTTTATGGCATATGAAACTAATTTCCAAATCTTTACCTTGACCACATTACGACCCTGATAAGCCCTATTGATCTATACATGCATTTGTGTTGATTGTGGAATTGAGAAATTTGCCAAATTTATGGGACTGTCTATTTTTAGGAAATATTTTGAGTGTATACACAAACCTAAAACACTTGAGAGTTGAGAGTATTTCTTGTGAGGTTTTGTCACTTATGACCTTCTTTTCAGTTTAATTTAATTCTCACATGCCTAAGTGTTTGGATGATTTTCATATATATCTTAATGCTCTGTATCTTGCATGTTGAATAACTCTTGTTTCACTATATATTCCTAAGATTTCATGACAAGCATGCCAATTCTGTGTGTTATTGTTTTCAACTTAATGTTTTCAATAAATTGTGATACTTGTTTTTATTCTGATTTTGCCCGGGAGTGCAAAAGAATAAGTGTGGGAGTATTTGATGATGCATGATTTATCCTTAATTCCTCACTTTAAATGTGTATAATTTGCCATCACTTATTGTGTAATATATTGCATTTTAACACATTTTCATCATTTAAGCTTTATTTAATATTTAATTTGAAAATAATTAAGGATTGATTTTTAATGGAAATAATGGAATCCTTATTTCTCTTATTTTGTAGTGAATGATTGAGCTTGTAATTGGAAAAGATTGACCAAGAATCAAGAGGGAGAAGACACAAGTGATTACATGTTCAAAAAGGATCAATAAAGAAGAAAATAAGAGAAGAACGGGGTCAAGAATCAATTCCTAGCATCCATGAATCGATTTTTACATAAAACAAAGCCCAGGAAGTGAAAATGAAGGCTGGGAATCAATTCCCTACAGATATGAATCGATTCATGCATTAAACATGGCCTGGGAATCGATTCATAGCCCCTAAGAATCGATTCACACACCTAGGAATTGACTCCCAGCCCCCAGGAGTCGATTCATATGCTATTTTGCCCCTGGTAATCTATTCCCAAACTATAGGAATTGATTCATTTGCTTGGGAATCGATTCCCACCCCTGAGGAATCGATTCATGTGAGGAAATTGCCCAGTATTTGCCTAGATGAATCGATTCAGGTACTTTGAAGAATCGATTCATCAAGTGGAAAACAACAGGAAACGCAATTACGAAGTGGAAACGACACTGAAGTATTAAATTGAAGTATTGGCCGATATTCTCCACCCAGTTATTAAAAAATGGCACGCTGCTTCTTTTCTTCTCCTATAAATAGCATGGTTTCCATCCTTCAAAACACACCATTTCCTTCACACACCATTCCTTCTTCTTTCGTTCCTCTTCTCTGTTTCTTCTTCTCCCCCTCCGTTCTTCATTCCGAGTTAGGTTCTTTTATTCTTATTTTGTTTTAATTATGGAGGGTTAAAACCCTTAAATTGATTTTCTTGGAGAATATTGTAATATAATTTTGAGGTTTAATTACAATATTGTAATATAATTTTGAGGTTTAATTATAATAATATTGTAATATTATTTTAATTAAGGATGAATTTAATTACAATACTCTAAGAAAATCAATCGCTTGTTATTTATTATTCTAAATCTTATATTTACTCTATTTTGATTTTAATTGTGACAACCAATCAAACCCCCCCAATTGTATTTGTATGTTTGTTGAATTTCTGTTTGTAAAAATTAATTTTAAACTTGATTTTCCTAAATATTTGTGTTGATCCTTGAGAGAACGACCTAGGTTGACACCCTAGTACTACATTAATTAATTTTAATGTACTAATTTGACGGGACCACGACAGTTAAAATCGCGTCAACGATATAAGGGAACGATACCCCGATGCATTCGAATCCGGTATGTTAAATTTCAAGACGAAATTTCTTTTCGGTGGGGTGGATTGTAACACCCTAAATTTTGAAATAAAGGATTAATTAAGGAGATAAATATTAAATAATTATATTTAGGTTATTTAATGTTCCAAAATATTAGAAATAATTAAATTAAGATTTTTGGGGACTACTCATAATTTAATGGAGCCGAACAGGCTGAATTTATGCCAGATTAAAATATAGGTGTCAGACCAAGTATCTCTAATTGAGATGATATTGGTCAGGGCTATTAAGAATATTATTGGGAGTCCGAATATGTATTCGAAATAATTTTTAGATAAAGTATTGAGCCCGAATAGAGAACTTGTTTGATTTAAAATGGAGAATTTTAAGTGATGAGTCAAAATAAAACATAAACCCTTGTTTTCTTCCTTCTCATTTACGTGACTTTCTGAGGCTTTTTGGTAAAATACTTCTCTTTTCTCCTCTACTTTCATTTCCCACTTATCTTTTGCCTCTCTAAGAACCCTAAAGGGTAATGTCCATCTTCTCCTTCCCCATTTCGTTTTCTCCACCAAGTTTGGAGAAGATTTGGTTGATTGGTGCTCTCCTTTCTCTTCCATATTTTCGTGCTCTTCTTCCTTTTTCTTGGAGCTCATTCACTCTTGGCTTAAGGTAAGGATCTCTCTTTATTTTCTTGAACTTTATGCCTTAGGTTTTGGGTATTGGTTGTTGGGAGAGAGTTAATGCTTATGGGTTAGGAAAAGGAGGCATTTATGATGAGAAACCCTAAGGTGAGGTGTTTTTAATGTGAGTTGTATGAGGGCATAATGTTGTACACAAAAATGACATGAAAATGATGGGCACTGATTTTGGTTGTTGGGTTTTGGAGAAACCCTAACTTTATAAATTGGGGGAAATGTGAGATATGGGTAGATGAGCATTTATTATTGATGGTAGATGTAATTTATGACGAGTAATGACCATTAATAATGGTAAATGGTTGGTGGAGTTCATTAATGTGGAAACCCATGAATGGGTTTCGCTTTAAATGCACAATAATAAGATTAGACACCTAACCTATAGTGGTTATGGTAAATGAGATGAGGTAAATAAAGTTTGAGGATTTACATGGCATAAGAACACCAAGAAACAAATATGAGCACTTGAAACTTGGTAGTCCAAATAGAAAGTTGATTGTGTAATATATTGTGAATTATGAACTAACCCCATCGATGAGGCAGGACCCTTGGACCGCGTTGATTTCTACTTCTCTTGAGGTACGGGGTAACTATTCTAAATGCATGATTTCATTCATTGATGATGTGAAAATATATATATATATATATATATGTTTGTGTTTTTGGTGGTTGTTTGAATGATGATGTGATGATTTTATGATTGGTGTACATTTAGAATGATTGATATTATGTGGCATGTGTTTGGGGTGATGAATATGATATCATGTTAGAATATGTTGACGAATTATGTTATGATGGTTTGAGACCATGTTGTGAATTGAAATTAATGATATATGAGTTGATAAATGTGATTGTCACTAACTATTGATGTGTATGAGTCTAATAAGGATTGGTAAAGATTGAGGATATTGAGAATATTGAAATCCCCTAAGTGATAGTGGTGAATGGTTGGTTGTGGAGTGGCATTTAGGATGCATAGTGTGAGAATACACTTGATTTACATTGCATTGCATCCATGGTATATCATTACTATCTATGTGGATGTTAGGGGTTCCACTAGGCGGGACCAGTAGGAGGGCAACCCAGTGCACGGGTATAATGTTATATTTCCCTAGTGATTCTGGGAATCACGAAGCTGTCCATAGTTTGGTGATGAGGCACCCTATGTGGCAGGCCCTGTGGGCGGGCGACTCTATGGTGGGCAAGTTACCTCGGTATCCGATGGGACACGGCTCTCTCGATGTGTGTTCGGGAGGGGCCCATAGCACTTGTGGCAAGTGAGGCCATGATGTTGATCCACAAATCACGGGGTGACTAGTGCTATAGATTGGTGAGAGCGGTTTGGTACCAGTAAAATATGTTGTTGAGCATGCATGAATTGAGATATAAATGTACACATTTTACTACTGTAGTAGGGGCATAGTAGCACACCTATGCTTGTCCCATAATTAGTATGTTGTTATATCCCACAGTCGGATCCGTATTTGATGATTATTCCTTTGTGCATATGCATTAGCTATAACATCATTTACATATAGCCGGAGATATGCCTAGTTGAAAGCCTGTGATAGCGATGGATGATTGAGATATAAAGAAAGAAGAAATACGGTACTAACATTATGTGTATGATGATAGTATTGAGAATACCAATGATTTGAATATATGTGTTGTGGATGTATGTCTTGAGTATATAGCCTGTTACTATGGATGATATAGTATGTGAATGAGAATTATGGTGTTCTTGTGAAGTGTATCATGTATGAGTATGTATGGATATCATCATGATGCATGACTTTGATACATTTGGATTATGTTACTCACCTCTTATGTTGTCATTTTTAAAGCTTGATGTAGGTATGATATAAATCCTACTTTTTTGGAGGTCGAGGATTGATGGAGGTAAATGTAGAAGGAATATGGGTGAGCCTTGGCTGGTATATAAATACTCATTTTGTATATCATATAGTGTGTATATGCTTATTTTGTAGTTAATTTGATGATAGTTGATTTAAGAGGTCATGTAGGAAAATAAGACCCTTGTGTATGGCTTATTTTCATTAATGACCTTGATAATGTATGGGTGACAAGTGATATGGTTTGATGTTAGAATTGATGAATGAATGAATAATTATCTAGATTTTGTGTTCTATAAAGCATATAAAATGATAAGCTTGATTTTAATATCATTAATGAGTTGGAATGAGAATTTATGAGTATGATTGTTTGGAGCAAGTTTTATATGCCTAATATGATGTATATGATGTGTTGGAGTTGATCAAATTGGCTTGGAATGAGAATTGGTATGTTAGGTTGTGAGAATTTTCATTTTCTACATAAGACCTGATAATCTCGCTCAAGCGAGAATCCCCTGCATCAGTTATATGGCCTCTGGCCAATTTTCGCTCAAGCGAGATGACCCTGCATCAGGTGTGTGCATATTGGACATTTTTCACTCGGGCGGGCTCATCTCCGCTCAAGCGAGTGTTGTATGGAGTTGTTCTAGACGAGATTCGCTTAGGCGAGTTGGTGTCTCACCCAAGCGAGATTGCTTGAGTATCAAGTATTAGCTACAGGAAGAAATTCGCTTAGGCGGGCCTGTCCTCGCTCGAGCGAAATATGGGCAGTAAGGTTCTGTCCCTTTTTCACTCAAGCGAGTGAGCGTGCCTTCGATACTGGAGCGTTTTCGCTCACGCTCGCCTGCCTCGCCCAAGCGACCCCTGTGGGTCTCGCTTAAGCGAGATCCCCTGATTCTAGTTTTCTCAGTTTAGCTTCTTTATTCCATTTTCTTATTTGTTTTGGAAACCCTAAATCATGAAAATGATATTATTATTATTATTTTGTATTTCCATTGTCTATAAATTAATAAGGCAACTTTTATCCCCTTTTGTACGTATTTCATTGACTCTTAAACTTTATCAAATATTCTGTTTTTCCCTTATGATGGTCTCGAATCCGATCATCCAAGGAGCACTCTGATACCTTCTCATATCTTCATATATGAGATAGGTTATTAAATGATCCGGGGTAATTACTTGGTATTAATTATATTGAGTCTTCTCTACTTATAATTATTTTAAATCGTGAAAAATTTACCCCTAATTTTAGGTTGTTACATTGAACGCAGTCAAGTCTTGGGTATAGGGTTGTAAATCTGAATCAGACAAACCTATCTTCTTGAAACATTCATAGAAAATTATGTCACATGAACTGCCCTGGTCCACCAAAATTCTCCAAATTGTTTCTTTCACAATCACAACTTCAATAACTACTATGTCATCTCCCCTCGGAGTGGTGAGATCGTAGTCACGATCTGAAAAAACAACAGGCAGGGTCTAAATCCCACCTCGGTATGGTCGTTTATCTATCTTCGTTTGTATAGACATAATCATCCTCAAGTGATTCTTTTGAGTTAGATTAGACACTCCTCCCTTTGTGAATCCTCCAAAAATCATATCAATTACATCCTTCCTTCCTGAGGATAAGGGCTTCATCCATTCGTCATCGTCTTCTTCAATACTATCAACAATAACCTTACCCTTATCTAAGGCTGGCTTTTTCAAACTTTGGATTTCCTCTTCTTCTTCTTTCGGAGCATGCTCCCTCCTCTGGGGTGCCTCCTTTTCTGGCCCTCCAAAGATATGTTGCTTGAAGAGGTACTGCTTCAACTTTTCCTCTCTGATCAAAGTTTTAATGGCTTCCTTTAGCTAGCGGTATTCATCAGTGCTATAGCCGGTCTGCTCATGAAATTCAGAATACTTGGTGGTATTGGCTAGCCTCTTCATTGGCTAAGGTTTCCTAAATCCATAAACCATTAATCATTGCAGTCCAACCTCCCTCAGAATTTGTCTGGGCTGGACTAATGAATAAGTGTAATGAGTAAAATTGACACTCTGGTGCTCTTTCTACCTCGGGGGCACATCCTGATTATGACTTCTAGACTCAAACTTCTGGACTTTCCTTTCATGAACTAAGGTTCTTTCATCAACTACTGGGGTCTTTCCCTTAGCCGCAGCTAGGTGCATCTCTCTTCCTACGTACTTAGTTGCCTTCCTTCTAAATTCCTCGAATGTCTGGGGGGCTTATTTTGCTAAAGATAAGACAAAGGGTGACTGTGATTGAAGGGCCTTGACCGTAATATACAGCTAAATTTGCTCCGTTAACCCCGACACTAGAGCTGTCTCTTTGTAAAATCTCTTCAAAATATCTTTAAGACTTCTATCGACTCCCTGCTTAATTTGAGCCAGGGTGTGAGACATCCTTGGAACATCTCTTGAAACAACAAAGTGTTGTAGGAAAGCATGGACCATATCATCCTAGGAATCGATGAACCTTGATGGCAAGCCTTTGACCCACCCTAAGGCTTCAGCAGATAAGGTTCTGGGAAATATCCTGCACATTACATCTTCCTCAACTCCAAGAAAAAGGAACTCATTCATATAGGCATCTAAATGATGCCCCGGGTTAGTCTCTCAGATGTATTTCCCTATCGACAATGGTTGAGGTGTTTGCAAATGCCTCGGGATTGGGATACTCATTAACCTCTTTGTAAATGGGATGATGTTAAACTAGTATTCTCTACCTCCCCTACCTTGCTACAGGGGTCTCCTTTGTCCATTAAAAGCCTCAATTCTATAGGTTCACCCCTGCTCATTGTAAGTTTAAGCTCATGAGTACTCCTAAGTGTGAGAGGATTCATACTGCTACCTCTAGTTTCTAGCCGTTGTTTTCCTTACCTCCTTGCTCTTCTTCAGCTCTTGTATCTCCAATCAGAGTCGTCTTATTACTTCGTCCCTAGGGTCGGAGTACACTATGACAACCATCCTTCCTTGATTCTGATTTATTCCCGGCGTCTTAATGATTCTGATAGCATACTCCAAAATACAGGGCTCTACTCTCTGGGCAAAATTTTGAACATAGCCCTCTGGAGTTCCATTCCCCTTATTTTGCTCCATAACTTGCTAATTTCTTGGAATATGGGACTAAATTTATTCAGTCGACCAGGCGTGCCAATGTTCTGACTGGTGTCCGAGGTATGAAGTTCTCCATGTATAACCAATGTTAAAGATTCCTTACTTTTTTCTTATTTTGTATCGTCTCAGTAGGAGTCTGGTATTGTAAATATAGGTTCAGTGGGAGCACTATGCCCTTTAAGTTTAGGTATGCTTTAAGTCAATTCTGATTCAGGGTTGATGGGACACACCAGGGGTGTATCTATAAAAGAGACTCTGATGCTTAAGTCAGTATGAGAATTACAGAGAAATAAAAAGATTACAGAGGTAGTTAAGGGTAGTAAATGTTGTCACTTGTGAAATTAATGAATGACTTCTCTTTATAGAACTTCCCTGAGTGCAAGTTGTGATTTGACCCTTGATAGTTAATAGTTGCTGTAGTCTTTATATTTATACAGAGCAAGTTGCCCACTTGGGTCTGACTCTGATTCAAGTGTTAACTTTTCTTACCGGGGTTAGGCTAACAGGTTTATACTGAAGTTGATTATTAGTCCGATTTTATGGGACCCCATCCAGTTATTGATTTGACTTAGCATTTATTTATATTCTGTGATAACTAGTGTAACACCCCATTTTTCCAGACTCAGATCCTGATGTGATCAACGTAATGATTAGTGAAAATGCAAGAAAATTTTTCACGTTTTAAAATAAGTTTGATGTCACACCGAAAGCCCGAATCACAGAAAACCAAAGAGTGAAATTTAATAAACTAAAACTAGATCGATAACTAAATTGCCCATAACAGTATACAAAATAGTAGAGTTTACAGCGGAAGAAAAATGTGTATACCGGGCATACGCCTAGTCCCATATATAACGATATGAGAAGAGGCTCGGCAAGGCATGCGAATATCCGACATAGACCTAATAGAACAAAACCTGTCTAATTCACTCACAACATACACATGCATTACGTGAGATATAATATAAATATGCATATACATCCGGGGTCATGCTCCAATTATTGCCACTGCCCATATCACATAATTGGCATATCTATTCATAAATACAAGGGTTAACTTATACATATACAAATCCCCTAAATCCTTAATGTCATCTTATACAATTCATTCGATACATTATAATTCACAAATGATGCCGGTCTAGGCACTTCCACTACCACTATTTACCTTCACCAAAGCTTCAATTTAAAATCCGAACTCATCCCATGGCAACCTGCATCAAAATGCTAAAAAGGAGACCACATGGGAGAGTGAGATATACATTCAAAATGACGAATATAATATATATTATGATCATGTGTATATGCATATAATCATCATGTGTGCTTTGCTATAAAATCATTAATTCGTCATTCACTCATCATCACATTGATATAATAGGCATACAAACCTCATGAAACACATTTCACAACATAAGCAAGCACAAGCACATACATAATCACATTGCCACTTATCAACAAGAGCATTCATAAATTATCATCATCATTTTATTAATCTTTACTCAATTCCTCCTCGCAAGGGGTTTCTCTTCTCTCATGGTCAATCCATCTCAAATGCCATGCACCTATGGCTAATGCATATGTCAACTATTTAATGCATATGCAATGGATCCATTTCATTCAATTAGGTGATCACAACCACCATATCAATCATTTCATAATCCATATATCAATTGTCATCACGTCGGTTACTCCCTTCATGGAACCTCTCAAGGTTATTCATATCACATACATTATATCATAACATTATCATCACTCCGGGATACACCCTTCGTGGCACCCCGCAAGGTGATTCATTTCAATAACAAATATCAAATATCATCATCACTCAGGGATATACCCTTCATGGCACCCCGCAAGTTGATTCAGTTCACAAGTATAATAAAATGCTTATCACTTAGGGATATACCCTTCGTGGAACCCCGCAAGGTGATTCATCACTGTGATCGCAACCACACAATATCAATGCTATGCCATGCCATGAATGCAAATGCAATAATTCATATGCAATAATGCATATACCGACCAACCTCGCAAGGATATCTCACCCTCTCATATAGGGATATAATTTAATTTGGCATTTTCAATAATTATACACAATCATTTAACAAGCCCCTTAAGGCACATTATTTATATACTTGGCATTTCAATGGCCACAACATCATTTCATGACAATCCACACATGGAAATCAAAGGCATAGCGAACATCATAATATTGATCCACGCCTAGAATCATTAGATGCATATTCATCATTTCACATATATGGCAATTATACTTATGCCCAACATAATCGCGTCCTTGGCATTACATAACGTATCATATATATATATATATATATATATATATATATATATATTTCATATTATATGGCAAGTCAAAACTTGCAATCAACTAGGACGGTATTATACATAATTTTCATTCATTAAATTTTCATCATTATTACCACATAATCAACTTATGGATTTTCGCAATATTATTCATTGCCATTACTTCATCTATACATATATTGGTATGGCACCAACGACATTTCATTATTACATTCAAACCACACATACAAGATCACACTTGCTTTACACACACAAGGGTATATCACGATTCATAAGAATAATATTCGCCTTTTTTCTCAAGGGGATACTCATAACATCATTCGTTGCCGCACCTTACCGATATCATCTCCGATTCATCGGTTTATAACCAGTACTATGTCATTTAACCATTCTCTCCTTAATCTCATAATCACTCTAGGGTGTGTCTCATAACCCCATCACCAAATACTAGTTGCCATTCCTTTGTACTCCATCTTGGTGGTCAACATTTTTGTTTCTCATTATATATATTATGGGTATAAACGAGTTATCCGAATGTTTTAATCATTAATCAACACCACCATATTATGTCCTAATTATATATATCCCTATATATCCCCTCAAGCATCTTACAATATAAGGGAAAGCGGCCTAACACCATCAAAATAAAGAAAATGAAACTACATTCAATTCTGGGCAACTCGCTTGAGCGAGCCCCTCACTCGCTTGAGCGAGATTAACATAGCTCGCTTGGGTGAGCCCCTTCGCGTGAGCAAAAGTTGTCCAGCAACGTTTCCACGCTCGTTCGCTTGAGCGAGACACCTCATACTTGGCCACTCGCTCGGGCAAAATTGTTCCAGTAACCATTTCCATATGCATTCGCTCGAGCGAGGCTCCCTTCAACTAGCCACTCGCTCGAGCGAGAAATGTCGTAGGCTGGCTCGCTTGAGCGAGGTTCAGTCTGCCTCATCATTCTCTTAAGCGAAAACCTCCAGAACTAAGTCCTCTCTCGCTCGCTCAAGCGTGGCCACACCCGCTTGAGCGAGATTCGCCCAGTAACTCTTTCACTCACCCCACACACGTCTCGCTTGAGCGAAACGCTCACTCACCTGGGCAAGATTGGGCCAGAGGCCATAATAATGGTACAGGGGATTCTCGCTTGAGCGAGAATCCATCTCGCTTGAGCGAGATTATCAGAACTTATGTAGAAAATGAAAATTCTCACAACCCAACATATGAAATCTCATTCTAAGCCAATTTAATCACATCCAACACATCATATACATCATATGGGACATGTAAAACTTGCTCACATATTCATACTCATAATTTCTCATTCCAAACTCATTAACCATAATAAAATTATACTTATCATCATTCAACACATATATGTATATACTTCCATAACAATCATCACATACTCTCACTCACCGTTCACCATAATCATCAAATTGCCATTCATATTATCTCACTAACTACATGGGAAGGCAAGCATGAGTACTAAACATATACAATAATCACCATCAATCTACTCATGCAATTTGAATGTAAACTCCTCTTCTACCTCGAGGGAAGAGCCGCAACCAAATGTACGCTCTGAAAGCTCCACCACATAGTCCGGAACATAATCTACATATTACATACACATTCATTCATACCATTAATAAATCATCCCAAAGCATTCCTCATAAATTTCTACGTAACGATTTACACATTGTAAGGCTTGTGAACAAGTTCTAAACTTGTCCAAACACCAATTTATGTAATTGTGTTAGGCTTCGGGAATTCATTTCCCAAAGCCAAGATCCTTTAGATCTTAAAGACTAACTAAACCCAACAACATCATCATCTCATCTGTTACATAATGTAATCCCAAATCACCTCAATCCTTCAAACATCATTATTATCATCGTCTATTATCGTAACTAATGACACCAAACATTGAATATTTCATATACCCATCCTTAAAATTAATTCTTCTACTCCCTCACATTCCATATTCATATTAACACCTATCTATGGGTTTCACCATTAATGGTTCTATATTATTTTAAGCAACATTTAACCTTAAACATCATCTATTCACTTTCAATTTAACCTCCTAAGTTATAACATATCCATTTTCCCCAAATTCTTGGACTAGGGTTTCATGGGAACCTAACAACCATTTTCAACATTCACCAATCATCATCAATGGCTATCTCTCATCCTTAACATCATTCTCTAACATCATTAAACATACATTCTACTCATATTTTACACTTTCCCTAATTTATTAAAGTTAGGGTTTCCTTAAAGACCCTACCATCATAAATGCTTATCAATTTTCCATCACCTTTCAACATTAATCTTAAGTACCACATTAAATGCTTATAAAAGCTTGCATTTAAGCCACCCCACCTTAGGGTTTTGCCCAAAAATGGTCTCTAATCCATAACCCATGCCTATTTACAGTCTCCTAACAAATAAAACCACATCTAATGGCATAAGCTCAACAAAAGTGGTGAGGAACATACATCAAGCCAAGAAATGAGTGAGCTTCCATGAGAAGGAGAGGGCCCCACGAAAATGAGAGGGAGGAGAAAGAAGAGACTTCAAGCTTCCATAAAATGAAAATGGTGGGGGAGATGGATTCCAATCTTGTCTAGGTTTTTAGAGAGAAAGTATGAGGAGGAAAATGAAGAAGAAGAAGAAGAAAAAGAAGAAGAGTGAATGAGAAGTGAAGAAGGCAAGTGTGTTTGCCTTAGAAGACCCAACGTGAAAAGAAGTAAGGGAAAAGGGGTTTTTGTCTTAAATTTTTATTCCCCTCATTAAAATCTTTCCGTTTTATAACATACAGGATCACCGTTTGGGCTCAATACTTTATCCAAAAATTATTCTGAATATAGATTTAGATTCCCAATAATATCCTTAACAGCCCTGACCAACGGCATCTCAATCGGAGATACTTGGTCTGACACCCATATTCTAATCGGGTATAATTTTAACTCTTAAAATCTTAATAAATTATAAATATTCATAATAAATTCCAATTTAATTATTCCAATGTTTTTGGGACATAAATCAACTCATATACAATTATTTATTATTTATTCTCCTCAATTATTCATTTTTATAAAATTTGGGATGTTACAACTGGTGTCGCTTGCCTTTAGGGGCCGGTATACACATCAGATCACCCTTAAGTTGCTTTTTAATCTTGAAAATAAGCTTGAAATTATCCTATTTGCCTATTGTTTTATTTTTATTTTAGCATTTGATTACTGTGTAACTTTAATGCATTTATTAGTTATTTTCAATTACAGGTGTGAATTTATTTAGGCTGTAAAATTAGTTACTAGCAAAACATTAGCAAGTAGGAAAAAACATATTCACTTACATTAAGGAAATTTGGGAAGCAACTTGATGTAAAAGATGAATCAAATTAGTACAGCAGATAGTTCCTGTAGTTAAGTTTGATGATTAATAATAATGTTGTAATCATGGTTGTAACATCCCAATTTTTATATAAATATCCAATTAAAGGGAATAAATAACAATTATTTATATATGGATAGATTAATGCCCCAAAATATAGAAATAAATTAATTTAAGTTTATTATGATTTTTCATAAATTACTAAGCTCCGTGAGCTAAAATTTATACCTGGTTAAAATATGGATGTCGGACCAAGAATCTCTGATTGAGATGTCGTTGGTCAGGGCTGTAAAGAATATTATTAGGAATCCGAATATGTATTCAGAATAATTTTTTAGATAAATTATTGAGCCTGAACAGAAATCATGTTTATTGTAAAATGGTAAATTTTAAATGAAGAAGGTTAAAATCAAAACAAAAACTCCCATTCTTCACTCTTTTTTCACGTTGGTTTCTTGCTTCCCTTTGGTAAGCACTTCTCCTATTCTCTTCTTCTTCTTCATCTTTTCTTCTTCTTCCTCTCCCAAAAACCTAAACAATTGGTGCCCTTCAATTTTTCATTTTCTTCATTGGGCATGGAGGAGACCATGGAAGCTTGAACCTCCTCCCTTTCTTCTCCATTTTGTCACTTATTCCTCTCCCTTCGTGCCCACTTTATTTCTTGGTGGAGGTAAGTTCCTCGTCATTTTAATGGTGCTTGAACCCTAGGTTATGGTTTAGTATGGCTTGGGAGAGTGTTAATTGCATGTAGGTGTTAAATAGAAGCTTAAAATAAGAGAACCCTAAGGTGGGGTGAAGTGAATATGAGTTTTATGAGACTTAGCTAGGGTATACGAGATTGCCATGGTGGAAAGTGATGAATCATATGCATTAGTGATGTTTGTTGGGTTTTTAATGCAAACCTAACCTTTGATTTTGGAGAAAATAGGAAATGTGAATGGGATAGACATTTAGTGATGATGAGAATGTCATTAATGATGAGAGATTACCATAGATGATGATTTATGATGGTGGTTAGGAACCATTAATAAGAAAAACCCACTTAAGGAGTTCGGCATGAAAGTGATATGTATGGGTAACTTGTGTTGTGGCCCTTTTATTCATAATAAGTCTTGATTTAAGGGAAGGAATTCCCGAAGCCTAATAAAGTAAAAGAATGTGGTTCATAAACAATTTCTACATGATGAGATTCATATGTGTATATACATGTATTTATATCATAAGAATTGTGAATAATGCTTGAATGGATGATTGATATGGTCCCACAATTGATTGACGTAGGATTTGATAACACTTATGAGGCAGGATCATCGAATCCGGGAGAATACTTCTCTTAAGGTAGGAGAGGAATGTAGGTTCTAAATTTATGAATGATTGTGTGATGACAATGTATGTATTAATGTACATTTGCATGTTCTTTCTTGAATGGGAAAGTTATCCCTTATGTGTGATTGTGAATGGATGTTGACTCCTATTAATGGATTGATGATGATATGATATAATTGATGAGAATATGAGATTAGAGAATCATTTTTTATATGTATTCGTATTCCATGTATAGATTGACTTGATATAATACTTGGCTAGTATGATCTTGATGATTTAAAATGGTATGCCTTGGAGAATGTGATATATGTGATTGTGTGTTACTAATTATGAAAGTGAATGAAAACTATACCTCTAAGTGTATGGGAGAGTACCCTTGCGAGGTTGAAGCTTGCATGAGCATCATTTCATACATAGCATGCATAGGATATCATTTGAATGGAAAGTCTTGCGGGACTAGTATGATGATATTGAATAGTGGTTGCGATCACTTGGTACATTAAAATGAAAAGAACCTGCGGGTTTCATTGAAATTAAGTCGGTGGTTGTGATCATCTATCAAATGGAATGAAAAGGACCTGCAGGACCAATGAGAATGAAATATGTGTAGTTGTGATCATAAAGTAAGGATCCTGCGGGAGTCCATGAAAAGGGAGTACCCCATGCGTGGCGGGAAACCAGTATGAATTAAAATGAATGTGGTTACGATCATGAATAAAGCCTTGTAGGGTTATGAAAAAAGGAGTACCCTATGTGTGGCGGGAAACCAATATGAATTGAATGATTATAGTGGTTGCGATCACTTGATGAAACGAAAATCAGATCCATTGCATATGCATTTTAAACACAACATATGCATTAGCCATAGAAGCATGGCACTTGAGTAAAGTAGATTGAGAAAAGGATACCCTGTTGAAATTATGGTGAGATGGATATGGAATCCACTTTTGGTCACTAACCATACTTATGTTGTTGATTAGTGTGATCCTTATGAATTTCATGAATTGATGATATGGTCTTATTTGATATGTTCTTAATGATGGACTTGATATATGTATATATATGTACATGAACATGTGTGTTCAATGAATTTGATAAGTTGGTTGGTTTTATTATTATTTGAACTCCTTGATAGGAGAAAATGTTGATTTTTATTCATAGGTATATTATCATAATTATGGAATTTTTCATCATTGAGAAAGTATACTCACTCTCCATGTGGTCTATCTTTTTAGCTTTTGTGTTGTAGGGTGTGACTATGGAGTGAGGCACTTCATGTGAGGAGAAGTTGTGTGAAGAAGGTTCTTTTTGGTAAAGATGCCTTGGTCGGCATGATTTGTGGTTATGGTTTTATATATGTTTCTTTTGAGGTGACTGGTTAGATGAATTGAAATTCATGTGATTTTTATGCTTGAATGAGGAACTGATTGTGTCAAATGGAGTTTTGCGAGGTTTGGATTGCATGAGATGATTGGGATAACACTAATGCATGATTTGTGACTCGTAGAAACTGGAATGGGTCAATTCCATTAAGAATTGACCCTTGAATTGCATAAAGATACCTCGAAATGGGCTAGTCGCATTTAAGTGCATAAGTCCATTATTTTAAGGAATTTTTTAGGGCGCCAGTTGCTACACGTCACAAATGATGTATTTAAATTGGTGTTAAAATTTGGTAGTAATTGGACTTCATATGGGAAAGTTAGGGGGTTTAGAAGTTGAAAAATTGGATTTTTATACATAATTACTGATGTGAATCAATTTAGAATAGTGTATGAATCGATTCAATCATCACTGTTTTTACTATTCCTAATTCTAGAACACTTTGAATCGGTTCAAGCCCTCGCATGAATCGATTCAAAGCTCTCTATTTTTACTGTTCATGATGTCCAGGATCATTTAAATCGATTCATACGATCTTGAATCGATTCAAAGGGTCCTGTTTTAACTGTTTTGATTCCAGAAGCATTTGAATTGATTCATGGGGCACTTGAATCGATTCATTCCCCTGTTTCCATGAAAAATCTATATTTTTGGATGCTGTTGGGCATTAATGTGACATGGTACCTTTATGAATTTGATTTAAACATTCTTCTAACATAACTTAACAATCTTTTATGCATCTTTTACACTTTTCTTTGATTAATTCATATCCTTGAATTAAAATACGCACTCCGCTATTCGTTAAATCATATACCTTCTCATATCTTCATATATGAGTTGGGGTTTCGTATAGGTCCAGGGTTAGTCATTTAAAAACATAATTGTGGTGTTTTTCATCCCCGTTCATGTTTTAAAAACGCAAAAAAGTCATCCTCACTTTTATTATTCTAATTATTAATATTTATATCTTATTTACTGGATTAAGGGCACCACAATGGTAGTTAAAATCCTGATCTTGGTTGTTAAAATCCCAATTTTACGATTTTCTGATGAGCATCTGATTCGAATCCTAGAAAAAATCCTTTTTGGTATAGAATCCCACTTGAATCTTGATTTTATGGTCAAAATCCTTAAAATCTTGTTTTTTAAGGATTCACTATGATTTTATGAAAAACTTGTTTTTAAAGCCAAACTTGTTTCAGACCTGGTTTCTTTCCAAGTCTAGAGAAAATCATGCATAACTTTAAGTCCCCAAACACGACTTTATTCTTTGGCGCAGCTTAGAGGATCAAACAACCCCCACCGTCCCCACATGGTCTCCGAGTCTAAGCAGCCCCTCCACCATCGTTGTGTGAAACACCATTGGCGACGCCTTCCTCCAATGCTTTTGCACAGTCATTACGTATAAGGTGTTATTCACAAAATTCTCATAGATGTGTCACAGTTAGTGCAAATGGAAAGGCTAGAATCAATTAAAGTAAATCCATATATGGTGTACATGTAAACTATGGTTATACCTTTGCCAAAGATCATCGAGTTCAACCTGTTAACCAAGTGGCCTCAATTACTCAAGAGGGGGGTGAATTGAGTATTAAATTTTTTTTACTTGGAATGCTTTTGAAATTGATCCTTTAATATATATACTTAATAAAAATGGTAGATTTAATCACAAATAATAACAATTTATACACAAGGAAAATTAACAATCACTAAGTATATAGTAATATTCAAGAGAACAAGTAATAATATCAAATTAATCACCACACTATTTTAAGCACTTAGAAAAATAATAATTAATTTCAACACGATTAATTCAAGAATATTACTTAAATAATTTCAACAAATTTAATCTAAATAATTTACAAATTATATCAAGCTAATATAATATGCACTTAATTTTAACAAGCAAATTAATTAGCAATAATGAAGGAGTTTAATCAACTACGTTATGAACACAATAAGTTAAGCAAGCAATTTAAGTGCACAAATTAAATGAGTTTAGGGAGGAGAAAATTGCAAATCGATATGACAACTTCTGTAACATCCCAGATTTTAAAAATAAAGGAATAAATTAAGGGAATAAATATTGAATAATTGAATATGAGTCATTTGATGTCCCAAAATATTAAGAATAATTAAATTAAGATTTTTGGGGACTGTTGGCGATTTATTGAGACCGGATAAGCTGAAAATAAGCCCAGTTGAGATATAGGTGTTGGACTAAGTATCTCTGATTGAGATGATATTGGTCAGAGCTGTTGAAAATAATATTGGGAGTCCAAAAATATATTCGGAATAATTTTCAAATTAAGTATTGAGCCCTAATAAAGATCCTGTTTGCCATAAAATGATGAAATTTTTAATGAAGGAGTTAAAGTTAAAAACAAAAGCCCAATTTTCTTCTCTTCCTTCACGTTGGCTTCTTATTTCCATGGCAACATTCCTCTTCTCCTTTCTCTCTATTTCTCCTTCACTTCTTCTTCTCTTCTTCTTCCAAAACCCTAACCAAGTGGTGATCTTTTCCCCTCTATTTTCATTTTCAAGAAGCTTGGAAGGAGGTCATTGAAGTTGAAGTCTTCTCCCTTCTTCTTGAACCCACTTTGTTTTTGGGTGTGAGGTAAGTATACTCATCATTTTGTTGAGGTTTTTGCGATATATATTTGTTAATGTGATTTGGGGGAGCAATGTGTGTGGATGGGTGGTTAAAGAGAGCATTTAATGCATAAACCCTACAGTGGGTTGTCATAAATGCATAGTTTAAGTGAAATAAATAGGGTAGATGCATTTATGTTGGAAAAAGATGATGAAAGATGATGCATTAATGAGGGGTTGGGTTTTGGTGGAAACCCTAACTATCAGAAATTGGGGAGAATGAACAATGTTGGTTCAAGAGTGTGTTTTAAGAAGGAATATATGTCTTTGATGGGTGCAGGTATTGATAAATGAAATTGGGTGAATATTGGGCTATTGTTATTGGAGGCCCTTGATTTTAATGAATGTGGCTTGATGGGAAGGAATTCCCTAAGCCTAATAAATAATAAAAATGATGCTTATAACATGTTCTATGCATGTTATGAATTATAGATGTAAGAATAATCAATTAGAATTAGATTTGTGTTTTGAGTAGTTGATTGATTGAAGTTTTACATGTATATTAATGTAGGACCCATTCTGAACGACGAGGCGGGTGCGTCTTATCAATCAAAATTCTTCTCTTAAGGTAGGAGAGGAGTCTTATATTCTAAATGCATGAATTTGAATGGTATATGATTGTCATATGTGTTGATATGCATGTTTTCCTTGCTTGGAGTGCTACATGATGTTGTGTATAATGTTAATGAGATATTTTGGCAACATGCATGATGCATTTAGAATACTTTTGGTGTGTTGTATGGTGGCGTAAATTATTGAGTATTATGTGGTGATACACATGCCCACCGTAAATGTATAATGAATGTTGATGATATTTGATAGAGAATGATTGAAGCTTTTGTATTAATGATGAAATCGAATGATGTGAATGAGGATTATCGAGAATGCCACACAAAGATTTAAATTAACAAGAATAACCAACAATAATGAATCCACTAAAAGCCTTGTGGTGACGTTGGTGATGATGATGATGATGTATCATGAGTGGCATGTATAGGATGCATAGATTAAGAAATGCATATGATTGGCATTTGCATCCATGTCATACTGCATAGCTGCTGGTGTTGGAATTTTAGGGGATTCCCCCGGTTGGCCCAGTGGGAGGGCGGCTCTTTGCACGAGTAATTTATATTTTCCCCTATGACACGGTGTGTAAGTCACGAAGCTGCCCATGTTGTGCTACTGGGAGACGTATGTGGTTGACCCTTGTGGGGGGGTGGCTCTTGATGAGTAGGTGTCCCCGGTGGTCCTTGGGATCACAGCTGTCATGATATAACTCATGGTTCGCCCGCAACACCATATGTCGAATATGTTGTATATCGCGGTCATGGTGAAAATGACCAGGTGTTGCAAGATGGGCGATGCGGTTTGGTACCAGTAAAACAATTGGTGAGTGCATGCAAATTTTAAGAATAAATGTACATATTTTACTACTGCAGTAGGGGTATGGTTAGATGACCATACTTGAAACCCACAATCGGTGTTATTATTCCCACAGTCATATCTGCAATTGTTAAAAAGTTCTATTATGCATATGCATTAGTTTAAGAGCATTTGCATATTGTATGGAGGTATGCCGAAGAAGATAAGTTTTGATGATGGATGTAATGGAGATGATATAATACGTTAAGACAACATGAAGATATGAATACCAAATAATAATTTGAGTAAAATAATGCCTTGTGTAATAGTCCAATATTGCAGGACTTGATTATGTATATGCTAGTATACCTTGCTTGACTTAAAATGATGTTGAGTTATATGTGGGATAAAGATATAATGAGAAATGAGGTGTTGTGTATATGCAAGTATACATGTTTGATACATATGTATATAATCACATGGTATTCATATTCATCCCTTTGGAATGTATGACTCACTCTCCCGTGTTATCCATTTTTAGACTTGTGATGTAGGGCATTTATGGGAGGAGTGGACATTTTGAAGTGAATTTTGGTTGAGGAGGTAAATAGTGGTATAGGAAGTGCCTTGGCCATATGTGATGTATATGGATGCTTATTTTGTTATCTAGATTAGAGATGATGATTTTAAGGGTCATGCAGGAAAATTGGACCTTGGTGTGTATGGCCAATTTTTATTTATGACTCAAATGATGTAAGATGATGAATTATGATATTGGATGATGTTAATTCTTATGAATGAATGATGAGTATTGTGTCTTGTAGCACCTTATGGAATTTATGAGAAGATGTGTTCAAATGATATGAATTGAATGAATGGTAATTGAATTTGAAATGTATAGATAATTAGATGAGATTATATTTGCATGGTTGAAGGGATATAATGCATTAAAATAGATTAACGTAGCATGAATTGAAGTTTGAGGTGCCAAGTTGTGAAAAACCCACGTATTTGCATAAGTTCTGCAGAACTCGCTCAAGCAAGTAGTAATCTTGCTCGAGCGAGACCCTTGTGAAACAGGGGTGTGGTCACTGGGCAAAATTCGCTCAAGCGAATAGCTTTCTCGCCCAAGCGAGACTTGGTTGGAATCAGTGGTTGGTCACTGGACCATTTTCGCTCAGGCCAAATGGTCTGGGCTTAGGAGTCGCTCAAGTGAGAGGGAAGGAAATTGGATGATGATGCATGATTTATCTTTAATTCTTCACTTTAAATATGTATAATTTGCCATCACTTAGTGTGTAATATATTGCATTTTAACACATTTTCATCATTTGAGCTTTATGTAATATTTGATTTTTAATATGTGCCAAAAGAAAATAGATCCAAGAACTCAAGAATTCCAATCCAAAATGAAGATCAAAGTGCCTAAGGATCAAGGGAATCAAGGAATATGCAAAAGGATCTCAAAAAGGGTGGAAAAATACACAAAGAATGGAGAATCAGGTGGATGAATCGATTCATCCCCTACTTGAATTGATTCATACGGTTTAATGCACCCAGGATGTGAATTTTTGAAGCTTGAATCGATTCATCAGCATTTTGAATCGATTCATCAGCATTTTGAATCGATTCATTCGGGTTTTAAAGGGTTGAATTGATTCTTCCCACATTTGAATCGATTCATACGTTAATTTTTAGGCCAGAATTGCATTTGGAACGCATGAATCGATTCATTTCACCATTGAATCGATTCATGAGTGAATTATTGGCCCAGGATCACGTTTTTGAGCTTACGATGGTGGGCAAGGCACTGAAGTTGATAATGGAGCACTGAAGTTGATAATGGAGCACCATAGACTTGTTAATTGAAGAGTGCACCTTCCATTACAAATTGTTTATGGCATTGGCTTGCTTTTGGACTCCTATAAATAGGCACCTCATTCTTCACAGAAACCATTCGTTCTTCCTCTTCCTCTTCTCTGTTTCTATTTCTTCTTCAGTCAGTTCTCCATCCGAGTTAGGTTCTTTTTATTTTCAGTTTGTTTTAATTATGGAGGGCTAAAACCCCTAGATTGATTTTCTTGGAGAATATTGTAATGTAATTTTGAGGTCATTATTTTTAATATAGTATGTTTTTATTATTGTTATTTCTTCATAATCTTACTCTGCTTATTTAATTCCATTTCTGTTTAATTAAATTTGTATGCTTAATCGGTTTAATTATTCAAATGGAATAAAATAAGGTTTTAAATTAGAAAGGATTAAGGAAATATGCATGCTTAATGAATATTTTCATAATCACTTTTAATAATTATGGTTTGCTTAATTCCATAATATGAGAATAGATTATGTATGTAGGCGATGTTTTTACATATGCTCAATAATTCCTAGATTTTACAATCTTGACTCCTTTTGCTTAATTAGGATGCTTGATTAAAATTATTCATTTTTAAATCAAAGTAAAGGAATTATGAATTGAAAAAGACGCTTAGTTAATTAATTCAAATTGAGCTAAGAAATTAACAGTAATAAAAGTATACAAATTATCTTTAGTGAACCAAGGATAAATTTATTTACAATACTCCAAGAAAATCAATCGCTTGTTATTTATTGTTTTAAATCCTATATTACTTTGTATTAATTTTAATTGTGACAACAAAACAATCAAACCCCCCAATTGTATTTGTATGTTTGTTAAAATTCTATTTATAAAAATTAATTTTAAACTTGGTTTTTCCTAAATTTTTTGTGTTGATCCTTGAGAGAATGACCTAGGTTGACACCCTAGTACTATATTAATTAATTAATTTTAATGTATGAATTTGACGGAATCACGACTGTAAAAATATTCACGTCAATTTTGGCGCCGCAGTCGGGGATCAACGATCTTTAGGAAAAATTCTTGTTTTAGATTAATTTTTTTTGTATAAATTGAAAAAAAAAAAATTGTTTGTTTGTTTTATTTTATTTCTTTTGCATGATTTAGGATTCTTATGATTTATTGCTCATGATGATCAAATATCTTGTTGTATGCTATGTATGACTAGAAGAACTTTTGAGCATTTATATTCATTTGATCCTGAAATTGATAGAACTTTTCATAGGTTAATTAGAGAAGCTATATTTAATAATAACTTTGTTGATATTGATAGTGATAGTATCTTTTCTGAATCTGCTGAAAGTACTACTGCTAGTTTTTCCGATATGGCTGAACCTCGTGAAAGAACTCTTAGAGAACTAGCTGCACCTGAATTCACATACGAAAGTTTGTGTATTCAATATCCTGATGAGGATGTCCCTTTTATTCTTAAGACCAGACTTATACACTTGTTGCCTAAGTTTCATGGTCTTGCAGGTGAAGATCCGCACAAACACCTCAAAGAATTCCGCATTGTGTGCTCCACAATGAAACCCCAAAACGTTCAAGAAGACCATGTCTATCTTAAAGCATTTCCTCATTCTTTAGAGGGTGTTGCTAAGGATTGGTTGTACTACCTTGCTCCAAGATCAATCACAAGTTGGAATGACTTAAAGAAAATGTTCTTGGAAAAATTCTTTCCTGCCTCTAGAACAACTGCAATCCGTAAGGATATATCTGGCATTAGGCAGCTCTCTGGAGAAAGTCTTTATGAATATTGGGAGAGATTTAAAAAACTCTGTGCAAGTTGCCCTCACCACCAAATTTCTGAACAACTTCTTCTTCAGTACTTCTATGAAGGTCTGTACCACGTTGATCGCAACATGATTGATGCGGCAAGTGGAGGAGCTTTAGGAGATATGTGTAACATCCCAGTTTTGAAGCTAAATGCCGAATGAAAAATAAACCATCAAGACTCGATTTCAAATAGAAAACAACCTTTAATTGTATATAACTATCAAGTGGATTTAAGCCATTAAAATGATTAAAATGATTTGAGGAATTTAGCAGCCCAACTACCCTGAAAATCAGAAAACCATAAACTAATTAAAATATAAAGGATGGTGATGGCCAGGTGATGGGGCGGAGTGCGCGTGGCTGCTGGGCTCACGCTCTCCCACCCCACTCTTCTCTTCCTCGTGTGAATATATATATGAACGTAAGCCTATGGTCACAAACACTCACTGTTCCTTCAGATTCTTTTTCCTCCATCACTTCATTCTCTCTTTTTCCCTCTTCGTCTCCATCTTCTTTTCTCCTTGACTTGCTCTTCGCTCCTGGAGATCGTGACGACAGTACTGGAGGAAGAACCACGCTCCATCCCAAAACCAAGCGCAGGATATGACAGAGCCAAGGGAGACTGAACGAACCAGGAGAAGGGCATCAGACCCAACGACGAGAGCAGAAAAGTTTCTTGAGGTTCTTCTGTAGGTAAGGGGCGCTTGCATGTCGAATGCATGGTCCACGAACGGTACCGGAGGAATGTACTGCATGAGTGTGTGTGCATGTGTGTACGACTAGATCTTATGCATGATTCTGGATTCTGTGTGTGTTTTACAGTGGGTATGCAGTGATCGCATGTAATCTAGATGGTGATGACATAGTCTGTTAGTAATTGATAATGACGAATGAAATGCATGGTTCTATCCCTCTTATCTCTGTGAGACTATGAGTGTGTGCTTGTTAGTTGAACTGCCCGATGATATTATTTTGATTGCCGATTGTTGTATGCATTGATATGACTGATAAAACAAAAATAAAGGCTGTGTTGAATCTGTTCTTACTTAATGGATACGAGGGAGGTATCGGTGGTGCAATGATACGTACTGGTAAATGCATTAGCTGCATGTTCAAGAGTGGGGTGACCCATGGAGGGTCATGAACCCCGAGGGAATGACTTCCAGCTACAGACCTTGGCTAGATCCTGATAGTGCTCGTGGTAGCCGTAGGAGCTAGAGAAGAGTCTCGAGACGCCCATGGGAGGCCGGTACCACCTGGTAAAAGCTGAAGGACGAGGGGCCAGACGAAGGGAAACCGTAACTAAAAGTCATTATCCGAGTCGGATCCGTAGGCATGCATATAGATATGAGGCTGATTGTGGTAGTGCACATAGCATGTGTGGGGTGTGTGTATGATTTCCGAGTGCATGGATGTATGTGTGTGTGTGTGTGGAGATGAACTATATGTAGCATGTATGTTATAGACGTTATCTTACATTGCATGAACTTAGTTAACCTGAGAAAGATTAAATGAAAGTAGGTGCGTGTACTGACGCTGATACCGAGTCTTTGATTATCATTTTACATGTAAAAGCTTACCCCTGCAGTGGCTATATTTTCAGTGAATATCTCTCAGAATGAAGAATAAAGGAGGAGCCGAGTGTAGAGCAGAGCAGTTGAGTACCATGGAATATGTGTGTATATGTATATACTGTGTATAAGATCTCGTTAAGCCTTGGCCGGCTCGTGTTTTGATCTTAGTCCTTACTTTTGAAACTTGAACACCTTCGGGTAGAAGGAACATGTTGCGTTTGTAATTATTCAGATGTTTCCTAAACATATGTATATATATATTGCGTGTTATATTGTGCTGTAGAAGATGTCCGAATGATAAACATGGACGCATAAGTATACCTTCCGAGCGTAGGAGGCCAGTATGGCTAAGGGTAGAAGTGGAGCTAAGTTGAGGTTTGGAAGGATGAAATAAAGAGTCTAAATATGCGTCGAGTGAGGAATAAGCGAAAACCTGAGCGATTCCCTTCTGAGGAAGGAGTTAAGGCAGTGAGTCAGAATGAAATGGATTCCGAGTACTAGATAATTATAACCTGAGTGAATGAGGATCTATAACAAGAAAGGTGAATTGGATAAGTCTGAATGGGACTTCTCTACCTAATTCCCGAGTGAATGAGTGAAGGATGACTCTGGGTCCGAGCGTCTATTTAGCCGAGTGAGACTCCTCGCTCCAGCGAGCAATGTACTCGCTCCAGCGAGTGCGGGTTTGGGAAGGCTTGTGTTGGCCTCGCTTAGGCGGAGTCATACCTCGCCCGAGCGACTAGGACGGCTCGCCCAAGTGTGTGGAACCACGCTGAAGCGAGTAGGTGTCAGTGTGTAACTCCACCCAAATACCTTCCTCTTCCGTTGTTGCATTAACATGTCCCACTCGACGGTGTTGACCCCTGCTTGAACGGATGGGCGTCGTGGTGGAGTCCGCCCAGGCGTTGTCATGCTTCGCTGAACTGGACGGAGTGGGTTTAGGTCCCATTCCTTCCACAGGTTACCACGCATGGGAGTCTTTCTTCTCTTTCCCTTGCCTATTTCCTTATACTGATTGACTAGCATTTGCTTGTGGAAAAGTTCTCCCTGTTGATCCTCTTGAGAAAATGAGTGGGGGCTGGTATTGGGTTTCATTTGTGAACCCCCTCCATCCGCTGTTGCATTGCCATACCCCGCCTAGGCGGTATCGGACCTCGCCTGAGCAAGACAACGATGTCATCAAATCCGCCCAGGCGCTAGTGTGTCACACTGAACCGAATGGATCGGTTCCAGTCCTAATTCCTCTGCTGCTTGCCATGTGCGTGTGAATGCTCTTCTATTTCTCTTGTCTTTTTCTTCCTTCTATGCCAAGTGACCCGTGGCTGCTTTTGTGAAAAATTTCCTCATTGTTTTGGAATTATTATTTGTTAAAAATTAGGGTGTTACATTTTGGTATCAGAGCAGACCGAAAGGTCCAAGGCCAAGGTAAGCTTACTGAGTGTAAGCGGTTGTGTGATTCCTGACTGAGTGGTCATAATTGTTGTGATGTGAATTGAACCTGATTGATACTCTGACATTGGATTATGGGTAGGAGGTTGCTCCTCCTGATCCGACTGATTGTGTAACATACGAGAATACATAATGTGCTAAGCTAATGAATATTAGACTGAAAATCGATCGGTAGTAAGTGGCTGGGTATACTTATCCTTGAATGTTGATTTCAGGATAAGGGATGACGCATCGCCAAAGCATGGAAGCTATAGCCACAACATTCCAACGCTTTGCAGACGTGTTTGAGAGACAGGGCCAGCCTCGAGCTGAGGAGGGCCAAGTGCTGGACCGCTTCTTGAAGAGGAAGCCGAGTGAATTTCTAGGAGGGCGGAACCCTGAGGCAGCGTTCAAATGGACTCGGGAGTTGGAGAGGATTTTTGGGGGTCTTCGTTGTACCGAGGCCCAAAAGGTGGAATGTGCAGTGTATATGCTGCGAGATGAGGCGGAGAACTGGTGGAAGATAGCCAGAAGCTGATTCCCTGAGGATGATACTCAGTTGACGTGGAATGATTTTAAGACATGCTTCTTAGAAAAGTACTTCCCCGACACAGTGAGGAGTCGGAAGGAGCTGGAGTTCATGGAGTTAAAGCAGGGCTCCATGACCGTGGAAGAATACGCGACAAGATTCGAGGAATTGTGCCTATTCTACCCACCCTTCCAACAACCTGGGACGGAGAGCTCCAAGTGTCTTAAGTTTGAGAACGGATTAAGATCAGATATCAAGAGAGCCTGTAGATACCAAGAGATACAGAGTTTCCCTGCATTGGTAAATAAATGTAGAATATTTGAAGAAGATGACAAGGCCCACTCAGACCAGAACAACAGAACCAACCAGTATCTAAGGCCTCAACAGTCACGCTTCAAGAGGCCAGGTAATATGGGGAGAACAGGACCCTTTACTAAATACCAGGATCGCAGTGGCCAAGGGGGACAGATGAGTGGACGACCAAGACATGGCAGATGCTTTAAATGCGATGGCGACCACTTTGCTAAGGATTACAATGGTGCAAATGTTAAATGTTATCGCTGCGGGGAGAAGGGGCACGTTCGCCCTGACTGCCCCCAACTCCGCCAAGCGAACACAAGTGTACGTCAAGGAGGATTCCAAGAGAGAGACCGAGTGAATGATAACCAATGACCTGGTGGCAGGGGCAATGGAGCCAGAGGAAACGTGATGCGTGCCCCAAACAACCGAGAGAGGAATACCGACCAACCAGCAGCAGGAAGAATCTACACCATCAACGCAGAGGATGTTGCACCAGCAAACGACCTAGTACAATGTAAGTGCTCACTCGGTATGAATACGCTTAATGTTGTTTTCAATTCGGGAGCCACCCATTCTTTTATAGTTGATGAGTGTGTAAAACGTTTGAAGTTACCGACTGTGTCTATGAATCGGACTTTGGAAGTGGCCAGCCCGACTGGCACTAATGTGTTAACATCGTCAATGTGCAAGGATGTAACGTTTGTATTGTATGATCGGAGTTTCACCTTCGATCTGGTTTGTATGCCTCTAAAGGGTCTTGACATCGTGCTCGGAATAGATTGGCTTTCAACCAATAAAGTGTTAGTAGATTGCAGAAACCGAAGGATAATCTTTCTGAGACAGCACAATGAGGACGACACGGCACCAGGTATAACCCAACTGCTTATGATGCTTTGTCTAACCGAGGGTGAGAGTAAAATCCGAGTGAACGAAATTCCAATTGTTTGTGAATTCCCAGAAGTGTTCCCTGAAGACGTACCGAGTGTCCCTCCCAATAGAGAAGTTGAATTCTCTATAGACTTGATCCCTGGAGCCGAGCCAGTCTCCAGTGCACCCTATAGAATGTCCTCAACTGAATTAGTCGAGTTGAAGAAGCAAGTGGATGAGTTACTCGGAAAACAGTTCATTAGACCGAGTGTATCACCATGGGGCGCACCTGTACTGCTTGTTAAGAAGAA
This sequence comes from Clitoria ternatea, assembly GCA_037962975.1. Lineage (NCBI taxonomy): Eukaryota > Viridiplantae > Streptophyta > Magnoliopsida > Fabales > Fabaceae > Clitoria > Clitoria ternatea. The sequence goes on from CM075670.1 coordinate 161,223,226, forward strand.
GGACGGGAGCATGAGACTTTGCATAGATTACCGACAGCTTAACAAACTTACAATTAAGAATCGATACCCATTGCCCAGAATTGATGATTTAATTGACCAACTGCGTGGAGCCTCAGTCTTCTCGAAAATCGACCTACGATCGGGATATCACCAAATCCGAGTGAAGGACTCGGACATTCCTAAAACTGCCTTTAGGACTCGGTATGGCCACTATGAGTATGTGGTGATGCCGTTCGGCGTAACAAACGCCCCTGTTGTCTTCATGAATTACATGAACAGCATATTCCACTCCTATTTAGACCGGTTCGTAGTTGTTTTCATCGATGACATCTTAGTCTATTCTAAGACTTCCGAGGAGCATGAAGGACATCTCCGAGCGGTACTTCAAGTGTTGAAGGAGAAACAGTTGTTTGCGAAGCTTTCAAAGTGCGAATTCTGGATGGATGAGATTCACTTCCTCGGACATGTGATTTCCAACCGAGGTGTCTCGGTGGACCCTTCGAAGGTAACAGCTGTAATGGCATGGGAGAAGCCCAGGTCGGTCTCGGAGATAAGGAGTTTTATGGGCTTGGCAGGTTATTATAGAAGGTTCATCGAAGGTTTTTCTAAACTGGCGTTACCACTAACTAAATTGACTCGGAAAAACATTCCCTTCGTGTGGAGTCCCGAGTGCGAGAGCAGCTTCCGAGAGCTAAAGAACAAGTTGACGACTGCTCCAGTGCTGGCATTACCTGATTTACAAGAGAGCTTCGTGGTTTACTGTGACGCGTCAGGACTCGGATTAGGATGTGTACTCATGCAGAGAGACCGAGTGATAGCATATGCCTCTCGGCAACTGAGACCTCACGAACAGCATTACCTGACCCATGACTTGAAGCTGGCAGCAGTGGTTTTCGCATTGAAAATTTAGAGGCATTACTTGTACGGCTCCAGATTCGAAGTATACAGTGATCACAAAAGCCTCAAATACCTATTCGACCAAAAAGAGCTGAACATGAGGCAGAGAAGATGGATAGAGTTTTTAAAAGATTACGATTTTGAGCTAAAATACCATTCGGGTAAGGCAAATGTCGTGGCCGACGCGTTGAGTCGGAAATCCCTCCACATGGCAGCAATGATGGTGAGAGAAGTGGAGTTGTTGGAATGGTTCCGAGACCTGAACTTACATGTTGACACCCCCTCCTCTCAGAAAATGACAATCGGTACGCTGAGAATCGCCAATGATTTCTTGAAATCCGTGTACAAACAACAACAGACTAATTCCTACTTGGCTGAAATGAAGGAGACGCAGGCCAAAGAAAAGGATTTGTCCTTGACCGAAGGATCAGACGGGATTTTCCGAGTGAAAAACAGAATATACATACCGAGTGGAGGATAGTTAAGGAGAATGGTGCTTGATGAAACCCACAAAAGCCCACTCAGTATTCACCCGGGTACCACGAAGATGTACCATGACCTGAAGAAACAGTTCTGGTGGCCCGGACTAAAGAAGGATGTAGCAGAATACGTGGCTCGGTGTATTACTTGTCAAAAATCAAAAGTGGAACACCAGAAACCGTACGGTACAATGCAGCCCCTGGAGATTCCCGTATGGAAATGGGACTCAATTGCTATGGATTTTATCATGGGATTACCCAAAAACCGAGCGGGCCATGATGCGATTTGGGTCATTGTTGACCGACTGACGAAGAGTGCACACTTCCTACCTGTAAATATGAAGTACCCGTTGCATAAATTGGCTCGGATTTACATTCATGAGATTGTCCGACTGCATGGTATACCCACTTCTATCGTATCAGATAGGGATCCTAGGTTCACGTCCCGGTTTTGGACCAGCATGCACCAAGAATTGGGGACGAAACTTTGGCTAAGTTCTGCCTACCACCCCCAATCGGATGGACAATCCGAGCGGACGATTCAAAGTTTAGAAGACTTATTAAGGGCGTGTGTGTTAGAACACGGTGGGGATTGGGAACAGTACCTTCCCTTGATCGAGTTTACATACAATAACAGCCATCATCACAGCATTGGCATGGCACCCTACGAGGCACTATATGGACGAAGATGCCGAACCCCACTCTGCTGGTCGGAAACAAGTGAGAGTCTGCTATTGGGACCAGACATTGTAAGGCAGACATCAGAGCAGATCCGAGTGATAAGGAATAGGATGAAGGCTAGACTAGCTCTTGTACCTAGGAGCGCGAAGACACCATGGGACAGCAATACCCCGAGTTGTTTGCTCAGGTGAGTACCGACTGAATTTCGCATAGGTTACCGACTGAATTTCGAGGACGAAATTCTTTTCGAGTGGGGGAGAACTGTAACATCCCAGTTTTGAAGCTAAATGCCGAATGAAAAATAAACCATCAAGACTCGATTTCAAATAGAAAACAACCGTTAATTGTATATAACTATCAAGTGGATTTAAGCCATTAAAATGATTAAAATGATTTGAGGAATTTAGCAGCCCAACTACCCTGAAAATCAGAAAACAATAAACTAATTAAAATATAAAGGATGGTGATGGTCAGGTGATGGGGCGGAGTGCGCGTGGTTGCTGGGCTCACGCTCTCCCACCCCACTCTTCTCTTCCTCGTGCGAATATATATATATGAACGTAAGCCTATGGTCACAAACACTCACTGTTCCTTCAGATTCTTTTTCCTCCATCACTTTATTCTCTCTTTTTCCCTCTTCGTCTCCATCTTCTTTTCTCCCTGTCTTGCTCTTCGCTCCTGGAGATCGTGACGACAGTACTGGAGGAAGGACCACGCTCCATCCCAGAACCAAGCGCAGGATACGATGGAGCCAAGGGAGACTGAACGAACCAGGAGAAGGGCATCAAACCCAACGACGAGAGCAGAAAAGTTTCTTGAGGTTCTTCTGTAGGTAGGGGGCGCTTGCATGTCAAATGCATGGTCCACGAATGGTACCGGAGGAATGTACTGCATGAGTGTGTGTGCATGTGTGTACTACTAGATCTTATGCATGATTCTGGATTCTGTGTGTGTTTTACAGTGGGTATGCAGTGATCGCATGTAATCTAGATGGTGGTGACATAGTCTGTTAGTAATTGATAATGACGAATGAAATGCATGGTTCTATCCCTCTTATCTCTGTGAGACTATGAGTGTGTGCTTGTTAGTTGAACTGCCCGATGATATTATTTTGATTGCCGATTGTTGTATGCATTGATATGACTGATAAAACAAAAATAAAGGTTGTGTTGAATCTATTCTTACTTAATGGATACGAGGGAGGTATCGGTGGTGCGATGATACGTACTGGTAAATGCATTAGCTGCATGTGCAAGAGTGGGGTGACCCATGGAGGGTCATGAACCCCGAGGGAATGACTTCCAGCTACAGACCTTGGCTAGATCCTGATAGTGCTCGTGGTAGTCGTAGGAGCTAGAGAAGAGTCTCGAGACGCCCATGGGAGGCCGGTACCACCTGGTAAGAGCTGAAGGACGAGGGGCCAGACGAAGGGAAACCGTAACTGAAAGTCATTATCCGAGTCGGATCCGCAGGCATGCATATAGATATGAGGCTGATTGTGGTAGTGCACATAGCATGTGTGGGGTGTGTGTATGATTTCCGAGTGCATGGATGCATGTGTATGTGTGTGTGGAGATAAACTATATGTAGCATGTATGTTATAGACGTTATCTTACATTGCATGAACTTAGTTAACCTGAGAAAGATTAAATAAAAGTAGGTGCGTGTACTGACGCTGATACCGAGTCTTTGATTATCATTTTACATGTAAAAGCTCACCCCTGTAGTAGCTATATTTTCAGTGAATATCTCTCAGAATGAAGAATGAAGGAGGAGCCGAGTGTAGAGCAGAGCAGTCGAGTACCATGGAATATGTGTGTATATGTATATACTGTGTATAAGGTCTCGTTAAGCCTTGGTCGGCTCATGTTTTGATCTTAGTCCTTACTTCTGAAACTTGAACACCTTCGGGTAGAAGGAACATGTTGCGTTTGTAATTATTCAGATGTTTCCTAAACATATGTATATATATATTGCGTGTTATATTGTGCTGTAGAAGATGTCCGAATGATAAACATGGACGCATAAGTATACCTTCCGAGCGTAGGAGGCCAGTATGGCTAAGGGTAGAAGTGGATCTAAGTTGAGGTTTGGAAGGATGAAATAAAGAGTCTAAATATGCGTCGAGTGAGGAATAAGCGAAAACCTGAGCGATTCCCTTCTGAGGAAGGAGTTAAGGCAGTGAGTCAGAATGAAATGGATTCCGAGTACTAGATAATTATAACCGGAGTGAATGAGGATCTGTAACAAGAAAGGTGAATTGGATAAGTCTGAATGGGACTTCTCTACCTAATTCCTGAGTGAATGAGTGAAGGATGACTCTGGGTCCGAGCGTCTATTTAGCCGAGTGAGACTCCTCGCTCCAGCGAGCAATGTACTCGCTCCAGCGAGTGCGGGTTTGGGAAGGCTTGTGTTGGCCTCGCTTAGGTGGAGTCATACCTCACCCGAGCGACTAGGACGGCTAGCCCAAGCGTGTGGAACCGCGCTGAAGCGAGTAGGTGTCAGTGTGTAACTCCACCCAAATACCTTCCTCTTCCGTTGTTGCATTAACGTGTCCCACTCGACGGTGTTGACCCCTGCTTGAACGGATGGGCGTCGTGGTGGAGTCCGCCCAGGCGTTGTCATCCTTTGCTGAACTGGACGGAGTGGGTTTAGGTCCCATTCCTTCCACAGGTTACCACGCATGGGAGTCTTTCTTCTCTTTCCCTTGCCTATTTCCTTATACTGATTGACTAACGTTTGCTTGTGGAAAAGTTCTCCCTGTTGATCCTCTTGAGAAAACGAGTGGGGGCTGGTGTTGGGTTTCATTTGTGAACCCCCTCCATCCGCTGTTGCATTGCCATACCCCGCCTAGGCGGTATCGGACCTCGCCTGAGCAAGACAACGATGTCATCAAATCCGCCCAGGCGCTGGTGTGTCACACTGAACCGAATGGATCGGTTCCAGTCCTAATTCCTCTGCTGCTTGCCATGTGCGTGTGAATGCTCTTCTATTTCTCTTGTCTTTTTCTTCCTTCTATGCCAAGTGACCCGTGGCTGCTTTTGTGAAAAATTTCCTCATTGTTTTGGAATTATTATTTGTTAAAAATTAGGGTGTTACAATATGACTGCTACTGAAGCAAGAAACTTCATTGAGAAGATGACATCTAACTCTCAACAATTTGGTGTGAGAAATGATTCTTTCAAACCCATGTTTAATTCCAATTCTAGTTCATCTGGAATTAAATTGGAGAGCAAACTTGATGCTCTCACCATTCTGGTCACACAATTGGCAGTAAATCAAAAATCCATGACTGCTAAAGTATGTGGCATTTGCTCTTCACGAGAGTACCCCACTGATTATTTTCCTTCTCTACAAGAAAAGGATAATAATAGTCCCCAAGCCTACGCAGCTAACATCTACCATGATAGACCTCCACCACCACAACAACAACAAAACCATGACCTTTCCACCAACAGATACAATCCAGGTTGGAGGAACCATCCAAATTTGAGATGGGGCAACCAACAACAAAATCCCCAACCCCCATTTCAAAACAATGCACCAACCTTCCAAAGACCTACACCTCAACCATCCACAAATGGCCCTTCTTTGGAGGATCTGGTGAAACAAATGGCTACACATAACTTAGAGTATCAACAGAGGAATGATGCTACCATCCAGAGTTTAAGCAACCAAATTGGGCAATTGGCTTCATCATTAAGCCAGTTACAATCTCAAAACTCTGACAAATTACCATCTCAACCAGCTGCAAATCCAAGAAATGTGAGTGCAATTCAGTTAAGATCAGGTAAGAACCTTGAAATACCCATACCCAAGGAACCTGAAAAACAAACAACTGAGCCTGAAATAGTTGAGAATGATGTACCCTCTTCATGCAAATCTGAGATACAACCACCCCAAATCCCACCTCATATCCCTCTTCCTTTCCCACCAAAAGCAATTCCAAGTAAGAAGATGGAAGAAGTGGACAAAGAAATTTTGGATACTTTCAGGAAAGTGGAAGTGAATATACCTCTTCTTGATGCAATCAAGCAAATTCCCAAGTATGCCAAATTTCTGAAGGAGTTGTGTACTCACAAGAGGAGACTCAAAGGTAATGAAAGGATAAGCATGGGAAGGAATGTATCTACACTGCTTGGTAAGGAAATTTCAAATATTCCTGAGAAATGCAAAGATCCAGGTACGTTTTCTATACCTTGTATCATAGGCAATAACAAATTTGAAAATTGCATGTTAGATTTAGGAGCTTCAATAAATGTTATGCCTATGTCTGTTTTCAAATCATTGTCTCTTGGAAATTTACAACCTACTGGTGTAGTAATTCAGCTAGCCAATAGGAGCACTGCTTACCCTGCTGGAGTTATAGAGGATGTTTTGGTTCAGGTAGAACAACTTGTTTTCCCTGCTGACTTTTTCGTACTTGATATGGAAGAAGGTATGCCTCAAATTCCTGTTCCTATCATTCTGGGAAGACCATTTTTGAAAACAGCTCAAACCAAAATAGATGTTCATTCTGGAACTCTCTCTATGGAATTTGGAGACACGAGAGTTCAATTTAATATTCTTAATGCCATGAAATACCCATCTGAAAATCATTCTGTTTTCCAAATTGACATTATTGATGAACTAGTTTTTGAACATTTTTCTAATGTTGATTTGGAATACATGGATGATTCAAACAAATGTTTTGCATGCAATGATTCTGGAAGTTGTGATATTTGTGTTGAAATTGATAAATACATAATTTTTGATTCAGAGTCTTTAGATATACCTGTTAACCATAAGGAGCTGAATGTATGATTTCAAGAAAATTCTAACAAAATTTTTGAGGTGCAAGCAGCAGAATCAAAATCTACTTTGTTAGTTCCATCTGTTTTGCAGGCACCCAAGTTAGAATTGAAACCCCTACCTGAGAACCTAAAGTATGTATACTTAGGGGATAATGAATAGCTCCCGGTGATAATTTCCACTTCTCTTGATGAAAATCAAGAAGAAAAATTATCGCAGGTATTGAAAAGACATAAGAAGGCTATAGGATGGACATTGGCAGATATTCCTGGAATTAGTCCATCCATGTGCATGCATAGAATATTTCTGGAGGAAAATACTAAAGCAGTAAGACAGCCTCAAAGGAGACTCAACCCTGTAATCCTTGATGTGGTTAAGAAGGAGATTACCAAGCTTCTACAAGCAGGAATCATTTATCCTGTCTTTGATAGCCGATGGGTGAGTCCGATTCAAGTGGTTCCTAAGAAAATAGGGATCACAGTTATGAAAAATGAAAAGGATGAATTGATCCCAACTAGAGTGCAGAATAGTTGGAGAGTCTGTATTGATTACAGGAGACTAAACCAGGCAACAAAGAAGGACCATTTCCCTTTACCCTTCATTGATCAAATGCTTGAGCGTCTTGCAGGTAAGTCTCACTACTGTTTTCTTGATAGATTCTCTGGATATTTTCAGATTCACATTGCACCTGAGGATTAAGAAAAGACCACATTCACCTGTCCCTTTGGCACATTTGCTTATAGGAGAATGCCATTTGGCCTATGCAATGCTCCTGGAACTTTCCAAAGATGCATGATAAGTATTTTTCATGATTTCATTGAAAATTGCATAGAGGTCTTTATGGATGATTTTACTGTCTATGGATCTTCATTTAATGCATGCCTTGATAGTTTGGATAAAGTTTAGAACAGATGTATTGAAACTAACCTTGTCTTGAACTATGAAAAATGTCATTTTATGGTAAAACAAGGAATAGTTTTAGGGCATGTAATCTCTGAGAAAGGAATTGAGGTAGATCCTGCCAAGGTAGAAGTTATATCACATTTGCCTTACTCCTCTTGTGTTCGAGAGGTTCGTTCTTTTCTTGGACATACAGGATTCTACAGAAGATTCATAAAAGATTTCAGCAAGAAGGCTAGGCCACTATCCAGTATGCTTCAAAAGGATGTGGCATTTGAGTTTTATGAAAAATGTAAGGAGGCTTTTAATTGCCTCAAGCAAGCATTGACCACTACCCCAATAATTCAAGCACCTGTTTGGACAGCCCCATTTAAGTTGATGTGTGATGCCTCTAATTATGCATTGGGAGCTGTCCTTGGTCAAAAGATTGACAAGCAGCCTAGGGTCATCTACTATGCATCTAAAACTTTAGATGCTGCCCAGGTAAATTACACCACAACTGAAAAAGAGCTCCTGGCCATTGTTTTTGCATTAGATAAGTTCAGATCTTACCTACCCAGTTCTCGAGTAGTTGTCTTTACTAACCATGTAGCTCTGAAGTACTTGTTGAAGAAAGCTGAGTCCAAGCCAAGATTAATTCGTTGGATGCTTTTGCTCCAAGAGTTTGACTTGGAAATTCGTAACAGAAGTGGAACACAAAACCTTGTGGCAGACCATTTAAGCAGAATTAAGAATGCTCCTGATTCAGCATCTATTTGGGACCATTTTCCCAATGAACACCTCATGAGTATTTCTAACTCTTTTGATACACCTTGGTTTGCTAACATTGTAAATTATCTTGTTGCTTCTGTTTTTCCACCATGTGCATCCAGAAACCAAATTTCAAAATTAAAAAGTGATGCAAAGTATTATATTTGGGATGACCCGTATTTGTGGAAATTGTGTAATGATCAGGTGATTCGAAGATGCATTCCCGATCATGAAATAGAATCAGTTCTTCAATTCTGCCATACTTCACCAGTTGGTGGACATTTTGGTCCACAAAGAACAGCAAGGAAGGTGTTGGATTCTGGTTTATATTGGCCCATAATTTTTAAGGATGCATGGAGAATTTGTAACACCTGTGAGAAATGCCAAAGAGTTAGTAATGCTACCATATGGAGACAACAGATGCCTCAGCAACCTATGTTGTTTTATGAAGTATTTGATGTTTGGGGCATTGATTTTATGGGTCCATTTCCTCCATCGTTTGGTTTTACTTACATTTTATTGGCTGTAGATTATGTTTCTAAATGGGTGGAAGCTAAAGCCACCAGAACTAATGATGCTCGAGTTGTTGTGGATTTTGTTAGTTCTCAAATTTTTTGCAGGTTTGGCATCCCGAGAGCAATCATTAGTGATCAAGGAACACACTTCTACAACAGGACCATGCAAGCTATGCTCAGGAAGTATGGGGTTGTTCATAGAGTCTCTACTCCATATCACCCCCAAACCAATGGACAAGCAGAAGTCTCTAACAGAGAAATCAAAAGAATCCTGGAAAAGATAGTACAGCCTAATAAAAAGGATTGGAGCAGGAAACTGGATGATGCTCTTTGGGCACATAGAACAACTTTTAAAGCACCTATAGGAATGTCTCCCTAAAGAATTGTTTTTGGTAAGGCATGTCATCTTCCGGTGGAGATTGAGCATCGTGCTTATTGGGCTGTAAAAGCTTACAACTTAGCACTTGATCAAGCAGGTAAAGAAAGAAAATTACAACTGAATGAGCTTGATGAGATCCGTTTGGCAGCTTATGAGAACTCAAGGTTCTATAAGGAGAAAACAAAGAAATTCCATGATAGCTCAATAGCTAGAAAGGATTTTACTGCTGGACAGAAAGTGCTACTATTTAATTCCCGGTTGAAACTGATGGCCGGAAAATTGCACTCCAAATGGGAAGGACCTTTCATTGTTACTAGTGTATTTCCCCATGGAGCTGTGGAAATAAAAAGTGAAAACTCCAATAAAAGCTTCAAGGTTAATGGACAATGTTTGAAGCCATTTCATGAAAATCCTTCACTTGTGGATGTTACAATAGAGGAACATGCTTTGGGGGAACCACTTCTTGATCCCCCTTGAGGGAGTTTTTCTTACCCATCTTTTTACTTTTTCATTATATTGTCTATTTTGTATGCTCTGTCTTACATTGAGGACAATGTATGATTTAAGTGTGGAGGTGGGAATATTGTTGTATATTATTTTGTTGTTGTGTGATTAATTTTGTGTGATTAATTTTGTATGACTATAATTTTGTGTGACTATGTTAAAAAAAAGAATTAAAAATAAAAGATTTGGTGTGTGTTTTTGTTTTAAAAAGGCATGTTTTATTGGAATTTTAAGATATGCATGAGTAACAGGTAAATTCTTTCATGTTTGATATGAGCTTAATGATATGTTATAATTTGAACTCAAGCAATTTTGGTATGATGAGAATGACATGATAATTGATAGATGATCATATATGATAGAATTATACCTTGTGAGATTTTTGAGCCTTAAAATTTGATGGATCACTTTACGCCATCTGAATTCTTTCATGTGTGATTAATTCCTGAAAGCTTACATCCTAATTTTTGTCTTGTTTCTTGATGATACTTGAAACTCATATGAATGTATTTGAAATGATACAGGCATTTTGTTCAATTGAGCCACTAAGCCATATAAGCCTACCATGAATAAATTATCTCTTGCTAGCCATTTTGAGCCTATTTAACTGTTTCCTTGTTGCAGCTCAAATAAGCCATGGATGAAAAACAAAAAATATACCTACCTTAAGGAATATATTGGAGCTTTGGAATCAAGTCAAAATTAGGCATTCAAATAAGTGTGGGAGTATAAAAAATTGCAACTCTTGTTCCAAGTGTTATGCAATTTCATTATTAAAAAAAAATTTATTATGATTGCGACCAAATATCATACAATAAATGTTTTCCCTCACTGTTTACCAGTTAAATTAATTGCTTCATCATTCTTTTTGGTATTTAAAAAAATAAAAAAATAAAAAAAATTTCCATCCATTTTAATCTTGGCCACATTACAACCCTACAAAGCCCTGTTGATCTATACATGCATTTGTGTTGATTGTGGAATTGAGAAACTTGCCAAATTTTTAGACTGTTTGTTTTTCAGGAAATGTTTAGAGAGTATACACAAACCTTAAACACTTGAGAGTTGAGAGTATGTCTTGTGAGGCTCTATCACTTATGATCTTCTTTTCAGTTTAATTTAATTTTCACATGCCTAAGTGTTTGAATGATTTTTATATATATCTTGATGCTCTGTATCTTGCATGTTGAGTAACTCTTGTTTTTCTGTATATTCCTAAGATTCATGCCAATTTTGTGTGTTGTTTTCAACTTAATGTTTTCAATAAATTATGATACTTGTTTTTATTTTGATTTTGCCCGGGAGTGCAAAAGAATAAGTGTGGGAGTATTTGATGATGCATGATTTATCTTTAATTCTTCACTTTAAATGTGTATAATTTGCCATCACTTAGTGTGTAATATATTGCATTTTAACACATTTTCATCATTTGAGCTTTATGTAATATTTGATTTTTAATATGTGCCAAAAGAAAATGGATCCATGAACTCAAGAATTCCAATCCAAAATGAAGATCAAAGTGCCTAAGGATCAAGGGAATCAAGGAATATGCAAAAGGATCTCAAAAAGGGTGGAAAAATACACAAAGAATGGAGAATCAGGTGGATGAATCGATTCATCCCCCACTTGAATCGATTCATACAGTTTAATGCACCCAGGATGTGAATTTTTGAAGCTTGAATCGATTCATCAGCATTTTGAATCGATTCATCACCATTTTGAATCGATTTATTCGGGTTTTAAAAGGTTGAATCGATTCTTCCCACATTTGAATCGATTCATACGTTAATTTTTAGGCCAGAATTACATTTGGAATGCATGAATCGATTCATTTCACCATTGAATCGATTCATGAGTGAATTATTGGCCCAAGATCACATTTTCGAGCTTCTGGATGGTGGGCAAGGCACTGAAGTTGATAATGGAGCACTGAAGTTGATAATGGAGCACCATGGACTTGTTAATTGAAGAGTGCACCTTCCATTACAAATTGTTTATGGCATTGGCTTGCTTTTGGACTCCTATAAATAGGCACCTCATTCTTCATAGAAACCATTCGTTCTTCCTCTTCCTCTTCTCTGTTTCTATTTCTTCTTCAGTCAGTTCTCCATCCGGGTTAGGTTCTTTTTATTTTCAGTTTGTTTTAATTATGGAGGGCTAAAACCCCTAGATTGATTTTCTTGGAGAATATTGTAATGTAATTTTGAGGTCATTATTTTTAATATAGTATGTTTTTATTATTGTTATTTCTTCATAATCTTACTCTGCTTATTTAATTCCATTTTTTGTTTAATTAAATTTGTATGCTTAATCGGTTTAATTATTCAAATGGAATAAAATAAGGTTTTAAATTAGAAGGGATTAAGGAAATATGCATGCTTAATGAATATTTTCATAATCACTTTTAATAATTATGGTTTGCTTAATTCCATAATATGAGAATAGATTATGTATGTAGGCGATGTTTTTACATATGCTCAATAATTCCTAGATTTTACAATCTTGACTCCTTTTGCTTAATTAGGATGCTTGATTAAAATATTCAGTTTTAAATGAAAGTAAAGGAATTATGAATTGAAAAAGACGCTTAGTTGATTAATTCAAATTGAGCTAAGAAATTAACAGTAATAAAAGTATACAAATTATCTTTAGTGAACCAAGGATAAATTTATTTACAATACTCCAAGAAAATCAATCGCTTGTTATTTATTGTTTTAAATCCTATATTACTTTGTATTAATTTTAATTGTGACAACAAAATCAATCAAACCCCCTCAATTGTATTTGTATGTTTGTTAAAATTCTGTTTGTAAAAATTAATTTTAAACTTGGTTTTCCTAAATTTTTTATGTTGATCCTTGAGAGAACGACCTAGGTTGACACCCTAGTACTACATTAATTAATTAATTTTAATGTACTAATTTGACGGAATCACGACTGTAAAAATATTCACGTCATTGGACACTAGACAATTTTTGCCCAGGCGAGCCTTGCCTCATCCAAGCGAAAATCGGGCAGTGAGTCCCTGTTGTCACTGGAGCAATCTCGCTCAAGCGAGATGGAACTCGCTCAAGCGAGATGGAACTCGCTCAAGCGAGATGGAACTCGCTCAAGCGAGATTGGCCCCTGAGACAACTCTATTCCTTCGCTCAAGCGTTTCGCTGGCTCGCTTATGTGAGGCCTTCGAATCTCGCTCAAGCGAGATGGGGTCCGCTCAAGCGAAGGGACCCCCTGATGCTCAAACTCTCCCTCGCTCAACATTCTTCCTGGCTTCATGGCTCTTGCTTGAGCGAGTAGCCTCCAGATGCCCCACTTGTTTTGTTCCAAATAAATTTTTATTTCTTATGCATCAAATCCTTATCATGCATCATCTTAAGGGTGTTATTGGACATATTATGAATCATGGAACCTCATGAAATCCCTTCTCTTAAATTTGATCATACAACAATCAAATTAAATTAATTCTTTCGTTGTTTCTAATTGGAAATTTATTATGAAATCTTCTTTTAATCTACCCTCTCATATCTTCATATATGGGAGTGGCTTTTTATAGATCTGGGTGTTGAACTAGAAAGCTTCACCACTCATTTTCTTTTTATTGAATAATGATTTTAAAATCGCGAAAAACTTACCCGTTTTTTCAGGGCGTCTCAAGTTCCACCAAACCGGTGTACGTCTCGCCTTCAAGCAACCTAGTTGAAGGATTCCACTATTGGAGATTAGAGATACAAACTTTGAGCAATTGTAACTTTCTAGTGTCCCACACTCAAGAACCCAATTCTCATAAGTACAAGGGTACCCCACCCAATCTCTCAATCTCATAATTTTACAAGGTTGAAACCCCAACCCAAACTCTAGGAATTTAGTGTTTAAGTATACAAGGATAACTCTCCAATAGAGTGGATATACAAATTAAAGCTTTCACAAAATGATAACTCTCAAAGAGAGGATATGCAAAATTTTAGCACTCAAAATAATTTTGCTCATAAACTAACTCTCAAAAATGATTTCAAAATAATAGGAATAGAGAGTTATTTTCTTACAAATATAGAGCAACGAGAGAAAACTTAGGAAGGAAAGAAAGCAGAGGAATTCTTGTTGCTTGAATGTGTTTGAACCTTCATCTTCTTCTCTTATTTATAGCAAAGCTTGGCATGGCTCTTGCAATTTAAAATTCTTTCTGATTCTTGCAAACTGTTGTAGTGGAATTATGGAGCGTTTCCTTTTCTAATCCATAATTTGCGTAGTGGAGTGTTCCCTGTCTGCTTAATGGACCATGATTTAATTATAATGCGATGCAAGGCTGTCTAATTGAGCTTCTGAAGTTTCAAATTTGAATTAGATGAATAGATTCATTTCCCAAATGAATAGATTCATTTAGTGTATTTCCGCATCAAAATTGAAATGAATAGATTTGATGACCAAATGAATAGATTCATGCATGATTTTTGCTGATTTTAGCGCTACCCAGTCATATGAATCGATTCAGGCTATATATGAATCGATTCATGCTTTGCATTTTCATGTTTTTGGACATGTTACACGTATGAATCGATTCAGGTGCCATATGAATCTATTCATGCACCTGATACTTCACTTTTCAGGCAATGTTTCACCCTTTTTGAGATGCTTTTGCATATACCTTGGTTCCTTTGATCCTTGGGTACTTTGATGATCATTTCTTACTTGTTTTAAACCTTTTTAAATGCCTTGACTCAAATCCTTGGTTGTTCATCAAATTTAAACATGAAACATAATTAATTTGTCCATAATTATATATGTTTGATCTTGATTCTTCATTTGTTGTGTCATTATCAAAACCTGTGTCAACATATAAATGCACAACCTTGATTTGGACTCTTATTGGCTCTCTTTAGATGGAAGAGATATTCCTACCTATATAAAATCCTAGAAATACACATAAAATGGAAATACAAGCAAACTTTTCTGAATATTATACTTGTACATTGATATCTATGAGGTTGAAGTTTCATAACAAGTCATATTATTATAAAACAAAACTTCAATGACAAATCTTAGTTCTACATTGGTAGTTATATAAAGTTATGAAACAGGTAACTTTAAACCATGAAATAGGTAACTTTAAACCATGCTATCCGGGGAATTCTAAAAGTTCATTCTACTAAGCATTGTTAGGTTAATGTGTTTGATTTAGAGACCTGACTAACAAATTTAAAATTATCAAGATTTATTTATTTTACGTAGAAATTAGAATTGTATTAGTAATTATATTTTTGTGAGTAATCAATTATCCTTGAATTTTTGGAATATAATTAGTTAGCCATTGAAATATGGAGATCTAGAAATCGATTCCTAAATAGTGATAACAAAATCATTGCATAAGAATTGATGTGCAACTTACTATATAATTTATAGCTATTAGTTTTTTAAAATTTGTTAATAGTAACAATAACAATATAATAATATTTTGATATCAAATAATAATATTTTATGAAGTTTAGATTATATGTACAAATACCATAAAACAACTAGATTAGCTAACAAAGATTGTTTTAACTTATGGTTTTGAGTTCAAGTCTTGGGGGATAAAGTACTGTTAAATCTTTTTCTTAGAGATCAATTTATTAATATTTGACTTCTCTCCTAAATATTATGATAGATAATTTTTGAAGTATAACAAAAACATATTTAATAAATTTAATTTAGTAATTTAATTAAATATATTTCTTAATTTCAATGGTATCTATTGTGCTTAGATGACAAAGAACCCTAATCATTTCTTAATACTATGTGGTTAAATTTGTGAAGATGGAATAACGAGAGAGATGTGTGAGGTGAGGAGGGTGTGATATTTAAAAGGGTTTGATATTTATTATCCTTTGTTCAGCTTTTCATTTGTATTTCCTCTTCGGTGTAGTTGTCTCTAGTGCCGTTGCGCCATCCTCTCAGTTCTTTGATTCTCCATCATCTCAAGTTCTCTACCCCATTGCAACGGTTAGTAAGTTAATTTATTTTTTAGTGAGTCTATTTATTGCCTAATTTGGATGTGTATTGTTTTAGCTGTTTATTGTTTTATGCATGTGCATTGCTGTTTGTTAGTGGAGAGCAGATCTTATTAGGCATTGGTTGTGTGCCAATAACATGTGTTTTATACATAAGTATTGTTGTTTGTTAGTGGAGAGCAAAACTTATTAGGCATTGGTTTTGTGTACTGATAACATATGTTTTATGCGTGTGTATGGCTGTCTGTTAGTGGAGAGCAGAGCTCATTAGGTTATGGTGATGGTTGCCTCAATTTCATATGCATGAGTAATGTATATATTAAATTGTATTGGCAAGTTTTCTGTGTATAATAAGGCATTGTAAAAAATTTGAAAATGTCTAGTTTACAGGGGAGACTCTGTCAAAATTTCAGTAGGCTCCCTGTTTTAGGTTACATAAAAAGGTATATTAAAATTTAACAATGTAGGTTTTAGCCGTGTCTGTACCCACTAGGTGCCCGTTCAAGATTCAAGACAATTGTCTGATATACCGTGTTGTATTTGATCTTGAATTGTCCCAGTTAGTGAGTTTGGGATAAATTTGTAACCAGTAGGGCATAACCCATCGATGTTGTTTGTGTTCTATCATGTGTTATTGATGTTCATTTGGAATTCTAGTTACTATATTTCATATTGTCTCCAGGTGCATGTCTGCGTGCGGTGTTTAGCTGGATGATGGCGGTGCTTGGCCCTACCTTCTCAACGTATACTTCCCAGCCGCCCCCATCACCACTAAAGGATCCCCCTCTACCGTGATCATGCTACCTATGTTTTTACATTTATTTTTATTGTATGATTGTATAGAATTTTAGATAAATTTTGTTTACACTTTATCTCATGTTTAGTATTTTTTAGTATTTATTTTATGTCATTTTCTTTTTCATATTATTTTTCCAATTTAATATGATTAATGTATTACTGAAAATTCAACAAAGGAAAATCTTAAATTACAATAATAATAGGAAATATAATTTAATATAAAAAATTTAATATTTAACCAGTATAATTAAATAATAATTTATCAATAAAAATATAATCATCCTAAAAAAAGACCCACCTTGTAACATCCTCGTTTTGAAATTAAATGCTGAATGAAGAATAAACCATTAGGACTTGATTTCAACTAGAAATAACTGTTAATTGCATTTAACTAAGTAGGTTAAGCCATTAAAATATAAAAATGGTGGTGGTCAGGGGATGGGGTGGAGTGCACGTGACTGCTGGGCACGCACTCTCCCATCCCACTCTTCTTTTACTGTGCGCATGCATATATATATATATATATATATATATATATATAACGTGAGCCTTTGGTGAAAAACGCACTTGCTATTTCTTCAGACTCCCTCCTCCGTCACTTCATCCTCTACTTCCTCTCTTCGTCTCCATCTTTCTTCTTCTTCTATCTTACTCTTCGCTCCTGGAGATCTTGGTTGCAGTACTGGAGAACGGACTACACTTCATCCCAGAATCAGGCGCAGGATACGACAGAGCCAAGGAAGACCGGACGAACCAGGAGAAGGACATCGGACCCAACAACAACAACGGAAAAGGTTTCTGAGGATTCTTCTAAGGTAGGGGGCGCTTGCATGTTGAATGCATGGTCTAAGAACGGTACCGGATGAACGTACTACTGAGTGTGGGTGTGTGTGTGTGCATGTATTTATAATCATTAAAACTGATGCATGGTTTAAGACTCTGATAGAGATTTTTGTGGCGATGGTGTAGCCTGTTAATAGCTGATGATGATGAATGATATGCATGGATCTATTTTCTTGTCACTATGAAAAATATGTATGTGCATGTTCTTAATTGGATGGCTCAATGTTGTTAGTCTGATGACCGATTGTAACATGCGCTGGTGTGATTGATTGAATGATTACGAGTAGTGTGGGATATCCGTTCTTGCTTAATGACTACGGCGAAGGTGTTCATGGCGCGATGATGTGTAATAACGAATGTATTAGTTGCATGAGTGAGAGTGGGGTGACCCATAGAAGGTCAAGAACCCTAAGGGAAACGACTTCCAGTTACCAACCCTGGCTAGATCCCAATAGAGCTCGTGGTAGCCGTTGGAGCTAGAGAAGAGAGAGTCTCGAGACGCCGTGGGGAGGCCGGTGCCACCTGGTAAGAGCTGAGGGACGAGGGGCCAGAAGAAAAGGGGACCGTAACTGAGAGTCTTTACCCGAGTCGGATCCGCAGGCATGCATATAGAAATAAGGCTGATTGTAGTGGTGTATAAATCTATGTATGTGTATGTGTATGACCTTGAATGCATGAATATGTATTTGGATGTGGAATAGACTCTGTGTATTATGTGTGTTATGAATGTTGTTTGAACTGTATGAATTTGGTTGCTTGAGAAAGGTTGAATGATAGCAGGAGCGTGTACTGACGCTGATACCGAGTCTGTGAGTATCATTTTACATGTAAAAGCTCACCCCTGTAGTGGCCATTTTCAGTGAATGTCTCTCGTGAGGAGGATCAGAAGCAGAGCTGGAATGCTGGGCGGAGTGCTGATGCATTTGGAAGGCTTAATTAAGACGTTGTTAGATTAAGCCCTGACTGGCTCATACCGGATGTTAATATTTTGGGGATGAATAGAACCTTATGGACAAGAAGAAGTCCGATTTTGTATTGTAAATATTGACATACACTTTTATGTATATATATGGATGCATGGTTTTGGTGTGTGATGCTATGTGCTGCCTTGTTTCATAATTATGCTTTAATGGATACGCAGGGACAGTATGATTGAGCAGGTTATAGCCAAGTCTGAGTGAACCGAGAATTGTCTTAGGAAAATTTATGTCGGATACGTTGGGCGGAGTCGTACCCCGCCCGAAGTATGGGAGCAATTCGCCCCAGCGTGAGGATTCGCGCTGGAGCGATGTAGTTATTAGAATAAGACCCCGGTGTTGACCCCTGTTTTGGGCGTGGTGGATGAGTCCGCCCAGGCATTGTCATAATTAGTTGAGTTGGGCGGAATAGGTTCAGACTTTTCCTTCTTCCACAATCTGCTACCGCATATGTACCCTGTAACTTCCTGTTTTCTGAGTGAAGTGCAAAGGGTGAGGATTTACCTAGTGAACCCTTGTCCATACCCGATTGAGGAAATTACCTTGTAGTTGTGTTAAAGAGGCGTTATGCAGATTTCGTTTAGGCAGTGTCATACATCGCCCAAGTAACTAGGACAGTTCGCCCAAACGCGTAGAACTATGCTGAAGCAAGTAGATATTAACTCAAGATTCCGCCTATGTACCTTCCTTCTCCGTTGTCGCATTATTCCGTCTCGCTGGGCGGTATTGAACATCGCCTGGGTAAGTGAATGTTGTATTGTAGTCCGCCCAAGATAAATATACCCCCCCCTAGCCAAGTAGGATGATTCTAACTCCGTCTTCCTACCGAATGCCACGCATGTGAATGTATTAACATCTTTCCCTTATCTATTTCCCCCCGTTGAGTGACCAGTGTTACTCGAAGGGAAGCCTCCTTGTGAAATATCCTCTATCCGCTGCTGCCTTACCGTACTCCGCCTGGACGGTATCAGACCCCGTCTAAGCGAACATACGGTGTTGAGTAATCCGCCCTGGTGCAGGTGTGTTACGATAAACCCATTGAGCCGGCCCCAGTTTTAGCTTCTCTGTAGGTTGCTAAATGCGTGTGAATGCTCTTCATTCTTCCCTTGCCTGCTCCCTTCTATAACAAATGTTACGTGACTGTTTTGTGAAAAAGTTTACTCATATTTTTGGAATAATTAGTTGTAAGTAATAAGGTGTTACACACCTAGACATTAGCGATGGAAAATATATTGTCGCTAATTTGCAATCAAGTAGCGACAAAATAAGTGTAATCGCTAACAGGTCATAAGGTAGCGACGGTGAACGTGGTCGCCAATATGTTGCAACCTAGGGACGGTAATTGTGGTTACTAGCTAGCTCGTGGTCGCTAATATGTAGTTACGTAGCAACATTGTCGCTAATATGTTGTAAGGTAACGATAGTGAATGTGATCACTAACTAGCAATGGAGCATGTGGTCACTATATATGTAGTTAGTAGCGACGGTATACGATTGTCGCTAACCTGTCATCACCAGCAATGGACTGAGTGACCACCCATGGGACCAACTCGACGAGGGCCCTGTGTCATCGAAAATGTTGTGATGGGATGCTATGGCTGTCGCTTTTCAATTAACGACGAGGTTCGTAGCGATGATTGGTATCCCGTCAAGAACACCGTCACTAAATATGTTAACGACGAAATTTAGGTGCTTTAGCTATAGGTTTGGTCCGTTGTTGTTCGGTATTTTTTTTAGTAGTGTATATAAAACATAAAATTCGGTTGATTTACCCATATAATTCAATATTTACTAAATGAATGCATGATTTGTTAGTTTTAAGGTGTTTTATAACTTAAAATAAGGTTAAACAAATAGGTATTTTGATTTAAATTAGGCACCTATCACTGGGTCAATATTTTACCTATTACATTGGTCTAGTGGAGATCCAATATTGTCTCTCTCAGTTAAGTAATAATCTAAGAGTCTTGTAGTGATCTCGTCTAGTCAACACATTAGTATCTTATGTTGAGGGGATAAATAGGATGTCACCTACAAAGACACTTTGACGCTCAAGTCAATATCTGATAAACTAATATCGGAGTGTAAGCATGGTTGGTGAATGTAACTTAATAGGGAGTAAATGTGTGGTATTTATAGATTCAAGTGATGAGGATGTCCTACGTGGTGTGTGTCGATATGAATTATGTAAAAGATAGATAAAGCTGATAGGATCACAAATATTCTTGACACCCTCTAAATGCGTAAGACCGATATGCCCATGTGTCCCTTATCTTTCTCTTAACACCAATCCTAAGGAACTTCGACCAAGAATTCAATCACGGGGAGCACGTGAGTAGTGGTATTTAGTGTCATAAGGTTCTCACATGAGGTGTCCTATACCGGGGAGCATTGCCTATAGCCAATACCATATGGGTTGATATCAGACTCATATCACCCCTAAAGCAGGTCATGGACACCCGGATGTAAGGAATAAGTATAAAAAAATATTAAATATAATTTTATTAAAATTTTTTCATATATTAAATATTTTTTAGAAATAATATATTTGATAATTAGGTTAAAGTTTGCTAATATTACAGGGAACATCAAACTTGAGTGAATATTACACTCCATCCTCATTTACTTAACTATATAAGAATATTCTCACATAATATTCCTTTTTCTAACCATGGTTTGCCATTATTATTATTCTTATTTGGAAATTATGGAGGGCCTAAACCCCCATTTTTATTATTACAAGTTACAATACATGTATTTTATGGGTTATGTTTTTGATGGGTTATCTAACAAAGCCAATATATAAAAATACTAACAATATTTACATGTGATGAATTATCTAATAAGTCCCTTTGAAAGATAAATAATTATGTTATGAAAATTAAAAAATATTTATTATATTTCTTAACATGTATATTATTTTATTCTAAGTAAAATATAATATTCTCTTTGTTGAATCATTTTCTCTAATTTTATGTCTATTATTCCTAACTATCCTATGATATATAAATAAAATTTATTTTAATATTTAGTTTGTATATCAAAAAAGGTAATTAACTAGTTATAATAAAAAAATGTAAAAACATATTATTAATCAAATATATTTCAGTTGTGGAATTCAAACATATATTTTTTCTATCTACTTTTTTTTAAGAAACAAATAAAATATTATTTAATGTTCTTTTGTTTGGTACAATTACATTTATGTTTTTTTACAAAATCTCTTACACATAACTTTGTTTTAATAATCAATTCAAAAAACTTATGTTCCTCCCATGGTCAGGCGGGACCCACCAGTTCCTATGATCCCCTACATCCTAGCTAGAGAGAGGATCCCGATGGTCTTAGCATAATGGGCTTGGGCCCCCTTTTTTGATTCTAACTTAGGTATAAATGTATTCCCTATACGCACATTGTAACTAAGTGATACATATTGAGAAATAATAAATCCCTAGAGGAATTCTCTAGGGTTTTGTGCCTAAGCTACTCTTTGCATGAACAAGTTAATTTATCATTTTAAACAACTAAGACTTTGTTAGAAAAAATTTATAATTTTAAATAATAAATAATTTTAAAATATAATTTTTTATTGCAAATGAGAAATTTTAAATTAATAACATAAATGTTATATAGGCTAAAACTTTCCACTTGGTTATCAAATAAACGGCGTGTATGAGTGGTTAGAGTGTAACATTCTTCTAGGGTGTTTGGTTTGCAGTTGGGGAAATGGAGTTGAGTTGAAGTAAAAAATTTAAAGGTTAATCTTAATTCTTCACGTCGTTCGAGACAATCAAAACTCCGTTGACCCGTAGGATCAAAAACCTCCCTCCACTTAACGGAGAAAAACTCCGTTGGAGATGTACCCCAAACGTGATTCATTGCGAATGTTGGGTTTAACCTTTACAGTGAATGAATGTTATTAGTAATTTTTGGTTTAAACTTATTTTTAAGTGTTTTTAAAAAAATATTTTTTATACATATTTTTTAATAAGCAGATTAAAACTATTTTTTTAAAATAAGCATAAATGTATTTATTTTTTATTTTTACTTATTTTTAAAACTTTAAACAAACACTTAAAAATTTAGAATAAGTACTTTTGTTTAATTAAAAACACTTATTTCTTAAAATAAGTTTAAACAAACAAGCCTTATACTACTTTATACTTAAACATGCTTCTGTTTGATTTTTAACCGGTTTGACTGTTACCTCTTGAAAATCTGATCTATCAATTTCTCATCTCTTTATGTTAAATATTTTTAAATTGTATATTATATATTATATGCACAATTCTTCTCCTCTAAATTGATTTTATAATGAAAAAGGACATTGATATATCTACTTTTGGTATGGATTAGTAATATAACTTCATAAAGAGTTATATGATTTCAAATAAAACAAATCTTCATCAAATAATACTTGATTACTATATAAAGGATTATGGTTCATAAGTCATATACACAAGTTTCTCTTTTAATATCCATTATTAGAAAGGGGTCAAAATACTTGTGCATCAACTAAAGCCTTTCTTCTTTTAAGTCTTCATATCTATAAGATCAAATAGCCAATAACTCTTTTCTTCAAGTCTTCATTAGTATGCTTCCCCTTTAAACTTTAGACTTATTTCTTGATGATTTAAAAAATTATTATGTAATGCTTATGATGTTTAAATTTCTCCCCTTTTCATCCTAAAAATTTATAGAGATGTTCGCTTCCCACTAACACATGTATGGTAAGTAATTTTTATGTGTTATCATACAAACTTAAGCCAAAGCTTAGTATGTAGAGAAGTGAAATGTTCAAATAAGAGAATCAAGTTTGTATAATATGAACTCAATGGAATGTTTGTGCCAAGTTTAAACACAGTAATTGTAGTATAGTATAGATGTCGTTCCACTGAGGAGGTGTTGGTTTGAAGATCTTAGTTCTTGAATTGATTTTGACAAAAGGTTTAGTTTGATTTTGTTCTACAAAAGATTGAATACAAAAGAAACAGCAAATGTTGAATGAAAATAATAACAGTAAAGTGTTTGAGAAAAAATCAAATTTGGAAAACTGGGATTGGTTTCATCGCATCTCACCTTTCATAAGCTGAATAAATTACATGTATGTAATTTGAAATGATAATTTCTACGTCACAATCAAAGTCATTTGTATCGATCCCTCGACTACAAAATTCATAAGAATGATTTCAAACCGCTGATCCCTCAGTCACTTTGAAATCATTCCAGCATTAGCGATCGATTGTTTTGACATTCATTGCGTTAGATGCCATCCCTGGTCAGCTACTCACAACGAGTATTTCATTCAGATCTGTTTTCAAAAGTTACTTCCCAGTACACTTAAGAAAACTTAAAACAAGAAAATAATGATCAAGTACCTTCAGGCATTAATGGCAAAATGAAATACAGAAAGTATCAAATCTTATTAACATACATAAAAACTTACAGCAGCATTACTTCAGGTTTGAATTGATTACAACCAATCCCAATAAAGGAAAATTAGCTACTCATGCCTTGCATTTTCACTCAAGAAAATTTGGAAACATAAATACAGAGTGAAATGCAGGAGAAGTATTTTATGATATGAAGGAGATAATTCAGCCAAAGATCCAACTGATCCTCAATCCCTATTCTTTGCTTGATTTATAGGGATTATGCTTCAGCTTTTCTTTCTCCACTTGTGTAGAGCCCATGAAGAATCATTCAGAGACATGCAAAAACATACCAAGGTGGGTGAGTTGGCATCGCACCATTAGTTAATATAAAATTAAAAATCCCATGCTACATGAGTCACGCTTAAGCTCAATGGTCACGCTCAGGCGTGGAAGGTCTGATGCTCTCATTTTATCTCACGCTTAAACCAAGTTCAGCCATGCTCAAGTGTGCCATTTATGTCCAGCATGTCTAATCCACACTCAACCCACGCTCAAGCGAGCTCGGGCTCAGGCTTGAGCGTCTCCTTCTTTCGCTCAAGCGTGAGGAAGGTCCTGATGCTGATTCATCCTTGCTCAAGCTAAACTCTGTCACGCTTGAGCATGCCTTTTAGTTCAACATGTCCACTCCACGCTCAAGCCACGCTCAAGCGAGCTCGGGCTCACGCTCAAGTGGCCCTTTCCCACGCTTGAGCATGGAAGGGTCCTGATACATTTTGCTTCCTTTAATTCACGCTCAAGCATGGAACATGTCATGTTCAAGCGTCCCTTTTGTTTTATGCTGGTGTTTCTTGGTTTCTTCAAGAATTTTGGCACCTTTCTTCACAGATTTTGACAAATCAAGTTCTTTTACACAATGTGTTATTTACAACAAAAATCATGCTTAATTAATTACTAATCTAGTTAAATTCTTTCCAAAATGAGTTTAATTAAAGTATTAAATCAATGTATAATAACACTTATCAAACTCTCCCCAACCTAGATTTTTGCTTGTCCTCAAGTAAAAGAAGTTTGGAAAGGAAATCAAGTATTCAATAAGATCAGATTCAGTTGCAAACAAAATTTTAGAAGACAATATTCTCAGTTTAACTTAAGGCAAATAACATCCTTAATACCAATCCTTTGAAATGCAATGCACCATTCAATTTTTCACAAGGCAAGTAACCAATTAAGAATACGGAACTCTCATTATTTCTCACCAGGTGTCTGTGTCGCACATTCATCATGAGAACTGCCTAATTAACATTGCCAGTCATTTCCAATCAAAATCAAATCATAAGAGCAGTAAGGATCAAAAGGTCTTTTAAGGGTTGTAATGAGGCTGGGCTAAACAAGAATTCTTGGTTTTTCTTGAGTTCAAAATACGTGCATAAAGAAGAGCATAAGTTATGAAACTTTTTAAAGTTTATAAGGTTTCTTCCTTTTTGAGCTACAGAATTCTTTATTTCTCTTTTTCTAGTTCTCTATTTCTGTTTGAATCTCTGGAGAACTTATTGTGTTTAGCATTCTCTTTTTCTGCCTCTGTTTCTTTCATGAACCTTTTGGAAAAATATTTTATGCTCTTATCAAATTTAAGCATGCTGATAAGGTAGGATTTTTATTTCTCATGCTTAGGTTAGGGTGTTTTTATAGAATAAAATTTTTGGCTCAAAAGTGGGCTACCAAAGAATAGGGCATATTTTTTAGGGTAGCTTTTTGGCTCTGGGTTATTTTATTTTAAAAATTACCTTTATCTTTTCCTTGCTTAATTTCTTATGAAAAATGTTAATCAGAAAATTAGGCAATGCAAACTTAGCAAATTCTAATGAGACTCCCAGTGTTTAAATTTCTCCCTTCTCACCGGGTTATAAGGCATACTTCCATATTCTAAAAGGGTTCAAGCATGTAAACAAATTTTAATAGTTCATTTCCTTCATTTTCATGGTTCTTAAATCAGTTAATTTTCCTTCTAAAAACCAATGTTGCTACCTCAAAATAATTGCTAACTCAGAATCTTTTCTTGCTTAAAAAGTTTAAATCCTGGTTAGGTTTTTCAAAACTATTTTAGTTTCAAGCATGTAACTTTGCATCCAAACAATCATAACACAAAAGCATGAAAAATTTAAAAATTTTCAAAGTATGCTGCAGTAATATCAAACTAAGAAAACCCACTCAAGGTAGAACCATAAAATGTCAATCAGAGAAAAAAAAGAAAAATTAAAGTAGTAGAATTAAAGAAAATAAAGACTAAAGCAGTAAACTCATCACTTATCCTTAGAAGAGTCATCCTCTCTTGTTCCCTTACTGGAGGTCCCTGTGAGGAGGTTCCTGGTACAGCCTGTGAAGTCTACCCTCTCCTAAGAAAGAAGGCCTGTCCCCAGGCCAAGCAATGTGAGCTGCAAACTTGCTTCCAATGAGAATGCACAATGTAGAAGAAAACGTACTGCACCTTTGCCATGCTTGAGCGTGGTTTCTTGCGCTTGGCTACTTGATTACTTACACCTGAGTATGATAATTCACGCTGGAGCGTGAACATACCTGATGGTTATTTTCCATCCTTTCTTAAGCTTTGAAATCATTCGCTTGAGCGAATTTAAGTCAGAATCAAAAAGTGAAGTTCCTAGCTTGATCTTGGCAAGTTACGCTTGAGCGTGTTTGCTTGACTTTTACTGTAACTTGTCCTTCGTTCCCCATAAACTTGGCACTTATCATTTGAGGTTGGATGATGGGTGAGATAAATGTGATGAGTTGCCCTGAAAAATAAAAGAAAACTTTAAACATAACATCAAAACTACTTGAATTGAAATCACAAGATGAAAAGGAAATATAAACGATTGGGTTGCCTCCCAAAAAGTGCTTGTTTATCGTCTTTAGCTTGACACCTGATAGATTTTTCAATATGGATCATGGAGCTGGTGAATAAGAGTGTTGAGTTTTTCCACCTTCTTTCCCAGGTATGGCCTTGACTTTCTTTCATTCAGATTTTCAAGTGAACCTTCCACACAACTTTGCTTATCTTCAGAGTATTTATTTGTTTTAAAAACAGTGAAACTGACTTCTTCTTTTACTCGCACTTTTAGATTTCCATTATCCACATCTATGATGATTCTGGCTACTTTCATAAATGGTCTTCCCAGAATTAGAGGAACTTCAAAATCTTCCTCCATATCTATGATAACAAAATTCTCATGAAATTCAAATTTATCAATTTTGACCATAACATTTTCAGCAATACCATAGGGGGTTTTTATTGATTGATCTGCTAGTTTTAAAGTCATTTTTGTTGGCTTTATTGAAAAATCCCCTATCTTTTTAAGTGTGGATAATGGCATCAAATTTACACTAGCACCAAGATCTAAGAAAGCTTTTCTTTTTGAAAGATTTCTAATAGTGATAGGAATAGAAAAACTCCCTGGATCTTTGTTGTTATGAGGTACTACTTTGTGGATGATAGCGCTATGTCCATCTTCTAGCTCAGTTGTTTCCTCATTCAGTGTGGTCACAGCCTTGCATTGCTCTATTGGGTTTGTTTCAGTGTTTGCTCCATACTGAGGCTTCTGGTTTTCAGCAACTTGTCAGGCTAGCTGTCCCACCTGTGTTTCCAAGTTCCTGATTGATGCCTCAGTGTTCTTTTGACTTGCGAGAAATGATTCCATAAATTTTTCCAAGGTATCCTCTAATCTAGAAGTTCTCTCCATCAAGGACGGACCATTGTTTTGATATGGTTTATTTGAAGAGCTTGGCTCTTGCTTCCATCCTTGGCATTGATTTTGGTTACTTCTTGATCCCTGAAATGGTTGGTTAGAAAAATTTGAATTGAAATTACCAAACCTTCCTTGGTTGTTCATGAAGTATACAGTTGCTTCTTATGAGCCATAGTTTTCATTTGGATGGTCTCCTCCACAGAAATTACATGTCGTAGGTATTTGTTGTTGCATTGGTTGTGATGATTGCACTGCATGTAATTATTGTGGAAGATTAGATATCTTTTTAGTCAATGCTTCCAATTATTGGGTTACAATTTTGTTCTGCGCTAGAATAGCGTCTGTGGTGTTTAAATCAAGGACTCCTTTCCTTTGAACTTGCTGACGATCATGTTGAGCTTGGTAATCTGTTGAAGATAAAGCTTCAATTATCCTTGTGGCTTGGTCAGCATCCACTGTCATCATGGTGCCTCCAGCTGCTACATCCAAGATCATTTTGGTATCAACTTTGAGTCCACTATAGAAGATATTAAGTTGTGTAATATCTTCAAGTCCATGGTTTGGGCATTTTCTCAGGAGAGATTTAAAATGTTCCCATGCCTCACAAAAGGTTCATCTTGGCCTTGTCTAAATGTTGTAATATCTGACTTGGCCTTGATGAATCTAGATGGAGGAAAATATCTTTGTAGGAACTTTTCTTCAACTATGTTCCAACTATTCAAACTTTGATTTGGGTGCGACTGGAGACATTCCTTCACTTTTCCTGCTAAAGAGAAAGGAAATAGTCTTAAATATGCAGCATCAATAACATCTTGGTCAAATCCCATAGTTCCAACCAATTCATAGAAAGTCACCAAGTGAGTGTATGGATCTTCACTTGACATTCTAGTAAATTGGTGTGAACTAATCAAACTAAGAAATGCTGGTTTCATTTCTAGTGCTCTGGCAGTGTTTGGAATTGCAATGCTTGAGAAATGTTTGGGCCCTTGCTGTAAAGCGTAGTCTCCAAGTGTTCTCCTTGGTGGATTCTAGTTGTTGCTATTGACATCCGCCATTTTCTCAGAGGAAGTTTTTCCTATATGGAAGTTCTGCTTTTGCTTGGCTTTCTTGATTTTCTTGAGGAACCTATCTATCTCTGGATCAAAAGCAAGTTGTTCTTTTGGTCCCTGTCCTCTCAAGATCATAAATCAAGCACTCATTCTAGCAATGTTACCACACAAAAATTGAAAAATGCAAACAAATGAAATTTATTTACAGAGTCTTATCAATTCAATGCTAAAA
The DNA here is from genome assembly GCA_037962975.1 of Clitoria ternatea. Taxonomy (NCBI): domain Eukaryota; kingdom Viridiplantae; phylum Streptophyta; class Magnoliopsida; order Fabales; family Fabaceae; genus Clitoria; species Clitoria ternatea. The sequence goes on from CM075670.1 coordinate 161,252,120, forward strand.
TATTCAAACATAAATCACCTCCCTGGCTGCGGCACCAAAACTTGGTAAGTAATTTTTATGTGTTATCATACAAACTTAAGCCAAAGCTTGGTATGTAGAGAAGTGAAATGTTCAAACAAGAGAATCAAGTTTATTTAATATGAACTCAATGGAATGTTTGTGCCAAGTTTAAACACAATAATTGTAGTATAGTATAGATGTCGTTCCACTGAGGAGGTGTTGGTTTGAAGATCTTAGTTCTTGAATTGATTTTGACAAAAGGTTTCACAACTAAAAAAATACTTGTTAGCGACGGAAACAATTAGTCGCTAATCCATGCGAAGGTCGTCGCTAACAGACTTAGCAACGGTATTTCAGACGGCCAAACGCTCGTCGCTAAAACCTTCGTCGAAGATAGATCAGCGACCACAAAAACACCGTCGCTAAAATGTCGACGGCAAAACACCGTCGCTAACATGGTCTTTGCTTCACTGACTTCAGCAGTCGCTAACTAACCACGTTCAGCGACCACCAGAACCCCGTCGCTATTAGTAGCCATACAGCGACCTTACATCTCCGTCGCTATTAACAGCCACACTGCGACCCCTTTTGGCCGTCGCTATTAACAGCCACACTACGACCACTTATGGCCGTCGCTATGGGTAGCCTTATAGCGACCAACGAATCCGTCGCTAAGTGTTTCCTTCCAGCGACCGCAGTTGTCTGTCGCTATGGGTAGCCATACAACGACTACTTTCCTCCCTCGCTGTTTCTGGACAATCAACGACCACCTTTATTCGTCGCTACTGGTAGTCATATAGCGACCATCTTTGTCCGTCGCTAATGGGAATTTTTATTTTTTAAAAATTGGTTAAATATTTATAGGTTTTGTTAATTTAACTTTAAAAATATTTATTAATATTTTGTATTGGCTGATAAAATTTTATAATTAAATTTGAATAGTTTTTTTAAAATATTAAATTATTATTAAAAACAAAATAATGGATTAAATTTATTTATCAAATAGGTTAAATTATTAATGATAATCACAATAAGGCGTTTTTCTTTGAATTTAATTACCAATGAATATTGACATAATAAATGAAGAATGACAAAATAAATACTCAATGGAATATAATATAAAAACTGTAAATCAAATATACAATGTGTATACATAATAAAAATACAATCATGGTGGTGGGGGATCCTGTGGTGGTGGTGGGGGCGCCTGGGAAGTGGGGGGAGGTAGCCTTGCCATCAACTGCATCAGTAGCTCCTGCTGCTGAGCAAGTTGCCGACGAGTCTCAACGTGCTGCTCCTCAGCCCGCTGTCGGTCCGCCTCGGCCTGCTCCTCCAAAAGCTGCCTCTGACGTCGCTCCTCTTGTAGCTCGTCGTTCAAATTTTGAATCACTTGAACAACCTCAGTCGGAAGACTAGACGAAGAGGAAGAGGAAGGGGTCTTCCCCCTTTTCGCAAGCTGCGTGCCGACGCCACCCAATCTAAAGACCCTCCCTTTCTTGTTCACACCACCAACAGCCTCCATATAGATGGCGTTGTCATCGGAACAAGATGGGGTGGGAGGAACCTCCCCTTCAGGAGTCGAAGCCACCAGGCCCGCCTCCTTCTCAGCCCTCTTGGCCTGATACGCCTCTTGTAAATTCAACAACACTGATAGGATTAGTAAGCTGATTTGTAAATTATAAACGTGTGTAAGTTAAAAGTAAATACTGCTAGATCTATAGTCTTCTGGTTTACCCATGCACCGGCTTTGTTCTTCTTGGTCATTTGCATGACCTCAAACAAAGAAGGCTCCCGGTGCTCCCTCAGCTCCTGTGGTAGACAAAAAACATTGAGATTATTATTTGTAAACATGTTAGATGAATCATAATAGAAATGTTTAACATAAATATACTTACAAATCCTTTCTTGTGCTCGAGGGTTGAAATGCTACCCCTAGTGTAAACTGAGGCTGCAGCATCAGTAGCTCTGTTTGCCCTGTTCCGAGCACTCGCCTGCTAGAACGGGACACCGCCCCACTTCTGGACCATCCCATCCCAATGGTCCTCAGGGATCCAACAAGGGCGCTCACCCTTGCCCCTCACCTTCCAAAGGGTACTCTTGATGATTTTGGAGGTCTTTGTGGCAAAGACCTTCCTAATCTCATCAATCATACCCTCTGCCCACTGATAATCACGTTGTAAAATGAAATGAGAATTCAAAATTAATAAGAGGTCTATTTTACAAATCAAATCACAACAAATTGATGTGGTAACTTACCGAGAAGGTATCAAACCACCTATCTTGGACAACCTTCCCAGCATCTGTCCAAGATATATATGGACCATCCCACTGGGCCTTCAAAACCTTAGTAATCGCTTTGGTAGTGTGACTACTATCAATAAAGCTGTAATGACAACAATTATATCAGGAGTATAACAACATACAATCTAGGGAGACTCCTAAAATTCTAACAGAGTCTCCCCTATAAATGTAACATTTCCAAGTTTAAATAGTTACCCTGTTACAAACAAAGGAGTTCTCAGTACAATTCAATCTATACAAGTACTCATTAAAGTAACATACAATAAACCAATAAGTCTTTCCACTAAAGTTTAAAATAAAGTACCATACAAATAACATAAAAGTATTTGAGTTTTAGTGACTTACTCGTCTCCGGCCGGCACGGGTACCAACATGGGCAGAGGGGATGCCGAAGGTGGGGTGGCCTGATGGCCAGGGTCCTCCAAGCCACCAACTGCAGGAGTCTGCTCTGGGGTGGTCAGCCCCGCTGGTGATGGGGTGGTCAGCTCTGGTGATGGAGTGGTCCACAGTGGTGGTGATGGAGTCATCTGCACTAATGAAGGAGTGGTTCCCTGCTCTAGGGTAGGAGTCCCCAGACGGGATGCTAGGGTCCTGGACCCACCACCCCTACTGAAGGGCAGTCAACGTCTCGTCATCTGTGGATAAAATCATGAAAAGAAAGGTTAGTCTCAGGATATATATAAACCTATGTATATATTTTTAACAACTACATACTCCGTGTCTGTTTCAGTTTCAAATTCCCCCTCATTTCAGTGTCACTGTGGTTATCTCTTTGAACAACTTCATTAGTATCCAGATCAACCCTAGACCGTTTTGATTGAGAGACAAGGTCTTTGTCAATGTGTTCACCCCCCGTAGTGGTGAGTGTCTCATCCATTATGACTGGATCAATGTTGAACAACAAATTACCATTGTTGAGCTCGTGTGGTGCAAGCTGATAAGCGTCATCGACCTCCTCAGAGACATTGTCAGTGATCTGACTTTGGGCCTTGGCCTTGATGACTGCATACCAGTCCCGATGTCCTCCCGGGAAGTTGGTGTAATAAACCTGCTCAGCTTGTTGGGCAAAAATGAAGGGATCAAACCCTTTATATCTACCATTCTTCTTGACCTCAACTAAGCCGTAGTTGTTGTCAACCTTTGTTCCAACACCGATTGTGTTGTCAAACCAATTACATTTGAATAGAACAATATCTCTTCTTAGTCGTCCAGAGAATGAAACTTCAACAATATCTGTCAGCACTCCATAAAAGTCTTCTTCTAACTGTCCAGCGGTGCCTTTAACACAAACCCCGTAGTTATGGGTACGCATCCCTTCACTCCATTGAAAAATATTAAACTTGTAGCCATTTAAGTAGTAAATAGGCCATTTTTTAACAGTTTTCACCGGCCCCTAAGAAAGGGCTTGGAGTAAAGAATCTTCAATATAGTTGTTAGGATCTTGTATCTATGTACAACATAACAAATAGGTCATCGTTAGATACCGGGAGTTAGAAGCACAGATAAAAAACACTCGGTATACGGGTCTTACGTGTTGTGCAAACCAACCAACGAACTTGGATAACACCTCACTATGAATTTGGTCATCAGTTAAATCATTTTGCTCAAGTTTTAGTATATCTCTATATAAGCTATTTAAAGGAAACAAATTTAGATACTATATAAGCTAGGTTTAGAATGAAACATATAACTTTTAAGACTTACTCAAGAAAAGGTTCCACTTCTGAGCAATTTAGAAGAATGTACAAGTGAGCCACCTTTTGATCTTTCTCATCAATGTAACATTTTGTGAGCTTGCCCCCCGGATGACCAGGATAGTTAAAAATTGATATTTGTTCATCAAACCCTGTGCGGGTGGCTACCCCAAGATTACAGGGAATTTTACTCATTCTAGTTTTTATCTCTGTTGGAAAATAGAAAGAAGCAAAAGTTGTTATTTCTTCGACTAAGTATGCCTCACAAATTGATGCTTCAATGCAGGCTTTGTTTGACACTTTGTCTTTTAAAGAGCGTAAGAATCTTCAAATCATAAACAAATGTTAAGTTAGAAAAAACTATTATAAGAAATGTTTGTAAGGAAATTAAAGAGTTCTGGCGTTCACCTTTCGAATGGATATATCCAATGATACTGCACGGGGCCACCAACCAAGGCCACGTACGGTAGATGGATAGGCAAATGCTCCATCGAGTCAAAAAAACTTGGTGGGAAAATCTGCTCTAACTTATAAATCAATACCGGGATAGTTTCTTCCATCTTCACAAGTTTCTCCACAGTTAACGAAGTTGCCGTCAACTCCTCAAAGAAGTGACTCAACTCAACCAACGGTTTCCAAATAGGCTTCGGTAAGGCATGAAACGCGTACGGGAGTAGTTGTTGCATAACGACATGGCAATCATGACTTTTCATGCCAAACACCTTGCCCTCCTTCACGTCGACACATCTACTCAAGTTAGAAGCGAAAGCGAATCCGTCAGGCAGGGTCAACCCATTCATCCAAATACACACAGCAATCTGTTGCGGTCTAGTTAAAACATATTTTGCATGGGGTTTAAACATTCTTCCATGTCCCACATCCCTCAATTCCAACTTCTTCCTAGAACACCAAATCGGAAGGTCTAGATGACTCTTCTCGTTGTCCTTTGTTCTCCCCTTGATGTCCATAACAGTGTCAAAAATATTCATGAAAACATTACGTTCGGTGTGCATGACATCAATGTTGTGTCTTAACAACAAGTCTTTCCAATATGGCAAATCCCACAAGATGCTCTGCTTCACCCAGTTGTGTTCCTTACCATAACCCGTAAACTCCTTAACACTCTTGTCCCAGATGTAGGGATACTCTTCAACCCTCTGCCAAACCTGTGCACCAGATAACCTACGTGGTGGAGGTTCATTAACAACCTTATTCTTCTTAAAAGCGGTTTTGTTTCTCCTAAACGGGTGATCCAATGGTAGAAACTTGTCTTGCCGCTAACAGGGAGTGATTCCCCCCCGGTATGTTCCATGCATACAGGGCAAGCAAGCTTCCCAGACGTTGACCATCCAGAAAGCATACCGTAGGCCGGGAAGTCATTAATAGTCTACATCAAAATAGCACGTATCATGAAATTGTTCTTCAAAGACGCATCGTATGTCATTACCCCGACATCCCATAATTGTGATAACTCTTCAACCAATGGTTGCAAAAACACGTCTATGTTCGCCTTTGGATTTTTGGGTCCTGGAACCAGTATAGATAGAAACATGACCTCCCTCTTCATACACATATCAGGAGGCAGATTGTATTGGGTCAGTACGACTGGCCAACAAGAGTAAGCTCTTCCGTATTGACCAAACGGGTTAAACCCATCAGTACATAAGCCAAGTCTTACATTGCGCGGATCGCCAGAAAAGTCTGGATATAGCTCATCCAAACACTTCCATGCTTTCCCGTTGGAAGGATAACAAAAAAACCCCTCTTGTGTTCAGTTCAGAGCATTCCAACGCATGTGTTTTGCCATGGACAATGAGGTATACAGGCGTTGAAGACGCGGTGTTATAGGGAAGTACCACATTTTCTTCCTGGCCATCCGTGTTACCTTCCCTCTCCTTTTAACGGTTTTGTAGCGTTCCTCATTACAATGAAGACATTTTGTGACACTCTTATCTGCAAACTCATTTCTAAACAACATACATCTCCCAACACAACACTCTATCTTCACATAACCCAACCCCAAGTTTGCCACTTGTTTCTTAGCATGGTACAGGTTTGTTGGCATTCAATGATTACTAGGCATGGTGGAACCCATCAGATTGACCATCCTATTAAAACAACCTCTAGAAAGATTATAATCTGCCTTTAGGCTTAAAGCAGCTAGGGAGGCGGATAACTCAGTGTGACTCTTGCACCCGTCCCATAATGGAGTCTGAGCCACCGCTAACAAATCATAAAATCTCTTCACCTCCAGATTAGGATCCTCCTCTACATTGTTAGAGTCTCCATGACCTGCTTGGTCATCATGTTCTAGCATACGCCAGGTGGAGGGTCCAACATGATCCATCACCATTTGTTCTATGTTGTTGTACGTATCCCTATTTCCTCCAACCTCATAGTAAGACTGTTGCACGGTTACGCCTGATGGTCTAGGCGGTAACTGCTTACCATGGTTGTACCAGTAGTGGTATGTTTCCATGAACCCTTTCTCAGTTAGGTGGCACATGACATCATCTGCGTATTCAAAACTCATGCATTTACACCTTGAGCACGGACAACGAATCTTCTAAGTCGCTTCAAATCCAGGAGTGTTTGCCGTAGCGAACGGAATGAACTCCAATAGCCCCATCATAAACTCCTCAGTCACTCGCCGACTGTGATCTAGTCGGTTGTACATCCATCACCGATTTGCCAGTACCTCCATTTACAGTATCTAACAAGCACGATTTTTGTTACTTTAAATTATTTAAATTTTATTTGAGTATCGGTTGTGAATCACTCTCTATCTCTTTGATGTTGCAAATTGGTGGGGCCCTATCCCTTTCGAGATGAACATGCAACCATCTGTAACCATCGATGTTGTATGTGGTCTATCTTGTGTCGTTGATGTTTATTTGAAATTTCGGCAGCATTTCGCATTGGTCCCTGAGTACATAGAGATACATACGGTATGAAACACCACACACAGACATGCACCCTGGGGACAATACGAAACACCATAACCGAAATTTCAAATGAACATTCAACGTCTCAAGATAGACCACATACAACATTGATGGGTTACGCCCTACTGGTTACAAATTCATACAAAACTATCCAACCGGGATAATTCAAGATCCAACACAACACGGTACATCAGCCGTTGTTTTGAAACTTGAACGAGAATCTAATGGGTACACACACGACTAAACCCTACATTATTAAAGTTGACTTAAGTTCCCTAAGAAAGGGAGCCTGTCAAAATTTTGGCAGAGTGTCCCCTGTAAACTAGACATTTCCCAAATTTAGAAATGACCTGTTACATACAGAAAACTTCCCAGTATAGAATCATAAATATACCATACACATTGTATATGATATTGAGAGTTATGAACACCAAATCATGTTATCAGTACATAAAACCAATGCCTAATGAGCTCTGCTCTCCACTAACAAACAACCTTACACATGCATAAAAAATAATGTTATCAGCACACAAAACTAATGCCTAATGAGCTCTGGTCTACACTAACAAACAATATTACACATGCATAAAGAATCGTGTTATCAGCACACAAAACCAATGCCTAATGAGCTCTGCTCTCCACTAACAAACAACATTACACATGCATAAAACACATTATAAACATATCAAAACCAATTCCTAATGAGCTCTGCTCTCTACTAACAAACAACAATTGAAATGCATACACATATCGAGAAAGTCAACGTTAGGGGATTACCTAGGGAAAAAAGTCAGCAATGAATACGAAGCTGAAGAGAGACGATCAGAGACCACGCGTAATGTGTGTTACTCTGCATGACAAACCAAGAAGTGTTTAGACAGTTATAAGTAGCAAGGAAACTAAACAAAGAAAGACACGCAAAGCAAATTGTAGATCAAGTTCATCATCAAAGCAAATTGGTGGGTTTTCTATCAATGTCAGGAGCCTTGTTTGCAGTTTTATTGTTCATGCACCTAGTTCTCATAATTTTTAAATTGTTGAAATGAAGGTCATGGCAAATTAGGTTTTAATAATTATTAAAATATAATTAATTATAATGCATAATGTCACTTTATATAGAGAGAGATAAGTAAAAACAAAAACATAATGTGAAAATGTAAAAGAAAGTTATTTTTTTTGTTTTTGGTGAAATATTATATATATATATATATATCTTATGGCTGATTTATATAAATTAATGATGTTATTTTTGTATACTGAAATGATGTTATACATCCTAACTATATTTTTCTTATTTATTGGAACTTAATTCGAGGTGAGGAAGCTAAATTCAACTAATTAGAAAACTAATTGAAACTAGTTATGGAAAAGTAAAATTGTGCAAATGCTACATGAAGAAAGAAAAAAGAAATGTAATCAAGCCTTTAAACTATAAATCATTTTGATATGTTGAACATGCTACAGAAAGATAGTTGGACTGAAGAGGAAGAGAGGATATTAGTGGAAACTCATGCCAAGATTGGAAACCATTGGGCTAAGACAGCAAAGCTGATTCTTGGAAGAACAGAAAATGCAATAACGAAGCACTGGAATGCCACAAAGAGGAGGCAAAATTCAAGGAGAAAGAACAAAAGAGCAGCACCCTCAAATGGAAAGCCATAATCCTCTATTCTCAGTGACTACATCAGAACCTTGACTCTCACAACCACTACTCCCTCTGAGGACCCTGCACCAACCCAACATCAATAACACCAACTTGCTCTGCCTTAACTCTCAGATTCTGTCACCAATGAGAATTCCTCATCACCCCTTAGGCTGAATCATATGATGATGAGATGCTCTTCATGCAACAACTTTTCAATGAGAATCTAAGTTTTGAATCAGTAAATAAGCACTTCAAAAGCAATAATAATAATCTAAGGAAAGTAGTGGTGATCATCAGCTTCTCACTGATAATGTCACTGAATATGGGATTGTTAATTCAAACCAAAACATGAACATCTCACATAGCATGAGCTATAATCAGAGTCTCTTCATCCCTAGAAAGAGTGCTACTACTACTAGTACTCCTCCAGCTACCATGAACTACCCTTATTCTGAACATCATCACTATGTCTCTCATTTATTGAATGGAAATGCAAGTTCATCAAGTTGCTATAGTTATGGGATTCAAAATTAGAACATGGAGATGCGGCAGGGAAATCAAATTTGTTTACAAGGAAAAAGAGAGATGGTACCAAATATTTAATAAGAGAGGAAAAACCACTATTATATATAGAAGATGTAACATCCCTGATATTTTAGTAAAATTTTGAGTATCAACAAATATTAATAATTATTTTAAGGATTTATTTGATATTTTCATGAAGTATTAGGCAATTATAAATAATTAACTAGTGTGGAAAGTAAATAAAATTTATTTGGTTGATTAATCATAAAAGGGGTTAAATGAGTGTGATTAGAAGAAGAGAAAAGTATTAATTAAAACGTTTAATGAAATGGTAATGGAATGGGGACGTGACCGATTGGGGGAGTTACCGTTTGCCCCTGAGCCTTGAATAAAGGTGGTTCCCTTTTCTCTTTCCTCATTATTCACGTGAGCCACTACTTCTTTCTCCTTCTTCGTCTGCTTCTTTTTCCTACTTCAGTTTCTGTTCTTCTTTTTCTACCTCCATCGCTGCGAGTTGCATGTTCTGAGGGGAGGTCCTGTTCGCATTAAAACTGTGTGATAAGCCCATTTCTGTGACCGTGGTCTCAAGGTGAAGCCATCGATCCGTTTACATTTGTGTTACCTTGCCCCTTTCATTTTCTCTGTTAACCGAGTGGCCATGCATGGCTGTGTACGGGTCTGTTCTCCACTTCTCTAGTGAGTGTAAGCTCGAAAGTGGTCCTTAGAGCTGAGGATGGTGTAAAGCTAACGAGTTTTGCATTCCAACCTCATAGGTAGCAGATCAAACACCGAAGGGCTGATTGACGGAGCTGGTGCTGGATTCGGAAGTGAAACCGTGAACCCAGCGTTTAGAGGATGTAATCGGCACCAAGAGCAGATCATTAAAGCTTGGAATAGAGATAAGGGGGTGTTTAGGTTATAACTAATTAGAATAGAAATATTTGGGGTCCGAGTCGCTGAACCGATTATGGACATGGTAAGAAATATTGGATGATAGTTGCATGTGTATGTATGCATGAATGTGAATCGTGTATGGTTTATGATGAGATTTAGTTGTGCTAATAAAAGTTGACAGTATATTGATGAGTTAGCAAGTCAGTTATTCTGTGTGGTAAACACATGTCAACTTCTGATAATTGTGTGTTTGATTAATAATGCTTTAATTATATTAAGTTGTATATTATGAATGAGATACCCTGTATACTGTTGAGGGCAGGGAGTGGTCGCCGATGCGTTGCACGGTCAAGGAGCGACTCCTGACAGGCTTCTAGTAAAAGGATGGTATGATTATGCTATGTGATTGACTGTGTGAGGACATTATATTGACGGGCTTGACAAGTAGGTCGCCCAATGGCAATGTGATGGATGGGCTTGACAAGTTGGTCACCCTGTATTGTGAGCACATGCTAGTTTCTGGTGGTTGCATCTGTTGTTTGTTGATGATATGTAATGATTGAGACATTATATATGATTGTATGGTGTGGGACGGCTGACGGTATGTATAGCCCTTCATTTCTGGCTCCCGTGGTTTTTGTGCCCAATTGAGCTACCTAGTGGTCAAGCAGAACCTAGTGGTCGAGGTGGAGAGTCAAGCAGGACTCGGTGAACCAAGCAAGGTTCACGGGGTGTCAAGTAGGACCCCCAGCTGAAGGCCGATCCTTTAGTATCCGGATACTAGGCGTCAATTTTGTCTGAGAGTCAGTGGTGACAATTGATGAATTATTAGTTGTGATGTGTGTGATTAATTATATTTGCCGAGTCAGATTTTCTATGCTTACTGAGCGAGAATAACTATATTTGTCGAGTGAGAATTGCTATATTGCTGAGTGAAATTTGCTATATTTGCTGAGTAAGATTTGTTATATTTGCTGAGTGAGAATTACTATATTTGTCGAGTCAGATTTGCTATGCTTGCCGAGTGAGAATGGCTATATTTGCCGAGTGAGAATTGCTATATTGCTGAGTAAAATTTGCTATATTTGCTGTATGAGTTGATATATTTACCGAATGCAATTTGATATATTTGCTGAGTATGAGTTGATATATTTGCCAAATGCAATTTGATATATTTGCTGAGTTTGAGTTGATATATTTACCGAGTGTAATTTGATATATTTACTGAGTGAGTTAATATATTTGTCGAGTGCAATTTGGTATATCTGCTGAGTATGAGTTGATATATTTGTCGAGTGCAATTTGATATATTTGCTGAGTAAGTTGATATATTTGCTGAGTGCAATTTGATATATTTGCTGAGTATGAGTTGATATATTTACCGAGTGCAATTTGGTATATCTGCTGAGTATGAGTTGATATATTTACCGAGTGCAATTTGATATATTTACTGAGTGAGTTGATATATTTGCTGAGTGCAATTTGATATATTTGCTGAGTGTGAGTTGATATATTTTCTGAGTGCAATTTGATATATTTGCTGAGTATGAGTTGATATATTTACCGAATGCAATTTGATATATTTGCTGAGTGAGTTGATATATATGCCAAATGTAATTTGTTAAATTTACCGAGTGTGAATAGTTATACTCGCCAAGTGTGAGTTAGTTGCCGAGTGTGACTTGCAATTTGATGATAAAGTAATCGGACGGAGTTTATATACATGTAAATTATTAATTTCCGTTCTAGATTAATTATGATGCCAAACACTCACCCTTGCTACGGTTTTCAATTTAGTAACCAGTGACAGGGAAGAGCTCGGAGCCCTGAAAGTGCGCCAAGTGGAGGAGTGATGCCAAGGAACTGAGTAATTTTGAAATAGGTTGTGTAATGTGTATAATAAGTTTTCTGAGTATGTGATGTTACAATATGTTGACTGATGTGAACATAAATTCTTGATGCTATGTGATCGGTGTTTATTTTCATGGGCAGGTTATGTGGAAAAGTGTGGGTTATGAATGAATTGTTTGCTGTAGTATAGTCTATTACCGGGCGAATCTTGCCCGAGCGGGTTCATTCTTGTCCGAGCGAGGGCCGGTTGATTTGGTGTCTGTTTCGTTCCAGTGTGTACCCCTCGTCCCTTTCCAGGTAATAAACAACCGATAGATCCTCTTCCGAGTGGAAGGTTAGGATGTCTCCAGGTGAGATAGGGCCGAGAGAATTACTTCCGAGTGAAGAAAGAGTAGAATGTTTCCGAGTGAAGATTAGAATGCTTCGGAGTGAAAGTGAGAATGTTTCCGAGTGAGTTATGCCCGAGAAAGCCTCTTCCAAGTAAAGTAAGGTTAGGACATTTTCCGAGTGAGCTATGCCCGAGGGAGAGATGACCGAGTGGACCCTTTTGCTGAGTGAAACCCCGACTTATGAGTTTTCCTGGTAAGTCTGGTTCGCCCAGGTAGCATCCGCTCAAGCGAGTCGGAACTCGCTTAAGCGACTTCCTCGGATTTCGACTAAGCGCACTGGGGTCTCGCTCAGGCGAATGACCCCCTGTCTTCTTCTTCCGCTGTTTCGAACTCCACTTTATTAATGGATGTATTTCCGATTGGATATTATTTTGCGTACACTTTTATTATCTTGAATGTACTTAAGTGAATACTATTTTATATTAAGACCGAGTTGAATCATTTTCGATCGGTTGTTATTTTCAGCATGTTTAAGAAAAGTAAATATTATTTTATATTAAGACCTAAATTTTTATTAAACATGAAAAATCTATTGTGAAAAATGATTAACCGGGTGTAAATAAAAGTAAATTGACGCGGGTCGTCACAGTTGGTATCAGAGCGGTTCTTTCTAGAGCCGGGTGTATGGGTCAACCCAGTGATTGCGTGAGTCCTATACTAGGCTGTTTGTATTCTATTGTATTGTGCTTATGGTTGTTTGTGCAGCTTGGCATCATTCCCTTGGCACTCCAGCGGCGTTGTATTTTATATGTGTGAGGTAAATATCCAACTCCCTAGTAAAGCATTGGTTATTAATGGTGGTGTTTGTTTATTGTAGAATTACTTTATGGTTGAGGGAATTAGTGGTGAATGATTTATATTAGAAATATAAGACGGTGTAATGCAAAGGCAAAAATATATGAATAGTGGATTTTAATATAAATGGTATCTAAAGCGGTTAGGCGTATATATATATATATATATGTGTGTGTGTGTGTGTGTGAGTGGACATTTAAAACGTAGGTGACTTACAAAAATTAAACTACGTAGTGAATTGTAAATGGCGACTAACTTAGTAGCCGTTAGTGAATTAAAAGTCGCGTAAATGGTAGAGTTTAATACTATAAGGAATACAATAGTAGGGCAGTGATGATGAATGTTGGGGTAATCAACTGGAAAGGATCTATGGAGGAATCTAAAGAAGGACAATCAAAACTAAATTTACAAGATTAGTAGGATATTCAAGATTTCCCGGGGCATAACGGCACCTATGTATAATCGTGTAATTGAAAAATGATTGGGGAGTAAAGAATCGGGCGAGTAAATGATGAATAACTCGAGTTAACAATGTATTAATAAGGTTAATCCTCTTAGGAGGGGTGATCCTCCTACATTGCCTTTGTCGGGGTAGCTTAAGTGAATGTTATCGGTGTGTTTTACACAAGCCGTTAAGCAACTGATTAGCGGGCATTAAGAGAAACTCTGAATGGGTGATGAACAACGGTGATTGAATACTTTGGATAAGTCTAAGGTTGGTAGTCAGATGATATCCTCTAAACAGTTATTAGTGAAATGATCGGCAATGTGTTTCAATTGACACCTGGAATGGTTAAAAGAATGTAGTATATGGGATGACGGTCAAATGAAAGTGATGTGAGGTGGAGCATTATTGATTGGGATTCTACCTCGATGTTGATCTTAGAAAGAGTGGCAGTGGCTGGCCACCCTGGGCTCTTTCTAATGCTAACTCGATGTAGAGTCGGCTGGTAAGTCGAGGTGAATGAATAGTATCATGATCAGTTGAAATATGTGAGATTCTAAGAAGGATGGGTAGACTATCTACTCAATCTTTACATAGCCTTAGCTACGGAGCATTGAACTACTGAGATTGATCATCTCAGATGGTTACATAGACAGCCGAGGCCGTGTGAGATTGGGAAGATAGATGTGATTTTGGTGCCCCGTAGGCATTTATGTAGCAGAATAATGGTGAATGGAGATAAGACTAGGTGATCAGTGAGTGATAGGCGATGAGAGATGAATGTTGTAACACAGTAAGAGCTGAGTTGCTGGTAAATTTTGAAAGTGAAGTGATAAGTTAAAAAGGTAATTGGATGATTTAAATACATTATAAGATATGCTGAGTGAGAAATTAACATATATTTAGTAAGATTAATAAAGTAAGATAAGATGGGGTGTGTATTTATGGTTGTTGCCTGTAAGATGATAGCTGCGTACATAATATGGTGCTATAATTTAAAGTAATATAAGCGCAACGATTTCAGGAATATGGAATGACTGTATGTCATGGATGAATAGTAGTGGGCGATGTTCCCAAGACAGGTGGATTTCGGGGATGAAATCTCTTCTTAGGAGGGATGGATGTAACATCCCTGATATTTTAGTAAAATTTTGAGTATCAGAAAATATTAATAATTGTTTTAAGGATTTATTTGATATTTTCATGAAGTATTAGGCAATTATAAATAATTAACTAATGTGGAAAGTAAATAAAATTTATTTGGTTGATTAATCATAAAAGGGGTTAAATGAGTGTGATTAGAAGAAGAGAAAAGTATTAATTAAAACGTTTAATGAAATGGTAATAGAATGGGGAAGTGACCGAGGGGGAGTTACCGGTTGCCCCTGAGCCTTGAATAAAGGTGGTTCCCTTTTCTCTTTCCTCATTATTCACGCGAGCCACTGCTTCTTTCTCTTTCTTTGTCTGCTTCTTTCTCCTACTTCAGTTTCTGTTCTTCTTCTTCTTCCTCCATCGCTGCGAGTTGCATGTTCTGAGGGGAGGTCCTGTTCGCATTAAAACTATGTGATAAGCCCATTTCCGTGACCGTGGTCTCAAGGTGAGTCTATCGATCCATTTACATTTGTGTTACCTTGCCCCTTTCGTTTTCTCTGTTAACCGAGTGGCCATGCATGGCTGTGTACGGGTCTATTCTCCACTTCTCTGGTGAGTGTGAGCTCAAAAATGGTCCTTAGAGCTGAGGATGGTGTAAAGCTAACGAGTTTTGCATTCCGACCCCATAGGTAGCAGATTGAACACCGAAGGGCTGATTGATAGAGTTGGTACTGGATTCGTAAGTGAAACCGTGAACCCAGTGTTTAGAGGACGTAATCGGCACCAAGAGCAGATCGTTGAAGCTTGGAATAGAGGTAAGGGGGGTGTTCGGGTTATAATTAATTAGAATAGGACATATTTGGGGTCCGAGTCGCTGAATCGATTATGGACACGGTAAGAAATATTGGATGATAGTTGCATGTGTATGTATGCATGAATATGAATCGTGTATGGTTTATGATGAGATTTGGTTGTGTTAATAAAAGTTGACAGTATATTGATGAGTTAGCAAGTCGGTTATTCTGTGTGGTAAACACATGTCAACTTCTGATAATTGTGTGTTTGATTAATAATGCTTTAATTATATTAAGTTGTATATTATGAATGAGATACCCTGTATATTGTTGAGGGTAGGGAGTGGTCGTCGGTGCGTTGCACGGTCAAGGAGCGGCTCCTGACAGGCTTCCAGTAAAAGGATGGTATGATTATGCTATGTGATTGACTGTGTGAGGACATTATATTGACGGGCTTGACAAGTAGGTCGCCCAGTGGCAATGTGATGGATGGGCTTGACAAGTCAGTCACCCTGTATTATGAGCACATGCCAGTTTCTGGTGGTTGGATCTGTTGTTTGTTGATGATATGTAATGATTGAAACATGATATGTGATTATGTGGTGTAGGACGGCCGACGGTATGTATAGCCCCTCATTTCCGGCTCCCGTGGTTTTTTTGCCCAGTTGAGCTACCCAGTGGTCAAGCAGGACCCAGTGGTCGAGGTGGAGAGTCAAGCAGGACTCGGTGAACCAAGCAGGGTTCACGGGGTGTCAAGTAGGACCCCCAGCTGAAGGCCGATCCTTTAGTATCCGGATACTAGGCATCAATTTTGTCTGCACTAGTGCAAAAATTGGATATAACAACGGGATATTATTCACGGGTAGAAGAGGATCAGTGATAAAAACATGCGCGGTGGCATTTTTGAAATTATAAGGTGAACATTTTAATTAGAGAAAACTATATATCCACGGTTAACATCATAACCGTGAACGTACCCATCAATATATATTCACGGTTGAGGAGTCAACCGTGGATATATAGTACCTGAAATATATATCGACGGTTGTGTTCACAACAGTGAATATATATTCCTGGGTACGATGACGGTTATGTTGTGAACCGTGGATATATATAGAAGTCAATATTCACGGTTGTATTTCCAACCGTGGATATATAGTTCAGGTTTTAGGGTTTAATCACTGGGTACTGTATGTCCACGGTTGTTTCTTTAACTGTGATTATAGATTTCAATATATATCCACGGTTGGGATCATAACCGTGGATATATAGTTAACATTTATCCACGGTTGTTTGTTAAACCGTGAATATATGTGTAATATATTCACGGTTTCAAGGGGAACCGTGAATATACATCCTTTCTGAAACTTCAAAAGCCGCGCCTTTCACTCTTTTTTCACTTTCTCTTCTTCTGTGCATTGGTTGACGTCTTCTCTATTCTCTCTGAGCTTCGTGCCCTGAGCTTCGTGCCCTTCTCTCTGTTCAGCATCTTCTTCCTTTCTTCATTCAGGTAGGTTCCCTGAACCCCCATTGTCATGCGTGTTTGTCATTCGGTCACTTGCTGCTAAGAACCCTCTGTTCCCTGAACCCCCCATTAAAATGCGTATGTAGTAGAAGCTGAACCAATGTTGCCTCTGTGTGTGTCTTTTCATTGTTAATGTTACCTCTGTATCTATATTTGTTGGATGGCCTGCACGGAGGTCACCCGGTGTAGGAGCAGCGACGAACACTTCTTCTTCCTCTGTTTGTTATTTTGTGTTGTTTATGAATGGTCCTGTTTTGTTAGGTCGTAAGTACATAATAATTTCATTGTTCAATTATTGATTCTTTCTCTATTGGTACATAATAATTTGATTCCTTGTTTCCTGTGACACGATAGTAATTGGTTCAAAAGCTTAAGTTATAGAGAAAATTACCAGGTTTAAACTCTGTTTATATATCACAGATAATCGATTTTGCAACAGTGAAAATTTATCACCTATATATTCTAGAAAATTAAGATGGAAGCCTTATATTCATAGGATAACTAGTTACATTAACAATCTTTGGATGAACCAACCTATTGATTTGTAGTTGTAAGTTTAAATTGGGTGTATGAACTTTAGAAATATTATAAGATACCTCTTTTGGTTAAAATGTACTCCCTAAATTGAAAAGTTCTAAATGGTTGAGATTACTGTTCTCCTAGAACTTATATTGTTCTTCTTAAGTAGAATTTAACCAAATTCAACACCATGTCCATAAGCCGTAATCCATAAAATAAAAGTACAAATCTCAATTCTCATAATCCATAATCCATCATCTAACACCATAGTTCTACTTGAAAATAATAGAATTTAAAAATATCATATTAATTACTAAATAAAAGTCTAAAGTTTGAACCTGCATTATAAACCAACATCATAATCCATAATCCATACTCCAACACCATACTTCTACTTCAAAATAACACAAATTAAAAACATCATACTAATTTAGGAAAAAAGTTAACTAAATTATTATCCATTTTATTTCTGTTATTGTTGGTTGCTCTTATATGTTATGTTTATTGCTGTTGTATGTGTGTGGTTGTTAACTAGTATGAAAGTTGTTGTGCATATGAGTGAACCGTAGTTCCCTGTTTAAGATTCGACACAAATGGTCATTAAATCAATTAATGTCATCGTTTGTGTTGAATCTTGAATTGTCCGTTTGGACAGTTTGGGATGAACAATTATTTTTTATACGTCATTGTTAGTATGTACAAGTTAGGAGTTATTTTAAAATTTGATAAAATTTCGGTAACTTGCATTTTGTGTTGTTCTCTGGGTGCATATTTGGTTGTGGTTGAATTTGATTTGACCACTCTCATTTTGTGTACTTAGAGACCAATGCGAAATGCTGCCAAAATTTCATCAAATTTTAAAATAAGTCCTAACCTGTATATATGAATGACGTATAAAAATAATTGTCATGCTGAATGGGTATAGGACCACCACCTTTGTATAAAAAGTGAGGTTGATCATAGCACCTTGTAAACAGTTGGTATGGATCAGAGTTGGATAACTGCATCACGCCTAAGTCTGGAGTACGAGGGGGGACTTGAATCATTTATAGAATTCGTAGCGAGGAATGCAGTGGGGGTGAATGGAAAGTATTTTTGCCCTTGTGTTAAATGCTTCAACCTGCGTCGGGTAGACTTGGAAGAGGTGCGAGAACATCTACTGTGTGACGGTTTTCTACGTAGTTATACGCGTTGGATATGGCATGGTGAAGATGTGGTGGTGCCAAGTAACAGCTCTCAGACTAAAAATCGAAGCTCGATGCATGACAACGATGTCGACATGGATGACCGACTCGAGGATATGATCCGTGATGTAGGGGTAGAAGGTTTTAAGAAAGCTCATGTATATACAACTCTGTGTGAGGACTCTGAGCAGCCGTTGTATCCAAACTGCCTCAATTTCACGAGGTTATCAGCAGTTTTGCGATTGTTTAATTTGAAGGCCATAAACGCGTGGACGGATAAAAGTTTCACTGACTTATTGAAGTTGTTGAAAGAAATGCTCCCAACTGGAAACACCTTGCCGAATCGTAACTATGAGGCCAAAAAGGTGTTGTGTCCTATGGGTTTGGAGTATGAGAAAATACATGCATGCCCAAATGATTGTGTATTATTCCGGGGTGAGTTAGAAATGCTGCATCGATGTCCTAGATGTGGGGTGTCACGGTATAAGAAGAAAGAGGCGGATTCTGATGAGGTATGCACTAAAGGGTCTCTTGCAAAGGTGTTGTGGTATCTACCTATAGTTCCAAGACTAAAGCGTCTGTTTGCCAATGCAGATGATGCAAAACTTATGAGATGGCATGCTGATGAGAGGGTTGTTGATGGACTACTTAGGCATCCGGCCGATGGGTCGCAATGGAAGAAAATGGATAGGATTTTTCCAGACTTTGCCAATGAACCAAGAAATGTTAGGCTTGCACTAGCCACAGACGGCATGAACCCGTTTGGGAACCTGAGCATAAACCATAGTTCATGGCCTGTTTTGTTGTTTGTTTACAACTTGCCGCCATGGTTGTGCATGAAGCGAAAATATGTGATGTTATCAATGATGATTTCTAGTCCACGACAACCGGGGAACGACATTGATGTATATTTAACTCCATTGGTTGAAGACCTCAAAAGGTTGTGGGAAGACGGGGTTGAAGTGTTTGATGGGTTTACCGGGCGATCATTCAAATTGCGTGCCATGCTATTTTGCACAATCAATGACTTTCCAGCGTATGGTAACTTATCTGGGTACAGTGTGAAGGGTCATAAAGCTTGTCCAGTGTGTGAGGAGGGGACTAGTTCTGTGCGGTTGCATCATGGCAGGAAAAATGTTTATCTTCGACATCGAAGGTTTCTTAAAGCGAATCATCCGTTTCGAAGGTTAAAGAAGTCGTTTAACGGTGCCCAAGATTTTGAAATGGCTCCTCCACCACTATCTGGTCGCCAGGCATATGAAAAGGTGAAGGACGTCAACGTGCAATTTGGTAAGTGTGAAAAACAGCACCCAACACAAAACAACTGGAAGAAAAGGTCAGTGTTTTTTGACCTGCCATATTGGAGGGAGCTTGATGTAAGACACTGCATTGATGTAATGCATGTGGAGAAGAATGTGTGCGACAGTTTAGTTGGTACACTCTTAAACATACCCGGGAAGACTAAGGATGGCCTAAACTCGCGTATGGACTTAGAGTTAATGGGTATACGTCAGGATTTGCATCCACAATCAAAGGGCAAAAGAACATATTTGCCTCCAGCATGTCATACGTTATCCAGAAAAGAAAAGCAAAGTCTGTGTGAATCGTTACGAAGTGTGAAAGTTCCGTCTGGTTATGGCTCCAACATCAAGTCTTGTGTTTCCATGAAAGATTTGAAGTTAGTTGGGTTGAAGTCTCACGATTGTCACATGTTGATGCAGCAGTTTCTGGCTATCGCCATTCGTGACATTCTTCCTAAAAATATGAGAAATGTCATAACAAGGTTGTGTATGTTTTTCAATTCCATATGTTGCAAGGTAATCGTGCCCGGCGAATTGGATGTGTTGGAACAGGAAGCATCACTTATATTATGTCAGCTTGAAATGTATTTCCCGCCCTCTTTTTTTGACATAATGGTCCACTTAATCATCCATTTGGTAAGAGAGGTCCGTTGGTGTGGTCCAGTGTTCTTACGGTGGATGTATCCCGTTGAGCGATATATGAAGATATTGAAAGGGTATATGAAGAACCAACGTCGTCCCGAAGCTTCAATTGTGGAAAGATATATTGCAGAGGAAGCAATTGAGTTTTGCACTGAATACATGTCACATGCTGCAAGCATTGGTATTCCAACGACTCGTCATGAAGGGAGATTGGATGGGAAAGGAACGATTGGAAAAAAAGTGAAGAGCATGCCACGTGCTGATGTCCTTTAGGCACACTTGTATATTTTAAACAACACGGACGACGTGCAACTGTATCTAGCCACACACAAGGAGCTAGTCAAGAAAACCAACCCTAAAATGACTGAAAAGTGGTTGTTGAATGAACACAACAAGAGTTTTATGCAGTGGTTCCAAAAGACCGTCCTGAAAGATGCATCTGCATCCTCGACATTACATCGACTAGCACAGGGCCCGAACTTTGATGTCCTCACCTTTTGTGGGTATGACATAAACAACTATTCGTTTTATACAAGGACACAGGATGAAAAGAGTACAAATCAAAATAGTGGAGTGATGGTTGTGGCTCAGTCAATGCATTTCTCAACTGCAAAGGACAACAACCCTGTGATGGCCGAGTCATGCTACTTTGGTGTGATTGAAGATATATGGGAAGTTGATTACGATCCCTTCACCATTCCTGTGTTTAAATGCAAATGGGTTGACAATAAGAACGGTGTCACAACTGATGATTTAGGAGTTACGTTGGTGGACCTCAACGAGATAGGGCATAAGGACGAACCATTCATAATGGCAACGCAGGTGAAGCAAGTTTTTTATGTGGCTGACCCAGCTGACAAACGGTGGTAAATTATTATCCAAGGTAGACACATTGGAGACCCCAATGTTGATATTGTGGACATTCCATCAACTACAACACGTATTCCAACATCTATCATGGAACATGACATAGATGATGTAGTTGCCAGTCGTCATGACCACCATGAGGGCTTGTGGGAAAATATTTCATCTTAATAGGGTATTAATCTTGTTGGTGAGACATTGAATTACATGTTATATTAGTTATTCGTTGTTTTAAATGTTATATTAAATATTTGACAGTTTTTTTCGTTGTTTGGACAGATACTCATGGCTGACCAGGATGGACGATCCAGGTCCGACTCACAGGCCAGTGGTTCCTCTGCTCGGAAGAGTAGAGGTGTTACCCGGATGCCAGACGTCTCACGTAGGCGTCACCAGGGAGAGAGGATAGTTGTTGAGATGGATGTCAACACCGGTCGATTCAGTGGACCGTATGCCACGAAGTTGAGCAGTTATCTGGGGGTTGTGGTACGGTCGAAGGTGTCCATCATTATCCCCGACTGGGATTGTGTCAAGGAGGTGGTGAAGAACCAGCTATGGAGTGATGTTCTGGTAACTTAGATATTATTTAAGTTTTATTTTAGTGTATTATTTCATGTAACTCTTAATAAGGACTCCTTTATGGACTAACTCCTTTCATGTAGGATTCTTTTGACATACCATCTTCTGACATAGCGAGGAGGAAGGTCCTCGGTATCATGGCTGAGCGATGGAGGTCGTTCAAATCCATACTCACCACGAGGTATATTGAACTTTAAATTCTTAATCAACGCTTCACCAAATTGTACCAATCCTTAGTTTTAATGTACCTTTCATTGTAGGTATGTATTCGGGGATGACCAAGGAAAGTTCCCTGGAGAGAAATATCCATTCATCGATCAGGAGACCTGGGATGCTTTTGTTGCATCTAGACATTCTGCCGAGTTTCAGGTACATTGGTTTTTAGATGATTAAATTATGCATAATTTATACGGCTAACTGTGAATTTTTTTTTCTTGTTGTAGGAGACCAGAAAGAAAGCCAAGGAGACTAGGAAGCTAAATGACTGCCCACACACACTGTCACGTGGGGGTTACCGTAGGTTGGAGGAGCGGCTGGCACAGGAGAGGCTGAGTCAGTGTCAGACTGACACTGGTATTGTGGATCCCCCTTCCCCACCTGCACGCCATGACAAATGGAAGCGGGCTAGGATCAAGAAGAGTGGGGAATACACTTCCTCACAGGCTCAGGAGGTTGCCTTACGGATAGTAAGTATTCCCCTTTATATCAGTGTCTGTTTTTCAGTTTACGTGAAGGAAGTGAATACTAACTTGTTTGGTTTCAGGATTCCTTGGTTGAGCAATCAACCCAAGGGTCTTTCGTAGCCCATGGACGGGAGGATATTTTGACTACCGCCATCGGCAGGTCAGAGCACCTAGGAAGCGTGCTATTGGTCGAGGTGTAGGTAAGTGCTAACTAACTCTATGCCTTCATTTTGTTATCTGTTAAACAATTATGGGCTAATCATTCACATTTCACAGGCCTCCGCGCCTATTACGGTGCTCCCGACCCTGCCCCATCCCTTAAGCAAATGGTGGAGCAAAAGGTGGCTGTTGTGAAGGCTGAGTACCAGGAGGAGATATCTAGGCTCCACCAGGAGATGGCCCGATTCAGGGAGGAGATGAAGGCCTCACTCAGCCACCACCAGGAGACTACTGCACCAGCCAGCGACCCACAGGTTAGATTCTTTATTTAATTTCCTCAATTTTATTGTTTGTAATCACTTTATTTCATTGTTGAATAACTTCTGCTTGATGTGTAAATATGTAGGTACGGAAGGTTAGCACTAAGGGGTCGTGCGCTGCGGCTGACCCTGACGATGACGGGGTCGAGCCACCAGACACCCGTCAATGTGACCTGTTCATTGACGGGTCGGAGGAGCCAGTTGCCACTGGTATGGTGTACAACTTAGGCCCTGTGGTTCACCATCAGACATTACCTGATGGTATGTCCAGGGTCTCGGTTGTGCTCGTCCTCGAGGAGGATGCTGCTGTGCCAGTGGCAACTCAGGAGATGAAGACCGTCGGTCAGGCGGTGGGCCACTTTCTGATGTGGCCCAACAGACTTCTGGTGATTGCCCCTGGACAGGTAAAAACCCTAAACACTAACTAGCTTTATTTCCTTGTCAATTATGGTACAAAATGTGATGGTTGTCAATTGTTCAACAGGAACAGACATTGAAGAAGCCAGACCCGGCCAAGGATCCCATCCGGATGCTATGGCGCATCGGGTATGAGCAAGTAGACGACACTGTTCAGGTCCCATGGCAGCCACTAGTGTTTGGCCGTCCCAGTGATTTTCCAGTTTACGTTACAAATTTTGACATTTGTGACATTATTTCGGGGACGTCGATGCTGAACGGCTCCATCTTTCAGATGTGGGAGCTGTAAGTATATCCTTGTTTTATCCAATTTTTTCATTATACAAGTTATTTGTCGCTAACCATGTCTTAACTTGTTTAGGTTTCTGGCAAAACTCTGTGTGGACTTGGGTTTCCAAGGAACTTACGGTTTCTTAGAGCCCTCTCTCATACAGAGGCAAGGAAACACCTCGCAGAACACCCAGACATACATCCAGAATTGGATGTTTGAGTCTGGGAAGCCTATATACATGGGCCCCTATCATAAAGGGTAATATTCTATTCCATAATTATTGTCATGAATTTTTGCATTTTGAAGTCTCACTTATCACTGGTAACTGCAGGGCTCACTGGACGCTTCTGGTGATCTGTCCGAAGGACTATCTTGCTCTGTACTTTGATAGTTTGCATCGGACAGCTCCACAAGACCTGAAAGATATAGTAGACCGGTAAGTTCATCCCTAAAAAATAACCATAAATTCGATTACATCATTTTTAGAACTATACAATTCTAACTTATCTTGTGTTTTGTTTGACGTAGGGCGGTGGTTGGATACAATCTACTGATTGGAAACAAGCCCAAAGGAAAAACAGTTGTATGGGTGTACCCAAAAGTAAGTCAATCGTATTCATTCAAATCTTCAGTACATATTTTTTAAGTTGCGAATTCACTTATTATATACTATATGTCCATTGTAGTCTTACAGGCAGAAGGGTACCTACGAGTGTGGCTATTTCGTCATGCACACTATGCTGACCATTGTCCAACATCATTTAGTAGATGGATGGACAGAGGTAAGTCTCATCATTTGGACTACTTTTCTACCAATTTCATCAATTTCATGTAATAAATAAAGCTTTTGTTCTAATTGTTTTGTGCATTGTTTGCAGTACTTTAATGACCGGTCATTTTTCCCAAAGGAACTTGTAGATGATGTTAGAAGGCAATGGGCCTCACACTTCATTGAAGTTAGGCAAAGCTAGATATAGGATCTTTATTCTTTTATATATGTATCTAGTAGGATTTAGGGTTTACTTTTCTTAGATTACATTCAACTTAATTGTATATACTTTCATTTTTTAGGTTGTTATGAATTGATATAGAAAATAAATTGTTATATATATACATACCATTCTTTTGATAGAGTGTTGCTGTGGCATACTATATACTGTACTGGTTGTCTGAATGCAGGGTTGGGAAACGATAAAACAGAATGCATTTTAAAAAAAAACCTCAGTATTTATTCACGGTTATGGCAACAACCGTGAATATAGACTATATTTATCCACGGTTACTACCATAACCGTGGATATAGATATATTTTATCCACGGTTGTCCATCATAACCGTGAATATAAGTATTAAAAGGTTTCAGTTACAAACTACTTATATTCACGATTATGATGGACAACCGTGGATAAAATATATCTATATCCACGGTTGTCCATAATAACCGTGAATATAAGTGGATGTAACTGACACCTTTCAGTTCTTATATTCACGGTTGTGCTCGATAACCGTGAATATAAATAGTAAGTTATATTCACAGTTGTTCTTAACCGTGGTTAGATGTGATTTATTACCACGGTTGTTAACCGTGGTTAAAGACCATCATCAACTACCACGGATGCAACAACCACGGTTCTTTAACCGTGAATAAAGGCCTTTTTTAACCGTGATTATATCCATTTTTTCCACTAGTGCTGAGAGTCAGTGGTGACAATTGATGAATTATTAGTTGTGATGTGTGTGATTAATTATATTTGCCGAGTCAGATTTGCTATGCTTGCCGAGCGAGAATGGCTATATTTGCTGAGTGAGAATTGCTATATTGCTGAGTGAAATTTGCTATATTTGATAAGTGAATTTGTTATATTTACTGAGTGAGAATTACTATATTTGCCGAGTCAGATTTGCTATGCTTGCCAAGTGAGAATTGCTATATTTACCGAGTGAGAATTGCTATATTACTGAGTGAAATTTGCTATATTTGCTGTATAAGTTAATATATTTGCCGAATGTAAATTGATATATTTGATGAGTATGAGTTGATATATTTTTTGAATGTAATTTGATATATTTACTGAGTATGAGTTGATATATTTACCGAGTGTAATTTGATATATTTGCTGAGTATGAGTTAATATATTTGCCGAGTACAATTTGGTATATCTACTGAGTATGAGTTGATATATTTGTCGAGTGCAATTTGATATATTTTCTGACCGAGTTGATATATTTGCCGAGTGCAATTTGATATATTTACTGAGTATGAGTTGATATATTTACCGAGTGCAATTTGGTATATCTGCTGAGTATGAGTTGATATATTTGCCGAGTACAATTTGATATATTTATTGAGTGAGTTGATATATTTGCCAAGTGCAATTTGATATATTTGCTGAGTGTGAGTTGATATATTTGCCGAGTGCAATTTGATATATTTGCTGAGTATGAGTTGATATATTTGCCGAATGCAATTTGATATATTTGCTGAGTGAGTCGATATATGTGCCGAATGTAATTTGTTAAATTTACCGAGTGTGAATAGTTATACTCACCGAGTGTGAGTTAGTTGACGAGTGTGACTTGCAATTTGATGATAAAGTAAACGGATGGAGTTTATATACATGTAAATTGTTAATTTCTGTTCTAGATTAATTATGATACCAAACACTCACCCTTGCTGCGGTTTTCAATTTAGTAACCAGTGACAGGGAAGAGGTCGGAGCCCTGGAGGTGCGCCAAGCGGAGGAGTGATGCCAAGGAACCAAGTGATTTTGAAATAGGTTATGTAATGTGTATAATGAGTTTTCCGAGTATGTGATGTTACAATATGTTGACTGATGTGAACATAAATTCTTGATGCTATGTGATCGGTGTTTATTTTCATGGGCAGGTTATGTGGAAAAGTGTGGGTTATGAATGAATTGTTTGCTGTAGTATAGTCGATTACCGGGCGAATCTTGCCCGAGCGGATTCATTCTTGTCCGAGCGAGTGCCGGTTGATTTGATGTCTGTTTGGTTCCAGTGTGTACCCCTCGTCCCTTTCCGAGTGAAGAACAACCGATAGATCCTCTTCCGAGTGGAAGGTTAGGATGTCTCCAGGTGAGATAGGCCCGAGAGAATTACTTCCGAGTGAAGAAAGAGTAGAATGTTTCTGAGTGAAGATTAGAGTGCTTCCGACTGAAAGTGAAAATGTTTCCGAGTGATTTATGCCAGAGAAAGCCTCTTCCGAGTAAAGTAAGGTTAGGGCATTTTCCGAGTGAGCTATGCCCGAGGGAGAGATGACCGAGTGGATCCTTTTACCGAGTGAAACCCTGACTTGTGAGTTTTCCTGGTAAGTCTGGTTCGCCCAGGTAGCATCCGCTCAAGCGAGTCGGAACTCGCTTAAGCGAGTTCCTCGGATTTCGCCTAAGCGCACCAGGGTCTCGCTCAGGCGAATGACCCCCTGTCTTCTTCTTCCGCTGTTTCTAACTCCACTTTATTAATGGATGTATTTCCGATTGGATATTATTTTGCGTACGCTTTTATTATCTTGAATGTACTTAAGTGAATACTATTTTATATTAAGACCGAGTTGAATCATTTCCGATCGGTTATTATTTTCAGTATGTTTAAGAAAAGTAAATATTATTTTATATTAAGACCTAAATTTTTATTAAATGCGAAAAATCTATTGCAAAAAATGATTAACCGGGTATAAATAAAAGTAAATTGACGTGGGTCGTCACAGAAGAGTTCAGAGGGAAATTGATTAACAAATAATTCTTTGTGAAAATTATTTAACCCAAAACACAAATAAGGAAATGCCACAAACCAAAACACATAACCAATGAGTTTAATAGGTGAGGAAATAGAGAGTGGTACTGATAGGCCCGCAAGTGCACGAGGTATCGCGTAATAAAAAGTTATCGTCCCACAGAGATTGTGCCCAAGTATAAGTTTTCACAGTGGTTCAATTATCTAGAAAATTATGAAATTAGGATTGTAATGTAGAAGATTAAGAAAAGCAAAAGTTAAGAAGAAATGCTATCTGAAAGAACTAAATGAATTCTGAGATTGAAATAGAACAAATGATGGTGAAGCTCTTGGGATTTGGTATATGATTATGCTATGTATTTAATTTTCCTAAGACCTTCCTATTTATTAATTCACGCTCTAAGGTTGGATTTCTGAATTTAATTAAGCCCTCTTCTCAGAGTAACATTAATGTGCCCAAATAATAAAGAACCGCGTTTGATTTATTATGTGAACTTGTTAAGAACGGTGAAATCCTATTAAACCTCGAATTGTCATACCCACTTTCGTGACCTATGATTCTAAGTTCAATTTCATGCGTTCAAACAACTAATTAACTTTTCGATTCTCTTAGAGTTTAATTTCAATTGATCCTATCTCTAGGTATTCAAAAGCATTACGCGTTCATGGAAATTGAATAAAAGCAATGAATTAATAAACAGAAAAATCCAAAAGAGGTTCAATACATAAGCATTGTCACACCCTAATCCCAAGATAACGTTTAGCTACACATGCTCAATTCACTACAGCCCATTGATGGAATCAAATTCAGAAATTACAGAGAAAGAGAAAACCTAAGAAGAAAGCAAAGAACACAAAGCAAAAGCTCTCACTTGTGCTTATGAATCTTTCTGAAATCTACCCAAGGAAGTTCTTCAACGCCTATGGTCTTGATTTCTTCAATAATCCCCAGTGAAAACTCTCTCTTTTTCTCTCCAAAAACGACCCAAAAATGTCTATGTCTTTTGCCTCTCAAAAACTGTCCACTAAAACCCCAGAAACTGTTCCCTAAAATAAGGAAACTGCTGTGCGTGCAAAAACCCACTGGCAGTGGGAAAAACCCACGGCCAGTGGATCGTACTGGAGGTCTAATTTTTACATTTTTAAACATTCAAATAGAGGAACCCACGGCCAATGGGAAAAACCCACGGCCAGTGGGTTTTTCTGGACCCCAAGATATACATTTTCTCTACATGGCAGCAAGATCCACTGGCAGTGGGAAAAACCCACGGCCAGTGGGTTTCTTTGGACCCCAATTTGTGCAAGTTCTTGTCATAGGGCAGCAGGATCCACTGGCAGTGGGAAAAAAAACCACTGCCAGTGGGTTTCTCTGGACTTCACTTTGCTACTTTTTCATAGCTTGAAACCCTTCCATTTATCCAATGCTTTCTCGAATGCTTCGCGTTTGGAATGTATGTACCTGTAAACAAGCTATTCCTGCAGAAACTTGAAACACCCGAGTAACAAATGCGGAATGAAAGAAAAAATACTTGGAATTAGGGACAAGATAACACAAATGACCTAGAAAAACTAAATAAAAAGCCACTAAAATCATGCAAACAGAACACCTATCAAAACACCCCAAACTAGAATATTGCTTGTCCCCAAGCAATCATCATTGCCACAAATATGATCAATAGAGATTTATGAATTCAGAATATCTTGAGGAACCCAATTGGAAAAATTATCAACATATGATTGCAAGATTATCACAAGAGTAAACCACACAATTATTCATGCCATGTTCACAAAACTAGGCTATAGACACACATCCTTTCATTTCTCTCTAAGTATTTTAAGCTTGTGTATGATTATCACTCAAATCATAGCATTTTAAGACACTACCATAGGCTTGGCAAACGACCTTACTCTCCACAGTTATTTAGAAAACAAGTTATAGTCAAAAGGTCTTTCATTTGGTTGTAATGGGGCCATGGGTTCGGGGAATGGATATCAAGGAAAAAGGAGATTCAAAGGGCTATCACTCAATGGAACACCGAGAATAGTTAACTTTTGAAAGGTAGACCAGAAACTTTTTTTTAAAAAAAAAAATCTCAAAGGAGTCCTTGTTATTTTCTATTTTAAACTTGACTCCTTTCTTACTTTGCTTTTCATCCTTTTCTTTGTTTTTCCAATAATTTTTCTTTAGTTGGAAACACAGATTCATCTTGTTTATTTTTGTTTCCTAACTAAAACCCAGTTGTTTTCTCTTAGTGATGTAGGCTCTTCATGCACTTTCTTGAAGAGGGATGGATCTAGGGCTCTTTCTCCTATCTTCCTTCAAGGTAAGCTTGATGACTTCTTCTTCAAGGCAATGAAACCGAAACTCTAAGCCTAAAGCTATAGGAGTGTGACGCAAAAATAAAGGAAAAGAGAGTGGAAATGGAAGGAGAGAAGGTGGACAATGGAGGAAGGCTTGGAAAAGAGGAGAGGGAAAGGTTGGAGGCCACTTCCTAAGGTGGAGGAAGATAACTCCACTCACCACCAAGGGAGGGAGAAACCCCTTGGATAAGAGCTTGAGAGAGCTCTCAAATTCTAGAGAGAAGGAGGAGAATCTTTCACTAAGAAACACTTAAGTGCTCTCAAATTTTGCAAATGAATTAATGGTGCTTGATTACAAAAGGAGAAGCCCTTATATAGGCCATGGGAATTTCGTCCAAGGACTAGCTAGATGGGCTTGGTCATGGATCCAAGGCCCATTAAGAGAAAAGATGGCCTATACATGGCCCAAAAGGGAAAGTACAAGGCCCAAAAGTGGCCCATTTGACCTTGTAAGGCCCAAAGCTATCCTATAAACCTAGAGAAACTATTTAGAAAGTATATTACAAGTAAAGTACATATAGATCCTCATAGGTTCCTTATTGGGCTTAAGCCCACTAGAAGAGAGAAAAGAGAAAAGGGCTTTATGGATGCTCTCTTTGGCCCGTTTGGTCTTTGCCCTTGTGAGGGGACCTCTATATGCTTCAAGTCCTTTCTCCAATGTAGTGTGAGGGTCTTCCTTGGGTATGTCCACATTATGCTCCCCCTCTTCAAAAGGATTTGTCCTCAAATCAAAGGCATCATCCTCATCATCTATATCAAAGGGAGACAAATCAGTTATATTAAAAGAAGCACTCACACCATAATCTCCTGGTAGATCTAGGACATAAGCATTATTATTAATTTTCTTGAGAATTTGGAAAGGCCCATCACCTCTAGGGTTGAGTTTGGATTTTCTAAAGTTAGGAAAGCGTTCCTTTCGAAGGTGTAACCAAACCCAATCGCCAACCTCAAAGGTGATCTCCTTTCTTTGCTTATTTACACAACGAGCATA
The DNA here is from genome assembly GCA_037962975.1 of Clitoria ternatea. Classification (NCBI taxonomy): domain Eukaryota; kingdom Viridiplantae; phylum Streptophyta; class Magnoliopsida; order Fabales; family Fabaceae; genus Clitoria; species Clitoria ternatea. The sequence goes on from CM075670.1 coordinate 161,283,055, forward strand.
ATGTTCATTTTTAGTTTGTATTTGGTGTCTAACCTTCTCATGAAAATCTTTGATGAATTGGGCCTTTGCCTCTCCATCCATATGAAGGACAGAATCAGAAACCTCAATGGGCAAAAGGTCCAAGGGTGTGAGAGGGTTAAAACCATATACAACCTCAAATAGACTATGCTTAGTTGTGGAGTGTTGTACCCTATTATATGCAAACTCAATGTGGGGTAAACACCCATCCCAAGATTTCACATTTTTGTGTACTAAGACCCTAAGAAGTTGTGAGAGGGTCCTGTTTACTACCTCTGTTTGGCCATCCGTTTGAGGATGACAAGTTATGGAAAAAAGGAGTTGTGTTCCTAGCCTTGACCAAAGAGTTTTCCAAAAATGGCTTAGGAATTTGGTGTCCCTATCAGAAACAATGGTTTTGGGCACACCATGTAATCGGACAACCTCTTTAAAGAAGATCTTAGCAATATGACTAGCATCATCAACCTTATGGCAAGGGATGAAGTGAGCCATCTTGCTAAACCTATCCACAACCACAAAGATAGAATCCATTCCCCTTTGGGTCTTAGGCAGGCCTAACACAAAGTCCATTGATATATCAATCCAAGGTGCACTAGGTATTGGCAAGGGAGTATATAAACCACTGGGTGATAGTTTTGATTTAGCCTTTCTACAAACAATACACCTAGAGCAATGTTTTTGAACATCCTTTTTCATTTTGGGCCAATAAAAGTGTTCATGTAAGATAGACAAAGTTTTATCTCTTCCAAAATGACCCATGAGTCCTCCCTCATGACTCTCCCTAAGTATTAGATCTCTTAAAGAGCTTCATGGAATACAAAGTCTATTGGCTTTAAAAAGATAGCCATCTAAAATGTAGAAGCCCTTATGAGATGTAGAAGTGGAAGATGAGTTAAAGATGTTTGAAAAATCAAGATCATTTGGGTACAAAGACCTAATTTCATCAAGCCCAATAACTTTGGCTCCTAGAGAGGTAAGTAAAGAATGCCTCCTAGATAAAGCATCAGCCACAGTATTGGTTTTGCCATTCTTATACTTGATGACATAAGGAAATTGTTCCAAATACTCAACCCACTTTGCATGCCTTTTGTTTAACTTATGTTGCCCTTTGATGAATTTCAAAGATTGGTGATCACTATGTATCACAAACTCTTTTGGGATTAAGTAGTGCTCCCAAGTTTGTAGGGCTCTAATTAAGGCATAAAATTCCTTATCGTATGTGGGATAGTTAATAGTGGCCCCATTAAGTTTTTCACTAAAGTAAGCAATGGGGTGACCTTCTTGTAAAAGCACAGCTCCTATGCCCACATTTGATGCATCACACTCAAGCTCAAAGGTTTTAGAAAAATTTGGAAGTTTTAAAATTGGAGCATGAGTGAGCCTATCTTTGAGATCTTGAAAGGCTTTTTCTTGCCTAGGCCCCCACACAAAAGAAACATTCTTTTTAACCAACTCATTTAAAGGGGAGGCTAGGGTTGAAAAATCTTTCACAAATCTCCTATAGAAACTTGTGAGACCATGGAAACTTCTTACTTCACTCACATTTTTAGGTGTAGGCCAATCTTGGATTGCCTTAACCTTAGAGTGATCTACCTCAACACCTCTAGAACTAACTACAAAACCAAGAAAGACAATGGTATCCATGCCAAAAGAACATTTTTCAAAGTTAACATAAAGATTGTTTGTTCTCAAGGCAAGCATAACTTGTCTTAGGTGGATTAGATGAGAGGTCATGGACTTTGAGTACACAAGAATGTCATCAAAGTATACCACAACAAAATGCCCTATGAAATCCCTTAAAACATGGTTCATAAGTCTCATGAAGGTACTTGGTGCATTAGTTAGGCCGAAAGGCATCACTAACCACTCATAAAGGCCAAGCTTGGTTTTAAAAGCGGCTTTCCATTCATCTCCTTCTTTTATTCTAATTTGGTGATAGCCACTTTTAAGATCAATCTTGGAGAAGATTGTAGATCCACTAAGCTCATCTAACATGTCATCAAGTCTAGGTATGGGATGCCTATACTTGATGGTGATGTTATTAATGGCTCTACAATCCGTACACATTCTCCATGAACCATCTTTCTTGGGTATAAGTAAAACCGGTAATGCGCAAGGGCTTAAACTTTCTCTAATCCAACCTTTGGAAAGTAGTTCATTCACTTGTTTTTCTATTTCTAAACTTTCCTTAGGGTTGCATCTATAGGCCGGTCTATTTGGCAAACTAGCCCCAGGTATAAGGTCTATTTGATGCTCAATGCCCCTAATAGGAGGTAACCCCTTTGGAATGTCTTTTAGGAAGAGGTCTTTAAATTCTTGTAAGATATTTTGGATCCATTTGGGCAAGGGGGGAGGAGAGGTGCCCATTGAACACAAGGAAGTGTTAGGGATATCTTTTGGATATATGATCAAGCAATGTTTTTGTGAAAACATGGCATGTTTCACATCATATTTAGTTGCAAAGAGATTAGGTTGGGAGTCATTATAGACAATAACTCCTTTCCCTTTATTGTCTTTTTTGTTTTTCTTTGGTTTTTCTAAACTCACATGGGAAGAAGATCCTAACTCTTTTTCTCTCTTAGCTTTCATTTGGATTTGGTCTTTGGCTACTTGTTGTGGAGTTAGAGGATGTAATACTATCTTCTTACCATCTAGTTTAAATGTGAGGGTGTTAGTGAACCCCTCATGAAGGACCTTCCTATCAAATTGCCAAGGCCTTCCTAATAGTATATGAGTCGCTTCCATAGGTACTACATCACATTTGACTTCATCTCTATATGTGCCTATGGTGAAATTGATTAGGACTTGCTTATTGACTACCATTTCCCCTTTTTCATTTAACCATTGTAATTTATAGGGACTTGGGTGATCTATAAGCTCTAATCCCATCTTTTTGACTAGTCTTTGGCTTGCAACATTTGCACAACTCCCACTATCCACAATGAGAGAACATAATTTGTCATTAATGTAACATCTTGTATAAAAGATGTTATCTCTTTGTGTTATGTCATCGAGTTTTACATGACTACCAAGCAACCTTCTAATCATGTACAACTCACCATCATCCCCTAAAATATGCTCACTGACACTGGAATCACTACTAGAGTCATCACTTGAATAGTGAGAATCAGAATTAGACTCTGATTGACTTGAGTAGGTTCCATTGGTTTTTAAAATCATTGTTCTTTTTGTTGGACAGTCCGAAGCAATATGTCCTCTTCCAAGGCACTTAGAACATTTGATGGAAGAAGATCTAGAGGATTGTGGTTTTGATGATGGATCATGCTTATCATGTTGATTGCGAAAGACTTTTCCATTTTTGTGTAACTCACTTTGGGGTTTAGAGGAGGAAGCGCCCACTTCTCTCTCTCTAGGGTTTCTCTCAAACTTACCCTTATTTTCTACCCATTTTGACTTAAAGGCTCTATTGTTATCCCCACTATAGGATTCTTTTTCCTTAAATTGGTTTTCTACTTTGGTGCATTGGTGGAGTAACTCTTCTATATCCACATGTGGAAGGAGTTCCACCCTATTTTTGATGTTCCTATTAAGCCCATGTAAGAACCTATGCATTAGGGTTTCCTCATCCTCTTCTAGATTGGCTCTAATCATGGCTATCTCTAAGGCTTTATAGTAATCTTCTACACATTTGGAGCCTTGGGTGAGCCTATTTAGCTTTGCTAATAGTTCACCCCTATAATAGTTAGGAACATATCTTTTTCTAAGGAGAGCTTTTAAGTCTACCCAATCATCTATGGGAGGGAAGTTGTCTCTTTTTCTCTCCTTACAAATTTGGGTCCACCAAACTAGGGCATAATTTTGGAAAGAAAGAGTTGCAATCCTAACTTTTTTATCATCTTTTATTTGATGAGAGTTGAATATTTGTTCTACCCTCATCTCCCACTCTAAGTAAGCTTCAATGTCACTTTTTCCATTGAATGGGGGAATTTCTAATTTTACCTCTCTTAAGCCTATGTCATCCTTTCTATGTTCATGGTGCCTTCTTTGTCTTGTTTCTTCCTCATTATCACTAGTGTTATGTCTTTGATTTCTTTGTCTATGCCTAGTTCTAGGGGGTTCATTATGCTCAAGATTGTTTAGCCTAGCATTAATGGTGTTTAAGCTATCCATTATGTTATGAAGCATGCTTTTGTTCTCCCTATCACTAGATGACATCTTTTAATGTTGTCAAAGAAATTCAAGACAAAAACAAAGTATGTATAGACAAGCTAGTCGAGGAAGATGAATGCAATACAAGTGAAAAAAACACTTCAACAAACCTAAAATATCAATACTAGGTTTCTATCCTATAGGGAAACAAAGTCCTAGGTTGTCTTTAACTAGGTTAGTCCTATGTTGCTTATGTAAATCCTAAGTTGTCCTTAACCTAAGTTGATTATGGTTGTCCTAGGATATTGCTAGTGATTAACTAACCCTAGACAAGCCTAACCAAATTCGGTTTTAAGAAGTAGTTAACCTATCAAAAATTATTTCAACTAACTAACCAAGTCTTAACAACCCTAACCAAAAGTAGTTAATTAGTTATGGAAGTTGTAACAAAGTCTAACCACTATAACTACCTAACTAATTCGGTTATGTATTAGTTAACCCAACTAACAATTAGTTATGACAACTAGAATTAGTTCCAACCACTAACTAATTAGTTAAGACACTCAACTAACTACCAACTAACTAACTAATTATAGTTGTAACTTCTAACTAACTCTAACCAATTAACTAAAAGTAGTTAACAAACAAATGCACATGCACTATCCTAATTCGAAATTTACCAAGCAAAAGGGAAAATTATAATGTCCAAAAAGTCCAATGTCCTTGTTGTGTCCAAAATACAAGACAAAATCCTACTACACAAAGCCTAAGAATTGAAAAACTTTGCCTAAGTTCTACTAGTTACAAAGCTTTTGCCTCCTTTACAAGTGTCTTCACAAGTCCTTCTTGATGTATAAGCTCCACTTTACCTAGCAAGAGAACACAAGGCAACAACTCCAAACAAGATTTGGTTAATAGAAATCACAAAGAAACTTTAAACCTCACAAAAGTGTATCTCTCAAGTGTGTGCCTTCTCTTAGAGATTTTCAAGCTCAATCAATTTCCACACCAATCTCAAGTGTTTCAATATGCTACCCTCACTTAATGGTGAAATGGAGTGATCTTAGAAGTCCAAAAGGATACAAACTCAAGACAAAACTGTAAGAAGCAAAAAATGACAAACTAAAAAGGCTTAAGAAATAATGGCTACTCAAATGGAATAGAATGAAGGATCAACAATTAACTTGGAATGACAAGACTCTAAAAGCAAATAAAAGTTCAAAAGAATGAAAGCTAACTTGGAATAGAATTGAAATTGACAAAACAAGACAAACAAGAAAACAGATGCAAGAAACAAAGTTTAAGGTATAACCTAGCCTAGAAACTCTAGAGTTGCAAGAATAAGCAAGGAAGTCTTAATGAACAAGTCTTAGAAATGGTCAAGTAATGAAAACAATTCTCATTTGGTATTAGTAATTTCAAAATTTTGGTGATGATGTTTGGTGTCTCAAATTCAACTTTGTAATGAGGCTTTCTTTTTAACACACTTTTTTTTTCTTCTTTGGTACTTTTCTTTTCTTGTGATTCTTTTCTTTTCTTTTGATACTTTTCTTTCTTTTCTTTTTGCCTCTCAAGATTTCAAGATAACAACACTAATTTTTATAATACCAAAACCGAATTGCACAAATGGTTCAACTAGTTCAATTAATGCTTCTTGCTTAAGGTAAACTATGCAACCTTCTCCTAAATTGAAAAAAAAAAATTTTTTGACAAGTTTTGTTTTTGATGCAAGCAAGATGACAATAGGAATGTAAAAGAGATATCCTAATAGTGCAACAAAATTAAACCTAGAATCAAACTAAGAATAGAAACTAACAATCCTAAAAAATTGAGTTGACTTTGGAGTGTCTTTAATGTGAGACCTCCTAACAAGAATGGAACCTTTGTAGGAGCTAATCAAGATGCTTGAATTGCCCCTAATCCACACGGTTTGCACACTAAAAAGGAGAAACAATTAACTTCCTAGAACTCTAGAAAAGGTTCCACATGGCACTTAACTAACTTCCTAAATTGGCTCTAACTAACAACTAACAATTAACTAACATGTAACAACAACCTAACCACCTAATAACCGAATTTAACATGTGCCAAATCTGAAATTTTAGAAACTAAAACAGAATGGAAACAATAACCAACCGAAAATGACCCTCCAATATGCAAAAAATTAAAACCACAAAGAAACTAGCACAAAAACTCAAAAGAACCAAGACTTTTTATGATTTTTCTATGCTAACATGGCATGAATAAGGCATATGAATGACTAAGAAACAGAATTCCAGCCAGCAAAAGAAATGAAAACCGAAATTTAAAATGGAAGAGAAGAAGAAAAGAACCTCCCAAGGCTCAATGATACCACATGATGTAGGCTCTTCATGCACTTTCTTGAAGAGGGATGGATCTAGGGCTCTTTCTCCTATCTTCCTTCAAGGTAAGCTTGATGACTTCTTCTTCAAGGCAATGAAACCGAAACTCTAAGCCTAAAGCTATAGGAGTGTGACGCAAAAATAAAGGAAAAGAGAGTGGAAATGGAAGGAGAGAAGGTGGACAATGGAGGAAGGCTTGGAAAAGAGGAGAGGGAAAGGTTGGAGGCCACTTCCTAAGGTGGAGGAAGATAACTCCACTCACCACCAAGGGAGGGAGAAACCCCTTGGATAAGAGCTTGAGAGAGCTCTCAAATTCTAGAGAGAAGGAGGAGAATCTCTCACTAGGAAACACTTAAGTGCTCTCAAATTTTGCAAATTAATTAATGGTGCTTGATTACAAAAGGAGAAACCCTTATATAGGCCATGGGAATTTTGGACAAGGACTAGCTAGATGGGCTTGGTCATGGATCCAAGGCCCATTAAGAGAAAAGATGAACAAATGGCCTATACATGGCCCAAAAGGGAAAGTACAAGGCCCAAAAGTGGCCCATTTGACCTTGTAAGGCCCAAAGCTATCCTATAAACCTAGAGAAACTATTTAGAAAGTATATTACAAGTAAAGTACATATAGATCCTCATAGGTTCCTTATTGGGCTTAAGCCCACTAGAAGAGAGAAAAGAGAAAAGGGCTTTATGGATGCTCTCTTTGGCCCGTTTGGTCTTTGCCCTTGTAAGGGGACCTCTATATGCTTCAAGTCCTTTCTCCAATGTAGTGTGAGGGTCTTCCTTGGGTATGTCCACATTACTTAGCCATTTTCATTCTAGCTGCCATCCTTGAATTTATGTCATTGTCTCAGTATTTTATCAACCTAATACCAAAGGATTTCAACAATAAACAAACAGTCTAAGCTCAATAAGGGGCAACTAATTGTATGTTATAACTTTCAAAATTCAGAGGCTAGAGAACAAAACCTTCTGCCTTTTTCATTCCATAACAAGTAATCATCAACTATTTTGAGTCGGTCGCAAGCCAAGTTCTAGAGCGCTTTAAATGTATGACACACTCAAATAGAAGAAAACAGGGGTTTTCTAAATATTTATGTTTAAAAACTACCCCATTTTGGCTCAAAAACTCTCATAATACATGGCAGGTAAAATAGACCCAGTCAGAGAAAACACAACATCATAAAGCATAGTACCCCCAGACAATCAGTGTCATCATCAACATCAATCAAAAGTTTTTAATTTTCATTTTTTTTATTTATATTTTTTTATTTGGATTCCTCAACAATCAATTTCCTCAATCAAAACTGATACAATTAATGGCAACAATAATCACAAGTAAACAAACATTCCTAGATGGGGGTACAGACAGGCACAGTCATGCAAAGCAAATGAAAAACAAACTACAACCTAGCATGTTCAAATGAAACCAAAAGAAAAATGCAAAGAAATGCCAAGGTGATCAAATAAAACCAAAAGAAAAAAAATGCAAAGAAATGTCAAGGTGCAAAGGCTCGGAATAAGTTTCCTTGTACCTACTACCCCAAACTTAAAGTGAGCAGTGTCCTCACTGGTCAGTAGAGAGGATACCAAGTACAATGAAACTTATTTTTAGGAACAAACCCATCATGGGGAGGGAGGAGGAAAATGGCCTTCCTGGAGGTGCCAGGAGTACATGGCATCCACGCGCTGGGCTATGTTATCGACCCTGCTTCCTTGCCGGAGTTGCTCAATAGATAAAGACTCTAAACGGGTGTTCATTCCTTGTATCAAGGAATACATCCGTTCCATAGAAAATCCGGAATCGGGAGAGGATCTAGACGGGCCAGCTGAGTGGTCATGAGGAAGAGGCATCTCCGTGTCCAAGGGGGTATCTTCTTCTGTACCTGAAAACAAAAAAGAAGTTTTTCCCTCCAGGCTAGTGAAACTAGGGTCAGGCAAGGGGTGAGGCACAGAAAATCCAGGAATAACTAAACAGTAAATTCCACGTTCCAATACAAGCATACCCATGTGAACCATCTCCTCAATATCAACCCGCTTGGGTTGGCAAAGTAAATTATCCTCCTGTAAATCTACCCCAACATACCTAGCAAGAGGATTAATATAACCAGCAATAACAATCTTTCTAGTAGTGGCTCTGCCTACCCTGGCGAATTGGCTAAAAAGCCATTTTGTAGAGTAGACCGGGATGTTATTGATCATGGCATACAGAAAATAAAGTTCAGCGGCCCTAATAGTTCCGGGACTATCATATCGACCAAAAATAGACCGGGCCATGAATCTCTGTAGGTATCTAAAAACAGGGTGATGGATGAGTGAGGCTTTAGTAAAAGATGGGTCATAATTATCCCTAGATTTAGAGAGGGTAGACCAGAAATATTTTGCCTTAAAATCCCTAGGGATACGTGTAGCTTGTATTTTATCAAGACCATCTCCAAGGACAGAAGGAAAACCATAAATGGTATCTATCTCAGCTAAATCCATCCTATAGTTAGTGTTATTAAGCCTAAAGGTAATTTCCCAATTCGACTCATTATCACAAGGCTTAATATCAATGGAACTCAGAAACTCTAATGTGGTGCGTTCATAACAGGGCTCATATAATTCAATAAAATCTTCCCACCCCATATTCTTGCACAATTTAAAGGTGTCATCATATAACCCAAGCTTCAATAAAGATTCCTTGCAAAAGAACCTAGAGGGGATAATTTCCCTAGAGGTCAAAGAAGATAAGCGCATCTTTTATTCATCAGAGGTACATTCAATACCATCTATACTAGAATAGTTAGATGACGTACCTTTGTTTTTCCTCTTTTTGCAAACATTCTTGGTTCGTCCCGAAGACAAGGTTTTGGGCACCTAAAATTCCAATTCAAATGTCTGCACAATAGATATCAATATAATCAACAACATGATATTGGCAGGATGGGTAAGCATAGGGAAAACCCAAAAGGATCAAAATGTATATAAGGAAGAACAAAAGATTGGTTTGGGCAATTTGTCAAACACTTGGTAGGCATAAAACATGAACTAAGTAATCCAAGAACTATGCATCACAAGTCTCCCAATTTCATCTTTCACACCTTTCTCATAAATTGTAATGCCATAAATGTTCAATATGCATCATGGATTCTCAAACAAGAGGCAAATTCACAAGTTGGGTTTCTATAAATAAAGATGAATCATGATGAACGCAAGAAACCCAATCAAAAGTTTAATAGACAACCACATGAGAATTGCTATCAAATAATAACATAGAACACATATAAAACTCTTTCTTAATCAAGTACACCAAAAACCAACCAAGAAAGCAAAGGGAAAAGAAACCCCAAACTAGCACGAAGGAACCCCAAAATGATGAATGAAGGAAGAACTTACGTTGATGAAGAGTGGGTGAACGAGGGCTGTAGTAGAAAGCAAGTACCTTCTTGAAGAATTTGAGTTTGAGGTGTGAAGAGAATGCAAAACAATGAGAGGGATGTAATGCCTATGGGCTGTGCGTGAAACAATATATAAGAGCAAGGAAGTGGGGGCAAATCCACGGCCAGTGGGAAATATACACGGCCCGTGGATGTTGTTGCCCAGGGGATTTAAATTCACACTTTTGGGCCTGGGAAAACCCACGGCCAGTGGGAAAAACCCACGGCCCGTGGAGTTTTCTGCCAGGCCCCCCTAAAATTGCACGCATAGCTCATGGATACAAGCAAAAGAACCCACAGCCAGTGGGAAAAACCCACGGCCAGTGGAGTTCTCTGTTTTGGCACTTCAGAAAAAATTAATTACTCTCCTTTTTAATGTCAGAATAGTCCACTGGCTGTGGGAAAAACCTACTGCCAGTGGGTTTCTCTGTTTTTTTTTTTGAAATAAAACCACCTTGAATATGCACAATGATTCTCCTTTATTTGATTCATCTTACTCATGGAAACACATGTATGCATTCAATCATAATAAATATGTACAAAACAAAACAAAACAATCATGCAATGCAAAATTTACAAACTAGAAAATAAACATGCAACTATTTACATCGGACCCCTTTTTTTTATATATATATGTCAAGAAAAGTGCTTAAAGAATGAGAAATGGGGTTACCTCCCCACAAGTGCTAAGTTTAACGTCTTCAGCCGGACGCTTGGCATTCTTTGGAATCAAGAATCCAATCCATCAAGCAAGTCCAAAGCACTTGCTTGTTGGATTGGTTCTCCTGTCAAGTAGTGCTTAAGCCTTTGTCCATTCACTTTAAATGAACCAAACTTATCGCTCCATAACTCAACAGCTCCAAAAGGATATACCTTGGTTACCTGAAATGGTCCCGACCACCGGGACCTCAATTTGCCAGGGAATAGCTTCAATCGAGAGTTGAAAAGTAACACCATATCACCAGGGTTGAAGGATCTCCTGAGGATGTGACGATCATGCCATTTTTTAGTTTTTTCCTTGTAGATCTTGGCATTTTCATAAGCATCCAACCGGAGTTCCTCAAGCTCGTTCAACTCCAGCAACCTGTGTTCACCTGCAAGCTTCATATCAAAGTTAAGCATTTTTATAGCCCAAAAGGACTTATATTCCAATTCAACAGGTAAATGACACGGTTTCCCATAGACTAGTTTAAAAGGTGTGGTTCCAATGGGAGTTTTGTAAGCGGTTCGATACGCCCATAAGGAATCGTCTAATTTAATAGACCAATCCTTACGGGAAGTATTAACCACCTTCTGAAGAATGTTTTTAATCTCCCTATTAGAAACCTCAACTTGGCCACTAGTTTGAGGGTGATAAGGTGTAGCAACCTTATGCCTCACTCCATATTTTTTCAAGAGGGTCTGAAAAGTTTTTTCAATAAAGTGAGGCCCTCCGTCACTAATTATACATTTAGGGACCCCAAACCTTGGAAAAATTGTCTTTCTAAAAAGTTTAATTACAGTCTTAGCATCCGAATGAGGCGAAGCAATGGCTTCTACCCATTTGGATACATAGTCAACTGCAACCAGAATAAATTGATTTCCAAACGACGGGGGAAAGGGTCCCATGAAATCAACACCCCATACATCAAATAATTCAACCTCAAGAATGCTATTAAGTGGCATTTCATGCCTCTTACTAATATTACCGGCCCTTTGGCATGCATCACAAGTGAGGACATACTTACGCACATCCTTGAAAATATGTGGCCAATAAAAGCCCGCTTGCAACACCTTTGAGGTTGTCTTAGAAGTACTCATATGGCCTCCACAGGAAAGGGAATGGCAGTGATCCAGGATGGCTCGAACTTCAGGCTCGGGAACACATCTCCTAATCAGACCATCTGCACACTGCTTGAATAAAAGGGGCTCATCCCAATAATAGTGCCTAACATCTACAAAAAACTTCTTTTTCTGCTGAAAACCAAGGTCAGGGGGTACAATGCCACATGCGAGAAAATTGACAAAATCAGCATACCAATGCACTTGTTGGACACTTAAGCTAAGTAATTGTTCATCCGGAAAGGACTCATTGATGGGAACAACATCACCCATCTCATCTTTTTCAGATGACAACCTAGATAAGTGGTCTGCAACAAGGTTCTCAGTACCTTTTTTATCTTTGATTTCTAAGTCAAATTCTTGTAAAATCAAAATCCACCTAATGAGCCTAGGTTTTGCTTCTTTCTTATTTAAAAGGTACTTGATGGCAGAATGGTCAGTATATACAGTAACATGTGAGCCTACCAAGTACGATCTAAATTTATCAAAAGCAAAAACTATAGCTAACAATTCCTTTTCGCTGGTAGCATAGTTTACCTGCGCGTCATCAAGTGTACGGCTAGCATAGTGGATCACATGCAGCTTCTTGTCCTTTTGCTGCCCAAGTACAGCCCCCACTGCATGATCACTAGCATCACACATAAGTTCGAATTGGAGTTCCCTATCGGGGGGTTGCACTATGGGTGCGGAAATTAACTCCTGCTTTATCCTGTAAAAAGCCTCAAGACATGAAGAATCAAAAATAAATGGTACATCCTTACCCAAAAGGTTAGTCAGAGGCTTTGTGATCTTGCTGAAGTCTTTAATGAACCTCCGGTAAAACCCGGCATGTCCAAGAAAGCTTCGAATACCTTTCACAATAGTTGGTGGAGGCAATTTCTCAATCACCTCCACCTTGGCTTTATCGACTTCAATTCCTCTCTTAGACACCAGGTGCCCAAGGACTATGCCCTCCCTTACCATGAAGTGGCATTTTTCCTAATTTAAGACCAAGTTGGTCTCTTCACAGCGCTACAAAACTTGGCACAAATTGGTCAAACAATTATCAAAGTTCAAGCCATGCACAGAAAAGTCATCCATGAAAACTTCCATCACATTTTCAATTAAATCAGAGAATATGGCCTGCATACACCTTTGAAAAGTCGCGGGTGCATTACACAGGCCAAATGGCATACGCCTATAAGCATAAGTCCCATACGGGCAAGTGAAGGTTGTTTTCTCTTGATCAGATGGGTGGATGGGGATTTGATGAAAACCAGAATACCCATCCAGATAACAAAAATAGGAGTGCTTAGCAAGCCTCTCAAGCATCTGATCAATGAAAGGGAGAGGGAAATGATATTTCTTAGTAGCGCTATTTAGTTTTATGTAATCTATACACATGCGCCACCCAGAAACTACCCTAGTAGAAATCAATTCCTGTTTATCATTTTGCACAACAGTCATCCCTCCCTTTTTTGGAACCACATGAACTGGACTAACCCACTTGCTACTAGCAATGGGATAAATGACGCCCGTATCCAACAACTTCAAAATCTCTTTTTTAACCACTTCTTGCATTTTAGGATTTAGTCTCCTAAGTGGTTCTACTGTTGGCCTACTCTCATCCTCTACAGTGATCCTATGCATGCAAAATGAAGGGCTAATCCCCTTAATGTCATCCATGGTATAACCAATAACTTTCCTATACAACCTAAGATGTTTCAGGAGTTTTTCGGTTTCCACAGCAGTCAGTTCAGCATTTACAATCACAGGATAGGTAGAGTTTGGGCCAAGGAATTCATACCTCAATGAAGCCGGTAAAGGCTTCAATTCTAATTTGTTACCCACCTCTTCATCTTGCATGACCTCAGTATCATGCTTTGGTTGGGCTTCTCCTTCAGAGCTACTTGATGTACCTGCAGGCTCAATCAAAAATACAGATTCAAGTGGTTCATCAGGAAGGGTTTCTTCCTTCACCACTTGGTCAATACAATCCATAACACAGCATACATCATCATTAAAAGGTTTTTTTAAAACATTCTGCAAGTTAAAATCAACCTTTTGGTCTCCCACAGTCAGAGACAACCTCCCATTCTTGACATCTATAACCGCGCCCGCGGTTGCCAAAAATGGCCTGCCTAAGATAATGGGGATCATCGAATCCTCATCCATTTCAAGAACCACAAAATCGGCAGGTATAAAAAATTTTCCTACTTTGATTGGAACATCTTCTAAAATGCCAACAGGGTACTTAACAGACCTATCAGCAAGTTGCAAAGACATCCTAGTAGGTTTTAGCTCTCCTAGTCCCAATTTCTCAGAAATAGATAATGGCATAAGACTAACACTAGCCCCTAGGTCACATAGTGCTCTATCAATAGCCACATTACCAATCACACAAGGAATACAAAAACTACCTGGATCCTGAAGCTTGGGTGGTAGCTTCTTCTGGATCAGTGCACTGCACTCTTCAGTAAGTGCAATGGTACCATCGTCCTCCAGTTTCCACTTATTTGACAAAATGTCCTTCAAGAACTTCGCATAGGTCGGCATTTGCTGCAAAGCATCTGTGAAGGGGACATTTATATACAGTTTTTTAAGGACCTCAAGGAACTTACCAAATTGTCTATCTAACTTGGCCTTGGCCAAGCGTTGAGGAAACGACACTGGAGGTTGGTAAGGCTTCACCTCCTCCTTCTTTTCAGTTTATTTCTCTTCCTCCACCATAGGATGAGAGTGAGGTTCATCCGCTTTCTTTTCTTGGTTAGCCTCCTCCTCTTCCTTGTTTACCGGACCTTCATATTTTGTACCACTCCTAAAAGTGATAGCCATTGTGTGGTTCGATGGTCCTGCTTCGGGCTTTCCAGGAAATGTTCCTGGCGCTCTTTGAGAGGATGATGCCTGTTGAGCAATCTGGGTCTCCAGCATCTTGTTGTGGGTGGCCATGTTGTCCATCTTTGAGGCTAAGTTTTTGATGGCGTCAGAGAAATCATCATTCTGCTTTAATTGGGTAGCTACAAAGGTTTCCATCAAGGATTCCAATTTGGATTTCTGTGGAGTGTAAGGTCCTTGTGGTCTGTAGCTACCTTGCTGATTTTGAAATTGGGGTGGCCTGTTTTGGAAACCCGGTGGTCTAAGTGGTCTGAAATTATTTCCATAATTCCCACCATAGTTTCCAATTGCATCCACCTGATGCATTTCTGGCTCGGCATGCTGATTCACTCCAAGCTGGCATCCTGAAATATTATGCCCTGAAACACCACATAACTCACAAACAGCTTTAGTAGTACCTGCTCCTACTTTATCGAACTTATCAATCTTAACAGATAAAGCTTCTACTTTAGCAGTTAATAAAGAAAGAGCATCAACAGTGTACTTACCTGGAGTTTTCGTTGGCATATTCCATTCTGACGACCACTGATAGGTATTTTGGGCAAACTCCTCAATGAGGTTATAACCTTCCTCCATGTTTTTACCCATAAAGGCACCGCCAACTGCGGCGTCCAAGGTCACCTTCTGGTTCAGAGACAACCCATTGTAAAAAATGTGAATGGTCAACCAACGTTCAATGCCATGATGTGGGCATTCCCGGAGCATTTCCTTGTACCTTTCCCAGGCTTCATACAAGGTCTCGTCTTCCTTCTGGCTGAAGGTGATAATCAGCTTCCTCAACTGGTCAGTCTTGCTCCTGGGGTAATATTTGTTGAGGAAGGCGAGGGACAGCTCCTCCCAAGTGGTGATTGACGCTTCTGGAAGAGCGTACAACCAAGCTCTAGCCTTATCCCTTAATGAGAATGGGAAAAGCCTAAGCCTGATTGCATCACTTGAGACCCCATTCACTTTAAGCGTGTCACAATACTCAAGGAATATCTGCAAGTGTAAGTTGGGATCCTCAGATGGTAATCCACCAAATTGATTCTGTTGAACCATCGAGAGCAAGGATGGCTTCAACTCAAAATTATTCACCTCAATGTTGGGTCTTGTGATGCTAGACCTCCTACCCATTGCATTGGGCGCTGCAAAATCACGAAGCGCTCTGTTGTCCTGGTTTGCCATGTGTTTATCGATAGCTGAACTTGAAGCTTGGTGCTTTTCTTGTTCAAGATGCTTCCGAAGTGCTCTGATCTTACGGAGGGTCCTTTCAATCTCTGGATCGAAAATGTGCTCAAGGCTATGTCTCCTTCGCATATATAAACCTGCAAAACCCTCTAACAACAAATACAAAAACGTAATTCTGCAGAAAAAATAAGAACTAAAGAAAAAAAGAAAAATTATGCAGAAAAAAAATAAAATAAAAGAATCTAGTCTAATCAAAACACCGTTTAGCCAATATTGGGGGACAATCCCCGGCAACGGTGCCAAAAACTTGATAGGCCCGCAAGTGCACGAGGTATCGCGTAATAAAAAGTTATCGTCCCACAGAGATTGTGCCCAAGTACAAGTTTTCACAGTGGTTCAATTATCTAGAAAATTGTGAAATTAGGATTGTAATGTAGAAGATTAAGAAAAGCAAAAGTTAAGAAGAAATGCTATCTGAAAGAACTAAATGAATTCTGAGATTGAAATAGAACAAATGATGGTGAAGCTCTTGGGATTTGGTATATGATTATGCTATGTATTTAATTTTCCTAAGACCTTCCTATTTATTAATTCATGCTCTAAGGTTGGATTTCCAAATTTAATTAAGCCCTCTTCTCAGAGTAACATTAATGTGCCCAAATAATAAAGAACCGCGTTCGATTTATTATGTGAACTTGTTAAGAACGGTGAAATCCTATTAAACCTCGAATTGTCATACCCACTTTCGTGACCTATGATTCTAAGTTCAATTTCATGCGTTCAAACAACTAATTAACCTTTCGATTCTCTTAGAGTTTAATTTCAATTGATCCTATCTCTAGGTATTCAAAAGCATTACGCGTTCATGGAAATTGAATAGAAGCAATGAATTAATAAACAGAAAAATCCAAAAGAGGTTCAATACATAAGCATTGTCACACCCTAATCCCAAGATAACGTTTAGCTACACATGCTCAATTCACTACAGCCCATTGATGGAATCAAATTCAGAAATTACAGAGAAAGAGAAAACCTAAGAAGAAAGCAAAGAACACAAAGCAAAAGCTCTCATTTGTGCTTATGAATCTTTCTGAAATCTGCCCAAGGAAGTTCTTCAACGCCTATGGTCTTGATTTCTTCAATAATCCCTAGTGAAAACTCTCTCTTTTTCTCTCCAAAAATGACCCAAAAATGTCTGTGTCTTTTGCCTCTCAAAAATTGTCCACTAAAACCCCAGAAACTGTTCCCTAAAATAAGGAAACTGCTGTGCGTGCAAAAACCCACTGGCAGTGGGAAAAACCCACGGCCAGTGGATCGTACTGGAGGTCTAATTTTTACATTTCTGAACATTCAAACAGAGGAACCCACGGCCAGTGGGAAAAACCCACGGCCAGTTGATCGTACTGGAGGTCTAATTTTTACATTTTTAAACATTCAAATAGAGGAACCCACGGCCAATGGGAAAAACCCACGGCCAGTGGGTTTTTCTGGACCCCAAGATATGCATTTTCTCTACATGGCAGCAAGATCCACTGGCAGTGGGAAAAACCCATGGCCAGTGGGTTTCTCTGGACCCCAATTTGTGCAAGTTCTTGTCATAGGGCAGCAGGATCCACTGGCAGTGGGAAAAAAAACCACTGCCAGTGGGTTTCTCTGGACTTCACTTTGCTGTTTTTTCATAGCTTGAAACCCTTCCATTTATCCAATGCTTTCTCGAACGCTTCGCGTTTGGAATGTATGTACCTGTAAACAAGCTATTCCTGCAAAAACTTGAAACACCCGAGTAACAAATGCGGAATGAAAGAAAAAATACTTGGAATTAGGGACAAGATAACACAAATGACCTAGAAAAACTAAATAAAAAGCCACTAAAATCATGCAAACAAAACACCTATCAGGTACCACAATGTATGGTGTTGGAGAGAGCACGCTTTCAAACACAATGTGGCTTCGACAGAGGGACACAAAGGGAGGGAAACAGAAGGAGAGAGCTCCAGAGATAGGGGGAAGGAGACGGGGACGGAGTGCTATCGAAGAGAGCACGGTGTGGGAGAGAGCTCTAGAGAGAGGGGGGAGGAAGATGGGGATGAAGTGCTGTTGGAGAGAGCAAGTACCGGGTTGGATTGGATTTCACACAAAAGACAATCCGATCCGATCAAATTTTATTGGATTGGATTTGTAGAATTTTTTTTTTGAAATCCAATTCAATCCGGTCCAATCTTAATTGGTTTGGATTGGATTTGTAGAATTTTTTTTTTGAAATCCAATTCAATCCGGTCCAATCTTAATTGGTTTGGATTGGATTGGATAATTGGATATCCGATTAAAGAAACCCAACAGCATTCTTATATTCATAAAAAACCCAACAGCATTCTTATATTCATAAAAGAACCAGCAACATTCGTATATTCATAAAAAACCCAACAACATTCTTAACAATCTACAACAGCATTAGCATTTTAAAAACCAACAGCATTCTTATATTTTTTTACAACCAACAACATTAACATCCATATTATCCTATATTCATAAAAAAACTAGCAGCATTCTTATATTCATAAAAAACCCAACAGCATTCTTAGCAATCTACAACAGCATTAGCATTTTAAAAACCAGCAGCATTCTTATATTTTTTAACAACCAACAGCATTAACATTCTTAAATATTAACAACCAACAACATTAACATCCATATTATCCTATATTCATAAAAAAAACCAGCAGCATTCTTATATTCATAAAAAACCCAACAACATTCTTAACAATCTACAACAACATTAGCACCTATGTTGATCATCAGGACTATATATTCCAACATTAAATTATTGGTTTATTTCCACCTATGTTGATCATCAAGACTATATATTCCAACATTAAATTATTGGTTTATTTCCACCTATGTTGATCATCAGGACTATATATTCCAACGGTGTTTGATCTGATGTTTTAAGAAATAAGAGAGGATGAAGAATAAGAGAATCAAGGTAGATATGGCAGATGAAGAAAAGCAAGAGAAGGAGATCAGGAAACAAATTGAAAAGGCTGAGCAGTTGATGCTGCCACCTACTTTTAAGTCTGATAAGCCTTCACAGGATGACCCTCCAAGGGAACTAAATAATGATCCAGTTTTCTAAAATCCAGTTTTCTAAACAATAAACTAAACAATAATCAGAACCAAAATCAAGTTATCTTGCACAGAATCAGAACAAAATAAATAAATATTATAATAAACCAAGGAAGACCGAACCTTACATATATGCTACCTTCACAATACATGAATTCACTAGAAACTAAACTAATTAAAAAATGGAGACAAACACGAAGATACTCACCTCACAGGAGAAGAATGGAGACCCTGAGCAAGTTTCTTCCTTCACGCAGTAGGGATGGAGGGAAGGGAGACAGCTTTGAAGCTTCAGAGGGAGGCAGAGGGAGAGGGAGGGGGATAGAAGGTTCCACCGATGGAGAGGTTCAAAGAGAGGGAAAGAAGAACTTTGGGAGATGGAGGGAGGGAGGGACAGAGACGAACACTGAGAGAGGGAGGGAAGATAGAGGCAGACAGAGATTGAGGGAGAGGGAGACAGCGCTTGAGAGAGGGAGGGAAGATGGAGGCCGTCGAAGATTGAGGGAGACGGAGACGGCGCCTGAGAGAGGGAGGGAAGATGGAGGTAGACGGAGATTGAGGGAGAGGGAGACAGCGGCTGAGAGAGGAAGGGGAATGTTAGGGCAAATAAGAGGGAGAGGGGATGCTGTCGAGTTAGATTAAAAACTTAGCGATGGCTCACATCCCGTCACTAACCAAGTCACTAATTAGGCCACCTGGTAGAAATAATGACGAAAAAACACAGTCGTCGCTAACGTTTCAAAACTAGTGACGCCCACAAGTCGTCGCTAAATTCAACGCTTACTAGCGACGAAGGAGACTCCGTCCCTAAATAAACTTCCTGGCTAGACATAGCGACCGCTTACCAATCCGTCGCTCAAATTGGCTGAATTAGCGACGGATACCACAACCGTCTCCACGTTATTCACAACTAGCGACTCCAGCGTCCGTCACTACATTTGATTTTTTTTATTTTCCCACTATCATTTTTAGCGCCATATTTTAGCGATGGCGTAGCATCTCCGTCACTACCTTCAGTTATTAGCGACGACATACCTGGGTCGTCGTTATAAACAACAAACCGCGACGAACCGGTGCGGTCGCTAAAATTTAAACACTTGGAGGGAAACCAAAAAAGGGAGGGAATGAAATCTAGCGACCGCAGTAGTAACGGGATCACTATTAGCGACGGCACATGTACCGTCGCAAGGACTTGGCGCCAACAAGAGGGAAACAAAAAAGAACGGGAATGAAATCTAGCGACTGCACTAGCGACGAAGTATACAGAGTTTTGTTAGCGACGGGATGTTTTGGTCGCTAACGTAGTCACTAATATTTTTTCCATCCTCTTTTTTCTAGGTGGTCGCTAGGTGGTCGCTAATTTGAGGTGGCTATTTAGGCTTTTTTTAGTAGTGTTTGGTTTGATTTTGTTATACAAAAGATTGAATACAAAAGAAACAGTAAGTGTTGAATGAAAATAATGACAGTAAAGTGTTTGAGAAAAAATCAAATTTGGAAAACTGGGATTGGTTTCATCGCATCTCACCTTTCATAAGCTTAATAAATTGCATGTATGTAATTTGAAATGATAATTTCTACGTCACAATCAAAGTCATTTGTATCGATCCCTCGACTACAAAATTCATAAGAATGATTTCAAACCGCTGATCCCTCAGTCACTTTGAAATCATTCCAGCATTAGCGATCGATTGTTTTGACGTTCATTGCGTTAGATGCCATCCCTGGTCAGCTACTCACAACGAGTATATCATTCAGATCTATTTTCAAAAGTTACTTCCTAGTACACTTAAGAAAACTTAAAACAAGAAAATAGTGATCAAGTACCTTCAGGCATTAATGGCAGAATGAAATACAGAAAGTATCAAATCTCATTAACATACATAAAAACTTATAGCAACATTACTTTAGGTTTGAATTGATTACAACCAATCCCAATAAAGGAAAATTAGCTACTCATGCCTTGTATTTTCACTCAAGAAAATTTGGAAAAATAAATACAGAGTGAAATGCAGGAGAAGTATTTGATGATATAAAGGAGATAATTCAGCCGAAGATCCAACTGATCCTCAATCCCTGTTCTCTACTTTATTTATAGGGATTATGCTTCAGCTTTTCTTTCCCCACTTGCGTAGAGCCCATGAAGAATCATTCAGAGACATGCAGAAACACACCAAGGTGGGTGAGTTGGCATCACACCATGGTTAATATAAAATTAAAAATCCCATGCTACATGAGTCACGCTTGAGCTCAATGGTCACGCTCAGGCGTGGAAGGTCTGATGCTCTGTTTTTATCTCACGCTTAAACCAAGTTCAGCCACGCTCAAGCGAGCTCGGGCTCACGCTTGAGCGTCTCCTTCTCTCTCTCAAGCGTGAGGAAGGTCCTGATGCTGATTCATCCTCGCTCAAGCTAAACTTTGTCACGCTTGAGCGTGCCTTTTAGTTCAACATGTCCACTCCACGCTCAAGCCACGCTCAAGCGAGTTCGGGCTCACGCTCAAGCGGCCTTTTCCCACGCTTGAGCGTGGAAGGGTCCTGATACATTTTGCTTCCTTTAATTCACGCTCAAGCGTGGAACATGTCACGTTCAAGCGTCCCTTTTGTTTTATGCTGGTGTTTCTTGGTTTCTTCAGGACTTTTGGCACCTTTCTTCACAGATTTTGACAAATCAAGTTCTTTTTCACAATGTGTTATTTACAACAAAAATTATGCTTAATTAATTACTAATCCGGTTAAATTTTTTCTAAAATGAGTTTAATTGAAGTATTAAATTAATGTATAATAACACTTATCATGTATCTATAGTATATAGTATAAGTAAATAAACAAGACATTTAATTCTTCTTTCTCGTCAAGCCTAAATGTGTAAGTGATGCCTTGCGGGTCACATGGGGTTCTTTAGATCCTTCCTAATTAGTATTTGTTAATTTTCATTTAATATTTGGTGTGTATATAAATATATAGACAATGCTACAGGCATGCACGTAAAGTAGAAATACCTTGAAAAAGGCTCCACATATAAAAAGTTGGGAAGAAGTGAATAAGAAGAAACGTGAGGAAGGTGTAAACGTGTGAGCAAGTGTTGGACTGAAAGGACAAAGTCCAAGTCTTCCCTCCAAACAACAACTTTATAAATCAAACAAACACATTCAACAAAATCATATGTATTTTCCCATATACCCTACCCCTCATTATTTTAATTAACCATGCTTTCAATTACAACATCATCACCAGCGACTAAGCCAACCATTCCACTCTCAAAAATCTTCCTTCAATATCGTCATGTTCATCACATAAAATTTTTCCTCTCCCTATACCCTCTCTTCTTCCATGGCCAAACCCAAAACCACCAAAAACTCCTCAAAACCCCACAGAACCTCTATTTTTCTATGCTGCTTTGGGTCCTCCCTCGCCATGGAATCATCAACCATAAAAGGCTCTGATCCTATCTCTAAACAAAAGAAGAAGAAAAAACATAGCTGGTTCTCATGGAGAAAGATTGTTCGAATCAACAAGAATTCCACCATCAAAACGGTGCCGCTTGAACCCTCAATCTCTCATCAATCTCATTATTCCAAGTCCAGGTCAAAGTCAACCCTTCACAAGTCTCAAGCTCCGGCAACCAATTCTCCACCGCCTCTTCATCCACCTCCAGTACACACGGTCACACCCTATTATACGCCCGCACAGGTATTTAATTACTTATGCTAATTAAATTAATGCTAGTTAATCATTGCATTAAGTCTCGTTTGGGAAATTAAATTTTTTCATAAGAAAATCACTTAATTATAATAATTTCTAATATTTTTTCTTGAGAAGTCCATAATTTCAATTTTTTAACCATTATCAAGAATTTTTGTTTCTTGTATGGCCATTTTTCATCTAGTGCATTCACAATTAAAATTTTCGATTTTTTTTATTTTTCAAAAATATTAAAATAATGGTAATTATAGTAATTTTAACGGAAAGGTAACTTTTGCACGCGCACAACTCACCCCCTGCGCACATTAGCAAAGTCAAATCCGATGTGTTCGATGAACGTGTTCATTTTGTTTATGTTTTAGACAACGCATGGTGGCGCGAACAACGTAGAGGACACGCGTCAACAAGGCAGAGCTTCTCCTTCTCACGCAAAACGGCAGGGTCGGCGGCTGTCGTCTTCGATGCAAAGCCAAACGACACTCAATAAGGCCAAAAACGCGAGGAACTCGTACGACCCCGTCGTTGGCATGTCTGTGCTAGCGGTGACCTTGGTGATAATGATATTTTGGGGTCGTTTATGTGCCATCCTATGCACTTCGGTGTGGTTGTACTTTGTTCCGCGTTTTAGGAACAGCGGTGTTGTAAACGACAGTGAAGATCCGCATAAGACGATGAAGTCAAAAGACGTGGATATGGATTCGGAGGAGTACAAGAAAAAAGTGATTATGGAAGGACTTCTTGAGAGAAATCATAGAACTACTTTATGAATCTTCTTGCAATTAGGTAGGTGGGTGGGTTTTTGTTCTTGTCGATATGACTCTGGCTGCTTCCAATTTTGTCAAAATTATTAGTATAACAAATTGAAAAGAAAAACAAACTGTAAATTGACGAGTTTCTGTTGACAAAGTTACAGAGAAAAAATAAACAATTTTTTTTACCTTGTGCATGTTTAATTTGCTAAAAAAAATCAAAACATTTAACTAATTGTATATTCGGTATAAACTTTTTAAAATTTGGACTTAGCCTCTAAAAAAATTATGGTGAAGATTTGAGTTTTGTTGTTACTTTAATGAGTATACCAAATTTATATTAGTTTTTATAAGAATTTAAATTATTGTTTTTAGAAGGAATTTGACAATAATACAATAATTACTCGTAAATCATAATTTATTTTATGTAAATTTAAGGTTTTGTTCATTCATTGATTGGTCTGAAAGTGTTTGATTTTAAGAGTGAAAAGTGATAAAAACGGAGAAAACAATTAATAAAAGGTATAGACTTTCTTATTGTATTTACTCATTTGAAATCCTATTATGTATAATTAGATATTAAATCAAGCTAGTGTAACATAAAAGTCACTAAATTTAATCCCTTAGTAAATAGATTTTAAACTCTAAACTATTAAAATCAACTCTATCCCTATAAAAAAAATATATTGAGTATTTTAATCTCAAAACCTATTCGGTAACCCAAACACACACATAGCATTGTTTCAGATAGAAATAAGCATTAGATATGAGAGTTGGAGTGCTAATATGATCTTAATTAAGGGTGTGTAAAAATTGGATTACTTTAAATTCAATCCAAATCTATTTAAAAACTATTTATAAGATTGGATTTTGAATCCAATCTTTTTTGTCATTTTAATCCAATTATGATCTAAAATCTAGTTTTTAGAAAATAGAT
Source organism: Clitoria ternatea (assembly GCA_037962975.1). Classification (NCBI taxonomy): domain Eukaryota; kingdom Viridiplantae; phylum Streptophyta; class Magnoliopsida; order Fabales; family Fabaceae; genus Clitoria; species Clitoria ternatea. The sequence continues at coordinate 161,307,339 of CM075670.1, forward strand.
TTTATCCAAATCCATTTTTTAAAAATTAGATTTGATTCAAATCCGATTTACTAAAATTGGATTTAATCTCCAATTTGTTATATAGTTTTTAACTAAAATATAATTTTCAATTTTTTAAATTAGATACAATTTTTTAAAACTAATTCCATTTTTCTAATTCAAGTACAATTATTAAAATCAACATCCACCACCACCACCAATTCAAATATTAAGATTTGAAATTTGAACGAAAATAATTACTATATAGAAGATGCTATTGATTCATAAATTGAGATTTGAACTTTGAGCGAAAATAATTACTATATCAAAGATTAAGTAAGTAATTTAAAGAATTAAATTATACTATTTAATGAATTGGATTTTAAATCAATCCATTTTGTTATGTTAAATTGAATTAGGTCCAAATCCAATTTTTTAAAAATAGATTTATCCAAATTCAATTTTTAAAATCTGGATTTAATCAAATCTGGTTTTTTAAAAATTAGATTTTATCCAAATTAAAATATAAAATGAGCCTTTATTATCCAATTTGATGGAATTGTATGATTTGGATTCAAAAATTGAATTTTTTGCACACCTTTAATATTAATGTATAAACATACAAATATTTACTATAAAGCCATAAAGAAATAAGTTTGTCCATGTCCAACAAAAGAGAGATTTAGCCACACATAATCATGATGACTAACCTTAAATACATTCAATCAACAAAAGAGAAAGAGAGATAAACCCTAGAAGAAGCTCTAAGGCCCTTGAAGAATGAAGGAAATCTCCCAAACTCCAAGTTCTCCATTCTAATGTCATAAAATCTCTTAAAAAATGTGTTTTAGGGCTGGTAAGTATGCCCTATATGCAAGGTTTGCTCAAGTAGGTGGGGAAAATTTTGCATCATCCGTTCAAGTCATAGGTGTACCACTCTAGTGGATGACTCTTAGGGGCTAATCATCAATTCTTTCTTTGATGCCTAAAATCTATAAAAATAAACCCAAATCATTAGTTAGTTAGCAGTAAGTGTTCCTTCAAAATAAGAATATTAAAATGCATCAATTGAGTATTTTAGTGTCAAATTAAATATGAGATTTAGTGAAAAAAGAGCCTAAAATCGATAATTAATGACTACTCTCAACTTAGCATTTTGCTTGCCCTCAAGCAAAAACTCACAAAATTGAACCATGGATGAAATAGAGCACAACAAACACAACATACAATGATGCAAGAGATCAAAAGGCCACTCGGTGAGGATGGTAATTACAAATTGAAAATGTCAATCAAAGGGTTATTAAATACCAATCCAAAGCTACAAACATTTGATCCATGTGCATGAAAAGCTTAGAGCTAAGAGAAAATACAAGTGTAACACAATCAAAAAAGCTTGAAAGGTCATGCCTCATAATGTATCACTCAAACAATCATAAAATCAAAAGTTCCCTTTGATCATCATCTCAATAGTGCCACTACACAAAATCCACAAAGATAACAAAGTCTTTTAAGGGTTGTAACTAGGAATGACTACAAGGAACAATTATTTTTCTAGATAGCTAAAATACCTAATGTTTCTCAAGAGCAAATCATGTTGCATATGCTCTTAGGTTCTCTTGTTGCACCAACTTCGCTTCCCTTTGATTCACCTCAAACTTAGTTATTCCTTTCTTTCCCTTTATTATGTTGTTTTATATCTAAGTTTACAACAATACACTCTCCCCATAAAACATTTGAACATTTAACATGAATTCATTTGACATGTAACGCTCTCTTAAAACACAAAGTGGGAGGAAAGGATTATGATTTTTTAAGGTGTTCAAGTATAGGTCAATCACAAAAAATTTCCTTAGGCAAAAAAATTAGCTCTAGGAAAAATGGCATGTCCCCAGACCAATTAGTATGTGTGGCAAATGAAGCAGTGGACAAAACTACATCAATATGTCTTATACGGATGGAAATGTAATGTAAGGAGGAGTAGCCATGACAATGAGACGTGCTCATCTGAAGGAAGTGCTTAAAGTAGCACCGGTGATGGATGAAGTGGCGCTTTATGATTAGAAGACTTCTAGGAAGTCACATAAAGGATGATGACACTACTTAAAGTAGCACCAGTGAACATGTTCTAGGAGATGAAGGTGAATTGTTTATGATTAGAAGACTTCTAGGAAGTCACATAAGGGATGATGACACTACACAAAGGGAGAACATCTTTTACAAAAGATGTTATATTAATGAAAAACTATGTTCTCTCATTGTGGATAGTGGTAGTTGTGCTAATATGGCTAGTCAAAGGCTAGTTCACAAACTTGGTTGTACACTAATAAATCACCCAAAACCTTACAAATTGCAATGTCTTAATGAAAAGGGTGCAATGTTAGTGAACAAACAAGTTCTCCTTTCTATCTCCATAGGCACTTACCATGATCAAGTTTGGTGTGATATTGTGCCTATGGAAGCCACTCATGTCTTATTACGTAGACCTTGGCAATATGACAAAAGGTTACCCATGAGGGTTTCACCAACACCTCACTTTTGTCTATGATAGTGAGAATTTGTCCTACATCCTTTGTTTCCCAAACAAGTTTTGGAAGACCAACTTTAAATGAAGTTAAAAAGGGATAGGGAGGTTGGGCCTTCCATCTCCCCTTCAAAAACCTAAAAACAAAAAAATAAAAAACCAATAAACCAAAAAGATAAGGGTAAAGAGATCCTCACCTATGAAGATCCCAAGAGGCACTCTTCTTTCCTTGCCTCTAAGCATGATGTAAAGCCAGCCTTACTTCTTCATAAACCTTTCTACATGCTTTACCCTAATTCCTATTCTTCTAGCTCTCCTAGCCCTTCTAGCACACCTACCTCTTGCACTTCCCCCTCCTTAGTGGGCTTTTTTTCTCCTATACCTAAGGGATTGCAAAATCTTCTTCTAGAGTTTGAGGATGTCTTTCCTAAAGACCTTTCTCAAGGGCTTCCACCTCTTAGGGGTATAGAACACCAAATAGATCTTATACCTGGGGCTAGCTTACCTAATAGGCTTGCATATAGGTATAACCCTAAGAAGAGTCTAGAAATAGAAAAATAAATTGGAGACCTACTTTCCAAAGGTTAGATTAGGGAGAGTCTTAGTCCATGTGCTGTACCCATTTTGTTAGTTCCAAAGAAAGATGGTACTTAGAGGCTTTGCACTAATTATAGAGCTATCAACAACATCACCATCAAGTATAGGCATCCTATACCTAGACTTGATGATATGTTGGATAAACTTTGTGGCTCAACCATATTCTCTAAGATTGACCTTAAAAGTGGCTATCATCAAATAAGAATTAAGGAAGGTGATGAATGGAAAACTGCTTTTAAGACCAAACTTGGATTATATGAGTGGTTGGTTATGCCTTTTGGTTTGACCAATGCACCTAGTACTTTCATGCGCCTCATGAACCTTGTTTTAAGGGACTTCACTGGGTATTTTATTGTTGTCTATTTTGACGACATTCTTATTTACTCTAAAAACATGGACTCTTACCTTAGTCACCTTAGACATATTTTACTTGCCTTAAGAGCAAACCAACTTTTTGCTAACCTTGATAAATGCTTTTTTGGTTTGGATCACATTGTCTTTCTTGGATTCGTAGTAATTTCCAAGAGGGTCCAAGTTGACCAAGATAAGGTAAAAGCAATTAGTGCTTGGCCTACCCCCAAGAGTGTGTATGACATTAGAAGCTTTCACGACTTAGCTAGCTTCTATAAGAGGTTTGTAAAGGACTTTTCTACTTTGGCATCTCCCCTTAACGACTTGCTTAAGAAAAATGTTCCTTTTCTTTAAGGGCCAAAGCAATAAAAGGCTTTTCAAGAGCTTAAGCATAGACTTATTCATGCTCCCATTCTTGCTCTTCCAAACTTTTCAAAAACTTTTAAGCTTAAATGTGATGCTTCTAGTGTTGGCATAGGTGTGGTTTTGCTTCAAGAGGGACACCCTATCGCTTTCTTTAGTGAAAAGCTTGATGGGGCATAACTTAATTACCCTACCTATGACAAAGAGTTCTCTACTTTGATTAGGGCCCTTCAAACTTGGGAACACTACTTAATTCCCATGGAGTTTGTTATTCATAGTGACCATGAGTCACTTAAGTATATTAAGGGCCAACATAAGCTTAACAAAAGGCATGTTAAGTGGGATGAGTCTTTGGAACAATTCCCTTATGTTATCAAGCACCATAGTGGTAAAGCTAATATGGTAGCTGATGTTTTATCTAAAAGGCACACCCTTCTTTCTTCTTTGGGTGCCACTCTCTATGGTCTTGGTGAAATAAAACACTTGTATCCAAAAGACCTTGACTTTTCTAGTGCCTACCACTCTTGTGGTTCTTCTATTGCATCTAGTGGATTCCACAAGTTAGATGGGTTTCTCTTTAAAGCCAATAGGCTATGCATTCCTATGGGGTCCATTAGTGATCTTTTACTTCATGAGAGCCATGAGGGAGGGCTCATGGCACTATTGTAGAAAAGGGATTTAATCACGGTTAAAATATGGATTTAATCACGGTTCATGAACCATGGTTGTTATAGTCGTGGTAATAGACGAGGGCTTTTAATCACGGTTCACAACCATGGTTATAGATCCCATTTAATCATGGTTGTTTATAACTGTAATTAAATAAGATCCTATTTAATCACAATTGCCAACCATAACCATGATTACACGTGGTCATAAAACGTATATTTACATTACTATATATAATCACGGTTATGGTAACAACCGTGATTCAAGGGTATCTATCACGACGGTTATTGTAATAATCGTGATTAAATATGAGGTTTTTTTTATGTGGGCACTATTTTATTGATTTCCCAAACCTGCAATATGATACAGCCAGCACAGTATATCCCCAACATATGCAGCAACAATAAATGAAAACAAATGGTATGTATATAACATTAATTTGCTATCAAATCATAACAATATAGAAAATGAAACTATATACAATTGGCATAAATGTAAACTAATAAAATGTAAACCCCTAACCCTAAAGTAGGTACAACTATAAGATAATAAAAATCCTATATCTATCTAAGTCCTTGCCTCACTTCAATGAAGTATGCAGCCCATTGCTTTCTAACATTATCTACATGTGTCTTAGGGAAGTATGACCGGTCCTAAAAGTACTGCAAACAATACATAAAACAATTAGAACAAAAACTATATTTATTACATGAATTTGATCAAATCGGTAGAAAACTAGGCAAGTGAGACTTACATCTGCCTATCCATCTACTAAATGTTCTTGGACGATGGTCAGCATGGTGTGCATGATGTAATAGCCGCACTCGTAGCTACCCTGCTGCCTATAAGACTACAATAGACATAAAATATAGAATAACTAAATTCAGGTTTTCAAAATATAATAAAGATTTTAATGAATTCGATTGACTTACTTTTAGGTGCACCCACACGAGTTTTTTTCCGTTGGACTTACTTCTATGCAGTCGACTATATCCAACCACCGCCCTGCATCAGAATAAAACACAAGATAAGTTAGAATCGTAGAAGAACAAAATTGATGTAATCAAATTTGTAGAAAGTTATTTTATTTTTTTTGGGATTAACTTACACGTCTACTATTATTTTGAGGCCTTGTGGAATAGTCCCGTGCACATAATCAAAGTATAAAGTTACTAAAGCCCAGGGACAAATCACCACGAGCGTCCAATGAGCTCTGTAGTTACTAGTGATAAGTAAGACTTCAAATTGCAAAAATTAATGGATAATAATTATGGAATAGAATCTTACCCTCTATGATATGGGGCCAGGTATACCGTCTTCCTAGACTCATTCATCCAATTCTAGATGTATGCCTGGGTGTCCTCCTTGCTGTTTCCTTTCCTCTGTATGAAAGAGGGCTCTAAGAAACCATAAGTTCCATCGAAACCCAAATCCACATAAATTTTATGCAGAAACCTAAAAAAGTTTAGACATGGTTGCGACAAATAATTTGTATAATGAAATATTGGACATAAAATGATAGTTACAACTTCTACATCTGAATGACGATATGTTCTGTGACATCCTTGATTAACTAGGATGATTGCCCATACTGGAACATCCTACTTAATTAAGGAGTCACTAAAAATAGGAGTATTTTTTTATTGGTGATCATCAGTACACGATTTAAAATAAATATATTACATAGATTGATTCTTTTAAACATGGGAGTATTTAAAAGAGTACGGAGCTCACAGACTCCTAACAACTACAGTAAAGTAACAACATAATAGAAATAAAATGTCGAGTCTATAACAATCTCGACGTAAACAGAAAATATACACATATGACGCTTCAAAACTGGCATCTCCTACTGTAGGTATTCCAAGTCCTGCCCACGCTCGCCTTGTCCTTCAACTGATGATCACAGAAAAGGAAAAATAACACACAACAACAAAATGGGTAAGTACAAATCTCTCAACCCATAATATATACATACAAGGGTGGCTTAGTATTTTAAACTACAAAGAATTTACATACAGCATACCTTAGCATAGACATATAAAGCTTCGCACACATAAATATCAACAACAATTAGAGGGTTAGTCATATAATGATGACATGTTATGCATGTGTTAAATTTAATTACCATGAGTCATAATTCATTACCAATATGCAATCAGGCCCAACTTCTATTCCTCAATCTCATATGTCAATAATCATGTACACAATCCGCCACCCTTATCTCATATGTCAATAATCATGTACCCAACTAGAGCGATCGGAGCTCTCCTCATTCTGGTTTTCACAAATGGGTAAGGACTCTCAGTCCTAACATCAAAATCGCTAATCACACATATTACACATCACCACAGAACGGGCACTTCACGGTCATAGAAAATCCCGCCTCTTGTCAAAGTACACCATATTTTGCTACGGGCTGTCCGACGACGGGCACGAATACGAAGCCACTTGGAATTCCCGTCTTCGGTTATACTCCCTAGACTGCCCTCGGGTATCGAGGCGCGATAGATTCTTCAGTGTACCCATCACTGTATGCTCTAGGGGATCATTCCATCATCCCTTCTCAACTTCGAATGTAAAATGCCATGTACTTATCTCAATTACTAGGGTGCCCGAGGTCTAGACAGAATCTAACTCACATAGCATATTTGTCCTTAAAGCGTGTGAAGTATCTAAGCCATAAAACTCTTCGTGTAGTAGGTAATAAAGCTTGAAGATTCAAATAAGAATTCATTTCATTTGAAATATCAGGGTTATTTTCAAAAAAAGTTTTATAAGAAAATCCTCTATTGTAAGATATTCAATCATTTACAAGTTTATAATATATATATATATATATATATATATCAGTAAAAAGGAGTAACATAATTTTAAATATGTTTCTTGGAAATACAATCTTAAAAAAATCTAAGCTCTTTTATTAAAAGGGAATTTTAAGGATAAGGTATAAAATCTTTCTTAATTTTTTTCGATTACTTAAAGTCATTTTCATCGTATTTTCTTATAATGAACTAATTAATTTGATTTTGTCTTTCTAAAACTTTTCATAGAATAACAGATGAAATACTTCTTTATTATAAGGTAATCCTTATAATTTTATATTGAAAAGAAAAGACTCCTCTTTTTCTAAAGTATGATACAAGATAGTAAATTTTTCGTTTCTTTATCCAAAACATTATTTTCATTGTATTTTATCTAGAAAATTCTGATTTGAGTGATTCCAAAGCCAAAAGTGTTTAATTTTAAAAATACTAATTAAATATAATAAAATTAAAAATAAATTCTATACAGAAAATAGCCCCTACACGAAAATTCACCATTTGCCAAAGTTCGTCATTCCAACGTTCATAAAAATGCGTTTTAAGGACAAATCGCGCGTCAAAAATTCTTCCAACCAATTTTTCTTCTTTGGGTATTTTTCTTATGATCAAAATTCACTTCTAATACCATCAAATACTTCTCCAAAACAATCTTGCTAATTTCATCAGTTTACTCACAAAAATGCATTTTATATCGTTTCCAACATTTTGTTCGCGCCTAAACTCGGGTCCCTTTTAATTCTTTTTATTATTTACCACATTCATAACATTTTCATGAGCAAAATATTTCTCAAATACATAAATATACAGCAACACCAATAATCCCAAATATCCATCAAGAATTTCTTTCTAAAATTCTTATAAACTGTTTTCTTGACGTCATAAATATATAATTTAATTGCTATCACTAAAATCACTTGTTTTTATTTTTAAAAATTCCAGAATTAAAATATTGTACTAAAATTTATTTTTACCATATAATTTCCAAGATCAAATCATGTCACCAATTTTCAACCACAAAATCATTTTTTCCAAGTTTATACGCTAGGATCTAAAATTTATTGAGTTATTTACTAACCATTAAAAATTTCCAGCACTAATATTATTTTTCTAGTTACTATAAAATTCATTTTTAAAGATTTCCTATTTTTTAAAATATCAATCACACCACAAGTCACAAATTAAACCAAGCAACATATAATTTAAACAATTTATTACATGCATGGAGTTACAAGAAAAAAAAATCTGCAATAATAAAATCCAAGTTAGTAACTTATCATTAAAATTTCAAACTTTAAAGAATAATTAAAACTATAGTTCAACCATGATATCTCTTTAAAGATCCATATTTTTCACCAAGATTTTTCAAGATCTAAACCATATAAATTAAGATTTTTAAGGAGATATCAAAGTATAAGTGTTAAGAGACACTTATACTTCACCATGCATGTATGATTTTACGGATCTAGTTAAGCAAGGTACTCCCCCCTTACCACCAAAATTTCTCCCTTCAAGAGAAGGATGGCAAAGACTTCAAGTGCTTTCTCTTAGAACTCCATTATATGCTTCATCAAGAGAAGAAAAATGGGTGCATGGATGGTGAGGATTAACGTGAATTTGATGGTGAAAAGAGAAGGAAAATGTTGCTGTTGGAAAAATTCAAGAAGAAAATATAGTGTTTAAAAGTGGTGTTACTTGCATGAAGGCTAGAAAGGATGGTGGAGTGGCTTAAGCTGATGTGGTTGGGTAGATGATGGTGATTTGAATGAAAGAAACATTAGAGATTGAAGAGGAAGTGGCTGGATTTTTTTCTAAGTTTAGAAAAAGAAAGAAAAGCAAAGCAAGAACAACGGAATGAAAGAATTTTGCATGTGGTGCCTTGTTTCCCCTAGGAGTCACACGACCATGCAAGTGAGTGGGGCAAGTGTCAAGCTTGTTTCATGCACTTTCTAGGTATCCATTGCAGCTGGTAGTAAGGTGGTGAAGTGTGTTGCATGGCTAGGACAAGTGGCCAAGTGATGGAGTGATCTCATTGTTTCATGGTGCATGCAAGCTTAGGTGTCAAGTATAGGGCAGCATCTCGCTCATGGGTTTAAGGGGTATTCTGGGATGATTTTGCAAATGGTCTAAACACAAAAGTTATATAACATTTTGTTCTCTTTAAATTGATATAGAGCACAAAACAATCTATTGAGAATTGAGAAAGTTATGGCCCAAATAAAAAAGGGGTGTAGGGCTATGGCGGGATTTTTGTTCCCGGAATAGATTATTTTTCTCGGCCAAATGGGTAGGGATATGGGCTTTGAGTTCTTCATCAAGGTTGTGTATAATTGAGTTAAGAAAAATTTGGAAAGGCCTCATTCAATTTCATGGTCATATGAGAAGATATGAGGTAAATACTTCACCTAGTGCAAACTGTTGCTGGAAAAACATGAATAGATGTAGTGTGTTAATTTCTGGGATTTATGGGATGTGAATTGGTCTTTATGGTCAACATAAAAGTTGTATATAAATTTGATACAGAGATTTTGGGACAAGAAAAACTCAAATCCAATATCGGGAGAGAAAATTAAACCCAAAATACATACAGATGCGTATTTTGGCTTACCCGGGTAACTTAAAATCAATGTTTTTAGGCTTGGTTGTTTAAAATTGGGTATTGAGCTCTTCTCAAAAGTTATTAGGAATGATATGAGGTACATTTTGGAATAGAAATAATTTACTCAAGTCCCATGGATTATTACTGGGCTTAAACCGGGGAGTTACACAATTTAATAACTTTAAATAAATACTTAATTATTTATATTAAATCACTTAATGTCTTATTTTATAAATCTTCGTTATTATAAACATTCTTAGACATATTATTATTGTTATCCTAATTATCTCTATTACTCATGTAATTAAAATCAGAACCTCTGCCTCATACTTACAAAATCTCTTTAAAACAGACATATAAGCAAGTCGGCCGTAGCCCATTCATCAGTACACATAAAAATTATCATAAAATACAGACAACTGGTCTCAAGGACCTAACACAAAAATGAGGGCTGTTACATGTTCAACATCATCGTCCCTATCATAATCTTGCACAAGTCACTCCGCATAATATAAAGCGGTAATGAACTTAGATGGCCGACCACTAGTGGCTGCCATGGTACCCCAAGAGCGTCCTCTCCTAGCTTAGCCCCGACCTTCCATAGCATCTGGATCAGATCGTTGACGGGGTCTAGCTTCTTCAATGTTGGGCCTGCTTCCTGTTGAACAATTAAAACATTAAGGGTTTATACCATAATTGACAATATAAAAAAATCAGTTAGTGTTTCAGGTTTATACCTGTGGAGGAGCAACCGACAGGAGTCTGTTGGGCCACATAAAGAAGTGTCCCACCGCCTGACCAACAGTTTGCACCTCTGGAGTTGCCACTGGCACAACAGCATCCTCCACAATGACGAGTACAATAGAGACCCTGGACATACCATCAGGTAATGACTAATGGTGAACCACAAGGCCTAAGTTGTACACCATGCCAGTGGCAGCTGGCTCCTCCGACCCATCAATGAACAAGTCACATTGATGGGTATCCACAGCTTCGACTCCATCATCATCAGGGTCAGCTGCAGTGCATGACCCCTTAGTGCTAACCCTCTATACCTATATATTTACACATCAAGTAGAAGTTATTCAACAATTAAAGAAACAAATTACAAATAACGAACAGTTAAATACTATAAGGAATCTAACCTATGGGTCGACAGTTGGTGCAGTAGGCTCCCAGTGATGGATGAGTGAGGCCTTCATCTCATCCTTCAATCAGGACATCTTTGCGTGAAGTGCCATCATCTGCTCCTGGCACTCAGCCTTCACAGCAGCCACCCTCGACTCAACTCTTTGCTCCACCAACTGCTCGACGGAGGGCACCGAGTCGAGAGCACTGTAATAGCTCCAGAGGCCTGTGAAATGTGAATGATTAAACCATAATTGTTTAAATCCTAAACAAATGAAAGGATACAGTTATTTACAACTTACCATGACCTCGACCAACAGCACACACCCTTCCTGGGTGCTCTAGCCTGCCGATGGCGGTAGTCAAAATATCATGCCTACCATGGGCTACAAAAGACCCTTGGGTTGATTGCTTAACCAAGGAATCCTAAAACCAAACAAGTTAGTGTTCAGTGCTTCATGTAAACTGATCTGTCCTGAACGGGGGTCAAGAGATCCGGTGTCGGGCCCGTCACAAATAATGAGAAGATTACATCTCTGAAGACCGGTGATGTGAGTATCCGGTCTATGTATCCGATGTCTCTATGTAAGAGAGCAGTCTAGGCGTCCTGGAGGTCTTTCACACCATCCTCACACGTTGATGTGGGCGAAGGGTGGTGTCACCTGCGAAGATTCTCCGACGATCAAGTCAGTAATCGTATTCCAAGTGAGGAATGTTTTCAGAGAGTAACTGTAAGTTGAAAATAAGTAGTTGAAGATCCCCCCTTCATTGATGAAGAAAATTCATATACCTGATTGGCTCGATATACGAGGACTTGTTAGTGGGGAACCACTAATCTGCAATAACATTATAAATTATTATTTTATTGTGTACTTGCCAGTATGATTGAGTCAAGTGGCTATTTTATATTGAGCGTAGGGAGTATGGGCTGGACTTAGGGGACAAGTTGATCATTCCCGTGAGTAGTTTTTGGCTCGTAGTGTGGGGAATGGAATCTTTATACTCGCCCTTGTAGCAATGCCCTTTATCTTCTGTATGATGACGTGTATGTTATCCGGGGTCATGGTGTTATCCGGACTAACCGGTACTGGGAGAACGCCTGACACGAAATTAGAGTCCGGATGTATACAGATGACACCGGTTGCACGTTGGTAAACTGTCAAAGAGGTTGAAATATACCTTGTAGAATGGATACCGGTATCGAGACCGGATCATAAACCAAAAAACTAAAAACTTTATAAGGCGGATACTTACTATTCATGAGGCAACCTCCTGAGCTTGTGAGGAAGTGTATTCCCCACTCTTCCTGACCTTGGCTCGCTTCTATTTCTCATGGCGCGCAGGTGAGGAAGGGTGATCCACAACATCTGTGTCAAGTTAGCTAGCCTGACACTAACTGGCCTTCTCTTAGGCCACGTGCTCCTCCAATAGTTGGTAACCCTCACGTGACAATCTGTGGGGGCAGTCATTCTTCTTCTGAATGCTTTGTGCTTTTATTTGTACTGCTTGCAACAAGAAAGAAAATTATTTACAGTTACGTTTAAATTATAAATGATTTAAGCATGTTAAATACCAACGTACCATCCACTGGTCAGTCTGCCTAGATGCAACGAAAGCATCCCAAGTCTCCTAATCTATGAAGGTATATTTCTCTTTAGGGAACTATTCTCGATCCTCCTCGAATATATACCTACAATTCACAATTAAAATAAGAATTGGTATAAATTAGCAATATAGTTAGTAAACTGTTGATTAAGAATTTAAAGTCCTTACATACCTCCTGGTGAGAGTGGACTTGAATGACCTTGATGCTAAAATCCCGAGTCATTAAATTGGTGTGAAAATCTCTGTTTAAAAATTGTGACTCTCAGATTTATATCTTGGCAAGTGCACCAGTCGTTAAAATTGTAGTATATTTGATCGTCCCACAGGGATTGTGGTAAGTACCTCAATCTTGGACTAGTACAAGCTGAACCAACAAAAGACACAGGAATTTCATTCAGTTTTTGGTTGTTTTAGTGTTTTATAGTTGTTTTTGTATTTCCAGAAACAAAGTTAAAATGAAATGTGAAAGGTGATTAATAGAAAACAGGTCAGGATTGCTTTGGTTCACAAATTCATCAAGAAACATGCAATCATAGTATAATCAAACTTCATAATCCAGAGGACAATCCGCTTGTGGTTATTCCCTAATTCCTTAGGTGAAAAACACTAATCCTTAAGCATCGAACCTTAATTCCTTAAGTGCTCAATTAACCTAAGAATCTAATGCGAAATTGGAGGTCGAACTCTAACTATTCACCTAAATTGATTATGCCTGAACTAGTTAGAAAGCTGGAAGTTACCTAAGCTTCAGCCATGATTCCTCACTGGCGAAGTTCTTCATCAGTTCTGGATTTGTCAATCCAGCGATTTGGATCCACTCCTCAGCTTGTTCGCCTCAGGATCTAGAAGTCGATTTCCTCGCTCACAGCTTCAAGACTCCATTACTAACCTTCGCAATCCCAACCTTAGGGACTTAGAACTCCATTGACTTCGGTTCCATCGAAGGATTATGGAACGTCATGGAGGAGAGGATTTAGAGAGAGAAAATGCGTAGTGAGATGTTTGAAGTTGTGAATGAATTGTATTCTATGTGAATCTGTCTCTGTTATTTACAGAATATGTACAAACATATATATAGGCATCTACCTACTAACTAACTTAACTGATAACTTAGGAAAACTTAAGTTAACGACTAAACTAACTAACTACATAATTTACAGAATGATCAACTAATTACAGCTCAGATCTTAGCAAGTTACAGCTCATCCTTAGCTAATCACAGCACAGCACCAAGTAATTAACAGCTCACTACTTAAATTACTAAGGTGCAGCAGTAGGAGAGAAGGCTGCAGGAAACAACACTGGTGCTGAGTGGATTCTGGAGGGAACAATCGCTGTTTTAAATATCAACCTTTTTCGCTGGAGCGTACTGGGTTCTCGCTTGGGCGAATGAATGATGTCTTGAGGTCACGCTTGAGCGTAAGCTTGCTTTGCTTGAGCGAACTTTGACCCTCGCCCGAGCGAATTTAACTATCGCTTGAGCGAATTATCTTTTCAATCAGCATTTCTGAAATTGACGCTCGGGTTCTTCTTTTTATTTTCAATTGGTTCCTTGTTCTATTTTGGAGTCGGTATCTTGGAAGTCTTTTCAGTCAGCCTCTTTGAAGTCTCGCTCAGTCAGTCTTTTGGACTCCTTTCAGTCGGATATACGAAGACTCACTCGGATTTATAAATTCTCGCTCGGCTTTATGATTTCTTACTCGGCTTTTTGTAATTTTTCACTTGGATTTGTCTTCTTAGTTTGAACACAACCTGTTCCTGCACCAAAAATCAACTAATTGCCTAGCATTTGTATGCTGGCTGCTTAATGAAATTACAAATAATCATAAACTCTTAACTAATTAATGTTTTTAACCATTTTCTTACATAAATAAAACACTTTTGAAATAATTAAATAAATTATAAATTATTATCAATTAATTGAATAATAAGGCTAAACTAATCACTTAAACAATGAATTAATTCAAATAAAAGGCAGAATAATTAAGTCTTTTCAAGACTTGTTACATCCCCAAACTTAAAACTTGCTTATCCTCAAGCAACTATTCAGATTATTTAACTAATCAAGTTGTTATTTAACACACTCAACCTTTCCTTAACTTAGTTCATGCTATAATTATTGAATACCGATTATGCTTTCTTCTCGCAATTTCTAAAAGTATAATAACTTACACCTCCTTTGGGAGACAAGCTGCTGATGCTTTCCTCACTGGTCGGTGTTTAACTCTTCTCTCGGTGTATAGGGTAAATAGAATGCACTCATCACCTGCATACTTGTTAGATAAACATAGGCTTGCAACAGTTCTAAACGTCATGCCATATGCCATATACAATCAGATCAGTAAGGGCTTTTTAAGCTTATAACGGGGCTGGGCTACAGGCTCAATTATTGTTTTCCGAGTGAATGTCGGGTTACCAGATGTATCCACTGATGCCTTGACTCAATTTTAACTTAACTGCCTCTACTTAGCAAGCTCCATTATTTTCCGAGTGAATGCTAACTTAACACTTTCGGTGCTTTGCACCTTTTTTTTCTTTCAGTTCGGACTTTTCCTTTTCTTTCTCCTTTTCCATCTTTTTTCCGATCACATTTCAATCGGTGCTTTGCACTTTTTTTTTCTTGCTGATTTTTTTTCATTTTTCTTCTCGGTTTTTCTATTTCTCCCTTCATTTCTCTATTTATTCATCTATAACCAAGGTCAGATTGTGTCCTTAATTGATGTTAGGCACACTCTTCATCCCCAAACTTAGAACTTGCTAGTCCCTAGCAATAAGTAAGACTGAGCAACTCATCAGTAGAACATCCAGGGGTAAATCAGTCAGTTTTTTCGAGATAAAAAGGCTTGTAATGTTAGGTGAATAAACAGAATAAAAGGGTCTCAGGCTCAAACATAATTTTTGGATCAAAAGATAATTAAGTATATTAGGAAGGCTACTTTTTGGCCCTGGCTGAATTAACAAAGAAGGCCTTCATCATTTCCGATTGACTGGCATACAAACAATTAGCAAGTACTGAAGCAAATTTTGTCTCACTAACTAGCATGCAAGTTCACTCGGAAAAGAATAAAACAGGCTCAAAAGCTACGAAAATAATAGTTAATCAGCCAGTCATGTCCCAAAACTTAATGTAAGATCATACATTCAGATTGCTAACTAGCATGCCGAGTAAATAATTAATTAATGATGAAAAAGTTATGGGCAGAGATCCTGAGTTAAACAAAACCAATCAGTTAATTTATCCAACTAAGCTTAAGAATCAGCAACTTTAATTTATTAAGATGGATTTGAAATTAAACAATAAACATATTTTAGCAATTAATAAGCCAGAATATCAATTAAGGAGTGAGTTGGAAAAATACTTCCCTTTTTACCTGAGTGGCTGTGGATGGGAAACACGTAGTCGGATTGGGATGCATTAATTTACCGATACAATCGAAAAACAGAATAAAACAAGTAATTTTAACAAAGAAAGAAAATTTCATTACAACTAAAATAAAAGCGAATTCATTGTTCAGGAAACAGTTAGAATAATGTCAAGTTAATTACATAAACACATCATAATAACACGTAGCAACAACTCAAGCATCCTGATCTTCATTCTCTTTATCCTGCTCTGAAGGTGGTGAGAGGTCAGCTGCTTGGGATACGTCCTGTGAGGGAATAGTGAATCTAATGGAAGCTAACCACGCATCTCTGTCAGGTGGGGCTCCCATTTCTGCTGTGTGTTCTATCCTCAATTTCGTGGCAATCTTTCTGAGCATGAGATCGTGGTTCAAGACCCTATCATAAATTCCAAGTTGCATCTTCTTCATGACCTGTAATTCCTGCAACACCATAGAAATGTCAGAAGAAGAAGAACCGGCTCCTGCAGATTGCCTGGGACGCTCGGACTCTTTGGTTTTAAACTTTATAACATAGTCTTCAGCAGCCTTAACACTTTCAACTTCTGGCAATTCATTCCTCTCAACTGCAGGGGATGCATTCCTCTCAGCTTTACTTTGACTGGGTGCATGTTCAGAAGAATCAGATATACTGATGGTTGCTACTTCCTTTTCATTATCTAATTGTTTTTTTCTCACACTTCCTTCTGCAAAATTTGGTCTAGGTTTTTGCAGGAGTCTCTGTGATCTTCTTTTCATGGTTAATAATAAAAGAATGCTGATAAACAACCTAAATGAAAAATAAGAACAGAAATCCAAAACAAACATAGCAAACCAAAAATGTGAGGTGCATGGCTATGAACAATGGAAGAATATTAACAAAGAAGCAAGGAAATACTAAGCATGTTCTTAGAAGTGAACGAAATAAGTGAAATAAGTGGAAAGATAGTACCTTTCTTAGAAATCAAAAAGTGCCTTTTCGTCTTCAACCCAAGTTCAGCGTAGGTACTTAGGGTTTGGAAGCTGAAAGGTTTTTATACTGTTGAAGTTACTATCCAAGAAACGCGTAAGTATGTTCCAGCTTTATTTATTACTTTATTAATATTATTATAAATATATATACATATTATTATATTATTTTTTTTAGATATTCTTACTCGGCTCACCTACTGAATAGGTGGAAGATCGAGTGAGAGTAGGAAGAGATGAGTGACAGTGATGAAGAAGACGAGTGAATAAACAAACGATGGAAACGAACGAGCAAATGAAAGCAATAAGTAAATGAAAGAGTAAGTGGAAGAACAAATGGAAGAACGACACATGAATGAATACAGGATCCTGAGTGAATGAAGAACAAATGGGTGGAAGATTGACAGAGTGAATAAAGGACGAGTGAATTAAAGTGAACGAATGAATGAAAACCAAGTGATCGAATGGGAGACGACGAATGGAAGACTGCAGAAGAGGAGACCAAGTGAAAGAGTGAAAAGAAAATGACCGAGTGAAAATGGAGATAAATACCGAGTGATGGAGATACTGAGTGGTAAAGGTCAAGTGGAAGAATGACCAAAAACAACGAGTGCACAGCAGGAATGAGTAAGTAGAGAAACCGATGAGTAAAAGACGAACGGAAAAATGAGCAAAGCTGAGTGAATGAAACAACAAGTGGAAGAACGAATGGATAAAAGATAGAGTGCGGTAATGAAGGACTGAAGGACAGGTGAGGAACGAAAAAGAATGAGTGACCGAGTGGAAGAAAGACGAGTAGATTGAGGGTCGATGAAAAAGACCAGTGGATGAAAGAATGAATAGAAGAACAAATAAGAATATTCCGAGTGAAGGAGATGAGTGAAGGGTATACCAATCGATGAAGGAGATGAGTTAAATGTAGGAGCGAGTGGAAGAAATCGAGTGATCTAGTGAGAAACTGAGTGAATGAAAAAGAGACTGCAGAAAGAGACTCATGAAAGAGATACCGAGTGGGGAAACCTAGAAAGAGATCGTGCGAAGGAATAAGAAACTGAGTGACGAGTGAGTGAGAAAATTACGGAGAACTGGGTGAAGGAACGAAGAAGAAAGAGTATATTGAAAGAACAAGTGAATAAAATATTTGAATGAAAAGGGTACTGAGTGAATGAATACCGAGTGGATTATACAGGAACAAAAAATAAAAAACAAATGAACAAACAACGAGTGGTCAGAAAATGGAAAGACGAGTGAAAGAACATGAAAGAATGACTGACTGACCGGGTAAATAAATACGAGTAAAAGACAGAAGAAGAAGAAGAAGATAACCTGAGTGGATAGAAGAACAACTACAGTGGAAACTGAGTGGATGAAAATACTGAGTGGGTGAAAAAGAACAACGGAAGACGAAGCATTCATGAAATAATGAGTGAAAAAGATCAGGTGAATAAGTGACGAATGAAAGAATGAAAGAGTGACCGAGTGAATAGAGAACGAGTGAAAGAGATCAGTCGAGGGAATAAGAGACTGAGTGAGAAAGCCAAGTGGATGAATGAGAAAAATGGAAAACCGACTGAACACAAGACTGACAAGAAAATATACTGAGTGAATAGGAGACTAATGGATACAAAACTGACTGTGATAAGTGAGGAATCCGAGTGATTAAAGGCTGACTGAAATAAATCACCCTTCATCATCTGACCCATTTATTAAATCAACGATCAGAAATCCTTTATTAAAGTCTCCCTTTTTATTCAAGAATGACGAGTGAAGTTCAGTCGGAAAAAAAGGGTTAAGAATGAGTAACAGTTATCCGAGTATACTATTCATGCTCAAGCTCGGACTTCATTCTTCAAAACTTCAAAAATTTTATTCAAACTTTATTCACTAAATTTTTTGTAGTTTTCTTTTTATTAAAAACACTCAGAACGTAGGGCTGCCTCCCTAGAGCGCTTCTTTAAGGTCACTAGCTTGACCTTATGGCATCTTAAGAAGATGCCTGCAGTAACAAGGAGGTTTTCTGCCTATCAAACTCTCCTCTAAAGTAGAGTTTGAGTCGCTGGCTATTTACCTTAAAAATCCGATCGGTAGTCGGGTCTTTTAGCTCAACTGCACCGTGAGGAAAAACCTCATTTACAGTAAAAGGCCCCGACCACTTCGATCTAAGTTTTCCAGGGAAGAGTCTCAGTCGGGAATTGAATAACAAAACCTGATCACCCTTCTGAAACTCCTTCTTATTAATCCAATTATCGTGCCACTTCTTTGTTTTCTCCTTATAAATGGAGGCACTTTGATAAGCGTTGAGTCGGAATTCCTCCAATTCATGGAGTTTCAAAACTCTTTCCTCCTGGGATTGGTCACAGTCCATGTTTAATAACTTTGTGGCCCACCACGCCTTGTGTTCCAACTCCATAGGGAGATGGCAAGCCTTACCGTAAACTAATTGATACGGGGACATGCCAATCGGAGTTTTGAAGGCTGTTCGGTAGGCCCACAATGCATCATCTAATTTTACTGACCAATCTTTCCTAGATTTCCCAACCACTTTCTCTAAGATTCTCTTGATTTCTCTATTTGACAGCTCAACTTGTCCACAAGTTTGTGGATGGTAAGGAGTGGATATTTTATGTAAAACCTCATAGTGACGCAGGGCTTTTTCCATTATTTTATTACAAAAATGTGAACCCCCATCACTAATAAGTACTCTCGGAACTCCAAACCTAGAGAAAATATTCTTCTTAATAAACCTAAGCACCACATGTGCATCATTGGTTCTGGTCGGGATTGCCTTCACCCATTTGGAGACATAGTCTACAGCAACAAGTATATATTCGTTGGAGAACGACTTTGGAAAGGGTCCCATAAAGTCGATACCCCAAACGTCAAATAAGTCCACAATTAAAATGTTTGTCAAAGGCATGCCAGCTTTAGCAGAGAGACCTCCGCTCCTTTGACATTTATCGCACCTTTTGACATACTCTTTAGCATCTTGAAAGATAGTTTGCCAATAAAAGCCACTCTGTAAAACCTTTGCTGCTGTATGGGAGGCACCATGATGACCTCCATAATAGGAGTCGTGGCAATGCCACAAGAGCCTTTCTTGCTTGGATTCAGGCATACATCGCCTGATCACTCCATCAACTCCTATTTTATACAAAAATGGATCATCCCAAAGGAAGTTTTAGCTATCATGAAAGAATTTTTTCTTCATTTGGGATGTCCAGCCATCAGGCACCACCGAGGCACTTTTAAAGTTGGCCATATCAGCATACCATGGCCCGGTGATAATTGCCATCAACCTCTCGTCTGGAAATTCTTCTTTTATTAAAATAGAATCCGACTCTCCTTCCAGACGAGACAGTTGGTCGGCAACTGAGTTCTCTACTCCCTTTTTGTCTTTTATTTCTAAATCGAACTCCTGGAGTAACAGAAACCACCTGATCAGTCTCGGCTTAGATTCTTTCTTAGCTAGTAAATACTTGATTGCCGAGTTATCTGTATATACAATGACCTTGGCCCCAATCAAGTAGGCACGAAATTTATCAAATGCATACACCACAGCCAGCATTTCTTTTTCAGTAGTGGTGTAATGTATTTGATTTTCGTTCAACACTTTACTAGCATAATAAATTACATGAGTTAATTTTCCTATTTTCTGACCCAGCACAACTCCAACTGCAAAGTCACTTACATCACACATTAATTCAAACGGTAAAGACCAATTAGGTGCTGTAAGGATCGAAGCTGAAGTCAAACTTTGTTTCAATTTTTCAAAAGCCTTGACACAGTTTTCATTAAAGACAAACACATGATCTTTTAAAAGCAAATTGGTCAAAGGCTTAGTTATTTTTGAGAAATCTTTTATGAACCTTCTGTAAAAGCCAGCACATCCTAGAAAACTTCTCACTCCTTTCACGTTGATCGGAGGGGGAAGTTTTTTAATGATTTCTATCTTGGCTCGGTCCACTTGAATGCCCTCAGCAGAGATTTTGTGGCCAAGGACTATCCCTCCCTTAACCATAAAATGGCATTTTTCCCAGTTAAGGACGAGGTTAGTTTCTTGGCATCTCACCAGCTCCTTAGATAGGTTGCTGAGGCATGAATCGAAATTATTACCAAAAACAGAGAAATCGTCCATGAATACTTCAATGAATTTCTCCACCATGTCCCCAAAGATTTCCAGCATACACCTTTGAAAGGTTGCTGGAGCGTTGCACAAACCGAATGGCATGCGCCTATAGGCAAAAATTCCGTATGGACAGGTGAAAGCTGTCTTCTCTTGATCTTTTAGGTCAACCACAATTTAGTTATAACCCGAGTAACCATCAAGGAAGTAATAGTATTCATGACCTGATAGTCTCTCAAGCATCTGGTCAACAAACGGCAAGGGAAAGTGGTCCTTCCGAGTAAATTCATTCAGCCTTCTATAGTCTATACACATTCTCCATCCTGTGGTCGGTCTAGTAGCTATGACTTCACCCTTTTCATTTTTAACAGTTATCATTCCTCCTTTCTTGGGCACCACTTGGACCGGACTAATCCAAGCGCTGTCTGAGATAGGATAAATGATTCCTGCATCAAGAAGCTTGACCACCTCTGACTGCCTCTTTCATTATTGGGTTCAATCTGCGTTGTGGCTATACTACAGGGGAATAATCATCCTCCATCAGAATTTTATGCATAAAAAATGATGGACTGATTACCTCCAAGTCAGAAATATTCCAGCCAATCACAGATTCATGTGCCTTTAAAACCCCTATTAATTTGTCCATATCCTCATCGTTTAAGTCAACATTAATAATGACAGGATGTGTTTTGTCCTCTCTCAGGAAAACATATTTCAGATGAGAAGGCAAAGGTTTTAAATCATATTTTTCTTCAGAAACTTCCTTTCCTTTCTCAACTTCAATAATTTTCAAGTCATTTTTCTTTTCTTTTTCAAAATCACCTACTTCTAATACTTCCAGTAGGCTCAGTATTTCTGAGTGAGAGTCATTTAACTCCTCAGTCTCGGAGTCAAAGTCATCCTCTAAAAAAGTTCGTAAGGCCTCTTCCTCAGTTTTTAAAAGCATTGGAGTGTGGTAACTTTTAATCTCTTCAATCATTAAACAATCCATCCTTTCAGTCGAATGTTTCATGGAATTGAAGACATTAAAGGTTACCTGCTCCTCCTGAACTCTCAGCATGAGTTCACCCTTTTCTACATCAATTAATGCTCTGCCTGTAGCTAGGAAGGGTCTACCTAAGATTAAAGGAATCTCTCGGTCAGCCTCCATATCCAACACTATGAAGTCTGCTGGGAAGATAAATTTGTCTACTTTAACTAACAAGTCTTCCAGCATCCCTTGGGGATATTTAATGGATCTGTCAGCCAACTGCAAAGACATGCGAGTCGGTTGCAGGTCATTAATTCCCAGTTTTTTCATCAAAGATAGAGGCATTAGATTTATACTGGCTCCTAGATCACAGAGAGCACTTCCTACATGAATATCCCCAATTACACATGGTATTGTAAAAGATCCAGGATCTTCTAGCTTTTGAGGAAGTTTCTTTTGAATGATTGCACTGCACTCCTGAGTGAGAGCAATCATTTCATCCCCCTTAAGCTTCCTTTTCTTAGACAATAGTTCTTTCAAAAATTTTGCATAAGAAGGCATCTCCTGCAATGCCTCGATAAAAGGGATATTTATGTGGAGTTTCTTGAATACATCTAAGAACCTAGCAAACTTCTGCTCTTCTATTTGCTTTTTAAACCTGTGTGGAAATGGAGCATTTCTCAGTTTTTCAGGAGTCAGCTTAGAAGCTTCCTCCAGAATCAGATCAACCTTTTTCTTTTTCTTTTGGTGGACTTTATTTTCTTTTTCTTTTTCTGTTTCATTTTCATTTTCAGCTTCATTGTTAACCTGCTCGGTTTCCTGCACTATTTCTTTTTCTTTATCTTTTTCTGAGCTTATTTCCTGACTCGGAGATGGAGAAATAATTTTTCCACTCCTAGTGATTATAGCCTTGCAATGTTCCCTTGGATTTACCTCGGTATCTCCAGGGAAATTACCTGCTTGCCTCTCAGCTAATTGCTTAGAAAGCTGTCCGACTTGATTTTCTAAATTTCTTATGGACGCTTCCTGATTTTGAAACTGGCCTGAGTTGGGACGCCCCAAACCCCCATATAAAATAGGGGGAAAATTTTTTACGTTTTTGAAAATATTAATAATTCAGATAATTAGAGTGGTGAAGTATTTTTCACCAAACCCCTGGATCTAAAATAAACCACTCACATATATGAAGATATGAGAGGGTAAGATTAAAAGATTATTTTTCAATCAGAGTCAGCGGAAGAATTCATTTAATTTAATCATTGGCCGATTGATTTCCAAGAGGAGGAATTTCATAAAAATGTGGAATGTAATTTATATAGCCTAGAGGTTCAATATATACTCCTCAATGCTTCAAAATAAGGTTTAAAGAAGGAATAATGCATAGGAATAAAACCCATTTACAATGAAAATTTTAGTGGAGCATCAGGTGCCACTCGCTCAAGCGAGAATCAATTCGCTTGAGCGAGCCAGCGTACCCACGCTTGAGCGAATGCTGAGCGACCTTGGGCGAAAGAGAAAAATAGGCATCAGGGCTCAGCTCGCTTGAGCGAGCCCTATCTCGCTTGAGCGAGATACGAAGGAATGCCTTGAGCGAAGCAAGCGAGACGCTTGAGCGAAGGAAGAAAAGGGCATCAGGTCCCAATCTCGCTTGAGCGGCCCAAGGCTCGCTTGAGCAAGATCGTTCTAGGATGGTTGGTAACTCTCTGGCCGATTTTCGCTTGGGCGAGGCACCACTCGCCTGGGTGAAAATCGTCCAGAATCAAAATCCTTCTCCTTTGCTTGAGCGCTCCCTCATCCGCCTGGGCGAAAATTGTCTAGAATCGAAACTCTGATTCTGTGGCAATCTTGCTTGGGTGAAATGCACCTTCGCTTGAGCGAAAATGGGGCAGAAACGAATTTCCCATTCCACAACAATCTTGCTCAAGTGAGATTATCACTCGCTTGAGCGAGTTCTGCAGAAACACAGCAGAAACGAAGATTCTCTTGAACATAACTCATGAAACCTTAACCCCTTCTATTTTGGCCTTACATAGGACCATACTTTACCTCATTATGCATGCACCAATTCATATAATGTTACAATCTAAAACTACATGATTCATTCATTGAACTAAATACCACCAACATCATCATGCTAATTTTTAACTCATGCATATAATCTAATTTCATCATCCCACCACATACACTCCCTACATATATCTATATTCCACATCATTCCACAAGCTCCATAATATAACATAAAAACACAGCATCCATTCATTAATTAAAACTAAGTATCATGGTCCCTTATTTACATCCTTTGGGTCATGAATGAAAATTGGCGTTACACACACATGTCCAATTTTCTCCCATGACTCCCAAAATTATAAACCATTACAAAATTGAGTATATACACCTCATATACTCTACCCAACACAGATTTTCATGCCGGCCAAGGCGCACACATTCCTATTCATATTTACCTCCTTCAAACTCGGCCTCCAAAATTGTAGGATTTAGGTCATACCTACATCAACTTTAAAAATGGCAACGGGGAGGTGAGTAACATAATCCAAATGAATTAAAGTCATACATTATGATGAAATACATGTATACTTGCTCACATATCAATCATTACAACACATCATACATCATACACAATACATCTCATGATCTCAAGTATACATTCACAATTTCAATCATTTGGATTGCCAAACACACACATCGTGTTAGTATTCAACTCTTTCCCTTTTAAATTCTCATTCATCCGTTGCCACCATGGGCTTTCAACTAGGCATATCTCCAGCTATATGGAAATGCTCTTAAAGCTAATGCATATGCACAAGAATTTCTCATCAAAACAATACGGATCCGACTGTGGGAAAAATACCATATTAATTCAATTGTGGGACAAGCATAGGTGTGCTACTATGCCCCTACTGCAGTAGAAAAAATTGTGTACACATATATCTCAATTCATGCATGCTTACATCATCATAATTTTACTGGTACCAAACCGCTATCGCCCATCTGTAGCACTAGTCACCCTGTGACTTGCGGATCAACATGGTGGCCTCAACTACCACAAGTGCTACGGGCCGCTCCCGAACACACATTGAGAGAGCCGTGTCCCATCGGACACCGAGGTAAACTCGCTCACCATAGAGCCACCCGCCCACTGGGCCCGCCACATAGGGTGCCTCGTCACAAAACTATGGACATCTTCATGACTCATACACCGAGTCATAGGGGAAAATCACAATACGCTCGTACACTGAGCCGCCCTCCCACTGGGCCCGCCTAGTGGAACCCCCTAATATTCCACATAGACAGCTATGCTATGCCATGGATGCAATGCAAATGCAAATCAAGTGCATCCTCACACTATGCATCCTAGATGCCACTCCACATTCAATCATTCATCACCACCACTTGGTGGATTTCAATATTCTCATCATTCTCATCCAATCCTAATTCTCTTTTTCACTCATTCACATCAATAGTTAGTGGCATTCACATTCAATAAATCATGCACATATCTTTAGGATATTCACATCATAATTCCATTCCACACATGGTTTTAAACCATAATCATACTTCATCAAAATAATATCATTACCACATCACAATATTAACCCAAACACAATGCCACATCACAATCATCATCCTAAATGCATTCAAATCATAACATTTTCACATCATCCATTCAACAATCATCAAAATAATCATATATACATATTTTCACATCACCAATGGATAAAATCATGCATTTAGAAAAGTTACCCCTCCTACCTCAAGTGAAGTAGTGATCAACGCGGTTTGATGGTCCCGCTTCGTCAATGGGGTCACTTCCTACATCACAATACATTACACAATCAATTTTCTATTTACCCATTAAGACTCAAACACTTATACATATATCAATAACTTGATGTTTACTTTATTTTAACTCTTAAAACTCCTTTATTCCATTTTATCCACCATAACCACCATGGGTTAGGTGCTACCCATTATTATTATGCACTCTAGAACCAAACCCTTTCATGGGTTTCTCCATTATTAACCTCCGTCAACAAAATACCACCACCAATGACCCTTATGCATCATAACTCACATTTATTACCAACAATTAATGTTCATCAACCTCCATTATGTATTTCCCCCAAATTCATGAAGTTAGGGTTTCATAAAATTCCAACAACCATCATAAATACTCTTCTCCTTCCAACCATAAATGCATCCACTTTATTACTTCTCAAAGAAACCTCATTCTCATACAAACCCACATTAAACTCTTACATTAAATACTCTCCTCAAGAACATCCATACACATGCATGGTTTCAAAACACATAAATGCCATATACCCATAACTAAAACCTTAGCAAAAATGGGTATACTTACCTCAAAACCCAAAAACAAAAATGGGTACTAGGAGGGAGGAGAACACCAACGAAAATGAGGAAGAGAAGGAGGAAAAATAGCAGCCCCACAAGCCTCCTTCAAGCTCCCTTCAAACGAAAATGAGGAGATATGGAAGATGAGCTCAAATTGCTATGGTTTTGGGAGAAGAAAAGAGGAAAAATGGAGAAGATGATGAAGAGAAGAAGAAGAATGAAATGTAATGCTACACCTTCGGCAGCGTACATGAATAGGAAAGGAAAATGGGGTTTTTGATTTATTTTAATTCCCATTCATTAAAACTCCATCGTTTTATAACTTAGAGGTTCTCCGTTCGGGCTCAATACATCATCTGAAAATTATTCTGAATACATATTTGGATTCCCGATAATTTTCTCAACAGCCCTGACTAATATCATCTCATTCTGAGATACTTGGTCCGACACCCATATCTCAACCGGGCTTAATTTCAGCTTAACCGGTCTTCATAATTTTCTAACAGTCCCCAAAATTATCAATTTAATTATTCTCAATAGTTTGGGACATTAAATACTCCATATACCAATTTCTAATATTTATTCCAGTAAATAATTCTCATTTTAAAATTCGGGATGTTACAATCCACCCCTCCAAAAAGAAAATTTCGTCCTCGAAATTTAACTTACCGGATTCAAATGCGTCGGGATACCGTTCTCTGATATCGTCTTCACTTTCCCATGTGAACGTTTTAGTATTTCCATGTTTCCAAGCGACCTCCACCAAAGGTACCAACTTGTTCCGCAATTTCTTCACGGAATGTCCGACAATGCAAACAGAAACAGGAGGAATAGATAGATCATCTCGCACCTCAATCTCATCCATAGGGATCACGTGTAGAGGATCATATACATATTTTTTCAACTGTGATACGTGAAACACGTTGTGTAGATTAGCAAGATACGGAGGGAGGGCTATCCGATAAGCAACCTCACCAATCCGCTCCAACACCTCGTAAGGTCCAATAAACCTAGGGCTCAACTTCCCATTCTTCAGCGCCCTTCCAATGCCTTTATCACGCGAGACCTTCAAAAACACATGGTCACCCACTTGAAACTCAAGGGGTTTATGTCTCTTGTCATAATAACTCTTCTGCCTATCTTGAGCAATCTTCATATTCTCTTGTATCTTTTTAATCTGTTCGGTAGTTTCTTGAATAATCTTCGGCCCTAAGGCCAAGTTTTCACCAACTTCAAGCCAACACAAGGGAGTTCTACACTTCCTTCCATACAATGCCTCATAAGGTGCCATGCCAATACTGGAATGGAAGCTGTTATTGTATGTGAATTTGATCAATGGTAGGAATCTCTCCCAACATCCACTGTGCTCAAGAACACAAGCTCTCAATAGATCCTCCAAGCTTTGTATAGTTCTCTCCGATTGCCCATCGGTTTGAGGGTGATAAGCGGAACTAAGCTTTAACTTAGAACCCAACTCATCATGCAAACGTCCCCCAAACTGAGAAGTAAAACGAGGATCACGGTCGGATATGATGCTGGACGGAACACCATGTAGTCTAACAATCTCCTTGATGTATATTTGTGCCAATTTCTCCAAAGAACTTTTCATATTTATGGGTAAAAAGTGAGCACATTTTGTCAATCGATCTACAATTTCCCATATAGCATCGTTCCCAGCACGAGTTCTGGGTAGTCCAGAAACAAAATCCATAGCTATGCTATCCCATTTCCAAACAGGGATCTCCAATGGTCTCAAATAACCAGATGGTCTCTGATGCTCAACCTTCGCCTTTTGACAAACAAGGCAAGATGCTACAAAATTCGCCACATCACGCTTCATACCGGGCCACCAGAAATTCTTCTTCAAATCTTGATAAATCTTGGTGGAACCAGGATGAATACTCAATATGCTTTTATGAGCTTCCTCAAGTACCCGTTTCCTCACATCATCACTTGAGGGAACATAAATTCAACCCTTCACACGCCAAATGCCATCTTGACCTTCTATTAAGGACAAATTCTTCCCTTTTTCTTGTGTCTTCTTCATCTCAATCAAATACTCATCATTGGGTTGTTGCGTCTTCACATATTCAAGAAATTCATTTGCAACCTTCAACATTTCCAATACCATTTTCTTGGGGGTGTAGGTCTCCACGCCCACATTCAAATCTCTAAATTGTTCTATCAACTCCATTTCCTTTTCCATCATCATGGAGACATGCAATGACTTTCTACTCAATGCATTGGCAACTACATTCGCCTTGCCGGGTTGATACTTCAATTCAAACTCATAGTCTTTTAGGAACTCCATCCACCGCCTTCGGCGCATATTTAATTCCTTCTGGTCAAACAAGTATTTGAGGCTTTTGTGATCACTAAAGACCATAAACTTGGAGCCATACAAATAGTGTCGCCATAACTTCAATGCAAACACCACCGCCGCCAATTCAAGATCATGTGTGGGGTAATTAACCTCATGTGGTCGCAACTGCCTCGACGCATAGGCTATCACACGTTCCTTTTGCATCAACACACATCCAAGACCAAGCTTAGATGCATCGCAATATACCACAAATTCATCCGTTAAGTCGGGCAATGCTAACACCGGTGCGGTAGTAAGCCTTAACTTCAACTCTTGGAAACTCTCCTCACATTCACGAGTCCACACAAAAAAGTGATTCTTTCGAGTCAACTTCGTTAATGGTAAAGCCAAACGGGAAAACCCTTCAATAAATCTCTAGTAATAACCGGCAAGACCGAGAAAACTCCTTATCTCCGTCACCGATGTTGGTCTTTCCCAAGCCATCACAGCTTCAACTTTAGATCTATCCACAGCAACCCCATCATTCGAAATAACATGTCTAAGAAATTAGACCTCAGACAGCCAAAATTCACACTTAGAGAGCTTCACATACAACTCCTTTTCTCGTAGAATAGTCAACACAAGACGAAGATGTCTTTCATGCTCTTCATGACTCTTGGAGTACACCAAAATATCATCAATAAACACTACGAAGAATTGGTCAAGATATTCATGGAAGATGCGATTCATGTAGCTCATGAAAATCGCAGGGGAATTCGTCACCCCAAATGGCATCACCACGTACTCATAATGTCCATACCGCGTTCGGAAAGCGCATTCGGAAAGCAGTTTTCGGAATATCTTCGGCCTTCATCCGAATTTGGTGATATCCGGAACGCAAATCAATCTTCGAAAACACAACAGCACCCTTCAATTGATCCAATAGATCATCAATACGTGGAAGAGGATATTTATTTTTAATGGTTAGTTTGTTGAGCTGGCGATAATCAACGCACAATCTCATGCTCCCATTTTTCTTCTTCACTAACAGCACGGGAGCACCCCAAGGAGACACACTTGGGCGAATAAATTCCCGTTCAAGTAATTCTTCCACTTGCTTTTTCAACTCAACTAACTCCATAGGAGACATCCTATAAGGAGCTCGGGAAACAGGTTCTGCACCCGGAATAAGATCACTAGCAAACTCCACTTCTCGTGGAGGAGGTAATCCAGAAATCTCTTCCGGAAACACATCGGGAAATTCTGAAACAATAGGAATTCCACCAGGTTGGGAAACACCATTCCCATCCACTAAACAGAACATCATAAGAAGTTGAGAGATACCTCGCACATCAAAGCCTTCATTATTAGAGGTTGGAAAAATCACCGTCTTGCTATGACAATCCACCAAAACCTTGTTGGCGGACAACCAATCCATGCCTAGAATAACATCCAGGTCTTTCATAGGTAAACACACGAGGGATACAACAAATTTTCTACCCTCCAAGTCCATCTTGACATTCTCACATCGAGTCACCGATCTTAAGCAAGCACCAGTTGGTGTAGTTACCAATATTGCACCTTTCATCATACTCACAGGCACTCGCAGGCGCCTCACACATTCTTCAGAAATAAAAGAGTGCGTAGCACCCAAATCAAATATCACATTAACAATATTACCATGTATCTGGCACTCACTTTGGACAAGATCCTCAGCTTGTACAGCTTCTTCACGGGTCACAGCAAAGACTCTTCCAGCCATTTGTTGATTAGCACCACGATTTGGGCCATTCCGACCACCATTAGCATTACCTCGGCCGTTTCCATTACCATGACCATTACCACCATTCCGGTTGCCAAGTCTTCCACCATTACCGTTTCCACGACCACAGCCTATAAAAGCACCATAGCCTCCACGGTTTGCATTATCACATGACATAACATCCGCGGCATTCAAAGGACAATCAGGGCGGATATGCCCCGGTTGGTTGCATCTGTAGCACACCACTGTCTCTTCATGATTGCAGTCTCTGGCCAAATGATTTCCACCATATCTGAAACAACGAAGTCCTTGGCCATCACCTCGGCCACCAACGGCACCATGTCTTCCGCCACCTCGTCCACCTCTAAAAGAAGAGGACCCACGTACAAATCGTCTATTGTTCTTAAAGTTGCCTTTCTTCTTAAAGCTAGAAGATTGGCCTTTCAACTTGTAATCATGCCCCGAGTAACTCCTTGGAGCAATATCATTCTCTTCAAAAATTCTACACTTATCCACAAGAGTAAGAAACTCCTAATCTCTTGGTGACAAATCGCCTTCTTGATCTCTTGGCGTAGTCCATTCTCAAATTTAACACACTTCGAAGCTTCAGTGCCCTCTTGCTGAAAGGGAGGATAAAACACACATAGCTCTTCAAATTTCAAAGCATACTCTTCAACCGACATGCCGCCTTGCTTGAGTTCCATGAATTCAAGCTCTTTATTGTTCTTATAACTCGCAGGAAAGTATTTCTTAAGAAACTCTACCTTAAAATTCTTCCAATTTAAAAGAGTGTGGGCAGCAATCATACGCCCACGGGTGAGGATCCACCAAGATTCGGCCTCATTCCGAACCATGAACACTGCGTATTCCACCTTCTGCGTTTCAGTACATTCCATACTAGTGAATATCCGCTCCAAGTCACGGATCCAGACATGAGCATCTTCTGGCTTATAGCCTCCGTGAAATTCAGAAGGCTTCCGCTTAAGAAATTAGTCAAGACCTTGATTCGGCTGACCAATAGGTTGTTGTTGCCGTTCAAGTATGTCGGCAAAGCGATTAAAGGCTTCAGCCATAGCGGCTGTATCAGCATTGCGCCTATACGTCATCACTCAATCTATACACAACAACATAAACATAATTAGAAACTTAAAGTTTCTTTACCCAGTATGCATACATATATCATTCATCATTAACTTCCTTAACACAAGTATCATCATAATGCATTTCATAATTAGAAGGTAAATATGAGAAAGGAATTGCCTGGCCGGGCTTAACAACAATCACGTAATAATTTCATTTCAATGTCAACCATCATAATTCACCCACATAATTTACAAATCAATCAGCCACAAGCAATAAACACAGAAACATCATCAATTTTAATTGTATCAAGAGCAATGAATGCTCTGATACCAGGTTGGGACGCCCCAAACCCCCATATAAAATAGGGGGAAAATTTTTCGCGTTTTTGAAAATATTAATAATTCAGATAATTAGAGTGGTGAAGTATTTTTCACCAAACCTCTGGATCTAAAATAAACCACTCACATATATGAAGATATGAGAGGGTGAGATTAAAAGATTATTTTTCAATCAGAGTCAGCGGAAGAATTCATTTAATTTAATCATTGGCCGATTGATTTCCAAGAGGAGGAATTTCATAAAAATGTGGAATGTAATTAATATAGCCTAGAGGTTCAATATATACTCCTCAATGCTTCAAAATAAGGTTTAAAGAAGGAATAATGCATAGGAATAAAACCCATTTAAAATAAAAATTTTAGTGGAGCATCAGGTGCCACTCGCTCAAGCGAGAATCAATTCGCTTGAGCGAGCCATGTAACATCCCAATTTTAAATTAACTATGGTCGAGATTAAGACATTAATTAAAGGTTAATTAGAGAATTAGGATTAGTGGTTAATTAGAATAAATTGCTGACTGGTTAGGGATAATTGAATAAATAATAATGATCATAATGCCGTGAAAGGACGTATGTACCCCTGGTAGTATAAGACAACTTCAGCTCCCTCTCTTACCTTCACTAATTCACGCTGTCAGCCTCCTTGTGCGTGCATATGACCTCCCCTCCCCTGTTTTCTCTTCCTCCCTCTCAATCGCGTTAAACAGCAAGAGAGTCGAGAGCTTCTGGAGGAACACCAACGCGGCTCTATTCCACTCCCTGCCTTCTCCTTCCTCCCCATTGCCTTCTTCCTCCCCTTCTTCTTCCACCTGGAGCTGTTAGTATTCCAGTTGGCAGGCTGTGCGGGAAGTACCTTGGAGCTGTGGGGGAGACAAACCCGTAGGAGGAAAGAAGCAACTCTGGTCCAGAATCAACGCTGAGCTCGAGGGCTGTTGGAGGAGGAGTAACGAAAGGACGATCGGTCAGCCTTGCAACTCGAGAAGCCTCTGAACTCTGGCAGCAGGTAGGGGGCGCTCTGCATGTCCAATGCATGGTTTCTGGACGGTCCGAGCGAACGTATTACCTTGTGTGTTTGTATGATTATGACTCTGTGAAGTGTTTGACTGTTGATCACTGGATATCGTATGTGTGTGTTAATAGAGTCCTGTTAATTATTTCGTACTCACATGCATGCGTTCAGAATGTGTTGTTTGCTATATGTTGTACATGCTGCTGAGTGGAGTCTGGATGAGTGATGATTATTACCTGTGTGGTGTATGACTATTGCTGTCTAAGAAACGTATAATGACATTGGTGATGTTGTGGAGTTAATGTATGAATTGCATGTTAAATTGTAATGTGAATATCAAGCACATGGTGTGGTCTATTGTTGACTTCTGGGTGGATACGATATGAATTACTTAAGATGAACTTGCTGAGTGTGGATGACTGCCGGGACATGCATGAGGTTGCATTTATGGTTAAAGGGTGACCCGTGGAAGGTCAGGAACCCAATGATAAGATTTCCAGCTACAGACCCTTGGCTAGTTTCTGAGAGGACCCGTGGTAGCCGTTGGAGCTAGAGTTAAGTCTCGAGACGTCCTTGGGAGACCGGTACCACACGGTAAGGGCTATCAGATGAGGGGCCAGAAAAGGGATCTGTAACTGAGAATTATTGTTAAGTCGGATCCGCATGCATATAGGTAGGGGCATCATTGTCGAGAGCAGCACGCTCCTTAAAATCTGTGAATGCTATTAATGAATTCCGACTGGATTTGTGTGTGTGTTTGACGCTGAGGCTAAGTATTATTAATGTTATTGTTAAGGAATATGTTGTTGTGAATAGTAGAAATTAGATAACCATGAATGACGTGAGTAATCCGACTAGTGACTTGTGTAGATGCTTTATTAAATGTTAGTGAATGCTGGTATTGATTAAGATAGGTAGAGTATGTCGAAAGGGAATGTGTATTCTAAGTCGAGCCAATAACTGTCATTGTATATGTGAAAGCTCACCCCCTACACCATTTTTCAGCATGTGCAGGACGGACTCGGAAGTGCTGTCAGGGCCTCAAGTCTGAGTGTGGTGCACCCCGAGTGTTAAGTGCTTATATTGTATTCATTATATTTAGTTAGGGTAGCCTGGGCCGGCTCTTATGTAAAATGACGATTAAGCATATTTGTTTATAAAGATTGATTAGGAGAAATATAGATATGGGTACTTGTATGGGATTGTAAGTGTTGGTGAATATATGCATGTATAAATTGTTAAGATAATGGGTACTCCGAGTGTGTGATTGTGTATAAACCTGGGTTGTATGCTGGTGGATTGTGTTGGGCTCTTTCCGAGTGGGGGAAAACGTAAAGGATTTTGAGAGAATCCCCCTTTAACGAATTCTAAGTGGGCGTTATAAATACTCCGAACGAATAAGTCGTGGCGTGCCGAGTGAGTTAACTACCTGATTTTCCGAGTGAAGTGCAAGCAAGAAGATTTGCCGAGTGGACCTCGTCCATATCCGAATGGGAAATTACCTTGTACCGGTGTTCGCCTCAGCGAGTTAGACCTAGCTCCAGCGAGTGCGTGTTTGGTGAGGCCTTGTGTTGGACTCCGCCCGAATGTCTTCCTCTCCGTTGTGCATTATCCTGTCTTGCTCGGGCGGTGTTGGACCCCGCCTGAGCGAGTGGACGTTGTAGAGTACTTCGCCCAGGCGTTGTTGCGCTTTGCTGAACTGGGCGGAGTGGTTCAAGTTTCACCTTTCCTTAGGTTGCCATACATATATGTCTTCCTTATCCTTCCCTCACCTGTTCCCTTATGCTGAGCGCCTAGTAGTTCCCTCGAAGAAAGGTTCGTCCTGTGAGAGTGAGTGGACGCTGATGTGAGGTTTGCTTGAGGAGTTTTCATCCGTTGTGGCATTGTTCAGGCGGTGTTGGACAACGGATGAGTGAGTCACCTTCCGTCCTGGAATCCGCCCAGACGCTGGAGCGTCACACCGAACCGAATAGACCGGTCTTTGTCTTAATTCCCCTGTTGCTTGTCATATGCGTGTGAATGCTCTTCTGCTTCCCTCGCCTTCTTCTTCCCTTCTGTGTCAGACGTTTCGTGGCTGCTTTTGTGAAAAATTTCCTTGTTGTTTTTGAGATTTCTATTTGTAAAAATTTAGGGTGTTACATTTTGGTATCAGAGCAGACCAAAAGGTCCATGGCCAAGGTTTGCCTACTGTTAGTGGGCGGTTAAGTGCATTATGCCAGCTTATCATAACTGCTTGTGGTATTTCATTAAACGTTAATATATGTTTAATCATGACTTGTGTGATGATATGTTCTTATGAACTTCTACTGGATTTGGTATATGATGACTATGAATAGTGTGGTTGTATGCCTGTGCCTTGTTGAGGAATTTGATTGTGTGAACAATGAATGGTACATGATGTATGTGATTTGCAGTATAAGGGATGGGTTGTAATTCCTAGGTTGAAAATCTGGGTGTGTAATAAGTGAGTAAAGGTGAGGTCATATATATGTTAACATAGGGTTGGGTCTCGGTGGCGATTGAGGAAACCAAGTGAGTGATGCACTAGATGCTGGACCAATAGGAGTAGTGACCTAGTTGATTAGGCATGACCATGAACGAGTGAATGTGAAATAAAACATCTGTTCGACTTGGATACTGTCTTGGTCAGGTGTGTGAAAAACCGAGTGAATGGTACTAGACCTTATAACAATATTTGAATATTGAGGGGTACCCATCGTGGGATACTGGGTAAATAGTGACCCCTTAGGGATTCTAAGTCTAGTAATTTATTAACTTCATGAACTGTTGAGCCGAACAGGACAATTACGTAGTAACTCATTGAGGCTTGGATGATTATCATGTAATGTGTTATGTGTGAGATGTGTTGGTAGCTGTACTGAGATAGAGTAGTTGTGCATGCAACCCCTGGATTGTGGTATTTGTGAACTGTTTAGTGATGGTGTGACTCTGTCCGTGAATGCATGTTAATGATTCTGCGGATACTGACTGAATACTTGTAAAATAGGAGTGTTACCATTACTGCCGAGTACTATTTGTGACGGATGTTGTGTAACCCAGCCCATGAACTCTGCGTAATATATATATATGATATAGGTGATTGAGGGAGAACTGCTTTTATGTAGTGCTCTATAATTGAGACATGGCAATTGTTTGATAATTGAAATACGTGATCTGCGTGTGATTAATTATTGATGCATGCAACACCCGGATATTGTGATAGATATTGATTGAGAACCGTTGTGATAAATACCCCGTCTGAAAGATGTGCATATATATATATATGTTAATGAGAAGGTCGGGTGGCTTATGCTGCGAGTCAGCGAATAAGAGCTGTGTGTGATTGTAGTGAAGTGTATCAGCATTGAACGTTTTCCAGAGTGGGCAATCAGATGAATGCTTGTGTGATGACACTGATGCCGAGTGCATTAAGGTAGGAGGCAAAGCATAAATCCATGTGGTGTTAAAATACTTGAATGGCATGTGAATATTGTGGTTACCGAGTGCATGCAACGCTGTGTGGATTTCGTGTGAATGGAAATGCCATGATAATTTCCGAATGCTTGATATGTGAATTGATATGTTGGTCTCCATTCGGAATGTTGTGTTGGGATGCATGCTGACTTCATTATAAAGTACTGAGAGGATGTGATGTGGTATTGGTACCCTGTTTGCTTGTTGCATGACAAACACCTGTGATGCTTGATGAAACTGTGAGATCCCAAGTGAATCTGTATGCTGTGTTGAAACGGTAATGACTTATTAATAACTGTGTGAAATGCACCTGGTAGCTTGGTTGCCTGTAAGGAATTACTTGAGAATTGCATGAGGTAAAATCACTGTTTAAATCAGGTCTGCATGCATGTGTGTAAGAGTATTATTATTGAGATTAGCATAATTCGCATGGATACCCATGATTGGGTTAATTCTGACTTGATAATGTTGTATGAATGAGCCCTGACTGAATGAGTGTACATGTGATGATGTTGTTGCCAAGTGTAATGTGATGTTATGATTGAGAATGCATGTTATTGTACGATTTCCGATTGAATATGATATTGTGAATGAAATCCTTAATATAGTTGGAATTGATCTAAGCAAATCTGATTGAATAAGCACATGTATGTTGATACTATTGTTGAGTACAGTATGTGTTATGGTTAGGATGTATGTTGTAGTGAACCATGATGTAACCATGAATGATTGGGTGACATCCGATTGAATGCCTGCATGTGCATTAGTGCCGTTGCCGCGTCCGTAGTATGTTATGATAGCATGTGATGGTGAATTACTTAAACCTGATTGAATTGCATGAACCTGAGTGATTTCATTATCTAGCTGGGGATTGAGAATTTAATTCGAACCATGATTTTGTGTTGAATAGGATTTAGAGGGAATATCTACTCGGTATTGGCTGAAAACCGATTGTGGTATTGCCATCAACGGTTTCACAGGAATGATAAATAACTTTCATGCTGCTTGTTGCGTGGTGTACCCTATGTGATGCATAATGTTGATGTGGATGTATTGCTTCTAAGTTGTATGTGAACTGCCATTAACTTCCGTGTGAATTAGTATTAGTTAGGTGAGTCTGGTCCGTGTGAGGCATGCTGCTCTGAGAGGACTCTCCCTGCTATAGGTAATGTGGTAGCATACACGTTGCAGTGACTATGTAATTGCTGTAACCCTATAGAAATGAGACGTCATCCTATAAGTCGGATGCAATAATTCATGAGTCGGGCAAGTGAAGCTGTAACTGCTTATGGTGATGGTGAGTCTTTCAGACGTTTCCGAGTGGTAACGAGAGTTATATTGAATGAGTGTTATGCGATTGTTTATCAAAATAAGGAAAGAGGGTTTATTTGACCTTGGCGTGTCTGCTTCCGAGAGGATTAGAGGTTGCCGGGTATGGATTGGTTACTAAAAGGATGATTGGTAATGGAATATGAAGGGCGATCGACTGTCACTGAAGTTGGAGTTTTTGAAAAGTTATCCGGGTGCTACTGTAAGCCTAATGAGGAAACCGGGATTGGAGCCAAACTAAATTATAAGGTTAGGAATTGTTCGGGAAAGGTTGGTAAATTCTGAATGTGTGAGGGTGGAGACAATTCTGAGTGAAGCATCGTTTTGATTATCCATAAGGAGCTGTGTCCGAATGGCACTTCTGTGTTAGGCAAAATCAAAGTGGAATATCCGAGTCGTGTGAATTTCGGGTGAGGTGTCTCGGAGTGTACCACTTCCGAGTGGATAGTACCGTGTGGAGCGGTTTTGAGAGGAAAGGCATCGAGTGTGGAATTCCTAATAGTCGTGTGATGTTCCACCACGTGATCTACATCCCAAAGGAAAGTACTTCTCGTCGGAAAATGGAACTTCGAGTGTGCAAGTTTTCGAGCAAATTACCTAAGGGGGAGTAAATACCAAGCGGTAAACTTATTCATAGCTGTGTTCGGGTGATGTTGAGCTGTTGAATCTGAACTCAGATTTATGTTTGGAGTGGGCCTGTATTCCGAGTGGAAATTGGGTAAATAGAAAGTCTCCGAGTGAAGGATCTCCAAGGGGAGTAGATATCCAAGAGAAGGGTTTATTTGAAATCGTATTCAGGTCAGCGTTTGGGACTGCTGGGCTTGGACTCGGGTTGGTTTCACGGAAGGCTTGAATCATGGGTAAATTCTGCAAGTGGAAGGATTCCCGTATGAGAACTGTTCTTAAAACCTCGATTGAAATTTTAGAGTGAGAGGGCCGAGTAACATTCGTGGGTTATATGCATGCAGTTAGCCAAAGGAATGGTTAAGGAGTTGAGATGTATGGACCGAGCGTGGTACCTGTACGAGGCAAACCCAGACAAATGTGCTAATTGAAGCTTATGGGAACTCGTTGAGTGTTCATTTTGGCTAAGAAAGGAATCTCGTGGCCGAAAATTTGAAAATCCGAGAGCTAAATCCGAAATGAATCGGTCGGTAGTGGGTATCCTAGGGAATCGGTAATGTTGCTTACCGACTGGATTCTTCCCAAATGGTCGAATAACGTCTAGAATGTGTCCCATGCGACCCAATGTCGAGCCTATGCTTTATGTGAGCTCTTTGTCATGCCGAGTGACTCATTGAGTCGGGAAACCCGATGGTGTAAATACGCCGATTGGTATCAAAAGGGTAAGGCCGAGCGGCCAAGAGACTGGAAAGTGCTAACAACTAGGGTAAACTGGCGGAGTTGAATGAGGGTAACTACGTGGGAAATGGAATTCCGAGTGTAATGAAGTCTATGAAGAGCTGTTTTATTTACGCTGACTAGAAATTGCGAAGCAGTCAGAAACGTTGAGAAATGAAGAGTTGCAGCCAGAACAGGACCGTGGTATTCCGATCTGTTTGCTGAGGTAGTCTGAGTGGAAGGAAGGAATGTTATTCCGAGTCAATGGTGACACTTCCGAGTGGAAATGTGTTAAGAATGACGTCTCGATTTTCTGGGTGGATCGGTCGGTAAATTGCTTTGGAAGCCAATTATACCGACTGGAAATTAAGCGATGGATGAATACATGAGGAACATAGAGGTGTAATTGCTTATTGTGGTATGGCAGTAATTTCCGAGCGGTTCGTTGAGGCTAAGTATGCGTTGAATTTCGAGGACGAAATTCTTTTGAGTGGGGGAGAACTGTAACATCCCAATTTTAAATTAACTATGGTCGAGATTAAGACATTAATTAAAGGTTAATTAGAGAATTAGGATTAGTGGTTAATTAGAATAAATTGCTGACTGGTCAGGGATAATTGAATAAATAATAATGATCATAATGCCGTGAAAGGACGCATGTGCCCCTGGTAGTATAAGACAACTTCAGCTCCCTCTCTTACCTTCACTAATTCACGCTGTCAGCCTCCTTGTGCGTGCATATGACCTCCCCTCCCCTGTTTTCTCTTCCTCCCTCTCAATCGCGTTAAACAGCAAGAGAGTCGAGAGCTTCTAGAGGAACACCAACGCGGCTCTGTTCTACTCCCTGCCTTCTCCTTCCTCCCCATTGCCTTCTTCCTCCCCTTCTTCTTCCACCTGGAGCTGTTAGTATTCCAGTTGGCAGGCTGTGCGGGAAGTACCTTGGAGCTGTGGGGGAGACGAACCCGTAGGAGGAAAGGAGAAACTCTGGTCCAGAATCAATGCTGAGCTCGAGGGCTGTTGGAGGAGGAGTAACGAAAGGACGATGAGTCAGCCTTGCAACTCGAGAAGCCTCTGAACTCTGGCAGCAGGTAGGGGGCGCTCTGCATGTCCAATGCATGGTTTTTGGACGGTCCGAGCGAACGTATTACCTTGTGTGTTTGTATGATTATGACTCTGTGAAGTGTTTGACTGTTGATCACTGGATATCGTATGTGTGTGTTAATAGAGTCCTGTTAATTATTTCGTACTCACATGCATGTGTTCAGAATGTGTTGTTTGCTATATGTTGTACATGCTACTGAGTGGAGTCTGGATGAGTGATGATTATTACCTGTGTGGTGTATGACTGTTGCTGTCTAAGAAACGTATAATGACATTGGTGATGTTGTGGAGTTAATGTATGAATTGCATGTTAAATTGTAATGTGAATATCAAGCACATGGTGTGGTCTATTGTTGACTTCTGGGTGGATACGATATGAATTACTTAAGATGAACTTGCTGAGTGTGGATGACTGCCGGGACATGCATGAGGTTGCATTTATGGTTAAAGGGTGACCCGTGGAAGGTCAGGAACCCAATGATATGATTTCCAGCTACAGACCCTTGGCTAGTTTCTGAGAGGACCCGTGGTAGCCGTTGGAGCTAGAGTTAAGTCTCGAGACGTCCTTGGGAGACCGGTACCACACGGTAAGGGCTATCAGACGAGGGGCCAGAAAAGGGATCTGTAACTGAGAATTATTGTTAAGTCGGATCCGCATGCATATAGGTAGGGGCATCATTGTCGAGAGCAGCACGCTCCTTAAAATCTGTGAATGCTATTAATGAATTCCGACTGGATTTGTGTGTGTGTTTGACACTGAGGCTAAGTATTATTGATGTTATTGTTAAGGAATATGTTGTTGTGAATAGTAGAAATTAGATAACCATGAATGACGTGAGTAATCCGACTAGTGACTTGTGTAGATGCTTTATTAAATGTTAGTGAATGCTGGTATTGATTAAGATAGGTAGAGTATGTCGAAAGGGAATGTGTATTCTAAGTCGAGCCAATAACTGTCATTGTATATGTGAAAGCTCACCCCCTACACCATTTTTCAGCATGTGCAGGACGGACTCGGAAGTGCTGTCAGGGCCTCAAGTCTGAGTGTGGTGCACCCCGAGTGTTAAGTGCTTATATTGTATTCATTATATTTAGTTAGGGTAGCCTGGGCCGGCTCTTATGTAAAATGACGATTAAGCATATTTGTTTATAAAGATTGATTAGGAGAAATATAGATATGGGTACTTGTATGGGATTGTAAGTGTTGGTGAATATATGCATGTATAAATTGTTAAGATAATGGGTACTCCGAGTGTGTGATTGTGTATAAACCTGGGTTGTATGCTGGTGGATTGTGTTGGGCTCTTTCCGAGTGGGGGAAAACGTAAAGGATTTTGAGAGAATCCCCCTTTAACGAATTCTAAGTGGGCGTTATAAATACTCCGAACGAATAAGTCGTGGCGTGCCGAGTGAGTTAACTACCTGATTTTCCGAGTGAAGTGCAAGCAAGAAGATTTGCCGAGTGGACCTCGTCCATATCCGAATGGGAAATTACCTTGTACCGGTGTTCGCCTCAGCGAGTTAGACCTAGCTCCAGCGAGTGCGTGTTTGGTGAGGCCTTGTGTTGGACTCCGCCCGAATGTCTTCCTCTCCGTTGTGCATTATCCTGTCTTGCTCGGGCGGTGTT
Organism: Clitoria ternatea; assembly: GCA_037962975.1. Classification (NCBI taxonomy): domain Eukaryota; kingdom Viridiplantae; phylum Streptophyta; class Magnoliopsida; order Fabales; family Fabaceae; genus Clitoria; species Clitoria ternatea. The sequence goes on from CM075670.1 coordinate 161,349,155, forward strand.
GGACCCCGCCTGAGCGAGTGGACGTTGTAGAGTACTTCGCCCAGGCGTTGTTGCGCTTTGCTGAACTGGGCGGAGTGGTTCAAGTTTCACCTTTCCTTAGGTTGCCATACATATGTGTCTTCCTTATCCTTCCCTCACCTGTTCCCTTATGCTGAGCGCCCAGTAGTTCCCTCGAAGAAAGGTTCGTCCTGTGAGAGTGAGTGGACGCTGATGTGAGGTTTGCTTGAGGAGTTTTCATCCGTTGTGGCATTGTTCAGGCGGTGTTGGACAACGGATGAGTGAGTCACCTTCCGTCCTGGAATCCGCCCAGACGCTGGAGCGTCACACCGAACCGAATAGACCGGTCTCTGTCTTAATTCCCCTATTGCTTGTCATATACATGTGAATGCTCTTCTGCTTCCCTCGCCTTCTTCTTCCCTTCTGTGTCAGACGTTTCGTGGCTGCTTTTGTGAAAAATTTCCTCGTTGTTTTTGGGATTTCTATTTGTAAAAATTTAGGGTGTTACAAGCCAGCGTACCCACGCTTAAGCAAACGCTGAGCGACCTTGGGTGAAAGAGAAAAATAGGCATCAGGGCTCAGCTCGCTTGAGCGAGCCCTGTCTCGCTTGAGCGAGATACGAAGGAATGCCTTGAGCGAAGCAAGCGAGACGCTTGAGCGAAGGAAGAAAAGGGCTTCAGGTCCCAATTTCGCTTGAGCGGCCCAAGGCTCGCATGAGCGAGATCGTTCCAGGATGGTTGGCAACTCTCTGGCCGATTTTCGCTTGGGCGAGGCACCACTCGCCTGGGCGAAAATCGTCCAGAATCAAAATCCTTCTCCTTCGCTTGAGCGCTCCCTCATCCGCCTGGGCGAAAATTGTCCAGAATCGAAACTCTAATTTTGTGGCAATCTCGCTTGGGCGAAATGCACCTTCGCTTGAGCGAAAATGGGGCAGAAACGAATTTCCCATTCCACAACAATCTCGCTCGAGCGAGATTATCACTCGCTTGAGCGAGTTCTACAGAAACTCAGCAGAAACGAAGATTCTCTTGAACATAGCTCATGAAACGTTAACCCCTTCTATTTTGGCCTTACATAGGACCATACTTTACCTCATTATGCATGCACCAATTCATATAATGTTACAATCTAAAACTACATGATTCATTCATTGAACTAAATACCACCAACATCATCATGCTAATTTTTAACTCATGCATATAATCTAATTTCATCATCCCACCACATACACTCCCTACATATATCTATATTCCACATCATTCCACAAGCTCCATAATATAACATAAAAATACAACATCCATTCATTAATCAAAACTAAGTATCATGGTCCCTTATTTACATCCTTTGAGTCATGAATGAAAATTGGCCTTACACACACATGTCCAATTTTCTCCCATGACTCCTAAAATTATAAACCATTACAAAATTGAGTATATACACCTCATATACTCTACCCAACACAAATTTTCATGCCGGCCAAGGCGCACATATTCCTATTCATATTTACCTCCTTCAAACTCGGCCTCCAAAATTGTAGGATTTAGGTCATACCTACATCAACTTTAAAAATGGCAACGGGGAGGTGAGTAACATAATCCAAATGAATTAAAGTCATACATTATGATGAAATACATGTATACTTGCTCACATATCAATCATTACAACACATCATACATCATACACAATACATCTCATGATCTCAAGTATACATTCACAATTTCAATCATTTGGATTGCCAAACACACACATCGGGTTAGTATTCAACTCTTTCCCTTTTAAATTCTCATTCATCCGTTGCCACCATGGGCTTTCAACTAGGCATATCTCCAGCTATATGGAAATGCTCTTAAAGCTAATGCATATGCACAAGAATTTCTCATCAAAACAATGCGGATCCGACTATGGGAAAAATACCATATTAATTCAATTGTGGGACAAGCATAGGTGTGCTACTATGCCCCTACTGCAGTAGAAAAAATTGTGTACACATATATCTCAATTCATGCATGCTTACATCATCATAATTTTACTGGTACCAAACCGCTATCGCCCATCTGTAGAACTAGTCACCCTGTGACTTGCGGATCAACATCGTGGCCTCAACTACCACAAGTGCTACGGGCCCCTCCTGAATACACATCGAGAGAGCCGTGTCCCGTCGGACACCGAGGTAAACTCGCTCACCATAGAGCCGCCCGCCCACTGGGCCCGCAACATAGGGTGCCTCGTCACCAAACTATGGACAGCTTCGTGACTCATACACCGAGTCACAGGGGAAAATCACAATACGCTCGTGCACTGAGCCGCCCCTCCCACTGGGCCCACCTAGTGGAACCCCCTAATATTCCACATAGACAGCTATGTTATGCCATGGATGCAATGCAAATGCAAATCAAGTGCATCCTCACACTATGCATCCTAGATGCCACTCCACATTCAATCATTTATCACCACCACTTGGTGGATTTCAATATTCTCATCATTCTCATCCAATCCCAATTCTCTTTTTCACTCATTCACATCAATAGTTAGTGGCATTCACATTCAATAAATCATGCACATATCTTTGGGATATTCACATCATAATTCCATTCCACACATGGTTTTAAACCATCATCATACTTTATCAAAATAATATCATCACCACATCACAATATTATCCCAAACACAATGCCACATCACAGTCATCATCCTAAATGCATTCAAATCATAACATTTTCACATCATCCATTCAACAATCATCAAAATAATCATATACATATTTTCACATCACCAATGGATGAAATCATGCATTTAGAAAAGTTACCCCCTCCTACCTCAAGTGAAGTAGTTATCAACGCGGTTTGATGGTCCCGCTTCGTCAATGGGGTCACTTCCTACATCACAATACATTACACAATCAATTTTCTATTTACCCATTAAGACTCAAACACTTATACATATATCAATAACTTGATGTTTACTTTATTTTAACTCTTAAAACTCCTTTATTCCATTTTATCCACCATAACCACCATGGGTTAGGTGCTACCCATTATTATTATGCACTCTAGAACCAAACCCTTTCATGGGTTTCTCCATTATTAACCTTCGTCAACAAAATACCACCACCAATGACCCTTATGCATCATAACTCACATTTATTACCAACAATTAATGTTCATCAACCTCCATTATGCATTTCCCCTAAATTCATGAAGTTAGGGTTTCATAAAATTCCAACAACCATCATAAATACTCTTCTCCTTCCAACCATAAATGCATCCACTTTATTACTTCTCAAAGAAACCTCATTCTCATACAAACCCACATTAAACTCTTACATTAAATACTCTCCTCAAGAACATCCATACACATGCATGGTTTTAAAACACATAAATGCCATATACCCATAACCAAAACCTTAGCAAAAATGGGTATACTTACCTCAAAACCCAAAAACGAAAATGGGTTTTAGGAGGGAGGAGAACACCAACAAAAATGAGGAAGAGAAGGAGGAAAAACAGCAGCCCCACAAGCCTCCTTCAAGCTCCGTTCAAACGAAAATGAGGAGGTGTGGAAGATGAGCTCAAGTTGCTATGGTTTTGGGAGAAGAAAAGAGGAAAAATGGAGAAGATGATGAAGAGAAGAAGAAGGATGAAATGTAATGCTACACCTTCGGCAGCGTACATGAATAGGAAAGGGAAATGGGGTTTTTGATTTATTTTAATTCCTATTCATTAAAACTCCATCGTTTTATAACTAACAGGTTCTCTGTTCGGGCTCAATACATCATCTGAAAATTATTCCGAATACATATTCGGATTTCCGATAATTTTCTTAATAGTCCTGACCAATATCATCTCATTCCGAGATACTTGGTCCGACACCCATATCTCAACTGGGCTTAATTTCAGCTTAACCGGTCTCCATAATTTTCTAACAGTCCCCAAAATTATCAATTTAATTATTCTCAATAGTTTGGGACATTAAATACTCTATATACCAATTTCTAATATTTATTCCGGTAATTAATTCTCTCATTTTAAAATTCGGGATGTTACATGAGTGGCCTGGATGAACTGAGAAAGTACATTCTCAAGTTCTGACTTCTCTTTAACAGGAGGGTGAGAGGGTTGTTGTGGTCTATTTGTGGGTTGATTTGGTGGAATATTCTGATTCAAATATGGACCTTTCTGCCAGGAAAAATTTGGATGACTCCTATAATTAGGATTAAAGGAATTAGAAGGATAATTCCTTTGATATTGTTGCTGCCCCATATAGTTCACTTGCTCGGAAGGCACATTTGGATCACACATTCCATTCTCATGGTCTCCACCACAAAAGTCATAATTTATCATAGAAACTTGACTCGGCTTTTAGAGTTCTGAAATCTGTATGCTTAGTTTCTCCAAAGCCTGAGTCATCAGCTTACTCTGAGCCAGATAAGCATCTTATGCTTCTAGTTCTAATATCCCTCTCCTAGGGACTTGGCTCCTCTCACTAATCAGACATTCATTAGAAGCCATAACGTCAATCAGCTCTATGGCTTCTTCTATAATTTTAATTGTTAATGAACCTCCAGCTGAGGCATCAATCAGGACTCTGGTAGCTGGCCTGACACCATTATAGAAAATAGTTACCTGTTGCACATCAGAAATCTGATAATGAGGACATCTCCTCAAGCTTTCTTTATACTGATCCCATGCTTCCATCAAAGACTCACCTTCTCTTTGTTGGAAACACGTGATTTCATTGTGCAACTTTGCATATTTAGAAGGAGGAAAGTATTTAATCAAAAATTTTCTTTGCAAGTCCTCCCAGGTGGAAATACTGCCTCTCGGTTGACTCTACAACCAGGCTTTTGCTCGGTCCCTTAGAGAAAATGGAAACAATCTCAGTCGGATTGCCTCATCAGGGACTCCGTTCATTTTTACTGTATCACAAATTTGGAGGAAGGTTGCTAGATGTAAATTTGGATCCTCAACCTCACTTCCTCCGAACTGTTCATTTCTTACTAACTGCAATAGAGCTGGTTTAAGTTCAAAGTTATTTGCTGAAATTGGTGGCCTAAGGATGCTAGATTGCGATCCTTCTTCAGTCGGCCTGGAGTAGTCACCTAATGTAACTCTCCTCTGTTCCATTTCTTTTTGTTCTTTTTGCTTTTTCTCTTTTCTCAGTTTACGTTCTAACAAGTCGATGTCAGGATCAAAGAAGAAAGGCTCTCCTCTGCTCCTTGACTGCATACAACAAATATCCAAAAAAAAGACGATTCACAGCTACGACTACAGCTACACGAAAATATCAACTACTAAAAACAAAATTGAAACTACGTAATAAATGCAAACAAAGTAAACGGTTCAGTCTAGTACCGGTCCAAGGATTGTTGATATTACTCAACAATCCCCGGCAACGGCGCCATTAACTTGATGCTAAAATCCCGAGTCATCAAATTGGTGTGAAAATCTATGTTTAAAAATTGTGACTCTCAGATTTATATCTTGGCAAGCGCACCAGTTGTTAAAATTGTAGTATATTTGATCGTCCCACAGGGATTGTGGTAAGTACCTCAATCTTGGACTAGTACAAGCTAAACCAACAAAAGACATAGGAATTTCATTCGGTTTTTGGTTGTTTTAGTGTTTTATAGTTGTTTTTGTATTTCCAGAAACAGAGTTAAAATGAAATATGAAAGGTGATTAATAGAAAACAGGTCAGGATTGCTTCGGTTCACAAATTCATCAAGAAACATGCAATCACAGTATAATCAAACTTCATAATCCAGAGGATAATCCGCTTGTGGTTATTCCCTAATTCCTTAGGTGAAAAACACTAATCCTTAAGCATCGAACCTTAATTACTTAAGTGCTCAATTAACCTAAGAATCTAATGCGAAATTGGAGGTTGAACTCTAACTATTCACCTAAATTGATTAGGCCTGAACTAGTTAGAAAGCTAGAAGTTACCTAAGCTTCAGCCATGATTCCTCACTGGCAAAGTTCTTCATCAGTTCTGGATTTGTCAATCCAGCGATTTGGATCCACTCCTCAGCTTGTTTGCCTCAGGATCTAGAAGTCGATTTCCTCGCTCACAGCTTCAAGACTCCATTGCTAACCTTCGCAATCCTAACCTTAGGGACTTAGAACTCCATTGACTTCGGTTCCATCGAAGGATTGTGGAACGTCATGGAGGAGAGGATTTAGAGAGAGAAAATGCGTAGTGAGATGTTTGAAGTTGTGAATGAATTGTATTCTATGTGAATCTGTCTCTGTTATTTACAGAATATGTACAAACATATATATAGGCATCTACCTACTAACTAACTTAACTGATAACTTAGGAAAACTTAAGTTAACGACTAAACTAACTAACTACATAATTTACAGAATGATCAACTAATTACAGCTCAGATCTTAGCAAGTTACAGCTCATCCTTAGCTAATCACAGCACAGCACCAACTAATTAACAGCTCACTACTTAAATTACTAAGGTGCAACAGTAGGAGAGAAGACTGCAGGAAACAACACTGGTGCCGAGTGGATTCTGGAGGGAACAATCGCTGTTTTAAATATCAACCTTTTTCGCTGGAGCGTACTGGGTTCTCGCTTGGGCGAATGAATGATGTCTTGAGGTCACGCTTGAGCGTAAGCTTGCTTTGCTTGAGCGAACTATGACCCTCGCCCAAGCGAATTTAACTATCGCTTGAGCGAATTGTCTTTTCAATTAGCATTTCTGAAATTGACGCTCGGGTTCTTCTTTTTATTTTCAATTGGTTCCTTGTTCTATTTTGGAGTCGGTATCTTGGAAGTCTTTTCAGTCAGCCTCTTTGAAGTCTCGCTCAGTCGGTCTTTTGGACTCCTTTCAGTCGGATATACGAAGACTCACTCGGATTTGTAAATTCTCGCTCGGCTTTATGATTTCTTACTCGGCTTTTTGTAATTTTTCACTCGGATTTGTCTTCTTAGTTTGAACACAACCTGTTCCTGCACCAAAAATCAACTAATTGCCTAGCATTTGTATGCTGGCTGCTTAATGAAATTACAAATAATCATAAACTCTTAACTAATTAATGTTTTTAACCATTTTCTTACATAAATAAAACACTTTTGAAATAATTAAATAAATTATAAATTATTATCAATTAATTGAATAATAAGGCTAAACTAATCACTTAAACAATGAATTAATTCAAATAAAAGGCAGAATAATTAAGTCTTTTCAAGACTTATCAGACCTCCATCGGTCAGCAATAATACTGAGGATCTTCCTCCTCAGTGTGTCATGTGCTGGTATATCCCAAGAATCCTACAAGTGGGAATTAGTCAGTATATTATGAATTACATGAAACAATACACTAAAATAAAACTTAAATGATATTTAACTTACCAGAATATCACTCCAAATATGGTTCTTCATGACCTCCTCAACATTATCCCAGTCAGGGATAATAATGGACACCTTCGACCGAGCCATTACTCCGAAGTAACTACTAAACTTCGCGGCATGTGGTCCACGAAATGCACCAGTGTTGACATCGACGTCAACACACAACCTCTCTCCCCGATTGTAATCCCTTGATTTTCCTGACTCAAATCCCAATGTAATTAAGATAATTAAATAATAAAAATACGAGTAAATTTTTCACGTTCAAAAGAATTCCAAAACACCTTACGATTACATCAAGACTCGGACCACGGAAAGACGAAGATTGAGATTTCATAATTTACAACTGGATCGTAAAACATATTGCCCATATAGGTATACAAAATAACAGAGTATACAACGAAAAAAGAATATGTATACCAGGCATTCACCTAGTCTCATATATGAAGATATGAGAAAAGGCTCGGCAAAGTATGCAACCATAGTATATAAGCCTATTAGGCCACAATCAACGTTACGTATAAATCATAAACATGCATTGCTAACTATATATATATATATATTTATATGATCATGCAACATACATCTCCAATGTCCATAATTTCATAATTGACCACATTTGATTCAACCTTAAAATCATAAGTCATCAACACTCATACATCCTAAAATGGGCTACACATCTAACATTATTTTATTCTTCAAGTAGGTATGAATTTCAACACCCCAAATATCAACACATTGCCTACTTATTTTATCTTTTACAATACATCTATCAATATCATTAATAATCAACATTATGATACACATTCTATTTAACCATACAATAATTGTAACCACAGCCGGCCAAGGTATTCCATTACCACTATTTACCTTCACCAAAGCTTTACTTTTAAAATATCCCCATCCCATAATATTCATGCATCAATGCTAAAAAGGAGACCACATGGGAGAGTGAATTATACATTTCAAATGATGATATAAATACAATTGAGATTATGTGCATATGCATATTAACATCATGTATGCTTTGCTCAACATGTCAATAATCGTAAATATTCATGTTGACTATATATACATTTCATATTCATTTTTCAATTCATAGCAAAGCAAGCACATACACATAACATCCCCAATGCCATACTAGGCCATTATCAATCTCATCAATAAATCATATCTTTTCTCAAAGCCACAACGACCAACATCATCATTCTCAATCAAACATAAACATGCCCATCATCTCGTTGGGCCATCACATAAATATCATCGTATTCATATCATTTATTAATTTTATGTGGTCTTTAGGTATTTAATTATCGATCTCATCAACACCACACCACAATCTCAATCATCATCAATCATCATCACCATCTGGCATATCTCCATGCTATATGCAAATGCTCTTATGGCTAATGCATATGCATAATGGAATAGACAACAAATGTAGATCCGACTATAGGAATAAACACCAATTTGTGGGTCAAGCATGATCACACACCATGCTCCTACTGCAGTAGTATAATGTGTACACATATATCATAATGCATGCATAATCACCATATTTTTACTGGTACCAAACCGCATCACCCATAATGCAACACCTGGCCATTTTCACCATGACCGCGGTAAACAGCATAATCAATATATGGTGTTGCGGGCCGACCATAACTCATATCATGGCGGCTGTTATCCAATGGACCACCGGGGCTACCTGCTCATCAAGAGCCACCCCCACAAGGGTCGGCCACATGTAGCTCCCCGTAGCAATACATGGGCGGCTTCGTGACTTACACACTGAGTCACAGGGGAAACAACAAACTGCTCATGCACTGAGCCACCCTCCCACTGGGTCGGCCAAGGGAACTCCCCTAACGTTCCAACATCAGCGGCTATGATATGCCATGGATGCGATGTAATGCAAATCAAATGCATTTCTCACATTGTGCATCCTAATGCCACTCATCAATCATCATCATCATAATCACCAATACCACCATACACACCTTAGTGGATTTTATCATAGTTGGTTTTAGCCATTGTTTTCAAGTTTTAAGTGTGGCATTTTCATCTTAATATATCATTTATTATACATGCAAGTCACCACTTACAAACAACCACAATGACATCACAACATCACAAATCATCATTAATATTTGTTAATCTTTCATCAATACCACCATATAATCATTTAGTGGATTTTCATTTCATTTGTCATTGCCATGGTTTCACAACTAGTGTGGTAATACAACAATTTATTAATACAATTCAAACCACACATACAAGCCTATGCTTATATCAACTCAATGACATTCATAATCATCTATAATAACAATCATCCTTTATTCAAGGGATTGATCAACAACATCACCCATCATTACCCCTAATACAATCTCTTGTTTTTTTTACATAATAAAGGGGTTTTAAGTAATAATAAGCTCATGTTAACTTTCAATACTAAGACATGAGAAAATCTCACTTTTAGTCTTAATAATAGTGGGACATGTCACAAATATCACCTATTAGTCCCAATTTGACCACCATAAAAAGTTGGGTTCAAAACCTCTAAAACTTGAATTTTTTCAGTGCAGTATGTTTGGTATTTTTCGCCTAATGAGAGTTATAAAACTCCAATTAAAGTGATACCAATTCTCACACCTCCATAACACAATTATTTACAACTTTCATGAAGAACGCAGAGGCCAAAAATGTCATTAAGACATCCAAACGGGCCAAAAACAGCAAGGAAAACAGAGCAGTTGGAAAAACAACATAACTGGCCATAATAGAGCCATGAATCGATTCCCATATGTGGTGAATCGATTCATACGTCCAAAAATCCCAAAATTGACAAATAGAGGGGTGGGAATCAATTCCCACATGCATATGAATCGATTCACATGATTGCAAGGTACATGATCACATGATTTAAAAGGATGAATCGATTCCCACATATTGGTGAATCGATTCACGCTGTGAGTGAATGCCATGAACAGTAAAAATAGAAGAGATTGAATCGATTCAATGCTTAGTGTGAATCGATTCACACAATTCTGCTAAATTGAATAGTAAATCTAGAACACTTTGAATCGATTCACACACTGTTGTGAATCAATTCATGACAGCACAGAGCCTGTTTTATGTAGAAAGGTTACATTTTTGGAACTTCTAATCCCCCTAACTCTTTCATATCAACTCCAAACTCTACCAAATTTTAACACCAACATATATATATATATATATATATATATCATTTATGACGTGTGGCTACTGGCCACACTAAAAAATTCTCAAAAATGAAGGACTTATGCGTATAAACGTATTTTACCAGTTTTAAGTCATTTTAATGCAACTCAAGGGTCATTTCTCACTTAAATTGACCTATTCAAATTATCACAAGTTTTAATTCATACGTGGAAGCTATTGGAACTACCCTATGCCATCAAATCCACATAAAACTCTATTTGACCCCTTCACTTCCATGATTATGCATTAAAAATGCACTTTGTGAACTACAATATGACCCAAACCATCTATGGTTCATTTCATTATGGATCTTTCATTACAATGCATCAATTACCATCAAGGGACCACTAACCATTCATCACCATCTCATATATATATATATATATATAATTTCCAAAATTCAACAATTTGCCAAGCCTATCATTCATCACATCATTAATTCAACATTCAACATAATTATGGCAAGGCAATGCATGAGTTCATACATGTACATAATTCAACAATTATTCACTCATGCAATTTGAAATGCAAACTCCTCTCCTACCTTGAGAGAAGAACCACGAGTCCAATGCTTCGAATGCTCCGCTTTATCATTCGACATTGAATCTACATATTGCACACATATACATATGTAATTAATAAGCCATTGTAAGGCATCATCTCTTAAAGCTCAATATCAAGTCCTAGACTTGTCTAAACACTCATCCTTATACTTAGGATAGGTTTCGGCAATTCCTTTCTCAAAACCAAGATTCTCTAAATCTCAAAAGGGTTAACCAACCCAACAATAACAAGCTCACATCCCTTATCCATAAGGCCTCTAAGTCATCATACAAATTATCTATTTGTCATTTTCAACATAAGCCTTTAGCTTCATTTAAGGCCATTGTCCATCAACAATTTTAATTTGCAATATCATGGCCTAAAGTGTTATTAAATCACATTCTATTTCATTACTCCATCATCAGTGGTCACCACCATTACCATTATCACCACAATAACAACATCACACATTGAACATCATATATTCATTTTTAAAATCAATTCCTCTAATCAATCATATACATATATACTCACATGCCCATATCATCCAAACCTCAAGATTAGGATCTTATTAAAATCTATTCAACTCGATGATCATACCAAACATTTCCAAACATTATCTCTATCCACAAAACCATTCCCATGACAATCACATCATTAATTTCACCCTCTATACCAAAAGCCCCAAATCACCAACACTTAGGGTTTCATCAAAACTCAATGACCATTTCTAATAACCATCAATCTCCATCATTAACAACACCCACACACACATTATCATGGGTTTTCACTAAAAATTATTTTTCATGGCATTATTACTCATTTCCCCTAATTCCTATGGTTAGGGTTCCATTAAAATCCAACAATCACCACTAACAACCATCATCCTTCATCTCTAACCTTGAAATTTTCGTATACCCCTTCACACTTATCCAAAAACATATATCTATCACACCCCACCTTTGGGTTTCGCACAAAAATGGCTCTTATTCCTAAACCCATACATATACCACTCTCCCAAGCAAGTAAGACTTAAAACCTAAGGCTTAAGCTCATCAAAATAAAGGGTAACATACCTTAAGCCAAGAAAGCATAATGGGCTTCCAAGAGAGGGAGAAGGTGATGAAAATCCAAGAGGGAGAAGGAGAGCTTCCATTCAATATCATCTCTTCCAAGCTTGAAGATGGCAACCGAAAATGGAGGAGGAGAAATGTACACCAATTTCCTTTCTTAGGTTTTGGGAGGAAGGGAAGAAAAGAGAGTGTTTGTGTGAGGGATAAGGGAATGGCGAAAATGAAGGGAAGGGAGGAGAAGCCACACGTGAAAATAAAAGAAGGAGAAGGAAAATAAGTTATAACTTGGTCCCTCATTAAAACATTTCCCGTTTTATAATAAACAGGATCCCTATTCGGACATAATACCTTATCTAAAAATTATTTCGAATATATATTCAGATCCCCCATAATATTCTTAACAGCCCTACCCAACGGCATCTCAATCAGAGATACTTGGTCTGACACCCATATGTTAACCGGGTATAATTTTAACTCTTAAAGCCTCAATAAATTATCAATAAACCTCATAAATCTCAATTTAATTATTTCAATATTTTTAGGACACTTATTAACCCATTTATAATTATTTAATATTTATTCCTCTCAATTAATCATTTTTATAAAATTTGGGATGTTACACCGATGACGCCTGTAACATCCAATTTTCAACACAAATAGAAAATAGATATTAATATATCTTTCATGAGAAATACTTACTATAAGTTAGTTTATTATTATCATTTTTATGAAATTTTGCTATTTATATTTAATTATTTTTTTAAAATAAAATAATAATAATAATATTTATGAATGAGAATTTTAAAATGAATTAATTAGTATGCATTGATTAATGAAATTATATTAAGAATTTTAAATATATTTATTATTCACAACTTTTATTTTATGTTTTTATATTTATGTCTTTACATATTTGTGATTTAACTCTTATTAGAATTTTAAAATAACATTTTGAAGGAATTAGACTATGGTTCTTTAGAACTTTTTGATCTACGTATTATTTATGATTTTATGGAATTTTTTTGGAATTTTGGAAATATTTTAGTAAAATAATATATTTTAAATAATTTTAAATTCATATAAAGTGACTTAAAATTAAAAATATTTATAAGAAAGTGAATTTAAATTATCAAAAAATTTTCTAAGATCCATTTCAAGTAGACTTATCTAAAAATTATCGGTTTGAGTAAAATCTTGATTTTTACCAATCGTAAAAAAATCGAAAACGTATCAATAAATTTTTATTAACAGAAAATTTTAGATTTTTAAAATTTAAACTTTATATTACTTATCATAAAATTAGTGAGAACTGATATAATATCACTAAATTTCAAAAAGGACTGATTTTAAATATTTAAAATATACCGAGTGAAAGGTTACTATTTAGCTTAATAATTCAGCCGATATTTACTATACAAAACACTGTGCATGTATGAAATTTTCAAAAGGTGCACAGTAACCAGGATTGAATTTTCAAAAAATGCACAGTACTTTTATATTAAAATAATGGAATGCATAGTAATTTTCCTTCCTATAAATACCCAAGGAATTCTTCTTTAGAATTCATAATTTCAGATTAAGTTTTCTTAATATAGTAGTGCTAGTGAGATAGTGGTGGAAGTAAAAGAGAGAAATAAATTTTTTGGAAGAAGGTTCTGCTAAAATCCTAAGGTAAGAATACCTTTCTTTTATATATATTAGGGTTATTTTCATATCATTTTTAGAAATCTATTATTATACTAGAAATAATATTATTTTAAGTTACTACTCTAAATAGTAAAATACTATTTCAATAGCAAATTACTATTTCAATAGTAAATTACTATTCAAATAGTAAATTACTATTTACTTTTACTATTTACCTTTATTATTCATGTTTTACTATTTACCGTTATTATTCATGATTTATTTACCGTTACTATTCATGATTTACTATTTACCGTTACTATTTATGTTTTACTATTTACTGTTACTATTCACGATTTACTATTCACTATTCACTATTTCCTATTCAAAATTTACCATTTCTGCTTTAAGTAGTAATCTTAATTTTCATCTTGTAATTATATTAAAATGAAATTGGTATGTTTTAGAACTCAGAGACGTGGTGCGTACGGATTTTCAATAACGAATCAGTATACAAGAGGTAAGGGGGAGTGAGATAGGAATATAATATGAAAAGACATAAGAATAATAGGAGGAGTCCCCTACTCCATTTAAATTTAATAATAATAATAATAATATTTTAAAATAATAACTACTTAACTTAAAAATTATATAAATTTTAAATTGTGTATCTTGTGTAACTTGATCTAAAATACCCATGCAAAGACCTGGATAACCTATGCGAACTGGACTAAACCTATGCAAGGACTTGGACTATTATGACCTGTATGGACTGAACTATACCTATGCAAAGACTGGATTATATATATGGACTTATATAGACCTGTGTGAGGAATGAACTATAAGGACTCAAAATCAACTCTACTAATTTAAATAACCATTAAAATTTGAATTATATTTATGAGTGATATTTAGTTGATTTGACTTGATTATAATATTTGATTTTGATTAATGATATTGTGATTTATAATATTAGACTATGATTAATGATATGTAATTATGATTGATAATATTTATGATAGATGATATTTTATTGTGATTGATGACATTACAATACTTGATTGTGGTTGATGAATGATTGATGACCTTGTGATATGAAGTTTGAGCATATAGCAAGCATGATGGAAAGTTAAAACTCAGTAAGAATTTTCTTACCTTACTCTTTAAATTTTTATTCCAAGAGAAAGTATTTTATAATTATTTTAGTCTTTTATTTCTTCTTAGAAATAATTTTCACTAACTTTATTTTTAATCTCTAGAATAAAATCTAGTATTAGAAAGAAGCTATTTTATAAAAATCAGAGGTTGAGATAATTAATTCTTGAATTAAAGAAAATTTTTATAGTTTTAAGTATTCTTAGTTAATGATTTTAAAATTATTTTCTTTTAGAAATTAGAAGTTTAAAGTAAATTATTTTAGTTTTCCCCAACGAAATAACTAAAGGATATTTTGTCAAGATTTCTAAAACTCAATCTAGTTAAGATTCAAATTGAGAAAGATTATGTAAATATGTGAAGTTTTTTTTAAGAGAAAGTTTTGAGATATTTAAGGCTTAAAAACTCAATTTTGGTGAGATCTGAATTTGAATATTGTACTAAATTTATTATGTACAATAGAAGTTCAAAGAAGAACTTATGGGAATGTACAGTTTATTGAGATGATTTGTGAACCTTTATGGTATTTAATAATTGAGTTTTTAAAAGTCTTAACCAAGTAAATATGCGAGTAGTTCATGCATCATGAATCATTAAAGAGAAATGGGATGTGATATTGCTTGGGGACGGATTATAGAAATCAAGGATACATTAGAGGAGGCTTAATTGCGAGCCTTGGGATGAGAGGGTGTGAAAGGGTGCTTCAGGTGACCTGGGGTCGCTCCCTAGTGTTGGGTACTTTCACAATAAAAACCTTCTCAGTCTGACTAGTCTCTAAGTGTTTCCACGCCAGTTGAGCTATTCATATGCTATGAAGGCATTTAAGTTATTATCCGTAATTATGGAACAGTGTAAACTCCCGGTTGGCCCAGTGCAAACTAAAACTTTAAGGGCCCACATGCATAAACTGAATGAGATAGTATTAAAAGCATTACATGTCATACATGTGATTGTGATATTCTGTGTGAATGGTTGTGAATGAAAGTATGATTGTTATACGTATAAAAACCTATAATTACAATTAATTGTGTATGAGATTATGAATGATATTATTTTATTAGATTGTGAAAACCCTTATGCTTATGTCGTATCTGTAAAGTATTATATTCTATTTCTCACTCCTACTTGTTTGAATTTTTGTGTCCAAAATATATGTTATTTGATATATAGCTAGTAGTTCAAGATGGAAGGATATGTAATTACAAGAGGGTAAAGTGGTCTCATCCTCAATCAGATAGGTGAAGAGATATGATAAGAGTAGGACTCCAAAACTCGATGGTTCAAGGACTAGGAAATGATTGGTCACATTTGTAGTAGAGGTATAATTTAGTTTTACCTTGCCTTATTACAATATCAAGTTAGATAATTATAACAAGGTAAGGGTTAAACTTTGATAAACTTTCTCATTCGGATATAATACTGTAATGATTTATCACTTATGATTTCTATAAATTGTTTTATCCGACAAATATTGAAAGACAATGTTTTTTGTACTTTCAATATTCAAAGGAAATCAGATGTATATACGTCCTTGTATACGTGAGATAAAGAGTGATAAATATGTATATCTTTCTAAAAGTTTTTTTATATATATCCCGTGTATATAAGGGGGTGTTACAAAGTGGTATCAGAGTAGTTCAATCCAAATCGGCTTGGGGTATGGTCTTACTAGCGTGTTAGTGTACTCTGATGGTTAAGTTAGTCAAGAGATTTTATGGTTGACAAAGGAGGAAATTTTATTAGAGTAGATGGTAAGAAGTAAGTGAAGAAAAATTAGGAATATAGAAAGAAGGAACTAATTTTAAGTTCATAAGAAGTATAAGTTAGAACTCTATAGCCTGTTACTTGAAAAATGTTATTGTAGGGATTATCAGAAACTGGTCATTCTAAAGTCTTTCTTGACATTGTTTAAGTACGGGCGTTAATGTATGGTGGAATGATAAGGTAAATTAACTAATGCAGTTATTTCCTTTTATTTCAAATGTATTGTATGGTGTTTGATTCTCTGATTAATATGTGATAATGAAATATTCTAACATTTGTCTCTTTTACAACATGGTATGGGACAACAAGGGAGATAAGACAATAGAAAATTCTTAGAAAAATTATGGTATGAATTCTAGACTGAAGCTGTCATGACTTTGACTACTTAGTTATAAATTACCGGGACTGATCACCCCGAATGATTTACAAAGTAGTGAAAGACATGTCAAATGAAGAATGTTAAGAACAATGAATCTAACCCTAGATTAATATGGTATATGGAGAAGTGGAGATAAACTCGACAAATTCTATTAGGATATTCCTTACCATGTCCTTGAAGTTGTAGAGATATTTGTGTGAAATTAGAATTCCAATGGGTAGATAAATGTTGTAATCCAAAGTAGTATAACAAATTGTCTAAGATAGAATCATAGTTTTTCCTTTGGTGATATGTTTTGAATAAAAAAAATGTGTGGATGTATGCTTCATGAAAGAAATATGATAATTTATTCACTAACTTGTTTGGTATAACAAATAATCATATTAGGAATTGTATCTCTGGCTATTTGTATTAATTCTTCTTTTGTATGACATATAAGATATGTTAATTATTGTTTGATTTGATGAAGTTTTCCTTTATGATGCCTGCAATTGAATAATATATATGATGGTTATGTATATAAATATATGAATTAATGAAACTTTTATGGTTATGACATTGAATGTAATCAATCATATATTGTTGAATTTTCTAAGTGTTTTATTGTAGTGAATATGTCAATAAAGAATCTAAAATAAGTACTATAAATCCTTGGGAGATAATAATATTGGGTTAATATTGAGAAATTGTGTCATAAAATATTTTTGTGATTCCTAACAATATGATACATGTTTATCAAGTTATTTTCTTTTAGTCATCAATTTTGTTCAATGAATATACATACCTAATATAAATCATTGTTATGTAATGACCATTATAGATTTAAAATAAAGAAATGTGTTAGTAAACATGAGGAAATAGATATGAACCTTTACTTATTGATTTTCCTATGAAGAGAATTACATAAATCTTAGTTACCCATAAAAAAAAATTCAAGTGAGTATTTCTAAGTCAACGTAGTGATTTATGATCATTTAAGATTAGAGGATTTATCAAATCTATGTAATGGTTGTAGTCAATTATGATGGAAAGAGCAATCACTTAATTAAGGAATATTTAATTCATTATAGAAGACAATAAGAAATAATTACATACCCTAGATTGTCATAAAGCAAAGAACATAAGGATTTAACTAGATAAACAAGTACAACATGGACTAAGACATATTTACCCTTTCTCACTAGGATAATTTATTATACACGATTACACAAGGAAAATAAAGTAGAACATCTAGTACATCATAGATAGAGGTCTAAGAGTATTGGCAATACAGAAAATATCCAAACTAGAGGAATCACCATAATGATTATAAGAAGTGAGGCACTTGTTACCATGAACTGTAGTCCATCCCGCATTCGTTCTTCCTCACTTCTAGGAAGGTTGGCCATCAAATAGTATGATAGTACTTGAGAAAAAGATTGAAGAAATTAGATAGAAGAGAGAAACTAAGAAACCTTGAAGTTGTGATAGGAAGTGAGAATAGAATGAGAATTTATAAGCAAGCAAGGGAGGGAGAGTTTGCAATGGTCATAAACGGCTAGTCCAACGGCTAGTCCAACGGCTAGTTGCTAACGACTAATTGTCTAGTAATGAATTTTTAGCAGTCCATTTTACTATGTTACGAGTAGAAATTTTAATTAATGGATGTTATGGATTATATTAAGTAAGGTTTTAATAGATTGAGAAACATAATTATTGAGGTATTTAGAGTTAACCATCAATTTATGATGAGCATGGTTAAGAAAATTAAGATGAGTAATATTTTTGAGTTAAGGAAAAAAAATACTGATAAGATTAAAAGAAGATAAATGACAATGTTAAGGAAAAGGTACACAATTGTCAAGGAAACTAGAAATATATTTTAGAACAGTTCGCTTAGTTAAGCCTTGTTAAGATTTATTAACAATATCAAATTTCAAGGACGAAATTTCTTTTAGGAGAGTAGAGTTGTAACATCCAATTTTTAACACAAATAGAAAATAGATATTAATATATCTTTCATGAGAAATACTTACTATAAGTTAGTTTATTATTATCATTTTTTATGAAATTTTGGTATTTATATTTAATTATTTGTTTTTTAAATAAAATAATAATAATAATAATATTTATGAATGAGAATTTTAAAATGAATTAACTATTATGCATTGATTAATGAAATTATATTAAGAATTTTAAATATATTTATTATTTACAACTTTTATTTTATGTTTTTATATTTATGTTTTTACATATTTGTGATTTAACTTTTATTAGAATTTTAAAATAAAATTTTGAAGGAATTAGACTATGGTTCTTTAGAACTTTTTGATCTATGTATTATTTATGATTTTGTGGAATTTTTTGGAATTTTCGAAATATTTTAATAAAACAATATCTTTTAAATAATTTTAAATTCATATAAAGTGACTTAAAATTAAAAATATTTATAAGAAAGTGAATTTAAATGATAAGAAAATTTTCTAAGATCCATTTCAAGTAGACTTATCTAAAAATTATCGGTTTGAGTAAAATCTTGATTTTTACCAATCGTAAAAAAATCGAAAATGTATCAATAAATTTTTATTAACAGAAAATTTTAGATTTTTAAAATTTAAACTTTATATTACTTATCATAAAATTAGTGAGAACTCATATAATATCGCTAAATTTCAAAAAGGACTGATTTTGAATATTTAAAATATACCGAGTGAAATGTTACTATTTGACTTAATAATTCAGCCGACATTTACTATGCAAAACACTTTGCATGTACAAAATTTTCAAAAGGTGCACAGTAACCAGGATTGAATTTTCAAAAAATGCACAGTACTTTTATATTAAAATAATGGAATGCATAGTAATTTTCCTTTCTATAAATACCGAAGGACTTCTTCTTTAGAATTCACAATTTCAGATTAAGTTTTCTTAATATAGTAGTGCTAGTGAGATAGTGGTGGAAGTAAGAGAGAGAAATAGATTTTTTGGAAGAAGGTTCTGCTAAAATCCTATGGTAAGAATACTTCTCTTTTATATTTTTTAGGGTTATTTTCATATCGTTTTTAGAAATCTATTATTATACTGGAAATAATATTATTTTAAGTTACTATTCTGAATAGTAAAATACTATTTCAATAGTAAATTACTATTTCAATAGTAAATTACTATTCAAATAGTAAATTACTATTTCCTGTTACTATTTACCTTTATTATTTATGTTTTACTATTTACCGTTACTATTCATGATTTACTATTTCCCGTTACTATTCATGATTTACTATTTACCATTACTATTCACATTTTACTATTTAATGTTACTATTCATGATTTACTATTTACTATTCACTATTCACTATTCAAAATTTACCATTTCTGCTTTAAGTAGTAATCTTAATTTTCATCTTGTAATTATATTAAAATGAAATTGGTATGTTTTAGAACTCGGAGACGAGGTGTGCACGGATTTTCAATAACGAATCAGTATACAAGAGGTAAGGGGGAGTGAGATAGGAATATAATATAAAAAGACATAAGAATAATGGGAGGAGTCCCCTACTCCTTTTAAATTTAATAATAATAATAATATTTTAAAATAATAACTATTTAACTGATAAGTGTTTTATAACACAATAAATTAGATCTAGTTTGCTTAGGATTTTAATCATTATACACTGTATTTCCTTAATTTTTGTGATTTTCACTTTCTTTCCACTATATTCTACTTGGGTATTTTATTTTGCAGAAATTAGGATAATACAAGGGTCAATAACAAGAGAAAAACGACCATAAAATGATAAAGAAATAAGAAGAACAAGCCCAAATGGAAAGAATTCTCTGAAATCTGACTCAGAATGATGAAATCCGAGTAGGACGACTCAGAAATGATAAAATCCGAGTAGGATGACTCAGAATGGAGCGTTGCCGAGTGGAATATGTCTCGGTTAGAGGTAAATCCGAGTGGAAGCTTCCCTGTCCAAGCTATTCCGAGTGAAATTGGCTGACCTTGAAGGAATATTTCTCGGTTGGAGATAAATCTGAGTGGAACCTTCCCGACTGCAACTAATCTGAGTGAAAAAAGGGACTGACTTTGAATAAATACCGCCCAAAGCTATTTGTCCGAGTGAAAAATTACTGATTGAAGCGAGTCTGATTTGGGGAACAACTGCTTCTTCTGGGCAAAATTGTCTCCGAGTGGAAGACTCCCGAGTGAGTTGATTCCGAATGAAAAAACCCTGAACTTCGGAAGAACAATTGTCAGGCAAGGCCTTTCCGAGTAGTGTGTTTCAGAGAAAGTGTCTTTTCAAGCAAGGAAAAGAGTCCGACCAGGAATGAGTCTCTTTCGGGCAGACTCTCAAGTTTCAAACTAACCCCGAGTGAGATGTGTCCAAGGAAGGCACTTCCGAGTGGTTCGGGGGAGAGAGATGTATTTCCGAGCAAAGCAAAGCTCAGACCTGGAAAGAACTTCTATCGGCCAGATTCTCTCAAAGCTCCAATTTTCTGAGTGAAAGGCAAGGCCGACTCCGGAGTGAAAACAACCGAATGGGTTGATTGACGACTGAAGGCCATTCTGAGTGAGAATCAAGTCGGACTTCCGAGTGAATGTGTCTGAGTGTATCATTTCAATGAGTGAAGGGTCATTCTCAACTAAATTACTCCCAAGCAAATCCGAGCAAGGTCTCTCCGAGTGGTTCATTTCCAGAGACATAGCCGAGTGAAACATTTCAATCGGTTCCGAGTCAATCTTCAATCAGTTCCAAGTGAGTCACTTTTCAATCGGTTCCGAGTCAATCTTCAATCAGTTCCAAGTGAGTCACTTTTCAATCGGTTCCGAATGAATGTTTCAATCGGTTCCGAGTCATTCTTTAATCAGTTCCGATTAAATGTTTCAATCAGAATTGCTTTGCTCGTCCAGCTCTCTTCATAGCCACAACACCGACTCCATCCAATTGCACACCGGCTCCTCTCAACACCCTCCAGCAAAGCAACACCGAATGAACAATGCTCCTGATGAATGCCACTCGGTCTTTTGTGTACGAAGAGCACCTTTTCCACTCGGATTATTTCCCACTATAGGTGGATACCGACTGAGGCACTAAATCCGAGTCAGAAGGAGAAAACTGACTCCATATTTCCACCGATTGCCCATACTGACTTGGATTTCCACAATCCAAGTGGATCCTTGACTTATGAGGGGGCGGCTGACAACAAAACAAAAGAGCTAGCCGCTGCTCCCTATAGTTGTCACCATCCAAGCTGTTTCACCACACCATCCAGGCTGTATCGAAGCTGATCTCGTGGGGCGGCCAACAAGAAAATAATAAAAAAGCCCCACTAGCCACCGTTCCCCATTTCTATAAATAGGGGGAAGTCTGAAGCCAAAAAGAGCAGCACAGACAGCATCACTTTAATTCAGTTCTCATTCTTTTTTTTCCTTTCTCTTTTCTTTCCTTTCTTCGTTTCCTTCTCTGTTCATTTCTTTCTCGTTTTCTTTTCCTTTTCTTTTTTTTCTTTGTTTTCTTTCTCTTTTTATTTTCTTTTTCTTTCTTTTATTTTAAGAGTTCTGAATTGTAAAAGTGAGTATTCCAATTTGTAATTGGTGGAGGAATATTGCAACAAGGAAATACAGTGGTAAAATTATTTTGAGCTTTTGGAGAAACCCATAAGTCTTTATTTTTGCCATGACTTATATGTTTTATTTTTCCATTATATATATGAATTTGAATTATTTCATGAATAACTAAATTAATTATCTTGGGATAAAGGGGGTATGATAATATTTTATGATAATGTTATTTTGACTTGGAATTAAATAAATTTCTGTTTTCCATTTAGTTCAAAAAATGCTCAATGCTCTTAGTAATTCCTAACAAGAACCTAAGTGATAAAACTGTATACTTACGGGTATATTAGTAAGTTTAAGTAATTAATAGAATCGAGAGATTTATTGTTACTGGAAAGTTTTTGAACTAAGCCTAGGTTTTTGAAATACTTTTTGTGACCTCGGTAAAACCGTGAAAGTAATCAAAATCTTTTGGGGAATTTTAAAAAGGGATTTTCACAAAATGATAATGGGCCTTTTCTAAGGATTAAGCAGCGCTTTCCATAGGTTAGGTACATTAATAGGATTCCGAGAGGAACATATTAATTAGCTTAAGGAAAATTCGTCTTGGAAAACTTAATTTGATTCTCATTTATGAAAAGTTAAAATTCATTAACATAAAATAGAGTCTTGATCCCCCGAAATCTCAAGATATTCTCAACTCTGATGTTTAAGTGTCTAGAAAATTTTGTTTATTTATTCGTATTCTGAGCAACTTAATTTTGTGCTTTATTTTACAAAAACCTTAAAAATCAATTGTGTGGATAATTAAATTTCAATATGCTGGTACTTTGAACATAATCCCTGTGGAGAACGATAATCTTTTATATTACGCAACATAACCCGTGCGCTTGCGAGCCCTGTCAAGTTTTTGGCGCCGTTGCTGGGGACTGTTGTCCCTCAAATATCGGTAATATTGAAATTCGATTAGATCATACTTGTTAATATTTTTTTTGTTCTGTTTGTTTCTTTTTATATTTTTCTTTATTTTTATTCTGTTTGTTACTTTGTATTTTGTTCTTTATTTTGTGTTTCTGTTGTTGTTTTATTTTTGTAATTGTTTATTTTATTTGTCATTTATTTTTTTTATGCGACGAAGCCGTAGTGTCGATCTAAACTTAGGATTTGACCCTGAGATAGAACGTACCCTTAGAGCTTTAAGAAAACAACAAAAACAACAAAAAGAAAAACAAATGGCAGACCAAAATAGAGCCTTAAGAGATTTTGCCGCTCCAAGTACAAATGGAAGAGGATCTAGCATCCTTAGACCCACAGTGGAGGCTAACAATTTTGAATTAAAGCCTTCATTACTCTCAATGGTTCAACAGAAACAATTCAGAGGATTACCCTCTGAAGATCCAAATCTTCACCTTCAAATTTTTCTTGAATACTGTGACACCCTGAAAATGAACGGAGCCACCAATGATGCCATTCGCTTAAGACTCTTCCCTTTCTCCTTAAGAGATAAAGCGAGGGCCTGGTTATACTCTCTTCCTGAAGGATCCATCACGACTTGGGAACAATTGTCCAGTGCTTTTATCAATAAATGGTACCCAAGGAACAAGACCGATGTGCTGAGAAAACAAATCATAAATTTCTCACAAAAAGATGATGAATCTTTGTATGAAGCCTGGGAGAGATAAGGGAGATGCTAAGAGAATGTCCTCACCATGGGATAGAAAGGTGGTTGACAATCCATATTTTCTATAATGGACTAACTTCAACACAAAAGATCTCTTTAGATGCTGTAGCTGGAGGAGCCTTCATGAGTAAAAATGTTGATGAAGCTAAGAACCTGATTGAGGAAATAGCTCAAAACACTCACCAGTGGAACTCTGAGAGAGGATTACCTGCTAAAACACTAGGTAAGTACTTTGTTGATGCTCTTTACCTACTTTCTGCCAAAGTTGAAGCATTAACATTAAAACTCGATAAAATAGGGTCAACAGGTGCTACTAATATTGCTTGTGAAGTTTGTGGTGTTTCAGGACATGGAGCTGTAAACTACCATTTAACAATGACCCATAATCAAGAACAAGAAATGCATCAGGTGGATGTTATTGGAAAC
This sequence comes from Clitoria ternatea, assembly GCA_037962975.1. NCBI lineage: Eukaryota > Viridiplantae > Streptophyta > Magnoliopsida > Fabales > Fabaceae > Clitoria > Clitoria ternatea. The sequence continues at coordinate 161,373,941 of CM075670.1, forward strand.
TATGGTGGAAATTATCAAGGTAACTACAGACCTCCACAAGGTCCACCTGGCTTCCAAAATAGGCCACCTCAATTCCAAGTTAATCAAAGTAACTACAAACCTCAACAAGGAACCTATATTCCACAAAAATCAAAGCTAGAATCCTTGATGGAGACATTTGTAGCTACTCAACTTAAACAAAATGATGAATTCTCTGATGCAATAAAAAACTTGGCTTCAAAAGTGGACTCTCTTGCCACCCATAACAAAATACTGGAAAATCAAATTGCCCAACAAGCCTCCTATTCTCAAAGAGCACCAGGAACATTTCCTGGAAAACCAGAGGCTGGACCATCTAACCAAACCATGGCTGTCACTCTTAGGAGTGGTACTCAATATGATGGGCCAGTTGGCAAGACTGCAAATGAGGAAAAAAAAGTGGATAAATCTTTATCTCATCCAGTGATTGAAGAAGAGAAACCACAAGAAAAGAAGGAGGAGGTTAAGCCATATCAACCTCCCATTCCATTTCCTCAGCACTTGGCTAAAGCAAAGTTGGACAAACAATTTGGTAAGTTTCTTGATGTTTTAAAGAAATTGTATATTAATATTCCCTTCACAGATGCTTTGCAGCAAATGCCCACATATGCAAAGTTCCTGAAGGACATTTTGTCCAACAAAAAAAGACTGGAGGAAGATGGTACAGTTGCACTTACTGAAGAGTGTAGTGCTCTAATTTAAAGAAAGCTCCCACCCAAGCTCCAAGATCTAGGTAGTTTCTCTATTCCTTGTATGATTGGTGACATGAATATAGATAAAGCATTATGTGATTTAGGAGCGAGTGTGAGTTTAATGCCATTATCTGTTGCTAAAAAGTTAGGATTGGGTGAGCTGAAACCTACTAGGATGTCTTTGCAATTGGCTGACAGATCTATAAAATATCCTGTAGGAATTTTAGAGGATGTTCCTATTAAGATAGGAAAATTTTTTATACCTGCTGACTTTGTTGTGCTTGAAATGGACGAAGATTCTTTGATTCCTATTATTTTAGGCAGACCATTTTTAGCAACTGCAGGTGCTGTGATCGATGTTAAGAATGGTAAGTTGTCTCTAACTGTTGGAGATCAAAAGGTTGATTTTAACTTGAAAAGTGTTTTAGAAAAACTTTATAATGATGTTTGCTATAGTATGGATTTTGTTGAACAAGTGGTAAAGGAAGCAACCCTTCCTAATGCCCCACTTGAAACTGTTTTCATGATTGAGCTGACAGAAACATCTAATTGCTTTGAGGCCCCACTAAAACATGATACTGAAGTCATAGGTGACAAAGTGGTAAGCCCCAATGTGGAATTAAAACCTTTACCAGCTTCATTAAGGTATAAGTTTCTTGGTCCTAATTCCACATATCCTGTGATTGTTAATGCGGAATTGAATCTATGTGAAACTGAAAAACTTTTAAAACAACTTAGGCTATATAGAAAGGTAATAGGTTATACAATGGATGATATCAAAGGGATTAGCCCTTCTCTTTGTATGCACAGGATTACTGTAGAAGATGAAAGTAGGCCCACAGTAGAACCACTTAGGAGATTAAATCCAAAAATACAAGAAGTGGTTAAAAAGGAAATTTTGAAATTGCTTGATGCTGGAGTGATATATCCTGTGGATAGTAGTAAATGGGTAAGTCCTGTTCATGTGGTGCCTAAAAAAGGGGGAATAACTGTGATTGAAAATGATAAACATAACTTGATTCCTACTAGGGTTGTCTCTGGTTGGCGCATGTGCATTGGTTATAGGAAGTTAAATAGCACCACGAAAAAAGATTATTTTCCTCTCCCTTTTATTGATCAGATGCTTGAAAGACTTACGAAACACTCTTATTTCTGTTATTTGGATGGGTATTCAGGTTTTCATCAAATTCCCATTCATCCATCTAATCAAGAAAAGACTACCTTCACTTGCCCTTATGGGACTTATGCTTACAGACGTATGCCTTTTGGTCTGTGTAATGCACCTGCAACTTTTCAAAGGTGTATGCAAGCAATTTTTTCTGAACTTATTGAAAATGTGATGGAAGTCTTTATGGATGATTTTTCAGTGTATGGTTTGGATTTTGATAACTGTTTAACAAATTTGTGCCAAGTTTTACAGCGTTGTGAAGAGACCAATCTAGTCTTGAATTAGGAAAAGTGTCATTTTATGGTAAGAGAAGGCATAGTTCTTGGACACCTGGTGTCTGAGAGAGGTATAAAAGTTGATAAGGCTAAAGTGGAAGTGATTGAAAAATTTCCCCCACCTACAAATATGAAAGGTATTCGAAGTTTTCTTGGACATGCAGGGTTTTACCGTCGGTTCATTAAAGATTTCTCCAAGATCACAAAGCCTCTTACAACTCTTCTGGGTAAGGATGTGCCTTTCAATTTTGATTCATCTTGTATGGAAGCTTTTTGCAGGATTAAGCAAGCTCTAATCTCTGCCCCCATCGTGCAACCACCTGATTGGAAACTCCTGTTTGAGTTGATGTGCGATGTGAGTGATTACGCAGTGGGGGCTGTATTGGGGCAACAAAAGGATAAAAAGCTCCATGTAATTCATTATGCCAGCCAGACGCTGGATGATGCTCAGGTAAATTATGCCACAACTGAAAAAGAACTATTAGCTATTGTCTTTGCTTTTGATAAATTTAGATCTTACTTGGTAGGTTCACATGTTACTGTTTACACTGACCACTCTGCCATTAAGTATCTATTGAATAAAAAGGAAGCAAAGCCTAGGTTAATTAGGTGGATTCTAATATTACAAGAATTTGACTTGGAAATTAAGGATAAGAAGGGTACCGAGAACTTGGTCGCTGACCATCTGTCTAGGTTGACATCTGAAAAAGAAGAAACAGATAATATTCTCATCAATGAATCTTTTCCGGATGATCAACTCTTGAATCTTAGTATCCAACGTGTTCCTTGGTATGCTGATTTTGCAAATTTTCTTGCATGTGGTATTTTACCTCCTGATCTTAGCTTTCAGCAAAGGAAAAAGTTTTTTGCAGATGTTAAACACTACTATTGGGATGAACCACTCCTATTTAAGTAATATGCAGATGGTTTGATTCGGAGGTGTGTTTCACAAGATGAGGTCCATGCTATCTTGGATCATTGCCATTCTCTTTCCTGTAGAGGGCACATGAGCACCTCCAAGACAACCGCTAAAATATTGCAAGTTGGGTTCTATTGGCCAAATATTTTTAAGGATGTACGTAAGTATGTTCTAACTTGTGATGCTTGCCAAAGAACAGGTAACATTGGTAAGAGACATGAAATTCCATTGAATACCATTTTAGAAGTTGAATTGTTTGATGTATAGGGTGTTGATTTTATAGGACCTTTTCCTTCCTCTTTTGGAAATCAGTTCATATTAGTGGCAGTTGACTATGTGTCAAAATGGGTGAAGCAATCATTCTGATGCTAAGACTGTTATTAAACTTTTCAAGAAAATAATATTTCCAAGGTTTGGGATCCCAAAATGTGTTATAAGTGATGGAGGGTCTCATTTTATTGAGAAAACTTTTCAGACCCTTCTAAAGAAATATGGAGTTAGACATAAGGTTGCTACACCTTACCACCCACAAACTAGTGGACAAGTTGAGGTATCCAATTAGGAAATTAAAAGTATTCTTCAAAAAGTGGTGAATACATCACGTAAGGATTCGTCTATTAAGTTGGATGATTCCTTATGGGCGTATCGAACCGCATATAAAACTCCTATTGGAACCACACCTTTTAAGCTAGTATATGGGAAGCCCTGTCATTTACCTGTTGAGCTAGAATATAAATCTTTTTGGGCTGTTAAAACTCTTAACTTTGATCCTAAGGCTGCAGGTGAACGTAGGTTGTTGGAATTAAATAAGCTTGAAGAACTCCGTCCAGATGCATACGAAAATCCTAGAATTTATAAGGAAAAAACCAAACAATGGCATGATCGTCACATCCAACGGAGAACATTTAATCCAGGTGATATGGTTTTACTGTTTAATTCTAGACTGAAGCTTTTTCCAGGTAAACTGAGATCCCGATGGTCGAGACCATTCAAGGTAACAAAGGTCTTTCCCTTTGGAGCTATCGAACTATAGAGCGAGAAATCTGGTACATTTAGGGTAAATGGACAGAGAGTAAAGCACTACTTAATAGGTCAACCAATACAACAAGCAAGTGACTTGGACTTGTTTGATGCTCCGATGGGTAAATCCAAACGGTGAGAAGTCTGGTTGAAGACTTAAAACTTAGCACTGATAGGGAGGTAACCCTATAAAAAGTTGTTGTTTCATTTTAAGCTTTGAGGTTACTACAGGTAAGTTTTCTTATCCTTTTATCATCCATTTTAACATTGAGGACAATGTCAAATTCTGGTTTGGGGTGGTAGATAAGAAAACTTAACTATTTGGTTTACGTTGTGTGATTGTTATATTTTTCATGCATGTGTGTTTTCCTTGTTTTGTTTGTAATCTTGTAATTTACCATGATTGCATGATAAATTTACTTTGAACACAAGGCTAAAGTATCTAAGGACCCCAAAATTTTGAGTAAAATTTTCAAAATTTAATTGTTTAAATGCCAAATCAATGTCTAAATGAACTTTATGTGATTAAAATTTTCTTTGAAAAGACTTTCCATGGTTAGATTTGAGCCAAAATGGGTTATTTATCAAACAAATTTTCAAAACCCATATCTTCTTGATTGAGTGAATCTCATAGTCATTAATATTCTAGAACTTATTTTTCAACCGATTCAAAATGGTTTTTGATTATATGTCTTAGGATGATAAAGGCACAATTAGGCCTCATTCTTAAGCCTCAGAATTTTTGCATAATTTGACCCCTAGTTGCCCCTTTTGAGCCTAAAAGTGAAAAGTTTTCTTTGAAGCCTTTCATTGACTGATATTCTCTTAATGGTAAAAAAAGTTGGAAATTTAGTAGAGCAAAGAAATAAAAAAAAAGGACTTAAGAAAAATATGTATTGGATGCAAAGAAAAGCAAAAAAAAAAAGAAAAAGAAAATCAAAAGGATGATATTGAATGAATTCCAAAAAGTCCATAAAAGTTCAAAAATTTGCTCTGTTAAATTTATGATGGTAATTTGAATCATTCATGACTGTTAAAGCCCTTTTGTATTCCATTTTTCTTGAAATTCCTACCTTGACATTACAACCCAAGGCCACGTTACAACCTTTGAAAGACCTTAAGACTTTGACATATTTTTTATCTAAACTATGGAGTTTCTGGTTTATTAACAAGCTTATGGTAATATTTTTTGACTATGATGATCTGAGTGATACACAAACCATGAAACACTTTGAGTGAAAGTTGAGAAAAGAGTATCCTCTGTCTTGATAATAAAAATTGATTCACATAAGAAAATTAATATTGGCATTTGAATAAATCTTTTTCTATTTTGGATTCCTTAGTTTGCTGAGCTTAGTGTTTTCTGTATCTTATCATATGAATATGGTAATTGCTTGAGGACAAGCAATGTTTTGGTTTGGGGTATTTTGATAAGTGTTTTATAATACAATAAATTATATCTAGTTTGCTTAGGATTTTAATCATTATACACTGTATTTCCTTAATTTTTGTGATTTTCGCTTTCTTTCCACTATATTTTACTTGGGTATTTTATGTATTTATATGTTGATGTGGGTTTTGATAATGACACAACAAATGAAGAAATATTAAGGATGTTTTCAAGCTATTAAATTTAATTAACAATAAAGAACTTGAGTCAAGGCATTTACGAAGGATTAAAACAAGTGAAAAATGATCAACAAAGTGCCAAAGAATCAAAGGAATCAAGAACCATGAGCTGCATGAACAAAGGGATTAGAATTACATCAAAATCCATTAAATTGGAAGCAACAGGCCCAGGAATCCATTCATAACACTTGGAATCGATTCATGTGCAAGAAAAAGGGAAAAGAATCGATTCATGCACAAGAAACAGCATGAGGAATCGATTCATGCACAAGAAAAGGCTTAAGGAATCGATTCATGATCAAGGGAATCGATTTATGGTGCAAAAACTAACGTGGGAATCGATTCATTGAGGAAGGAATCGATTCATGCTTGTGAACTCACCTGGGAATCGATTCATCAGTGTAAGGAATCGATTCATCTACAAAGAACTCACCTGGGAATTGATTCATAGCTAGAGGAATCGATTCATGCTCCTTGAAAACACATGGGAATCGATTCATTCATCCTAGGAATCGATTCATACACTGTCAGAAGGCCAAAATACACACTGGGAATCCATTCATGCACCAATTCATTCAGTTTAAATGGAAACAGCTCTGAACGCACTACGCAAATTACGCATCGCACTATGAATTAAACAATTAAAGACAGACGCTCCCTTGCTCCACTTACATTGCATCGAAAAAAATAATTTAATTGCAATGCCATGCTACTGGAGGCTATAAATAGAGAGGAACTTGAAGAAGCAATTCGTACCAAAGCATTGAAGCAGTTCTTTTGCTTTCTCCTTCCCTCACGCTGTTCTTCTTCTTCTTCTCCTTCTCTCTTAATTGCTCTCTGTTTCTATTTCTTGGCTTATTACTTTGAGAGTAAACTTGGTGAACAAAATTATTTTCTAAACTTGCAAATTATTTCTTAAGAGAGAAAATATTTTTGAAGTGCTAAAATTTGCATATCCTCTCTTTGAGAATTATCATTTGGTGAAAGCTTTAAATTGTATATCCACTCTATAGGAGAGTTACTCTTGTATTCTAAATACCAAAATTTCTAGATTTGTGGGTTGGGTTTCAACCTTGTAATTGTGAGATTGAGAGATTGGGTGGGGTGCCCTCTTGTACTTGTGAGGATTAGATTCTTGAGTGTGGGACACTAGGAAGTCGCAGTTGCTCAAAGTTGTATCTCTAATCTACAATAGTGGAAATCCTCTAAGTGGGTTGCTTAGAGGCGAGACGTACACCGGTGTGGTGGAACTCGTATATATCGGTTTGCAAATCTCTCTTCCCTAAACTTATTTAATTTGTGCACTTAACTTGCTTGCTTGATTTATTATATTATTGCCAATTAATTTGGACTAAGTGCATGTTATATTAAGTTGTAAGTTATTTCGATTAACATTGTTGAGATTAGCCTTAAGTAATATTCTTGAATTATTTTGAAATCTTTCTAAGTACCATAAATAGTGTTGAGATTAATTGATTCCATTTCTTGAATATTACTTAGACCTTTTAAGTGCTTATTATTTTGTCTTGTGTATAAATTGTTACTATTTGCCATTAAGTTTATCATCTTCATCAAACATAGTAACTAAAGAATCAACTTCAAAAGCATTCAAAGTAAAATTTTTAATACTCAATTCACCCCCCCTCTTGAGTAATTGAGGCCACTTGGTTAACATTTTATTTTGCAGAAATTAGGATAATACAAGGGTCAATAACAAGAGAAAAACGACCATAAAATGATAAAGAAACAAGAAGAACAAGCCCAAGTGGAAAGAATTCTCTGAAATCTGACTCAGAATGATGAAATCCGAGTAGGACGACTCAGAAATGATGAAATCCGAGTAGGATGACTCAGAATGGAGCGTTGCCGAGTGGAATATGTCTCGGTTGGAGGTAAATCCGAGTGGAAGCTTCCCTGTCCAAGCTATTCCGAGTGAAAAATGGCTGACCTTGAAGGAATATTTCTTGGTTGGAGATAAATACGAGTGGAACCTTCCTGACTGCAACTAATCTGAGTGAAAAAAAAGGACTGACTTTGAATAAATACCGCCCAAAGCTATTCGTCTGAGTGAAAAATTACTGATTGAAGCGAGTCTGATTTGGGGAACAACTGCTTCTTCTGGGCAAAATTGTCTCCGAGTGGAAGGCTCCCGAGTGAGTTGATTCCGAATGAAAAAACTCTGAACTTCAGAAGAACAATTGTCAGGCGAGGCCTTTCCGAGTAGTGCGTTTTGGAGAAAGTGTCTTTTCAAGCAAAGAAAAGAGTCCGACCGGGAATGAGTCTCTTTCGGCCAGACTCTCAAGTTTCAAACTAACCCCGAGTGAGATGTCTCCAAGGAAGGCACTTCCGAGTGGTTCGGGGCCGAGAGATGTATTTCCGAGCAAAGCAAAGCTCAGACCTGGAAAGAACTTCTAACGGCCAGATTCTCTCAAAGCTCCAATTTTCTGAGTGAAAGGCAAGGCCGACTCTGGATTGAAAACAACCGAATGGGTTGATTGACGACTGAAGGCCATTCTGAGTGAGAATCAAGTCGGACTTCCGAGTGAATGTGTTTGAGTGTATCATTTGAATGAGTGAAGGGTCATTCTCAATTGAATTACTCCCAAGCAAATCCGAGCAAGGTCTCTCCGAGTGGTTCATTTCCAGAGACATAGCCGAGTGAAACATTTCAATCGGTTCTGAGTCAATCTTCAAGCAGTTCCAAGTGAGTCACTTTTCAATCGGTTCCGAGTCAATCTTCAATCAGTTCCAAGTGAGTCACTTTTCAATTGGTTCCTAATGAATGTTTCAATCAGTTCCGAGTCACTCTTTAATCGGTTCCGATTGAATGTTTCAATCAGAACTACTTTGCTCGTCCAGCTCTCTTCACAGCCATAACACCAACTCCATCCAATTGCACACCGGCTCCTCTTAACACCGTCCAGCAAAGCAACACTGAGCAAAGCAACACCAAATGAATAATGCTCCTGATGAATGCCACTCGATCTTTTGTGTACGAAGAGCACCTTTTCCACTCGGATTATTTCCCACTATGGGTGGATACCGACTGAGGCACTAAATCCGAGTCAGAAGGAGAAAACCGACTCCATATTTCCACCGATTGCCCATGCTGACTTGGATTTCCACTATCCAAGTGGATCCTTGAATTATGAGGGGGCGGCTGACAACAAAACAAAAGAGCTAGCCGCCGCTCCCTATAGTTGTCACCATCCAAGCTGTTTCACCACACCATCCAGGCTGTATCCAAGTTGATCTCGTGGGGCGGCCAACAAGAAAATAATAAAAAAGCCCTACTAGCCATCGTTCCCCATTTTTATAAATAGGGGGGAGGTCTGAAGCCAAAAAGAGCAGCACGGACAACATCACTTTAATTCAGTTCTTATTCTTTTTTTTCCTTTCTCTTTTCTTTCCTTTCTTCGTTTCCTTCTCCGTTCATTTCTTTCTCATTTTCTTTCTCGTTTTCTTTTCCTTTTCTTTTTTTTCTTTGTTTTCTTTCTGTTTTTATTTTCTTTTTCTTTCTTTTTATTTTAAGAGTTGTGAATTGTAAAAATGAGTATTCCAATTTGTAATTGGTGGAGGAATATTGTAACAAGGAAATACAGTGGTAAAATTATTTTGAGCTTTTGGAGAAACCCGTAAGTCTTTATTTTTGCCATGACTTGTATGTTTTATTTTCCCATTATATATATGAATTTGAATTATTTCAAGAATAACTAAATTAATTATCTTGGGATAAAGGGGGTATGATAATATTTTATGATAATGTTATTTTGACTTGGAATTAAATAAATTTCTGTTTTCCATTTAGTTCAAAAAATGCTCAATGCTCTTAGTAATTCCTAACAAGAACCTAAATGATAAAACTGTATACTTACGGGTATATTAGTAAGTTTAAGTAATTAATAGAATCGAGAGATTTATTATTACTGAAAAGTTTTTGAACTAAGCCTAAGTTTTTGAAATACTTTTTGTGACCTCGGTAAAACCGTGAAAGTAATCAAAATTTTTTGGGGAATTTTAAAAAGGGATTTTCACAAAACGATAATGGGTCTTTTCTAAGGATTAAGCAGCGCTTTCCATAGGTTAGGTACATTAATAGGATTCCGAGAGGAACATATTAATTAGCTTAAGGAAAATTCACCTTGGAAAACTTAATTTGATTCTTTTTTATGAAAAGTTAAAATTCATTAACATAAAATAGAGTCTTGATCCCCCAAAATCTCAAGATATTCTCAACTCTGATTTTTAAGTGTCTAGAAAATTTTGTTTATTTATTCATATTCTGAGCAACTTAATTTTGTGCTTTATTTTACAAAAACCTTAAAAATCAATTATGTGGATAATTAAATTTCAATATGCTGGTACTTTGAACACAGTCCCTGTGGAGAACGATAATCTTTTATATTACGCGACATAACCCGTCCGCTTGCGGGCCCTGTCAAGTTTTTGGCGCCGTTGCCGACGACTGTTGTCCCTCAAATATCGGCAATATTGAAATTTGATTAGATCATACTTGTTAATATTTTTTTGTTTTGTTTGTTTCTTTTCATATTTTTCTTTATTTTTATTCTGTTTGTTACTTTGTATTTTGTTCTTTATTTTGTGTTTCTGTTGTTGTTTTATTTTTGTAATTGTTTATTTTATTTGTCATTTATTTCCTTTTTATGTGACGAAGCCGTAGTGTCGATCTAAACTTAGGATTTGACCCTGAGATAGAACGTACCCTTAGAGCTTTAAGAAAACAACAAAAACAACAAAAAGAAAAACAAATGGCAGACCAAAATAGAGCCTTAAGAGATTTTGCCGTTCCAAGTACAAATGGAAGAGGATCTAGCATCCTTAGACCCACAGTGGAGGCTAACAATTTTGAATTGAAGCCTTCATTACTCTAAATGGTTCAACAGAACCAATTCGGAGGATTATCCTCTGAAGATCCAAATCTTCACCTTCAAATTTTTCTTGAATACTGTGACACCCTGAAAATGAACGGAGCCACCAATGATGCCATTCGCTTAAGACTCTTCCCTTTCTCCTTAAGAGATAAAGCGAGGGCGTGGTTATACTTTCTTCCTGAAGGATCCATCACGACTTGGGAACAATTGTCCAGTGCTTTTATCAATAAATGGTACCCAAGGAACAAGACCGATGTGCTGAGAAAACAAATCATAAATTTCTCATAAAAAGATGATGAATCCTTGTATGATAATCTTTTATATTACGCGACATAACCCGTGCGCTTGCGGTCCCTGTCATTAACTTAAAAATTATATAAATTTTAAATTGTGTTGTAACATCCTGGTTTAGATTTAATTACCGACTAAAATTAGTTATCGAATAAGATTAATGGTTAATTCAGATTAATTGTCGATTAAGCTAATGGCTGAATAATAATAATAATGCCAGGAAAATGACGTATGTGCCCTCCTGATGGTATAAGGGGCTTCGGTTCTCTCTCTCACTCATTATTCACGCTGAGTTGGAAATGAAAGTGAGAGTTGTGCATTTCTCTCTGTACATGCAACCAGCCTTCTTCTTCTTTGGTATTTCTTCGTCTTCATCTCCTTCTCCTTCTTCTTCCACTCGAACGCTGAGTAGAACCTCGAGTGGGAAGTGGGGATAGCGTTGGATGCCTGGAAGTCTGGAAGTCCTCTATTGTTGGTAAGGATTGGACTGTTCGAATGTGGGAACAGCTTTTGGAATCCTCCACTGGACCGAGAGAAAGAACAGCGTTATGCCTTGGAGGCTTGGAACTACCCACTGTTCTCGCATACGGAGCGTGGGTGTCTTGGAGACAGGGGTGTTCGAGAGAGTGAATGACTCCGGGTTCCTCCAAAACAGAGTGTTGTGTTGGACGACTGGAAGCATGGTTGCCTAATTGAGGAGGAACGATCGGAGAGCAACCGATCGGAGTTGAAAGCTCGAGGAGCTTCTACAATCTTCATTCCAGGTAGGGGGTTGATTTATATCTCAAATGCATGGTTTATGGACGGGTTCCGGGTGAAATTACTTCACTGTGTTGTGTTGTACTTGTAATGTGTTAATTGTAGTACTTCGATTGAGTGATAGCCCGAATGTGTGATGATTATGAATTGTGTGGTGTATGTCGATTTCCGTCCATGAGATGTATGTCAATCAACATGAGGATACTGAGTGAATGCATGAGATGCATGTGAATGTTATTGTGATTGCCGAGTGCGTTATGCTGTGAGACAGTGAATAAACCTCTGTTGTTGTTTTATGTTAAAATGCATGAGATGCATGTGAATGTTATTATGATTGCCGAGTGCATTATACTGTGTGACAGTAGATAAATCTTCGATTGTTGTTTTATATTAAACTGCAAGAGATGCATGTGATAAAATGATGATGCCGAGTGCATATAGCGTGGGACGCTTGATGAATACGACCATATGTATCTGATTCACCATTGAAAATACTGAGAGCATATAGCGTGGGACGCTCAATATATAAACGATAATCAGATGAATATGTGTGAAATACAATCAAAGACCTTTGAGCGAGGCTCAGGCACTCCCCTTGAGTGAGGCTTGGGGTTTAATTTCAAAGACCTTTGAGCGAGGCTCAGGCAAACCTCTTGAGCGAGGCTCGGGGTTTAACCCGGGACATTGACGTTGACACTGAGAGTGTTTGTGTCACATGAGAGGGCAAACAATTTGGTACCAGTAAAACGGCCAGATCAGCTTGGAGCTGAGAAAAAGGCTTGGCGCCTATGTTGCAACATAACGATTTATAATGAGTAGTCGGATCCGATTGAATTAAATGTGTGCACACTTATAACTGTTGTTGAGCTCAACGTGAATTGTATATGTGCTTATGTTATTGAGAATAACTCGATTAATATAGTGTTGAATTGACTTGAGTGAATTCTGACTGGATGAATGTATATATATTGATACTGTTGTCGAGTACAATATGATGGTATGGTTGTGGTATATGTTGTTGTGAATAATATGAATTATATAGCCATATATGAATTGAATAATCCCGATTGGAAGATGTTGTGTGGATACCCATATTGAATGGCAGTGTATGTTATTGTTGATTGAGATATGTAATTGAATAATTGAGAATTTGAGGATTAATCCAAGTCAATAACTATCATTTAATATGTAAAAGCTCACCCCTACTATGGCTATATTTTCAGTATATGTAGGTCGGAATGGCGAATGACGAGAAGGCCTCAAACCCGAGTGATGGGTATCTATGCTGTTGTAGTGTACATAGTGTACATATTGTATATAGATATGGTATAGCCTTGGCCGGCTCTCATGTAATCCATTGTTTGAATGTATTTATTTACTCGGATTGACTATCAGAGTTGTGAACAAGTATACATATATGTATATATATATTTTACATTGATATAATGTTACTTGAACTCGACTGGGAAGTGGTGTCGAATGAATAATGTTAAGTTAATAAGTTTCCGAGTGGAATATAGCTATGAGAGCCTTTTCCAAGTGAGGCTTTAGCGAGTGGCCTTTTTTCGAGTAGTCAAGGCTTAAAAATGGTTCCGAGAGAAATGTGTTTGGAGGGACTTCTTCCGAGGGAAGAATAGTCCTGATGCCGAGTGAAATATAGCTGGGATTACCTCTTCCGAGGGAAGAAAGGTTTAATACTCCCGAGTGAGAATTGACCAATAGGATTCTTCCGAGGGAAGAACGGTCAAAATGGTTCTGAGTGAAACCCATCTTATTAAATCTATTCCGAGGGGATAAGGTTCAGATATTGTCGAGCAGAACTTAATTTGGTGAAGTATTCCGAGTGAATAAGGTTATATATATTCCGAGTAAATAAGGTTATATATTCCGAGGGGATAAGGTTTAAATAAGTCCGAGTAAGACTTAACTTAGTGAATTCTTCCGAGTGGAGAGAAGTTAGAGTATTTCCGAGTGGAACTTGATTAAGGAGACCATTTTCGATAGATGGAAGGTCAAGGTATTTGCTGAGTGGAACTTAGTCGATAGAACTCTCCCGAGTGAGACTTGACCTAGTAAAGTATTCTCCGAGTGAGGAAGATTAAAATATACCGAGTGAAGAATGGGTAAAACACCTCCAAGTGAATTGTGATTGAAATACACCGAGTGGTATTGGACTGGGGAAAATACTTCTGTGGGAGGGAAAGCTTATAGATTCCGAGTGGAATAACCGAGGGAATCACTTCCCGAGTGGAGATTAAGATGCGTCCGAATGAAGCATGTCTGTGACCTTGAATAAAAATAAGGATCTGGCTAAGAGTTTACTGGGTGAAGCATGACCCGAAGGGGACCGTTCCCGAGTGAACGTGGTCCGATTCCGAGTGATATGCCGAGTGCATGGACTCGCTTAAGCTTCATCTTCCGCTGGTTTTGTTTAACCGAAACAGGCCTTGCCAGCGTGTGGCATCCTGTCTCGGTCTTCTTTTTCTCTGATCGGTTTTCTGCTTCCCTTGCCTTCAGTTTGTTTTATTTACCCCGACTCCTATTCTGAACTGCCTTGTGAACGTTTGGAACGTTCGAATTTTGGAAAAAAAATTCCCTAGTCTCGATTTTGCTTTTATTTAAGTCGGGTTGTTTCATTTTGGTATCAGAGCGGACTTAAAAGGTCCAAGGCCAAGGTATGCTTACTGTGAGTAAGCGGTTGTGTGCAATATGACCGGTTGTCATGATTGCTTGTGATATTCTATTGAATTTGACACATGTCTAATCATGATTTGTGGGCTACATGCCTATGAGCCTTTATGTGAGGAAAGTGATGAAAGGTACTGCTGTTGAAATGTTGATTTGGGGGTAGAGATTTGTTACTGCCCTGGTCCGATTATTTATGAAATCCTTAGAGGTTATTCTAAGCTTGGGTTGATTAGAAAGAGATAAAGCGATAGATGTTGAGACCTTTAAATGTATTGAAGCTAAATTAGTTGGTTCGGTCTCTTGTATAGGTCATGTTAGTGGCTTATAGCCGAGGCTTGCTTGTTGAACGAAATAGAACTCACATGTTTGAGTTGGTTAAATGAATAATATTGAAGGAATCCCCTAGTGTGGTGGTTTCAAATTCAGATGATCGGTTGTGCCATTTGTAAGGGATGAGTTTTATATCCTTTGGCACAAGAACCTATATGATATATGATTTATTGCAGTTCCCTAGGTTAGGAATTTGAGTATGTAATAAATGATTAAATGTGAAATCGGATACGTGTTAGATTGGGGTCATGTCTCGGTTTTGGTGGGTGAAAACCGAGTGAATGATCGAATTGATGTTAGGCCACGAGGCGTGGTGACCCCATTGATTTGGCATGATCTTGTATGATCGGATGTTGTGGTAATGTTTCACAACGGGCTCTAGGTAACCCTTAGACTTACTAAGTCTAGTGATTGATCGGATCTTATGAATGGTCTAGGCTCGGTGATGTTTGGATGTTGTGGGAGTGTCCCACGATGGGTACTAGGTGACCCCTGGGATTTTTGAGTCGGATCATCTGTTAAACCTTATGGTTAGTTGAGCCGGTAAAGTGATTGTATAATAAATCATTGAGGCTTGAACCGTCATAAGAAGAAATGCAAATGATAAATATGATACCTGATAGATGGTGAATGGTAAGGTTGAATTCAAGGTACGCTTTGGTATTAATTATGGTGATGATAGAAACAATATGATGATGACGATTGTACGTCCAACTGGTGGATTGTGCTTATGATTAGTGAAAAGGTTCACCGATGCAGAAACCTGGTATGTGATTGAAAATTATGTTGTAACCTTGAGTTGTATACCTAAAGTGAGCTTAGTGAATCACTTAGGCTTAAAGTTGAGTTATGGCCGGTGATGTGTGATGAAAAGAGGGATTATTAGACTGTTGGGCCATGGTTTTGTGATGAATGAGATCTGAAGAAGAGATATTTACTCAATGAGGGCTGGAAGCCAATTGTTGTTATACCATTTGATGGTAATGGTGACTGATATTCGGTGATTATCATCATGTGATTTGCACTAGATTACGTGTAATGACGAGGTATATACCTTGTGAGGGTCAGAAGTCTATTGCTATTATACCATTTTACAGTAGTGGTAACTGATATTTAATTATTGCTATTATGTGATGTACCCTAAATGATGCATAATGACAGTGTTGTTGTAAGTATGTTGATTATAGACTTGAGTGGATTGCCACTAATTCTCATGTGGGTTAATGTTAGTTCAGTGAGTATGATCGATGTGAGCAATAAGTGTGCAAGGTATGCTGTTCCGGTATGACTCTACACACCATAGGTATTGTGGCGGCGTACACTTTTGCATTGACTTTATGTATTTTTTGTAACCCTATGGGAATGAGACGTCATCCTGTATGTCGGATACAGCAATTCATAGGTCGGGCAGGTGAGGCTGTAACTACTTATGGTGATGATTTGAGTCTATCAGGCTGTTCTGAATAAAAATGAGAGTTGTGTTGAGTGGATAGTAAATGATAGCGTATCAAAATGGGGATAGAAGATTTATTTTTAACCCTGGTGTGATTACCTCTGAGAGAATCAGAGGTTATTTGGTATAAATTAGCTATTAAAATGATGTTAGATTGTTGGAATAGAAGGGGAATCTTTCCGATAGGGGTGCCCCGATGCTATTGGTCAAAAGAGTAATGGTGGTAAGCGGTTATGCATTGATTGCCACCGATTGGATAAGCTAACTATAGAGGGTAAATACCCACTACAGAGGACTGATGATCTGGTTGATCAATTGTGGTGTGATTCAGTTTTTTTTTCTAAGATCAATTTGCAGTCAGGATACTATTAAGTTGGACCAAGGTTCTGATATCCCTGAAACGGTGTTCGGGACTTGTTATAGCCACTTTGGAAATGTGGTAATGCCGTTGGTATGACGAGTGTTTAGGTGGTGTTCATGAATTAGATGAACAATGTCCTCCAGCCTTATTTAGATCAGTTTATAAGAGTACTCATTGGTGATGATCAAATTTATTTCGAGTCATACCAGGAGCATGAAGGACATCTCCACACAGTACTGTGGTACTGAAAGAGAAGCTATTATTTGCCGAGTTATTAATGTATGACTTTGGTTGGATGGGATCTAGTTTCTGGGACACGTTATATCCAAAATGGCGTTGCTGCCGGTCCATCTAAGGTGGAAGTAGTGATGGCATAAGTGTGACCCAAATTTGTTACTGAGATTAGAAGTTTTATGGGTCAGTCGGTTATTGCCGAAGATTTAGTGAAAGAATCATGACTTTGAGCTGAGTTAATGGATGAAGCGAGGATTCGCTCAGGGAAGATTAATATATTTTCGAGTGTGAGAAAATGGAGATAAATCTGAGTGAAGAAAAGGGATATAATTCCGAGTAAAATCTTTCTGGGAGAAAGAACTACTGAGTGGAGTAAAGTTATGATGTTTTCCGAGTGAAACCTCGTTAAGAGAGTCGTTACTAAGTTGAGAAAATTGTGTCCGAATGTGACACTTATGAGTAAGGCCAAATCCGAGTGAAACATTTTAGAATGGGTTATTCTGAGAGAGGTATTATCGAATAAAGGAAAGCTTGAATTTGAATAAGTATTTCTTAGACTGAAGAGTTTTTGAATGAAAACTGAGTGGAGTATCTTAAAGTCGTGTGACTTTTCAGGCGAAGTGTCTCTGAGTGTGACACTTCCGAGTGGAATGGTACCAAGTGAGACGGTTCCAAGTGGAAAGGCGTCGAAGGAGAAATTTCTAAGTTTGTATGATGTGCCATCGATTAACCTTTTCCAAGGGAAAGAGTACTTCTGGACAGAAAGTGGAACTTGATGAGTAAGTTTCCGAGTGAATGGCTCCCGAAGGGAGTAGATATCCGAGAGGTGAATTTATTTTAATTCGTACCCAGGACGATGTTTTGAGCTGCTGAATTTGAACTCAGGTACATCTTCGAAGTGGACTTGGATTCCGAGTGAATTTTTGTAGTGGAAAGATTTCCGGGAGTGAATTACCTTCGAACTCTGAATAATCCTTCCGAATAAGAAGCTCCGAGTGACATTCTCAAGGAGTAGACATGGAATTAGCCGAAGGCATGGAAAGAAATCTGAGATTTCAGGACCGAGTATGGCGCCTGCAAGAGGTGAATCCAGGCAAACTGTGCTAACTGAAGCACATGGGAGCTCTTTTGAGTGTTCATCTCGGTATTGCCAAGATGTATCACGGTTTGAAGAGGAAATTCTAATGGTCAGATATTGAAGAGCCAAGGGCTTAATCCGAAATATATCGGACAATATTGAATATTGGGGAGAATCGGTAATGTTGCTTACCGACTGGATCTTCCCAGCTGGTTAATTAACACCCATAATGTGTCTCATGTGGCACAACTTTGAGCCTATACTCTGTGTGAGTCCATAGTTGGGCCGAGTGACTCCTTTGAGTTGGAGGATCCGATGGTGAAAGTACACCGATCGGCGTTAGGAATATAAAGCTGAACGACCAAGGAACTAGGAAGTGCTATTGGTTATGGTGAACTGACAGAACTGAATGGGGTAACTTATACATGGGAAATTGAACCCCGAATATAGCGGGCCCTATGAAGTGTTGGGACGGTCGGTCTGTAGCCTATCGGATTGCATTGCTGACTCATCTAGCAAGTTTACACAGTATATTTTATGTGTTTCAATTGAGGAAATACTTACCGACCTCACTTATGAGGGACCAGATGATGAGATTGAGATTAGAGAGAATCTGACTTCAGTGGCTGGGCCGACTGAAATTGTAGAGCGGTCGGTAAACCACTTGAGAAGCAAAGCTATGCCGATTGGAATTGTGAAGCGGTCGGTGAATCGCTTGAGAAGCAAGAGGTGCAATTGATTACAGTGCATAACAGCAATATTCCGAGCTGTTTTATTAAAGTAGATTTATATTGAATTTCGAGGACGAAATTCTTTAATGGAGGGGAGAATTGTAACATTCTGGTTTAGATTTAATTACCGACTAAGATTAGTTACCGATTAAGATTAATGGTGAATTCAAATTAATTGCTGATTAAGCTAATGGCTGAATAATAATAATAATGCCAGGAAAATGACGCATGTGCCCTCTTGATGGTATAAGGGGCTTCGGTTCTCTCTCTCACTCATTATTCACGCTGAGTTGGAAACGGAAGTGAGAGCTATGCATTTCTCTCTGTACATGCAACCAGCCTTCTTCTTCTCTGCTATTTCTTCGTCTTTGTCTCCTTCTCCTTCTTCATCCACTCGAACGCTGAGTAGAACCTCGAGTGGGAAGTGGGGACAACGTTGGATGCCTGGAAGTCTGGAAGTCCTCCATTGTTGGTGAGGATTGGACTATTCGAGTGTGGGAACAACTTTTGGAATCCTCCACTGGACCGAGAGAAAAAACAGCGTTGTGCCTTGGAGGCTTGGAACTCTCCACTATTCTCGCATGCAGAGCGTGGGTGTCTTGGAGACAGGGTTGTTCGAGAGAGTGAATGGCTTGGGGTTCCTCCAAAACAGACTATTGTGTTGGATGACTGGAAGCATGGTCGCCTAATTGAGGATGAACGATCGGAGAGCAACCGATCGGAGTTGAAAGCTCGAGGAGCTTCTGGAATCTTCATTCCAGGTAGGGGGGCTGATTTACATCTCAAATGCATGGTTTATGGACGGGTTCCGGGTGAAATTACTTCACTGTGTTGTGTTGTACTTGTAATATGTTGATTGTAGTACTTCGGTTGAGTGATAGCCCGGATGTGTGATGATTATGAATTGTGTGGTGCATGTCGATTTCCGTCCATGAGATGTATGTCGATCAACATGAGGATACTGAGTGAATGCATGAGATGCATGTGAATGTTATTGTGATTGCCGAGTGCGTTATGCTGTGAGACAGTGAATAAACCTCTGTTGTTATTTTATGTTAAAATGCATGAGATGCATGTGAATGTTATTATGATTGCCGAGTGCATTATACTGTGTGACAGTAGATAAATCTCCAATTGTTGTTTTATATTAAACTGCAAGAGATGCATGTGATAAAATGATGATGCCGAGTGCATATAGCGTGGGACGCTTGATGAATACGACCATATGCATCTGATTCGCCATTGAAAATGCTGAGAGCATATAGCGTGGGACGCTTAATATATAAACGGTAATCAGATGAATATGTGTGAAATACAATCAAAGACCTTTGAGCGAGGCTCAGGCACTCCCCTTGAGTGAGGCTCGGGGTTTAATTTCAAAGACCTTTGAGCGAGGCTCAGGCAAACCTCTTGAGCGAGGCTCGGGGTTTAGCCCAGGACACTGACGTTGACACTGAGAGTGTTTGTGTCACATGAGAGGGCAAACAGTTTGGTACCAGTAAAACGACCGGATCAGCTTGGAGCTGAGAAAAAGGCTTAGAGCCTATGTTGCAACATAACGATTTATAATGAGTAGTCGGATCCGATTGAATTAAATGTGTGCACACTTATAATTGTTGTTGAGCTCAACGTGAATTGTATATGTGCTGATGTTATTGAGAATAACTCGATTAATATAGTCTTGAATTGACTTGAGTGAATTCCGACTGGATGAATGTATATATATTGATACTGTTGCCGAGTGCAATATGATGGTATGGTTGTGGTATATATTGTTGTGAATAATATGAATTATATAGCCATATATGAATTGAATAATCCCGATTGGAAGATGTTGTGTGGATACCCATATTGAATGGCAGTGTATGTTATTGTTGATTGAGATATGTAATTGAATAATTGAGAATTTAAGGATTAATCCAAGTCAATAACTGTCATTTAATATGTAAAAGCTCACCCCTACTATGGCTATATTTTCAGTATATGTAGGTCGGAATGGCGAATGACGAGAAGGCCTCAAACCCGAGTGATGGGTATCTATGCTGTTGTAGTGTACATAGTGTACATATTGTATATAGATATGGTATAGCCTTGGCCGGCTCTCATGTAATCCGTTGTTTGAACGTATTTATTTACTCGGATTGACTATCGGAGTTGTGAACAAGTATACATATATGTATATATATATTTTACATTGATATAATGTTAATTGAACTCGACTGGGAAGTGGTGTCGAATGAATAATGTTAAGTTAATAAGTTTCCGAGTGGAATATAGCTATGAGAGCCTTTTCCAAGTGACGCTTTAGCGAGTGGCCTTTTTCCGAGTAGTGAAGGCTTAAAAATGGTTCCGAGAGAAATGTGTTCGAAGGGACTTCTTCCGAGGGAAGAATAGTCCTGATGCCGAGTGAAATATAGCTGGGATAACCTCTTCCGAGGGAAGAAAGGTTTAATACTCCCGAGTGAGAATTGAACGATAGGATTCTTCCGAGGGAAGAATGGTCAATATGGTCCTGAGTGAAACCCATCTTAGTAAATCTATTCCGAGGGGATAAGGTTCAGATATTGTCAAGCAGAACTTAATTTGGTGAAGTATTCCGAGTGAATAAGGTTATATATATTCCAAGTGAATAAGGTTATATATTCCCAGGGGATAAGGTTTAAATAAGTCCGAGTAAGACTTAACTTAGTGAATTCTTCCGAGTGAAGAGAAGTTAGAGTATTTCCGAGTGGAACTTGATTAAGGAGACTATTTCCGATGGATGGAAGGTCAAGGTATTTGTTGAGTGGAACTTAGTCGATAGAACTCTCCCGAGTGAGACTTGACCTAGTAAAGTATTCTCCGAGTGAGGAAGATTAAAATATACCGAGTGAAGAATGGGTAAAACACCTCCAAGTGAATTGTGATTGAAATACACCAAGTGGTATTGGACTGGGGAAAATACTTCCGTGTGAGGGAAAGCTTATAGATTCCGAGTGGAATAACCGAGGGAATCACTTCCCGAGTGGAGATTAAGACGCTTCCGAATGAAGCATGTCTGTGACCTTGAATAAAAATAAGGATCTGGCTAAGAGTTTACCGGGTGAAGCATGACCCGAAGGGGACCGTTCCCGAGTGAACGTGGTCTCGATTCTGAGTGATATGTCGAGTGCATGGGCTCGCTTAAGCTTCATCTTTCGCTGGTTTTGTTTAACCGAAACAGGCCTTGCCAGCGTGTGGCATCCTGTCTCGGTCTTCTTTTTCTCTGATTGGTTTTCTGCTTCCCTTGCCTTCAGTTTGTTTCATTTACCCCGACTCCTATTCTGAACTGCCTTATGAACGTTTGGAACGTTTGAATTTTGGAAAAAAATTTCCCTAGTCTCGGTTTTGCTTTTATTTAAGTCGGGTTGTTTCATGTGTATCTTGTGTAACTTGATCTAAAATACCTATGCAAAGACCTGGATAACCTATGTGAACTGGACTAAACCTATGCAAGGACTTAGACTATTATGACCTGTATGGGCTGAACTATACCTATGCAAAGACTGGATTATATATATGGACTTATATAGACCTGTGCAAGGAATGAACTATAAGGACTCAAAATCAACTCTATTAATTTAAATAACCATTAAAATTTGAATTATATTTATGAGCGATATTTAGTTGATTTGACTTGATTATAATATGTGATTTTGATTAATGATATTGTGATTTATAATATTAGACTATGATTAATGATATGTAATTATGATTGATAATATTTGTGATTGATGATATTTTATTGTGATTGATGACATTACAATACTTGATTGTGGTTGATGAATGATTAATGACCTTGTGATATGAAGTTTGAGCATATAGAAAGCATGACAGAAAGTTTAAACTCAGTAAGAATTTTCTTACCTTACTCTTTAAATTTTTATTCTAAGAGAAAGTATTTTATAATTATTTTAGTCTTTTATTTCTTCTTAGAAATAATTTTCACTAACTTTATTTTTAATCTCTAGAATAAAATCTAGTATTAGAAAGAAGCTATTTTATGAAAATCAATGGTTGAGATAATTAATTCTTGAATTAAAGAAAATTTTTATAGTTTTAGGTATTCTTAGTTAATGATTTTAAAATTATTTTCTTTTAGAAATTAGAAGTTTAAAGTAAATTATTTTGGTTTTCCCCAACGAAATAACTAAAGGATATTTTGTCAAGATTTCTAAAACTCAATCTAGTTAAGATTCAAATTGAGAAAGATTATGTAAAT
Organism: Clitoria ternatea; assembly: GCA_037962975.1. Lineage (NCBI taxonomy): Eukaryota > Viridiplantae > Streptophyta > Magnoliopsida > Fabales > Fabaceae > Clitoria > Clitoria ternatea. Next base: position 161,396,719 of record CM075670.1, read on the forward strand.
ATGTGAAGTTTTTTTTAAGAGAAAGTTTTGAGATATTTAAGGCTTAGAAACTCAATTTTGGTGAGATCTGAATTCTAATACTGTACTAAATTTATTATGCACAATAGAAGTTCAAAGAAGAACTTATGGGAATGTACAATTTATTCAGATGATTTGTGAACCTTTATGGTATTTAATAATTGAGTTTCTAAAAGTCTTAACCAACTAAATACGCGAGTAGTTCATGCATCTTGAATCATTAAAGAGAAATGGGATGTGATATTTCTTGGGGACGGATTATAGAAACCGAGGATATATTAGAGGAGGCTTAATTGCGAGCCTTGGGATGAGAGGGTGTGAAAGGGTGCTTCAGGTGACCTGGGGTCGCTCCCTAGTGTCAGGTACTTTCACAATAAAAACCTTCTCAGTCTGACTAGTCTCTAAGTGTTTCCATGCCAGTTGAGCTATTCATATGCTATGAAGGCATTTAAGTTATTATCTGGAATTATGGAACAGTGTAAACTCCTGGTTGGTCCAGTGCAAACTAAAACTTTAAGGACCCACATGCATAAACTGAATGAGATAGTATTAAAAGCATTACATGTCATACATGTGATTGTGATATTCTGTGTGAATGGTTGTGAATGAAAGTATGATTGTTATGCGTATAAAAACCTACAATTATAATTAATTATGTATGAGATTATGAAGGATATTATTTTATTAGATTGTGAAAACCCTTATGCTTATGTCGTATCTGTAAAGTATTATATTTTGTTTCTCACTCCTTCTTGTTTGAATTTTTGTGTCCAAAATATATGTTATGTGATATATAGCTAGCAGTTCAAGATGGAAGGATATGTAATTACAAGAGGGTAAAGTGGTCTCATCCTCAATTAGATAGGTGAAGAGATATATCAAGAGTAGGATTCCAAAACTCGATGGTTTAAGGACTAGGAAATGATTGGTCACATTTGTAGTAGAGGTATAATTTAGTTTTACCTTGCCTTATTACAATATCAAGTTAGATAATTGTAACAAGGTAAAGGTTAAACTTTGATAAACTTTCTCATTCGGATATAATACTGTAATGATTTATCATTTATGATTTCTATAAATTGTTTTATCATTATGGACAAATATTGAAAGACAATGTTTTTTTTACTTTCAATATTCAAAGGAAATCAGATGTATATACGTCCTTGTATACGCGAGATAAAGAGTGATAAATATGTATATCTTTCTAAAAGTTTTTTATATATCTCGTGTATATAAAGGGGTGTTACAACGCCTAAGTGTGATATCCTGCATCCGGGTAACACCTCTACTCGAGGAATCTGTGGCCTGTGAGTGTAACATCCTAAAAATAGGATTTATTATTAAAATAAGGTTTAAAGAGGGATTTAAAGGCAAATGGGAAATTAATTTGAACAATTACCAAAATGACAGATATGTCCCTAACATTTGCCGTAATGACAGACGTGTCCCTAAATGTTTTAAAAGCTTAATTTCCTCTCTTTTCTTCTCAAACTTTCGTCAGAATAAAGAGAAACTATCTCTTCTTCTTCTTCTTTTCATTCAAAATCACCATCTCTAATTCCTTTTCTTTCAAATTTTAGTGAAAAACCTAAAATTAAAGTGAAAACCCATCATCTTCTCCATTTTTCTCTTCAAGGAGATTGGATCAAAGGGAAATCTTGAACTCTCCAATTCAAGGTAAGATGATGAGCTTTTATGTAGAAATAAGGTTTAATCCCTTAAACCTTTCAATTTCTTAAGCTTTCTAGAGATTGGAAGCTATTGATATAGAGAAGAGCTTAGGTTTTCTAGATGAGTTTTTCATGAAAAAAAAAGTAGAGATAGCTTTTGATAGCTAATCTTAGAGGATTAAAGTTTAATGATTATTATCTTGATAAATTAGGTAGTTTCAGAAGGTTTGGGAACTAGAGGTTTGATTCGGAGCTTACGAACTGCGAGCGGATAATACTCGATAGCTCGAGGAGCTTCTAGAATCCTTTATTCCAGGTAGGGGGAGCGTTTACATTTTAAATGCATAGTTTATGAACGGATTCGGGATAGTATTGTTATATTAGAGAGAAATCCCGAATATATATAATATGTGTGACATTTGTGTGATGATGTTTCTGTTCATAAACTATTGATATTGATATATTGAATTGGTATGGAATATGAATTGTATGTGATGTATTGAATTGGTTGTGATTCCTATGCATGAGATGCAATAGGATATGTGATAATGATATGTGTATATGCATGAGATGCTATACTTATATATGAATGATATTCATGAAATTTCATGATATATGAATGCATGAGATGCAATTGATAAAGCATGGGATACTTATATGATGAATAAACATGAAATACTATGTGGTTTCGAGGATTCCACAAAAAGACCTTGGGTGGGACTCAAGGCAAACCTCTTGAGCGGGGCTCGGGGTTTAGCCCGTGACACTACTGTTGTCGCTGGGAGTGATTGTGTCACGTGAGAGGGCAAACGGTTTGGTACCAGTAAAACGGCTGGATGAGCTAAGAGCTGAGCTATGGCAGAGAGCCAGTGTTGCAACACAAAACTAAAACTTAATAATGGATCCATTTGATTGAGCATATGAATGCAATGATATATGTTATCGAGAATTACATGATGATATGATCATTTGATGATATGAGAATGAATGATATATGATGAGATTATGTGATATGATTATGATTTATATGTGGTTATGAATTGGACATTTGATCCGATTCAATAACTGTCATTTAACATGTAGAATGCTCACCCCTATTTGTGGGTATATTTTTAGTGGATTTAGGACGCAGCGGAGAATGATGAGAAATCACTCAGCTAAGTGTGGAGCATTATGTATATGTGTGTAATGTACATGATGCACATAGTTATGTCGTAGTTGCCTTGGCCGGCTCCTCTGTATACCTTTTTGATTATGTATGTACATGTATGCATATATGAAATTGCTTGATGGACTAGAAGTTGACAGCTTTAATTAGAAGCTTAGAACCTATATTGAGGCATATGGTTTGGTTTGTGATGAATTATGATGAATAATAAAGCATACTTGAGGTTATGGAGAGTGAACATGGATGGTCTCACCATATGTATATGAGATGCTATATTGATACGTACAATGTCCAGGAATCATTGTGGTATAAGAAATGACAATTAGTTGTGTATTAGAGTCATGATTATGTGTTATGCATATGGTTTTCATGCATAATTGAGCAACTGAGGTGGTCAAATATCAAATTATGAGAAATGAATGTCCTAGAACAATTTGAATAGTATCTAAGCATGATTTGTGACTTGTAGAAACTGGAATGGGTCAATTCCATTGAGAAATGACTCCTTGGTTGCCAAAAATGTCCCAAAAGGAGCCAAACGTGTTTTTACACATAACTTCCTCGTTTTTAGGAATTTTTGAGTAAGACCAATGGCTACACATCATAAATGATGTAATCGAGCTTGTGTTAAAATTTCATGATCATTGAATTTAAAATGAAAGAGATAGGGTGTCTAGAAGTTGGTAAAAACTTAAGGGCCCAAAAAGCTGCAGAAACATGTTTGCAGTAGAGAGATCCATGGCCAGTGGATTGTTCTGTCTCAAAACGTGGGAAAAATGATCAATTTGGGTGGTCCAGACAGTGGAATCCACGGCCAGTGGAATTTCCCACGGCCAATGGATTTCCCCACTGTCAGAAATTCCCAACTGCTCTGTTTTTCTTGCTATTTTTGGCCCGTTTGGGCATCTTAATGTCATTTTTGGCCTCTGACTTCTACATGAAAGTTATAGATAATTATGTTATGGAGGTATAAAATTGGTCTTACCTCAATTGGAGTTTTCTAACTCTCATGAGGCATAAAATACCAGACCCACTGCACGGTAAAATTCAAGTTTAAGAGGGTTTTGAACTCATCTTTTTATGATTTTCAAATTGGGACTAATAGGTGATATTTATGATATGTCCCATTATTTTTAAGACTAAAAATGAATTTTTCTTATGTTTGAATATTGAATTGTGTCATGATCTTATTATTACCCCAATTTGATAATTAAATTAAGTGCTTTTGAATTCATATTACAAATTTGGATTTAATCGTGAAAAATTTTCTTGAAATTTTTGGGTTTGTCTTTATTAATTAAGGTTGTTTTAGTGAGTCGGACCTAGAATGTGGATCCTGCTCAACCATGAGTATCTATCAAAACAAGGAAAAATTGGATGTCAATATATAGTACTCGTAACATGATTAATACAATGAATAATTAATATAACATTTAATACCATGATTCATTAACATAACGTTCAATACAATCAATCATACCCTATGAAGATGGAATATTTTCCCACAAGCCTTCATAGTGGTTATGACGACTGGAAACTACATCATCTATGTCATGTTCCACGACAGATGTCGGAATACATGTTGTGGCGGAAGGAATTTCCACAACATCAAGATTGAGGTCGCCAATGTTGTGTCCACCTTGGATAACAATTGACCACCATTTGTCAGCTGGGTCAGTAACATAAAAAACTTGCTTCACTTGTGTTACCATGATGAATGGTTCCTCTTTATGACCTATCTTGTTGAGGTCCACAAATGTAAATCCAAAATCATCAGTTTTGACACCGTTCTTATTGTCAACCCATTTGCATTTAAACACAGGAATGGTGAAAGGACCATAATCGACTTCCCATATATCTTCAATCACAGCAAAGTAGCATGACTCAGCCATGACATGGTTGTTGTCCTTTGAAGTTAAGAAATTCATTGACTGAGCCACAACCATAACTCGACTATTTTGATTTGTACTTTTCTCATCCTGTGTCCTTGTATAAAATGAATAGTTATTTATGTCATACCCACAGAAGGTGAAGACATCAAAGTTGGGGCCCTGTGCTAGTCGATGTAATGTCACAAAAGCATATGTATCTTTCAGAATGGTCATTTGGAACCACTATATGAATGTCTTGTTGTGTTCATTCAACACCCACTTTTTAGTCATTCTAGGGTTGTTTCTGTTGACTAGCTCTTTGTGAGTGGTTAGATACGGTTGCACATCGTCTGTGTTTTTCAAAATATACAAGTATGCCTGAAGGACATCATCACGTGGCATGCTCTTCATGTTTTACCAATCGTACCTTTCCATCCAATCGCCCATCATGACGAGTCTTCGGAATACCAATGCTTTCAGCACGTGACATATAATCAGTGTAAAACTCAATTGCTTCCTTTGCAATATACTTTTCCACAATCGAAGCTTCAAGATGACGTTGATTCTTCATATACCTTTTCAATATCTTCATATATCTCTCAATGGGATACATCCACTGTAAGGACATTGGACCACACAAACGGACCTCTCTCACCAAATGGATGATTAAGTAGACCATTATGTCAAAATAGAAGGCGGAAAATGCATTTCAAGCTGACATAGTATAAGTGATGCTTCATGTTGCAACACATCAAATTTGTTGGGGACGATTACTTTGCAACATATTGCATTGAAAAACAAACACAGTCTTGTTATGACATTTCTCACATTTTTAGGAAGAATGTCACGAATGGCAGAAAACTTGTTTAACCATAAAATAATGTTAGGTCTTTATATTGGCAAGTGCACCAATTTATCAGTTGCAATTTTTAAAAAGATATCATTCCCTCAAGGATTGAATGTTCCAGTAATTCATAGTAAATTCTTTTTTACTATGGTAAACATATCAAAACTTATTAACAAATAAATGATTTATAAATAATTTGTACAATATTCACAGGTTTAGAGATTGATTTGTTCATCTAATGAAAATACCTAAAAGAACTGTCTAAAAAGTTGAGTAGTAATTCAGAATAGTTTCAATACTTGAGAAAATATATATTAACCAAATATGTTGGAATTAGGATCCGCGCACTAAAACATAATGAAATAAATACAAACATACATATTCAATTATCAAATTCATGTTATTGCAGCTTAAAGTCATTATAACCGATCCTTCGTGATATAAATTCTAAGTAATTACCGTAAAGTCTGATCCCTCAGATGCTTTCTTAGTAAAAACTTGCTTTAAACCCTGACCTTAACACAATAATAATTACCAACTCTATCCCTAGTAATTGGTATATTTAGGGTATTTCAACTTTTACTTTCGTTAAAACAAGTTTCAACATGCATGAAAATCATTCTTCCATTTGGCATTCATACTAATAAAAGATTGAAATACTAACATGTCATTTGAATCATAAACATGCAGAGGTCATAATCACAACATCATATAATAGATTGATTCACCAAATTTCAACATAAACAATTTAGTTACACATGGTAGAAGGGAAAACAAGACTTATAGAGGTTACAAACAATTACAACTCTTCACGATACAAAAGCTCACAATACTACACAACACTCTCAAGTATCTAGAAACTACTCTAGATTTACAAACTCACAAAAGAACACTCAAACTCGAGTGAAAAGAGAGGAAAAAAGCTCTAAATGTAGAATAGGATACCTAGAAGTAATGGAAGAGGGGCTATTTATAGGGTTAAGGAAGGGTCTTGACGCTACGCGTCAGGTTCCTGACTTAGCTTCCATTAAACACGTGATTAAGGGCCATGATTAAGCAATTTTTAATTACATAATGCCTAGACAATGGTTCCACTTGTCTCCTAATTCGGCTTGGCAGCTTGCATGGGTGGATTGGCCATTATTTGGCCTTTTTGGCTGAGTGCTTAGCCACTTAGAAGTGGAGTCCACATAGCTTCTGACGCTACGCGTGGGTGTGACGCGTAGCGTCAGCATCAGAAGTTCCCACGCTACACGTGGTGTTGATGCTACACATCAGCTCTCTAATTCTTCAATTTTCTCTTGAATTTCTTTAATTTTTCACTGCAAAACTAGAGAAAATTGATCAAGGCAGATAATTTCCAATAACTTCCATTTATTATAATTAAAACCTAAATTTCTAACAAATTAAACTAATTTTTATTATTTTTGACACAATTTTATCATGAAATTTATTGTAAATTTGAGGACTAACAAATACCCCTAACTTAGGACATTGCTCATCCTCGAGCAAGAGAAAAGCTTTAAAAATAATTTTGAAATCAAATTTTTGAATAGTCTAAAAATTTACCAGAAAAAGTAATTTCACAATTTACCATTTGAAATAATCAAAAATAGATGTCTTATGCAATAAAGGCTTAAAGATAAAATTTTTACAATGTCTTATTAACAAATCAAGCATAATTTCAGGCTTACCTCACAAGTGTTTATCTCTGTACAAAAGTAATCTGTCAGCTCAATCGATCATAAAATCAAACAAATTCAATTTTGATTTTTATCTAATCAATGGTTATACAGAGTCAAACAAGAGTCACAAGGTCTTTTAAAGGGTTGTAATAAGGCTTGGCTACAAGAATTTATGGTTTTTCTTGAAAGCAAAAACCCGAAATCATAAAAGAGCATTTCATAATTTGTAGGCTTTTTCTTGGCCTAAATCTCATTTCCCTTCTTGGTAAATACCTCCAACTTAATCCTTTTCATTATTTCTTTTTGTTGTTATGCATACATATATATTTCTTTTTTTATATACATGCATTATGATAATCTTGAAAAAAACTAAGTTATAATTTTCACTCCCCTTTTATGTAAGAACCTCACACATTCTTGTTCAAAAATGCTCTTTTATTCAATCAAGTAAAAGGAATTGTTAAAAATTATTTACGGGTTAGGGGTGCCAAAGAAATTATTTTTAAAGCTCAAAATTGGCTATCGAAGGATAAATATGATTTTAGCATGGTAAGCTTTTTGGCCTTAGCTTTGTGTTTACCAAAAAATGTGCCTTGATCATACTCTTGGATACTCTGTACAACAACACAAATCAAAGAATTGAGCAAAATTAATTTGAATGAAATTATGTCAAACCCCTCAAGTGTTTAAAGATCTCTTAGCTCACCGGTTTTTAGCTTGATAGTTAATAAAATTATTGTAATTAATTTTATTAAAATTCCTAAATTACAAAAGAATAGATAATTGATTTTAGAAATGGTTTTATTGTGTAAAAAGCTTAAGTGTATAAATTTCTTTATTTTCAAAAATTTGATAATATTTATTTTTGATTTTTAGAAAATATGCAAAAATTAAAAACACACCACACAAAATAAAAATATAATCCAAATCAAATATCACACATACTAAAGTAAATACCAAAATACCAAATTGAAATCAAAGTGCTAAAAGTAATGAAAAATGCATAAGAAAAATGGAGATGACTCTCAATCCTCTTCCTCCATCTGATCATCCTCCTTATTCTCATCAGCATCACTCTCCGTGTCATCATGAGCTCTAAAAGGTCCAATTGCCTCAGGGTATGTGGGCTGGTCACCAGGCCAAGCTACATGACCGGCAAAGTCGGTTGGTGTCATAAATGGTGCCCCCTCTCCGTGTAACATGTACTGATAAAATGAATTATGTAAGTGTACATAGGCATGGTGAGAAGCAGCCATCATCTGCATCATATATTGATACTCTACACTCATCCTAGTAAATCCCTCAATAATGGCATCAACAGATGGTGGCTGGGCTGGTCTTCTCCTCCTAGGTCTGGGCTGAGCCTCTCGCTCAAGAGGTGGAAGCTCGCACTGCTGCTCAAAGTAAGATCTGTTCACCAACACCTTGGGAACTCTCCCAGATGAACTAGTAAACTCGGGTGATGGTACCTCAACTCCTTGCCTCCTCAGTAAGACAGAAATGATGAGAGGGAAAGGAACGAGGTAATTCACTTTATACCCAAGGGCATACAAGTGAATCTGTTTAGAGATAAGGTTCGTAATATCAATGGTGTGGCCCTGAAGGATGGAATAAAGAAGACAACAACGATCAACAGGTATAGAAGAGAGATAAGAAACCTGTGTGATATTATGGAGCATCAAATAAGACCACGCCTGAGCTAGAGGGGTCATCCGGGTCTTCAGAAAGTTTGATGGAGATCTGTTAACCTTACTCAGGTTAAGGAAGATCCCGTTCTTGCTCAAAAAATAAGCAACATGATCTAGGAAGTATCCTAGATCACCAACCTCAGTAGCGATCTTGCTTCTATTTTCTATCTAGAAACAAGTATCGCCCTCGAGAGTAGGCTCCCAGGGATTACCCAGTAGGGTACTAATAGTGTCCCTGTCATATGTGATGTGTCGACCCCTTACCCAACTCATCCTCTGCTGACTGATATTTGGTGATTCCTGGTGTGTCCTAAAGGCGTTGGCGTAAAACTCCATGACCAATATAGGATTTCCCTCAATAGGTAAAGAAAATAGGGGTCCCCACCTCCTCCTTTGTATTTCATCCTGAAGCTCAAGATAGTCTCCATCACCAAGATCAAGGACTCTTTCCCAGATGAGTCTTTGGCCCTTGATCTGATGAAATCTCACCCACTTAGCATCAGTCCTAAATCTAATGGGATCACAGGGTCCCAACTGCTCGTCTCCCTGAAGATCAGGATCCTCAGAAGTGGTATTAGTATCTGTGGCCCTTCTTTGTCTTTGGGGACCAGTGGTGGGAATGGACTTTTTCGGTGCCATCTGTAAAAGAAAATTTTATTTAAATAAAACATAAAAATAAATCATTCAATATACACATAACAAAATGCATCACATAATATTTTTGGTTTTTAATAAGTTAAAGTAAAATAAAACATACATGTTTTTGATTTTTATATTTTTAACAAAACAAAATAATTCATGCAAACAACAAAAATTCACATGCATATTTTTTTGGATTTTAAAACAGTAAGATTCACATATCATACAATAAAATTCGCATAAAACAAAATTAAGCAAAATTTTATTTTTAAGAAAGAAAATAAGGTTCACACAACAAACATATTTTTGATTTTCAGAAAATTGTAAACAAAAAATTTTTATTTTATATTTTTATATAAGAAAGTATAACAAACAATACAAACTAAGAAGTATTATTAATTTAAAAAGAAAAGATAAACAAACAAACAAATTTCACACATAATAAAAAATTTTATAGCAAATAAAAAGAAACAATTTTTTTATTTTTAATTTTTAAAACAGAAAATCATACACCTAAAAATTAAAATTAAAACATAAAAATTAAGAAAAACAAAAACAGAGGCCTAACGCTACGCGTGGTTGGGACGCTATGCATCAGCCCTGTTCTTCCCACGCTACGCGTCAGTGGGACGCTACACGTGGGCTTGCAGAACTGAAACATAAAAACAGAAGTTGCATAGTAGCAACCTTCCAATCCTCATTCAATCCACACATTTACCTATTTTTAACAGCAAACAATTTCCAATGGTCTTCTAATCCTAACCTAACCGCATACATTTTTAGGAATTAAAATCAAAAACAAAGAGAAAAGAGATTTAGAGAACTTACTTGATTAAATGCAGATGATGATGATAAAAAGGAATAAAAGAGTGTTAGGGTTTTAAAAACCTAAATTGGGCCTCTCTGGTTTAGTTTTAAAAACTGAACGCAGGCCTTGACACTACACGTGGTTGGGACGCTAAGCGCCAAGTTGAAAATTTAGAACCCATGCTACGCGTCAGTGTGGCGCTACTCATGGACTTCTGTTTTTCATTTTCTCAAAATTTAATTTTCAAAAACCCTTTTTCTTTTAATTTTAAAACCCTTTTATTTAAAAATCAAAATTTGTAAAAAACCCTTTTTTTTGTAAAAAATAAGAGAAATAAAGAAAATAGTGGGTTGCCTCCCATTGAGCGCTTGATTTACTGTCTCTAGCTTGACGACCTACATATCATAGATCAGTCAAATAACAAGTGGTAATAAGTTTATTGATTTCACCATGTAGATAAGGTTTCAATCTTTTCCCATTAACCATCCAACTTCTTTTGGATATTGGATCTTCAATCTCAACTGCTCCATATGATTTAACTTCTTTAATTTACTAGGAAACAATCTTAATCTTGAATTAAATAATAAAACTTGTTGACCTGGTGTGAAATGTCTTTTCTTAATTTTCTTGTCATGGTAAGATTTCACCTTATTTTTATAACTTCTAGATGACTCATAAGCATTGTTTCTCATTTCCTCTAACTCAAGTAACTACAACTTTCTTTTGTCAGCTGCTGCATTTAGATCAAAGTTGAGGAATTTTAAGGCCCAATATGCTTTATGTTTGATCTCTACTGGAAGATGACAAGCTTTTCCATAGACTATTTGGAAAGGGGAAAGGCCAATAGGGGTTTTGAATGTAGTTCTGTATGCCCAAAATACATCATCAAGCTTTTGTGACCAATCCTTCCTGGAAGAAGACACAGTCTTTTCCAAAATTCTTTTCACTTCACGATTTGAGATCTCAGCCTGTCCATTAGTTTGTGGATAATATGTTGTGGCCACCTTATTGTTAGGGAATCCCTAGTGTATGAGCCACGGAAATACAAGGATTTCCAAAGGATTTACAAAGCACCGTGTTTCAAAGCATAAGACAAACACAAAAAAATAGCGTTTTAGGATTACCTCTTGAAGAACATCAAAGCAATCGTAGCCTCGTCCTTTAGGAGTCCACACGAGTAATCCCACCAGAAATGCCACACCTTCCAAATGCTAGTTTGATGACGTGTAGCTTTTGTAACTTTTACGTATTTTATGTCTCTTTTTGGGTAGCCATCTATGAGCATCTTATGCTCTATTTATAGGTTTAGGTTTGACCTAATTTTCTCTCTAAAGAGTGGGCTCCTTACTCATTCTAAATGAGTTAGGCCCAATAGTTTTATTTTAGTCCAACTAAAATGAAAAGCTATTTTCTGATGGGCTTACTCTATGTGTGTGACCTATAGGTAAAATACTTGGTTATATTAATAATAAACTATTTTATTATTAATATAAAATAAGAGCGGCATCTAACAATGTATCATTATGTCAGAATATTATTTAATATCAACATAACCTATAAGTGATAATTATTTTATATGTTTGTTCCTTTTGTCACGATATCCTAATTGGGCCCAAGGCATGGTCGTGTCATCCTTGTACGACCCAATTTATTTTACTTGATATTAGAGTAGACTTTATCCAAATAAATATCCAATATTTATTCTTTCTAGCATGACCATGTATTTCCTTAGTCTCACTCCATCAAGTGGCCTATAGATATCACTCCTGTCACATAGGAGAGACAAATCCCATCTACATCACTCACACCCCTCTGTATAATTTGTTTATTGCCTAATCACAACCTTTATAGTCATCTTGTACGGAAGACGTTTGATTAAAGCAAAATAACAAACTCCTTATGTAGGAATCGTAGTGACTTTAGGTCGAAGGACTACATATACCATTATCACATTGAGAATCGTTTATGACATTCAAGTAATGATGCATGCAACATTCTCATGGTGGGTCTGTCCAGTGCATCATTACTCTTAATGTGTACTCGTGTGAAGACTTGATATCATTTATATTTATGATCTGTGAGATCAAATCATCAGTACACTCACACACTAGCCTTAATGTATTTACATGTCCCTATGTAAATACTTAACTAGAGACAGTTTAGGAATAACTCTCATATGACCTATTACTCTAAGGATAAATAAAGGCTGTTAAACTATTTAACAAAAAATGCCTTATACAAAATGATGTGTCCTATATAGGCTCTTAGTGCATATTTCCAACAATCTCCCACTTGCACTTAGAGCCGATAAGGTTAATGCCCAATGACGTCTACAGTGCCCTCATGCTTTTCCTACACAAGCGGTTTTACTAGTGGGTTCCCAACAATTTTGCTGGTATGCACATTACATATTTTCACATCTTCTAAAGATGGAACTGTTATTCAAGTGGCCTTAATACTCAAGAGGGGGGGGGGTGAATTGAGTTTTTAAAACTTTTAGTAGGAATACCTTTGAACTTGATTCTTATATACAAATTTACAAGATTATGCAAGCGAAATAAAGTTTAGTGAAATATGCAATGCAAAACTAAGGTAAATATAGCTGAGACAATTAAACAAACACTTGGTGTGCAGTCTTCAAGATTTACCAATTTAAACAAGTTCAAGTATGCAAGCCACAATCAATCAACACAAGCCAATTAAGTGCAGTATATGAAAGTAAAAGAGTAAGGGAGAAGAGCTTTGTAAACCGATTTAACGAGTTCCACCAATCCGGTGTACGTCTCGCCTCTAAGCAACCCACTTAGAGGATTTTCCACTATTGTAGACTAGAGATACAACTTTGAGCAATTGCGGCTTCCTAGTGTCCCACACTCAAGAACCCAATCCTCACAATTATAAGGGCAACCCACCCAATCTCTCAATCTCACAATATCCCAAAGGTTGAGCCTCAACCTTTGTAACCACTCAACCTAGAGTGAACTTTGGTGTTTTGATGTAGTGTTTACAAGCAAGTAACTCTCTCAATAGAGTGGATAAGAAAAATGATAACTCACACAATTTCTAATCTCTCAAGAAGAGAGGATATACAAATGAGATTCAAGATATACAAGAATAGGGCTTACAAAGCACAAGAATGAGCAAAGGAATTGTAGCTTCTTGGGTATTTCTTTGTGCTTGTGTTCCTCTTCAATTTATAGAGTCATTTGTGCAGCATCAAGGTCTCCTAGCCATTGCAAGATGATGGCTCCAGCTTGTCTTTGCGCATTATAAGATTGGGTTCTTGTTTCCCACTTAAATCTGTCTTTTTAGTGGTGTTTCCCACTTCTTGAATCGATTCGTAGTGTCTTGAATAGATTCAGAGCATTCTGATTTGTGCAAATTTGAGTTCCAGATTCGTATGAATCGATTCGAGCTTTGTCTGAATCGATTCGAAACATTCTGTTTCTGCAATTTGGAGTTTCTGATTCGTATGAATCGATTCGAGCATTGTCTGAATCGATTCGAAGCATTTTGTCTTCAAATAAAGTGACTCCCAGGTGTTCGAATCGATTCAGAGTCATGGTGAATCGATTCGACCCATTCTGTTTTCAGTTTTTGTGACTTCCAGGGCTGTGAATCGATTCACTCGTGCTTGAATCGATTCAGGCTTTGCAATTTGACATTTCTCCATGCCTGTTGGTCATGTATTTGTATTTAGTGATTCATGGTTGCTTTCCTGTGTCTTGGCTCATTGGTTTCTTGATTTCTTGAACTTTTGTGAAACCGTTTTCTTCTTGCATTTGAATTTATATGACACCTTTAATTATTTTTGATTCACAAAGAGTTTGCAGTGCTTGTTTCCTTGTCATTATCAAAACCTGTTATCACATGCAAATACATTCTCCCCCTTTTTGATGATGACAAACAATGGCCATCTCTTGGGGTGTTTAATAACCAATAATACTTTTAAAATCATGTCTCCCTTTGTTAAACAATTATTTCTTTTTTTTAAAAAAAAATATGTCTCCCCCTTTGTTTTTCAATAAAACCATGCCTTTTGTCATTGTATCTCAGTCATTATCTCTCCCCCTTTCAAGTGTTTGAAAAAATACACATGTATCTCTCCTTTTAAACCATTAGCATATATCTCTCCCCCTTTGTCATTATCAAAAACAAAATTTGAGAGTATGCAATCAATCGAGGAATAATCACAGGCCACGTAAGACTATTCAAGTAAGAAATTTAATCATCCAAACAGTTAACAAAGTAGCTATTGTAATAAACCAAAGTAAGTAAAGGAAATGTGGTAGTAGAACAACCAAGTCTGAACATGAGAGTAAATAATAGAAATCATGAAGAGCAAAAAGTCAATCAAGGCTGAGGAAAATGGATGCTTGAGATTTGAGTGGCAAGCTCGGTGTATCGCTCTTCCATGTTGGCTTCAAGCTTGTTCAGGCGAGCATTGATGTTGGCTTCCATAGAGTCTAGGCGCTGATCCAAGTGGGCAGTGAGTCTGGTGAACAGATCATCAGTAGGAGCGGGTGGAGGAGGAGGAGGAGCATCATCTTCAGCATCGTGACGGGGACGTCTAAGAAATTGCCACCGTCCATGGTATTCAACAATATTCATCTTGGTGAGATGAGTTTTTCCAATTGGTGCTTTAGGACCAACAATTTCTTTGACTTCATTCTTCAAATCCACTTTGTAGTGGTGGAGCAATTTTGTGATGAAGATGGCATATGGAAGATGAGCAAGATTTTGGGCTTCAATCATATGATGCCTTACCAAGTCAATCCAGTTAATGTCCTTCTCATTTACAATGGCCCAGAGTAGCAAAATTTGTGCTTCATTTAGCCTTGCATAATTTCCACTGGAAGGGAGGAGAATTTTTACAAGGACAAAGTGCAGAAGACGGTGATTGAGGCTTAAAGTTCCAACGGTACTGGAAGGCCCTGCAAGATTGAAGAGAGTTCTTGCCTCCAAGGGGTTATAGTTCCATGCAAGAGGTGGTTCCTTGCCATGGAATGAAGCATTGCTAAGAGGAAGTAAGCCTACCTGGTTCATAACTTCATTGTCAAGAATTATAGTCTTGCCTTTCACTTTGGCAATGTACCGAGCATCTTGAAGGCGCAATGTTGAATAAAAGACACGGATTAATTCGGGGTAGATAGTCACTTCCTCAAGAGCCATAAATCCAACAAGCTCTTGTTGATGAAGGGTATTGATAAGAGGAAGTCCAGAGGTCTCAAAGAAGGGAACATCAAGCCAATGAGGGGAGATAAGATGTTTTTCAGAGAAAGAGGATTGGTACCTTTCCAATTCCTTTTGGGTAGTGAAAAATCTTGAGAGATCGGAGTGTTGAGGCAATGAAGCAGCAGCAATGTTGGCACGTTGCTTTTTGCGAGGTTGGGAAGAAGATGCCATTGAAGGTGGAGAAGTTGAGTGGAAGTTTTAGAGAGGAGGTTGGGAGGTTTTTAGGGGTGGAGAGTGGGAGATAGTGGAAGAGAAATGAGAGAAAGAGTGAATGAGTGCCTTAAATCAGCGTTACTGGGGAGAAACTGTAGCGTGAATCGATTCGAGGGATTGCTTGAATCGATTCGAGCGTCACTGTTTTGAGAAAAATAGGACAGTCAGGTGCGTGAATCGATTCGAAGGAGGGTTGAATCGATTCGAGTGATTCTGTTTTGAAATTTTTGACCCATCAGGTGCTTGAATCGATTCGAGGATATGCTGAATCGATTCGAACGTTGCTGTTTTGAGAGATTTTGAATCATCAGGAGCTTGAATCGATTCGAGGAAAGGTGAATCGATTCGAATGACTGATTTACTCCAGATTACATTTCTATCCATTCCAATTTATTCAAGGCATGAAGAGGTTCATTTTGGATCATGAAGACTTTATTTTCATGAAGATCTTTTGCCTTCTTATTAATCAACAACCATTATCAAGAAATCAATACACAAAATTAAGAGATCATTCAAACATAATTGGTCATGTCAAGAATTCCTAACTCTCTTCTAATGTGGACGAATTGTTCTCTAGCCAAGGGTTTTGTGAAAATATCTGCTAGTTGCTTAGAAGTTTCAACATGCTCAAGTACACAGTCTCCTTTTAATACATGGTCTCTAATGAAATGATGCCTAATCTCAATATGTTTGGTTCTAGAATGCATTACAGGATTCTTTGAGATATTAATAACACTAGTATTATCACATTTAAGAGGCACATGGTCTAATACAACTCCAAAATCTAGAAGTTGTTGTCTCATCCAAAGGATTTGAGCACAACAGCTACCAGCTGCAACATATTCTGCCTCAGCTGTTGATAGCACAACACTTACTTGTTTCTTGCTATGCCAAGAAACAAGAGAACTACCAAGCAAGTGACATGTTCCGCTAGTGCTTTTCCTGTCAAGTTTACATCCTGTAAAGTCTGAATCAGAGTAACCAACTAAAATACATTCAGCCCCTTTGGGGTACCATAAACCAACATTTTGAGTTCCTACCAAATATTTCATTATCCTTTTTACTGCAGTAAGATGAGATTCTTTAGGACAAGCCTGGTATCTAGCACACATACACACAGCAAACATGATATCCGGTCTACTAGGGGTTAAGTAAAGTAAGGATCCTATCATACCTCTATATTTTGTGAGTTCAACATCCTTACCTTTCTCATCCTTGTCCAAATAGCATGAAGTGCCCATGGGTATGGCAATATCATTTGCTTTGTCCATATTAAATTTTCTTAGTAGCTCTTTGCAATATTTGGATTGGTTGATGAATGTGCCTTCATGGGTTTGCTTGATTTGTAGTCCAAGGAAGAAAGTGAGTTCCCCCATCATGGACATTTCAAATTCTTCCTGCATTAGCTTAGCAAACTCCTTGCACATTGACTCATTAGTGGCACCAAATATTATATCATCAACATAGACTTGTACCAATAATATGTTATTTTTCTTGTGCTTTATGAATAAGGTTGTATCAACCTTTCCTCTTTCAAAGTGATTTTCTAAAAGAAATTTACTCAACCTTTCATACCAAGCTCTTGGAGCTTGTTTCAAACCATACAAAGCTTTCTTCAATTTGAAAACATGTTTTGGAAATTGATGGTTTTCAAAACCTGGAGGTTGATCAACATATACTTCCTCTTGAATGTATCCATTCAAGAAAGCACTTTTAACATCCATTTGGTACAATTTGAAATCCCTACAGCATGCGAAGGCTAATAGTAGTCTAATTGCTTCTAATCTAGCTACGGGTGCATACGTTTCTTCATAATTAATACCTTCTTCTTGATTATACCCTTTAGCTACTAGCCTAGCTTTGTTTCTAGTAATTATACCATTTTCATCCATTTTATTCCTAAATACCCATTTAGTTCCTATTATTTGGTGATCATTGGGTCTTGGCACAAGCTCCCAAACTTCATTTCTTTCAAATTGATTTAGCTCTTCTTGCATGGCCAACATCCAATGTTCATCAATAATAGCCTCATTTATGTTCTTGGGTTCTATTTAAGATACAAAGGCTAAATGATTGCATGTATTTCTAATTGCATTTCTGGTACTTACACCTTGAGTCATTTCACCTATGACTTTGTCTAGAGGATGATCCTTCAAAGTGATCCAATGTTGTGGTTCCTCATGTTTGGCTTTATTTGTGTCTTTGATTTCTCCTTCCTTGTCATCAATGGTCAATTCTTGAAGAATACCTACAAGATCATCAACATCTTCCTTTCTCGGAGGGTTATGGCTATTTTCATCAAATTTAACATGAATGGATTCTTCTATGGTATTCGTGCGTTTGTTGAATAATCTATAAGATTTACTAGATTGAGAGTATCCTAGGAAGGTTGCCTCATCAGATTTGGCATCAAACTTTCCTAGATTATCCTTTCCATTATTGAGCACAAAACATTTACATCCAAAAATATGAAAGTGTGCAATGTTGGGTTTTCTACCCTTGTAAAGTTCATAGGGGGTTTTCTTTAAAATAGGCCTTATTAAACACCTATTCATAACATAACACGCGGTGTTTACCGCATCGGCCCAAAAATGTTTTGCAATATGGTTTTCATTTAGCATGGTTCTAGCAAGCTCCACTAAAGATCTATTTTTCCTTTCAACTACTCCATTTTGTTGTGGAGTTCTAGGAGCTGAAAAATTGTGATTAATACCATGTTTTTCGTAAAACTTTTCAAAAGATTGATTTTCAAATTCTCCCCCATGATCGGTTCTAATGGATGTAATTTTATAATTTTGCTCATTTTGGATAATCTTTGCAAGTTTCTTGAATGCATGATAAGCTTCATTTTTATGAGCAAGAAACAATGTCCATGTATATCTAGAATAGTCATCTACAATAACTAGACTATAGTAATTGCCTCCAAAGCTTTTGATTTTGGATGGTCCAATTAAGTCCATGTGCAAAAGTTGTAAAGGCCTTTGTATGGAAACAATGTTTTTGGATTGAAAAGATGCCTTTACTTGTTTTCCCTTTTGACATGCATCACAAAATCTATTTTCAAACTTAAGCTTTGGTAAACCAATTACTAATTCTTTGGAAACAAGTTTGTTCAAATGGTCTACATGTATATGAGCTATTCTCCTATGCCATAGCCAAGTTTCATCCTCTTTTGAAATGAAGCATTGTTCATCATTTGTAAACAAACTATCCATATCAATCATGTAAATATTATCAATTCTTTGGCCTACAAACTTAACTTCCTTATTAGTCTTATGCTCAATTATGCAACAATTTGATTCAAACAAAACTCTATATCCTTTGTCACATAATTGACTTATGCTAAGTAGATTATGTTTGAGGCCTTCAACATACAACACGTCACTTATGGATGTGGAATAATTCTTACCTATATTTCCGATGCCTAGGATCCTTCCTTTGGTGTTGTCTCCGTAGGTGACACTTCCTTTTCTCTTGGGAGTGAATGATGTAAACTTGCTTATGTCTCCCATCATATGCTTTGAACACCCACTATCCAAGTACCAATGGGTGTTGCTTGCCTTGAAGCATACCTACAAAACAAGATTAGTTTAGAGGACTAGGTACCCATTTTATGTTGGGTCCTTTAAGGTTAGCTTGTGGTAATGTCCCTTTGGGAACCCACACCTTTCTTATAACCTTTGGCCCTAATTTTCTAACATTGCAATTTGAAGAGTTATGACCTTTGAATCCACAATGATTGCATTTCATAAAGGGCGAAGATGATCTCATAGGGGGTACATAGAAGTTTTTGTAATGCTTTTCCTTTTTAACAGAATTGTACCCTAAACCAGTTTTGTCAAACATGCATCTTTGATTTCCAAGTAGTACATTCAGATTATCTCTACCATTTGTAAACCTCTCTAAGGTTTTGTTTAGATCTAGGACTTTATTTTCTAGATCAACACATTTCTTAGCAAAATCACAAGGTTTACTTTTGGAGCATGTTTGAGCATTTTTCAATTCTTCTTTTAAGCATTCATTCTCTTTGCAAACCTCGATAAGGTGCATCTCTAGAGTGTCACTAGTTTTTCTAGACACCTTAAGTCTATTGGAGACTTTTGTAAATTTATCATACAATTCCTCTAGAGCATCAAGTAATTCATCCTTATCTAAGTCATGGAAGTTTACCTCATCATCTTCTTCTTGGTGGTTGGCCATGAGGCAAAGGTTTGCTTCTTCATTTTCTGAGTCATCCGAGCTGCTTATCTCGTTTTCATCCCATGCTATATATGCTCTCCTTCTTCCTCTTTTCTCTTTTCCCTTCTTCTTAAGATTTAGGCAATCCGCTTTGAAGTGCCCTTCCTTGCCACATTCAAAACAATTGGGTGAGGAAGAATTTTCTTTAGTGATAGGTTTCTTACTTGGGTTTTGAAGCTTCTTTGGAAGCGTTTGCCTTTCATGAATTTCCCGAAGCGTTTCACAAATAGTCCAAACTCTTCTTCTTCATCAAGTTCACTTTCGGATTCTTCTTCATTTATGGGAGTGGCCTTGAGAGCGAGACCCTTTTTCTTGGAAGATTTTTCTTCCTCTTCCGCCATCTTTAATTCTTTCAGCTCTTGTTCCTGTTCCTGCAACTTACCAAATAGTGTGGCAAGAGACATTTCGTTTATGCTAGGAGATTGTTTGATGGCGGTAACTAGCGGTTACCATTCTCTGTTAAGACTTTTCAACACTTTATGAATGAGCTCTTTGTTAGTGTAAGTCTTTCCAAGTGTAATGAGTTGATTAATGATGAGAGTGAATCTTTTTTGCATATCAACAATTGATTCATGAGAGTTTAATCTAAAGCACTCATATTGACTAGTTAGTGTACTAATCTTAGAGTCTTTAACATCATTTGTACCTTCATGGGTTACTTGAAGAGTATCCCACACTTCCTTGGCGGATTTACAAGTGATTAGTCGGAAAAATTCATCTGGTCCTAGTGCAAGAGTAATTAGATTTTTAGCCTTGTAATTGTATTGTACTTTCTTGTCTTCTTCACTAGTCCAATTATCCATAGGTTTTTCAACTAGCTTATCATCAACAGTATGCATAGGTATAAAAGGACCATTTTCAATGGCATTCCACACTCTTAAGTCAACTGATTGAATGAAGATTTTCATTCTCTCTTTCCAAAAGGTATAACCTTCCCCATTGAAAGCGGGAGGTTGATTTGTAGCACCACCCTCAGGAAAAAGGTTTAGAGAATTTGAGGCCATCCTTATCTCTTGAAGCTGTTAAGCTTGATCTACCAAGAGTCAAGCTCTGATACCACTTGTTATTCAAGTGGCCTCAATACTCAAGAGAGGGGGGGTGAATTGAGTTTTTAAAACTTTTAGTAGGAATACCTTTGAACTTGATTCTTATATACAAATTTACAAGATTATGCAAGCAAAATAAAGTTTAGTGAAATATGCAATGCAAAACAAAGGTAAATATAGCTGAGACAATTAAACAAACACTTGGTGTGCAGTCTTCAAGATTTACCAATTTAAACAAGTTCAAGTATGCAAGCCACAATCAATCAACACAAGCCAATTAAGTGCAGTATATGAAAGTAAAAGAGTAAGGGAGAAGAGCTTTACAAACCGATTTAACGAGTTCCACCAATCCGGTGTACGTCTCGCCTCTAAGCAACCCACTTAGAGGATTTTCCACTATTGTAGACTAGAGATACAACTTTGAGCAATTGCGGCTTCCTAGTGTCCCACACTCAAGAACCCAATCCTCACAAGTATAAGGGCAACCCACCCAATCTCTCAATCTCACAATATCCCAAAGGTTGAGCCTCAACTTTTGTAACCACTCAACCTAGAGTGAACTTTGGTGTTTTGATGTAGTGTTTACAAGCAAGTAACTCTCTCAATAGAGTGGATAAGCAAAATGATAGCTCACACAATTTCTAATCTCTCAAGAAGAGAGGATATACAAATGAGATTCAAGATATACAAGAATAGGGCTTACAAAGCACAAGAATGAACAAAGGAATTGTAGCTTCTTGGGTATTTCTTTGTGCTTGTGTTCCTCTTCAATTTATAGAGTCATTTGTGCAGCATCAAGGTCTCCTAGCCGTTGCAAGATGATGGCTCCAGCTTGTCTTTGCGCATTATAAGATTGGGTTCTTGTTTCCCACTTAAATCTGTCTTTTTAGTGGTGTTTCCCACTTCTTGAATCGATTCGTAGTGTCTTGAATCGATTCAGAGCATTCTGATTTGTGCAAATTTGAGTTCCAGATTCGTATGAATCGATTCGAGCTTTGTCTGAATTGATTCGAAACATTCTGTTTCTGCAATTTGGAGTTTCTGATTCGTATGAATCGATTCGAGCATTGTCTGAATCGATTCGAAGCATTCTGTCTTCAAATAAAGTGACTCCCAGGTGTTCGAATTGATTCAGAGTCATGGTGAATCGATTCGACCCATTCTGTTTTCAGTTTTTGTGACTTCCAGAGCTGTGAATCGATTCACTCATGCTTGAATCGATTCAGGCTTTGCAATTTGACATTTCTCCATGCCTGTTGGTCATCTATTTGTATTTAGTGATTCATGGTTGCTTTCCTGTGTCTTGGCTCATTGGTTTCTTGATTTCTTGAACTTTTGTGAAACCGTTTTCTTCTTGCATTTGAATTTATATGACACCTTTAATTATTTTTGATTCACAAAGAGTTTGCAGTGCTTGTTTCCTTATCATTATCAAAAACTGTTATCACATGCAAATACAGGAACTATTTAAGTATATGCTTGGATTAATCCACTTCCTTATATTGTTCTATGGTTCTATTGTCATCACAATGGAAACTCATAAGGTACAAAACATTTCGAATGATTAAATGTAAATTGACTTCTCTTGTAATTTAACATAGCAAAATACTTAGATTTCTTAGTAGAACCAACGACTGTTTCTTTTTCAACCTTTCAAGCATACATTGCAACCATCTTGACAACATATATATTTTGAGTGCAATCTTAAGTCTTTCAAATTAATCAGAAGATTGGCATTGATGTAACCTTTACAATGAGCTTATCTTCCAATTATCAAGATAAAATCCTTAGTCCTTCTTAAGTGTTTAAGGATATTCTTGACTTAGAATGAGAATATTATTAGTTCTAGAAGAAGCATGTCTTCTACATGTAATACTAGAACTATAATTGTGCAGTTACTAATCTTTTAATAGTCACAAGATTTATCTTCATTCCTCAATGAAGATTCTAGCTTCTAAAAGCTTGCTTTAGTCCATAAATGAAACATTTGTAGTTCGCATACCTTCCTAGATGTTTCACGCATAAAAGGCATTTAGGTTATGTCATATACACATCCTCAAGATGATTTCCATCTTGACATCTTTCTACTATATCTTATAATGGTGGTATACTGCTGCAACAAGTAGGATCTAAATTGTTTTTAAGCTAATTGAATTTTGTCAATCTTGCTTTTAAAGGTGCTCTTATTACCATCCATGTTTAGTTTTCCTTTTGAAAACCTACTTGCATCCTATAGGTTTTACCCTTTAGGTGCGTCAACCAAGGTTCATACCTTATTAATATACATGGAGCCCATTTCAAATCCCACAGTCTTATGCCATTTCTTAGAATCTAAACTTGCATTGGTCTCTTCATAAGAAGCTTGGTCATTTAGCAATATGCCTCCTTCCTGATTTATAAGATATCCATATCTTTTAGATTTGGTGACATATCCTATTTGATCTTATACAAGTCTTGTGCTACCGGAGCTAGTGACTTCTGCTCTATGTCCATCCTTGACTTTTGAATGCTTTGTGATACTTGAACGTCTTCAAGTTCTACTATCCTCCCACTGATTCTTTAAGAGATATACTCTTATTCAAGAATACAATATTCTAAGCAACAAGTCTTTTGTTCTCAGATGGATTGTAGAAATGATAACCCTTAGCTTTCTTTGGGTATCTCACAAAAGACATTTATCCAATTTGGATCTGACCTTGTCAGAGTTGGATGCTCTATACAAGCATCATAATTCCAAATTATTAATAAAGACATACTAGGTTTCTTCCTAGTCCGTATCAAATATGGTTTCTTTAAGAAAGTCTAAGATGGAACATGGTTAAGTGTGGAGATTTTGTCAATAAAGGAATATTGAAGGAGTTAGAGATGTTTGATAATAATCAATAATCAAACTATGTCTAACAAGGTTTGACTTTTCCCCGTAGAGATGCTATTATGGAATTCCATGAGGAATAAATTAAGAGGTAATCTCTCACTCTATTAGATAGTTATCAAACTTGTAGCTCAAATTATTTGCTATCTTGATCTAATCAAGAGCTTTAATTTTCTTGTCAATTTGGTTTTTCACTTCATTATGAATTCTTTGAACTTTTCAAAGAATTTCTAACTTATGTTACATAAATCTATACTCATTGACTTTTCAATTAGTATGTCGAAGTATTGAAAAACATATCTAGTTATTGCTCCAATAGGCCCATATACATCGTCATGTATTAGATAATAGATTACTCATGTTCACTTTTCAATGAATGAGGTCTCAACTATCTCTCCAATAAATAAGATTACATGTCTCAATTGATTCTAAAATCAAAAGAGTCCATATAATCACATTAATGGTATTTAGAAATATGTTTCTTATTCATTTGCCTTAGGAGACAATACCATGTAAGTAAGGTTCAAAATCACTTATTTTAACCTACTTTGACAGTTATGTTATAGATGGGTGTTTTGAGATTTAAGATGTGGAATCCATTACTCAATTATGCATCAACATCCTTTTAAAGAAATAAAGTTATTTTATATAAAAAACATTTCTTGTCCAACAAGAAACAATATGCATAATGCCTAGTGTAACATCCCCGTTTTAAAATTAAACGCTGAATGAAAAATAAACCATTAAGACTTGATTTCAACTAGAAATAACTGTTAATTGTATTTAACTAAGTAGGTTTAAGCCACTAAAATATGAAAATGGTGATGGTCAGGGGATGGAGTGGAGTGCACGTGGCTGCTGCAGCACACACTCTCCCATCCCACCCTCCTTTTACTGTGCGCATGCACATATATATGTATATAAGCGTGAGCCCTTGGCAGAGAAAACACACTTGCTATTTCTTCAGACTTTCTCCTCCGTCACTTCATCCTCTACTTCCTCTCTTCGTCTCCATTTTTCTTCTTCTTCCATCTTACTCTTCGCTCCTGGAGATCTTGATTCCAGTACTGAAGAACGAACCACACTTCATCCCAGAATCAGGCGCAGAATACGACAAAGCCAAGGAAGACCGGACGAACCAGGAGAAGGACATCGGACCCAACAACAAGAACGAAAAAGGTTTCTGAGGATTCTTCTAAAGGTAGGGGGCGCTTGCATGTCAAATGCATGGTCTAAGAACGGTACCGGATGAATGTATCGCTGAGTGTGTGTGTGTGTGTGTGCATGTTTTGTAATCATTAGAACTGATGCTGTGCATGTGTGTATGTATTCACAATTACTAAAACTGATGCATGATTTGAGGTTCTGATAGTGATCTTCGTGGCGATGGCGTAGTCTGCTCGTGGATGATAATGATGGATCTATTTTGTTGTCACTATGAAAAGTATGTATGTGCATGTTCTTACTTGGATTGCTCAATGTTGTTAGTCTGACGACCGATTGTAATATGCGCTGGTGTGACTGACTGAATGATGACGAGTAGTGGAGGATATTCATTCTTACTTAATGACTACGGTAAGGTGTTCATGGCGCGATGATGTGTAATAATGAATGTGTTAGTTGCATGAGTAAGAATGGGGTGACCCATGGAAGGTCAAGAACCCCGAGGGAAATGACTTCCAGTTACCAACCCTGGCTAGATCCCAATAGAGCTCGTGGTAGCCGTTGGAGCTAGAGAAGTGAGTCTCGAGACGCCGTGGGGAGGCCGGTGCCACCTGGTAAGAGCTGAGGGACGAGGGGCCAAAAGAAAAAGGGGGCTGTAACTGAGAGTCTTTACCCGAGTCGGATCCGCAGGCATGCATATAGAAATAAGGCTGATTGTGGTGATGTATAAATCTATGTATGTGCATGTGTATGATTCTGAATGCATGAATATATGTTTAGATGTGGAATAAATTCTGTGAATTATGTGTGTCATGAATGTTGTTGGAATTGTATGAATTTGGTTACTTGAGAAAGGTTGAGTGATAGCAGGAGCGTACTGACGCTGATACCGAGTCTGCGAGTATCATTTTACATGTAAAAGCTCACCCCTGCAGTGGCCATTTTCAGTGAATGTCTCTCGTGAGGAGGATCAGAAGCAGAGCTGGAATGCTGGGCGGAGTGCTGATGCATTTCGAAGGTTTAATTAAGGCGCTGTTAGACTAAGCCCCAACCGGTTCATACCGGATGTTAATGTTTTGTGATGAATAGAACTTTATGAACAAGAAGAAGTCTGACTTTGCATTGTAAATATTAATATACACTCTTATGTACATATGGATGTATGGTTTTGTGTGTGTGATGCTATGTGCCGTCTTGTTTTATAATCGTGCTTAATAGATACGCAGGGACAGTATGATTGAGCAGGCTATAGCCAAGTCAGAGTAAATTGAGAATTGTCTTAGGAAAACTTATGTCGGATACGTTGGGCGGAGTCGTATCCCGCCCGAAGTGTGGGAGCAATTCGCCCAAGCGCGAGGACTCACACTGAAGCGAGTAATTACCAGAGCGAGATATCGACCATTATCCTTTCCTATCCGTTGTGATACTAACGCAATCCGGACCCCGGTGTTGAACCCCGGATTTGGGCGTTATGGCTAAGTCCGCCCAGGCGTTGTCACAATTAGTCGAGCTGGGTGGAACAGGTTCAGATCCCTCCTTTCTCCACAACCTACTAACGTGTGTGTACCCTGTAACTTCTCACTTCTCTGAGTGAAAGACGAGTGTGAGGATTTACTTAGTGAACCCTTATCCATACCCGATGGAGGAAATTACCTTGTAGTTGTGTTAAGGAGGCGTTATGTAGATTTCGTTTCGGCGGCGTCATACCTCGCCCAAGTAACTAGGACAGCCCGCCCAAGATAAATATACCCCGCCTTGCCAAGTAGGATGATTCTAACTTCGCCTTTCCACCAAACACTATGCGTGTGAATGTATTAACATATTTCCCTTATCTATTCCTCCTGTTGAGTGACCAGTAATTCTCGAAGGGAAGTCTCAGTGCGAAATTCTTCTATCCGCTGCTGTATTACCATACTCCGCCTGGACGGTGTAAGACCCCGTCCGAGCGAATAAACGGTGTTGTGCGATCCGCCCTAGTGTTAGTACGTTACGATAAACCCATCGAGCCGGCCCCAGTTTTTAGCTTCCCTGTAGGTTGCTTTATGCGCGTGAATGTTCTTAGTTTTCCCCATTGCCTGCTCCCTTCTACATCAAATGTTACGTGACTGTTTTTGTGCAAAATTTTCTCATGTTTTTGGGGATTTATTAATTGCAAATAATTAGGGTGTTACATTTTGGTATCAGAGCGGACCGAAAAGTCCAAGGCCAAAGTATGCTTACCAAGTGTAAGCGGTGGTGTTTGTGTCTTTTTGATTGAATGGTTGAAATTGTTCTGATGCTGGTTGACCTGATTGATGATTGTCTTGAAGACAAGGGGTTGTTTTCCCCTGGTCCAATTGTGTGTATGACTTAGGCGAATAACATAATGTGCTAAGTTATTAATTGTTGGGCTAATAACTAGATCGGTAGTAAGTGGCTCCGTATACTTATCCTTAAATGTCAATTTCAGGATAAGGAATGGCGCATCGTCAAAGTATGGAGGCTATAGCCACAGCATTCCAACGCTTTGCTGATGTGTTTGAAAGGCAAGGCCAAACTCAACCTGAGGATGGCCATGTGCTGGACCGCTTCCTGAAGAGGAAGCCGAGTGAATTCTTAGGAGGACGGAACCCTGAGGCGGCGTTCAAGTGGACTCAGGAATTAGAGAGAATTTTTAGGGGCCTTCGCTGTACCGAAGCCCAGAAGGTGGAATGCGCAGTGTATATGCTGCGAGATGAAGCGGAGAATTGGTGGAAGATAGCCCGGAGCCGATTCCCCGAAGATGACAATCAACTGACGTGGAACGATTTCAAGGCCTGCTTCCTAGACAAATACTTTCCCGACACGGTGAGGAGTCGGAAAGAGCTAGAGTTTATGGAGTTAAAACAGGGTTCCCTGACTGTGGAAGAATACGCGACCAGATTTGAAGAATTGTGCCTATTCTATCCGCCCTTCCAGCAGCCGGGAACGGAGCACTCCAAGTGTCTTAAGTTTGAGAACGGACTGAGATCGGATATCAAGAGGGCCTGCAGGTACCATGAAATCCGGAGTTTCCCTGCCTTAGTGAACAAGTGTAGAATATTCGAAGAGGATGACAGGGCCCATTCGGGCCAGTGCAGCAGAGCCAACCAACACCTGAGGCCTCAGCAATCACGTTTCAAGAGACCAGGGAACGTGAGGAGGAATGAACCCTTCACCAGATATCAGAACCATAATGACCGAGGGAGACAGATGAGTGGGCGACCAAGGTATCGCGGATGCTTTAAATGTGGCGGTGATCATTTTGCTAAGGAATGCAATGATACAAATGTTAAATGCTACCACTGCGGAGAGAAGGGACACGTTCGCCCGGACTGCCCCCAACTCCGCCAGGCAAACACCAATGTGCGTCAAGGAGGATTTCAAGATCGAACCAGAATGAATGATAACCAACGACATGGTGGCAGAGGCAACGGAACCAGAGGAAGTATGATGCATGCCCCGAACAGTCGAGAGAGGAACACCGGCCCAACAGCGACAGGAAGGATCTACACCATCAATGCAGAGGATGTTGCACCAGCAAGCGATCTAGTACAATGTAAGTGCTCACTTGGAATGAACACGCTTAATGTTGTTTTCGATTCGGGCGCAACCCATTCTTTTATAGCTGATGAGTGCGTGAAACGGTTGATGCTACCAACTGTGTCTATGAACCGGACTTTAGAGGTGGCCAGCCCCACTGGCCCTAGTGTGTTCACATCGTCAATATGTAAAAATGTAGCATTTGAGTTGTGTGATCGGAGTTTCACCTTCGATCTGATTTGCATGCCCTTAAAGGGTCTTGATATTGTGCTTGGAATAGATTGGCTTTCAGCCAATAAGGTATTAGTAGATTGTAGAAACCGAGAGATAGTTTTCCCAAAACAACCCACTGAAGATGGCGCGGCACAAGGTATAACCCAACTATTTATGATGATTTGTCTAACCAAAGATGAGAATGAGCCCTTAGTGAACGAAATTCCCGTTGTCTGCGAATTCCCAGAAGTGTTCCCAGAGGACGTCCCGAGTGTACCTCCCCATAGAGAAGTTGAATTCTCTATAGACTTGATCCCTGGAGCCGAACCGGTCTCCAGTGCACCCTACAGAATGTCCTCAACTGAATTGGTAGAGTTGAAGAAACAAGTGGATGAGTTACTTGAGAAGCAGTTCATTAGACCAAGCGTGTCACCATGGGGCGCACCTGTGCTACTTGTTAAGAAGAAGGATGGCAGCATGAGACTTTGTATAGATTATCGACAGCTTAACAAACTCACAATCAAGAACCGATACCCACTGCCTAGAATTGATGATTTAATTGACCAGCTGCGTGGAGCCTCAGTCTTCTCAAAAATCGACTTACGATCGGGATATCACCAAATCCGAGTGAAGGACTCGGACATTCCTAAAACTGCCTTTAGGACTAGGTATGGTCACTATGAGTATGTAGTGATGCCGTTCGGTGTGACAAACGCCCCTGCTGTTTTCATGAATTACATGAACAGCATATTCCATTCCTTCTTAGATTGGTTTGTTGTTGTCTTCATCGATGATATTCTAGTTTATTCTAAGTCATCTGAGGAGCATGAAGGACATCTCAGGACGGTACTCCAAGTGTTGAAGGAGAAGCAATTGTTTGCAAAGCTTTCAAAGTGCGAATTTTGGATGGATGAGATCCACTTCCTCGGGCATGTGATCTCCAAGCGAGGCGTCTCGGTGGATCCTGCGAAGGTAGCTGCTGTAATAGCGTGGGAGAGGCCCAGATCGATCTCGGAAATAAGGAGTTTTATGGGCTTGGCAGGATATTATAGAAGGTTCATCGAAGGTTTTTCTAAATTGGCATTACCCCTGACTAAATTGACTCGAAAGAATGTTCCTTTTGTGTGGAGTCCGGAGTGTGAGAGCAGCTTCCAAGAGCTGAAGAATAAGTTGACAACTGCTCCGGTGTTGGCATTACCTGAGTTACGAGAAAGCTTCGTGGTCTATTGTGACGCGTCCGGACTCGGATTAGGATGTGTACTCATGCAGAAAGATCGAGTGATAGCATATGCCTCTCGACAATTGAGACCCCACGAACAACATTATCTGACCCATGACTTAGAGTTGGCAGCAGTAGTTTTTGCATTGAAAATCTGGAGGCATTACTTGTACGGATCCAAATTTGAAGTGTACAGCGATCATAAGAGCCTTAAATACCTATTCGACCAGAAGGAGCTAAACATGAGGCAGAGAAGATGGATTGAGTTTTTGAAGGACTATGATTTCGAGTTGAAATACCACCCAGGTAAGGCAAATGTCGTAGCAGACGCATTGAGTCGAAAATCCCTCCACATAGCAGCCATGATGGCAAAAGAAGTTGAGTTGTTGGAGCGGTTTCGAGACATGAACTTGCATGTTGACGCCCCTTCCTCTCAGAAGATGACGATCGGTACGTTGAGGATTGCCAACGAATTCTTAAAATCCGTATACGAACAGCAACAGGCGGACTCTTACCTAGCTGAAATGAAGGAAATTCAGGCTAGAGGAAAGGATTTATCCTTGGCAGAAGGGTCAGATGGGATCTTCCGGGTGAGGAACAGAATATACATACCAAGTGAAGAAAAATTGAGAAGAATGGTGCTTGATGAAGCCCACAAAAGCCTACTCAGCATTCACCCAGGAACCACGAAGATGTACCACGACTTGAGGAGACAGTTTTGGTGGCCCGGACTAAAGAAGGATGTGGCGGAGTACGTGGCCCGGTGTATCACTTGTCAGAAATCAAAGGTAGAGCACCAAAAACCGTACGGTGCAATGCAGCCTCTAGAAATCCCTGTGTGGAAATGGGACTCAATTGCGATGGATTTTATCATGGGATTACCCAAAAACCGAGCGGGCCATGATGCCATTTGGGTCATTGTTGACAGATTGACGAAGAGTGCACACTTCTTACCTGTACATATGAAGTACCCATTGCATAAATTGGCTCGAATCTACATTCAAGAAGTTATTCGACTGCATGGCATACCTACTTCCATCGTCTCAGATAGGGACCCTAGATTTACGTCCAGGTTTTGGACCAGCATGCATCAAGAACTGGGGACAAAGCTTTGGCTTAGTTCTGCCTACCACCCCCAATCGGATGGACAATCCGAGCGAACGATTCAGAGTCTAGAAGACTTACTGAGAGCGTGTGTGTTAGAGTACGGTGGGGACTGGGAGCAGTACCTTCCCTTGATCGAGTTTACGTACAACAACAGCCATCATCACAGCATTGGCATGGCACCTTACGAGGCATTATATGGGCGTAGATGCCGAACCCCACTCTGTTGGTCGGAAGCGGGTGAAAGTCTATTACTGGGACCAGACATCGTGAAGCAAACCACAGAACAGATCCGAGTGATAAGGGAGAAGATGAAAGCATCACAAGACAGGCAGAAGAGCTACCATGACAAGCGCATCAAGCCATTGGAATTTTCAGTCGGAGATCGAGTGTTTCTGAGAACCTCTCCGAGTAAAGGAGTTGGACGAGCCTTAAAAAGTGGGAAGTTAAGCCCTCGCTACATCGGACCTTATGAAGTAGTAGAACGGATTGGCCCCGTGGCATACCGCCTCGCGTTACCAACTCACTTGTCCCGATTACACAACGTTTTTCATGTGTCTCAGCTAAGGAAATATTTGCATGACCCCAGCCACATGATGCCGGACGACGAGGTAGAGATCAAGGAAGACCTAACCACTGTGGCTACACCGGTTGGAATCGTGGATCAATCGGTAAAGCGCTTAAGAAACAAGAACGTAAGGCTGGTTAAGGTGGAGTGGCAGCAAGGCAAGATCACCTCCTACACGTGGGAACGCGAAGACGCCATGCGACAGCAGTACCCCGAATTGTTTACCTACGTAAGTACCGACTGAATTTCGGGGACGAAATTCTTTTTCAGTGGGGGAGAACTGTAACATCCCCGTTTTAAAATTAAACGCTGAATGAAAAATAAACCATTAAGACTTGATTTCAACTAGAAATAACTGTTAATTGTATATAACTAAGTAGGTTTAAGCCACTAAAATATGAAAATGGTGATGGTCAGGGGATGGAGTGGAGTGCACGTGGCTGCTGCAGCACACACTCTCCCATCCCACCCTCCTTTTACTGTGCGCATGCACATATATATGTATATAAGCGTGAGCCCTTGGCAGAGAAAACACACTTGCTATTTCTTCAGACTTTCTCCTCCGTCACTTCATCCTCTACTTCCTCTCTTCGTCTCCATTTTTCTTCTTCTTCCATCTTACTCTTCGCTCCTGGAGATCTTGATTCCAGTACTGAAGAACGAACCACACTTCATCCCAGAATCAGGCGCAGAATACGACAAAGCCAAGGAAGACCGGACGAACCAGGAGAAGGACATCGGACCCAACAACAAGAACGAAAAAGGTTTCTGAGGATTCTTCTAAAGGTAGGGGGCGCTTGCATGTCAAATGCATGGTCTAAGAACGGTACCGGATGAATGTATCGCTGAGTGTGTGTGTGTGTGTGCATGTTTTGTAATCATTAGAACTGATGCTGTGCATGTGTGTATGTATTCACAATTACTAAAACTGATGCATGATTTGAGGTTCTGATAGTGATCTTCGTGGCGATGGCGTAGTCTGCTCGTGGATGATAATGATGGATCTATTTTGTTGTCACTATGAAAAGTATGTATGTGCATGTTCTTACTTGGATTGCTCAATGTTGTTAGTCTGACGACCGATTGTAATATGCGCTGGTGTGACTGACTGAATGATGACGAGTAGTGGAGGATATTCATTCTTACTTAATGACTACGGTAAGGTGTTCATGGCGCGATGATGTGTAATAATGAATGTGTTAGTTGCATGAGTAAGAATGGGGTGACCCATGGAAGGTCAAGAACCCCGAGGGAAATGACTTCCAGTTACCAACCCTGGCTAGATCCCAATAGAGCTCGTGGTAGCCGTTGGAGCTAGAGAAGTGAGTCTCGAGACGCCGTGGGGAGGCCGGTGCCACCTGGTAAGAGCTGAGGGACGAGGGGCCAAAAGAAAAAGGGGGCTGTAACTGAGAGTCTTTACCCGAGTCGGATCCGCAGGCATGCATATAGAAATAAGGCTGATTGTGGTGATGTATAAATCTATGTATGTGCATGTGTATGATTCTGAATGCATGAATATATGTTTAGATGTGGAATAAATTCTGTGAATTATGTGTGTCATGAATGTTGTTGGAATTGTATGAATTTGGTTACTTGAGAAAGGTTGAGTGATAGCAGGAGCGTACTGACGCTGATACCGAGTCTGCGAGTATCATTTTACATGTAAAAGCTCACCCCTGCAGTGGCCATTTTCAGTGAATGTCTCTCGTGAGGAGGATCAGAAGCAGAGCTGGAATGCTGGGCGGAGTGCTGATGCATTTCGAAGGTTTAATTAAGGCGCTGTTAGACTAAGCCCCAACCGGTTCATACCGGATGTTAATGTTTTGTGATGAATAGAACTTTATGAACAAGAAGAAGTCTGACTTTGCATTGTAAATATTAATATACACTCTTATGTACATATGGATGTATGGTTTTGTGTGTGTGATGCTATGTGCCGTCTTGTTTTATAATCGTGCTTAATAGATACGCAGGGACAGTATGATTGAGCAGGCTATAGCCAAGTCAGAGTAAATTGAGAATTGTCTTAGGAAAACTTATGTCGGATACGTTGGGCGGAGTCGTATCCCGCCCGAAGTGTGGGAGCAATTCGCCCAAGCGCGAGGACTCACACTGAAGCGAGTAATTACCAGAGCGAGATATCGACCATTATCCTTTCCTATCCGTTGTGATACTAACGCAATCCGGACCCCGGTGTTGAACCCCGGATTTGGGCGTTATGGCTAAGTCCGCCCAGGCGTTGTCACAATTAGTCGAGCTGGGTGGAACAGGTTCAGATCCCTCCTTTCTCCACAACCTACTAACGTGTGTGTACCCTGTAACTTCTCACTTCTCTGAGTGAAAGACGAGTGTGAGGATTTACTTAGTGAACCCTTGTCCATACCCGATGGAGGAAATTACCTTGTAGTTGTGTTAAGGAGGCGTTATGTAGATTTCGTTTCGGCGGCGTCATACCTCGCCCAAGTAACTAGGACAGCCCGCCCAAGATAAATATACCCCGCCTTGCCAAGTAGGATGATTCTAACTTCGCCTTTCCACCAAACGCTATGCGTGTGAATGTATTAACATATTTCCCTTATCTATTCCTCCTGTTGAGTGACCAGTAATTCTCGAAGGGAAGTCTCAGTGCGAAATTCTTCTATCCGCTGCTGTATTACCATACTCCGCCTGGACGGTGTAAGACCCCGTCCGAGCGAATAAACGGTGTTGTGCGATCCGCCCTAGTGTTAGTACGTTACGATAAACCCATCGAGCCGGCCCCAGTTTTTAGCTTCCCTGTAGGTTGCTTTATGCGCGTGAATGTTCTTAGTTTTCCCCATTGCCTGCTCCCTTCTACATCAAATGTTACGTGACTGTTTTTGTGCAAAATTTTCTCATGTTTTTGGGGATTTATTAATTGCAAATAATTAGGGTGTTACACCTAGTTCACTAACTAGCCTAATAGGTAAAGATCTGATGTTTATTATAGAAACTTTTGCTCAATTTTACAAAGATTTCTCCACCCTTAGCAAGTGATCTACTTCCTTGATCTTTCAAAATGTGAGATCTATTACTAGTATCTGATACTAACGTTAGTGAAGTAAAATAACTTGACTTCTATAACATGACTTGTAGTGGAAGTCTTACTTCCCTTTCTTTTGAACTCCTTCAAGTTCTTTATACAAATTATTTCAATGTCTTATTTGGCTAAAACTAGAAACAATTTCCTTTTTTGATCATCTTTTAGACTACCAGACCAACTTGGCCTTAATAGAGTCTATATACGATCATATCGTATATCTCCCATATATTCATATTGCCTTTTACAGCTCAGAGTTTATGCAGACTCCATAGGGTACTCAAGTCCCAACCATAGATCATATATAAGCCAAACATGACACACTACCACTTCTTCTTTATTGAAGATAATTCTCAAGTCTCAATACCTATCTAGGCATTTTTCCAGATAACGTGTCCTTCCAAAGGACAGATTGCAACAAAACAATATTTGGTTTGTCATGGTTTTTCTAAAACAAATTACATGTAAATCTATCACTTCTATTTAAAACATATTTAAATTTGGTCATTAAATAAATATGTTGTCTCCTACTATTTTGATTCAAAATAAATACCCTCACTGAATCAGAAAAAATCCTGTTGGAAGATTTTTCTAGTGGGCCAAGATCCATATTAGCCTAGTGTTGAGTCAGCTTTGGCTGATCGCCCAACCCTTGGTTATTTAGGTAGGAAACACATTTCTAAGTACATCTCATGTAACTCTTGGATGATTGAGTGGGTAACTCTTTACCCTTATTCATCTTATGAATTTAAGCTCAATCCTTACGCCTCTAAGTTATTTTCAATCCAATTGAAAAACTTAGTTAAGTTTAGTCCTAATAAAACAATTTGGATATTACAATTATCCTATCGCGCCTTACTGATATAAATGATAGCACCCTGCTTTGGCAGACCCACTATTTATTGACATTAGTCTCGATGAGTGTTACTTATTAGAAGGCGTTTAAACTAAATATTAGTGCTTCTATGT
The DNA here is from genome assembly GCA_037962975.1 of Clitoria ternatea. Lineage (NCBI taxonomy): Eukaryota > Viridiplantae > Streptophyta > Magnoliopsida > Fabales > Fabaceae > Clitoria > Clitoria ternatea. The sequence goes on from CM075670.1 coordinate 161,432,553, forward strand.
TCTTCAATCTGATTAAAGTTACCTAGATAAGTCCAATAACAAATGGTTGGATAATCCAATTATCCATCATCCTTTACTAATATCAATAAAAACACCCTGTTTGGCAGAACCTACACTTTATTGAAACTAGCATTGATGAATGTTGCTTATTGGAACGTGTTTTAGACTATTCATACCTTTAGGATTTTCCAATCCAATTGAAAAATGTCTATTTGAATAAAACTTAATAAGTTATACTTGGATAATCCAATTATCCAATCATGTCCTACTAAACATAAATAAAGGCACCCAACTATGGCATGACCTACACTTTATCTATATCAAGTTAAACGTTATTACTTATTAGAAGGTATGATTATCAAGCTTGAGGGATTTCAATTTTCTTATTGTTCATTACTGACTTTCATTAAACGCTTTAACGCAAAATAAAACCCCAAAACATGCAATCAAAAATGTGAGATGGTTATGGTCTTCCTAGAAAATAAAATAAAATAAAATAAACCTAAAGGAACTATGGTGCCTTGACTTCATGAAGTGATACTTCTTGAAACCACCATCCTCTTGGAGTTACCACTCCTTTGTTCCTTTCAAGGTCATACCCATCAAGAGTCACCATGCTAGGTTTCTTCTAGGTCTCCACCTTGTTGGCTTCTTCCAGATTACAATGTAATAAAGAAACTCGTTTTACATACGAGCGAAAGGTTGAGAGAAGAAATTCAAGAATAGAGAAAGGCACAACACGTAGGCTGTATTTAAAATTAAATAAAAAATCTAAGACCATAACCATTCATCATTGGACGTGTTAATTAATCAATTAATAAAGTGATTAATTGTATTTAAAATAAAATAAATTTTAAAACATATAATTAAACATGCGGGGTCATTAAAGGAAAACTACGTAAAAAAGTTTGGCAGTTACATTGACTGTTCAACAGACAAGGTCAAGGGGAGGCTACCCTTTATAGGGTGTGTCGAGTGGCTTTCCAACCCAAAAATTTAGTACTGTAATCAGGTTAGTTCCCAGCAAAGAGAGGTGGGTCCAGTATGACTGTTTAAGTACCAAATCTTTCCTAGCCAGAACGTCCTACTGACCGTTAACAGCTCAAAATATTTGGATATGATTTCAAACAATTTGAAATCCTAATTTTAAGTTTTAACTCTTGAATCATAAATTTTGGAACGACTAAGGTTTAACTTTTAAACTTTATCTTTTGACCCCAACAACTATGCTAAAATAAGAATAGTCAAGGTTTAACTTTGAAACCTTATCTCTAGAGTATCAACAATCATCTTATTTTTAGGAACGATTAAGGTTTAAATTTTAAACCTTATCTCTAGAGTTCAAGATATTTTATTTTGAATCCTATTAAATTTGATAAAGATCTTATCTTTAATTTGCAACTTTTGCAAATCCTATCAATTTTATTAGGGATTAAATATTTGATTTTTAAATTATTAAATTTAATAAAGATCTTATCTTCTATTTGTAACAATTACAAATCATATTAAATGTAATAAATAGAAATCAATTTGTAACTCCTACAAATCACATTAATTTTAAAAGGATCACATACAATGTGAGACACCCCAGAATTTAAGGGGAAAATTTGTCGTGTTTTTATAATTCATACATCAATGAAAAGAAACAAGTGGTGAAACTGATGACACAACACTTGGATCTATGATAGACACTCCCATATATAAAGATATGAGAGGGTACTTAAAAATAGGTTTTAATAATAATTGTTCAATTAAAAACAATGGAGGAATTAATTAAATTAGTTGTTACGAAAATAAAATTTAAGAAGAGGACCTCATGAAGTTCCATGAGCCATAAAGAGTTCAGGAACCCATTAGAAATAATGTATTAATGCCACTTATTAACTAGGAAATGTAAACAATTGAAAATGAAAGGAAATGGGCATCAGGGTGATACTCGCTCAAGCGAGAACCCCTCCGCTTGAGCGAGACAGCGTAATAACGCTTGGGCGAGTGGAGAAAGAGCTGAGCGAAAGAGAGTATAAGCATCAGGGGTCGATCTCGCTTGACTCGCTTGAGCGAGATGCGAAAGGAACCCCTAAGCGAGCCAGCGAGACGCTCGAGCGAAGGAAGGGAAAAGGCATCAGGTACCAATCTCGCTTGAGCGGCTCATGACTCGTTTGAGCGAGATTGTTCTAGAAACGTTGGTAACTCTTTGGTCGATTTTCGCTTGGACGAGACACCCCTCGCCTAGGCGAAAATCGTCTAGTATCAAATTTGTGCCTTCCTCGCTTGAGCGACCTACCAACCGCTTGAGCGAAAGTTGTCCAGAGGCTAACCTCTGATTCTGTGACAATTTCGCTTGGGCGACACATACCCCCGCTCGGGCAAAAACAAGCCAGGGGCCAAAACTCTGATCCACAACAATCTCGCTTGGGCGAGATGGCCATCCGCCTGAGCGAATTCTGGCCAGAAGCAAATCCCCTATTTTACAGCAATCTCGCTCGAGCGAGATTCTTACTCGCTTGAGCGAGTTCTGCAGAACTTAGGCAGAAAACGTGAAAATTGCATACCTAACACACAACCTACCATACCAAAACTCAATCTACTGCAATTTATTTAATTCCTACATGATTTACACATTATAGGACACCTTTGGAACTTGCCTCATTCACCATTTACTAGTAAAATCCATTCTAATTCATGGAATTATAAGGAATCTAACACACCAATTCATATAATCAACAAAACCCAAATCTTTGCATAATTTTTCATCCTTTCGTAATATTGGGCAACATTTAACATGCTTTATAAAGTGGTAGAAATACACATACACACATTCACACATCCATTCATTAAGTTCAACATCATCAAGCATCACAATTTGTCCTTTACATCATTTAGGTCATGAATGAAAATTGGCCTTACACACATATCCAATTTTCTCCCATGACCTCCAAAATCATCAACTATTACAAAATTGAGTACATAAACACCATATACTCCACAAAAGAAATTCATGCCAGCCAAGGCTTACACATTCCCATTCCATATTTACCTTCTTCAAACTCAGCCTCCAAAATGGTAGGATTTAAGTCATACCTACATCAACTTTAAAAATAGCAACGAGGAGGTGAGTAACATAATCCAAATGAATTAAAGTCATACATTATGATGAAATACATGTGTACTTGTTCATATAACATATCTTACACAACATCACACATCATTTATAAGCATATCTCACAAAATCAAGTACACGTCTATAATTTCATTCATTTGGTCCACCATTTACAAACATAGGTTTAGCATTCACTTTCTTCCCTTTTAATTCTCATCCATCCCTCACCACTATGGGCTTTCAACTAGGCATATCTTTAGCTATATGCAAATGCTCTTAAAGCTAATGCATATGCACAAGAATTTCTCATCAAACAATGCGGATTCGACTGTGGGAAATACAACATTAATTCAATTGTGGGACAAGCATAGGTGTGCTACTATACCTCTACTGCAGTAGAAAAATTGTGTTCACATATATTTCAATTTATGCATGCTTACATCCTCATAATTTTTATTGGTACGAAACCGCTATTGCCCATCTGTAGCACTAGTCACCCCGTGACTTGCGGATCAACATCGTGGCCTCAATTACCATAAGTGCTACGGGCCCCTCCCGAACACACATCAAGAGAGCCGTGTCCCGTCGGACACCGAGGTAAACTCGCTCACCATAGAGCCCCCCACCCACTGGGCCCACCATATAGGGTGCCTCGTCACCAAACTATGGATAGCTTCGTGACTCACACATCGAGTCATAGGGGAAAAACCACATTACGCTCATGCACTGAGCCGCCCTCCCACTGGGCCCGCCTAGTGGAACCCCCTAATATTCCACATAGACAGCTATGATATGCCATGGCTGCAATGCAAATACAAATCAAATGCATCCTCACACTGTGTATCCTAGATGTCACTCCACATAAAATCATTCACCATCACTTAGTGGATTTTAATATTTTCATCATCCTCAATCATCATCAATTCTCTTTACATTTCATACACATTAAGAGTTAGTGGCATACACATTCATCAATTCAAACATACATCTTCAGGATACTTTTCCTCATGGATTTCTATTCATACATGGTTTTAAACCACCATCACATCTCATTATCATAAACTCATTACAACATCATATCCATTATCCCAAACATATGCCACACAATATTAATCATTCTAAATGCATTCAAATCATAACATCATCACATCATCCATTCAAATAATCATCAACATAATCACATATACATATTTTCACATCATTAATGGATGAAATCATGCATTTAGAGTAGTTACCTCCTCCTACCTCAAGTGAAGTAGTGATCAATGCGGTTTGACGTTTCTGCCTCGTCGATGGGGTCACTTCCTACATCACAATACATTACACAATCAATTTTCTATTTACCCATTAAGACTCAAATACTTATATATATTTCAATAACTTGATGTTTATATTATTTTGACTCTCAAACCTCTTTTATTTCATTTTCATCCACCATAACCACCATGGGTTAGGTGCCACCATATATTGTTATGCACTCTAGAACCAAACCCTTTCATGGGTTTCTCCATCAATGACTTCCACCAACAAAATACCATCACCAATGACCCTTATTCATCATAACCCATATTTATTGTCAACAATAAATGCTCATCTACCTCCATTATACATTTCCCCTAAATTTGTGAAGCTAGGGTTTCATAAAATTCCAATAATCATCATAAATACTCTTCTCCTTCCAACCATAAATGCATTCACCTTCATTACTTCCCCAAGAAATCTTACTCTTATAAAATCCCATCTTAAAACTCATGCATTAAATGCTCTCTATATACTTCTATGTTCATGCATGACTCTCCCAAGTCACAACATTACATAATACCAACATCAATCCATCCAAAAATGGTGAAAAGAGCTTACCTTACACCCAAAACGAAAATGGGCTTCCAAGAAGAGGAGGATGACTGCGAAAATAAGGAAAGAAAAGGAAGAAGGATTCAGCTTCAATAATCTCCTTCCTAGTTCCTTGAAGATAAAAATAAGAGGGGAAGTTCGCCACTCAAGCTAGGGCTTAGAAAAAAGAGGAGGGAATGAAGAAGATGATGATGAAGAGGAGAAGAAGTGAAGTGCATATGCCCAACAACGTCAGCAATCACACATGAATAGGAAAGGAAAAATTGGGGTTTTTAATTTATTTTAAATCCCATTTATTAAAACTCCATCGTTTTATAACTAATAGGTTCTCAGTTTGGGCTCAATACTTCATCTAAAAATTATTCCGAATACATATTCGGACTCCCAATATCATTCTCAATAGCCCTGACCAATATCATCTTATTCTGAGATACTTGGTCCGACACCCGTACCTCAACCGGGCTCATTTTCAGCTTAACCGGTTTCCATAAACCACCAAAAATTCCCAAAATGCTTAATTTAATTATTCTCAATAATTTGGGATGTTAAGTAATTCACACACAAATTCCTAATATTTATTCTGTTAATTAATTCTCTCATTTTAAAATTTGGGATGTTACAATCCACCCCACCAAAAGAAAAATTTAGTCCCCAAAATTTCACATACCGAATTTGAATGCGTCGGGATACCGTTCTCTGATATCGTCTTCGCATTCCCATGTGAACGTTTCAGTATTTCCATGTATCCAAGCGACCTCCACCAAAGGTACTAACTTGTTCCGTAATTTCTTCAGGAATGTCCAACAATGCGAACAGAAACAGGAGGAACAGATAAATCCTCACATACATCAATCTCATCCACAGTGTGAACACCTCTTTTGGTCCGGTCCAAGTGGAATGAATCTTTTTATACTGAATTCCAATTCAAAATGGTCAAATCTGAATAGAATAACTCAAAAATGATCAGATACGAGCAAGATGACTCTGATGGAAGCATTTCCGAGTGGAATATAGACCTGTTGGAGGCAAATACGAGTGAAATGACTCAAATTGGAGTATTGCCGAGTGGAGTATGTCCCTGTTGAAGAGAAATCCGAGTGAAATGACTCAGAATGGGTCAAATCCGAGTGGAATATACTCCTGTTGGAGTGGATCAGAGTGGAATGACTCAAAAAGGATCAAATCCGAGTAGAATTACTCAGAATGAGTTAGTTCCGAGTGAAATGCTTCCCTGTTGAAGGTGAATCCGAGTGGAAGGCTCCCTGTCAAAGCTATTCCGAGTGATACTCTATTGAAGGATGAATGCTGAGAAGGATTGCTCTTTGACTGCAATTAATCCGAATGAAGAAATGCTAAATCCGAGTAAGAGCTTTCTGGTTGCTACTGATCTGAGTGAAAATAAGTCTGAGTGAAGGAAAGACCGACTCAGAATGTAACTAGAAGGACAGATTTTGATTGGATGAAAGCTTTTCCGAGTTAAAATACCAAGTTTCCAAGTCCTGAGTGGGAAGCAAGCCCTTTCCGAGTGAAAATGCTAAGTTCTGACTGAAACGTTTTAGGAAGGGGTGAACCTGTGCCAAATGGTCAATCTTCAATCGTTTTCCGAATGACAACAACCGAATGGAAGGATTTCTGAATGAATGTGTCCGATTGGAATGAAGAAAGGAAAATCTGTGCAAGGTCTCTTCGAGTGGTTCAAGAGATACCGATTGATGAAACTGAGTTTTTAATTCTGATTGGAACATGAGGTCTACTCCAAGTGAGTTGGGGAATAGTCGTGTGTTTCCGAGCAAACCAAGACTCGGACTTGTGAAGAACTTCTAAGAAAGTGCATCAAATAGCTGATTGCCGAGTGAAAACCATTCCTGATTGACGAGTGAGTACACCGAACAAGCCAATTACCGAATAAAAGCTATTTCCCATTGGAAAATAAGTAAAATGGTCAGATTTTCAGATGGACGACTGAAGGAAAATTCTGAGTGAGAAACCAGTCGGATTTTTGAGCCAATCTTCACTCATCATTCAAATAAGGGCCGATTGAATCATTTGCCCAATGCCGAGTCATCACCCTTCAAACCAATTCTGAGTCATCCTTCTTCAAACCATCACCGACCCCTTTTAGCCAGCATCACCAAGCCCATTTTTACCAAATCCGAGTCACCATTTTCACCCAAATCTAACTCACCACTTTCAGCCAATTCCGAGCCATACTTAAACCATTCCCGAGCCATTCCATTAACCATTCCCGAGCCATCTTGTCACCCAATTTCCAAGCCACTTCAGTCAGTCAGCCCTCTTCAAACAAATTCCGTGTCATCCCTCCTCAAACAAATTCCGAGCCCCCATTTTCACCAATTCTGAGACACTTTTCACCAATTCCGAGTGATATTTTTCAATCAGCACCGAGTCCTTTTCAATCGGTTTTGTGTCAATTTTCACTCGGTCTGATTGATTGTTCCAATCAGAATTGCCTTGTTTGTCCCCTCAATCCAATTGTATACTTTCTCACTCAGATTCTCCTCACAGCGACCCAATACCGAGCAAAACTTCCACTCGGCCTTCCATAGGAGAGCTCCTCCCAGAAGAATTCTCACTCGGAAAGGACTATTTTTCACTCGGAATTCACTCGAGCTGAGGATGAATGCTGACTGAGAGGCTAATCCGAGTCATCCTCTCTCGGATTTCCACCAGGCTCCCCCTGTTCGCCCGTGCTGACTTGGATTCCACCACCCAAGTGGATCCAGGAATCCTGGGGGTGGCAGACAGGGGCGGAAGTGGAGGAATTAAAAATTCCCACCAGCCGTTGTCCCCCACTACCAGGCCTGAGTGGAAGCCTGAGTTGGCCTTCCACTCGGAGTGGAAGCCTGAGCTGGCCTTCCACTTGGAAAAGCCTATAAATAGACAAACGCTGAAGCTTTGAAAGGGCGAAGGCATTGATTAAGAGAAAAATCTGCCTAAATTCACCCTCACTCTCTCTCTCCCTCACACCAGCTCCCTTCCCTCTCTTCACCAGCAACTGTCCTCCCACCTGCCAACTCCCTTCAAACACCCACACGGCCCAGCACCCTCACCATACCTTCTCCTTTTTCCTCTCTCCATCGTCCCATTGTCGTCTCTTCTCTACCAATACAAAAAACTCCTTCCTCTCAACCAATACCGTCCCAGATCCTCTCTCCTCACCAACACCAATCGGTACAACCCCTCTCCTCACCAGCACCCTTCACACCTCACTATTCAGCATCCTGAGACCAGCTCTCCTGCTCCATCACTCGGTTTCTCGAACTTTCACCCGGTATTCTACTATTTTTACTCGGTTTTCCCATTTTTACTCGGTTTTCCCATTTTCATTCGGTTTTTCCCATTTTCACTCGGTTTTCCCATTTTCACTCGGTTTTCCCATTTTCACTCGTTTTTTCCATTTTTCACTTAGTTTTATCTTCTCCCACTCAGTTTTTGCTCATTTTTCCCTCTCCTCTCCGAACTTACTGTTCCCCTTTCTCTCTTGTAGCTTCTGCTACCTTCCCTCTTTTGCTTCGTAATAAAAATAATAAAAGGAAATGGATGTTTCATTGGTTTACTTTCAAATCTAAATAAAATCAAAAAAGAAACAAATCATTTTTAGTCAGTGTCGTACGGAAAATACTTCCGTCTACACAACCTCTATAAGATCCGTACACGTGCGACGAACTTCGTCTTGTATGGGTTCATCACTAAAATGATACCCACCAACATTTCCCTAATCTTTTCCTAAAAAAAAAACATCTAAAGAACTATGTGACCCTGATTTCTCGAAAGCTCGAGAATATGTAGGAGCAGGAAATAGTTCCTGTCGGGCCCACCTTTCTTTATTTAATTTTTAGAGTTTCCATTTTTGTCTTGCTATCAAAAGGAGGAGCGAGATTAATTTGGACGAGATGTCCTGTTAATCTCATATTTTTTAAATATCTCTTTAAAAAAACGGAGCGATGTTAATTTAGACGAGACGTCTTGTTAATCTCATATTTTTGTAGTATTTCTTTGAAAGAAGGAGCGAGGTTAATTTGGACGAGACGTCCTGTTAATCTTATATCTTTTTTAATATTTTTTAAAAAAAGGGCGGAGCGAGATTAATTTGGACGAGACGTCCTGTTGATCCCATGTAAATACTCTGTGTTTATTTTTTTTGTTTATTTTTGTATATTTTGTCATCTCATATATTTTCTTTTCATGAAGAAGTTAAAATAATTAATGGATTAATTATAATGCGCGCTATCAAATTGAGGTAATCGTTTTTATAACGGACAGTTGTGAGGTGCTAATACCTTCCTCACCTGTAATTAGACTCCCGAACATGGAATTTCATTTTTATAACCAGTGCTTTAACGAAAGGTTTTTCCTGTATTTTATCCTAAAAATATTGGTGGCGACTCCCTGTTTATTTTCGAAACGTTTTGAGAGTCGGCCGCGCCGCCGCGATCCCGGTCGCAACAGATGGCGACTCCACTGGGGACTTAGAGAGTCAAGCCAGTCAATTTGATAGCCCATGTGACGTCCTACGTCAATTTACCTTTATTTATATCCATTTAATTAATTTTCACAATAAATTTTTCGCATTTAATAAAATTTAATCATTTCTCATTTCAAAATAATATTTATTTTCACTAATCATACTCAAAATAATAATTATATAGTGTGACAAAACCTTAGAGTGCCTCTAATTTAGAAAAGAGTCAAAATATGAAACAGGGGCCTGACGTTGCGCGCCATTCCCACGCGTAGCGTCAGCCATCTGCTGCGCACCTCACGCTACGCGCCAGCCTCACGCGTAGCGTGGGCATGTCAGTGACAGCACCTGATGCTGCTACACATTTAAACCATTTTACTAACTTCTAACCTATCCAATTGGTCCGTTTTAGATCCGATTGCCACGAACCTTCACGGGCCACATGTTTTCCCCATTTCAGAACTGTTGGCGCTATCCGTTCGCCAAAATTCCAACATATGCGCAAGTTATGCGCGAAATGCATTTTAACCCAATTAGATGCAAAACCCTTACACCAAACATCCTAAATGGATTCCAATGGACCAAAAGCCAATGCATCTAAATCCTAAATGTCATGGAAGACCTATTGATGCATTCTGGGGTTTCTTACACCCATCGAATCTTAAATTCACCTATCCGGTTCCTTAAATTCAATATCCAACTATATGCATAACTTATCTAAATCAATCCAATCATCATCCTAACATCAATCACATAACATACATATCAATCATGCATCAATGCAACACCTGCCCATCACATTCAACATTCACACATGTCAATGGCTCCGTGCCATAATTCATCATCATCAATACGTCATCAAACCACAACATGCATAATCATGGCAAATTCATCACACATACTTTATCATCTATCACCCACCATATTAATACATTACTTATTACACATTTAAACACATATACTCAAAATATTACATTCATTATATACATCTCCATTCCTTGGCATCAAACTTCCTCTTGGCGCATCTCCGCAGCATTAGCATCCTCCCTGTCACTGGTCACTAAAATTAAACAACAGCAAGGGTGAGTGTTTGGAATATCATAATTAATATAGAACGAAATATTAAACTTAACAATACCTACTGCTCTTTGTTATTACATAATCTCTTTCGGTTTCCTGCACTTATCCACATCAATACAATTACACACATACACATCAATCTTTAACTTATTCAAACCATACTTTCATTCATTCACATTTCACTTTCAATTCATAATTCATTTTCCATCATCAATCAATATAAGATTCACATAAGTCACAACTGACTCTCATGTAATTTGACGCCTAGTATCCGGATACTAAAGGACTGGCCTTCAGCTGGGAGTCCGACTTGACATCCCGTGAACCCGACTTGGTTCACCAAGCCCGACTTGGCTCTCCACCTCAACCACTGGGTCCGACTTGACCACTGGGTAGCTCAACTGGGCACAAAGACCACGGGAGCCAGAAAACGAGGGGTATACATACCGTTGGCCATCCCATACCACATATTCACATATCATATCTCATAATCATAGCATATCATCAACGAACCACATGTGCAACTACCAGAAACTGGAATGTGCTCACAATACAGGGCGACCGACTTGTCAAACCCATCCATACAATGCTATTGCATATATCATCAATAATTCAAAATTCCACATTTTTATTCATAATCAAATGTACATACACCACTCAAAGTAGAAATATTACACATATATTTCACTTCCATCATTCCAATCTTTATTTCATCATATAATCAATTCAATCAACATATTTCTTTCATATTCAACCATTTAATCTCATTCCACATACTCATATATTCACAACTACTATATTCAGTTACTTTATAGTATTTATGACAACTCTTATTAAATTCTTAAACTTCCCATAATCTGTTTTCATATCAATTCTAATTAATTATGACCCGAACACCCCCCTTACCTCTATCCCGAGCTCCGACAGTTTGCTCAAGAGGTGGATAGCGTCCTACAGCCGCTGGAATCACCGTTCCTCTTTCGCTTCCGACGTCCACTTCGTCAATCGCTTGCCTAACGCTCGTTCCGGCACCTACGGTCACCGAAACATAAAATTAGTTAGTACATTACCTTCCTTATACTTCCAAACTCATTACCCAAGCTTCACAAGCCACTGAAACTCAGAATCAAAACCCCAATCATCACATGCAAACTCGGATTTCATGAAGGGAAGGAGAAGAAACTAAAGATTAGAGGCCCTAGATGCCTTACCTTGGTTCCAAATTGCTTAAAACCACCAAGAATCTAAGTTTCCCTTAAAACCCTAGCCAAATCGCCTCAGAGAAGAGAGAAAATGAAAGAGAGGGTTTACAGGTTCTGTTCTGTGTGACCCTGTTATAAAACAGATCGCGACGCTGGCGCTACGCGTCAGCCTGGCGCTACGCGTTAGCTCACTAAATCGCACCTGACGCTACGCGTCCCATCCACGCTACGCGTCAGGGTCCTGATGCCATTTTCCTTAAAATTTCATTTAAAACTGCTTTTCCCCACTTAACATTTCATATACCATTTTCATTATAAGCCAAATAATAATTTACTCATTTCCAATTTATTTTCTATTATCAAAACATCTGGGATGTTACAGCGCACGTTTTAATTAGCATATTAATTATTTAACTTCTTCCTTTATTTTTATTTTTTTGTCAATATTTGTATGTGGTTTCTGTTTTATTTATATTCTATCATTTATGTCCTGTAAATGTTTGCATGTTTGTTGAACCCTAGGCTAGAGGACCATGTTACTTTTCTGAAATTATTGAACTCTAGGGTAGATGACTTTGTATATTTGTTTTGTGTTTGTTCTTTGTGCAGATTGAGGTAAGGTAAAAGGTATTGAATGCCCTTCCACACACTACACTCACATTTTTGCACACACTGATGAGTGGCGCCCTATACCCGGGCCCCAAATAAACCCTAAGTTAGGGGAGGTTGGTAGCGGTGTCGTTTGGGATGTACTTCCCATCCGGCAATCGTAAGAACCTCAACTAGAGTTCGACTTATTCATGGTGCCCACACCTAGTAGACTTCTTACTATTTGTGGTTAACATCATGAGTAGGATCTTGGCTCTAGTGACCTTTAGAAATTTTAGAATAAGCCACCTAATGCGAGGTATCACTGATAGACAAACCTTAGAACCATTAGGAGACCTTCAGAAAAACCCACCTTAAGGCACAAAGGGGCAAACTTTACTTCTACCTTTTCTCGTTCTCACTTTCTTTTCTGATCCAAAATTAAGGGACCACTTGCCCGTTTAATGGATTACTTTTTCCCAAAATGACATACTTTTAACTAGTGATCCTTTAACAGGTAAGTAGTTTTCTTTTTATACACAGGTCTTTGGATCCTGAGTTAGGGATGTTTCAAATCATCAAAAAAATAAATAAATAAATAAATAAATAAATAAAAATAAAAATATATACATGTATATATATACATATATATATATATAAAAAAATCAATTCTTTTTGTATTGACAATGAGCAGAAATCCATAACTCACATGATCCTTGACTTGACACAAGTTTTGTCAAATCGTAACCCCCTAAATGCAAAAATGTTTTCGAGAAAGTTACTAGGGGAGTATCAATTTGCAAAACACGTCATTTCCTGATGGCTCCTTCTCTCCTTTCTTTCTATTCTCACCGAAAGCTATTCAAAGCTTAACGAATACCTCTGAGCAAGATATGGAAATTAACGTGGGATCAAACCTTTAAGAGAAGAGTCATGGTTCCTTGAGCTAGAAATAGCTAAACTTGAGGCTCTTATTGCATTTCAAGATGAAGGATTTTTTTTGTCTTCACAACTATCCCGTATTAATTTCCGTGTTTACCATACCTAGTACTTTTGAACAATAAGTTCTAAGGAATGGTCAAAGGATACTCGCCAAAGCCTGTAATTGCTTCCCATGACATTCTCCTTCTTTCTATTTCCACCTGACATTTCTTATTTTTCTTTCAGCCGACACTGAAACACAGACGTCACGGGTAGACATCCTTACCAGACCCGACTTCAAAGGAAACTCATGGCTGAGGCAGAAGCTGTTGAGGGAGACTTTAGGACTGAGTTCGATCAGCTGAAAGAGCGAGTAGCGGAGTTAACTAAACTCTTAGAAAAGAAACTCACAGAAGGAACCTCCTCTGCAGGTGTTGAGGATAGCCAACAGCAGCCTGTCACCGCACCACCCCCCATTGGTTCTGACCCAGCAAGAACCCAACTACCTAACACAACGACACCCCCTCTCACTATTCATGTCGGAGGACCTAACCCTGCCATTGAGACCCAGCCACCCTACGGCCAGTCTTATGCACAACAGCATACATTTGTCGGTCCTGACGGCAACCCAGTACCTTTTCCACTTTATGGCCTACCACCGGGGTACTATCCCCCGCTCACTAACCAACAAGAAACCCAAAACACGCAAGCCCGTGACCCACAAGCTTACCAAACCCAAAACATGCAGGCCCATGATCCACAAACCTACCAAATCCAAAATACATAAGCCCCGATGGCCCAGCCAACTTGCAACGCACAAGCCCAAAACACACGAGCCCAGATGACCCAGCCAACCTATGCTGTACAAACTACGGCCCAGCCTCACGGACCCTCACCAAATACAGGCCTAATGAACCAGTCCCATGTGTTGCCTCCGTTCAACCAGCCACTCGGCTATCCATATGGATACGCAACTCCTTATATGACCAATCTCCAAGATACAACCCGCATGATGAACCCGGTAAGCGGTCATAGCACGGTCGCAGCTCCCCAAAAGGAAAAGATAGAAATCCTAGAGGAGCGTTTGAGAATGATGGAAGGCGCTGGAGGTTTCAGACTGATAGATGCTTCTGAACTATGCCTAGTCACAGATGTTGTCCTCCCGCCCAAATTCAAGATGCCAGACTTTGACAAGTATCAGGGAATGACTTGTCCAAAGAACCATCTAACGATGTACTGTCGAAAGATGGCATCTTACTCTTCTAACGACCAGCTGTTGATTCACTGCTTCCAAGATAGTCTGGCGGGGGCCGCTCTTACATGGTATGCTCACCTTGAGCGGAACCATATTCGTTGTTGGAAGGACCTGGCAGATGCCTTCCTTAGACAATACAAGTATAACATGGATATGGCACCCAACAGGGTTCAGTTACAGAATATGTTGAAGAGGGATAGTGAGACGTTTAAGGAGTATGCTCAACACTGGAGAGAAACAGCGGCACAAGTGGATCCCCCATTGTCGGAAAAAGAGATAATCGCAATGTTTATTGACACACTCCCATCACCTTTCTATGGCAAGATGATTGGTAGTGTTTCATCCAATTTCTCCGACATTGTGACTATTGGGGAAAGGGTGGAAAACGGAATACGAACAGGAAAAATCACTCAGGGCCCATCTGGGACAAGCATGACAAGAAAGCCGGCGCCTGGGAGAAGGGATGGAGAAACTAATTCCATCTCTTCTAATCAAAAGACGGCACCCCCGAGACCATTCACCCCTACCATGATTCAAGCTCCCAATCCTTATGTGGCCGCTGCCACTCAGGGCCCGACAACTTATACTCCTCACTTTCGTCCGCCCATGGCAAGAGCGCCAATGCCACAACCTATGGCATACCATCACCCGCAACAAGCGATTCGATCACCTGATCATAATCAGAATACGAGAAACCCTAACAATGAGCGCACCCCTGTGCAGTTCGATCCAATTCCCATAACATACACTGAACTTTTACCAATCCTCGTTCAAAAGGGTCTGGTAGCTCCATGCCCCATGAGGCCGTTGCAACCTCCTTACCCAAGGGGGTATGACCTAAACGCTCATTGTGATTACCATGCTGGGGCACCAGGGCATTCTACAGAAAATTGCATGGCTCTGAAATATAAAGTGAGAGATTTGATCAAAGCCGACTGGATTAATTTTCGGGAAGGAAGCCCTAACGTGACCACAAATCCCCTGCCCAATCATGGAGGTTCAGAAGTTAATGCTGTGGTGGCCGATAATGAAGATGGTTTTGATAATAATACTGATTTGGTGATCGCTTGCCCGCTGGACCAAGAGCTCAGTAACTGGGAGGCTGTCAAACTCCCTTCGATTTTAAATGATTCACCAAAATAATTTGCCATTGCCTCAAAGTCTTGTTTATCCCTCTGCTATGCCTAAGGCTTTGGGATTTTTCATGTAATAAGGGTGAAAAAAAAACTTGTTTTACCAGTCAATCAATAAATGCGTATCGAAATTCAAAAAAAAATTCAAAAAAAAATTCTCATCCCTTTATCCTTGCTTTTGACTCATTCTCTTTAACTTGTTTTTCCTTTCTCTTCTTTATTTTGCCATAACACACTAAATTGCAGATCCAAAAATGATCCTCTTGAGACTAGTGAAATCACAATCACGCTTCACAATTTTGATTACCCGGTTGACTATGCCGACGAAGAAGGTAAAGGAAACCTGTAAGCCACCGCACAAGTTAACAAGATTGTTAGAACAAGAGGGTAAAGAATACCCCTAAATCAAGAACAATTGAAGGAATCACGGGGGCAATCTACCAGAAGGCATTAGTAATTTTGTTTCAGGACGTGGAAGGAATCTATGGAATGACAACATGGCCAAGTCCCGAATTGAACAAGTGGTAGACCAGTCAACTAAGAAAACCACAACAGTTACCAGCATAAATAGGGGAAAATTGCTAATGCCTATAAATGTAGACACAATTGAGGAAGACTTTGCGGAAAAAGAAAGAAAAAAAATGAAAAATGAAAAATAAAGCCAAGCTTGAAGTCCAATGCACATACCAAGCAGGGAAAGCTGGTTACGTCCAGATCATCAAGCAACCTGTCATTGGGGAAATGAATGTTGCTAGACCAAGAACTTGCATTCTTGTCATCATCAACACCTCAACCTAAAAAGGTACGTTGTTCCTCATGCTCATGTAACCAAGGAAATAGTCTATCAGATTGAGTCATTGCATCATCAAGGGGATAAAAAAAAAGCAAAAAAAAGCAAAAAAAAAAGCAAAAAAAAAAGCAAAACAAAAAAACAAAAAACAAAGCAAAAGAAAAACCGAAAATGAAAAAAAAAGAGGAAAAAATAAATGCCAAAATGATGATTCAAAGTAATTCCCTCTCATTGATGCCAAAAGACTCACCAATATTTCCTTGGATACATGGCATAGGAATAGAGTCTCCTCTTTGAAGTAACATCAGTTTCCCAAAGGATCAAACTAAATTTGGAAAAGGATAGGCAGACCCAACTGGAGTGTGATCAGTTTCAACTTTTTACTGTAAAGAATGCAACCGAAAATGAATAAGAAGAGAAAAACACATGAAAAGCTTGCTAGGCTGAAAACCTGAAAGGGCGGCCTAGGCAAAAGTTAGAGCGACCCGGTGAGTTGAAAACCTGAAAAGGCGGCTCAGGTAAAAGTTAGGGTCAATATCTCGGCAGAGTAACTAAAGTTCCCAATGCAAAACGTGCAAACTGAGGCATGTGGACCATGATCAAACTACCCTTTCAAAGGCAGAATTAAACGATGTACTTGAGGTCGTGACGTGGGATTGAGATTCTCACTAGTCTTAGGAATCCACTGGAGGATCCTTGAACCTTCCCTGTTTCCCTGACCTTGACCTGTCCTATGTAACTTAATTTCATCCTATCTATTTACCCCATTATCCATTCTCTGTATTCTGTTTGAATAAAATTTTCCTTTTTTCGGTACGTGTTATGAATTGCATTGATTTGATAAAACATTGTATTTTTATAAAAAATAAAATGAAAGAATGGTGAACATTTAAAGTCGTGAGGAACAAGACGCTTCCACTACTCGACCTCGTCTTAGACAATCATCATGAAGACTCAGCTAGGCATGCGCTTCAAGGCTATGATCGCCTCTTGCATTCTCCTCTGTCCATGAGTTATCCTAAGGGTCGCGGTTTCACAAGACCTACCCAATTTTTGAATTTTACTTTGCACTACTTACCCTTTTTTCTGCAGATTATTTCAACAGACAGTCATGTCAAGTGTTGACACCTCAATCAAGTCCTTCAAGTTCCTTCCTCGAATCGTCAAAGTTGGCACTCCTCAAAATTCTTTCCTCCATCACCAAAGTTGGCAATTCTCAAAATCTTTCCTCCATCGCCAAAGTTGGCAATTCTCAAAATCTTTCCTCCATCGCCAAAGTTGGCAATTCTCAAAGTTTTCTCCTTAATCGCTAAGGTTGGTACTGCTCAAACTCTTTTCTTCAACTGCCAAAGTTGGCGCATCTTAGAATTCTTTCCCCAAATCGCCAAAAAGTTGGCATTTTTCAAAATCTCTTCTTAAACCGCCAAATTTGGCATTTCTCAGAACTCCTTCCCTAGATCGCCAAAGTTGGCACTTCTTGAAGTTTTCTCCTGAACTGCCAAAGCTGACACTTTTTCAAACTCCTTTCCAAGGAATCTACCTGATACATTTTGCAGTCAAGCATTTCCCTTTCCAAAGATAGTTTCCAGCAAAAATTCCCTCCTCCAGCAAAGTCACCAAACTCTCCCCAGTTAGCCTACAATTCAGATCATTTTCTCCCCCTGATAAGAAGGCTTTTCTAATCAGGCTTAGAAGAACATTCCCCAATGGAACCGTGATCGCCAAAGCTGGCACCTTTCAAGGTTCCTTCCTCCATAGCCCAAGCAGGCACCGTTCGAAGTTTCTTTCTCCTTAATCGCCAAAGTTGGCAATCTTCAAAGTCTCCCGCTCAACTCCAAAATCAGCAGTGGAATCGATCGCCAAAGCTGGAACTTCTCAAGATCTCTGACCCAATGGACCCTAAATTTTCCATTCTCAATCAGGGGCAGTACCCCGAATCACCAAATTCTTCCCCAGTGGAACTACACTTCCAAAACAACTCAAACTGGGGCATCTCCCCAGATTTCTTCTGTTCCAGTCAAGGGGTGGTTCCCCAAGGCTCCTCCAAACCATCTCAAACTGGGGCATCACCCCAGATCTATTCAGTCAAGGGGGGCAATTCCCCAAGATTCCTTCAAAACATGTCAAACTGGGGCATCACCCCAGGTTCATTCTCTTTCAGTCAAGGAGCAGTTCCCTAAGGTCCCTCTGAATCATGTCAAACTGGGGCATCACCCCAGGATCACTCTCTTTCATTTAGGGAGCAATTCCCTAAGAACCTTCAGTCATGTCAAACCAGGGCATCACCCCGAGCCTTTAAGCCCAATGAGTTAATTTGGACGAGACGTCCTGTTAGCTCTCCCAATCTCTACATTCCAGTCAACCGAGGGTCAACCCCACGCTTTACTTTTCGTCCGCCTGTTCAGGCACCCTTTACTTTTCCAGTCGCCGAAGCTGGCACCCATTTACTTTTCCGTCCGCCTATTCAGGCACCCTTTACTTTTCCAGTCGTTGAAGCTGGCACCCATTTACTTTTCTGTTCGCCTATTCAAGCACCCTTTACTTTCCGTTCGCCTATTCAGGCACCCTTTACTTTTCCGAGTTGCTGAAGCTGGCACCCATTTATTTTCCAGTCGCCTATTCAGGCACCCTTTACTTTCCGTCCGTCTATTCAGGCACCCTTTACTTTCCTGTCCGCCTATTCAGGCACCCTTTACCTTCCGTCCGCCTATTCAGGCACCCTTTACTTTCCGTCCGCCTATTCAGGCACCCTTTACTTTCCGTCCACCTATTCAGGCACCCTTTACTTTCCTGCCCGCCTATTCAGGCACCCTTCACTTTCCTGTCTGCCTATTTAGGCACCCCTTTACTTTCTGTCCGCCTATTCAGGCACCCTTTACTTTTCCAGTCGCCTATTCAGGCACCCTTTACTTTCCATCCGCCTATTCAGGCACCCTTTACTTTCCGTCCACCTATTCAGGCACCCCTTTACTTTCTGTTCACCTATGCAGGCACCCTTTACCTTCCAGTCTACCGGGGGTCAATCCCGATCTTCTCACTAAAAGAATTTTTCCCGGTCAATTCAGAGTTCAAAAAAACAAAAAAAAGAAAAAAAAGAAAAGAAAAAAAAAGAAAAAGAAAAAGAGAGGGGAGAAAAGAAGAGAAACAGAAGTGGAGAATGCTCGTTTTTAAGAAAAAGAGGTCACACTGACTCGTGATTGCCCATACCATCAGTTGCCATACAGATCAAGAGGTCCCACTTGGCCCCCTACATCGGTGTTCATATCTTTACTTCCTTTTTACTTCAAAAACACAGAAGCTTCGTGTTTCTTTTATGAAAAAGAAGTAAAGAGGGGCATCTGTGAACACTTTTTTTGGTCCAGTCTAAGTGGAATGAATCTTTTTATACTGAATTCCAATTCAGAATGGTCAAATCTGAATAGAATAACTCAAAAATGATCAGATCTGAGCAAGATGACTCTGATGGAAGCATTTCCGAGTGGAATATAGACCTGTTGGACGCAAATCCGAGTGAAATAACTCAGATTGGAGCATTGTCGAGTGGAGTATGTCCCTGTTGAAGGGAAATCTGAGTGAAATGACTCAGAATGGGTCAAATCCGAGTGGAATATACTCCTGTTGGAGTGGATCAGAGTGGAATGACTCAAAAAGGATCAAATCCGAGTAGAATTACTCAGAATGAGTTAGTTCCGAGTGAAATGTTTCCCTGTTGAAGGTGAATCCGAGTGGAAGGCTCCCTGTCAAAGCCATTTCGAGTGATACTCTATTGAAGGATGAATGTTGAGAAGGATTGCTCTTTGACTGCAATTAATCCGAATGAAGAAATGCTAAATCCGAGTGAGAGCTTTCTGGTTACTACTGATCTGAGTGAAAACAAGTCTGAGTGAAGGAAAGACCGACTCAGAATGTAACTGGAAGGACATATTTTGATTGGATGAAAGCTTTTCTGAGTTAAAATACCAAGTTTCCAAGTCCTGAGTGGGAAGCAAGCCCTTTCCGAGTGAAAATGCTAAGTTCCGACTGAAACGTTTTAGGAAGGGGTGAACCTGTGCCGAATGGTCAATCTTCAATCGTTTTCCGAATGACAACAACCGAATGGAAGGATTTCTGAATGAATGTGTCCGATTGGAATGAAGAAAGGCAAATCTGTGCAAGGTCTCTTCGAGTGGTTCAGGAGATACCGATTGATGAAACTGAGTTTTTAATTCTGATTGGAGCATGAGGTCGACTCCGAGTGAGTTGGGGAATTGTCGTGTGTTTCCGAGCAAACCAAGACTTGGACTTGTGAAGAACTTCTAAGAAAGTGCATCAAATAGCTGATTGCCGAGTGAAAGCCATTCCTGATTGACGAGTGAGTACACCGAACAAGCCAATTACCAAATGAAAGCTATTTCCCATTGGAAAATAAGTAAAATGGTCAGATTTTTAAATGGACGACTGAAGGAAAATTCTGAGTGAGAAACCAGTCGGATTTTTGAGCCAATCTTCACTCATCATTCAAATAAGGGCCGATTGAATCATTTGCCCAATGCCGAGTCATCACCCTTCAAACCAATTCTGAGTCATCCTTCTTAAAACCATCACCAACCCCTTTTAGCCAGCATCACCAAGCCCATTTTCACCAAATCCGAGTCACCATTTTCACCCAAATCTAACTCACCACTTTCAGCCAATTCCGAGCCATACTTAAACCATTCCCGAGCCATTCCATTAACCATTCCCGAGCCATCTTGTCACCCAATTTCCAAGCCACTTCAGTCAGTCAGCCCTCTTCAAACAAATTCCGTGTCATCCCTCCTCAAACAAATTCCGAGCCCCCATTTTCACCAATTCTGAGACACTTTTCACCAATTCCGAGTGACATTTTTCAATCAGCATCGAGTCCTCTTCAATCGGTTTGATGTCAATTTTCACTCGGTCTGATTGATTGTTCCAATCAGAATTGCCTTGTTTGTCCCCTTAATCCAATTGCATACTTTTTCACTCAGATTCTCCTCACAGTGACCCAATACCGAGCAAAACTTCCACTCGGCCTTCCATAGGAGAGCTCCTCCCAGAAGAATACTCACTCGGAAAGGACTATTTTTTACTCGGAATTCACTCGAGCTGAGGATGAATGCTGACTGAGAGGCTAATCCGAGTCATCCTCTCTCGGATTTCCACCAGGCTCCCCCTGTTCGCCCGAGCTGACTTGGATTCCACCACCCAAGTGGATCCAGGAATCCTGGGGGTGGCAGACATGGGCGGAAGTGGAGGAATTAAAAATTCCCACCAGTCGTTGTCCCCCACTACCAGGCCTGAGTGGAAGCCTGAGTTGGCCTTCCACTCGGAGTGGAAGCCTGAGCTGGCCTTCCACTTGGAAAAGCCTATAAATAGACAAATGCTGAAGCTTTGAAAGGGCGAAGGCATTGATTAAGAGAAAACTATGCCTAAATTCACCCTCACTCTCTCTCTCCCTCACACCAGCTCCCTTCCCTCTCTTCACCAGCAACTGTCCTCCCACCTGCCAACTCCCTTCAAACACCCACACGGCCCAGCACCCTCACCATACCTTCTCCTCTTTCCTCTCTCCATCGTCCCACTGTCGTCTCTCCTCTACCAATACAAAAAACTCCTTCCTCTCAACCAATACCGTCCCAGATCCTCTCTCCTCACCAACACCACTCGGTACAGCCCCTCTCCTCACCAGCACCCTTCACACCTCACTGTTCAGCATCCTGAGACCAGCTCTCCTGCTCCATCACTCGGTTTCTCGAACTTTCACCCGGTATTCTACTATTTTCACTCGGTTTTCCCATTTTTACTCAGTTTTCCCATTTTCACTCAGTTTTTCCCTTTTTCACTCGGTTTTCCCATTTTCACTCGGTTTTCCCATTTTCACTCGTTTTTTCCATTTTTCACTTAGTTTTATCTTCTCCCACTCAGTTTTTGCTCATTTTTCCCTCTCCTCTCCGAACTTACTGTTCCCCTTTCTCTCTTGTAGCTTCTGCTACCTTCCCTCTTTTGCTTCGTAATAAAAATAATAAAAGGAAATGGATGTTTCATGGGTTTACTTTCAAATCTAAATAAAATCAAAAAAGAAACAAATCATTTCTAGTCAGTGTCGTACGAAAAATACTTCCGTCTACACAACCTCTATAAGATCCGTACACGTGCGAAGAACTTTGTCTTGTATGGGTTCATCACTAAAATGATACCCACCAACATTTCCCTAATCTTTTCCTAAAAAAAAAACATCTAAAGAACTACGTGACCCTGATTTCTCGAAAGCTCGAGAATACGTAGGAGCAGGAAATAGTTCCTGTTGGGCCTACCTTTCTTTATTTAATTTTTAGAGTTTCCATTTTTGTCTTGCTATCAAAAGGAGGAGCGAGATTAATTTGGACGAGACGTCCTGTTAATCTCATATTTTTTAAATATCTCTTTTAAAAAAAAGGAGCGAGGTTAATTTAGACGAGACGTCTTGTTAATCTCATATTTTTGTAGTATTTCTTTGAAAGAAGGAGCGAGGTTAATTTGGACGAGACGTCCTGTTAATCTTATATCTTTTTTAATATTTTTTAAAAAAAGGACGGAGCGAGATTAATTTGGACGAGACGTCCTGTTGATCCCATGTAAATATTCTGTGTTTATTTTTTTTGTTTATTTTTGTATATTTTGTCATCTCGTATATTTTCTTTTCATGAAGAAGTTAAAATAATTAATGGATTAATTATAATGCGCGCTATCAAATTGAGGTAGCCGTTTTTATAACGGACAGTTGTGAGGTGCTAATACCTTCCTCACCTGTAATTAGACTCCCGAACATGGAATTTCATTTTTATAACCAGTGCTTTAATGAAAGGTTTTTCCAGTATTTTATCCTAAAAATATTGGTGGCGACTCCCTGTTTATTTTCAAAACGTTTTGAGAGTTGGCCGCGCCGCCGCGATCCCGGTCGCGACACACAGGAATCACGTGTAGAGGATCATAAACATATTTCCTCAACTGCGACACGTGGAACACGTTGTGTAGATTGGCAAGATGCGGAGGGAGTGCTATCCGATAAGCAACCTCACCAATCCGCTCCAACACCTCGTAAGGTCCAATAAATCTGGGGCTCAACTTCCCACTTTGTAGCGCCCTTCCAATGCCTTTATCACGCGAGACCTTCAGGAATACATGATCACCAACTTGAAACTCAAGTGGTTTATGCCTCTTGTCATAGTAACTCTTCTGCCTATCTTGAGCAATCTTCATATTCTCTTGTATCTTTCTAATCTGTTTGGTAGTTTCTTGGATAATCTCCGGCCCTAAGGCCAAGTTTTCTCCAACTTCAAGCCAACACAAGGGAGTTCTACACTTTCTTCCATACAACGCCTCATACGGTGCCATGCCAATACTAGAATGGAAGCTATTATTGTATGTGAATTCAATCAATGGTAGAAATCTCTCCCAACATCCACCGTGCTCAAGGACACAAGCTCTCAACAAATCTTCCAGACTTTGTATAGTTCTCTCCGATTGTCCATCGGTTTGAGGGTGATATGCGGAACTAAGCTTCAACTTAGAACCCAACTCATCATGCAAACGTCCCCAAAACCGAGAAGTAAACTGAGGATCACGGTCGGATATAATGCTGGATGTCACACCATGTAGCCTAACAATCTTCTTGATATATATTTGTGCCAATTTCTCCAAGGAACTCTTCATATTAATAGGCAAAAAGTGAGCACATTTTGTCAACCGATCTACAATCACCCATATAGCATCATTCCCAGCACGAGTTCTGGGTAGCCCAGAAACAAAATCCATAGCTATACTATCCCATTTCCAAACAGGAATCTCCAACAGTCTCAAATAACCAGATGGTCTCTGATGCTTGACCTTAGCCTTCTGACAAACAGGGCAAGATGCTACAAAATTCGCCACATCACGCTTTATACCGGGCCACCAAAAATTCTTCTTCAAATCTTGATACATCTTGGTGGAACCAGGATGAATACTCAATATGCTTTTATGAGCTTCCTCAAGTACACGTTTCCTCACATCATCACTTAAGGGAACATAAATTTGGCCCTTCACACGCCAAATGCCATCTTGACCTTCTTCTATGAACAAATTCTTCCCTTTCTCTTGGGTTTTCTTCATCTCAATCAAATACTCATCATTGGGTTGTTGCGCCTTCACATATTCGAAAAACTCATTAGTAACCTTCAACATCTCCAATGCCATTTTCTTGGGAGTGTAAGTCTCCACGCCCACATTCACATCTCTAAATTGTTCAATCAACTCCATTTCCTTTGCCATCATCATGGAGACATGCAATGACTTCCAGCTTAAAGCATCAGCAACTACATTCGCCTTGTCGGGGTGATACTTCAATTCAAACTCATAGTCTTTTAGTAATTCCATCCACCGTCTTTGGCGCATATTCAACTCCTTCTGGTCAAACAAGTACTTAAGGCTCTTGTGATCACTAAAGACCACAAACTTGGAGCCATACAAGTAATGTCGCCACAACTTCAATGCAAACACCACCGCTGCCAATTCCAAATCGTGTGTGGGATAGTTAACCTCATGCGGTCGCAACTGACTCGACGCATAGGCTATCACACGCTCCTTTTGCATCATCACACATCCAAGACCAAGCTTAGATGCATCGCAATATACCATGAATTCGTCCGTCAAATCGGGCAATGCTAACACCAGTGCGGTAGTAAGTCTTAACTTTAACTCTTGGAAACTTTCTTCACATTCACGGGTCCACACAAAAGAGTGATTCTTTCGAGTCAACTTCGTTAGTGGTAAAGCCAAACGGGAAAACCCTTCAATGAACCTCCGGTAGTAACCGGCAAGACCAAGAAAACTCCTTATCTCCGTCACCGACGTTAGTCTTTCCCAAGCCATTACAGCTTCAACTTTGGATCTATCCATAACAACTCCATCATTTGAAATAACATGTCCAAGAAATTGGACCTCGGACAGCCAAAATTCACACTTAGAGAGCTTTGCATACAACTCCTTCTCTCGACGAACGGTCAACACAAGACGAAGATGTCTTTCATGCTCTTCATAACTCTTGGAATACACCAAAATATCATCAATAAACACCACGACGAATTGATCAAGATATTCATGGAAGATGCAATTCATGTAGCTCATGAAAATCGTAGGGGCATTCGTCACCCCAAATGGCATCACCACGTTCTCATAGTGTCCATATCGCGTTTGGAAAGCAGTCTTCAGAATATCTTTGGTCTTCACCCAAATTTGGTGATATCCGGAACGGAAATCGATCTTTGAAAACACAACAACACCCTTCAATTGATCCAAAAGATCGTCAATACACAGAAGAGGGTATTTATTCTTAATGGTTAGTTTGTTGAGTTGGCGATAATCAACGCACAATCTCATGCTCCCATCTTTCTTCTTCACTAACAACACAGGAGCACCCCAAGGAGACACGCTTGGGCGAATAAACTCCCGTTCAAGTAATTCTTCCTCGTGCTTTTTCAACTCAGCTAACTCCATAGGAGACATCCTATAAGGAGCTCAGGATACAGGTTCCGCACCCGGAATAAGATCGATAGAAAATTCCACTTCTCATGGGGGAGGTAATACGGGAATCTCCTCCGGAAACACATCGGGAAATTCAGAAACAATAGGAATCCCACAAGATTGGGAAGCACGATTCCCATCCACCAAACAAAACATCACGAGAAGTTGAGAGATACCTCGCACGTCAAAGCCTTTAGTATTAGAGGTTGGGAAAATCACCGTCTTGCTATGACAATCCACCAAAACCTTTTTGGCGGACAACCAATCCATGCCTAGAATAACATCCAGGCCCTTCATAGGCAAACACACGAGAGATACAACAAATTTTCTACCCTCCAAGTCCATCTTGACATTCTCACATCGAGTCACCGATCTTAAACAAGCACCGGTCGGTGTAGTCACCAATATAGAGCCTTTCATCATACACACAGGCACCCACAAGCACCTCACACAATCTTCAGAAATAAAGGAGTGCGTCGCACCCGAGTCAAATATTACATTAACATTATTACCATGTATTTGGCACTCACTTTGGATAAGATCCTCAGCTTGTGCTGCTTCTTCACCGGTCACGGCAAAGACTCTTCTAGCCATTTGTTTATTAGCACCATGATTTGGACCATTCCGACCACCGTTACCATTACCTCGGCCATTTGCATTACCACGACCGTTACCGCCATTCCGGTTGCCAATTCTTCTGCCATTACCATTTTCGTGACCACGGCCTCTAAAAGCACCGTAGCCTCCACGGTTTGCATCATCACGTACCATAATATCCGTGGCATTCAAGGGACAATCGGGGCGGATATGCCCTGGTTGATTGCATCTGTAGCACACCACTGTTTCTTCATGGTTGCATTCTCTAGCCAGATGATTTCCACCACATCGAAAACAATGAAGTTCTTGGCCATTACCTCGGCCACCATTGGCACCATGCCTTCTGCCACCTCGTCCACCTCTGAAGGAAGAGGAACCACGTACAAATTGTCTATTGCTCTTAAAGTTTCCTTTCTTCTTGAAGCTAGAAGATTGGCCCTTCAACTTGTAATCATGCCCTGAGTAACTCTTCAAAGAAACATCATTCTCTTCAAAGATTCTACACTTGTTCATAAGAGTAGGAAAACTCCTAATCTCTTGGTGACAAATCGCCTTCTTAATCTCTTGGCGCAGTCTATTTTCAAATTTAACACACTTTGAAGCTTTAGTGCCCTTTTGCTGAAAGGGAGGATAAAACACACATAACTCTTCAAATTTTGAAGCATACTCCTCAACCGACATGCCTCCTTACTTGAGCTCCATAAATTCAAGTTCTTTCTTGTTTTTATAACTCTCAGGAAAGTATTTCCTAAGAAATTCCGCCTTGAAATTCTCCCAATTTAGAGGAATGTGGGCAGCACTCATACACCCACGGGTGAGGATCCACCAAGATTCGACCTCACTCCGAACCATAAACACTGCATATTCCACCTTCTAAGCTTCGGTACATTCCATGCTAGCGAATATCCGTTCCAAGTCACAGATCCAAACATATACATCTTCCAGTTTGTAGCCTCCATGAAATTTAGAAGGCTTCCGCTTAAGGAATCGGTCAAGACCTTGATTCGGTTGACTAATAGGTTGTTGTTGCCGTTCAAGTATGTCGGCAAAGCGATTAAAGGCTTCAACCATAGCGGCCGTATCAACGTTGCGCCTATTCGTCATCACTCAATCTATATACAGCAACATAAACATAATTAGAAACTTAAAGTTTCTTCACCCAGTGTATATACATATATCATTCATCATTAACCCTCTTAACACAAATATCATCATAATGCATTTCATAATTAAAAGGTAAATATGAGAAAGGAATTGCCTGGCCGGGCTTAACAACAATCATATAATAATCTCAATTCAATGACAACCATCATAATTCACCCACATAATTTACAAATCAATCAGCCACAAGCAATAAACACATGGACAACATCACTTATAATCGCATCAAGAGCAATGAATGCTCTGATACCAGGTTGAGACGCCCCTAATTTAAGGGGAAAATTTGTCGCGTTTTTATAATTCATACATCAATGAAAAGAAACAAGTGGTGAAGCTGATGACACAACACCTGGATCTATGATAGACCACTCTCATATATGAAGATATGAGAGGGTACTTAAAAATAGGGTTTAATAATAATTGTTCAATTAAAAACAGCAGAGGAATTAATTAAATTAGTTGTTGCGGAAATAAAATTTAAGAAGAGGACCTCATGAAGTTCCATGAGCCATAAAGAGTTCAGGAACCCATTAGAAATAATGTATTAATGTTGTAACGCCCTAATTTAATGTTGTATTAATGTTGGTACAAAGAAACGAGAGGAGAAGAAGAACAAGAGAGATAAAACCGATCCAGGGAGCTGACAGCGGAAGAAGGGGAAATCGCTTAGGCGAACCACGCAGCAACGCGTACTCGCTCAAGCGAAAACTTCTCTCGGTATTCGCTCACTACACTCGGAATCTATGAATGCTCCTAACTCGGGACAACCTTAGCACCCTTCTTGTCACTCGGGGTATTTTACTTGGTTTACTCTCGGTGGCCGTAATTCGCCTACTCTAAACGTTCTACTAAGCTGAGACTCACTCAGATTCTCTTATTACCAACCATTTACTACAATGGGGTGCATTAGAGTCTAAGGTGTCACTCTCCAGTCAGAAAACCTTCACTCGGCGGATTCTCACTCAGGATTCATTGATTATCCTACGCTCGGGAGAAATCCTAGTAGTTGTTACTCGGAAAACATCTCTAGACTCTCAACTTCGAATCCTAACAGCTCACCGCTGGGGGCAGTCTTCTACACCAATTCCTACTCGGAGCTATCTGCTTTCACTCACTCAGAACGTCTGAACCTTCCCACTCGGTGACAGAGTCACAAACCTTCCCTCTAGACCATAGGTTGACTTCCTTCATGATAAGTTATGTCATTTCCTACACACTCGGGGATATGTACGCGCATATATATAAGGATTACCCAGGCATTTCACAGCATAAGGTAGACATGCAACATGGCATAAACATAGGCATATATATATAGAAGTGTATATCTTAATTTTACAACCACAATATCATGTTCCCATTCCAAGAGATTCAACTTCGTCAAAAAGACTAACAGAAAAACACGAGCCGGCCAAGGCTTAATTCAAAACACTTTATACGGCATATACACAGTTGTAAAACTCCATAGTGCATCAGCACTTCACCCGGCATTTCAGCTCCTCCTCCCATCCTCATTACGAGAGATATTCACTGGAAAATTGCCACAACAGGGGTAAGTATCTTAAATTTTAAATGATAGATATTGACTCAGGTTGCCTCACCTTTATGCAACAATATATATATATACACATAATTATTCATGGCAACAATTATAGTCAGGGCAATGCTAATCAGCCAGCACACACACAAGGTCCTTACCGATCTGAATCCATCAGTTATCACTCTGCCTTTTACACACATCAACTCAATAATATTAACATACAACAATAGGTATCGTGATATTAAGATCCGTGTATTAGAATGCTTCTTTCGGACATTTATCAGTCAGATTCCACAATTCTCACTCGGCTATATATACACAACTCTCCAATACATGACATACATTCATAGAACAGAATTCAATCAGCATCAACAGCATATACACATGGAATAGTGCACTCGGTCCTGAGGGTATATATATATATATAATCTCATTAACACCATCACATGCATAATTAATTCTACACAACATCAGTAGCAATTTAAACACAGATTATTCACTCGGTTATATGCATTCATCCTTTCAATAACGTTGCCACCTGCATGATCAATTCCAACAATGTCAACAGTTAATACACACAGGGTAATTCACTCGGTTGCAAACATTCATCATCTCATTAACACCTTCACATGCATAACCAATTCCAAACAATATCAACAGTAAATAGGCACATAGTATTTCACTCGGTTCCGCATTCATGTGTATCGGTATAGACGTTGCAACGTAGGCTCTCAGCCTTTTTATACATAGCTCTCGGCTATCAAATCAGCTCCCAGCTGCTTGGCCGTTTTACAAGTACCTAACTGTTTGCCCACAGGTGACACCAACGCTCTCAGCGCCAACGGAGGTGTTCACAGGCAGCCCGAGTCCCACTCAAGGGCTACCTTGAGTCCCACTCAAGGATTTTATAGCGTCCCACACTTAATAACCGATGGTAGTGTCCCACACTACGTGCTCCCAGCACAACGCATCCCATGCGCCATACGCGGATTCATCATATAACATAGAATTCATGCACAAAACCTTCACTCAGTTATACATATTACGCATGCAGTCGGTAATACGCATTTCTAGGATTTCACATATTAATTTAACACACATACTTCCATGCAGTCATCATCATAGCTTCATTAACAACATATAAGCCTAATGCAATCGGTGTCAGTCAATATCAACTCCTAACAGCATTCTCATCAACTCATGCATAACATGCACTCGGTATACAGCAGTGTCAGAACTTACTCAACTCATGCATCCGTATGAAGATCAATAGGTTCAAACAAGCATTCCAATCAGTACAACATAATATGCATTCGGTATACAACAGTGTCAGGACTTAATCAACGCATGCATCCATATGAATAAGAACGGATTCAACAAAGCATTCCAATCAACACAATATAACATGCAATCGGTATACAACAGCGTCATGACTTTAATTAACGCATGCATCCATATGAATAAGAACGGATTCAACAAAGCATTCCACATGCAAGCACATCATACAGCAGAATACAAAATCACCATTATCAATACTCAAAACCCGTTCATAACCCATGCATTTAACATGTAAGGTACTCCCCCTACCAACTATGAGATTCCTAGAGGCTTTTCTGCTTGGGTGTTGGTTCTCTTCCTTGCTGCTTCACTCAACGTTTCCACTCGCTTAGCCTTTACTTGAACGCTGTTGCCCTCCACGAGTGGTACATAACTGTTTCTGCTTCTGCTTCGACGCTCGTCCTCTACTCGTATGAGGGAGCTTTAACTCCTCTGCAGCACCGTCATTTGGCTTCTGAAACAGGGAATGGAACAGAGAGCAGAGAAGGAGAAGAGAAGAAGAAGGAAGAAGAAGGAGAATAAGAGAGAAAGAGAAGAAGGAAGAAGAGAGGAATCACAGAGGGAGTTTCGAAGGATGCAAGGCAAGGAACCTTCGTCCAAATATAAACACATGCACGAGGAAGAAATGGTGGGGTGGGAAAACGTTAGGGGCAGTCTGCTCACGTCACCCTGTCCCATCAGCACCCACTAAAGCCAATCACCCTTTTTAATCAGCACCCCTTGATTAATTAAGTTAATGGCAATTAATAAACAAATTCCCCCTTTTGGAATTATTATTTTAATGGTTTTATTCACCTGGTACATTATTAAAAAAAATTTGGGATGTTACAGTTCTCCCCCTCTTCAAAAGAATTTCATCCTCGAAATTCAGTCGGTAACTCACCTTGGTCAAATAACTCGGGGTACTGCTGCCTTATGGCATCCTCGCGCTCCCAGGTATAAGAGGTATACCCGTCCTGCTGCCATTCCACTTCAACCAGTTGCACTTTCTTACTCCTTAATCGCTTTACCGATCGGTCCACGATCCTAGTCGGTATAGTTGCAGTGGTTAGATCTTCCTTAATTTCCACCTCATCATCAGGCATTGTGTGAGTAGAATCTGGCAGGTACTTCCTTAGTTGAGACACATGAAACACGGCATGTAATCAAGATAAATGAGTCGGTAATGCTATTTGGTATGCCATAGAGCCGACTCGTTTCAACACCTCATAAGGCCCAATGTATCGAGGGCTCAACTTTTTGATTTTCAGGGCTCGCCCGACTCCTTTACTCGGTGAAGTCCTTAAAATTTAAGGGGAAAATTTGTCGCGTTTTTATAATTCATACATCAATGAAAAGAAACAAGTGGTGAAGCTGATGACACAACACCTGGATCTATGATAGACCACTCCCATATATAAAGATATGAGAGGGTACTTAAAAATAGGGTTTAATAATAATTGTTCAATTAAAAACAACGGAGGAATTAATTAAATTAGTTGTTGTGAAAATAAAATTTAAGAAGAGGACCTCATGAAGTTCCATGAGCTATAAAGAGTTCAGGAACCCATTAGAAATAATGTATTAATGCCACTTATTAACTAGGAAATGTAAACAATTGAAAATGAAAGGAAATGGGCATCAGGGTGATACTCGCTCAAGCGAGAACCCCTCCGCTTGAGCGAGACAGCATAATAACGCTTGGGCAAGTGGAGAAAGAGCTGAGCTAAAGAGAGTATAAGCATCAGGGGTCGATCTCACTTGAGCGAGCTTTGCCTCACTTGAGCGAGATGCGAAAGGAACCCCTAAGCGAGCCAGCGAGACGCTCGAGCGAAGGAAGGGAAAAGGCATCAGGTACCAATCTCGCTTGAGCGGCTCATGACTCGCTTGAGCGAGATTGTTCTAGAAGCGTTGGTAACTCTCTGGTCGATTTTCGCTTGGACGAGACACCCCTCGCCTAGGCGAAAATCGTCTAGTATCAAATTTGTTCCTTCCTCGCTTGAGCGACCTACCAACCGCCTGAGCGAAAGTCGTCCAAAGGCTAACCTCTGATTCTGTGACAATTTCGCTTGGGCGATACATACCCCCGCTCGGGCGAAAACGAGCCAGGGGCCAAAACTCTGATCCACAACAATCTCGCTTGGGCGAGATGGCCATCCGCCTGAGAGAATTCTGGCCAGAAGCAAATCCCCTGTTTTACAGCAATCTCGCTCGAGCGAGATTCTTACTCGCTTGAGCGAGTTCTGCAGAACTTAGGCAGAAAACGTGAAAATTGCATACCTAACACACAACCTACCATACCAAAACACAATCTACTGCAATTTATTTAATTCCTACATGATTTACACATTATAGGACACCTTTGGAACTTGCCTCATTCACCATTTACTAGTAAAATCCATTCTAATTCATGGAATTATAAGGAATCCAACACACCAATTCATATAATCAACAAAACCCAAATCTTTGCATAATTTTTCATCCTTTCGTAATATTGGGCAACATTTAACATGCTTTATAAAGTTGTAGAAATACACATACACACATTCACACATCCATTCATTAAGTTCAACATCATCAAGCATCACAATTTGTCCTTTACATCATTTAGGTCATGAATGAAAATTGGCCTTACACACATATCCAATTTTCTCCCATGACCTCTAAAATCATCAACTATTACAAAATTGAGTACATAAACACCATATACTCCACAAAAAAAATTTATGCCGGTCAAGGTTTACACATTCCCATTCCATATTTACCTCCTTCAAACTCGGCCTCCAAAATGGTAGGATTTAAGTCATACTTACATCAACTTTAAAAATAGCAACGAGGAGGTGAGTAACATAATCCAAATGAATTAAAGTCATACATTATGATGAAATACATGTATACTTGTTCATATAGCATATCTTACACAACATCACACATCATTTATAAGAATCTCACAAAATCAAGTACACGTCTACAATTTCATTCATTTGGTCCACCACATACAAACATAGGGTTAGCATTCACTCTCTTCCCTTTTAATTCTCATCCATCCCTCACCACTATGGGCTTTCAACTAGGCATATCTTCAGCTATATGCAAATGCTCTTAAAGCTAATGCATATGCACAAGAATTTCTCATCAAACAATGCGGATACGACTGTGGGAAATACAACATTAATTCAATTGTGAAACAAGCATAGGTGTGCTACCATGCCCCTACTGCAGTAGAAAAATTATGTACACATATATCTCAATTTATGCATGCTTACATCCTCATAATTTTTACTGGTACCAAACCGCTATCGCCCATCTGTAGCACTAGTCATCCCGTGACTTGCGGATCAACATCGTGGCCTCAATTACCACAAGTGCTACGGGCCCCTCCCGAACACACATCGAGAGAGCCGTGTCCCGTCGGACACCGAGGTAAACTCGCTCACCATAGAGCCGCCCGCCCACTAGGCCCGCCACATAGGGTGCCTCGTCACCAAACTATGGACAGCTTCGTGACTCACACACCGAGTCACAGGGGAAAAACCACATTACGCTCGTGCACTAAGTCGTCCTCCCACTGGGCCCGCCTAGTAGAACCCCCTAATATTCCACATAGACAGGTATGATATGCCATGGATGTAATGCAAATGCAAATCAAATGCATCCTCACACTGTGCATCCTAGATGTCACTCCATATAAAATCATTCACCACCACTTAGTGGATTTCAATATTTTCATCATCCTCAATCATCACCAATTCTCTTTACATTTCATACACATTAAGAGTTAGTGGTATACACATTCATCAATTCAAACATACATCTTCGGGATACTTTTCCTCATGGATTTCTATTCATACATGGTTTTAAACCACCATCACATCTCATTATCATAAACTCATTACAACATCATATCCATTATCCCAAACACATGCCACAAAACATTAATCATTCTAAATGCATTCAAATCATTACATCATCACATCATCCATTCAAATAATCATCAACATAATCACATATACATATTTTCACATCATCAATGAATGAAATCATGCATTTAGAGTAGTTACCCCCTCCTACCTCAAGTGAAGTAGTGATCAATGCGGTTTAACGTTTCCGCCTCGTCGATGGGGTCACTTCCTACATCACAATACATTACACAATCAATTTTCTATTTACCCAATAAGACTCAAATACTTATATATATTTCAATAACTTAATGTTTATATTATTTTAACTCTCAAACCTCTTTTATTTCATTTTCATCCACCATAACCACCATGGGTTAGGTGCCACCATATATTATTATGCACTCTAGAACCAAACCCTTTCATGGGTTTCTCCATCAATGACTTCCACCAACAAAATACCATCACCAATGACCCTTATTCATCATAACCCACATTTATTGTCAACAATAAATGCTCATCTACCTCCATTATACATTTCCCCTAAATTTATGAAGCTCGGGTTTCATAAAATTCCAACATTACATAATACCAACATCAATCCATCCAAAAATGGTGAAAAGAGCTTACCTTACACCCAAAACGAAAATGGGCTTCCAAGAAGAGGAGGATGGCTGCGAAAATGAGGAAAGAAAAGGAAGAAGGATTCAACTTCAATAATCTCCTTCCTAGTTCCTTGAAGACAAAAATGAGAGGGGAAGTTCACCACTCAAGCTAGGGCTTAGAAAAAAGAGGAGGGAATGAAGAAGATGATGATGAAGAGGAGAAGAAGTGAAGTGCATATGCCCAACAACTTCAGCAATCACACGTGAATAGGAAAGGAAAAATTGGTGTTTTCAATTTATTTTAAATCCCATTTATTAAAACTCCATCGTTTTATAACTAATAGGTTCTCAGTTCGGGCTCAATACTTCATCTGAAAATTATTCCGAATACACATTCAGACTCCCAATATCATTCTCAATAGCCCTGACCAATATCATCTCATTCCGAGATACTTGGTCCGACACCCGTACCTCAACCGGGCTCGTTTTCAGCTTAACCGGTTTCCATAAACCACCAGAAATTCCCAAAATGCTTAATTTAATTATTCTAAATAATTTGGGATGTTAAGTAATTCACACACAAATTCCTAATATTTATGTTGTTAATTAATTCTCTCATTTTAAAATTTAGGATGTTACAAATGCAAATCCTATTAAAATTAATAAGAATAAATTATTTAAATTTGTAACTCTTACAAACTTCAAATTTAACAAACATTTAAAATTTGATGTGTAACTTTTACAAATAAAAAATATAATATTAAAATCAAATATTTTATTTGTAACATTTACAAATAAATAAAATACCACGATGGCTAGGTGTCAACTTTTGAATCCTAGTTTTCATTACGGCTAGGGTTTAACTCTTCAACTTTCTAAACACAATCTCGCATGAACAATTCATATTAGAAAGAGAAAGCATATATATAGACATACATTGCATACAACCCTTGATTTCAATTTAATTAAACAAACATAAAATTAACATGCCTTATAATTAGAACACATGTAAAACAATCACCATTGCAACATACAACATGTTCATATAATAAAGTACATCCTAAAAAATATGTTCTTTAATTAAAATGTTGAGAAAAACGATCAATATACACAAAACAAAATTAAATTGATACTAACTTTCAAAAAGGTGCAACATTTGCAATAGATCTCGTAAAAAATGCAACCTTTACATAATATTTCAATAAAAATGTAACCTTTGAATCATATCTAAGAAAAGAAGCAACCTTTGCAAAAAGATTCAACCTTTATAATTCTTTTCATAAAAGAATTTCTTTTTTCACATGTTTTTTTAAACAAACATTTGCCCAAAACACGGTTTTACAACCAGGCTCTAATACCACTGTTAGGGGATCCCTAGTGTATGAGCAACGGAAATACAAGGATTTCCATAGGATTTGCAATGCGCTGTGTTTGAAAGCATAAGACAAACACAAAAAATATTACATTTTAGGATTACCTCTTGAAGAATATTGAAGCAATCGTAGCCTCGTCCTTTAGGAGTCCACACGAGTACTCCCACCAAAATGCTACATCTTCCAAATGTAAGTTTGACGGCATGTAGCTTTTGTAACTTTTGTGTGTTTTGTGTCTCTTTTTGGGTAGCCACCTATGAGCATCTTATGCTCTATTTATAGGCTTAGGTTTGACCTAATTTGCTCTCTAAAGAGTGAGCTCCTTACTCATTCTAAATGAGTTAGGCCTAATAGTTTTATTTTAGTTCAACTAAAATAAAAAGCTATTTTCTGATGGGCTTACTCTATGTGTGTGACCATATAGGTAAAATACTCGGTTATATTAATAATAAACTATTTTATTATTAATATAAAATAAGAGCAGCATGTAGCAATGCATCATTATGTCCAAATATTATTTAATATCAACATAACCTATAAGTGATAATTATTTTATAGGTTTGTTCCTTTTGTCACGATATCCTAATTGGGCCCAAGGCATGGTCGTGTCATCCTTGTACGGCCCAATTTATTTTACTTGATATCGGAGTAGACTTTATCCGAATAAATATCAAATATTTATTCTTTCTAGCATGGCCATGCATTTCCTTAGTCTCACTCCATCAAGTGGCCTATAGATATCACTCCTGTCACATAGGAGAGATAAATCCCATCTACATCACTCACATCCCTCTACATAATTTGTTTATTACTTAATCACAACCTTTATAGTCATCTTGTTACGGAAGACGTTTGATTAAAATAAAATAACAAACTCCTTATGTAGGAATCATAGTGACTTCAGGTCGAAGGACTACATATACCATTATCACATTGAGAATCATTTATGACATTCATGTAACGATCCATGCAACATTCTCATGGTGGGTCTATCTAGTACATCATTACTCTTAATGTGTATCAGTGTGAAGACTTGATATCATCTATATCTATAATCTGTGAGATCAAATCATCAGTATACTCACACACTAGCCTTAATGTATTTACATGTCCCCACGTAAATACTTAACTAGAGACATTTTAGGAATAACTCTCATATGACCCATTACTCCAAGGATAAATAAAGGCTGTTAAACTATTTAACAAAAAATGCCTTATACAAAATAATGCATCCTATATAGGCTCTTAGTGCATATTTCCAACATTTATGTCCCACTCCATAATGTTGTAACACCTTCTGAAGAACTTTGTTACAAAAGTGTGATCCTCCATCACTGATCAAGGTTCTTGGTGTTCCAAACCTACAGAAAATATTTTTCTTCAAGAAAGTCACTACAGTTTTAGTGTCAGCATTAGGTGAAGCGATTGCTTCTACCTATTTTGAAATATAATCAACTGCCAAAAGGATATATTGATTGAACTGAAAATAAGGGAAAGGTCCCATGAAATCAATACCCAACAATCAAATACCCCAATCTCCTGCACGTTTGTGAGAGGCATTTCTTGACTCCTATTGACATTACTTATTCTTTAGCAGTTATCACAAGCTTGCATAAATAAGTAAGAATTCTTAAAAATAGAGGGCCTATACAAACCTGATTAAAGAATTTTTGCAGTACCTCTCACCATTAAAATGTCCTCCATAAGGTGATTTATGGCAATGCCACAACACATCTTTCATTTTCCAATCGGGTACACAACGATGTAACAAATCATCCACACCAATTTTGAATAGATGAGGGTCACCCCAAACAAAATATTTTGCATCTTTGAAATTGTTTTTTCTTTGTTGCCAAGTTAAATCATTTGGAAGAATTCCTGCTGCTTTAAAGTTGGCCATATCAGCAAACCATGGCCGTTTTGTTATTTCAAAGAGTTTTTCATCAGGAATTCTTCAAAAATGTCTTTTTCTTTGGCAGTAACCTTATTATTCATCAATCTAGAAAGATGGTCAGCGACCACATTTTCACTACCCTTTTTATCCTTGATTTCAAGATCATAAACCTAAAGGAGCAGAATCCATCGGATTAACCGAGGTTTAGAATCAGTTTTAGTCAAAAGGTACTTGATTGCCGCATGATGAGTAAAAACAATTATTTTTGAACCAATCAAGTTTGATCTAAATTTTTCTAGGGCATATACTATGGCTAGCAATTATTTTTTAGTAGTTTTATAATTTATTTGATTTTCATTTAAAACTTTACTAGCATAGTGTATAACCCTAAAAACGCTTTCATATCTTTGACCTAAAACTGCTCCCACAGTATAATCACTTGTATCGAACATAAGTTCAAAGGGTAAGTTCCAATTAGGAGCAACAATTACAGGAGCAGAAACCAATTTTTCTTTCAAGGAATTAAATGCTTTAAGACATTCTTCATCAAACTTAAATTCAACATCTTTATTTAGAAGATTTGTTAAAGGTTTAGCAAATTTTGAAAAGTCTTGAATAAACCTTCTATAGAATCCAGCATGTCCTAAGAAACTTTTAATACCTTTTATATTTACAGGGGGTGGGAGTTTAGAGATTACCTCAATCTTGGCTTGGTCCACCTCAATACCTCTAGAAGAAATCTTGTGACCAAGTACAATTCCTTCTTTCACCATGAAGTGACATTTCTCCTAATTTAACATCAAATTTGTTTTGATACACCGCCTCAGTACGGTGTCCAAGTTGGTTAGACATGATTCAAATGAATTCCCAAAGACTGAGAAATCATCCTTGAAAATCTCAATGCTCTTTTCAATAAGATCTGCAAAAATAGCAAACATGCATCTTTGTAAAGTAGTAGGTGCATTACACAATCTGAATGGCATCTTTTTATGAGCAAATATGCCAAAAAGACATGTAAAAGCCGTCTTTTCCTGATCAAGAGGGTCAATAGCAATTTGATTGTATCCAGAGTATCCATCAAGAAAACAATAGTAAACCTGTCTAGATAATCTCTCAAGCATTTAATCCATAAAAGGGAAAGGAAAATGATCTTTTCTTATTGCTTGATTTAATTTTCTATAATCAATGCACATTCTCCAACTAGTGACAGTTCTTATTGGGATTAATTCATTTTTATCATTAACAATTACTATCATACCACCCTTTTTTGGAACAACATGTACAAGACTTACCCATGCACTATCAGAAATGGGATAAATAATACCTGCTTTCAATAATTTCAAAACCTCTTTTTTGGTTACCTCTTTCATGGTTGGATTGAGGCACCTTTAAGGTTGACCAATAGGTTTAAAATCATCTTCCAACAAAATCTTTTGCATGTAGTATGACAGACTTATACCTTTTAGATCTTTAAGTGTCCATCCGATTGCTTCTTGATTTCTTTTCAGCACTTCTACCTGTTTTTCTTCTTCTATTTCACTTAACAAATTACTAATAATTACTAGTTTGAGATTACCTTCTTTCAAAAAGATGTACTTTAGGTTGGAAGGTAGCACTTTTAGTTCAGGCCTTTGGATTTCTTCAACAGGTACTTCTTGGATCTCTTCAATTTTTCTTGATTCAGGGGAAATTTCTTTCCATTGATCTAGGTCTTTAAGATACTTGTCCATCTGTCTCTCCTCTTCTTCATTCAAACATTCCACAGAGTCAGTCAATAACTTATTTAGAGGGTCAGAAATTGACATACCTTTGGATATGGAAAGGCAAACTTCATCAAGAACATCCACTTTAAAATAGTCTTGTTTTGAGTTGGAATGTTTCATGGCTTTGAAAACATCAAAGTTCACCTCCTCATCATGCACTCTTACTGCCAGTTTTCCATTATCTACATCAATAAGCAGCTAGCAGTCTTCATAAATGGTCTTCCCAGGATCAGGGGAACTTCAGTATCTTTTTCCATGTCTAAAACCACAAAGTCAACGGGGAAGTAGAACTTGTCAACTTTTATAAGTACATCTTCCACAATACCATAGGGTCTCTTGATTGATCTATCAGCCAATTGTAGAGTCATTTTCATTCTCTATGGATCAAGATCACCAATACGCTTCATTATGCTTAGAGGCATTAGATTAATGCTAGCCCCTAAGTCTAACAAAGCCTTCCTAATATTTACATCTCCAATGGAAATAGGAATGGTGAAACTTCCAGTGTCTTTCGACATTTCCGACATGTTATATTGTGAAATAGCACTACAACCTGCTTCAAGTTCAACAATCTCTTCATTATACCTTTTCTTTTTGGTAAGTAATTCTTTCATAAACTTTGCATAAGTTGGCATCTGTTCCAATACCTCAAAAAATGGGATGTTTATGTGTAATTGCTTAAAGATTTTAAGGAATCTTTTGTATTCCTTTTCCTTATCCTTTTTTGATGGTGCATGTGGATAAGGTAGATACTTAACTGAAGGTGTCTGACCCAAATACTATTTTTTTGTTTTTTATTTTTTATTTTTTTGTTTTTCTTTTTCATCATCTTTTTCATCATTTTCTTTATTTTTTTCTTCATTCTCTTTTTCTTTCTTTTCTTTTTCATTTTCTTCTTCTTTATTTTCTTTTTCTTTTTCTTCTTCTTCTTTTTTATTCTTTTCTTTTTCTTCTTCTTTACAATCATTTCCTACAACTTTACTACTTCTTGTAAAAATAGCCTTACATAGTTCTCTTGGATTTTGAGTATTTGTAGAAAAACCAGAGCTTTTCATGCCAGCTACTTCTTTTGCTAACTGCCCCAATTGCATGTTCGGCGCTTTACGTACGGCTTTATTTGTTTGCATATATTGTAGCAATTGTTGGATATATTCCTTTATCCTAGTTAGCCTTGCTGTTTGATCAGATTATGGTTGTTGTTGTTTGAATTGATTGTTAGGAAGTCTGTTGGAAGGTCCAACATCTTATTTCCTGTGGGTAATTGTTAGGAAAAGAATTATCAAGATTGATAGGAAAAGTACCTAAACGTATTCTTTGGTGAATCAAGAAATTGGCTTGTTCTTGATCATTTCCATCAAGGGCACAGTAACCACATGGTTGTTCGCCCATGCAATACATACATTATTTTAATTGAGCGGGTGGTGGTGATGATACTTGAGCAATTTGAAGCTTTTCTAATTGTTTGCTCATTGCCTTTATTTGTTGTGTTAGCAATTTTTGCTGAGCTAAAACTGCATCATTTACTCCCAACTCAAGCATACCTGGTTTCCTTGATGTACTACCTCTTTCATGCTTTGCTTGACGATCACTGGTTGACATAGACTCCATCATTGATATTTTCTCTTCAACAGTTTTGTTCATTAAAGAACCACCTGCACATGCATCTAACATCATCTTGAACTGAGGCAATAAACCATGATAAACGATTCTTACCTTCCCAGCATCATCCAAATTATGGGTTGTGAAACATCCTTAATTAATTAAAAAAATAAACCCAAAATGAGGGAAAAGTTTTTCCCAAAAATAAACCCAGCAGAACCGGGCCAAAGAATAAGGGAATGGAAGGCAAGAGAGTCAAAAGCCGACCATCAGGCATACAGCGGGAGAACAAGGGCCTACGCGAGCCCACAACCACGCTCAAGCGAAACAGCCACCCAGTACACATTGCGCTCAAGCGAGATTCAACACGCTTGAGCGAGGCAAACCAACTCGCTTGGGCGGACAGCCCTTCGCTTAAGCGAAGCCAGTACAAAGGCCTTCCAGCAACACACACTCGCTGGAGCGAATCCTTCATTCGCTGAAGCGAGAAGCCGCACTCGGCATTCGATCACTCGGAATCCAGAGTTCCATTCACTCGGGACTGACCCATCATACCATACTTAGTCACTTATTTTCTATCCTCAAGGGTCACATATACACTCCACTCGGTATTCATAAATCTTCCTCACTCGGAGTATTTCCAAATCAACACCACTCAGTGTACTTATCTTCTATACAATCGGGAATGTACCAAACACCCATCACTCGGCATATATTTACATCTCTCACTCGGAGAACACATAGACCTTCCTTCACTCCGAAGGGGTCTCCACAATCATACTCCACTCAGAATATTCCAGCCAGATCCACTCGGCATATGATATCTTACTCACTCGAGGAAACATTAAGTAAGTCCCACTCGGACTTGCTCTAAGTCTCATCCACTGGGATATAGGACTTCATTCACTCGGATTATACATGTATCACACACTTAGAATATATCTCAATCTCAACCATTATAACATTTCGTACCTCTGAGGTAGTTCACTCGGATTCATCTAATAATTAGTCACTCGGCTTATATATATAGCCTCGTTCACTCGGAAAAGGATTTCCTAAAACCCTCCAATCAGGACCATTACAACAACTCTTCCCTCGGAAGAGGATCACTCGGATTTCCCACTCGGGGATATTCAATCCCTTTCTCACTCGGGGTTTACCCATGTTTTCACTCGGTAATATTTAGACCTATGATCACTCGGGAAATTCTCCCATCCAAGCCTACACAGAATGGGTTCATCTAAAGGATTTTCTCTCAGAATACCTTTAAGTATT
Organism: Clitoria ternatea; assembly: GCA_037962975.1. Taxonomy (NCBI): domain Eukaryota; kingdom Viridiplantae; phylum Streptophyta; class Magnoliopsida; order Fabales; family Fabaceae; genus Clitoria; species Clitoria ternatea. Next base: position 161,475,519 of record CM075670.1, read on the forward strand.
CTTCACTCGAAAAAGGAAAACCAAGCATCATAGCCTCACACGGGATCATTAATCGTAACACTATTTTATCCATCAACACTTCTCAAATAATTCAACAATACATTCCAGTCGGTAAGACGCATCAAATCAACATAAAACACTTATATGTATGTATATATATATTCATATACTCAGAATACTTAGCATCTTAACATTATTCATTCACCAACTCCCATTATCCGATACAAGTACATGATATCAATGTAAACCATATATATATATATATACACGCACTCGGATTCCAATACATATATACTCGTATTCATTATGCAACATTGTTATATGAGCCGGCCAAGGCTTAACACTGACTAAAATATAATATAAATATACAAGGCATGCACTCAACAGTCGGAGTGCACATCACTCGGACTTGAGTCCTTCACATCATTTCCCGACCGACCTGCACACACTGAAAAATGGTGTAGGGGGTGAGCTTTTACATATAAAATGTTAGTTATCTGACTCGGATTTAATTCCTAATTCTCAGTTATATAGTAACATCACTCATTCGGATTCATGCAATTCAGTCAGGATTAAGTAATTCACATCATTCACAATAACATATACTCACAGTCATAACATCGCCTCACACTCGGCAACAGTACCCACGTACATATATTCACCTAGTCGGAATTCACCCCACTTATTCATGGTTATATTAATCATGCTATTCACAACAACATTTACACATACAAATATGTACACACAATCACATTGAGCTCATCAACAATATAAATATGCGCATTCACATTCAGTCGGAATTCATTCAGCCATTCAAAGCTATATCAACCATGTCATTCTCAATAACAATGCTCCTATATACATGCATGCGGATCTGACTTAAACAGTGATCTCAGTTACAGATTCCTTCCCTGCCTCTCGTCCATTAGCCCTTCCCGCGTGGTACCGGTCTTCCAAAGACGTCTCGAGACTTAACTCTAGCTCCCTCAGCTACCACGGGCCCTCATGGATCTAGCTAGGAATCTGTAGTTGAAAGTCATCTCATAGGGCTCCTGACCTTCCACGGGTCACCCTTTTCTCATATATACAACCTCATGCAATTTCACAACAAGCATCCAAGCTTATCAAGTGCGTCTCACGCAGCCATTAAGAGAGCACAATCGATTCAACACGGCATTTAGATTCACTTAGAAATCCATAGTTCCATTACAGCATCACATGCGTTTTGTCATAGTAACTCATAACAAGCAAATCAGGGTAACAATATTACAGTACACCACTCGACATTCTTAATGAAATCAGCATGCATTTCAACACAACATTCCAAATAGGGAATCAACGTATCAACTCATATCTCATGCATTCAGAAATTATCATGGCATTCTCATTCACATACATTTAGACATAAAACTGCAAATAGAATTCAGCAAGTCACCCCCTTTTAACTCATGCACTCGGCAATAATGATAACGCACACATGTATTCACTCTGTATTCTCATGTTCAATAGCATGCATCTCAGAAATATTAACAAGCACTCAAGGATGGAATCACCACAACACTAGACAGACCACAACCATCCTAGACCCGGGCGTTGCAAGCACTCCTAATCGAACACAACACATCAATCAACACACTCAGACACAACACAACACATTAATGCAAAACACCCAGAACCCGTCCATAAACCAGGCATTTGACATGCAAAGCGCCCCCTACCTACTATCGAGGTTCAGAAGCTCTTCGAGTTACAATGTTGACAGATCGTCCCTTTGGTTACTCCTCCTCCTACAGTCTTCGAACTCAGCGTCGATTCTGGACCAGAGTTGTCCCTTCCCAAACAGATTCATTTCTCCCACAGCTCTGAGGCACTTCCCAGTACAGTCTTCCAACTGGGACACTGGCAGCTTCGAGTGGAAAAAGAAGAGAGGAAGAAGGTGACGGAGAGGAAGAAGGAGACAGGGAGTGAAAACAGGACCGCGTCACTGTTCCTCCCAGAAAGCTCTCAACTCTTACTCTATTCTTTCCAAACAGGACGATGCGAATGAGAATGAATGGAGGAGAGAAGGACCGAATTCCATATATACCACCAGGGGTACATACGTCTTTTACCTCCAGCCACTTTCACTAATTGACCACTAATCTCTAATCTAAAATTAACCTTAATTCATTCACTAATCTCAGCCATTAATTAAATCAAGGATTGGGATGTTACAGGTTGGACATTTCCTAAGAAGCGCTTTGAATCTTTCCCTTGCTTCACCAAATGATTCATCATGATTTTGTGAAAAAGAATGTATGGCTGCCATTGCTTCAAAATATTTTGAAGGTGAATAAAATCTTTCCAAAAATTTTGTTTCAACATCAGACCAGTTTGCAAAACTACCAGGTGGACAAGATTTAAACCATTCTTTAGCTTTCCCAATCAAAGAAAAAGAAAAATATCTCAGGTAAATAGATTCTTCTTGATTAGGTTCGAAACCAATTGTGCTGCATAACTCATAAAAAATAGTTAAATGTTCATATGGTTCCTCATTATTTAAACCAGCAAATTGATTATTTTGAATAATGTTAAGAGTAGCTGGTTTAATTTCTACAGCAGCAATAGGTCCTTGGTACATCCCTGAAACACGGGGTGGACCATTGATAGCAGCAAACTGTGCCAATGTTCTTCTTTGTTTAGCAGCCTTATTAGAATTTTCAAATTTTTCAAAAGAAGATGAAGTTAAAGAAGAAGAAGTTTTTGTTTTTTTAGATTTTAAAGCTTTGAGTTTCTTTACAAACTTTTCGATCTCAAGATCAAAGAACACTTTCCCTGTAGAAGATCGAGTTTGCATAAACAAACTAAACAAAAAAAGTTAGTGTAGTAAATAATTGAAGATAAAGTAAATGAATAAATGAATAATTGAAAGTAAGAAGTAAAATTTTTTTTACCACAATAATTAAAAATTTACTGTTTTGCTAAAAACAATTTAATCCCCAGTGACGGCGCCAGAAAACTTGTTTAGCCCTAAAATAATGTTAGGTCTTTATATTGGCAAGCGCGCCAATTTATCAGTTGCAATTTTCAAAATACATAAAAGAACTATCTAAAAAGTTAAGTAGTAATTCATAATAGTTTCAATACTTAAGAAAATATATACTAACCAAATATGTTGGAATTAGGATCCTCGCATTAAAACATAATGAAATAAATACAAACATACATATTTAATTATCAAAGTCATGTTATTGCAGCTTAAAGTCATTATAACCGATCCCTTGTGATATAAATTCTAAGTAATTACCGTAAAGTCTGACCCCTCAGATGCTTTCTCAATAAAAACTTCCTTTAAACCCTTACCTTAACACAACAATCATTACCAACTCTATCCTTAGTAATTAGTATATTAAGGGTATTTCAACTTTCACTTTCGTTAAAACAAGTTTCAACATGCATGAAAATCATTCTTCCGTTTGATATTCATACTAATAAAAGATTGAAATACTAACATGTCATTTGAATCATAGACATGCAGAGGTTATAATCACAACATCATATAATAGATTGATTCACCAAATTCCAACATAAACAATTTAGTTACACATGGTAGAAGGGAAAACAACACTTACAGAGGTTACGAACAATTGCAACTCTTCATGATACAAAAGCTCACAAAACTACACAACAGTCAAGTATCTAGAAACTACTTTAGATTTATAAACTCACAAAAGAACACTCAAACTCGAGTGAAAAGAGAGGAAAAAAGCTCTGAATGTAGAATGGGATACCTAGAAGTGATGGAAGAAGGCCTATTTATAGGGCTGAGGAAGGGTCCTGAGGCTACGTGTCAGGCTGACGTTGCGCGTCAGGTTCCTGACTCAGCTTCCATTAAACACATGATTAAGGGCCATGATTAAGTAATTTTTAATTACATAATGCCCAAACAATGGTTCCACTTGTCTCCCAATTTGGCTTGGTAGCTTGCATGAGTGAATTGGCCATTATTTGGCCTTTTTGGCTGAGTGCTTGGCCACCTGAAAATGGAGTCCACGTAGCTTCTGATGATACATATGGGTGTGACGCGTAGCGTCAGCATCAAAAGTTCTCACGCTATGTGTGGCATTGATGCTACACGTCAGCTCTCCAGTTCTTCAATTTTCTCTTGAATTTCTTTAATTTTTCACTACAAAACTAGAGAAAATTGATCAAGGTAGATAATTTCCAATAACTTCCATTTATTATAATTAAAACCTAAATTTCTAACAAATTAAATTAATTTTTATTATTTTTGACACAATTTTATTAAGAAATTTATTGTAAATTTGAGGACTAACAATGGCGATAGGTAGAAACTGTTGCATCAACATATGATGAGACGACCCCAGAAAACACGGGTAAATTTTTTGTGTTTTATAAATCATTATTAGACAAAGAAATAAAGTGGTGAAGCTTTTAATTCATCACCCTGGATTTATGAAAAACCTCTCTCATATATAAAGATATGAGAGGGTAAATTAAAAATGATTTCATGAGAAATTACCATTTAAAAACAGCGGAAGAATTAATTAAATTGGTTGTTGTGTGATTAAATTCAAGGAAGTAAGCCTTATAATGTTTAATGGTGATAAAATGGATCAATGGTATTTTTGAAATGAAGCAAAATATAATTTAATGTAATGAAAAATAAAAATAATTCAAGTCATGGCAATTGGAGGATTCTGTGCTCCACTCGCTCAAGCGAGAGCCACACTCGCTTGAACGAGTCTGTGTGGTGCGCTTGAGCGAGCCAGAAAGAATGCTGAGCGAGGAGAAAGAATGAGTATTAGGGGGTCCTCTCGCTTGAGCGAACCTCTTCTCGCTTGAGCGAGATCCAAGGGCCACACTTGGGCGAGCCAGCGAGACGCTTGAGCGAAAGTGAAGATTAACCCCAGGGGCCAATCTCGCTTGAGCGGGTTCCACCTCACTTGAGAGAGATTGTTCCAGTAGCATCAGGGACCTTACTACTCGATTTTTACTTGAGCGAGGCGAGGCTAGCCCGGGCGAAAATCGTCCAGTATCCATTTTTCCTTCCTCTCACTCGAGCGAGTCCCAAGCTAAGACCATTTCGCTTGGGCGAAAATGGTCTAGTAGCCAAAGCCTGATTCCAGGCAAGTCTCGCTTGGGCAAGAACTGCATTCACTTGAGCGAATTTTGGCTAGTGGCAAAACCACTGATACAAGAGGATCTCGCTCGAGCGAGATTTCTACTCGCTTGAGCGAGTTCTGCAGAACTTGTGCAGAAACGTGAAATTTACACATCTTAGCATATCAATTCTCATTTCCTACCCTTTTAACCTATCCTAATGCATTGGTTGCACTTCATCATACATTTATAAGTCCTCCCAATTATTCATACATTTCAAATCAAATTTCTTTTACTCAATGCATAGGATTTGAAGTCATTTCCACATAAACTTCATAAGTACTACGAATTGTGAAATGCATCTTCCATTCATGGAATTTAACATCAACAAGCATCATATTTCATCATCCTACATCATTTGGGTCATTAATGAAAATTGGCCATACACACCAAGGTCCAATTTTCCTACACGACCCTCAAAATCACCATCTATAATCTAGATAACAAAATGAGCATACATATACACTATATGCTATAAAAAAATCTAGATTTTGTCGGCCAAGGCGCTTCTTATACATCTATTTACCTCTTTCCCCAAAATGTACTTCAAAAGTTTCACTTCACCCATGAGAGCCTTACATCACAAGACTAAAAATGGACAACATAGGAGAGTGAGTCATACATTCCAAAAGAATGAATATGAATACCATATAATCATGTGCATATGTATCACAACATGTATAATTGCATTAGCACACAACTCATCATCATCTATGATCACAAATACAATCACCTTTGTAAAACAAGCAAGCATAAAATCACACACATAATCTAGCCCTTCACACATTTGGACGATCATACAGTTCATCATCCTTCTCATATTATTATTTGGTATTCACATGTTTTATGTTTTCTTACTAACATTTCTTCATTCTCACCACAACCATCACCATATATCATCTCCTTTGACATACGTCCTTGCTATATGCAAATACTCTTGAGCTAATGCATATGCACAATGGATTTTTTTTAACAATTACAGATCTGACTGTGGGAAAAATAAACACCGATTATGTGACTCAAGTATGATCATCTAGCCATACCCCTACTGCACTAGTAAAATGTGTACACTTATTCTTAAATTGCATGCATTTCACTAATTATTTTACTGGTACTAAACTGCATCGCCCATCTTGCAACACCTTGTCATTTTCACCATGACCACGGTATACAACATATTTGACATATGGTGTTACGGGCCAACCATGAGTTATATCATGGCAGCTATGATCCCAAGGACCACCGGGGACACCTGCTCATCAAGAGCCACCCCCCACAAGGGTCAACCACATTTGGCTCCCCGTAGCACAACATGGGCAGCTTCGTGACTTACACACCAAGTCACAGGGGAAATACAAATTGCTCGTGCGTAGAGCCGCCCTCCTACTAGGCCAATCTGGGGAATCCCCAAAAATTCCAACACCGGCAGTTATGTAGTATGCCATAGATGCAAATGCAGATCATATACATTTCTTACTCTATGCATCCTATACATGCCACTCATCAAACACCATCATCATCATCATTACCAACACCACCACAAGGTTTTTAGTGGATTTATTATTATTAGGGGTTATCATTAGTTTAACTTGTGTGGCATTTTCAATAGTTCTCATTCACATCATTCAATCCCATTATCAACATAATGACATCACTCTTTCACTATTATACAAGGCATGCTATTCATTCACACCCATTCTCAATCAAACATCATCAACACACATTTCACATTTATGGTGGACACGAATATAACATCATATTATCAAACCATTCACACTACGATATAACACACCATGATTATTCTAAATGCACCAAAGCATGTTGCCAAAACACATCACCAACATCATACACAACATTACAACTTCTCATAGTAATTCAAGCAAGGCAACATGCATATCAACACATATGGCAATCAAATACCATTCAATTTCATGCATTTAGAACATAAAGACTCCTCTCCTACCTCAAGAGAAGAATTCCGATTGGTACGACACACCCGCCTTGTCATTCGGAATGGGTCCTACATTAATATACATATAAAATCCTAATTAATCAACCATTCAAGGCATAAATCCAACTCTAATTAACCATAATCATATCTACAACCTCATAACATGTATAAAACATGTTATAGACATTATTTTCATCATTTGTTAGGCTTCGGGAATTCCTTCCCATCAAGTCACATTCATTATATCGAAAGGTTACAAACAATCATAGCCTAACACGCCTAAAACTAGTCCATTTACCAACATTTATATCTTCAATATTATACATTCCTTCTCAAATATATTATTTAACCAACATTTTCCGTTTTCCCCAATTCTTAAAAGTTAGGGTTTCCATAAAAAACCCACCAATATTCATAAATACTCATTAATCTTCATCACCTCCCAACCATAAATGTATCCACCTTATTTATTTCTTTTCAACCTTGCATTTATGGCAACCCACTCTCGGATTTATGCATTAATTGCCTTCATTAAGTACCCCACCAATAAATATTACTCTCCCAACATAATAACACATACCCATAGCCAAAAACTCAACAAAATGGTGAGTATAACTTACCTCACACCCAAAAACAAAATGGGTATAGTGAGGGAGAGAGGGGCTGTGAAATTTAAAGATGAGAGGGAGAAGATTTCAAGCTCCAATGACCTCCTTCCAAGCTCTTTCAAACGAAATTGGAGGAGGATGAAGATGGCACCACTTTTGGCTAGGGTTTTTAGAAGAAGATAGGAGATGAAGAAGAAATGAAAAGGAGAAGAAGAAAAGTGTATTTGCCAAAGGAGTCCAGGAGCCAACGAAAATTAAGAAGAGAGGCAAGGGCTTTTTAGTTTTATTTTTAATCCTCTCATTAAAGCTTCATCGTTTTATGAAAAACAAGATCTATATTTGGGCTCAATACTTTACCTGAAAATTATTCCGAATACATATTCAGACTCCCAATAATATTCTTAACAGCCCTGACCAATATCATCTCAATTAGAGATACTTGGTCTGACACCCATATTTTAATTGTGTTAGTTTTCAGCTTATTCGGTCCCAATAAATTACCAACAGTCCCCAAAAGTCTTAATTTAATCATTTCTAATATCTTGGGACATTAAATAACCCACATACAATTATTCAATATTAATTTCCTTAGTTAATCTTTTATTTTAAAATTTTGGGATGTTACATATGACAATCGTGAGACTTCAACCCAACTAACTTCAAATTTTTCATGGAAACACAAGTGTTGATGTTTGAACCATAACCAGATGAAACTTTCCCACTACGTAACGATTCACACAAACTTTGCTTTTCTTTTCTAGACAATGTATGATATACTAGGGGTAAATATGTTCATTTGTCCTTTGATTATGGATGCAAATCCTGACGTATACCCATCAACTCCAAGTCCATACGTGAATTTAGGCCATCCCTAGTCTTCCCAAATATGTTTAAGAGTGTTCCAACTAAACTGTCACACACATTTTTGTCCATATGAATTACATCAATGCAGTGTATTACATCAAGCTCCCTCCAATATGGTAAGACAAAAAATGTTGACTTTTTCTTCCAGTGGTTTTATGAGGTGGATTGTTTTTCACACTTACCAAACACCACGTTGATGTTTTTCACCTTTTTATATATCTGGCGACCAGATAGTGGTGGAGGAGGCATTTCAAAATCTTACGCACCGTTGAACGACTTCTTTAACCTACGAAACAGATAATTAGCTTTAAGAAACCTTTGATGTAAAAGATAAATATTTTTCCCACCATGGTGCAGCCACACAAAACTAGTTCCCTCCTTACACACAGGACAAGCTTTATGACCCTTCACGCAGTACCCGGATAAGTTACCATACGCTGGAAAGTCATTGATCGTGTAGAATAGCATGGCACGCAATTTGAATGATTGCCCTGCAAACCCATCAAACACATCAACCCTGTCTTCCCATCACATTTTGAGGTCTTTAACTAATGGATTTAAATATACATCAATGTCATTCCCCGACTATCGTGGACCAGAAATGATCATTGATATCATAACATATTTCTGCTTCATGCACAGCTATGGCACCAAGTTGTAAACAAACAACAAAACAGGCCATGAACTATAGTTTGTACTCAGGTTCCCATACGGGTTCATGCCATCTGTGGCTAATTCAAGCCTAACATTTCTTTGTTCATGGGAAAAATCCGGAAACATCGTATCCACTTTTTCCATTGTGATCCATCTGCCGGACGCCTAAGCAGTCCGTCAACAACCCTTTCATCAGTATGTCATCTCATAAGTTTTGCATCATCTACATTGGCAAACAAACGCTTTAGTCTTGAAACTATAGGCAGATACCACAGCACCTTTGTAGGAGACCCTTTAGTACAGACTTCATCAGAATCTGCCTCTTTTTTCTTATACCGTGACACCCCACACGTAGGACATCGATGCAGCATTTCATACTCACCCCAGAATAATACACAACCATTTGGGCAATGCATATATCTTCGTATACTTTAAACCCATAGGACACAACACCTTTTTGGCCTCATAGTTACGATTCGGCAAGGTGTTTCCAGCTTGGAGCATTTCTTTCAACAACTTCAGTAAGTCAATGAAACTTTTATCCGTCCACTCGTTTATGGCCTTCAAATTAAATAATCATTAAGCTGTTGATAACCTCGTGAAATTGATGCAGTTTGGATACAACGGCTTCTCAGAATCCTGACACAGAGTCATATATACATGAGCTCTCTTAAAACCTTCTACCCCAACATCACGGATCATATCCTCAAGTCGGTCATCCATGTCGACATTGGTGTCATGCATCGAGCTTCGATTTTTAGTTTGAGAGCTGGTACTTGGCACTACCACATCTTCACCGTGCCTTATCTAACGAGTATAAATACAAAGAAAACCATCACACAGTAAATGTTCTCGCTCATCTTCCAAGTCTAGCCGACGTAGGTTCAAGCATTTAACACAAGGGCAAAATTACCTTCCATCCACCCTCGTACTCTAGACTTATGCGTAATGCAGTTATCCAACTCTGATCCATACCAACTGTTTACAAGGTGCTATGATCAATCTCACTTTTTTTACAAAGGTGGTGGTCTTACCCATTCAGGATGACAATTGTTTTTATACGTCATTGATATATACAAGTTAGGAGTTATTTTAAAATTTGATCAAATTTCAGCAGCATTTCACATTGGTCTCTAAGTACACAAAGTAACAGTGGTCAAATCAAATTCAACCACAACTGAATATGCACCCAAAGAACAACAAAAAATGTAAGTTACCGAAACTTTATCAAATTTTAAAATAACTCCTAACTTGTACATACCAACAACATATAAAAATAATTATTCATCCCAAACTATCCAAACGGATAATTCAAGATTCAACACAAATGACAAAATCAATTAATTTAATGACCATTTGTGTCGAATCTCAAACGGGGAACTATGGTTCACATATACAATAGCAAAAGAAATAACATTATATGAGAGCAAGAAACAGCAACAAAAATAACATTATATATTGTATAGTGAAATGTAAATTTTTGCATTAAAAATGTGTAATAATTTACTTAACTTTTCTCTTAACTTAGTATGATGTTTTTAATTTGTGTTATTTTGAAGTACAACATGGTGTAGGATTATGGATTATGGTGTAGGATTATGGATTATGTTGTTGGATTATAAGACTTTTAAAGTTTGGACTTTTATTTAGTAATTAGTATGATGTTTTTAATTTGTGTTATTTTCAAGTAGAATTATGGTGTTGGATGATGGATTATGGATTATGAGACTTTTGAAGCTTAAACTTTTATTTTATGGATTATGGATATGGTGTAGGATTATGACATTTTTCAAGTTTTGTTTGGTATTGGAATGTGAACAAAAAATAAATAAATAATTAGTATTAGATTTTTATTTTTTTAAAAAAGTATCAATAGTAATTATGTAACTTTAAATATATGTAATAAATGTTAGACCTTGTTTTTAATAATATTATTATAATAAGTTAAGTTTTATTCTTTTGATTTTTCCTTGTTTTTTCTTTTTTGTATTATACCCATCAGTTAGGTTGCTTTCTTCCTTTATTTTAATATGTATACAAACTACATGATTTTCAATGCACACAATCATTATGTTACAAAAATGGAAAATTCATTATGTTACACAAACAATCATGTAGCAATAAGTACACATGTACACAAAAAATAAGAACTCCAATGAACTTTGAATATAAATTAGAAATGATCATCAAAAGTTTCAGTACTACAATCTTATAACTAGAACGGAAGTGTGATGATGTTGGACAGAAACACTAAAGGATAAGAAAGAAATAATAGAGAACTAGATATTGTTCTGGCATGGGACCTAGAACCCATTAGGGAGAAAGTTTGAATATACTAGAACTGAAGGAGAAATAATTAGAATGATAGGCACAATAAAACTTACTAACAATCAAGCATTTTCCTAGGACTTCCCTAATCTATTATAGTTCTTTCTTGTTTCTACCATAAAATACATAAATCATTGAAAGAATATAGCCAAATACAATAAAGATAAAGGTTAGACATTGATAGAAGCTCTTAAGGAGGAAAACAAAGAACATTTGTAAGGAAAATTATGAAGAAAGAAAAACCAAATGCCATGAATCTTCATCTATGAATGAAAATAACTGAACAATCTAACAATACAATAGGACAAAATGAGATAAACACTAAACCTGAACAAACACATAGCCTGTGAGCAGTAAAGCGCATTGTTTATGAAAACACACTCAATAATTATAGCAGTTGTGATGATAAATCAAACCAAACAGAAAAACAAGAAAACCAATTTGTAACTTCATAACACGCAGAATAGCATACCATCACTTGAAATATAAAATGAGCTTTCAGAAGGCAGTCACTAAAACTTTCAGGGGAGGACTTACCAGAGAAAAAGCCGAGGACAATGACAAGAAAAGGACAAAATGGGGAAGAGAACCAGCACGAATACGAGAGCAAGCAGAGGAAGACTAGCGAGAAAAAAGGAGAAACAAAAAAGGCTAAAAGGTGCGACTTTTGAAGTTTTGGAAAAGATATACAATCACGAATCCCCTTGAAACTGTGATTATATTACGCATATAATCACGGTTATAACAATACCCCTAGTTAAATATTAACTCTATATCCACAGTTAAAGTGACAACTTGATTGTATCCATCAATATATAATCACGGTTATAGAGTCAACTGTGATTATATAGTCCCAATGAATAAACCCTAAACCCTACACTATATATCCATGGTTAGAAATACAACTGTGATTATATATTTAAGGATACGATCATGGTTATGATGTTATCCGTGATTATATATTTACCCATGAACCTACAATCACGGTTGTTAACCACTAGTGATTATATAGTTTCCTTAAAATTTCAAAAATGCCACCGTGCATTCTTTTATCACTGGTCCATTCTAACCCGTGCTTATATCTAGTTGTTATATCCACTTTTTGCACTAGTGTGGGGCACTTTAGTAGGGATAAGACTTTATCTATGTAACATCCCAAATTTTATAAAAATGAATAATCGATGAGAATAAATAATAAATAATTGTAGGTGAGTTGATTTGTGTCCCAAAAATATGGGAATAATGAAATTGGGATTTATTATGGATATTTATAATTTATTGAGTTTATGTGAGATAAAATTTTACCCGATTAGGATATGGGTATCGGACCAGGTATCTCCGATTGAGATGCCATTGGTCAGGGCTATTAAGAATATTATTGGGAGTCCGAATATATATTCGGAATAATTTTTAGATAATGTATTGAGCCTGAACTGAGAACCTGTTTATTGTAAAACGATGAACTTTTAATGGAGAGTCAAAAATTAAAACCAAAAAGCCTACTCTTCTCTCATTATTTTCGTTGGCCCTCTCCCTCCTTGGCAAACACTCTTGCCTTCTCTATTCTTCTTCTTTCTTATTCCTCTCTACCCTTCTCTCCAAAACCTAAGCCAAGTGGTGTCTTCTTCTTCCTTCACCATTTTCACTTGAGAAAGCTTGAAGGAAGCCATTGGAGGTTGGATCCTCTTCCTCTTTTTTCCAATTTCGTGTGACTCTTTCTCTCCCTTGGAAGCTCATGGTCGTCTCTTGGTTGAGGTAAGCTCCTCATCATCTTTCATGAGCTTATGCCTTAGGTTTTGGGTTTTGGGTGTTGGGAGAGTGGTTTATGTATGTGGGTTATTGGTAGAAGCTATTATTATGGAAAACCCTAAGGTGGGGTGGTTTTAAATGCAAGTTTTATGAGCCTTTAGTGGGGTACACGAAATTAGTGATTTGAATGGTGAAAAATGATGATGATACATGGTGTTATTGAATTTTTATGGAAACCCTAACTTTAGGAATTTAGGGAAAATATGAAATATGAATAGGAAATATATTTAATGATGATAGTGAGTGATATTGATGTGGGAGAATGGCCATTGATGATGGTTGATGAATATTGATAATGGTCATTGAGTTTTAGTGAAACCCTAAGTGTTGGTGATTTGGGCTTTAAGCATAGAGGGTGAAGTTAATGATGGGGTTGTTATGAGGATGGTTTTGTGGATGGATATAATGTTTGGAAATATTTGGTAGGATGATTGAATTGAGTAGATTTTAATGAGGACCCAATCTTGAGGTTTGGATGATATGAACATGTGTATATGGTTGAGTAAAGGAAGTGATTTTGAAAATGAATATATGATGTTCAATGTGAGGGGTTAGTGAGATAAGCATGTGTCTTAAGGAGGTCTTAGACCATTGGGTATGCCATATGAAATTGTTGATGGATAATGGTTTGATTGGAGCTAAGAGGCTCATGATGAACTTAAATGGGAAATAGATAGTTTGAGTAATAAGGAACACATTATGAATGCTGAGAGTGATATTGATGTCGTTGGACGTAGTTGGCCCTTTGAGATCTAGAGAACCTTGGTTTTGGGAAAGGAATTCCCGAAGCCTAACACAATGGTATAAATTAGTGTTTAGCAAGTTTAAGACTTGATGTTGAGCTTTATGATAAGCTAGCAAATGTTTAGAATTAAGAGGGATGCCTTGAGATGGCTTATTAATTGTATGAATGCATATGTATGTTGCGTAGATTGTATTCCGGAGTAAGTGGCGGAGCTTTCGGAGCATGCATTCGGATTTTGGCTCTTCCCTCGAGGTAGGAGAGGAGTTTACATTCAAATTGCATGAGTTATATAATTGATGATTATTGTATGGCTTGATACTCATGCTTGCCTTACCATGTTTATAGTGAAATGATATGAATGGCAAATTGTTGGCTATTGATGATAATGTATGTGTATATATGATGATGAATAACCTATGAGGGGTTGAGATATGTACATGTTAATGAACCATCCTTGAGGGGATGAAGTACATGTTTTGTGAATTGAGAATTTATATGGATGATTAACATTGAATGTGATGGCCATTGTGATGGTATTGGTGATAAGTTTAAGGTTTATGCATAATTGAGGAACTCATAGAGTCAAATAGAGTTTTATGTGATTTTGATGGCTTGGGTTAGTCCCATTAGCCCATATAGGTATTTTATGACTTGTAGGAATTAGAATGGGCAAATTTTAATGAGAATAGCCCCTATAGTTGCAAAAAACATCTTGAAATATTCTAAATGCACTTATACGCATAAGTCCCTCAATTTTGAGAATTTCTGAGCGAGGCCGGTGGCCACACGTCATAAATAATATATTTTAGCTTGTGACAAATTTTGAAGGTCATTGGATTTGAATTGAATGAGATTGGGTGATTGGAAGTTGAAATTTTGGTGTTGTTCTGCATAAAAACAGCAGCAGGGCTGTCTTGAATCGATTCAAGACCCTTTGAATCGATTCAAGAGGTGCTGTATTCACTATTTTGGGCTCCAGGGGCATTTGAATCGATTCCTACGAGTTTGAATCGATTCAAGGCCCTCTGTTTGTCAAATTTTGAGATTTTAGGATGCTTGAATCGATTCATACGAGTCTAAATCGATTCAGAACCTGTCATGGCCGCTGTTGTGCTGTTTTTCCAACTGGTCTATTTTCCTTGCTTTTTTGGCCCGTTTGGGCATCTTAATGGCATTTTTGGCCTCTGAGTTCTTCATGAAAGTTGTAGATAATTATGTTGCGGAGGTGTGAGAATTAGTCTCACATTAATTGGAGTTTTCTAACTCTCATTAGACATAAAACACCGGACCTACTACGTCATAAAATTCAAATTTAAGAGGGTTTTGAACCCAACTTTTTATGGTTATCAAATTGGGACTAATAGGTGATATTTTTGACATGTCCCACTATTTTTAAGACTAAAATTAAGCTTTTCTCATGTCTTAACATTGAAATTTATCATGGGTTCATTATTGCCCAAAACCCCGTTCAGTATGTAAAAACGAACGAATTCACTAGGGGTACATGTATGGTGTGTCTTAGTGGTGATTGAGGAATGGCTTGAGACCTTGGCAAGGTATGTGTATGCCTATGCTATGTTATGAAAACATATATGCTTTCCCCTTTTATTGATGTATTATGAATCTTGATGAAAAGTAAATGATGTGATTGTTTGATACACCATAATTGACGATGAAACTAATGAGGGGACAATTGAATGGAAATGAGTTATTATAACTCAATGAAGTTTGAAAAAGTATCAATGATGATTGCTGAATGTATGTTTGAATTATATTGTTGATATCCATGTGTGGATTGTTATGAATGATGTTATGGCCATTGAGATGCCCATTTATATGAGCGATGTGCCTTGAGGGGCTGTGTAAATGATTATGAATAATTATTAAGATGCCAAAATTGAAATATATCCCTAAGTGAGAGGGTGAGATATCCTTGCGAGGTTGTTGAGCACATGCATTATTGCATTGTTGCATTCATGGCATAGCATGGCATTGATATGCATTATTGTTGAATATATCACCTTGCGGGGTGCCATAAAGGGTATATCCTTGAGTGAAGAGGACGTTTTCCTATTGCTATTGAATAATATGGAATATATCACCTTGCGGGGTGCCACGAAGGGTATATCCCAGAGTGAAGACGATGTTATCATAATTATTGTTGAATATATCACCTTGCGGGGTGCCACAAAGGATATATCCCTGAGTGAAGAGGACGTTGTCCTATTGCTATTGAATAATATGGAATATATCACCTTGTGGGGTGCCACAAAGGGTATATCCCGTAGTGAAGACGATGTTATCGTAATTATGGTTGAATATATCACCTTGCGGGGTACCACAATGGGTAAATCCCGGAGTGAAGATGATGTTGATCATATGGTTATATATATCACCTTGCGGGGTGCTACGAAGGGTATATCCCGGAGTGAAGAGGATGTTGTCCTATTATTGTTGAATAATGTTAAAATGAATCACCTTGCGGGGTGCCACAAAGGGTATATCCTGGAGTGAAGAGGACATTGTCCTATTGTTGTTGAATAATGTTGAAATGAATCACCTTGAAGGGTGCCACAAAGGGTATATCCCGGAGTGAAGAGGATGTTGTCCTATTGTTGTTGAATAATGTTGATATGAATCACCTTGCGGGGTGCCACGAAGGGTGTATCCCTGAGTGATGATGATAATTTAAGTGATTGTGATTATTTTTGAATTTGAAAATCAGATCCGTTGTATATGCATTAAACAGTTGACATATGCATTAGCTTTAAGACCATGGCATTTGAAATGGGATGACCACGAGTGATGAGAAACCCCTTGCGAGGAGGTATTTGAGTGAAACCTTAATGAATTAATGATGGTAATGATTATGAATGCCCTTGTTGATAAGTGGCAAAGCGATGGTGTTTGTGATTGTGTATATGTTGTGCTTATTTATGATATGGATTGTGATTCATGAGGCTTGTATGCCTATTGTGATAATGAGATAATGAATGAATAATAATTTGATGTTTTGATAGCAAAGCACACATGGTGTTTGTATGCATATACACATGATCACAATATATATATATATTATTCGTCATTTTGAATGTATAACTCACTCTCCCATGTGGTCTCCTTTTTAGCCTTGTGATGCAGGTTGCCATGGGATGAGTTCGGATTTTAATTAAAGCTTGGGTGAAGGTAATTAGTGGTAAAGGAAGTGCCTTGGCCGGCATCATTTATGGGTTTTTGTATAATGTATCAATTGTTTATGATGACATAGATGTTTTAATGAAATAGAATATGTATGGAATAATCCTTTGGAATTATGAAATTGGGAGATGTAAATATAGTATGTAAGAGATGATTTGATGTATATTAGAAGGATTGAAATTGAGTGACGTTCATTAATGATTGTGATAGTCGGGAGAAGATTCCCGAATGTATAGGAATGTAATTACGTATACATATAATTATATCTTAGGCTTTGCATGCTCATGTAATTATGTAAAATGATGATGGTTGTCTATTAGGCTTATAATATGCCATTGCATGCTTGCCTAGCCTTTTCTCATATCTTCATATATGGGACTAGGCGTGTGCCCGGTATACATATTCTTCCGCTTTAAACTCTATTATTTCCGTATACCGTTATGGGCAATTTTTCTATTGATCCAGCTTTAGGTTATATAATCTCACTGTTTGGTTTTCTGTGAATTGGGTCCTGATGTGATCATGGTAGTGTCTCAGAAATGTTTTCAAACGTGAAAAATTTACTCACATTTTTATTAATTATGATGATCACATCGGGATTCGAGTATAGAAAATTAGGGGTGTTATAAAGGTGGTATCAGAGCATATTTTGCTCTGAATTGGAGTTATTGGTTACTATCAGAGCATGGCTGCTCTGTGAGGATTTCATATTATGGATGATTGGAGCATGATTGCTCAATGGTGAGATACTTATGGTGATCTTTGGAGCGGGATGCTCATTATTGACATATGGTTGCTTTGTATAGATTAAAGGATGATGATTATCTAGAGCATGATGATATGTTTGAGTATTGATTGCCCTATATAGACTTATGGATGATTAGTTGTCTAAGGATTATGAATTGATTATGAGGGCATAATTGCTTATTGAGGAATTATATTGAATCATTAGAGTTGAGTCGGGATTGATGCTTAATGAGGACTTTTATGAGATTGTGATTCATAAGATATGGTTGTTGACTATTGGGAGTATACCCTTTATCCCTGGGGTTGTATAATGTACTTATGGAGCGTAGTTGCTCATTGATAATCATGAATGAATTATGAGATTGAATATGAGTGAATGGATTTTCTCAATATGTGATGGATGTAATTATTGTGTAAGACCGGCCAAGTTCCTTACCCTATTACCTTCAAATGATGAATAAATTGTTATTGTGTATTGATGTTGATATATGAAATGCAAATTGATTTGATGATGAATCCATGATTGAATGTTAATCATGGAAATGAAATATTGAGTTATGAAAATGAAATATGAGATATGACTTGGATTGATGATGATTTTTTTGCCATACGTTGATCATGGATAGAGAATATTGAGAAAGAAATTGATATGGTAGTAGACCGTATATGTTGAGAACTTGATGTGCGTATGCACCTTGAATATAAATTGTTGGTTAGGTCTCTTATATGCATTATGCCTGTGGCGTCTAGCCAAGGAATGGTTGTTAAATGAAATGAAACTCACATGCTTGAGTTGAATGAATGAATAATATTGAGTAATTCCTTACTATGAGTATGTTTGAATCTAAATGATTGGTTGTGCCATTTGTGAAGGATGGATTTTATATCCTTTGGCACAAGAGCCTTATATATAAAATGATACAAGTGATTTGTTGTATCCCCTAGATTGGGAATTTGAATATGTGATAAATAATTAAATGTGAAATCAAATACATGTTAGATTGGGGTTGTGTCTCGTTTTTTGGTGTGTGAAAACCGAGTGAATAATTGAAATGATTTTGACCCACTAGGTGTGGTAACCCTAGATGACTTGATGCGATCTTGTATGATCAAACCTTTTGGAATTTGTACCTATGGCGGTCTAGGCTCTACGATGCTCCTATGACCCATGTTAAATGATTTTATTTGTTGTGGAAGAATTCCACAATGGGTATTAGGTGACCCTTAGACTTCCTAAGTCTAGTGATTGATCGAACATTATGAATGGTTAAGCCATAACGAAATTAATTGTGAAATATGTTGTTGAAGCTAAAGCCGGTATGAAATGGAATGTGAAAAATGAATGTAAACCCTGATGATTGATGAATAATAATGTTGAATTTGGCGTATGATTGGTATTGGCCATGGTGTACATGACTTTGAGGTATGACTTTGGGCTAAATTGTGTGCCTTAGAGATTATGATCATTGGAATAATTATGGATGATGATATGATTTAGAGATGACATGTGTGATTGTGAGTCGGTGAATAGAAATTTGATCATGTCATTACCCCCCTATTTTATTTGAAGAGTACTATATTGATGATGGAAAGCACATAGTGATGTTGTACTATATGAGGTGTAGGTCCAATTCATGGACTTTAGTTGTGACCTATGAAGAGGATCCCTAATGTGAAGGCTTATTGTACGATTAAGTAGCCTACTTGATAAGAGTGTGGTGAATCTTTTAAGGCTCGAATTGATTTATAGCCAACAAATATGTAAGCGAGACAAGAATTTTAGGCTATTTGAGCATGGTTTTGGATGTATGAAACTCAAGGATGGGGTATTTACCTTGCGATGATTGAAAATTTATGGTTGGTACACTAATTTATTATGATGTTAATTAATATTTGATGATTGGTATGGCATGATTTATGCCAGATTAATTGTATAATGACGATGGTATATGAATATGTTAGTCAGGGACTTGTGAAAATTATCACTAAGTCTCTTATGAATTAATGTTATTAGAATAAGAGTGACCAATATGAGCAATGGGAATACGAAGTACTGGTCCCGATATGGCCTTACATGCCATAGGCATTGTGGCGACATGCACTTATGCGCCGACCTTATGTGTTTGTGGTAACCACTACGGGATTGAGACGCCTTCCTGTATGTCAGATGCAGCAACACATAGGCCGGGCAGGTGTAGAGATTGTAACTGCTTATGGTGAATGTACTGTGCCTCTCTGGTCGTACTGGGTATGAACATGTGAGCTCTGTTGGATGAGTCATAATCAATGACATATAACATGCTTGGATATAGACAGTTTTATGCTAAGAATGATGATGTGATGATGAACATGTCTTGATGGACTTTGGGAAGTCCAGTGTTATTCTATGGTGTCGTTGAACCTCGATGGTGTGGCCTGAGGTATGGCCTTGTGACATGTATATCGATGCTGAATTTCGAGGACGAAATTCTTTTTAGGTGGGGTGAATTGTAACATCCCAAATTTTATAAAAATGAATAATCGATGAGACTAAATAATAAATAATTGTAGGTGAGTTGATTTGTGTCCCAAAAATATGGGAATAATGAAATTTGGATTTATTATGGATATTTATAATTTATTGAGTTTATGTGAGATAAAATTTTACCCGATTAGGATATGGGTGTCGGACCAGGTATCTCCGATTGAGATGCCATTGGTCAGGGCTTTTAAGAATATTATTGGGAGTCCGAATATATATTCGGAATAATTTTTAGATAATGTATTGAGCCTGAACTGAGAACCTGTTTATTGTAAAATGATGAACTTTTAATGGAGAGTCAAAAATTAAAAGCAAAAAGCCTACTCTTCTCTCATTATTTTCGTTGGCCCTCTCCCTCCTTGGCAAACACTCTTGCCTTCTCTATTCTTCTTCTCTTTCTTCTTTCTTATTCCTCTCCACCCTTCTCTCCAAAACCTAAGCCAAGTGGTGTCTTCTTCTTCCTTCACCATTTTCACTTGAGAAAGCTTGAAGGAAGCCATTGGAGGTTGGATCCTCTTCCTCTTTTTTCCAATTTCGTGTGACTCTTTCTCTCCCTTGGAAGCTCATGGTTGTCTCTTGGTTGAGGTAAGCTCCTCATCATCTTTCATGAGCTTATGCCTTAGGTTTTGGGTTTTGGGTGTTGGGAGAGTGGTTTATGTATGTGGGTTATTGGTAGAAGCTATTATTATGGAAAACCCTAAGGTGGGGTGGTTTTAAATGCAAGTTTTATGAGCCTTTAGTGGGGTACACAAAATTAGTGATTTGAATGGTGAAAAATGATGATGATACATGGTGTTATTGAATTTTTATGGAAACCCTAACTTTAGGAATTTAGGGAAAATATGAAATATGAATGGGAAATATATTTAATGATGATAGTGAGTGATATTGATGTGGGAGAATGGCCATTGATGATGGTTGATGAATATTGATAATGGTCATTGAGTTTTAGTGAAACCCTAAGTGTTGGTGATTTGGGCTTTAAGCATAGAGGGTGAAGTTAATGATGGGGTTGTTATGAGGATGGTTTTGTGGATGGATATAATGTTTGGAAATATTTGGTAGGATGATTGAATTGAGTAGATTTTAATGAGGACCCAATCTTGAGGTTTGGATGATATGAACATGTGTATATGGTTGAGTAAAGGAAGTGATTTTGAAAATGAATATATGATGTTCAATGTGAGGGGTTAGTGAGATAAGCATGTGTCTTAAGGAGGTCTTAGACCATTGGGTATGCCATATGAAATTGTTGATGGATAATGGTTTGATTGGAGCTAAGAGGCTCATGATGAACTTAAATGGGAAATAGATAGTTTGAGTAATAAGGAACACATTATGAATGCTGAGAGTGATATTGATGTCGTTGGACGTAGTTGGCCCTTTGAGATCTAGAGAACCTTGGTTTTGGGAAAGGAATTCCTGAAGCCTAACACAATGGTATAAATTAGTGTTTAGCAAGTTTAAGACTTGATGTTGAGCTTTATGATAAGCTAGCAAATGTTTAGAATTAAGAGGGATGCCTTGAGATGGCTTATTAATTGTATGAATGCATATGTATGTTGCGTAGATTGTATTCCAGACTAAGTGGCGGAGCTTTCGGAGCATGCATTCGGATTTTGGCTCTTCCCTCGAGGTAGGAGAGGAGTTTACATTCAAATTGCATGAGTTATATAATTGATGATTATTGTATGGCTTGATACTCATGCTTGCCTTACCATGTTTATAGTGAAATGATATGAATGGCAAATTGTTGGCTATTGATGATAATGTATGTGTATATATGATGATGAATAACCTATGAGGGGTTGAGATATGTACATGTTAATGAACCATCCTTGAGGGGATGAAGTACATGTTTTGTGAATTGAGAATTTATATGGATGATTAACATTGAATGTGATGGCCATTGTGATGGTATTGGTGATAAGTTTAAGGTTTATGCATAATTGAGGAACTCATAGAGTCAAATAGAGTTTTATGTGATTTTGATGGCTTGGGTTAGTCCCATTAGCCCATATAGGTAGTTTATGACTTGTAGGAATTAGAATGGGCAAATTTTAATGAGAATAGCCCCTAGAGTTGGATAAAAACATCTTGAAATATTCTAAATGCACTTATACGCATAAGTCCCTCAATTTTGAGAATTTCTGAGCGAGGCCGGTGGCCACACGTCATAAATAATATATTTTAGCTTGTGACAAATTTTGAAGGTCATTGGATTTGAATTGAATGAGATTGGGTGATTGGAAGTTGAAATTTTGGTGTTGTTCTGCATAAAAACAGCAGCAGGGCTGTCTTGAATCGATTCAAGACCCTTTGAATCGATTCAAAAGGTGCTGTATTCACTATTTTGGGCTCCAGGGGCATTTGAATCGATTCATACGAGTTTGAATCGATTCAAGGCCCTCTGTTTGTCAAATTTTGAGATTTTAGGACGCTTGAATCGATTCACACGAGTCTGAATCGATTCAGAACCTGTCATGGCCGCTGTTGTGCTGTTTTTCCAACTAGTCTATTTTCTTTGCTTTTTTGGCCCGTTTGGGCATCTTAATGGCATTTTTGGCCTCCGAGTTCTTCATGAAAGTTGTAGATAATTATGTTGCGGAGGTGTGAGAATTAGTCTCACATTAATTGGAGTTTTCTAACTCTCATTAGACATGAAACACCAGACCTACTACGTCATAAAATTCAAATTTAAGAGGGTTTTGAACCCAACTTTTTATGGTTATCAAATTGGGACTAATAGGTGATATTTGTGACATGTCCCACTATTTTTAAGACTAAAATTAAGCTTTTCTCATGTCTTAACATTGAAATTTATCATGGGTTCATTATTGCCCAAAACCCCGTTCAGTATGTAAAAATGAACGAATTCACTAGGGGTACATGTGTGGTGTGTCTTATTGGTGATTGAGGAATGGCTTGAGACCTTGGCAAGGTATGTGTATGCCTATGCTATGTTATGAAAACATATATGCTTTCCCCCTTTATTGATGTATTATGAATCTTGATGAAAGGTAAATGATGTGATTGTATGATACACCATAATTGATGATGAAACTAATAAGGGGACAATTGAATGGCAATGAGTTATTATAACTCAATGAAGTTTGAAAAAGTATCAATGATGATTGCTGAATGTATGTTTGAATTATATTGTTGATATCCATGTGTGGATTGTTATGAATGATGTTATGGCCATTGAGATGCCCATTTATATGAGCGATGTGCCTTGAGGGGCTTTGTAAATGATTATGAATAATTATTAAGATGCCAAAATTGAAATATATCCCTAAGTGAGAGGGTGAGATATCCTTGTGAGGTTGTTGAGCACATGCATTATTGCATTGTTGCATTCATGGCATAGCATGGCATTGATATGCATTATTGTTGAATATATCACCTTGCGGGGTGCCATAAAGGGTATATCCCTGAGTGAAGAGGACGTTGTCCTATTGCTATTGAATAATATGGAATATATCACCTTGCGGGGTTCCACGAAGGGTATATCCCGGAGTGAAGACGATGTTATCGTAATTATTGTTGAATATATCACCTTGCGGGGTGCCACAAAGGATATATCCCTGAGTGAAGAGGACGTTGTCCTATTGCTATTGAATAATATGGAATATATCACCTTGCGGGGTGCCACAAAGGGTATATCAGGGAGTGAAGATGATGTTATCGTAATTATGGTTGAATATATCACCTTGCGGGGTGCCACGATGGGTAAATCCCGGAGTGAAGATGATGTTGATCATATGGTTATATATATCACCTTGCGGGGTGCCACGAAGGGTATATCCCGGAGTGAAGAGGATGTTGTCCTATTGTTGTTGAATAATGTTTAAATGAATCACCTTGCGGGGTGCCACAAAGGGTATATCCCGGAGTGAAGAGGACGTTGTCCTATTGTTCTTGAATAATGTTGAAATGAATCACCTTGCGGGGTGCCACAAAGGGTATATCCCGGAGTGAAGAGGACGTTGTCCTATTGTTGTTGAATAATGTTGATATGAATCACCTTGCGGGGTGCCACGAAGGGTGTATCCCTGAGTGATGATGATAATTTAAGTGATTGTGATTATTTTTGAATTTGAAAATCGGATCCGTTGTATATGCATTAAATAGTTGACATATGCATTAGCTTTAAGACCATGGCATTTGAAATGGGATGACCACGAGTGATGAGAAACCCCTTGCGAGGAGGTATTTGAGTGAAACCTTAATGAATTAATGATGGTAATGATTATGAATGCCCTTGTTGATAAGTGGCAAAGCGATGGTGTTTGTGATTGTGTATATGTTGTGCTTATTTATGATATGGATTACGATTCATGAGGCTTGTATGCCTATTGTGATAATGAGATAATGAATGAATAATAATTTGATGTTTTGATAGCAAAGCACACATGACGTTTGTATGCATATACACATGATCACAATATATATATATATTATTCATCATTTTGAATGTATAACTCACTCTCCCATGTGGTCTCCTTTTTAGCCTTGTGATGCAGGTTGCCATGGGATGAGTTCGGATTTTAATTAAAGCTTGGGTGAAGGTAATTAGTAGTAAAGGAAGTGCCTTGGCCGGCATCATTTATGGGTTTTTGTATAATGTATCAATTGTTTATGATGACAGTGATGTTTTGATGAAATAGAATATGTATGGAATAATCCTTTGGAATTTTGAAATTAGGAGATGTAAATATAGTATGTAAGAGATGATTTGATGTATATTAGAAGGATTGAAATTGAGTGACGTTCATTAATGATTGTGATAGTCGGGAGAAGATTCCCGAATGTATAGGAATGTAATTACGTATACATATAATTATATCTTAGGCTTTACATGCTCATGTAATTATGTAAAATGATGATGGTTGTCTATTAGGCTTATAATATGCCATTACATGCTTGCCTAGCCTTTTCTCATATCTTCATATATGGGACTAGGCGTGTGCCCGGTATACATATTCTTCCGCTGTAAACTCTATTATTTTCGTATACCGTTATGGGCAATTTATCTATCGATCCAGCTTTAGGTTATATAATCTCACTCTTTGGTTTTCTGTGAATTGGGTCCTGATGTGATCATGGTAGTGTCTCGGAAATGTTTTCAAACGTGAAAAATTTACTCACATTTTTATTAATTATGATGATCACATCGGGATTCGAGTACAGAAAATCAGGGGTGTTATAATCTACCCTTAGTAAGCATTTTTATTGGCCCCATATAAAACGTGATGTGTAAATACTTTGCTCTAGGTGCTTTGCATGTAAAAAGGCCAAATCTAAAGTTTCACCTCATGGCCTTTACACTCCCTTGCCTATCCCGACTCCCCCTTGGGTAGACATTAGTATGGACTTTGTCCTTGGATTACCTAGGACCCGAAGGGGAATGGATTCTATCTTTGTGGTGGTTGATAGATTTAGTAAGATGGCTCACTTCATCCCTTGTCATAAGGTAGATGATGCAAGTCATATTGCTAAAGTATTCTTTAAAGAGATAGTTCGCTTGTATGGGAACCCTAGAACTATTGCTAGTGATAGGGATACCAAGTTCCTTAGCCATTTCTAGAGGACCCTTTGGGCCAGGCTAGGAACTAAACTTCTCTTTTCTACCACCTGTCATCTATAAACTGACGGCCAAACTGAGGTTATCAATATGACTCTTTCTACTCTTCTACAAGTCCTTCTGAAAAAAATGTTAACTCTTGGGATGAGTGTCTACCCCATGTAGAATTTGCTTATAATAGGGTAGTTCACTTCACCATCAAGCATAGTCCTTTTGAGATTGTGTATGGTTTTAACCCCTTCACTCCTAGAGGTTTCTGATGACATCCTTCATATGGATGGTGAGGCAAAGGCATCTTTTGTTTGAAAACTTCATGAGAAGGTTAAACATCATATACAAAAGAAAAATGAACACTACACTAGATGTGTGAATAAGAAAAAAAAAGAGGTTATCTTAGATGTTGGGGATTGGGTTTGGCTTCACCTAAGAAATGAATGTTTTCCTAACCTTAGGAAGTCCAAGTTTAACCCTAGAGGAGATGGTCCTTTTCAGGTCATTAGGAGAATTAATAATGATGCATATGTACTTGACCTCCCTGGTGAGTATGAGGTCAGTGCTACTTTTAATATCTCTGATCTTACCACTTGTTTTACAGATAAACTGGATGAGATTGCCTCAGATTTGAGGATAAAACCTTTTAAGGAGGGGGAGCATGACATGGCCATCACCCAAGAGGAAGCCATAGACCCTACATAATCTTTGGAGATTGCCTTGGATGCTTTCAAGGGCCCTATGACTAGGTCAAGGGCCAAGAGACCAAGGGAAGGCCTCCAAAATCATTTAGCTTCTTCCATGGATATCTTGAGTGGGCCCAAGCCCAAGAAGGAGCTCTTGAAGACCCTCACCCTTTTCTCTTGCTCTATAGAAGGGTAATGGGCTTAGTGTTGATGTTTGGGCCTCCTTTGGGCCGCTTTTTATTGAGCCACACATATGTTGTACATATTTTCCATTCTTTATATTTCTAGGTACATTAGGATTTTATTTTTAGGAATTAGTTAGGCTTTGCATAGCCATTAGTCTTTGGCCACTTTTGGGCCTTGTGCTTTGTCCTTTTTGCTTTTGCGTAAGTGATGGCATATCTTTTTACCTTTAATTACTTACTCTGTTTGTCTATTTTATTTACTGTTAAATTATAATAGCTGTGTTTTAGCGTAATTTATCAGTAATCTCCATTTTTAATTTTTATCTCACTACTTGCTAGTGATCACTATTTTTATTTTTATTTTTTTTACTGTTACTATTAAGTGTTGTATTTTATGATTTATGTTTTCTTTTACTGTTACTATTTATTAGTGATTGATTTTAATTTCTACTATTTTTGTTTCTTTTGTATCAATTAGTATGTTTAAAATAATTTAAGCTTTCATGAATGTTTAGTCCTAAAATAAAATCTATTGAATTAACTAAGTTTAATTTAATTTTATTTTATTTTATAGGCTATCAAATCATTAGAAGCTTCATGATTATTTTGCAAATAAATTACTCTTCTCCAAATATAAATTCACATTAATTACTTTTTTTTACAAGTATATTTGTAACATTCCTGGTATTTTAATAAAATTTTTTGGAGAATGGAAAATATTAGTAAATGTTTTAGAGATTTATTTAATATTTGATCTGCCTGAACCGGGGTCAGGGAATCCGGTGTCAGGCCGATCTCAAATGTGAGGGTCAAACGGTGTGGAAGATCAGTTGTGCAGAGAAGAACGGTCAAAGACGTGCTGTCTTGTGACTGACGCTTATCCGGTGTGCCTGGAGTGGTCTTGGACTAACCGGTGTGTGAAAAACGCCCGACTCGGAATCATAGTCCGGGTCAACCTCTTATAATGGCTGAGACAATCGGACATGCATAACAAAGATGTAAGGAAGGATGAAGTATCCGACCTCTCAAGCGTTAGCTCAGATTACCGATGTGTGGACACTATGCCTGGACACCAATTGTCCGGTATCCAGCTCGGATCGATACTCTTGTGAAGTATTAGACAGTTTCGAATAATTAAGAATTGTGAAAGCAAATCAGCGTAGGATCCTAATATGATGAAATTAATTAAAAACTTTTAATGAGAATGTAAATGAAATAGGGGAAAAGGCTGTCTTGCCCCTGAGTTCTATATAAAAGGAAATTCTCTCTCTCCCCTCTTCATTATTTACGAACTTCTTCTTCTTCTTTTGATCTGTTCCTTCTTCTTGTTCTCCTCGCTCTTCGCTAAGTTGCATGCACTGGGGGAGGACTCTATTTGTGTTAAGGCTTCAATCGAACCTCCTTCCTACGATCGTGGCCTCAAGGTGAGTCCACTGATCCGTTTTATTATGGCTCCTTGTTCCCTTTCGTTTGTTTGGTAGCCAAGGGCCATGCATGGCTGTGTTCGAGTCTGTTCTCCACTCCTTTAGTGAGTGTGAGCTCAAGTGTGGCCTATGAGCTGAGAACATTGGGTTAACGGGTTTTACATTCTGACCCGTAGGTGGTAGGTTAAGCAATGAAAGGCTCAGTGATGGAGCTGAGACTGCGACTCCCATGCCCAAAGGAAGGGACCGACACCGAGAATAGATCATCAAAGCGTGGAATCGAGGTAAGGGGGTGTTTGGGTTATGATTAATTAGAGTAGGATCTACCTCCTATCTGAGCCGTTGAATGGTGCAAACAGGGTAAGAAAATGTCATTGCATGTTGTTGTGTGCCTATGTTTGTGTATGTGTGACCATGTACACCGATCCGTTGAGGATCGGGTGTATGACTGAGTTGATTATGAAATGAGTTTGAAATATTTAATGTTGGGATAATCGGTGTTATAATGTGAATCCAGGCTTGACAAGCAGGTCACCCGAGTGATGAGAAAGTGATGTTGATGGCCAAATTTGATATGAGCAATGTGAACTGTATGTATAACTATATGGTGTGGGACAACTGACGGTATATTATAGCCCCTCATTTCCGGCTCCCGTGGTTTTTGTGCCCAGTTGAGCTACCCAGTGGTCAAGTAGGACCCAGTGGTCGAGGTGGAGAGTCAAGCAGGACTCGGTGAACCAAGCAGGGTTCACGGGGTGTCAAGTAGGACCCCCAGCTGAAGGCCTATCCTTTAGTATCTGGATACTAGAAGTCAAATTGCATGAGAGTCAGTGGTGATCATGGATAAATTTGATATATGTGCTAAGTTAAGTGGATGTGTTCATTGTGTAATGTGTTATAATTTCCGAGTGTGACTTGATAAATCTCCGAGTAAAAAATTTAATATATTTGATGGGTATGAATTGTTATCTCTACCGAATGTTGTCGTGGGCTTGCCGAGTGAACTATTACAATTTCCAAATGATATATATATATATACATATTTAATTTGTTAAATTCCGCTTTACATTAATTATGGTGCCAAACACTCACCCTTGTTGTTATTTTAATTTAGTGACCAATGACAGGGAGGAAGCCGGAGCCATGGAGTCGTGTCAAGGGGGAGATCGATGCCAAGGCCCGAGAGATTTTAAGTGATTGTGTAGGGTATATGTGTACAAGGAGTTTCCGAGTGCTTATTATTATTTGTGTGCCAACTTAATGTAAATCAGATGCGAATTTATATTTTTAAATACACGAGTCTTTATGTTTTCGTGTTTGCTGTGTCAGCCCATTAGCTAGTGGATCCCTTCCCGAGTGGGGGATAACCGAGAGACCCCTTTCCGGGTGGAAGGTTAGAATGTCCCAAGTGGGATTGGTTGGGAGAAAGTTCTGAGTGAAGAAAGTGAGTGAAGATTCTGAGTGAAGAAGGCGTATCATGGTTCTGAGTGAAGAGAAGTTGAATGTGTCCGAAGAGGAAATCTGAGCCTCTTCCGAGGGAGTTGTGACCGAGTTAAGCTTCCTGAGTGAGGGGTAGTAATGAGTCAAGTGTGGAATGCTCGAGTGAGTAAAAGTGGAGTGTTTTCTGAGTGAAACCCGTTGCCGAGTAAACTATTTTACCGAGTGAATACCCATGTGAGTTTGCCTAGGCGTCTGGTTCGCCTAGATTTCAGAGTGGTATTTGCTCAAGCGAGTCGGTACTCGCCTAAGCGACTCTTGGGTTTCGCCTAGGAATGTTGGGGTCTCGCTCAGGCGAGTGACCCTTGTCCTCTTCTTCTTCTTTGTTCTCTCTTCTTTCCCCGTCGTTCCAACCCCATCTTACCAAGCGGATATTATTCTGCGTGTACTCTTATTACGATTTGGATTGCATTTAAGTGAATACTATTATTTATCAAGACCGTGTGGGTTGAGAGTTAAAAGAAGTAAATACTAATTTATACTATGACACAAATTTTATTCAACGCGAGAAAGATATTGTGAAAATAAGTTGTCGTATATAAATAAAAAGGGAAATTGACCTAGGATGTTACAGTTGGTATCAGAGCGGTTCTTTCTAGAGTCGGGTGCATGGGTCAGTTCAGTGATTGTATGAGTTCGGTGAGGGTTGGTTGCATTCAATTGTGTGGTGTTTTGCTTGTGTAGCTTGGCATCGTTCCCTTGGCACTCCATTGGCGTCGTATTTTATGTGTGTGAGGTAAATTTTTGACTCCCTGGTTGACATTGGTTATTAATGGTGACGTGTTTGCTCATTGTAGAATTACAATATGGCCGAAGGAACCAGTTCCGGTGGAGGAGACGATTTCTTCACCCAATTTACCTAGTTGATGAGTAGGACCGAGTCTGGTCCCACTCTAGATAAATTCCTGAAAAGGAATCCCCTGGCCTACAGGGGAGGACATGATTATGACGGGGCATACATTTGGATTAGGGTCATCGAGCAGGTCTTTGAATACTTCGAGTGCTCGGAGGAGCAAAAGGTTTTGTTTGCTACCTATCAATTAAAGGACGAGGCTAGAGTATGGTGGTCTCGGGCGAAGGTGCAGATGAACGCGGCAAATAAGCCGCTAGTATGGGCAAATTTCCGAAGGAGATTCCTTGTTAAGTACTTCCCGGATAACTACAAAATCCGGAAGGAAATGGAATTCCTGAAGTTGGAGCAAGGCCGACTGTCTGTGTCCGAGTACACCAGTAAGTTCGACGAGCTGTGTGATTTTTACCATCCATTTTCGCTGGAAGGGACTGAGGGCAGCAAGTGTGCTAAATACGAGGCTGGACTACGGATTGAACTCCGTAGCGTAATTGTACCGATGGAGATTCAGGATTACCTTTCTCTAGTGAACAAAGCTAGACTGGCCGAAGAGGTGCAGTTACAAAGGACGTCTCAGCCGAGAGACAAAAAGCCACTGAAAGCAAAGGGGTTCAGCTTCAAGAGGATGGGCCAAATCTTTTGGGGCAGCAAGTCTTCCGCCACTTCTTCATCCTCTTCTGGTCGGGGTTCTACTGGCTAATCAGGTAATCCGTCTGATAGTCGTGCGTGCTACAATTGTGGCCAGGAGGGTCACATTGCCAAATACTGTCAAGCCAATCAAATTGTGTGCTTCCAGTTTGGACAGCCAGGGCACCTCAGGCCCGATTGCCCCCAGAGGTAGCAGCCGGGCAGACAGGGCAACCGAACCAACCCTTCTAGAACTCGAAGTGCCAATTTTCAGAGAGGAGGTAGGCATGGTGCTGGTCAGGGAGGCCAACAATCGGGAAGATCTGATGCTCAGTCCAGTGGTGCCCAGAATGCCATGACCGGGTGGGTATTCGCGTTTGATACCTCGGAAGCCACGAGGGATGACAACTTGGTGCAGGGTAAGTGCCTCATCTGTGGCTATCTTGTTGATGTAATTTATGATTCGGGCGCGACCCATTCATTTATTTTCGAGAGTTATGTGCGACGGCTTGGTTTGCTGATCGGTTTAATAGAGAATGCCCTTATTGTTTCCACTCCAACGGGTTCCACTTTTTGCGCGACCACCGTGTGTAGAGATATGCCGATGCAAATTGAAGACCGTACCTTCTGAGTGAACTTTATCTATATGCCACTGAGGAACTTAGATGTTATTCTAGGTCTCGATTGGCTAGCTACTAATCGTGTGATGGTCGACTGCTATCGGAAGAGTATTGTTTTCTCTCAGAAGCTCGACACGAAGGATGTGGTGAGTGATGTCTCAGCCACATATGTTATTTTATTTGCCTCGGAGGGTTGGTACAACCTTCAGCCGAGTGATATTCCAATTGTTTGTGAATTTCTTGATGTTTTTCCGAAAGAAATTCCGGAGTTGCCTCCCAGTCGGGAGATTGATTTCTCTATTGACTTAATTCCCGGGGCAGAGCCTGTGTCCCGAGCGCCATATAGAATGTCCTCGGTGGAATTGGCCGAGGTAAAGAAGCAATTAAATGAACTACTGGAAAAAGGTTTTATCCGATCGAGTGCTTCACCGTGGGGTGCTCCGGTGTTACTGGTAAAGAAGAAGGACGGTAGCATGTGAATGTGCATCGATTACCGACAGTTGAATAAATTGACGATTTAAAATAAATATCCATTGCCTCGGATTGATGACTTACTGGACCAACTGAGGGGCGCTGTTGTGTTTTCTAAGATCGACTTGAGGTCGGGATACCACCAGATCCGGGTGAAGTCGTAAGATATTCCGAAGACAGCATTTCAGACTCGGTATGTGATAAGTCTTGAAAAGACTTAATTATTCCACTGATTATTCAACATAATTTACTAAGTATTGTCTAGTTTTATTATTATTATTTAATAAATTTGATAAGAATTCATGTTGTAGTTAATTATTTCAAAAGTATGTTATCTATGTAAGAAACCGATTGAAAATTTTAATTAAATAAGGAATTTTGAAGTATTTACAAATTTACTAGGTAGCCAGCGTATAAATGCTAGGCAAGTAGCTGTTTATTGGTGCAGGAACAGGGCGGACTCGAGATAAGAAGGAAATTCTGAGTGAAATCCTACAGAGCCGAGCAAGATTTGATAAATCCGAGTGAGATTTTCTCAATTTCGACTGAAAAGAGTCCAAAGACCGACTGAGTGAGACTTTAAAGACACTGACTCCAAAAGAGAATAAGGACTCAGAATACTACATGAAGAACCCGAGTGCCAACTACAGAATACCGATTTAATAATTAATCCGCCCAAGCGGGAGTTAAATCCGCTCAAGCGAGGGTCCAAGTTCGCTTAAGAAAAGCAAGACCCCGCCCAAGCAAGACTCCGCCCAAGCAAGACTCCGCCCAAGCTTACTTAAGAAGACTCCCAAGACACCGGATCCAAAAGAGAGAAGATCGGAATGCTACATAAGAAACCGATGTGCTTAGTCATTATTTAATCCGTCCTAGTAAAATCCGGACTCACTCAAGCATTACTTTAAGAGACCGTCCTCGCCCAAGTTTTGCCATAACGCCCAAGTGAGAAAGAAACACTGCAGTGTTAATCCGGACTCGCTCAAGCGAAGTTTAATCCACCCAAGCGAATACTCAACAGCTGAAGCATCAAGGCAGTAATTTAAACACTGTTCCTTCCCTCCAACAACACACCTGGTGCAGTACCGTTCCGCTTCCATTGCCCTCTTCTCTACTACTACAACCTCAAGCTAACTTAAGAAGTGAGTTGTCAATTAGCTGGTGCTGAGCTGTACATTAGCTAAGGTTGAGCTGGATCCTGTTAAGAGCTGAGTTGTATTTAGTTAGTTATTTTGTAAACTATGTAATAAAGTAGTGTTAGTCGTTAGCTTAAGTGGTCCGAAGTTATCAGTTAAGTTAGTTAGGTAGAAACTTATAAATAGGATGTACATACTCTGTTTTTAGGGGGAATGTGTGTAGAGATACAGAGCAACGTAATACAATTTCATTTTTCCAATTCCAATCTCTCACTACATTTTTTCATCTCTCTAAACTCTCTCCTCCATGACGTTCCACAATCCTTCGATGGAACCGAAGTCTATGGAGTTCTAAATCCCTAAGGTTGGGATTGTGAAGGTGAGCAATGGAATCTTGAAGCTGTGAGCAAGGAGATCGGCTTCGAAGATCTTGAGGCGAACAAGCTGAGGAGTGGAGCAGAATCGCTGGATTGACAAATCCAGAGCGGATGAAGAACTTCACCAGTGAGGAATCATGGTTGAAGCTTAGGTAACTTCCAGCTTTCTAACTAGTTCAGGCCTAATCAATTTAGGTGAATAGTTAGAGTTCAACCTCCAATTTCGCATTAGATTCTTAGGTTAATCGAGCACTTAAGGAATTGAGGTTCATTGCTTAAGGACTAGTGTTTTTCACCTAAGGAATTAGGGAATAACCACAAGCGGATTGTCCTCTAGATTGTGAAGTTCGACTATACTTAATTGCATGTTTCTTGAGGAAATTGTGAGCCGAAGCAATCCTGACCTGTTTTCTTTTAATCACTTTCCACATTTCACTTTAACTCTGTTTCTCAAAATATAAAAACAACTATAAAATACTAAAACCATAAAAACCGAATGAATTTCATGTATTTTCTGTTGGTTCAGCTTGTACTAGTCCTAGATTGAGGTACTTACCACAATCCCTGTGAGACGATCAAATATACTACAATTTTAACGACTGGTGCGCTTGCCATAAGTGTGAATCCGAGAGTCACATTTCATTTTACTAAGATTTTACCATCAATTTAATGACTCGGGATTTCAGCATCAAGTTAATGGCGCCGTTGCCATGGATTGTTGAGTAATATCAACAATCCTTGGACCGGTACTAGACTGAACCATTTGCTTTTGTTTCTGTGTGCAGTCAATACGTATTTTTCTTAGTAGTTATTGTTTCAAGTAGTCGTAGCTGTTAGTTGTTTTGTCGTGTTAACAATTGTTGTATGCAGTCAAGGAGCAGAGGAGAACCTTTCTTCTTTGATCCTGACATCGATTTGTTAGAACGTAGATTAAGAAAAGAGAAAAAGCAAAAAGAAGAAAAAGAAATGGAACAGAGGAGAGTTACATTAGGTGACTACTCCAGGCCGACTGAAGAAGGATCGCAAGCTAGCATCCTTAGGCCACCGATTGCAGCTAATAATTTTGAACTAAAACCAACTTTACTGCAGTTGGTAAGAAATGAACAATTTGGAGGAAGCGAGGTTGAGGATCCAAATTTACATTTAGCAACTTTCCTCCAAATTTGTGATACATTAAAAATGAATGGAGTCCCTGAGGAGGCAATCCGACTAAGGTTGTTTCCATTTTCTCTAAGGGATCGAGCAAAAGCCTGGTTGCAGAGTCAACCGAGAGGCAGTATTTCTACCTGGGAGGATTTGCAAAGGAAATTTTTGATTAAATACTTTCCTCTTTCTAAATATGCAAGGCTGCGTAATAAAATCACATGTTTTCAGCAAAGGGAAGGTGAGTCCTTGATGGAAGCATGGGATAGGTATAAAGAAAGTCTGAGGAGATGTCCTCATCATCAGATTTCCGATGTACAGCAGGTGACTATTTTTTATAATGGAGTCAGGCCAGCTACCAGAGTCTTGATAGATGCCTCAGCTGGAGGCTCATTAACAACTAAAACTGTAGAAGAAGCTATAAAACTGATTGATGTGATGGCTTCTAATGAATGCCTGATTAGTGAGAGAAACCAAGTCCCTAGGAGAGGAATATTAGAATTAGAAGCACAAGATGCTTATCTGGCTCAGAGTAAATTGATGACTCAGGCTTTGGAAAAATTAAGCATTCAAATTTCCGAACTCCAAAAGCCGAGCCAAGTTTCTATGATCAGTTGTGATTTTTGTGGTGGAGACCATGAAAATGGAATGTGTGATCCAGTTGTGCCTTCCGAGCAAGTGAATTATATGGGGCAGCAACAGTATCAAAGGAATTATCCTTCTAATTCCTTTAATCCTAATTACAGGAGCCACCCCAATTTTTCCTGGCAGAAAGGTCCACATCTGAATCAGAATATACCACCGAGTCAACCCACAAATAAACCACAACAACCTTCTCACCCTCTTGTTAAAGAAAAATCCGAACTCGAGAATGTACTTTCTTAATTTATCCAGGCCACTCAGGCCAGTTTTAAGAATCAGGAAGCATCCATAAGGAATTTAGAAAATCAAGTAGGACAGCTTTCTAAACAATTAGCTGAGAGGCAAGCAGGCAATTTCCCTGGAGATACCGAGGTAAATCCAAGGGAACATTGCAAGGCCATAATTACTAGGAGTGGAAAAATTATTTCTCCATCTCCAGGTCAAGAAATAGGTTCAGAAAAAGGAAAAGAAATAATACAAGAAACCGAGCAGGACAATAAAGATGAAAGAGAAAATAAGAATGAATCAGAAAAAGAAAAAGAAAATAAAGTCCATCAAAAGAAGAAGAAAAAGGTTGATCTGATTCTGGAGGAAGCTTCTAAGCTGACTCCAGAAAAACTGAGGAATGCTCCATTTCCGCACAGGTTTAAAAAGCAAATAGAGGAGCAGAAGTTTGCTAGGTTCTTAGAGGTCTTTAAGAAACTTCACATTAATATCCCTTTTGCTGAGGCATTGCAGGAGATGCCTTCTTATGCAAAATTTTTAAAAGAACTATTGTCTAAGAAGAGGAAGCTTAAGGGGGATGAGATGATTACTCTCACTCAAGAGTGTAGCGCAATCATTCAAAAGAAACTCCCCCAAAAGCTAGAGGATCCTGGATCTTTCACAATACCGTGTGCAATAGGGGATATTCATGTAGGAAGTGCTCTCTGTGATCTAGGGGCCAGTATAAACCTGATGCCTTTATCTTTAATGAAAAAACTGGGAATTAATGACTTGCAACCGACTCGCATGTCCTTGCAGTTGGCTGACAGGTCCATTAAATATCCCCAAGGCATGCTGGAAGATTTGTTAGTAAAAGTTGATAAATTTATCTTTCCAGCAGACTTCATAGTGCTGGATATGGAAGCTGACCGAGAGATCCCTTTGATCTTAGGTAGACCCTTCCTAGCTACTGGCAGAGCATTGATTGATGTGGAAAAGGGTGAACTCATGCTGAGAGTTCAGGAGGAACAAGTAATTTTTAATGTCTTCAATTCCATGAAACATCTGACTGAATGGATGGATTGCCTAATGATTGAAGAGGTTGAAAATTACCAGACTCCCTTACTGCTAAAAACTAAGGAAGAGGTTTTACAAACTTTTCTAGAGGATGACTTTGATTCTGTGACCGAGTCGATTGACTTTCACTCGGAAATACTGGACCTACTGGAAGTTTTAGAAGTAGGTGATGTAGAAAAGAAAAATGATTTGGAAAATACTGAAGATGAGAAAGAAAAGGAATTTTTGGAAGAAAAATGTGATTTAAAACCTTTACCTTCCCATCTGAAATATGTTTTCCTGAGAGGAAATGACACTCATCCTGTAATTATTAATTCCGACTTAAAAGAAGAGGATGAGAATAAACTAGTTAGGGTATTAAAGGCTCATGAATCTGCCATTGGCTGGAACATTTCTGACTTGAAGGGAATTAGTCCATCTTTTTGTATGCATAAAATC
Organism: Clitoria ternatea; assembly: GCA_037962975.1. NCBI lineage: Eukaryota > Viridiplantae > Streptophyta > Magnoliopsida > Fabales > Fabaceae > Clitoria > Clitoria ternatea. The sequence continues at coordinate 161,513,062 of CM075670.1, forward strand.
CTGATGGAGGATGACTATTCCCCTGTTGTTCAGCCACAACGCAGACTGAACCCCATTATGAAGAAAGCAGTAAGAAAGGAAGTGGTCAAGCTTCTTGATGCGGGAATCATTTACCCGATCTCGGACAGTACTTGGATTAGCCCAGTCCAAGTGGTGCCCAAGAAGGGAGGAATGACGACTGTAAGAAATGACCAGGGTGAAATCATTACCACTCGGCCAACTACAGGCTGGAGGATGTGCATTGATTACAGAAGGCTAAATAACTCTACTCGGAAGGACCATTTCCCCCTTCCGTTTGTGGATCAAATGCTCGAGAGGTTATCAGGACATGAGTACTATTGTTTTCTTGATGGGTACTCGGGTTATAACCAAATTGTGGTTGACCCGAAGGATCAAGAAAAGACTGCCTTCACATGTCCCTATGGAATTTTTGCATACAGGCGCATGCCGTTCGGCTTGTGCAATGCTTCAGCAACCTTCCAAAGGTGCATGCTGGCAATTTTTGGGGATATGGTAGAGAAATTTATTGAGGTATTCATGGATGACTTCTCGGTATTTGGGAGTAGTTTTGACACATGCCTCAGCAACTTAGCTAAGGTGCTACTGAGATGTCAAGAGACTAATCTCGTTCTTAACTGGGAGAAATGCCACTTTATGGTTAAGGAAGGGATAGTCCTTGGCCATAGGATTTCTATTGAGGGCATGCAGGTGGACCGAGCAAAAATTGAAATTATTGAAAAATTTCCTCCTCCGATCAATGTGAAAGGAGTAAGGAGTTTTCTAGGATGTGTTGGGTTCTATAGAAGATTCATAAAAGATTTTTCAAAAATAGCTAAGCCTTTGACCGATTTGCTTGTGAAAGATCAGGTGTTTGCATTTAATGAAAACTGTGTCAAGGCATTTGAAAAATTGAAACAAAGTTTGACTTCAGCTCCGATCCTTGCATCACCCGACTGGTCTTTACCGTTTGAATTGATGTGTGATGCAAGTGACTTTGCAATCGGAGCTGTACTGGGTCAGAAAAAAGAGAAATTAACTCATGTGATCTATTATGCTAGTAAAGTGTTAAATGAAAATCAAATACATTACACCACGACTGAAAAAGAAATGCTTGCTGTGGTGTATGCATTTGATAAATTTCATGCATACTTGATTGGTGCCAAAGTCATTGTATATACAGACCACTCGGCAATCAAGTATTTACTAGCTAAAAAAGAGTCCAAACCGAGACTGATTAGATGGGTTCTGCTACTCCAAGAGTTTGACTTAGAAATACGAGACAAAAAAGGAGTAGAGAACTCAGTTGCAGACCAATTGTCTCGTCTGGAAGTTGAGTCGGATTCTGTCTTGATAAAAGAAGAATTTCCAGATGAAAAATTAATGGCCATTATAACTGGGCCGTGGTACGCTGACATGGCAAACTTTAAAAGTGCCTCAGTGGTACCGGATGGTTGGACATCCCAAATGAGAAAAAAATTCTTTCATGATAGTAAAGCTTTTCTTTGGGATGATCCATTTTTGTTTAAAATAGGCATAGATGGAGTAATCAGGCGCTGTGTGCCTGAATCCGAGCAAGAAAGGCTCTTGTGGCACTGCCACGATTCTTATTATGGAGGCCATCATGGTGCCTCCCGTACCGCAGCAAAAGTGTTACAGAGTGGCTTTTACTGGCCAACTATCTTTCAGGATTCTAAGGAATATGTCAAAAGGTGTGACAAATGTCAAAGGAGTGGAGGTCTCTCCGCAAAAGCTGGCATGCCTTTGACGAATATTCTAATTGTGGAATTATTTGACGTTTGGGGAATCGACTTCATGGGACCCTTCCCTAAGTCGTTCTCCAACGAATACATTCTTGTTGCTGTGGACTATGTCTCCAAATGGGTGGAGGCAATTCCGACCAGAACCAATGATGCACAGGTTGTGCTTAGGTTCATTAAGAAGAATATTTTCTCTAGGTTTGGAGTTCCGAGAGTAATCATTAGTGATGGGGGTTCACATTTTTGCAATAAGATAATGGAAAAAGCCCTGCATCATTATGAGGTTTTACATAAGATATCCACTCCTTACCATCCACAGACTTGTGGACAAGTCGAATTGTCAAACAGAGAAATAAAGAGAATTTTAGAAAAAGTGGTCGGAAAATCCAGAAAAGATTGGTCGGTAAGGTTAGATGATGCATTGTGGGCTTACCGAACAGCTTTCAAAACTCCGATTGGCATGTCCCCGTATCAACTGGTGTACGGTAAGGCTTGCCATCTCCCTGTGGAGTTGGAACACAAAGCGTGGTGGGCCACAAAGCTATTAAACATGGACTGTGACCAATCTCAGGAGGAAAGAGTTTTGAAACTCCATGAATTAGAGGAGTTCCGACTCAACGCTTATCAAAGTGCCTCCATTTATAAGGAGAGAACAAAGAAATGGCATGATAAGCGAATTAATAAGAAAGAGTTTCAGAAGGACGACCAGGTTTTGTTATTCAACTCCCGACTGAAACTTTTCCCTGGAAAACTTAGATCCAAGTGGTCCGGCCCTTTTACTGTAAATGAGGTTTTTCCTCATGGTGCAGTCGAACTGAAAGATCCGATGACCGATCAGTTTTTCAAGGTGAATGGCCAGCGACTCAAACTCTACTTTGGAGGAGAGTTTGATAGGCAGAAAACCTCCTTGTTACTGAAACCATCTTCTTAGATACAATAAGGTCAAGCTAGTGACCTTAAAGAAGCGCTCTAGGGAGGCAGCCCTATGTCCCGATTGTTTTGTTTAGAACTTTGAATAAAATAAAATTGTGAAGTTAAAGAAGGAAATCCGAGTTTGATTCTTCTATTTTCGCTCAGGCGAGCCAATGCTGATTGTTGTTTCGTACTTAGAGGAAAATTGTACTAAGTTGAGTGAAAATAGTACACTCCGATAATTGTTACTTCGTCGTAACCCTTCTTCCCGACTGAACTTCACTCGGCATTTTTCAATAAATTTCTGCGAATAAAAAGGAAGACTTTGAAGGATTTCTGATCGTTGATGTAATGAACGGGTCAGATAGTGAAAAGTGACTTATTTCAGTCGGCTTTTCACCACTCGGATTCCTCAGTCATCACAATCAGTATTGTATCCATTAGTCTCATTTGCACGCAGCCTTTTATTCATTCATCCACTCGGCTTTCTCTAGTAGTCGGTTTCTTTCACTCGGCTCCCTCATTCCTCACTCAGTTTCTTTCATTTATCAGTCACTCATCCTTCTTTTCATATGTTCCGTTGTCCACCCTCATCCGTCACTCATTTTCATACTTTATCTCTTCTTCTAAGTCGTCGATTCATGCAGTCATGTTTTTAATCCACTTGAGTTCTTCTTCGGTTTCATCACCCGATTTCTCTGCATGTGTTGCTTGTTCATCCAGTCTTTCATTCACTCATTCGCTCATCTACTCATTTTGTCACTCAATCGTCGTCTTCTTCTTCGTCCATTCGGTATTCCGATTCACTCGGACCTCTATGCAGTCATTATTATATTCACTCGTTTTTCTCACTCAGTCGCTCCATATCATTCTGACTTCCGTTGTGACCTCATTTTTCACTCGTTTTTCATTTCACTCGTTCTTCATTTCACTCGGTCATTCTATTTCATTCATCCTTCATTCCCTAGTTAATCCTTCACTCATCTTCATTTTCTCATTTTTCATTCAATCAGTATTCTTTCCATCCAATATATCATTCACTCGTTCTTTCAATTTACTTTAGTTCTATTGTGTTCTTTACTCATCTCTCCATAAGTTTCTCATTAGCTCGTTTTGCATTCACTCGGTTTATTTCAGTCAGTTTCTTATCTTTTCGTTTTTCTACTCGTCTCTCTCTGTCTCTCGTTCACGTATGTGTAATACACATATATTGTTCACTCGGCCATTGTTCGCTTGTTTCCCTCACCGCACTCTTCCCTGACCTCGTCCACTCAGTATATCCATCCACTCAGTTTCCAATATATTGGTTCTTTTATCTTCTTCTTCGTCTATTTTTCACTCATGTTTGTTCGCCCGGTCGGTCAGCCATTCTTTCCTGTCCTTTCACTTGTTTTTATATTTGTTCGACCTCTCGCTGTTTGTTCATTCGTTTTTTCATTTTTACCAGGTTTAATCCACTTGGTATTCATTTACTCGTCGTTTCATTCCACTTATTTTTCTTTCTCAGTTTTCTCACGCTGTCAGTTTTTCGTTTTCGTCTACTCGTGTTTCATTCGCGATTGTCACACTCAATTTCTTGTCTTCGCGTTTTTCATTCCCTGAATTTCTCCATTGTATTCATTTTATTCACTTAACCTTTCATTTACTCGGTATTTCATTCATTCCATTTTCTACTCCTGTCATTTTTGTTCTTCGCCCGAACTCTCATTGTCATTCACTCATTCTTCATATCTCCGATCTATATCACTCAGTTTCATCCACTCGTCCTTTCTTTTGCTCAGTCTTACTCTTATTCGTTCTTTCTTCCACGCACTTCTTTGTTCACTCGTATCTCACGACGGTTGTTCACTCGTCCATTCATTGTCACACTCGGTTCTCATACACTTATCTTCATTCATTTTCTTTCATTCTGTGACCCATTCGGTATTCATTCACTCAGTACCTTTTTCATTCAGCGTTTTATTCACTTTTTCTCACTCATCACTCAGTTCCTTATTCATTAGGTTTCTCGTTAGTTCATTCGGTTCCTTCATTTACTCATCTCCTTCATCGATAGGTATACCCTTTCCTCATTTTCACTCGGTCACTCTCTTTTCCGTTCCTCACCCGTCAGTTAGCTTTTCGGTTATGCATTCATTCTTTCCCTTTCATTTACTCGGACTTGCGTTGTTCACCTCATTCGTCGATCAATTATTCATTCACTCGATATAAATAGTACCCACTCGGCATTCATTCATTCATTCACTTTTCACTCGCTCATTATCTGACCGGTATTATTTACTCGGTATTCATATACTTGTTGTTTCACTCCACTTATTTTACTTTCTTTGATTTGTTTTGTATTATCTTATTGTCAGCCACTCGTTCTTCATTTTTTAGATTTTTATCACTCGGTACCTATCTCCATTTTTACTCGGTTATCATCCTTTCTCCCTTTCACTCTTTTTATTCATTATTTATTTATTCGAGTTTTCCTTCATTCGTTCATACTTCTATTCGTTCTGTTATTATTCGTTTCTTGATTCACTCGTATTCCATTACAATGGTTCACTCATTTTTCGCGCACTCTATTTCATGTATTTAAATTTTTCATTTACTATTTTGTCTTACGGTCTGTTCATTTATCCATCTTCCCTTCTCCTATGTCCATTTGGCATCACATTGGTATCATCCCACTCTTCCTCGATCTTATACCCCTCTAGTAATTGAGTATTCAAAAAAAAAATCCAAAATATAATAAATAAATAAATAATAAACATAATAATAATAATAACAGTAGTAATGCATTTAATAAAAGTAATAATTAAAGTTGACCGCATTTACGCGTTTCTGGAAAATTGAATTCCTCGTTATAAAAGAGAAACCTTTCAGTCCAACCTTCAGTACCTGTGTTGAACTTGAGCTGAAGACGAAAAGACACTCTCTGATTTCTAAGAAAGGTATCACCTTTTCACTTCTTTCACTTTGCAGTTCGTGATTATTATCTTCTTGTTTCATTATTATTGTTTTCCACTGTTCATAAGCCATGTATCTCACAGTTTGGTTTGTTGTTTTTCTGTTGGATTTCTGTTCTTATTTTTGTTTGATTAGGTTGTTTATCATCGTTATTTTAACATTCATCATGAAAAGAAGGTCTCAAAGACTTCTACAGAAACCTAGACCAAACTTCACAGAAGGAAGTATGCGAAGGAAACAATTAGATACTGAAAGAGAAGTGGCAACCATCACGATATCTGATTCGTCTGTCCAGGTCCTTAGTCAAAGTCAGGAGCAAGGGGATGTACCTCCTCTGGTACAAAGGAATGTATCTCCTGTAAGTGAGGAAAATAAGTCACCAGAGGTTGAAAGTATAAAAGCTGATGAAAACTGTGCTGTGAAATTTAAAGCCACGGAACCGCAACGTCCCAAGCAATCTGTAGGAGTTGCTTCTTCTTCTTCTTCTTCTGACATGCTTTTAGTGTTACAGGAATTACAGGTTGTGAAGAAGATGCAACTTGAAATTTATGATCGGGTTTTGAACCACGATCAGATGCTCAGGAAGATTGCTTCAAAACTGAGGGTTAAACAGTCAGCAGATATGGGAGCCCCACCTGATAGAGATGCGTGGTTAGCTTCCATTGGATTCACGATTTCCCCCCAGCAGGACAAGGACGATGAAGTTCAAAATGTTTAAGCAGTTGTGCCACGTTTTTTTTTATAATGTTTCTTATGTATTTAGTTTGAAGCTATTGTAATTGCTTGCTGAACACTGAACTTATTTTATTTTTAATTATGTAATGAAATTTTACTTGCTTGTTCAATTGTTGTTATTCGATTTTGCATATGTATTGGTAAACTCCATGAGTCCCGATCCGATTACGCAATTCCAAGCACTGCCATTCAGGTAAAAGGGAAGTATTCTAGTATCCTGACTCCTTATTCAATTGTCTGAATCTTTATTTGATAAAATATGATAAGTATATTTAATTTCAAAATCCACCTTCAAAATTTAAAAAGTTTGCTGATTCGTTAAGCTGTAGTCTGATAAATTAATTGATCGGTTTTTGCTTAACTCATGGTCTCTGCCCTTAACTATTATTCATCATTAATTAAAATGTTTACTCGGCATGCTAGTTAGCAATCTAGATGTATGATCTTACATTAAGTTTGGGGACAAGACTGGCTGATTAACTGTTATAATTGTATGAGCTTTTGAGCCTGTTTTATCTTTTCCGAGTGAGCTTGCATGCTAGTTAGTGAGACAGAATTTGCCTCAGTTATTGCTAATTGTCGTATGTCAACCAATCGGAAATGATGAAGGCCTTCTTTGATTATTTAGCCAGGGCCAAAAATATAACCTTCCTAATATATTAATCATCCTTTGACCCAATAATATGTTTGAGCCTGAGACCCTTTCATTCGTTTTATTCACCTAACGTTACAAGCCTATTTATCCAAGAAAAACCCGACTAGAGTACCCTTGATGTTCCACTGATGAATTACTTATTTTTGCTTATTGCTAGGGACTAGCAATCTCTAAGTTTGGGGATGAAGAGTGTGCCTAACAGTAATTAAGGACACACTCCGACCTTGATTATGGATAAATATGTAGAAAAATAAAAGGAAGAAAGGCAAAGCCGAGAGAAAAAATGAAGAAAGTACTGAAAAGAAAAAGAGGTGCAAAGCACCAAAAGAAAAAAAAAATTTCGATCAGAAAAAGAAAGAAAGAAAAGGAAAAGAAAAGTCCGAAGGACTGAGAGAAAAAGAAAGTGCAAAACAGCACGAGTTATTAAGCAGCATCCAGTCGGAAAAGTTAAGAGAGTTGTTAGTAGAAGGCAAGTAAGTTAGAATCGAGGCAAAGCATCAGTGGACACATCTTGTAACCTATCTATGACTCGGAAAAACAATAATTGAGCCTGTAGCCAAGCCCCATTATAAGCTTAAAAAGCCCTTACTGATCCGATTGAGTTGGCATATTTCATGATGTTTAGAACTGTTGCAAGCCTATGTTGATCTAACAAGTATGCAGGTGCTGAGTGCATTTTATTTACCCTACACACCGAGAGAAGAGTTAAACACCGACCAGTGAGGAAAGCATCAGCAACTTGTCTTTCAAAGGAGGTGTAAGTATTTATACTTTTAGAAATTGCGAAAAGAAAGCATGATCGGTATTCAATAATTATAGTATGAATTAAGTTAAGGAAAGGTTGACTGTGTTGATCAATTGTTGATTGATAATTAATCTGAATATTTGCTTGAGGACAAGCAAAGTTTTAAGTTTGGGGATGTGATAAGTCTTGAAAAGACTTAATTATTCCACTGATTATTCAACATAATTTACTAAGTATTGTCTAGTTTTATTATTATTATTTAATAAATTTGATAAGAATTCATGTTGTAGTTAATTATTTCAAAAGTATGTTATCTATGTAAGAAACCGATTGAAAATTTTAATTAAATAAGGAATTTTGAAGTATTTACAAATTTACTAGGTAGCCAGCGTATAAATGCTAGGCAAGTAGCTGTTTATTGGTGCAGGAACAGGGCGGACTCGAGATAAGAAGGAAATTCCGAGTGAAATCCTACAGAGCCGAGCAAGATTTGATAAATCCGAGTGAGATTTTCTCAATTCCGACTGAAAAGAGTCCAAAGACCGACTGAGTGAGACTTTAAAGACACTGACTCCAAAAGAGAATAAGGACTCAGAATACTGCATGAAGAACCCGAGTGCCAACTACAGAATACCGATTTAATAATTAATCCGCCCAAGTGGGAGTTAAATCCGCTCAAGCGAGGGTCCAAGTTCGCTTAAGAAAAGCAAGACTCCGCCCAAGCAAGACTCCGCCCAAGCAAGACTCCGCCCAAGCTTACTTAAGAAGACTCCCAAGACACCGGATCCAAAAGAGAGAAGATCAGAATGCTACATAAGAAACCGATGTGCTTAGTCATTATTTAATCCGTCCTAGTAAAATCCGGACTCACTCAAGCATTACTTTAAGAGACCGTCCTCGCCCAAGTTTTGCCATAACGCCCAAGTGAGAAAGAAACACTGCAGTGTTAATCTGGACTCGCTCAAGCAAAGTTTAATCCACCCAAGCGAATACTCAACAGCTGAAGCATCAAGCCAGTAATTTAAACACTGTTCCTTCCCTCCAACAACACACCTGGTGCAGTACCGTTCCGCTTCCATTGCCCTCTTCTCTACTACTGCAACCTCAAGCTAACTTAAGAAGTGAGTTGTCAATTAGCTGGTGCTGAGCTGTACATTAGCTAAGGTTGAGCTGGATCCTGTTAAGAGCTGAGTTGTATTTAGTTAGTTATTTTGTAAACTATGTAATAAAGTAGTGTTAGTCGTTAGCTTAAGTGGTCCGAAGTTATCAGTTAAGTTAGTTAGGTAGAAACTTATAAATAGGATGTACATACTCTGTTTTTAGGGGGCATGTGTGTAGAGATACAGAGCAACGTAATACAATTTCATTTTTCCAATTCCAATCTCTCACTACATTTTTTCATCTCTCTAAACTCTCTCCTCCATGACATTCCACAATCCTTCAATGGAACCGAAGTCTATGGAGTTCTAAATCCCTAAGGTTGGGATTGTGAAGGTGAGCAATGGAATCTTGAAGCTGTGAGCAAGGAGATCGGCTTCGAAGATCTTGAGGCGAACAAGCTGAGGAGTGGAGCAGAATTGCTGGATTGACAAATCCAGAGCGGATGAAGAACTTCACCAGTGAGGAATCATGGTTGAAGCTTAGGTAACTTCCAGCTTTCTAACTAGTTCAGGCCTAATCAATTTAGGTGAATAGTTATAGTTCAACCTCCAATTTCGCATTAGATTCTTAGGTTAATCGAGCACTTAAGGAATTGAGGTTCATTGCTTAAGGATTAGTGTTTTTCACCTAAGGAATTAGGGAATAACCACAAGCGGATTGTCCTCTAGATTGTGAAGTTCGACTATACTTAATTGCATGTTTCTTGAGGAAATTGTGAGCCGAAGCAATCCTGACCTGTTTTCTTTTAATCACTTTCCACATTTCACTTTAACTCTGTTTCTCAAAATATAAAAACAACTATAAAATACTAAAACCATAAAAACCGAATGAATTTCATGTATTTTCTATTGGTTCAGCTTGTACTAGTCCTAGATTGAGGTACTTACCACAATCCCTGTGAGACGATCAAATATACTACAATTTTAACGACTGGTGCGCTTGCCATAAGTGTGAATCCGAGAGTCACATTTCATTTTACTAAGATTTTACCATCAATTTAATGACTCGGGATTTTAGCATCAGTATGGGCACTTCGAGTACATTGTAATGCCCTTTGGAGTGACGAATGCCCCGCCATCTTCATGGATTATATAAATCGGATTTTTCAACCATACTTGGACCAGTTTATGGTGTTATTCATTGATGACATCCTGGTATATTCGAGGTCGGTTGAAGAGCATGCTCAACACCTTCAGACCATTCTGCAGATACTCCGAGAGAAGAAGCTGTATGCTAAACTATCCAAGTGTGATTTCTGGGAAAGTAGTGTGCAATTCTTAGGACATGTAATTTCCCGAGAGGGCGTCTCGATTGATCCGACAAAAATTGAGGCGGTTATGGCTTGGGAGAGGCCGAGGTCAGTAACTGAAATCAGAAGTTTCCTTGGGTTAGCTGGATACTATCGACGTTTTATTGAAGGGTTCTCTCGGATAGCACTCCCTCTAACTCGGTTGACAAGGAAAGAGAGTCCTTTTGTGTGGTCGGAAAAGTGCAAGCTGAGTTTTCAAATTCTCAAACGGTGTTTGACGACTGCCCCGGTGCTTACATTGCCTGATGTGACACGAGAATTTATAGTGTATTGTGATGCATCCAAGTTCGGTTTGGGATGCGTGATGATGCAATCCGACCGGGTGATTGCCTATGCTTCCAGGCAATTGAGGCCCCATGAATCGAATTATCCGACCTATGATTTAGAATTGGCAGCAGTAGTATATGCATTAAAGATTTGGCGTCATTATCTGTATGGGTCCCGCTTTGTGGTGTTCAGTGACCACAAAAGGTTGAAGTATTTGTTCGACCAAAAGGAGCTAAATATGGGGCAGAGAAGGTGGGTGGAGTACTTGAAAGATTATGACTTCGACTTGAGGTACCACCCGGGTAAAGCGAATATTGTCGCCGATGCACTGAGCAGGAAGGTGTTGCACGTGGCTTATTTAATGGGCAGAGGGCAGGAATTGCTGGAGAGCTTTAGGGATATGAACATTGAAGTTATTATGGACGCTCCAAACCAAATGACGGTTGGAATATTGAAGATCTCCAATGAATTTCTGGAGTCTATTGTTGCTGCTCAGAAAGATGATGAGGAGTTGCTGAAGCTGATTGACACTCAGGCCCGAGGCAAGGATATGGAGTTAACTCAGGGTAATGACGGAATATGGAGATTCCGAGACCGAGTGGTGGTGCCTGCACATGGAGATTAGCTGAGGCACACAGGAGCTCTCTGAGTATTCATCCCGGTGTAATGAAAATGTATCATGACTTGAAGAAGGAATTCTGGTGGCCGAGCATGAAGAAGGCAATAACTGAATACATGAGGTCCTGCGTGATATGCCAAAAGTGTAAAGTCGAACATCAACGACCCCCAGGTTTGCTTCAGCCCCCAGAAATTCCGATCTGGAAGTGGGAAAGCATCACCATGGACTTCATATCCGAACTACCTCACACCCGAACCGGATGCAACGTAATTTGGGTAATTGTTGACCGACTAACCAAGAGCGCCCACTTCCTGGCGATGAATATGAAATGGTCACTGGACCGATTGGCTAGGTTGTATGTTGCTGAGATTGTACGACTGCACGGTGTACCCTCAAGCATTATTTCTGATCAGGATCCCTGATTCACTTCAAGATTTTAGGGGAGCTTGCAACAAGAACTGGGTACTGAGCTCAGGCTGAGCTCGGCGTACCACCCCCAGACTGATGGCCAGTCGGAATGGACAATACAGACTCTTGAGGATATGTTGAGGGCATGTGTGTTAGAGCAGGGCGGATCATGGGAGAAATACTTGCCTTTGGTGGAGTTTGCATATAATAACAGTTATCATAGCAGCATTGGGATGGCTCCATATGAAGCCCTTTACGGTCGGAAATGTCGTACTCCATTATGTTGAAATGAGAATGGCGATGCCATTCATCTGGGGCCCGAGCTGATTCAAGAGATGAACGAACAAGTTGCTCTAATCTGGGAGAAGATAAAAATTGCCCAAGACCGACAAAAGAGCTATTACGATAACCGGCATAGGCCGCTTGAGTTTCAAGTGGGCGATTGGGTGTTCTTGAGGATTTCACTGACTAAAGGTGTAGGTCGGATTTTGAAGAGCCAAAAGCTTAATCCGAAATACATTGGACCCTACCAAATATTAGAACGGATTGGTGAAGTTGCTTACCGACTGGATCTTCCCCAGTCGTTGACTAACATCCACAACGTGTTTCACGTATCACAGCTCTGAGCCTACATTCCGTGTGACACAATGATTGTACCAAGTGACTCTATTAAATTGAAAGAAGACCTGACGGTGGAAGCTGTACCGATCGGTATTGAGGACTATATAACGAAACGGTTAAGGAGTAAGGAGGTACCGTTGGTGAAGGTGAAATGGTAGAATTTGAACTAGATAAACTACACTTGGGAATTAGAATCAGATATGAGGCAGATGTACCCCCATCTTTTTCAATCAGAACACTGATTTTGGGGACGAAATCCTCTTTTAGGGGGGGTGGGTGTAACATTCCTGGTATTTTAATAAAAATTTTTGGAGAATGGAAAATATTAACAAATGTTTTAGAGATTTATTTAATATTTGATGTGCCTAAACCGGGGTCAGGGAATCCGGTGTCGGGCCGGTCTCAAATGTGAGAGTCAAATAGTGTGGAAGATCGGTTGTGCAGAGAAGAACGGTCAAAGACGTGCTGTCTTGTGACTGACGCTTATCCGGTGTGCCTGGAGTGGTCTTGGACTAACCCGGTGTGTGAAAAACGCCCGACTCAAAATTGTTAACTCTTCATGGCATAGGAATGGAAGGCAAATGGCATGTCCCCTTAGTGCAAAAATTGGCAACGTGAAGCATCATGGGCAAGGGTGATGGGCTGGATTTTTAGTGCTAAAATTTAGCCATGGAAAGCTCTATAAATTAGAGTCAAGAGCTGAAGAAAAAGGGGATCGAAGGAGAGGACAGTGAGTAGAGGAGTCAGTAGGAAGCAGAGGAAGAATTCCGGAGGAGTTTCATTCCGGGTTTGGTTTTTATTTTGTTTTAATTATGGAGGGCTAAAACCCTTAGATTGATTTTCTTGGAGAATATTGTAATAATGATTTTGAGGTTCTTGTTTCTAAAATAATATATTTTCATTATTGTTGATTTCTTCATAATCTTACTCTGCTTGTTTAATTCCATTTTGTTTAATTAAATTTGTATGCTTAATCAGTTTAATTATACAAATGGAATAAAATGAGATTTAAATTTGGTTAAGGAAGTATACATGCTTAATGAATATTTTCATAATCACTTTTAGTTATTATAGTTTGCTTAATTCCATAATTTGAGAATAGATTATGTATATAGGCGATGTTCTTATGTATGCTCAATAATTCCTAGATTTTACGATCTTGACTCCTTTTGCTTAATTAGGATGCTTGATTAAAATATTCATTTTTAAATGAAAGTAAAGGAATTATGAATTGAAAAAGACGCTTAGTTGATTAATTCAAATTGAGCTAAGAAATCGACATAATGAAAGTATATAAACCACCTTTTATGAACCAAGGATAAATTTAATTACAATACTCCAAGAAAATCAATCGCTTGTTATTTATTTTTCTAAGTTTCATTATTTATGCTATTTTAAATTTCTATGACAATCAAACAAACCCACCCCCAATGTATGCTTGTTGAACTTTTGTCTGTAAAAATAAATTTTAGTTGTTTTATTTTGGTTTGTTAAAAATTAGTTTAAGACTTGATTTTCCTAAATTTTATTGTTGATCCTCAAGAGAACGACCTAGGTTGACACCCTAGTGCTACATTAATTAGTCTTAATGTACTAATTTGACGGGGCCACGACAGCCAACGTCAAATTTTGGTGCCACAGCCGGGGATCAACGATCTTTAGGAAAATTATTGTTTTAAATTAATTTCTTTTAAAAAAAATATATTAAAATTTTTTTTGTTTGTTTGTTTTATTTTATTTCTTTTGTATGATTTAGGATTCTTATGATATATTGCTCATTATCATGAAATATCTTATTGTATGCTATGTATGACTAGAAGGACTTTTGGGCATTTATATTCATTTGATTTTGAAATTGATAGAACTTTTCATAGATTAGTTAGAGAAGCTAGATTTAATAATAATTTTGTTGATATTGATAGTGATAGTATCTCATCTGAATCTGTTGAAAATAATTCTGAAAAATTTTTTTGATATGCCTGGACCTCGCGAGAGAACTCTTAGAGAATTAGCTGCTCCTGAATTCACATACGAAAGTTTGTGTATTCAATATCCTGAAGAGGATGTCCTTTTTATGCTTAAGACTGGACTTATACACTTGTTGCCTAAGTTTCATGATCTTGCGGGTGAAGATCCGCACAAACACCTCAAAGAATTCCATATTGTGTGTTCCACAATTGTTGCGACCGGGATCACGGCGGGAAGGCCGACCCTTAAAAAAATGAAACGTGGTTCGAAATCCTTTCAAAAAGAAAACAGGGAGTCGCCACCAACATTTTTATCCATAGGAAAAACATTGGGAAAAAACTAAGTTCAGTAAATCACTGGTTAAAAAGGTGAGATTCAAGTTCGGGAGTCGGTTACGAGTAGGGAAGGTATTACATCGCCTGTCAAAAATAGTACCAAGATCGAAAATGCGCAACATAAATAGCCCTACAAAAGATGTTTTATTTCTTCCTTTTATTATTGTACTTTATATAAAAAAACGGAGAGAACAATCTGAACAAACATGAAGTGTCAAAGCAAGGTCAACAGGACGTCTCGTCCAAATTAACCTCGACTTCGGTATAAAAACAGGGAAAGGGAACAATACTAACAAGACGTCGCGTCTAAATTAGTCATCCTTTAATCAAGAATACGGGGTCAGAAATAAGAAGGGGATAAACGGGACGTCTCATCCTAAGTATCCCTTTCCTTATGAATCGTGGTGACGGTCAGTCAAAAATGGGGGAAAATCAACAAAACGTCACGTCTAAATTAATTCTCGTGGAGGTAATAAAAACATGATTGATACAAAAAAATAAAAAAAAATAAAAAAAGGAAGGGTGGGCCCGACAGGAGTTAAGTCCTGCTCCTACGTATTCTCGAGTTATCGAGAAATCAGGGTTACGTAGTTCTTAAAAATGGCTTTCAGGAAAAATTAGGAAGTTGATGGTGGATGATGTCTTTGGGAAAGACCCATACAAGGCGAAGTTATTCATACGTGTACAAGTTCTAGGAAAGTAGTGTAGATGGAAGTACTTCCGTACGACACTGGCTAAAGACAATTTTTATATTTTTTTATTTGAAAGAACACACAGAAAACACTTATTTCTTTTATTATTACTAGTTACAAAGCAAAAATAAAAGAAATTTAACGGAATAAACATAAACAAGAGAACAGATTCAACAAAAATTGCAAATTCGGCAGAAGAATAAATATTAATAAAAAAATGAATGAAGAGAGATAGAACGAAACTGGTATGGTAAGGACGTTAGGGACCAGAGTGCAAATATAGACCGGTGTAAGCTTGAGAAACAATAGCCGAAGTGATGCTGGTGTGGATATGGAGTTGACAGTAGGGCGCCAGGGCAGATTCACTGCAAATTGGGACGTCTTGGTAATGCTTCAAGGTCTTGGGCAAATATGAGGTTTGAGAAATCAAGATTCTAGCTTTGAACACCGGAGCAAACTTCAAGAACTTTGGGTCAAGATGTTCTCCAACAGAAACTTTGGAGATCGGAGCAAGTTTTCAGGGGTATTTGTATTCAGAGCATCCACTCCAAAAATAACTCTTTTTTTTCCAACCTCTTGTGCCTCTTCAGCTGAGGGATTTATAGGGATCTAAGGTACTGGCTGAGTTCTTGGACAGCTCAAAGACAGCCTGGCCACCAACAATTATGGGGAACAGCAGCTGGTGAGTAATTTTTTATTATTTCATTTTTGTTTGTTGTCAGCCGCCCCTAGGATTCGAGGATCAACTTGGTTGGTGTGATTCCACTTGGACAACTCAAGCCTCCACTAGATCCATGTATGTAGTGGAGAGACAGCCTGGTCATTGACAATTATGGAGAACGGCGGCCGGTGAGTAATTTTTTATTATTTTTATTTTTGTTTGTTGTCAGCTGCCCCCAGGATTCGAGGATCAACTTGGATGGTGCGATTCCAAGTCAGCATGGGCAAACGGACTCCTCGAATGGTGTCATATGGGACCGTTGTTCTTCTTAGTATCCATTCTCGGTGGAAATTGATCAGATCGAAACAGGTGTTTACAGATACGAAAAGTCCGAGTGTAAAAATCGGTCCTTCGACACTCGGTGTGAAGGCTTGAATTCATTCAAGTGACACCGGATCCCTTTTTCGTTCAGAATTGCTTCACTCGGAGGTGCTTTGTCCAGAAATGTCTCTGCTTGAAAGACTCAGTCTTAGCCTTTCTTCCTTAGAAACTGACTGACTCGGAAATGTTCTCAGATATATCTCTACTTAAAAAGTGCTCTTTCAAAGTCTGACTCACTCCAGAATATCTTTTTCCGAGAAGTAGTCATCAGAGCGTCTTTTTGTTCAGAATCACTTCACTCGGAGATGATTCGCCTGGAAGTTTTTCTGCTTAAAGCACTCAATTAAAGTCATAGCCTTTCCTCCCTCGAATATGACCCACTCAGAAATGTCTTACTTGGAGGCACCTTACTTAGAAATATCTCTTTCAGATATATCTCCGGCCGAAAAAGCTTCTTCGAAGTCAGAACCACTTTTCATTTAAAATTGATTCACTCGGGAATTCTTTTCTTGAATGTGTCTCTGCCTGAGAGGTACTCCTTCAAAATCAAAGTCTTTCTTCGCTCGGAAACACATCTCTCAGAAATGACCCACTAGGAAATGCCTCACTCGGAGATGCCCCACTTGGAATTATATAACTCAGATGTATCTCTGCCCGAAAAGTACTCATTCATAGTCAGAGCCTTTCTTTGCTTGGAAGTAACTCCCTTAGAAGTGACCCACTCGAAAATGTCTCACTTTGATATATCTTTGCCCAAAAAGTACTCATTCATAGTCAGAGCCTTTCTTTGCTCGGAAGTAATTCCCTCGAGAAAGACCCATTCGGAAATGTCTCACTCAGAGACACCTCACTCGGATATATCTTTGCCCGAAAAGTACTTATTCATAGTCAGAGCCCTTCTTTGCTCGGAAGTAATTCCCTTGGAAATGACCCACTCAGAAATGTCTCACCCGGAGACACCTCACTCGGAAGTATGGAACTTGGAAATGTCTCTGCCCGAAAAGTGCTCGTTTGAAGTTCAGAGCCCTTCTTTGCTGAGAAGTAATTCCTTTGAAAATGACCCACTCGGAAATGTCTCACTCAGAGACACCTCACTTGGAAGTATGGAACTTGGAAATGTCTCTGCCCAAAAAATACTCCTTTAAAGTTCAGAGCCCTTTTTGTTCAGAATCAATTCACTCGGGAATTCTCCACTCGGAAACATCTCTGCCTAGGAAAAGCATTCATCCGAAGTCAGACTCACTTTTCTTTCAAAATGGCTTCAACCGGGAATTCTACACTCGGATGTATCTCCACCCGAGAGGTACTCATTCGAAGTCAGCCATTTTTCATTTAGAACGGCTTCAATCGGGAATTCTCCACTCAGATGTATCTCGGCCTGAGAGGTACTCATTCAAAGTCGGTCTGTTTTTGCTCGGAGGCACTTCCTCTGGAAGCAACCCACTCAGAAATCTTACAACCGAAAGGATCATTCGGAATTGAAGTTCAATCCTCTCTCGGAAATCCT
This sequence comes from Clitoria ternatea, assembly GCA_037962975.1. Taxonomy (NCBI): domain Eukaryota; kingdom Viridiplantae; phylum Streptophyta; class Magnoliopsida; order Fabales; family Fabaceae; genus Clitoria; species Clitoria ternatea. The sequence goes on from CM075670.1 coordinate 161,530,750, forward strand.
TTCACCTGGGAATATCACTCGGAGTTGAAGACAATCTTGAATCCGAGCACAAGCTCTTGTCAATCTTTAAGGCACACCCGAGAATAAGCTCTCGATAATTCTTAAGGCACTTCCGAGCATGAATAGAAAGAAGGGGTTCCAAGCGACAGGACTCCCCATTCTTGGTGAAAATTGACTGGACCGAAATAGGTGTTCACAGATACCCCTCTTTACTTCTTTTCCATGAGAAAAGCATGAAGTCTCTTCTTGCTTTTGAAATGGAAAGGGAGTAAAGACGTGAACACCATTGTCAATGTCATGCCGACTTTAATAACCAGGAGAACCAGATGAGGGGGAAACCTAGGAATTGACACTTGAAGCTTTTACTTTTATTTTTTATTTTTTTTGTTTTTTTTGTTTTTGTTTTTGTTTTGTTTTTTTGTTTTTTTTGTTTTGTTTTTTCTTTTTTGTTTTGTTTTGTTTTTTTTAAAACTGACATAAAGGATTACCCTAGCATTTTGAGCAGCCTAGAAATGGGCATCTAAAGCTTTGGAGAAAAATAAATGAATTGGGGGTACGATCTTGATTCATAAGGAAATTGCCTAGGCAGGGGGTTCCTAAGACCATGACTAGAAAGTAAATGGTGGGGAGGATGTTCCCGGCTTAAAGGAGATAACAGACTTAGGGTGACGCTCCAGGCTAAAGGGATTTAAAAGGATTGGGGGTTATACCCCAAGTTGGCAGGAATTTAAAGTATTGAGATTGATACTCGGTTGACTGGAACTAAGAGGATTAGGGTTGACCCTCAGTTGACTAGAAAGTAAAAGGTGAGGGTGTTGCCTCTCGGTGGACAGGAAAAGTAAAGGTGAGGGTGTTGCCTCTCAGTTGACTGGAAAAGTAAAAGGTGAGAGTGTTGCCTCTCGATTGATTGGAAAAGTAAAAGGTGAGGGTGTTGCCTCTCGGTTGACAGGAAAAGTAAAGGTGAGGGTATTGCCTCTTGGTTGACTAAAAAAGTAAATGGTGAGAGTGTTGCCTCTCGGTTGACTGGAAAAGTAAAAGGTGAGGGTGTTGCCTCTCGGTTGACAGAAAAAGTAAATGGTGAGGGTGTTGCCTCTCGGTTGACTAGAAAAGTAAATGGTGAGGGTGTTGCCTCTTGGTTGACTGGAAAAGTAAAAGGTGAGGGTGTTTCCTCTCGGTTGACTGAAAAAGTAAATGGTGAGGGTGTTGCCTCTCGGTTGACTGGAAAAGTAAATGGTGAGGGTGTTACCTCTCGGTTGACTGAAAAAGTAAATAGTGAGGGTGTTGCCTCTCGGTTGACTGGAAAAGTAAATGGTGAGGGTGTTGCCTCTCGGTTGAAAGATCTGGGGGTTAACCTGGATTTAGAGCTTAGGGGTGTTGCCCTAGTTTTAGATGATTGAAAAAATCTCGGGGTACTGCCTCTTGATTGAAAGAAAGAGGTCTGGGGTGATGCCCTGATTTCTAGAAATATTGAAGAAGTTAGGGGTACTGCCCCTTGACAGAGAGAAACCTAGGGTGATGCCCCAGTTTTTGAAAAATTGAAGGAATTTTGGGGGGTTGCCCCTTTACTGGAAGAGCAATCTGGGGAGATGCCCTAGTTTGAGCTTTTTGGAAATTCAGGGTACTGCCCCTTTGACTGGAAGAGAAATCTAGGGAGATGCCCCAGTTTGAGCTTTTTGGAAATTCAGGGTACTACCCCTTGACTGGGAGAGAAATCTGGGGAGATGCTCCAATTTGAGCTTTTTGGTAAGAAGAGTGTGATGGGTGCTAGTTTGGTAATGGTGAACTCATTAGGGAAGGATAAGTTTTTCTAAGTCCGATCAAAGAAATATCCTGGCTGGGGGAAGCTGAGTCCATTTTGTGGTTTTCCTCGGGAGGGATCCTCAGTCTGTGTTCCACTTAGGTACGAATGGTGGATCTTGCTGTGGGAGAGCTTTGGCGAATACCTGTTTCTGGATGATGGATTCTGGTTGCCCCTTTAACAAGAAAGTGAGTAGTATAAAAATACTTACACGTAAATCTCCCCTGGCGACTGGCTTCTTAAGGTAACTCATGGATGAAATAGAAATACCCTCTGACTTTGGCGAGCGTATTTAACGGAGTTGGTTATGCTTAAACCAAGCAAAGTCTGGCGCTAGGGTGCATTTCATTCCCCATAACTTTGCTTTTTGTCATTTTCAATTTCAAAAATTTCCTTTAGGCAAAAACTTGTTTATTCATAAAATTTAGTCATGAACACATGTAGGAAGAAGGGAGAATTTTATTTACTAACGTCAGGTATGTACAGTGGTGATGAAAATAATGTTAAACACAGAGATGTGATAAGATATAAAGAATTGAAGGCAAGTGGAAAGGGGAAGGCTCATATATCCTCCAGTGATCTTCTGAGAGCAGTGAGAATCTTGACCCTTTATCACGACTTCGTGTTCATCCTCTGATTTTGCTTCTGAGGGCGTAATTTGATAATGACCCCAATACCCCATTTTGACTTCCTTTGTTTCCGGCTTGAAGGGTTTATGTTGCAGAGTCAAGGCTTCTTTTGGTTTTGACTTACCGGAGCCGCCTTCTCAGGTTTTCGGCTCATCTAGCTACTCTAACTTTTGCCCAGGTCACCTTTTCAGGTTTTCAACCTAGCGAGCTTTTTCTTTTTCTTTTTTTTATGCAAAGTATTTTTTCACTGCGTCAGCATTGACAGGCATTGGCAGGTCGTCTCCATCCATGTTAGTGAGTATGAGGGCTCCTCCGGAAAAAGCCTTTTGTACAACATATGGTCCTTCATAATTAGGTGTCCATTTCCCTCGGTCATCTTTCTAAATTGGCAAAATTTTCTTGAGGACCAAATCCCCTTCTTGGAACTATCGGGGGCGCACTTTCTTTTCGTATGCCCGCTTCATGCGCTTTTGATACAACTGTCCCCGGCAGAGAGCGGTTAACCTCTTCCCGTCAATCAGATTCAGTTGGTCATATTTGGCCTGGATCCATTCAGCTTCTTCCAGTTTGGCTTCCATGATCACCCTAAGGGATGGGATTTCCACTTCAAACGACAGTACAACTTCCATTCCGTAGACCAAAGAAAATGGGGTTGCCCCAGTTGAGGTTCACGTCGAGGTTCGGTATCCGTGCAGTGCGAAGGGAAGCATTTCATTCCAAATATTTGTAGGTCACCACCATCTTTTGCACTATCTTCTTGATATTTTTGTTAGCCGCCTCAACTGCTCCATTCATTTTTGGGCGGTACAGAGAGGAGTTGTGATGGGAGATTTTAAAGTTTTTGTAAAGCTCCTTCATCATTTTGTTGTTTAAATTATTACCATTATCTATGATGATTTGGTTTGGTAGGCCATACCGGCATATCAACTCACGCTTAACGAATTTGACCACAACATTCTTTGTCATATTGGTGTACGAAGCTGCCTCCACCCACTTGGTGAAATAATCGATGGCCACTAGAATGAAACGATAACCGTTTGAGGCTTTTGGCTCAATGGGCCCAATTACATCCATACCCCACATTGAAAAGGGCCATGGTGCTGACAACACATTTAAGGATGAAGGTGGTGCATGAATGTGATCAGCATAAATCTGACATTTATGGCACCTCCGTACATAAGCAAAACAGTTTGCTTCCATAGTCATCCAATAATATCCATCTCTTAGGATTTTTCTTGACATAGCATGCCCATTTGTGTGAGTTCCGAAAGATCCTTCATGGATATCTCTCATGATTTGGTTTGCCTCGATGGTATCAACGCATCGAAGGAGGATGGAATCATAATTCCTCTTGTACAACACATTGCCACTCAACAGGTATCCCACAACTAGCCTTCTCAAAGTTCGTTTGTCATTATCCGTGATGCTTTCAGGGTATTCTTGACATTGGAGATACCTTTTGATGTCATGATACCAAGGCTTGCCATCTGGCTCTCCTTCTATGACTTGGCAATGGGCAGGTTCTTGCCATTTCTTTACTTCAATGAGAGGCACGTCGTAATCACTGCTGACTTCGAACATAGCAGCTAGAGTGGCTAAAGCATGTTCCATTTGGTTGTCATCCCGTGGGACATGATGGAAGGTAATTTCATCGAACTCTTTAATCATCTCTTTGATGTGAGTATGATAGGGAACTAGTTTACTGTCTTTAGTTTCCCACTCATCCTTCAGTTGATGGATAACCAAAGCAGAAACCCCGTAAACTCCCAGGGTCTTTATCCCCATGTTCAGAGCCGCTTGTATCCCTAAAGAACATGCTTGATATTCTGCAACATTATTGGTACAATCAAAACACAGCCGAGCGCAAATGGGGATGAATTCCTTATCAGGCAAGATCAGGATGACCCCGATTCCATGTCCCATTGCATTGGAGGCTCCATCAAACCTCATGGCCAACCTGTTCTCCTGACCATCTTCTTCTTTGAAAAGAGCCAAAATATCTTCATCCAGAAAATCATGTCGCATTGGTTGGTAACTGTCGATGGGTTGGTGTGCCAAGTAGTCTGCTAGCGCACTCCCTTTTATGGCTTTTTGGGTGACATATGTTATGTCATATTCTGTCAGTAACACTTGCCAACGGGAATCCTCCCAGTCAGAGCAGGTTTTTCAAAGATATACTTAATGGGATCCATCTTAGACACCAACCAAGTGGTATGATTTAGCATGTATTGCCGTAAGCGCCGGGCAACCCAGGCCAATGCACAGCATGTCCTTTCGAGAGAAGAGTATCTCATCTCGCATTCAGTAAATCTCTTGCTCAAGTAATAGATGGCACACTCCTTCTTCCCAGTCTCATCATGTTGACCTCACACGCATCCCATGGACTCGTTCAGCACGGTCAAATACAGGATTAATGGTTTCCTATGAACGGGTGGTACCAAGACTGGTGGCTCCAACAAGTACTTCTTTATCTTTTCAAATGTAGTTTGGCAATCCTCATTCCACTACCTAGGCTGGTTCTTATGAAGTAACTTGAAAATCGGCTCGCAGGTTGCCGTCATTTGGGAAATGAATCGGGTGATGTAGTTCAACCTTCCCAGGAACCCTCGGACTTCTTTTTCGGTACAAGGAAGAGGCATTTCCAGCATTGCCTTGACCTTGTCAGGATCAACTTCTATCCCTCTTTTGCTCACGATGAATCCTAACAATTTGCAAGATTTTGCGCCAAAAGTGCACTTGGCCGGATTCAGTCTAAGCTTGAATTTCCTCAACCTTTAGAAGAGTTTCCTCAGATCAGTAATGTGCTCTTCCTCAGAGTTGGATTTAGCAATTATGTCGTCCATATAGACTTCTATTTCCTTGTGCATCATATCATGGAAGAGAGTCACCATTGCCCTTTGATAGGTAGCTCCCGCGTTCTTCAATCCGAAGGACATTACTTTGTAACAAAAGGTGCCCTATAGAGTGATGAACGTGGTCTTTTCTATATCTTCCGGTGCCATCTTGATCTGATTATACCCCGAAAATCCATCCATAAATGAGAAGATGGAGTGTTGAGCTGTGTTATCAACCAGTACGTCGATTTGAGGTAAAGGAAAATCATCCTTAGGGCTGGCCCGATTCAAGTCTCGGTAGTCCACACACATCCTCACTTTCCCATCTTTCTTCGGAATAGGAACTATGTTGGCTACCCATTACAGATATTTAGCTACGGCTAGGAAACCTGCATCAAATTGCTTCTTGACTTCTTCTTTAATCTTAAGGAGCATTTCTGGTTTCATTCGTCGCAACTTCTGTTTGATCGGTGGATATTCTGGCTTTAAAGATAACTTATATTCCACAATGCTGTTATCCAACCCCGACATATCTTGATATGACCATGCAAAAATGTCCCGAAACTCCCTGAGCAGCTTAATCAATTTATCTAGCTGCTCTTTGTTTAAGACGGTGCCAATCTTGACCTCCTTAACTTCTCCTTCGTTCCCCAGGTTAACGATTTCAACCTTTTCTTGATAGGGTTGAATTTCCTTATCCTCTTGTTCCATTAACCTCATTAATTTGGGCAAAGGTTCAAAGTCTTCCTTACTTTCCTCATAGGCGCAATCATTCAGATGATCAGAATCATGAAACAAAACCGAGTTCTCGCTACTCTCAAAGGAATCGCTTTCGGATCTGCATTTGGGTTATATTATAACGAATGAAAAAGAAAAACAGGCAAGTGAAAGGTTTAAGAGAAAGAGATCGAACAAAGATGAGGTAATGAAATTAGAATGTGTTCATTAATTCAAACAAATAAATAAGTTTTGCCTTTGCCCTTATTATAAAATAGGTCCCAAAGCCTTAGGCATAGTAGAGGGACCGACAAGTTTTAAGATAACAAAGATTACTTTGACAGAACATTGATAGTTGTAGGGAACTCCATGACTTCCCAATTGTTCAGCTCCTGACTTAGTGAGCAAGCATACACCAATTCCATATTATGGCTGGGCTCGTCTTCAATCATGGCCACTTGATCCGGATACATGATCCCGACGCTCCTGAAGCTTTGATAAAGTTCACGGATGAGGATTCTTGCGGTGTCGAATTCTTTACCAGTAAAGTGGGCAACCTTCCTCCCCCTTCTTTCTTCTTCGACTCTTCTCCTATCCGCTGCTGTGGGTTTGTACCCCAGGCCATACCTGTCTTTCTTCTCTAGGAGGCATACAGGATGTATTCTTCCTTCCAGTTCACGCCCTAATCCTTTCCCTAGCTTATATCCCTCTCGTAACATTGCCTTGGCAACCGCTAGAGTCACATTTGGGAATGATATCTTGACAATGCTTGTCGCATTGGCTATTTCCAGAGTCTGGAATGAGGTCTCGAGGGCCTCCTCAGCTGCCTCGACATACGGAGTAGAGACAGGTTTGCTAACCAAAAAGTCTTCCTCCCCGGAAACAATTACCAATTTGTTGTTGACGATGAACTTTAACTTTTGATGCAATGTAGAAGAGATCGCTCCAGCTGAATAGATCCACGGCCGCCCTAGCAAACAACTGTAGGCGGGCGTGATGTCCATGACTTGGAAGAGCACTTGGAAGGTACATGGCCTGACCTGTATTGGCAAATCTATTTCTCCCATGACTTCCCGTCGAGTCCCGTTGAAAGCCCGTACGACCATAGAGCTAGGCCTCATGTATGTCCCATCGAAGGGCAATCTTGCCAATGTGGATTTTGGCATCACGTTCAAGGAAGATCCATTGTTGATAAGTACTTTGGCCAAGATATGATCTTGACACTTTACAGATATGTGAAGGGCTTTATTATGCCCTCTTCCTTCAGTGGGTATTTCATCGTCTGTAAAGGTCAAGTAATTGTTGGCAACAATATGTCCTATTATGCCTCCAAACCTGTCAACGGGTAGGTCGTGCTTGACATGGGCCTCACTTAGAACTTTCATTAATATGTCCCGATGTGGTTCGGAATTCATCAACAGGGACAATAAGGAAATCTTGGCTGGGATATGGTTCAATTGGTCCAGCACTTGGTACTCGTTGTGGCGGATAAACTTTAGAAACTCCTGGGCGTCTTCCTCAGTTACAAACCTTTTTTCTTTACCAGCGGTTCCTTCTTTCTCAGCCCTTACCTCTCCGGCAGCTTTATCCTATTTTGAATCAGGTGGTGCGTATACCGTCCCACTCTGAGTCATTCCTCCAACTCCAGTGATATTTGTAATAGAGGAAGGTGGCGCAAGATCAACTACCACTAGGTTGGTGATGATCACATCTGAACCATACTTCCATGGCACAGCATGGGAACTCTTGAAGGGGAAGGGAGCGGGTGGTTGCACCGAGATGATAGTTTTGGCCGGAGTTAGAGTCAAAACTGTAGGCGTATTTCTGTTATAAAATATGACTAGGGGCTTTGGGGCCCGTAACCCGGTCTGATCCTGTACCATGTTTATCTCGCCTCCCTGGCGCCTACAAATCTCCATGGTGTGGTTGTCCATGAGTTCTTGAAGAGTTTTTTGGAAGCCTCGTCACTTCACACACTGGTTATCATTATATTCCTTATCCCATGGGCCTTCTATCAATCCTATCTCAAGCATATGGGAGTGAATTATTTCCAAAGGCATTCTTACATCCTCAACCCTTGAAACACATTCTTCCCCTTCTTCAACAGTGTTAACCGCTGACCCTCCGTGGTTGGGTAAAGGGTTCATTGTCATGTTAGGTCTCCCTTCCTGAAAGCTTATCCAGTCGGCCCTGATTAGATCCCTTACCTTAAACTTGAAAGCCAGACAATTCTCAGTGGAATGCCTCGGTGCACCGGCATGGTAATCACACCGTGCATTCAGGTCATACCCTCTCGGGTAGGGTGGCTGAAGTGGTCTCAAGGGACAGGGCACCACCAATGCACTCTTGATGAGATGAGGGAGAAGCTCAGTATAGGTCATGGGGATAAGATCAAATTGAACCTAGGTACGGTCGTTGTTTGGCCTTCTTAGGTTCGGGTTTGACTGTTGGTTCATGTGCGGCTGTTGGTGTGGTGCTTGGGGTGTTTGGTATGGTGCTTGTGGTGTTGTTGTTGGTCGTATAACAGGTGGTCAGAAGTGGGGTGGATTTGGATTTTGAACTGCAGTCACATAGGGATGTGGTGCATTGGGATATATTGGTGGAAAGGTGATGGAGGTAGGTGGTCTGGATTACTTTCTTCCCTGGTTATAAGAGACCAAGTTAGTCTCTCTTTCTCTTCTCCTACCTTCTCCAAGCGTAGGTTTTCTCGTTGCCCCTGTCCCAGATGTGCCTCGAACAATCTTCCCAGTCCGCAATCCATTCTCTATCCTTTCTCCAATTGTAACAATATCAAAGAAATAGGATGAAACACTTCCAATTATCCTGTCATAGAAAGGTGACTGAAGCGTATCAATAAACGTGGAAATCACTTCCTTTTCCGATAGAGGTGGGTCAACTTGTGCTGCTACCTCACGCTAATATTGGGCGTATTCCTTGAATGTCTCATTGTCTTTCTTGGTCATATTTTACAGCTGTACCCTATCCGGTGCCATGTCCAGATTATATTTGTACTGTTGCATGAAAGCGTCTGCTAGATCTTCCCAACATCGTATGCGAGAGTGCTCAAGATGATTATACCAGGTCAGGGTTGCTCTAGCCAGGCTATCCTAGAAACAATGAATCAACAGGGGATCGTTAGAAGCATACGAAGCCATCTTCCGGCAGTACATGGTAAGATGGTTCTTTGGGCAGGTCAGCCCCCGGTACTTATCAAATTCTGGCATTTTGAACTTAGGAGGGATAACGACATCGAGAATTAGGTAGAGTTCTACAGCCCTGCCCATCCCAAATCTGTTTGTCCCTTCCGTCTCCCTCATTCGCCTTTCCAGGAATTCTAACCTCCCTACTTGGGTAACAGCAGTAGCATTTGGACCCGTGATGACATGATGACTAGTGTTTCCAATCGGCTGGTAGACATAAGTCGAATTAGCATTTGGCATGGAAGTGTGGGGTATGGCTGTAGTTTGGGTGGCTTATGTATGGATGGGAACTGTTTGAAACTCTCAGACAGGTAGGATATTCGGTTGAGTAGTATGGAGAATTGTCTCCTGGTAATCGGGCTCTTCTTGGAGTGGTGGAAAATAACCCGGTGGTAAGCCATATATCAGGAAGGGTATAGTATTACCTTATGTATCCACGAAGGTGTGCTGCTGGATGTTGGCAGGGTTCGGTTTACCAATGCGAACTGTAAAGGTAGGCACAGCAGGGTCTGAACTTGGTTCTCCAGATGGACCCTGAGTGTGTCGAGGAGTAGGCGGTCATTGCCTAGTGTCTTCTACACCCGCTGAAGAATCCCCTTCCGTGACTCTTCTCTCAAGAAGCTTGGCCATCTCAGCTATTTACTCCTTCAGTTGACTGACTTCAGCTTTCAAGCTCTCATTTTCTTGTTCTGCTTCAGCCATGAGTTTCTTCTTAAGCCTAGTCGCGTAGGGATGCTTACCCGTTATGTCTGGGAATTACAACAACTCATCAAAAAAAGAAAACAGTTAAAGAGGATGATAAAACAGAGATAGAAGGATGTATGCAGGATGCGATTCTGAATTTAGCACGTATTCTCCAACCGTTCCTTAGAACGTCACGTTCAAAAGTACTAGGTAAAGCAGTAAAATAGAAATTAACATAAGACAATTGTGGGGATGAAAAATGCTTCATTCATACTTCCAAGAGGATACAATATTGCTAGAAAGGTTTGAATTATAACTCTTCAGCCGTTCCTGGCTTGGGCAATCATAGCCCTCATTTTACAAATTCTTTTTTGACAATAATTCAAAAATGATGAAATCTCCCTTGGAGTAGAGAGAGGATTAACTATGCTCTCAGCTTGTTTCAGCAATAGTGGAAGATCTTCTAGAACCCTGTTGGCCAAGTAGGCTAGATTAGCGAAGCGATCCATCCATGAACGAATGACTTCGTCCCGTCGAGTTACTTCGGTTTCTAAGACTTGTGTAGCCTCTTGGCAACGTTGCTCGACATTAATGGCCTTTTGCTGTTCATCATTTATTTCTTGCTCGCAGGCTCTCATTTTCTCTTCGAGTTGTCGCTCCAGATTGTGTACTTGGGATTGTATTAGCTCTTTCTCCGCCAAAGCCTTTCTTTCATTCTCCCTGGATTGTGTCAGCGTATCCTTGAGGGATTTTCTTTCAGCTAAGATGGCGTCACTTTGTTGGCCCTTCATTTTTAGTTGAGAATTGGCCGTACGAAGGCACTGTCCTTGTTTTGCCCTGTAGTTTTCCTCAACCTTCCGTTTTCTTCATATCTTATCCATGGCCATCCTCCCTTCTGAATTTTCTTTCTTTTGAAAAGCACATTCCTGTTGACACCTCAAAAAGTATTCTTCTAGCTTTTGATTCTTAGCTGTCAACTCCTCTATCTGAGCCTTTAAAGCCAGGGTGGCTTTGTCCTCCATAATGAGTGGTGGACTGAAAATGTTTGTGGACTGGTATGAAGGATTTCTGAAGGGTAATTTCACAATGAAAACCCTGTTTAGGACCCATTCATGGTATTCTTCCCCCACAGCGTGGCTTCGCGCTCCTAATGCCTTTCCCATCCTGTGGACCTTTTTCCACGCATTGGCTATGTCCCGAACGGTAGATGTATATTTTCCTTTCGTATAATACAAAATGAAAGGAGTGAGCAGCTCCTCATTTAGTGGCCCAAGCAGAGGGTATGCTAACTGACGCTTCACAATAACAGAATTATAGTTGATGCACCCCTGTGTGCCCATGAAGGGAACATTTGGATAACCTCTGTAGCTATAGACGATTGACTCGACCTCTAGCCATTGAAGATACCATCTGACTTTTTCAGCTGTAAGGCCCACAAGGTGATTAGCCCATTTACGTCCATTCTTTACCGCCAACTCACACAATTTCAGATCAGAAATCAGACACTCGGCCTTGCATATTTGATAGAAGGCGTGAGATGTGAGCCACACATACAAAACAGATAAACAGCAAATGATCCTTTTTCCCCCTTGCGTGTGACAGAAATCCATGGTGCAGTACACATTAGCCAACATAGCACTGACTGGATTCTCGAGTCTGTGTTTGCGAGCAGCGAAGACATTGATAGCATCATAATCTACATAGTTATCCAAGTTAGGGAACAAGACAACCCCATAGATAGTAAGTGCTAAGGTGTCCATGAAGGCCTCCCAATCTTCTTTATCTGCCAGGATGCGTATATGCTTCTCAAGAAACTCTCGAGTAAACCCGGGGACTTGATTTCTATTCATTTATGCGCCTTTCAACATCTCAGGATGGATTTTAAGGATACGAGCGACAGAAGCGATTGTTGCATGATGACCAAGAGGACGATAGGGAATTTGTCCCTCTACCGGCATCCCCAATATCTGTTCAAACTCTTCTATAGATGGTGCCAGTTGAAAATCTTTAAATGTGAAACAGCGGAGGGGTGGGTCATAGAATTGTGCTAGAGCTGTAATTGCTTCGGTTTGGACTTCCACCTCCAAGAGTTTTAGGATTTTCCCATACTTCCTTGCAAAGACCATCCTTTGAGTCAGATTTAATCTTTTCCCCAGTGCCTGTAGACCAACTGTATCAACCTTCTTGGCTTTAAGATGTAATATCTTCTTCAATTCTGTCACATCTGTACCACAATTGTAATAAATGATAAACCCCAAAAAAAAAACAGGGGAAAAATTTTTCACGAATAACCACAGGTCAAACGACATAGAAAAGGAGGAAGAAGGCAAGGGAATAAAACCATTCACACGGAAGCACCATCGGCGCCTGAGCGAGCCACCAAACAACGTACACTCGCTCAAGCGAGACCCACATCCGCCTGAGCAAGGCGCCCCAACTCGCTCGGGCGAACTTCCCATTCGCTTAAGTGAAACCGAATACGAAAGCCTTCCAAAACAACATATTCGCCGTCGCTAAAGCGAGAAGCCACACTCGGCATTGAATCACTCGGAAAACCGAGACATTCATTCACTCGGGGAAGTAGGTAGTTAAGTTCCACTCAGATTTATTCAAAAACCCAACCACTCGGAATACCAATCCTCACTCTCTCGGAATCACTCGGTGTATTCACTTGGAATCTATGGGGGCTCCACACTCGGAATAACTCCCACGTCCATTTCGCTACTCGGGGTATCCTACTTACTTCTCACTCGGTAACCATATTATGTTCTGTTCTAGTTTTCCTACTAAGCCAGGACTCACTCGGGTCCTTTAGCCAGTTGCTAATCTATCACATTGGGTCCACTTAGAATCTTAGGTGTCTCTCTCTGGTCGGTGAACTACTCACTCGGAAACTGCTGATTATCCTTTACTCGGGGCGTTTCACGATTTTTACTCACGAAATTCCAGTCAACTCCTATTCCAGGCTATGCGACCTCAATCGCTCGGATTATTCAACCCCTCATCACTCGGAATGACTCATTGACTCACTTTTCTCCCACAATAACTTAGCTCCACTCCTGCTTATAGTCACACTGATCTCCTATACTCGGAAAGTATACTTACACACCCATATTTACCACTTAGGCATCACCTATAGCATAGAACAACATAGCATATATATATATACATAAAGGTATTCAAATATTACAACGCATTAACACGTCTTTACTACCCGAAAGCATTCAAGTTCTGATATAGGGATTAAAATCAGAATACGAGCCGGCCAAGGCTTCACAAGACCTTACACATAATATCTATATATACACATATATTTCATAGCGCTCGGTTCCTCCACTTTACGCCCGGTCTCTTCTTCATCCTTCATTCTGAGGGATATTCACTGAAAAATGTAGCCATTGCAGGGGTGAGCTTTCACATGTAAAATGACAATCAAAGACTCGGTATCAGTGTCAGCACGCACACTTACTTTCACTCAGCTATGTTCAGGATAAACTAAGATCATGCAATCGGAATAATGTCAATATCATACATACTACACAAATTTATCTTCATTCACACGTACACATGCATCCATACATTAAGAAATCATTCATAACACTCGACACATACTATGCGCACTACTCCAATCGACCTCCTATCTACTTGCATGTCTGCGGATCTGACTCGAGGGATGACTTTCAGTTGCAGTTCCCCCTTCACTGGCCCCTCGCCCTTCGGCTCTTCCCATGTGGTACCGGCCTCCCATGGGTGTCTCGAGACTCCTCTCTAGCTCCTATGGCTACCACGAGCCCCTTCAGGATCTAGCCAAGGTCTGCAGCTGGAAGTCATTCTCTCGGGGCTTTTGACCTTCCTCGGGTTACCCTATTCTTACGCATGCAGCTAATGCATTCACCAGCACGCATCATTATTCAACCGGTGCCTCCTTCGAAACCATCGTAGTAGGAATAAATTCAACACAGTCCTCATATTTACCTTGCCAGCCATAACAACATGCACAACAATCGGACAATCAAGGTAACGTCATCTAACGAATCAACCAACAATCACACATTCATGCTCTTACAGTGTTAACAGAGGTAGGACCATGCAATTCATTCGTCTATAACAAGATTAACAGGCTACATTATCATCGTCTGGGTCACATGCAATCATTGTACAACTACCATCTTACACACAGGATTCAGAATCAACAACCATGCACATTATTCAATCGCCACACACATGCACACGCACTTAAAGCAATACATTCATCCGGTACCGTTCGTGGATCATGCATTTGACATGCAAGCGCCCCCTACCTACTAAAAGGAACCCAAGAAGTTCTCCTGCTCTCAACGTTTGGTCTGACACTACTCGTTCAGCTCTCCTTCGCACCGTCGCACTCTGAAATGTGGCTCGGGGATGAGAAGTTGTTCTTCCTCTGCCTCAGTGGTCATCTTCCACCAGTTGGAGGGGACTCTGATCTTCCTTCAACACTGTCGTCATGATCTCCAGAACGAAGAGAAAAACAAGGGAAAAGAATGAGAACGAGAACGAAGAAGAAGAAAAGAGAGTATGCAGTAGTGAAAGGGATGGGTATCCACGGTGGTACAGGGTATGCATATATGCGCATGCGAAGAAAAGAAAGTGGGATGGGAAGTTGTGAGTCGCAGTCCACTCACACACTTCGCCAATCGCAAGCAGCCACCTTTCACCAACTAAGCCTAATTAACTTGTCATTATTTCTTAAGCTATGTTGATTACAATTAATAATTAATTCCCTACTTGTATTCACTTCTTAACGTTTTATTCTCATTCGATACGTAACTTCGAAATTGGGATGTTACAGTTCTCCCCCTCTCAAAAGAATTTCGTCCTCGAAATTCAGTCGGCCACTCACCTTGGTTAAACAACTCGGTATTGCTGCCTCATGGCGTCCTCGCGTTCCCAGGTATAAGAGGTAGTCTTGCCTTGTTGCCACTCCACTTCAACCAGTTGTACGTCTTTGTTCCTCAAACGCTTTACCGATCGGTCCACGATTCTGATCGGTGTAGTCACTGTGGTCAGGTCTTCCTTGATTTCCACTTTATCATCAGGCATTGTGTGGCTGGGGTTATGTATATACTTCCTTAGTTGGGACACATGAAACATGTTGTGCAATCTGGATAAGTGAGTCGGTAATGCTATACGGTATGCCATGGAACCGACTCGTTCCAATACCTCATAAGGTCCAATGTATCGGGGACTTAGCTTTCCACCTTTCAAGACTCGCCCGACTCCTTTACTCGGAGAAGTCTTCAAAAACACTCTATCTTCGACTGAAAACTCTAATGGTTTGGTTCGTTTGTCATGGTAGTTTTTCTGCTGGTCCTGAGATGCCTTCATCCTTTCCCTTATCACTCGGATTTGTTCTGATGTTTGTTTTACAATTTCCGGCCCCAGCAATAAACTTTCACCCGTTTCCGACCAGCAGAGTGGGGTTTGGCATCTTCGCCCATATAGTGCTTCATAGGGTGCCATACCGATGCTGTTGTGATGGCTGTTATTGTATGTAAACTCAATCAAGGGGAGGTACTGCTCCCAGTTTCCACCGTGTTCCAACACACATGCCCTTAGCAAGTCCTCAAGGCTCTGAATCGTTCGCTCGGACTGTCCATCCAATTAGGGGTGGTAAGCGGAGCTTAGCCAAAGCTTCGTGCCCATTTCCTGGTGCAGGCTGGTCCAAAACCGGGACGTGAACCTAGGATCCCTATCCGATACGATAGAAGTTGGCACTCCATGCAGTCGGACAATTTCTTGGATGTAAATTCGTGCTAACTTATGCAAAGGATACTTCATGTTCACAGGTAGGAAGTGTGCACTCTTCGTCAGTCGGTCAACAATGACCCAAATTGCATCATGGCCCGCTCGGTTTTTGGGCAATCCCATGACAAAGTCCATGGCAATGGAGTCCCATTTCCACACGGGAATCTCCAGGGGTTGCAATGCACCATACGGCTTCTGGTGCTCCACCTTTGACTTCTGACAGGTAATACACCGAGCCACATATTCTGCTACATTCCTTTTTAATCCTGGCCACCAGAACTGGGTCCTCAAGTCATGGTACATCTTCGTGGCACCTGGGTGGATACTTAGCAGGCTTCTGTGAGCTTCATCAAGCACCATTCTCCTTAATTCTCCTCCACTCGGCACGTATATTCTGTTTCTTACTCAGAAGATTCCATCCGATCGCTCAGTCAAGGACAAGTCCTTACCTTTACCCTGAGTCTCCCTTATTTCAGCCAAGTAGGGATCTGACTACTGTTGCTCGCACACGGATTTTAGGAATTCATTGGCAATCCTCAGCATGCCGATCGTCATTCTCCGAGAGGAGGGGAGGTCAACATGTAAGTTCATGTCTCGGAACTGTTCCAACAGCTCTACCTCCTTCACCATCATCACTGCCACATGGAGGGACTTCCGACTCAATGCATCGGCAACAACGTTTGCCTTACCCGGATGGTACTTCAGAGCCATTGCACAGTATGGGCATTTGAGTTGGAATGGAGAAGTGAGCTGGTTTCCTACTTAAAAACACTTTTCCCTAATTTCTGGCACGATAGTAATCGATTAGGCCTTTAGCTGTAATTGATTACACTTTGAATTTTACAGTGTAATTCACCTTCTAATCGATTAGACTGTCCCATGTAGTCGATTAGATAAGAAATAGAACATTGCTAATCGATTATGTAGTGACTTGTAATCGATTGTGAGTAGCACCTGATGCATTTTATTGTGTCACGCAGCATGGTAATCGATTGTAGCTTATGTGCAATCGATTATGTAACAAATAGAAGCTTTTTAATCGATTAGTTCTTGTGGTTTAATCGATTAGTAACATTATAGAACTTTGGTAATTGATTATGGCAACATTGTAATCGAGTAGGAGATGTACCTGATGCTCTTAATTCAAATTCTCAACTTGGTAATCAATTATTTCCATTGATGCAATCGATTAGATGACGAACAGAACATAGGTAATCGATTAGATGAGAATATCTAATCGATTATGTTATAGTCAGAACTTCTGTAATCGATTATGTTGGATGTTGTAATCGATTAGTATGTGCATTTTTGCAGGTTTGATGTTGTTTTCTCTATTTTCATTGTAACTTGAGCCTTTGGCTTTGAGTCTTTAATTGCTTTTGTCATTATCAAAATTATTCAACCTGAAATACATATTCAAACACAGTATCAACAGTCTTTCTTGACAACTTATATTTACTAGATAGTTTCACATGTTTATCATATAATTCTTCAAAAGCGTCAAGTAACTCATCTCTATCAAGTTCATTATTGTTTATCTCATTTTCTTCTTCTTGGTGGTTGGTCATTAGGCATAGGTTGGCTTCCTCATTGTCCAATTCTTCCGAGCTACTCACTTTATTTTCGTCCCAAGCAATGTAGGCTTTTCTTCTTCCTCTTTTCTCTTTGTTCTTCTTCTTGAGATTTGGACAGTCCACTTTGAAGTGCCCTTCCTTACCACATTCAAAGCAATTTGGTGAGGAAGAATTTTCATTTGAGATTGGTTTCTTACCTTGAGCTTTGAAGTTCTTTTGGAAGCGTTTGTTTCTCATAAATTTTCCAAAACACTTCACAAATAGTCCAAACTCTTCTTCTTTATCAAACTCATTACCGCATTCTTCTTCATTGATAGAAGTTTCCTGTAGAGCTAGACCTTTCTTCTTAGAAGACTTTTCTTCCTCCTCTGCCATCTTCAATTCTTTTAACTCTTATCCCTGTTCTTGTAACTTACCGAATAGTGTAGCAAGTGGCATTTCATTGATGCTTGGAGATTGTTTGATGGCGGTGACAAGAGGTTGCCATTCCCTGGTAAGACTTTTTAACACTTTATGAATAAGTTCTTTGTTAGTGTAAGTCTTGCCAAGAGTAATTAGATGATTTATAATAGGACTGAACCTCTTTTGCATATCAATAACTGTTTCTCCAGAATTTAATCTGAAGCTTTCATACTGACTATATAAGATACTAATCTTAGAGTCTTTAATATCACTTGTACCTTCATGGGTTATTTGTAAGGTATTCTACATATCCTTGGCGGATTTACATGTAACTACTCTAAAGAATTCATCAGGGCCTAAAGCTAAGGTGATTAGATTTTTGGCTTTATAGTTATATTGGACTTTCTTTTCTTCTTCGCTAGTCCAATCATCCATCAATTTTTCTACTTGTTTACCATCTACAGTATGCATGAGTATGAAAGGACCATTTTCAATTGTATTCTATAATTTAAGGTCAATAGATTGTACAAAAATTTTGACCCTTTCTTTCCAAAAAGCATAGCCTTCCCCATTGAAAGCAGGAGGTCTATTTGTGACACCACCCTCAGGAAAAAGATTTAAAGAATTAGAGGCCATTGTTCTCTTGAAGTTGTTAAGCTTGATCTACCAAAAGTGAAGCTCTAATACCACTTGTTGTTCAAGTGGCCTCAATACTCAAGAGGGGGGTGAATTTAGTTTTAAAACTTTTCATTGGAATACCTTTGAAATTGATTTCTTTTTCACTAAGTATGCTTGTATGTAAGAAATAGTAAGTGTGGAGCAAGAATCAATATGAGAAAGTGTGCAAATGTTGCTAAGGCAATTTATCAAACACTTGGTGTGCAACACTTTAACTTAGCCTAGTTACTCAAGTTCAAGCAATAATATCATAAGCAAATCAATATACCAATCAAGTACAATAAGTAAATGTAAGAGAGTAGGGAAGAAAAGCTTCCAAACCAATTTAACGAGTTCCACCAACCCGGTGTACGTCTCGCCTTCAAGCAACCCACTTGAAGGATTTCCACTATTGAAGTTTAGAGATACAAGCTATGAGCAATTGCAGCTTCCTAGTGTCCCACACCTAAGAACTCAATCCTTACTAGCACAAGGGCAACCCACCCAATCTCTCAAACTCTCAATACCCAAAGGTTGAACCACAACCTTTGTGACCACTCAATCCTAGAGCGAATAACCTTGAAGTTTTGGTATTTGGTTTTACAATTAATAAACTCTCTCAATAGAGTAGATAAACAAATGAAATCTCTCACAATTTCTAAATTCTCACAAGAGAGGATTTACAAATATAAGCTTTAAGTTTCAGAACTTAGAACTACACAAAGAAATAAAACTCACAAGACTCAAGATTTGATTTCCCTTTGATGGATTTGGATGATTTGAGAAGCTTAAAGGAGTCTTGCATTTATAGGCCTTGGGGAGGTGCCCTAAAGTCTTCAAAGCCGTTGTACAGCATGGGCATTTAAGTTGGAATGGAGAAGTGAGCTGGTTTCCCACTTAAAAACACTTTTCCCCAATTTCTGGCATGATAGTGATCGATTAGGACTTGAGCTGTAATCGATTACACTTTGAATTTTACAGTGTAATTCACCTTCTAATCGATTAGACTGTCCCGTGTACTCGATTAGATAAGAAACAGAACATTGCTAATCTATTATGCAATGACTTGTAATTGATTGTGAGTAGCACTTGATGCATTTTATTGTGTCACACAGCATGGTAATCGATTGTAGCTTATGTGCAATCGATTATGTAACAAATAGAAGCTTTGTAATCGATTAGTTCTTGTGGTTTAATCGATTAGTAACATTTCAGAACTTTGGTAATTGATTGTGGCAACATTGTAATCGATTAGGAGATGTACCTGATGCTCTTAATTCAAATTCTCAAATTGGTAATCGATTATTTCCATTGATGCAATCGATTAGATGACGAACAGAACTTAGGTAATCGATTAGATGAGAATATCTAATCGATTATGTTATAGTCAGAACTTCTGTAATCGATTATGTTGGATGTTGTAATCGATTAGTATGCGTATTTTTGCAGGTCTGATGTTGTTTTCTCTATTTTCATTGTAACTTGAGCCTTTTGCTTTGAGTCTTCAATTGCTTTTGTCATTATCAAAATTATTCAACCTGAAATACATATTCAAACACAGTATCAATGGTCTCTTGACAACTTATATTTACTAGATAGTTTCACATGTTTATCATATAATTCTTCAAAAGCGTCAAGTAACTCATCTCTATCAAGTTCATTGTTGTTTACCTCATTTTCTTCTTCTTAGTGGTTGGTCATTAGGCATAGGTTGGCTTCCTCATTGTCCGATTCTTCCAAGCTACTCACTTTATTTTCGTCCCAAGCAATGTAGGCTTTTCTTCTTCCTCTTTTCTCTTTGTTCTTCTTCTTGAGGTTTGGACAATCCACCTTGAAGTGCCCTTCCTTGCCACATTCAAAACAATTTGGTGAGGAAGATTTTTCATTAGAAATAGGTTTCTTACCTTGAGGTTTGAAGCTGCTTTGAAAGCATTTGTTTCTCATGAATTTTCTGAATCGCTTTACAAATAGTCCAAACTCCTCATCCTCATCAAGTTCACTCTCGGATTCATCTTCCTTGATTAAAGTGGACTTGAGAGCTAGCCCCTTTTTCTTGGAGGATTTTTCTTCCTCTTCCACCATCTTCAATTCTTTCAACTCTTTTTCCTGCTCTTGTAATTTACTAAATAGTGTTCCAAGAGACATATCATTTATATTTTATGATTGTTTGATAGCAGTGACAAGAGGTTGCCATTCCCTAGTAGGACTTTTTAATACTTTATGAATGAGTTCTTTGATAGTGTAAGTCTTACCAAGAGTAATAAGATGATTTATGATCAGGGTAAACCTCTTTTGTATATCAATGATTGTTTCCCCAGAGTTTAATCTAAAACTTTCATATTGACTAGTGAGTGTACTAATCTTAGAATCCTTTACATCACTAGTTCCCTCATGAGTGATTTGGAGAGTGTCCCACATTTCCTTAGTGGTTTTACAAGTTACAACTCTAAAGAATTCATCCGGACCTAAAGCAAGGGTGATGAGATTTTTAGCTTTGTAGTTGTATTGGACTTTCTTTTCCTCTTCACTACTCCAGTCATCCATAAGTTTCTCAACTTGCTTACCATCTACAATATACATGGGTATGAAAGAACCATTTTTAATGGCATTCCAAACTTTTAAGTCAATTGATTGTACAAAAATTTTCATCCTTTACTTCCAAAATGCATAGCCTTCCCCATTGAAAGCAGGAGGTCTATTTGTGGCACCACCCCCAGGAAAAAGATTTAGAGAATTTGAGGCCATTTGTTCTCTTGAAGCTATTAAGCTTGATCTATCAAGAGTTAAGCTTTGATACCACTTGTTGTTCAAGTTGCCTCAATACTCAAGAGGGGGGGGTGAATTGAGTGTTTAAAACTTTTCTTTAGAATGCCTTTGAAATTGATTCCTTTTTCATTAAATATATATCAAGTATAATGCAAGAGTCAATGTAAAATAATGAATAAATGTCACTTAGGCAATATATCAAACACTTGGTATGTGGAAACTTATCTTAGCCTAATTAAACAAGTTCAAACAATATTATCACAACCAAATCAATATACCAACCAAATGCAATAAGTAAATGTAAGAGAGTAGAGAAGAGAAGCTTGCAAACCAATTTAACGAGTTCCATCAACCCGGTGTACGTCTCGCCTTCAACTAACCCACTTGAAATATTTCCACTATTGAAGTTTAGAGATACAAGCTATGAGCAATTACAGCTTCCTAGTGTCCCACACTTAAGAACTCAATCCTCACTAGCACAAGGGCAACCCACCCAATCTCTCAAACTCTCAATACCCAAAATTTGAACCCCAACCTTTGTGACCACTCAACCTAGAGTGAAAATCTTGGTGTTTTGGTGTTTGGTTTACAATCAATTAACTCTCTCAATAGAGTAGATATACAAGTATAAGCTCTCAAGTTCTAACTCTCAACAAGAAGAGAGGATATACAAATATAAGCTCAAAGTTTTAGAAAGTGAAACTAAACAAAGAAATGGACTCACAAGGCACAAATGTAAGCTATGAATGATTCCTCTTTGATGTCTTTGATAGCTTGAATGAGTGTTGCATTTATAAGCCATGGAGAGGAGCCCTAAAGTCTTCAGAGCCGTTGCACAGCATGGGTGTTCGAATTATAATGGATAGATGAGTTGTTTTTGCACTAAAAACCACTTTTCCCACTGTCAGACACTAGTGTAATCGATTAGGCCTCGAGCTGTAATCGATTACACTTCAAATTCTTTAGTGTAATTGATCTCGTAATCGATTGGGCTTCTTCATGTAATCGATTAGCTTGAAGACAGGGCTTGGCTAATCGATTGTATATAACTTGTAATTGATTGTAAGTGATACCTGATGTATTTAATTTAGTTATGCAACATTGTAATTGATTGTGACTTAGTTTACAATCGATTTCGGAGCAAACAGAGGCTTGGTAATTGATTGTGGCTTGGTTGCAATCGATTAGTGACTTCACAGAACTTAGGTAATCGATTGGGACTACCCTGTAGTCGATTAGGTGATGTACCTGATGCAATTTATCCTTTTTCCCAGTTTGGTAATCGATTGGCCTTCTTGTTGTAGTCGATTAAGTAACAAATAGAAGCATCATAATCGATTAGATGGCTTGATGTAATCAATTTGATAACAAATAGAACTTCAATAATCGATTAGGCTTGATGATGTAATCGATTAGGTGTTAGACAGAAGCTCTGTAATCGACTAGATAGGACCTTGTAATCGATTAGCCTACGTACTGATGCTTGACCTATTGATTCTTCTCTGTTTTCATCCTTTGTAACAATACTTCATGAATTTTATATTCTTTGTCATGATTCCATAATTGCTTTGTCATGATCAAAATCATATAACCTGAAACACATATTCAAACACAGGTATTTTCTTGAAGACATCAAGAGGCAGAAAGAGCAAGAATTCTACAATTTGAGGCAATGGTTCATGATAGTAGGGGAATATGCAGCAAAGTTTGATGAGTTGGCTAGGTGTTGTCCTTACTATACTCAGATGAGTGAGGCTTCTTGATGCACCAAGTTTGAAGGAGGGCTACGTCAGGACATCCGTCAGGTGATCTGCTGTCAGCAAATTACTCAGTTCACTACTCTGATGGACAGGTGTCGTATCTTTGAGCATACGTCAGCATAGAGATCAAAAGGAACTTCTAGTTATGGGCCAGAGCAACGTGCCATTGACAAACGACCTCAGAAAGACTTCAGATCTTGCCAGCCCTATCCCCGACCAAATTTCAATAGACCTATTAGATTCACCAGGACCCAAGGTGACAGACCACCTGTGAGGTGCTACGAGTGTGGAGGACCTCATCTGTTGAAGGATTGCCATAAAAAGAGCTTGACTTGTTACAGCTATAGGAAGACCGGGCACAAGAGTAACGTCTGTCCCGAGAAGAACCTGAATTTCCCAAAGAGAAAAGTCAGGGGTCAGATAGGACATCCTGCAGGCCGTGGGAATAGAGGACCGGCTGCTAGTGCATCAGTTAATAATCCCAGAATGATAAATCTGAATCGTCAAGGCGGTGGTAATGCTCAACAAGGACCGAGGAATGCTACAGCAGGCAGAGGTGGAGGCAATGCTAGAGTCTTCACCATGAATGAAGCAGAGGTTGCACAAAAAAACAGACCTAGTGCAAGGTACATGCTTTATAGGTGAAGTGCTTCTGAATATGTTATATGATTCAGGAGCCACTCACTCATTTATCTCTAAAGATTGTGTGAAGCATTTGAATTTACCATTGACCCCCTTATCTGGTAAAATGATTGTTGTCACTGCTGCTAATGAACCCATAAGTTCTTTTATTGTGTGTTTAAATTGCCCTATCACTATTGATAGAAGGTCCTACCAGATAGACCATATCCGTTTACCCTTGATTGATATGGACATTGTTTTGGGAATG
The DNA here is from genome assembly GCA_037962975.1 of Clitoria ternatea. Classification (NCBI taxonomy): domain Eukaryota; kingdom Viridiplantae; phylum Streptophyta; class Magnoliopsida; order Fabales; family Fabaceae; genus Clitoria; species Clitoria ternatea. Next base: position 161,554,447 of record CM075670.1, read on the forward strand.
GATTGGCTTGCTGTCAATCACATTCTAATTGATTGTCATAGTAAGTCTATATCCTATGGAGTCACGACACCTGAGCCCTCTCAGCTCAGGAAGTCTGAGTCTGTTATTGTTACTCAGGAGGTAACTCCGTTCCCATCAGGAGCGCGAGTGTTGTGGTCCTTGCTAGCACCAAGTGTGAGAAGAAGTTTGAGCCTGATCAACTTCCAGTTGTTCGAGAATTCCCTAAAGTATTTCTAGAGGATATACCTAGGATACCGCAGAGAGAGAAATCGAATTCAGCATCAATATTCTACCCAGTAATGGACCAATCTCTATTGCTCCATATAGTATGTCGCCAAAAGAATTCGAGGACCTTAAGAAGTAAATCAAGGAACTTCTTGGGAAGGAATGATTTAACCAAGTGTTTCACCATGGGAGCTCCAGTGTTATTAGTAAAGAAGAAAGACGGCAATATGCGTTTGTGTGTGGACTATGGTCAGCTGAATAAGGTCACGATCAAGAATCGGTATCCTCTTCCACGCATCAATGATTTGATGGATCAGCTGCGAAGAGCAGTCATTTTCTCTAAGATTAACTTGAGGTTAGGCTATCATCAGATTCGAGTGAAGAAGGAAGACGTTCCTAAAACGGCATTTCAGACTCGTTATGGTCATTACGAATAGCTTGTCATGCCATTTGGAGTCACGAATGCACCTGCTTTTTTCATGGTTTATATGAAGTATCTTCCATCCGTACCTCGATAAATTCATGGTTTTATTCATTGATGATATTTTGGTGTATTCCAAGAGTGATGAAGAGCACCTTAGGACTGTTCTGAATACGTTACATGCAAGGAAGTTGTACGCGAAGTTGTCCAAGTGTGAGTTCTGGCTGAGAGAGGTGTAGTTCTTGGGTCACATTATCTCAGCAGAAGGTATAGCAGCGGATCCCACCAAGATTGAGGTAGTGCTACAGTGGGAAAGACCGAAAAGCGTAACAGAAATCCATAGTTTCTTAGGTCTCGCTGGCTATTATCAAAGGTTTATTGAGAACTTCTCTCGAATAGCTTCTCCTTTTTGACCAAGTTGACTCACATGGATCAACCTGTAGTATGGAGCAACAAGTGTTAAAGTAGTTTCTTGGATCTTAGAAAAAAGCTGACTAGCGTGCCAATTCTGATTTTGCCCAACCCTACTAAATTGTATGAAGTGTACTGTGATGCATCAGGGTAAGGATTGGGATGTGTGCTGATGCAAGAACGAAAAATAGTGGCTTACGCATGTCGTTAGTTGAGACCCTATGAAGTAAACTATTCAACACACGATTTGGAGTTAGCCTCGATTTTTTTCACCTTAAAGATCTAGAGGCACTATCTGTACGAGACTAAGTTCAAGGTTTTCAACAATCATAAGAGCTTGAAATATCTCTTTGATCAGAAAGAGCTGAACATGAGGCAGCGACGATGGATGGAGTTTATTAAAGATTATAACTTTGAGTTTCACTATCATCCAGGAAAGGTAAATGTAGTAGCTGATGCGCTCAGTAGAAAAGTATAACACCCACAATTTTCCAGACTCAAATCCCGATGTAATCGACATAATTAAATGATAAAAACACGAGTAAATTTTTTGCGTTCAAAATAGTTTCAAAACCCCATCACTATTACATCAAGACTCAAACCACAGAAAACCAAAGAGTGAAATTTAACAGCCTATAACTGGATCGGTATATAGTTTGCCCATAACGGTATACAAAATAATAGAGTTTACAGCGGAAGAAGAATGTGTATACCAGGCATACGCCTAGTCCCATATATGAAGATATGAGAAAAGGCTTAGCAAAGCATGCAAACATACATCACAAGCCCATTTAGGCCACATCCAAACTTACACATAAATCATAAACATGCATTACCTAAGGTACATACATATACTTAGCTATATAGTCATACATCATATATCTCCAACATTCATATTCTAGAATTCCCATATTCATTTCAACCTCAGTTTCATATATCACCAATACTTATTCATACCTAGAGGAATACATAACCAATATCATTTTATATATCAAGTGGTTATGAGGCCAAATACTCCAAACGTTAATAAATCATCTACATATCCAGCTATTTACAATACATCCACCAATATCAATAAATTATCCACACTATGATACATATTTTATTTCACGATACAATGAATCACATTTGCTGCCGGCCAAGGCATTCCATTACCACTATTTACCTTCCCAAAGCTTTACTTCATAAACATTCTCATCCCATGGTTTTCCTGCATCAGTACTAAAAAGTAGACCACATGGGAGAGTGAGTTATACATTTCAAATGATGATATGAATACAATTGAAATTATGTGCATATACATATCAACATCATGTATGCTTTGCTAAGCACATCGATAGTTATCATAAATTATTAATTCAACAATATATACTTATTTCATACTTGTTCATCAAATCATAGCAAAGCAAGCATATACACATCTATCATATCACCGCAATGGGCCAACATCACCAATGGCGACCATTTAGGTCTTTTCTCAAAGCCACCATGGGCTATCATCATAATCATCAATCATAATTAATCATACCCAACATTATAACGGGCTATAACACACATATCATCATATTCAACATCGTTTTAGATATATTCATATCATTTATTAATCATATGTGGTCTTTTAGGTATTTAATTACCTATCTCATCAACACCATACCACAATCTCAATCATCATCAATCATCATCATATTCTGGCATATCTCCATGCTATATGCAAATGCTCTTATGGCTAATGCATATGCACAATGGAATAGACAACAAATGCGGATCCGACTATGAGAATAAACACCAAATTGTGGGTTCAAGCATGATCACATACCATGCCCCTACTATAGTAGTAAAATGTGTACACATATCTTATAATGCATGCATAATCACCATATTTTTACTGGTACCAAACCACATCGCCCATAATGCAACACCTGGCCATTTTCACCATGGCCACGGTAAACGACATAATCAATATATGGTGTTGCGGGCCGGCCAGATATCAAATCATGGCGGCTGTGATCCCTGCTCATCAAGAGCCACCCCCCACAAGGGTCGGCCACATGTAGCTCCCCGTAGCATTACATGGGCGGCTTCGTGACTTACACACCGAGTCACAGGGGAAATAACAAATTGCTCGTGCACTGAGCCACCCTCCCACTGGGTCGGTCGAGGGAACTCCCCTAATGTTCCAACATCGGCGGCTATGATATGCCATGGATGCAATGCAATGCAAATCAAATGCATTTTCACTCTGTGCATCCTAAATTCCACTCATCAAACATCATCATCATAATCACCAACACCACCACCCTCATTTTAGTGGATTTTATCATTGTTGGTTTCTTACCATTGTTTTCAAGTTTTATATGTAGCATTCTCATCTCAATATATTTTACATATTTTTCACATCATACATGCAAGTCAATACTTGCGATCAACCACAATGGAATCACATCTTTACATATTATTCATAAATATTACCATACATTCATTTAGTGGGTTTTCATCTCATTATTCATCACTATTGTCTTACATATTAGTATGGTATTCATAATAATTCACAAGTATAATTCAAACCATGCATACAAGATCACACTTGTATCAAACACAATAGAATTCAACAAATCATCATTAATAACAACCATCCTCTATTAATGGATTAATTAACAATCTCATCCATCATTATTCATTATCGATATCATCTCTGATTCATCGATTTAAAACAAATAGATTGTCATGCAATCATCCCCTCATTAGTATTATCTTATCACATCATTAGTGGTGAATACCCATGTTTCCATAACATGCCACAATCAATATCAACACCACTAATACACACCATCATCACATACCTCTAATAAAATCTCTTATTTTCACCTAATAAAGGGGTTTTGGATACCATTAAGCTCATGAAAAATTTCAACATTAAGACATGAGAAAAACTCATTTTTAGTCTTAAAAATAGTGGGACATGTCACAAATATCACCTATTAGTCCCAATTTGATAACCATAAAAAGTTGGGTTCAAAACCCTCTTAAACTTGTATTTTTCAATGCAGTAGGTTCGGTATTTTCCACCTAATGAGATTTAGAAAACTCCAATTAAAGTGAGACCAATTCTCACACCTCTGTAACATAATTATATACAACTTTCATGAAGAGGTTGGAGGCCAAAAATGTCATTAATGTGCCCAAACGGGCCAAAGACAGCAAAGAAAACAGAGTAGTTGGAAAATTTCTGACAGTGGGGAAATCCACTGGCCGTGGGAAATTCCACTGGCCATGGATCCCACTGCCTGGACCACCCAAAATGGTAATTTTTACCATGTTTTGAGGCAGGATGATCCACTGGCCGTGGGAATTCCCATTGGCCGTGGATCTCACTGTTGTAGGCTCTGTTCTGCAGCTTTTTAACCCTTACATTTTTGCCAACTTTGAGACCCCTTTTCACTAGGCTATTCAACTCTGATTTGCATGAAATTTTATACACAACTTACCTACCCTAATATCAATTATGTGGAAAAGTTTCAAGCCCAAATTCCATCTCAATCAAAATCTAAGCTATAGGGTAGTTTTATGCATATTTTGGGCATTTTACATGACATGCTATATTACAAATGGTCATGTTTTGGTCTAAACTTTCTATGGACTTATATTCACATATATAAATGTGACTTGCTCCAATAAGTCTCATCCCATGATTCATTTCCCATATCTAAGTAGGTTCCAATAGCATTTCAAGCCTTTTTTAGCTAAACCAAGCATACCAAATTTCAAAGTAAGCCTCTTTGGCCACCACCAACCATGCACACAAATTTCATACATATATTATGACTTGTAGGTGACCTCTACATGAAGTTTATCCTATTAAATGAGAATATCACCTATCCACTTCCTTGATTATGCATAAAATGCACTTTGTGAGCTATAATTAAACCCAAGCCATTCATACTTCATTTCATTATAGGTCTTTCATTACAATGCATTAATTCCCATCAAGGGACCACTAACCATTCATCACCCTCCCATATATACATATATAAAATTTCAGAATTTAACAATTTGCCAAGCCTATCATTCATCACTTCATCAATTCAAACATTTAATACATTCATGGCAAGGCATTGCATGAGTTCATACATATGCATAATTAACAATTTTTCACTCATGCAATTGAAAAGTAAACTCCTCTCCTACCTCGAGAGAAGAACCGCAATCCAAGTACTCTGATTGCCTCGATCGTTCCGCATCATCGTCTGGAAATACAATCCTATCACAAACATACATATACATGCTATTAATATACCATCATAAGGCATCATCTCTTAAAACTTATTATCAAGTCCTAGACTTGTCTAAGCTCCAATTCATACGCTTATGTTAGGCTTCGGGAATTCCTTTCCCATAGCCAAGATTCTCTAAATCTTAAGGGCTAAACAAATCTAACAACATCAACATCATGGCCCATATCCTTAAGGCTTCCAAATCATCACATGAATCATTCAACCATCATCAAAATTTATTCAAACTTATTATAAGTCTCTTGTCTCTATCTAAGACCATCACCAATTCAACAATTTCAAATGGCATAGATCAAGGCCTAAGACTTCATCAAATACTCATCTTATTTCATTTATCCATCATCAATGGTCATCCTCCATTATTATCGCTCTATCACAATAACAACACTTAACATTGATCATCATTTACCCATTCTTAAGATTAATCCCTCAAATCATCATGCCTTCCAACATGCACATATTATCATACACAATCTCATGAACTTAGTTCAAAATTTCACCAACCTCATTAACCAATCCTAATGCTCCTAACAATTCATTCCCCTTATATAAATCATTCTAAAGCATTCATAATCATCAAAATCATCAAGTGGGTAAAAACCCCTAAATCATTAATACTTAGGGTTTCTCTTAAATCACCCAACAACAACTTCAACCCATTTCTAGAGTCCATATGAAAATCACAATCCTCATCCATTTCTAGAACCACATCATAATCAACACTCACATTTCAAGCCATTCAACCTAGGGTTTTGTCATTTCTACAAATTCTCATAACTTCTAACACCACCACTTCAAGCTCAAACAACATAAAAACCACAAATGGAGGAAGAAGAGTTCAAAGTCTTACCTTACCACCCAAGCCAAGCCAAAATGAAAATGAAGGAAGGGAGAGGAGATACTCTAACCTTTTTGCTCCAATAAGCCATTCAAGCTTCATTCGTCCATGTTTAGTCTTTGATTTTGGCAAGAATGGAAGTGGAAGAGAGGTGGACGGTTTTGGTGTTGGAGATATGGGGGAGAAGAAGAAAAATGAAGAATAAGGGAGAAGAGGAGAGCTTGGACGGTTTTGGAGGGAGAGAGGAAAGAAAAGATGAAAGCTTGGGTAATTAAGTAATGGGTAAAGCCATGTTTCAATTTACTTTTTCCAATGGTCCATAGATCCCATTATCCAATGGTTAAAAGAATGAAAAGGAGAGGAAGAAGAGGGGCTACGGTGGAATGAGGGGGGAAATGGGATTTATCATTTTCTTTTTATTCTATTTGACTCGTATTTTCCCCGCCTAATAACTTACACTGTGTCCAATTAAGTATTTCCTCAATACTAAAAATTATTTTAACTATACCACCATAACCACAATAATTTTCTAAACGTCCTAGACCCATCAAATATTTAATTCGACAAAATGGGTCCCACATCATCTGTTAAATCATCCAATTCTGGTAAATCTTAATTTACTGATAATTCACCTCTAATGTCTAATTGATTTTCCCATAATTATCGGACCATAAATAATTAATTATCATATCCAATAAATTTATTTTCTTTAAAATCTGGGATGTTACAAAAAGCATTGAAATTGTCCTACATGATGGCTAACGAACTTGAGCTAGTTGAGCAGTTCCCCGATTTGAATCTCGCTGTGTCACCTAGAGCAGGAAGTTTGATGGTTGGGATGCTAAAAGTCTCCAATGAGTTCTTGAATCAAGTTAAGGAAACCCAGTTGACTGATGAGACTCTACTAAAGCAACTCGAGAAAGCAAAGCCTCGAGAATTTATGCGAGATAAGCAAGGGGTAATCAGGTATCATGAGAGGTTATGTGTACCTGAAAATGCTGATATGAAAAGATCCATCCTTGAGGAAGCTTATAAAAGTAAGTATAGTGTACACCCCAGAGCGACAAAGATGTACCAAGACCTGAAGAAGGTGTTCTGGTAGCAATGAATGAAGAGGGACATCGCTGAGTATGTCACTAAGTGTTTGACTTGTCAAAAGATAAAGGTTGAGCAGCAGTGACCGTATGGGACTCTTTAACCTTTAGAGATTCCTGAATGGAAGTGGGACGAAATTGCCATGGATTTTATATTTGGATTTCCAAGAACTCCAGCAGGATATGATGCAATTTGGGTAGTCATGGATCGACTTACGAAGACCATGTACTTCATTTCGGTTAATATGAAGTATTATTTAGAGAAAGTCATACAGATCTACATCAGGGACATAGTTAGACTACATGGAGTACCATCTACCATTGTATCTAATAGAGATCCCCGTTTCACTTCACATTTCTGGGAAAGCTTACAACAAGCATTGGGAACTCGATTGAAGCTAAGTTTAGAATATCACCCTCAGACAGATGGTCAATCTGAGTGTACCATTAAGACTCTTGAAGATCTTCTGAGAATGTGTATGCTTGAACATGGTGGAAGTTGGCAGGAATACTCACCACTTGTGGAATTCACCTATAACAACAGTTATCAAACTAGCATCGGGATGGAACCGTATTAAGCCCTGTATGGAAGAAAGTATCGCACGCCCTTGTGTTGGTTCGAGATAGGAGAGAAGGTTGTAATTGGGCCAGAGGTCATCTAGAAGACCATACAGCAAATTAAGGGAATTGGAATTCAAGCAACGATGAAAACTTCTCAAGACCGTCAGAAAAGCTACTACGAGAAGCGTCAAAAACCTCTCGAGTTTGAGGAAGGAGATCACGTATTTCTGCGAGTCACTCCTATAACGGGAGTGGGAAGAGCCTTGAAGATAAAGAAGTTAAGTCCCAAATATGTAGGACCATATTAAATTCTTGAAAGAATTGGGCCGAGTGCTTATCGCATCGCCTACCTCTTGAATTGTCAAACCTTCATAATGTCTTTCATGTTTCTCAACTTCGAAAATATGTACCACATTCTGATCATATCCTAAAACCTAACCAACTTGATCTTAAAAAGAACCTTACCTATAAGGCTGTACCAGTAAAGATTACAGATAGTCGTCTGAAGCAACTAAGAGGGAAGGATATATCTTTAGTAAAGGTTATTTGGAGTCAGTTTGACGATGGAGATGCTACGTGGGAGCTTGAGGAAAAGATGTGAACTCTTTATCCTCATTTATTTGCTAGCACTAGATGAAATTTCAGGACGAAATTTCTAAAAGGAGGGGAGAGTGTAACAGCCCTCATTTTTGTATGATAGGTCCTTGACACCAGTTGCCTGTAGTCTGTGATAATTTTATGTGTACTGATGTTTGAGCTACGGCCGACTTGTTTATATGTCTGTTTTAAATAAATTTTGTGAGCGTAAGGTAGAGGTTCTGATTTTAATCATGTGATAAATTAAGATAATTAGGATAACATAATAATGTGTTTAATAACACTCTAATAACATAGATTTATAAAATAAAACATTAAGTGATTTTAATATAAATATTTAAGTAACTGTTTTAAGTTAATAAAACTGAGTAACTCCCTGGTTTGAGCTCAGAAATTATCCGTGGGACTTGAGTCAAATCTTTTATCCCAAAAGGTCCCTCAAGTTATTCCTAACAACTTCCGTGAAGAGCCCAACACCCAATTTTAAACAACCAAGCTTAAAAACATTGATTTTAAGTTACCTGGGTAGGCCAAAATGCGCGTCTGTAAGTATTTTAGGCATAACCTTCTCTCCCAATATTGGATTTGAGTCATTCTTATCCTAAAATCTCCTTATCAAATTTATCTACAACTTTTATGTTGACCACTAAGACTAGTTCTCATCCCATAAATCCCAAAAATTAAACACTACACCAATTCATGTTTTTCCATCATCAGTTTGCACTAGGTGTAGTATTTTCCACTTAACTCTCTCATATGGCCATGAAATTGAATGAGGCCTTCACCAAACTTTTTCCTAACACATTTCTACATAACTTTGATGAAGAAACCAAAGCCCAATTTGCAACCTATTGGTCCAGAAAAATTATTTAGGCAAGGGACAAAAATCCCGTCACAACCCTGCATCCTTTTAGTATTTGGGCCATATATTACTTAATTCTCAATGGATTGTTTTGTGCTTTATATGAATTTAAACAAAACAAAATGTTCTACAACTTTTATGTTTAACCCATTTGCTATTTCAGCCTATAAGTCCACTCAATCCAACAAGCAAGTGACTACCCTGCACTTGACACCTAGGCTGACATGCACCATGGACCAATAAGATTGCTCCATCACTTGGCCACTTGTCTCAGCCATGTATAACCCTTCTCCACATCACTACCAGCTGTAATAGACACCTTTCACATGCATGAATCATGCTTGACACATGCCCCACTCACTTGCCAAGACCGTGTGACTCCAAGGGGGTAAGGAAGTTACATGCAAAAATCCATCTTTTCATTTCTCTTGCTTTGCTTTGCTTTTTTTTCTCTTTCCAACTTAGAAAAAAAATTCAGCAGCTTATCTCTTCTCTTTTCTGATATCTCCTCCATCTAAACACCACCATCATCCACCCTAAGTCACCACACCACACTATAATTTCAAGATACCACCTTATAATCATCAACTTTCTTCTTCTCCTCCACCAAAAATAGTAACATTTTCCTTCTCTTTTAACCATCAAAATCACGTTAATCTCCACCATCCATACATCCATTTTTCTTCTCTTGATGAAGCAACTTATGATGGCTTAGAAGTAAATTTTTGGAGTCCTTGCTACCTTTCTCCTTGAGCACGAAAATTTTTGGTAAGAGGGGGTACATTGCTTGTTTAAAATCCATGAATAAGTACATGCATGGTGGGATATAAGTGTTCCTTAGCACTTATATCCTAATGCCACCTTAAAGATCTAACTTTTATGCTTTAATCTTGAAAACCCTTGGAAAAAAACTAAGATCTTTAAAGAGCATTATGGGTGCACCATGATCCTTGTTAAATCCTTTAAATTTTAAAGCTTTAATTATGCAAGTCATTAACTTGAATTTTTATTGCTGCAGATTTTTGGTTGAAATTATATTGCATGTCATGATCTTGTTTAATTATGTGTTCTTGGATTAATTGGTGACTTGGAGTGTTAATAATATTTTTTTAGACAATATAAAATATTTCCAAAACAGATTTATAACTCACAATAAATTAATGTTGCTGCTGGAAAAATTTAATAATTGTTAAGCAACTTAGAAATTTTAGATTCTAAATGTATAACTTGAAAGAAATAATTTTATGGTTAAAATTTGGAAACTTACCTTGATCTTGAAATTTTATAAGATAAAAATTAATTTTATTGTAAAATTTTAATTCTGGAATTTTTATTAAAAATAAAAGCAAGTAACTTTTAGTTGTAATAATTAAACTATAAGCTTATGACATGAAGGAAGTGATTTACATGAGTTTTAGAAATATTTCTTGATGAATATTTGGAATTTTTGTTAATTCTGTATATTCATATATTTGTGAAATATTTATGATTATAAAAATATTATGGATGTGGTAAATAATAAAGGAATTAAAAAGGGACCCGAGTTAGGCGTGAATGAAAGGTCGGAAATGGTATAAAACGTATGTTTATGGGCAAACGAAAGAAATTGGTAAAACGGTTTTGGAGGATTATTTTGTAGCATGAAAGATGAATTTTGAACATGAGAAAAATACCCAAAGAAGAAAAATTGGTTGGATGAATTTTTGACTCACGATTTGTCCTCAAAACGCATTTTTACAAATGTTGGAACGATAAACTTTGGCATTTGGTGAAATTCTGGACAGATTTTATTTTTAATTTTACTTTATTTAGTTTTTATTTTCAAAGTTAAACACTTTTGGCTTTGGAATCACTCGAATCGGAAATTTATAGGCAAGATACGACGAAAACAACGTTTTCACAACAAAATGAAAATTTACTACTTGTATTTTTACTTTAGAAAAGAGGATTCTTTTATTTTCAGTATAGAATTAGGAGAAGTACCTTATAAATATTTCATCTATTATTTTATGAAAATTTTTAGAAAGATAAAATCAAGTTATTTAGTTTATTATAAGTAAATACAAGGAAACGACTTTAGTAATCGAAAAATCAAGAGAAACTTTTATATCTTACACTTAAGGCAATGTTAGATTTTCTTAAGTTATAAGAAACATAATTGAAATTTACGTTACTCCTTTTACTTAGATATATATATATATATATATATATATATATCATATTATCAATAAATTAAATGTTTTACAATTGAGAATTTTCTCATAAGATTCATTTAGAACATAACTTGATATTTCTAGTGAAAAGAATTTTTAGTAGTATTGAATCTTAAAACTTAGCCCTTAGCACATGAAAAGATTTATGGTTAGATATTTACGAGTTTTAAGGACACATACGCTATATGAATTAGGCTCCATCTAGACTCTGGGTACCCTAAGTAATTGAGAAAAGTACATGTCATTTTGCATCTGGAGTTGAGGAGGGATGTTGGAAAAATCCCTTAGAGCATACAGTGAAGGGTACATTGAAGAATCTACCGCGCCTCGATACCCGAGGGCAATCTAGCGAGTATCACCGGAGGCGGGAATTCCAGGTGGCATCGGATTCGCGCCCATCGCCGGACAGCCTGTAAACCCTAAACCCTAAACTCTAGTATACTTCATCAAGAGGCGGGATTTTCTATGACCGTGGAGTGCCCGTTCTGTGGTGATGTGTGATATGTGTGATTGGCGATTTGATAATTGGGACTGCGAGTCCCTACCCATTTGTGAAAACTAGAATGAGGAGAGCTCCGATCTCTCTAGTTGGGCAGGGGAGATAAGGGTGACGGATCGTGCACATGATTATTGATATATGAGATTGAGGAATGGAAGTTGGGCCCTATTGTATATTGGTAATGAATTATGATTTATAGTAATTGAATCTGACATATGCATAGCATGCCATCATTATATGACTAACCCTCTGGTTGTTGTTGACTTTTGTGTATGTGAAGTTTTGTATTTCTGTTCTAAGGTATGTTGTATGTAATCTTCTCTATAATTTAAATTATTAAGCCACCCTTGTATGTATATGTTATGGGTTAAGAGCTTTGTACTCACCCTTTTGTTATTGTATGCTAATTTCCTTTTCTGTGATCATCAGTTGAAGGACAAGGCGAGTGTGGGCAGCACTTGGAATACTTACAGTAGGAGACGCCAATTTGGAAGCATCATCTGTGTATATTTTCAGTCAAGATCATTATAGACTCGACGTTTCATTTCAATTATGTTGTTATTTTACAGTAGTTTTCAGGAGTCGTCAAGCTCCATACTCTTTTAAATACTCTCATGTTAAAAGAATCGATCTATGTAATGTATTTATTTTAAATTATGAGCTAATGATCACCAATAAAAAAACTCCTATTTAATGACTCCTTAATTAAATAGGACGTTCCAGTATAGGAACCTGATTGTAACACTTTAGATGCAGTTTTTTCTCCGTTGAAGTGGCCTCCATAGGCTGAATTATGATAATGCCATAGGATCCTTCGTGCCTCTTCCTGAGATACATATCTTCTTAAAATACCATCTGATCCAATTTTGAACAAGTATGGATCATCCTAAATATATTGGTGAGCTTCCTTCAAGAATTTCTTCTTCTGTTGCCAGGTGAGATCATCAGGTATGATTTCGGCTGCCTTAAAATTTGCAAAATCCATAAACCATGGCTTCTCTTGAACCAGCAACAACTTTTCATCAGGAAAACATCATCTATTTTAAGCTGAGTATTTATAACTACTTTATTAGAAAATCTGGAAAGATGATCTGCTATAAAATTCTCACTTCCTTTCTTGTCTTTGATTATTCAGTCAAATTTCTACAAAAGTAAAATCCATCGAAGCAATTTGGGCTTCAGGTTAGGTTTATTCAACAAATATTTTAGAGCTGCATGATCAGTATAAACAATAATCGTGGATCCAATCAAATAAGGTTAAAATTTTTCTAAGCCATACACTACTGCTAAGAGTTCCTTTTCTGTTGTAGCATACTTTATTTGTGCTTCATTAAGAACTTTACTAGCGTAATGTATAAAATGACAAATATTTGACTTTCTTTGACCAAGAACTGCTTCTATGGTATAGTCGCTGACATCACACATTAATTCAAATTCAAGTTTCCAATCAGGAGCAACTATTACAGGAGTAGAAACCAATTTTTGTTTCAATGAATAAAAAACGATTAAACAATAATTATTAAAATAAAAGGGAGTATCCTTATTCAAGAGGTTACTAAGTGGCTTTGCAATCTTTGAAAAGCCTTTGATGAATCGCTGATAAAAACCTATATGACCCAAAAAACTTCTAATTCCTTTCATATTAACTGGTGGTAGGAGTTTTTTGATCACTTCAACTTTTGTTGGGTCCACTTCAATGCCTCTACAAGAGATTTTGTGACCTAGCACAATACTTTCTGTGACTATAAGTTGGCATTTCTCCCAATTTAGAACTAGATTTGTTTCCACACACCGTTGCAACACAATATCCAAATTAGCCAAGCAGAGATCAAATGACGATCCGAACACAGAGAAATCATCAATGAATACTTTAATGAATTTCTCGATCAAATAAGCAAATATTGCAAACATGTATATTTGGAAAGTGGTTGGAGCATTACATAGTCCAAAAGGCATTTTTGTGTAAGCAAAAACACCAAAGGGACATGTAAAGGCAGTCTTCTCTTGATCTTCTAGAGCAACAACTATCTGATTATAACCTGAGTATCCATCCAGAAAGTAATAATATGCCTAGCCTACCAACCTCTCGAGCATTTAATCCATAAAAGGTAAGGGATAATGGTCTTTTCTGGTGGCCTAGTTGAGTTTTCTATAATCGATACACATCCTCCATCCAGTGATTGTTTTTGTTGGAATCAATTCACTCTTCTCACTTTGAATTACAGTCATGCCACCCTTCTTAGGAACCACCTGGACTGGGCTTACCCAAGCACTATTTGAAATAGGGTAAATCATGCTCGCTTTAAGTAATTTCATCATCTCTTTCTTCACTACTGCTTTCATTGTTGGATTTAATCTTCTCTGAGGCTGTGCAATAGGCTAATACTTCTTTTCCATGAAAATCTGATGCATGCAATACGAAGGACTGATTCCTTCTAAATCTTGCAAAATCCATTCGATTACTCCCTCATTTTTTCTCAATACTTCAATCAATTTCACTTCTTCTGTCTTGGTCAACCTGCTGTTGATCACCACTGGTTTTTGACTGTCATCCTCCAAAAAGACATTTTTCAGATGGGAAGGTAAAACTTTCAATTCAAGCTTCTAGGTTTCACCTTCTATCTTTACAGGAAAATCTTCCATGGATACTTGGCTTGGTAAAATGAATTTATTTGAATCAAAATCTTTTAGAATTTCCTCTATAGCTTCTGCTTCATCTTTACTGAGCTCATTAACAACATTCCCTAAAACTTTCTCAAGAGCACTAGAATAATTTAACTTACATAATTCATTTGCAATTGCTTCTTCTTTTACTTCTATCTAAAAACAATGCTGCTTCTCTGAGGGATGCTTTGTTGCTTCAAAAACATCAAAGTTCACCTCATCATCATACACTCTTACTTTCAATTTCCCGTCATCAACATCAATATCTTGACAGTTTTCATAAAAGGTCTACCTAGGATCAATGGCACTTCAGAATCCACTTCTATATCCATCACATAAGATACACTAGGAATACAAATTTATCAACTTGGACCAACACATCCTCACCTACTCCATAAGGAAATTTTATTGATCTATCTGCTAGCTATAAAGTCATTCTCATAGGTCTGACCTTCAAATCTCTAATCCTCTTTATCGTAGACAATGGCATTAAATTAATGCTAGCCCCTAGATCCAGCAAAGCTTTTCCTACAAGTAAAGTGCCAATGGTAACTGGAATTGTAAAACTGCTAGGATCTTTTATCTTCAATGGTAACGATTTTTGAATAATAGCGCTATATCCAGCTTCCAGCTCTATAGTTTCCTCTGAAAATCTCCTTTTCTTTGTGAATAACTCTTTCATGAATTTAGCATAAATAAGCATTTGCTCCATATCTTTTACAAAAGGAATATTGATCTGCAACCTCTTGAAGATGTCCATAAATCAAGCAAACTGTCTTTCCTTATCCTGCTTGGAGGGATTCTTTGGATATGGAAGATTCTTCAACTACGGAATCTAACTCTCATTTTTTCTTTCTACTTTTTACTCTCTTTTTGTTTTCCTTTTTCTTTTTATTTATTCACACCCTCACTATTTACACACTCTTTTTTTTTATCTTCCTCACTCCCATATTTTTTTTCTTTTTCTTCCTTTGCTCTCAACACCTCTTCTTTAATTTTCTCATTTTTACCAATCTCTTTACCTATTACTTTACCGCTCATTGTGGTAATTAAATTACAATGCTCCTTAGGATTCGGATGGGTATTGGATGAAAAGGAACCTCCCTATTGATTTGACAAATACTGTGCCAATTGCCCAACCTTAGTTTACAAATTTCTGATTGATGCTTTAATGTTTTTCTGATTAGTTCAGGAGGCCTACATGAATTTCTCTAGAGTTTCTTCCAATTTGGAAGTCTTTTCATGAAAAGAAGGATAGTGTTGCTGATATGTTTGTTGTTTATTCGAGGATCCTACCTCCTGTCTCCATTCTTGATTTACATTCTGATTATTCCTCTAACCCTGTGAAAAATTGTTAGGATAATTACCAGACATAAAATTACCTTGTCACCTTGAGTTGTTCATATAATGAATAGATTTCTCTTGTTGATCTCCTTGATATGTGTAGTGACCATTTGAATGATTGCCTCCATAAAAATCACATATCATTTATTGCTAATATGTCATAGTAGGTGCCACAGAAGAATGAACTGCATGTAATTGTTATGGTAGTTGTGCTGTTTGTTGAGTTAATGCTTCTATTTATTGAGTTAGAATCTTGTTCTGAGCTAATATTGCATTAGTAGTGTTTAAGTACAACACACCTCTTCTAGTCACTTACTGCCTATCATGTTGGGCTTGGTGATCTATAGAAGATAAAGCATCAATGATTCTTGTTGCTTGGTCCACATCTACAGTCATCATTGTACCTCCAGCAGCAGCATCCAAAATCATGTTAGTATCAGGTCTCAAGCTAGAATAAAAAATATTTAGCCATGCAATATCTTCAAACCCATGATTCAGACATTTTCCCAACAATGATATAAATCTTTCACAGGCTTCACAAAATGGTTCATCAGGGCCTTGTTTGAAAGTAGAAATATCAGACTTTGCTTTAATAAAATGAGAAGGTGGAAAGAATCTTTGAAGAAATTTCTCCTCTATTGTGCTCTAATTATGCAAACTCTGATTAGGATGGGATTGTAACCATTCTTTAGCGTTTCCTACTAAAGAGAAAGGGAACAATCTCAAATATGCTGATTCAATATCATCCTATCCAAAGCCCATAGTTCCCACCAACTCATAAAATGTTGCAAGATAAGTACATGGATCCTCATTCGCCATTCCAGTGAATTGGTGTGTACTAATAAGACTTAAAAATATTGCCTTCATCTCTAAGGTCCTTGAGTGGTTGGTATTACAATGCTAGAGAAATGTCTTGGGCCTTGTTGTGTAGCATAATCCCTAAGTGTTCTTCTAGGTAGAGGAGGAAGGTTGTAGTTGTTATTGTTATTCGCCATCTCCTCTTCTTCTGGTTTTGTTGCACTCTCAGGAATATGCATAAAAGAAGATTTACCAACGTGTGATCTTTTGGAATGGAAGACTTCCGAGTAACGCAAGTAAAGGGCTTGACCCGGGCAGAAGTTCAAACACCCTAATTTCAATAAATAAATAAACCCAAAAATAGGGAAAATTTTTCCCCATTTATATTTAGAAAATACCTGGATCAATAAAAAGCCGCTCTCATATATGAAGATATGAGAGCCAGGTCCAATGACCATGAAGAACCGGGTCCAATTAAGGACCAAAACTCCCAAAAATTAGAGTTTACAAAACATCCACACACTGCCCAAAGTGCAGCTTGGAGAAAGATATAAACAATCCAAAATCGAGCCACGAGAAGAAGGAGGGGAAATGGAAGGCGAGGAAAGATAAAGGCCAAACAAAAGCCATCCAGCGGAAGACACACAGTGCCTGGGCGAACCCAAGAGAAACAGCGTGCACTCGCTAAAGCGAGATACAGCACGCTTGGGCGAGACAGCCCAACTCCCTCGGGCGAACGCCCCTTCGCTTAGGCAAAGCCGATCCAAAAGCCTTCCAACAACACACACTCGCTGGAGCGAATCCTTTATTCACAGAAGCGAGAAGTTACACTCGGCAATCCCATCACTCGGGGTTTGACTTAGTCCACTCGGTATTAGAGGGTTCCATTCACTCGGGAACAACCCCAACACTTGCCTCCCTCGGAAGCCCATAACTTAGTCACTAAATTTTTATCCGCAAAGGCCTCACAATAATCCACTTGGAAAATAATAATAATCCCACTCGGCATCCAATAACTTCCCTCACTCGGGACATCACCCAAATCAAACGCCACTCGGCATATTCATCATTTCTCACTCGGAGAATACTCAAACCATCCTTCGCTCAGAAGGGGTCTCCATAACCATACTCCACTCGGTATTTATTCACCAGGTAAGTCACCCGGACTTATAAAATACTTAACCACTCGGGGAAAACCATTAAGCTAAGTCCCACTCGGACTTGCTCAGACCTTAAACACTCGGGTATAAAACCTCATGCACTCGGTTATACTTGTATCACATACTTAGAATTTATTCCAATCTAACCCATTACAACAAATCTTCCCTCGGAAGAGATTCACTCGGGATATTCAAATCATTCCCCACTTGGGGTTTACCTATATTCTTCACTCGGTAATGTTTAGGCCTATGATTACTCGGAATTATCTTATGCCTTCACACTCGGAAAGATCATATACTTAAGCCTCAACATTCAGACCAGCTCTTATAATAGTATTCCACTCAGAATTTATTAACTTAGCATTATTTCAATCCATCAAGACTCCTCACATAATTCAATAACACATTCTAATCGGTGAGAAGCATCAAATCAACATAAATACTTATATATATATATTCAGCTATTCACTCAGAATTCTTTACCTTAACATTATTCTATCCAACATCATTTCTATTCCAATCGGAAGAAGCATCAAATCAACATAAATCACTTATCTATATATGCTCTCTGATTCACAAATCCGACTACCCATTCAGCAATACTCTTCAACCGATTCATAACCATGTTATCAATATAACATACATATATATATACATACACTCGGATAATTCCATCTTAACATTATTCATTCACCAACACTTATGATTTATTACAAGTTGTCAACGTAAACCATATTCATGAATATATTCATCCACTCGGATTCTATACATATATATTTTGTATTCATTATACAACATGTTATATGAGCCGGCCAAGGCTATAATACATCAAATATACTCGGTACATTACACTATGTACACAGCCTTATCATAAACACCCAACACTCGGGTTAAGGCCATCACATCATTCCAGGCCGACCTGTATACTGAAAAATAGTGTAGGGGTGAGCTTTACATATTAAATGACAGATATTGGCTCGGATTAATCATAGAATCCTCAACATGCAATAACATATAACATCAATCGGCACATCAAACACTGCCATTCAATATGAACAATCACAATCATCTTCCGATCAGGAATTCACCCATTTCACTCAGTCATAAGCTCAACCTACTCAGTAACAAGTATAATAATCAACTCAGATTTCACTCAACTCTAAGCCTTGCTCAAGTAGTGTGCCTGAGCCCAGCTCCAGGACTTAGTCATATTCATATGTTGTCATCTGATTGCCGATCGGTAATAGAAGTCCAACGCATTCCAGTGGCGAATCGGATGCATACGGTTTCATTCACTCGGCGTCCAACGCCAATGCACTCGGCATTTCATCAAGCGTCTCATTTCACGCTTAGTGCCCTAGGCACTACCCCGAGTCCAACTCGAGGTCTTTCATCACATTCAACAATAGGACCCCGTCCTCTTCACTCCGGGATTATACCCTTCGTTGCACCTTGCAAGGTGATATACTCAACACGTATGCATATACATTCAACTCATATTCATTCGATTGCCCACTCAGTAATAGCGTTCAACATTATATGCACTCGGCATTTCCACAGCGAATCAGATGACTCGGCTCACATCACATCCACTCGGCAATCACTATGCCATTCACTCAGATTATCATCATCCATGAGCCTCACATTCATGGGATCCATTCGGCCTTAGCATTTCTATGCCTCACACCATTTTATATATATAATTCCACTCAGAATCTAACACTAGTAAACATCCCATGCTCTTACATATAATATTCCACTCGGATTGTCCTCTATCACTCGGATGTATCCTTTACCATAAGCTCTCATGCTTTTATATATATAAAGCCTACTCGGCATTCATCATCACAGTCCCTATTCATTCATTCATCATAAGCATATGCATCAACAAGCATCACATACATTTAAATGTACAATTACACACAAGGACTAATAGAGGACCACACCATGCACTCGGCATTCATAAATTCATACATCATGCATCTCATACATATATCAAAACATCACAAATATCATCATACATCTCTTGGATGGATAATCATGCACCATGCAGTAATAAATAACATACATCCGGGTTCAACTCAACAACAGCATACAATACACATCAAACACAACACAGTGCAATTATGTCACCCGGAAATCCGTCCATAAGCCATGCATTTGAGATGCAAAGCCACCCTTACCTGGAATGACGTTCGAAAAGTCACATGGGCAACTCGGCCTAGCCACAGCAGCTCTCTGCTCGGCATTCCAATCGTGAGAAGAGCCAACATGGCTTCCCAGTCGTCCCAGCAACACGCTCACCGCTCGGAGGACCCCCAAGCTCCCAAACACAACATCATCTTCTCCCACGACCAGTAGAGGATTCCAACACTGCTCCACACTTGAACAGCAACCACCAAGCACGTCTCAAAGCTGTTCCTCACTCGAACAGCACCGAGAGCTAGTCCTCACCACCATGGAGGACAACCAAGCTTCCATGCACCAACCATGCCTTCTTCTTCACACAAACAGCACAGCCTCACACAGTGGATCATCTTCCACAACACCGAGGCACACACACCCACGTTGCAGCAGGCTCCCAAACTGAGCCCAACATATGAAGAAAGAAGAAGAGGAAGACAAAGAGGAAGCACCAGGGAACAGGAAAGGGACCTGAACCCAGCCTCCACGCACAGCCATACGTTGATTCCTCCACCACAACCACGCTGTTCCACTCGGTCCTATACGAGGCGTAAGTGGAAGAAGAAGATGAAGGAGACGAAGGAGAAGAAGAGTCTCTAGAGAGTTTAGAGAGAAGGAAGAGTGTTTCTCTCTTCAGAACATGCACCAACGAGGAATGAAGAGAGTGAGGAGGAAAACCAAAGCTGAAGCCTTATCAACACACCTTCATCATCTCACTCTCCCACTCAGCCATATAATCAAGCTGCTCTACCACAGCTCCTCAATCAACCATTACTTCTTCATTTAATGCAAGTCCTTTAGCATTTAATGTTATTTCTCTCAGCAATCATCACTCCCTTCCAACGTGGACAAGGAGAGAGAGAGAGAACCGGCCCATTTTCCACCAAGGCACATGAATCATTTGCTAAAATTATTATTATTATTATATTTATTATTATTTAATAATTAATCTAATTAACCATTAAACCCGAATTAACCATTAATCGGTAATTAATAAAAATCGGGATGTTACACTCTCCCCACCTTTAAGGAATTTCGTCCTCGAAATTCAAGCATAATATACCACAATAAACCGCTTGGAATATCATTGCATGCCACTCAAAACAATTATATACCAATGTTTTCCAAGCATTCACCGACCAGTCAATTCTAATCGGCACAATCTCACCTCTCAAGCGGTTTGCTGATTACACCACAAGGAATTCCGAGACATCACTCTTAACACCTTCCACTCGGAAGTGTCACATCCGACTCGGAATCATCCATTCAGGTATGCACTGCTCGGAAACATTCCAACTCGAGCAGTACACCAAATTCAAGGCTTTACTTCGCCTCAGAAAACTTCACTCAGCAATTCTTCACCTTGCTCGGAGCAGTCTGATAGACCTAAGCCATCCCCATAAGCAGCTACAGTCTCACTTGCCTGACCTATGAATTGCTGCGTCCAACTTATAGGATGATGCCTCATTCCTATAGGGTCACAACAATTGTATAGAGTCAATGCAAAATGCACACTGCCACAATACCTATAGCATGCAGAGTCACACCGGAACAGTATCCTCGCACCCTTTTTCACTCACACCGACTACATTCACTCAGATAATGTCAATCTACATGAAAATTAATGGCAATTCTTACCATTTTATAAGCAATATATCCGAATCAACATCACCATTAGGCACCAACAGTGATGCATCTCATGCTAACAGTCAGCAAACATCAATCATTCTCACAGTAAAATGCATATTATCAATGGATTTCCGACTCATTCAAGGCATATATCCTGGTCTCACGCATACACTAGGGTATATTGCATGATATCAATCATCAAATATCCATCACACTCACCATAAAATGGCATAATAGCAATCGATTTTCAGCCCAGACCGAGTAATTGTCTCATCTTTAAATCTATTCATTACAAAACCATGGCTCAACAGCCTAACAATCCCTCAACTCATCATTCATCACTGGCCACAACTCAGCCTTAAGCTAATTAAGTTACTACGCTCACTAAGCTATATAGCTCCGGGTCACCATAAATTTTTCATCATCACTATATTCAATACCATAGTATACCTGGAATTCAGCGTTACCATTCGGCATCTGCTTTCCCTCTTACAATAATTCATGCCTCAAGGATATATTATACAATTGTCTTACTCGGCTTAACAACTCACAAGATTAACAAATTATCAAACTTAAAATTCATAAGGGGTCACCATTTATCCATCATGGGTCAAACTCACAGCATCTAATCCATCAGTCACTCGGTTTCTTCAACCAACCACCTAATCAACAGGGTCATATACCTAGTGGCCAACATCCACCAATCATTCACTCGGTTTTCACAAACCAGAAACTGAGACTCTACCATAATCTAATCTGCACCAGGGTTCACATTCAATCACTTATATCATATATATATATCACACAGGGTTCACGTGCCAGGGTACAAAACATCCATCTCAAATGGCACTGCCATACACAGAATTTAAATTCATCACACTGAGGAATCTCTGAAATATTATTACTTAATCAACTCAATATATATGGGTTCTATTCCATCCAATATACATTCCTTGGCTATGAGCCACTAGCTCGGCTTACACCAAAGACCCAATAACCAACCTATACAAGGGTCACAACATTCATTATCCTATTCCCTCAAGGCTGACTCAAGCTTAGAATTATCCTAAGCATTACATAGGCAACCGGGTCAGGGTAGCAATAATTCTTCCACCCTCAAATCAACATCACAACAGTAGTACCTTTCACTACTGTCCCCCAACAGAACTCATAGCTATATAATCACACTAATCATAATTAAGCATGCATAAAATCCAATAGGAATTCACAAGCAATGATGACACTCGATCATATTGCATACAACCGCCCACACAGTACGGAAACCTTGGCCATGGACCTTTTGGTCTGCTCTGATACCAAAATGAAACACCCTAATTTCAATAAATAAATAAACCCAAAAACAGGGGAAATTTTTCCCCATTTATATTTAGAAAATACCTGGATCAATAAAAAGCCGCTCTCATATATGAAGATATGAGAGCCAGGTCCAATGACCATGAAGAACCTGGTCCAATTAAGGACCAAAACTCCCAAAAATTAGAGTTTACAAAACATCCACACACTGCCCAAAGTGCAGCTTGGAGAAAGATAGAAACAATCCAAAATCGAGCCACAAGAAGAAGGAGGGGAAATGGAAGGTGAGGAAAGATAAAGGCCAAACAAAAGCCATCCAGCGGAAGACACACAGCGCCTGGGCGAACCTAAGAGAAACAGCGTGCACTCGCTCAAGCGAGATACAGCATGCTTGGGCGAGACAACCCAACTCGCTCGGGCGAACGCCCCTTCGCTTAGGCGAAGCCGATCCAAAAGCCTTCCAACAACACATACTCGCTGGAGCGAATCCTTCATTCGCAGAAACGAGAAGTTACACTCGGCAATCCCATCACTCGGGGTTTGACTTAGTCCACTCGGTATTAGAGGGTTCCATTCACTCAGGAACAACCCCAACACTTGCCTCCCTCGGAAGCCCATAACTTAGTCATTAAATTTTTATCCGCAAAGGCCTCACAATAATCCACTCAGAAAATAATAATAATCCCACTCGGCATCCAATAACTTCCCTCACTCGGGATATCACCCAAATCAAACGCCACTCAGCGTATTCATCATTTTTCACTCGTAGAATACTCAAACTATCCTTCACTCAGACGGGGTCTCCATAACCATACTCCACTCGGTATTTATTCACCAGGTAAGTCACTCGGACTTATGAAATACTTAACCACTCGGGGAAAACCATTAAGCTAAGTCCCACTCGGACTTGCTCAGACCTTAAACACTCGGGTATAAAACCTCATGCACTCGGTTATACTTGTATCACATACTTAGAATTTATTCCAATCTAACCCATTAAAACAAATCTTCCCTCGGAAGAGATTTACTCAGATTTCTACTCGGGATATTCAAATCATTCCCCACTCGGGGTTTACCCATATTCTTCACTCGATAATGTTTAGGCCTATGATTACTCAGAATTATCATATGCCTTCACACTCGGAAAGATCATATACTTAAGCCTCAACATTCAGACCAGCTCTTACAATAGTATTCCACTCGGAATTTATTAACTTAGCATTATTTCAATCCATCAAGACTCCTTACATAATTCAATAACACATTCTAATCGGTGAGAAGCATCAAATCAACATAAATACTTATATATATATTCAGCTACTCACTCGGAATTCTTTACCTTAACATTAGTCTATCCAACATCATTTCTATTCCAATCGGAAGAAGCATCAAATCAACATAAATCACTTATCTATATATGCTCTCTGATTCATAAATCCGACTACCCATTCAGCAATACTCTTCAACCGATTCATAAACATGTTATCAATATAACATACATATATATACATACACTCGGATAATTCCATCTTAACATTATTCATTCACCAACACTTATGATTTATTACAAGTTGTCAATGTAAACCATATTCATGAATATATTCATCCACTCGGATTCTATACATATATATTTTGTATTCATTATACAACATGTTATATGAGCCGGCCAAGGCTATAATACATCAAATATACTCGGTACATTACACTATGTACACAGCCTTATCATAAACACCCAACACTCGAGTTAAGGCTATCACATCATTCCAGGCCAACCTACATACTGAAAAATAGTGTAGGGGTGAGCTTTACATATTAAATGACAGATATTGGCTCGGATTAATCATAGAATCCTCAACATACAATAACATATAACATCAATCGGCACATCAAACACTTCCATTTAATATGAACAATCACAATTATCTTTCGATCAGGAATTCACCTATTTCACTCGGTCATAAGCTCAACCTACTCAGTAACAAGTATAATAATCCACTCAGATTTCACTCAACTCCGAGCCTTGCTCAAGGAGTGTGCCTAAGCCCAGCTGCAGGACTTAGTCATATTCATATGTTGTTATCTGATTGCCGATCGATAATAGAAGTCCAACGTATTCCAGTGGCAAATCGGATGCATACGGTTTCATTCACTCGGCATCCAACGCCAATGCACTCGGCATTTCATCAAGCGTCTCATTTCACGCTTAGTGCCCCAGGCACTGCCCCAAGTCCAACTCCAGGTCTTTCATCACATTCAACAATAAGACCCTGTCCTCTTCACTCCGGGATTATACCCTTCGTGGCACCCCGCAAGGTGATATACTCAACACGTATGCATATACATTCAACTCATATTCATTCGATTGCCCACTCGGTAATAGCGTTCAACATTATATGCACTCGGCATTTCCACAGCGAATCAGATGACTCGGCTCACATCACATCCACTCGACAATCACTATGCCATTCACTCGGATTATCATCATCCACGAGCCTCACATTTATGAGATCTATTTGGCCTTAGCATTTCTAAGCCTCACACCATTTTATATATATAATTCCACTCAGAATCTAACACTAGTAAACATCCCATGCTCTTACATATAATATTCCACTCAGATTGTCCTCTATCACTCGGATGTATCCTTTACCATAAGCTCTTATGCTTTTATATATATAAAGCCTACTCGGCATTCATCATCACAGTCTCCATTCATTCATTCATCATAAGCATATGCATCAACAAGCATCACATTGATTCATTCATCACATACATTACCAAACCATGTACTCGGCATTCATAAATTCATACATCATGCATCTCATACATATATCAAAACATCACAAATATCATCATACATCTCTTGGACGGATAATCATGCACCATGCAGTAATAAATAAAATACATCCAGGTTCAGCTCAACAACAACATACAATACACATCAAACACAACACAGTGCAATTATGTCACCCAGAAATCCGTCCATAAGCCATGCATTTGAGATGCAAAGCCCCCTTACCTGGAATGATATTCCAGAAGTCACATGGGCCACTCGGCCCAGCCACAGCAGCTCTCTGCTCGGCATTCCAATCGTGAGAAGAGCCAATATGGCTTCCCAGTCGTCCCAGCAACACGCTCACCGCTCGGAGGACCACCAAGCTCCCAAACACAACATCATCTTCTCCCATGACCAGTAGAGGTTTCCAACACTGCTCCATACTTGAACAACAACCACCAAGCACGTCTCAAAGCTTTTCCTCACTCGAACAGCACCGAGAGCTAGTCCTCACCACCATGGAGGACAACCAAGCTTCCATGCACCAACCACGCCTTCTTCTTCACACAAACAACACAGCCTCACACAGTGGATCATCTTCCACAACACCGAGGCACACACACCCACGCTGCAGCAGGCTCCCAAACTGAGCCCAACATATGAAGGAAGAAGAAAAGGAAGATGAAGAGGAAGCACCAGGGAACAGGAAAGGGACCTGAACCCAGCCTCCACGCATAGCCATACGCTGATTCCTCCACCACAACCACGCTGTTCCACTCGGTCCTATACGATGCGTAAGTGGAAGAAGAAGAAGATGAAGGAGACGAAGGAGAAGAAGAGTCTCCAAAGAGTTTAGAGAGAAGGAAGAGTGTTTCTCTCTTCAGAACATGCACCAACGAGGAATGAAGAGAGTGAGGAGGAAAACCAAAGCTGAATCCTTATCAACACACCTTCATCATCTCACTCTCCTACTCAGCCCCATAATCACGCTGCTCTGCCACAGCTCCTCAATCAACCATCACTTCTTCATTTAATGCAAGCCCTTTAGCATTTAATGCTAATTCTCTCAGCAATCATCACTCCCTTCCAACGTGGACAAGGAGAGAGAGAAAGAAACGGCCCATTTTCCACCAAGGCACATGAATCATTTACTAAAATTATTATTATTATTATTATTATTATTATTATTATTATTTAATAATTAATCTAATTAACCATTAAACCCCAATTAACCATTAATCGGTAATTAATAAAAATCGGGATGTTACAGAAGTATATCTGAATGAACCGTCTGAATGAGACATTCCGAGTGGATCATTTCCGAGGAAGGAAAGCTGTGTTTCATGGGATGAAACCTTTCCGAGTGAATTTCCTCCGAATGAAGGAATTCCGAGCGGACAGGGGCTGTGATAAATCCTCTCGGAAAGAGATGCCCAGAATGTGAAAACTGAGTCGGAATAAGCTGAAAACCGAGTCGGAATTAACGACTATTTTAATTACTGAAGCTTTCCACATAAATATGTTCTTCTGCCTTCTAGCAGCTTTACTTTTTAGAAATTTTCTAAGAATGAGACCCTTTTTAATGTGCTGTCCCTTTTCATAAAATATCTTAATCTTTCATTATCATTAAAGAGACGTATGTCAGAATACTTCAATTCAAACACGTCTCTTCTGCATGAATTATATATATAAATCCTTTCATTGTTGGATTAATGAAGAACTCTTGAAAGTAAAATCATCAGCCTTACTTTCCAATTCTTTGGAAATTATTGAATGAGGATAATTAAATCTTCATTTCTTCTCTTTACGAAGAAAACTTGGGAGTGGTATAATACTGCAATTCCAGTCGGGATTCTAGAGCAGTGACTTGGTTATTGCTGCTGGAACTTCTTATTCTAGGTAGGGGGAGCGTACATCTCAAATAGATGGTTTATGAATGGATTTGGGGTGATATTATGATGTATATATGTTATGTGCATAATTGTTTTTGAGACCCCGATTATATGACGCTTTATGTTCTCATATATTCCATTCATATTATTGATATTGATATTGATATGGGATTGATGATGATGATATGGATGATGATTCATGAATTTTCCATGATATTTATGTATATGCATGAGATGCATGTGTGATGATTAAATATGAAATATGATGTGGTTTCCATAAAAGACCTTGGGTGGGACTCAAGGCAACCTCTTAAGCGGGGCTCGAGGTTTTGGCCCGTATCACTGAGTAGAGTTACCGCTATCACTCTGGGAGTGGTACTTGGTGTTACATTATGGGCGTAGAGTGGTTTGGTGCCAGTAAAACGGCCGAATCAACGAGGAGCTGAATTATGGCTCGGGGAGCCAGTGTTGCAACACAAAATTTGAAAGACTTAATAATGATCCCATTTTGGTTGATCATTGATTAAGTATGTGTAAAAGACTTAATGGATCCATTTGACTGAGCATGTGCATACACTGATTTATGTGTTATTGAGAATGACATGCTATTTATGATGAGTATATATGACTCGGTGTTATTATTGTGAACAACATGAATATATAATTATTATGAATGATTTGTGATGATATTATGTGATTGGTTTTGTTTTATGAATATAGTTATTAATTGGAATTTTAATCCAATTCAATAACTATTATTTGATATGTTTATGCTCACCCCCTACTGTTGTTATTTTTTAGTGGATGCAGGGCCCAACTGAAACATCCTAACAAAATTAAATAAAATCCGAAACAAGGGAAATTTTTTCCTAAAAATTCTAAATGGCTAACAAGGGAAATCGGGACAAGAATCCGACCAAGAAAGAAAGAAGGAACTTTGTCAGGGTGCCCCCACGTTAGCACGGCCCAATACCGATTAATTATTAGCCAGCGGAAGAAAGCGCCTAAGCGAACCATGATTGCTGGAGCGAGGCCTTACTCGCCCAAGCGAACAAGACACTCGGATAATTCGACCACTCGGAATCTAACCTCAAGTCCACTCGGTATTCTCATCACTCGGAATCAGAGCCTAAGTTCACTCGGGAATTATTCCCACGTACATATTTCACTCAGTGAACTCTCAGCCAGATCCTTATCTTATTCTTGAAAGGTCATATTCGTAATTCACTCGTAACATTTGGATCTCCACTCGGGAAATGATTCCCTCGGTTGTTTCACTCAGAATCTCTAACTTTTCCTCACTCGAAATTATTTTCCTCAGACGAATCTCACTCGGATGTGCTTCACACAGTTTTCACTCGGTATATGTAATCTTTTTCACTCCGATAACTTTTTACAAAGTCAAGTCTCGCCTAAGGATTTGAAAGCTTCATTCACTCGGAAAATTCTAATAAGTTCTTACTCAGGAGTTTTTAAGTCAATTCCCACTCGGAATTACATGACTTTACTCACTCGGGATATCATGGCCTTATCCACTCGGGATAGGCTTATTGAAGGGATTTCTCACATAACACCCTTTGATTGATCCGCCTAGGGAAATAGTCCTTTAATGAGCATAATTCACTCGGAATTAACCCAACCCTTCATCATTCGGAAGAGGGTCTCCTACCTCACCTCACTCGGATTTACCTTAGCTCCCCCTTACTCGAAATCACGCAAGCATTATTCATTTGGGAACATTCACCCACATCATTACCCACTGAACAAGATAAAACACATAGCATTATATATATTGAAATATGTTTAGTTTTACTCTCAATACCGAGAGAGTTCAAATCCTACACATTAAAAATAGAATGTTAAACTAAGAGCCAGCCAAGGCTATACAAAAAAATTCATCTATACATTATATGTATATACATATGTACACTTCCACTGTACAATGCACTTCCCAGCAATCGGTGCTCTCCCATCATTCCACATTCCGAGCAACATCCACTGAAATATGGCCACAATAGGGGTGCGCGTAAACATATAAAATGACAGTAATGACTCGGAAAATCCTCTAGTTTTCCACTGCATAACATTATCTCATCAATCAATCTATCATATACACTGTCATTTGATATATCCACACACAGTATCATTCAATCAAAATTTATTCAAATAACACACAGCCATATTAATCAGTAATACACAACCATATTGCTCATATTGATATTTCCCATGCATACGCATATAACCACATTGAGCTCATCATAAGTATAAGTGTGCACACATTAATTTTAGTCGGATCCGATCAATTTTATTAATTTTTATGTTGCAACATAGGCTCCAAGCCTTTTTCTCAGCTCCAAGCTGATCCGGCCGTTTTACTGGTACCAAACTGTTCGCCCTCACACGTAACACAATCGCTCCAAGCGACGACGGGAGTGTTACGGGCAGCCCCGAGTCCAACTCGGTAAGCTTGCCTTGAGTCCAACCCAAGGTCTTTAAGCGTCCAACGTTTAGTGCACTCGGCACTGCCTCGAGTCCAACCCGAGGACTTTCACCAAGCGTCCAACGCTGGTACACGAGTGTTTCACTCGGTATTGCCTTGAGTCCAACCCGAGGTCTTTTATTATTATGTTTTTTTTCCATACATATTCATTAGTACAACAGTGGCATTTCACTCGGTAAAACCACATATCACATGTATCTCATGTATTCATGCTTTCAAATACAAAAATCCACACAGGAATCAACCAACAGTCCCACAATATACACTCGGTATTAGCAATATCAATAACATATACCACATGTTGTTAAGTGTTAAACGACACACAGGACTTAGCATAACAACTCTTAACGCATGCAATCGGCCAACACAGATCCAGTACATTTTCATGCATTCACATGTTTACTAACACATATTTCATGGACGGAGAAGGATATAACCTTACTTGACTCAGCTAACACACACACACCCGGTATTCGAAAGTTATCATCATATGGTTCACACATTTAACATATTCACAACCATAAACACAGGAGTAGTACTTTCACCGGGATCCGTCCATAACTATGCATTTAAGATGTAAAGCGCCCCCTACCTTCTGGAAAGACGCAAGAAGCTCCTCTGTTTTTAGTGTTAACCCGTGCTCTATTTTTCAACGCTGATTTCGATACTCCCTCGCTTCCACAATCACTCTCTCCTGCTCAGTAACCGTCAAACCCAGTCGAACACCATACACACAGCTTGGAGAAACTGGGAGCTGCTCCTCCTCCAAACGATCTCTCCTTGCCAACAGTGGGGAACTTCGAGTCCCCCACAACACCACAGTCGTAACTGACAAAGAAGAGGAAGAACGAAGAAGAAGGAGAAGAAGAATTACAGAGGAAGAGGAAGAGTCTCGAGGGAATTTGACAGAATGGAGAAGTGGTTGAGGGTTTTGAGCATGTACTCAAGGAAATGAGGAGAGTGGGTGGGAAACGTGTAAATGGCAGCCCCATCAAATCATGTGTCATGTCCAATTACTTCCATCAGCATCAATTTTCTTTTATTTCAAATTAATTCTCAATTAACAATTAATCCTAATTTGCAATTAATCTTAATTTTAATCTGGTCATTAATTTAATAATTAGGATGTTACAATTCTCCCTCTCTAAAAGAATTTCGTCCTCGAAATTCAACACAAGCTTACCTCAACAAAATAGCTCGGGATACTGCTGCCTCATGGCATCCTCACGTTCCCAAGTATAAGAAGTACATCCATTTTGTTGCCACGCTACTTCGACTAGTTGCACATCCTTGCTCTTTAAGCGTTTTACCGACCGATCCATAATTTTAGTCGGTACAGCAATAGTCGTCAAATTCTCTCTGATTTCGACTTCATCATCTGGCATCTCGTGTGTACAATTGGGCAAACACTTCCTCAACTAAGACACGTGAAACACATTATGCAAGTTTGATAGATGAGTCAGCAATGCTAATCGGTATGCCACAGGACCGACCCTTTCCAATATTTCATAGGGTCCCATGTACCAGGGGCTTAATTTCCCACTCTTCAAAGCTCGTCCGACCCCTTTATTCGGCGAAACCTTCAAGAACACCTTATCACCGACTGAAAATTCAAGCAGCTTGGTTCGCTTATAATGGTAGCTTTTCTGTCGGTCTTGAGATGCCTTCATCTTTTCCCTAATTACTTGAATCTGTTCAGAAGTCTGCTTCACAATTTCCGGTCCCAACAATAGACTTTCACCGGTTTCCAACCAACAGAGTGGGGTTCGACATTTTCGACCGTACAATGCTTCATATGGTGCCATGCCAATGCTGCTGTGGTGGCTGTTATTATATGTAAATTCAATTAGAGGGAGATATTGATCCCAACTACCACCGTGCTCCAACACACATGACCTCAGCAAGTCCTCCAAACTTTATATTGTCCGCTCGGGCTGCCCATCCGACTGGGGATGGTAGGCTGAACTCAGTCGGAGTTTAGTGCCTAATTCCTGGTGCAAGCTTCCCCAAAACTGGGAAGTAAATCTTGGGTACCTGTCCGACACGATAGAAGATGGCACACCATGCAGTCGGACAATTTCTTGGATATAAATCTGGGCCAACTTCTGTAAGGAATACCTCATGTTCATGGGTAAGAAATGGGCCGATTTCGTTAATCGATCCACAATGACCCAAATGGCATCATAACCCGCTCGGGTTCTTAGGCAATCCTATTATAAAGTCCATGGCAATTGAGTCCCATTTCCACACGGGGATTTCAAGAGGTTGCATTCCACCATAAGGTTTCTGGTGCTCCACTTTTGACTTCTGGCAAATGATACACCGAGCCACATAGTTGACCACGTCTCTTTTCAATCTGGGCCACCAGAAGTGCATCCTCAAGTCATGGTACATCTTTGTAGTGCCCGGGTGGATGCTTAACAGGCTCTTGTGGGCCTCATTGAGCACCATCTTCCTCAATTCGCCAGCACTCGGCACATATATCCTATCCTTCACCCAGAAAATTCCATCTGAGCCCTCGGTTAAGGACAGATCCTTGCCCTTAGCTTGAATCTCTTTCATCTCAGCTAAGTAGAAATCCGACTTCTGCTCCTCATACACTAGCTTCAGGAATTCATTGGCAATTTTCAACATACCGAGCGTCACCTTCCGAGACGAAGAGACATCTGTATGTAAATTCATGTCTCAGAATTACTCTAATAATTCCATTTCCTTCACCATCATTGCTTCCACATGAATCGACTTCCGACTCAAGGCGTCGGCCACAACGTTCGCCTTACCCGGATGATACTTCAACTCGAAGTCGTAATCTTTCAAAAATTCCGTCCACCTCCTTTGCCTCATGTTCAGCTCTTTTTGATCGAATAGATATTTGAGGCTTTTGTGGTCACTATAAACCTCGAATTTGGAGCCATACAAGTAATGTCTCTATATTTTCAATGCGAAGACAACCGCTGCCAACTCCAAGTCGTGAGTCGGATAGTGCTGCTCTTTGGCCTCAATTGACGAGAGGCATAAGCTATCACTCGGTTCTTCTGCATCAGCACACATCCAAGACCGAGTCCTGACGCATCACAGTAGACCATAAAGCTTTCTTGCAGATTTGGCAATGCCAACACTGGAGCTGTTGTCAACTTAGTCTTTAGCTCTCGGAAACTTTTCTCACACTCGGAACTCCACATGAAAGGGACATTCTTCTGAGTCAACTTGGTCAGGGGCAAAGCAAGCTTAGAGAACCCCTCAATAAACCTTCTATAATAATCGGCCAGACCCATGAAGCTTCTAATCTCTGAGACCGACTTAGGCCTCTCCCACGACATTACAGCTTCCACCTTGGAAGGATCTACCGAGACACCTTCCTCGGAAATTACATGCCCAAGAAAATGGATCTTATCCATCCAGAACTCACACTTCGAAAGTTTTGTAAATAATTGTTTCTCCTTCAATACTTGGAGTACCGATCGGAGATGTTCTTCATGCTCCTCAGGGGTCTTAGAATAAACCAAGATATCATCGATAAAAACGACCACGAATCGGTCCAAGTATAGGTGGAAAATGATGTTCACGTAATTCATGAATACAGCAGGGGCATTTGTCACGCCGAATGGCATTACTACATACTCGTAATGACCATACCGAGTCCTAAACGCGGTCTTGGGAATATCCGAGTCCTTCACCCAGATCTGGTGGTATCCCGACCGTAAATCAATTTTTGAGAAGACTGAAGCACCCCTCAACTGATCAATCAGGTCATCAATCCTCGGTAATGGGTACCGATTCTTTATAGTGAGCTTGTTCAGCTGTCGGTAGTCAATACATAGTCTCATGCTGCCATCTTTCTTTTTGACGAGTAACACCGGTGCGCCCCACGGTGACACACTCGGTCGGATAAACTGTTTACCGAGTAATTCATCAACTTGCTTCTTCAACTCGGCTAATTCAGTCGGAGACATCCTATAAGGAGCACAGGAGACTGGCTCGGCTCCAGGGATTAAATCAATAGAGAATTCAACTTCTCTATTTGGAGGGACACCCGACACATCATCCGAAAACACCTCAAGAAAATCACAAACCATCAGAATATCATGCACTCGGATTCTACTCTCACCCTCGGTCAAACAAAGCATCACAAATAACTGGGCTATACGTTGCACTGTGTAATCATTATCGTTCTGCCTCGGAAAAATCACTCTTTGGTTTTGGCAATCCACCAGCACCTTGTTGGCTGAAAGCCAATCCATGCCAAGTACGATGTCGAGGTCTTTCAGAGGCACACAAAATAAATCGAAGGTAAAACTCTGATCGCCCAACGTAAAGGTTACATCTTTGCACATCATTGATGTCAACACTTTAACGCCGGTCGGATTGGCCACCTCCAAAGTCCGATCCATATACGTAGTCGGAAACCTCAAACGTCTTACACAATCGTCAGCTATAAAGGAGTGGGTAGCTCCAGAACCAAAAACTACATCAAGAGTATGTTTACCGAGTGAGCACTTACTTTGCACTAAGTCATTAGCTTGTGCAGCTTGCTCAGCATTGATTGCATAAACCCGTCCAGCAGCTGGTTGCTCAGCATTTCTCTCTCAGTTATTTGTTGCATACATCATATTACCCCAAGCTCCATTGCCTCTGCCACCATTCCCTCGGCCGCCGTTTCCGCGACCTCTTCCTCAGAAACCTCCACGCTGTACGTTTGCATTGGCTTGCTACAGCTGAGGGCAGTCAGGGCGTACGTGCCCTTTTTCATTACAATGGAAGCATACAACATCTCTTCCAACATCACACTCTTGGGCAAAGTGGTCACCACCATATCTAAAGCACTTCCCATTCCCAGGCCGACCTCCAAAACGTCCTCCACGATTTCCCCGTCCTCGGTATTTAGAGGAGGGTCCGCCTCTTCCAACACTGCCCGGCTTCTTGAAGTGAGGCTGTTACGGCTTCAAGGACGTGTCGGTTCTGCTGCTCTGTCCCAAGTGGACATTCTCATCTTCCTCAAAAATTCTGCATTTGTTCACTAACACTAGGAAATTCTGAATCTCCTGGTGTCTGAAAGCTCTCTTAATCTTGGGCCTCAATCCGCTTTCAAACTTAATGCACTTGGAACCCTCGGTTCTGGGTTGCTGAAATGGAGGATAAAACAGGCACAGTGCTTCGAATTTAGCAGCGTATTCCTCAATAGTCATGGAACCCTGCTTTAATTCCATGAATTCCAACTTCTTCCGACTCCTCACCGTGTCAGGAAAGTATTTCTGTAGAAAACTTGCTTTAAAATTCTCCCAGATCAACTGGGTACCCGCATCAGTCAATCGGGCCTTGGTGATCTTCCACCAACACTCGGCTTCAGCTCGTAACATATATACAACATAGTCCACTTTCTGGGCCTCAGTACATTGAAGGCCACCAAAGATCCTTTCTAATTACTGAATCCATGTATAAGCCGATTCGGGATTGAATCCTCCTTCAAATTCACTCGGCTTCCTCTTCAGGAAGCGGTCCAACCCTTGGTCATCATCAGTTCGAGGCTGGCTCTGCCTCTAGATTATGTCAGCGAAACGCTGGAATGCCGTGGCTATGGCTTCCATGCTCTGACGATTTGCCATGACTTATCCTGAAATTAACATCCCTTTCAAGGACAAGTTTACAGAATTACTCACTATCGATTGGACTTCAACCCAACATTCAACAATTATAACACATTATTATACAATCCTTAAGTATCATATAATTAATCAGACTAGGGTAGGAATAATCTTGTACCCCCAAGACAACACCTCATAGGCACATGGCCATTCGAATTGTGCTTAAACATGGATCAAATCCATCAGATCCTGTAAATAATTACGACACTCGGTCATAATGCACACAACCGCTTACTAAGAGTAAGCATACCTTGGCCTTGGACCTCTTAAGTCCGCTCTGATACCAAAATGAAACATCCTAACAAAATTAAATAAAATCTGAAACAAGGGAAAATTTTTCCCAAAAATTCTAAATGGCTAACAGGGGAAATCGGGACAAGAATCCGACCAAGAAAGAAAGAAGGAACCGGGTCAGGGTGCCCCCACGTTAGCACGGCCCAATACTGATTCATTATTAGCCAGCGAAAGAAAGTGCCTAAGCGAACCATGATCGCTGGAGCGAGGCCTTACTCGCCCAAGCGAACAAGACACTCGGATAATTCGACCACTCGGAATCTAACCTCAAGTCCACTCGGTATTCTCATCACTCGAAATCGGAGCCTAAGTTCACTCGGGAATTATTCCTAGGGATGGCAAAATGGGCCAGCCGCCAACCCCGCCAAATTTGGCGGGGCGGACAAAAATTTTTAGCCCGCCTCCCACCAAGGCCCGCCCCGCCTGGCCCGCCAATTTGGCGGGCCAAAACCTTGGCGAGGCGGGGCGGCCCGACGGGCCCCGCCAAAAGAAAAAAATATATAAATATTACTAATTTATACTTTATTTTATTAAAATATATACTTTGATTTTCTAAAATTAAAAAAAAAGTAACATCTCTTACTATTTATATATTTCTTTTAATAATATTTTCTTTAATTTTTTAAAAAAATTATTTTTCTAATTTTTTAATCTTAATTTGACACATTTTTTTTTTAAAAATTGCAATTTTAACTTTGGCGGGCAGGCCCGCCAGCCCGCCGTGCCCGTCTTAGGCGGGGTGGGCCCTGAATTTTGGCCCGTTTAACTTGGCGGGCTTTGGCGGGGCGGGCCAGGGCCCGACGGGCCAGCCCGTTTTGCCATCCCTAATTATTCCCACGTATATATTTCACTCAGTGAACTCTCAGCCAGATCCTTATCTTATTCCTGAAAGGTCATATTCGTAATTCGCTCGTAACATTTGGATCTCCACTCGGGAAATGATTCCCTCGGCTATTTCACTTAGAATCTCTGACTTTTCCTCACTCGGAATTATTTTCCTCGGACGAATCTCACTCGGATGTGCTTCACACAGTTTTCACTCGGTATATGTAATCTTTTTCACTCTGAGAACTTTTTACAAAGTCAAGTCTCGCCTAAGGATTTGAAAGCTTCATTTACTCGGAAAATTCTAATAAGTTCTTACTCGGGAGTTTTTAAGTCAATTCCCACTCGGAATTACATGACTTTACTCACTCAGGTTATCATGGCCTTATCCACTCGGAATAGGCTTATTGAAGGGATTTCTCACATAACACCCTATGATTGATCCGCCTAGGGAAATAGTCCTTTAATGAGCATAATTCACTAGGAATTAACCCAACCCTTCATCATTCGGAAGAGGGTCTCCTACCTCACCTCACTCAGATTTACCTTAGCTCCCCCTTACTCGGAATCATGCAAGCATTATTCATTTGGGAGAATATAGATGTACACCACTTAGACATTCACCCACATCATTACCCATTGAACAAGATAAAACACATAGCATTATATATATTAAAATATGTTTAGTTTTACTCTCAATACCGAGAGAGTTCAAATCCTACACATTAAAAATAGAATGTTAAACTAAGACCCGGCCAAGGCTATACAAAAAAATTCATCTATACATTATATGTATATACATATGTACACTTCCACTGTACAATGCACTTCCCAGCAATCGCTACTCTCCCATCATTCCACATTCCGAGCAACATCCACTGAAATATGGCCATAATAGGGGTGAGCTTATATGTATAAAATGACAGTAATGACTCGAAAAATCCTCTAGTTTTCCACTACACAGCATTATCTCATCAATCAATCTATCACATGCACTGTCATTTGATATATCCACACACATTATCATTCAATCGGAATTTATTCAAATAACACAGCCATATTAATCAGTAATACACAGCCATATTGCTCATATTGATATTTCCCATGCATACGCATATAACCACATTGAGCTCATTATAAGTATAAGTGTGCACACATTAATTTTAGTCGGATCCAATCAGTTTTTATTAATTTTTATGTTGCAACATAGGCTCCAAGCCTTTTTCTCAGCTCCAAGCTGATCCGGCCGTTTTACTGGTACCAAACCGTTCGCCCTTACACGTAACACAATCGCTCCCAGTGACGACGGGAGTGTTACGGGCAGCCCTGAGTCCAACTCGGTAAGCTTGCCTTGAGTCCAACCCAAGGTCTTTAAGCGTCCAACGCTTAATGCACTCGGCACTGCCTCGAGTCCAACCCGAGGACTTTCACTAAGCGTCCAACGCGGGTACACAAGTGTTTCACTCGGTAGTGCCTTGAGTCCAACCTGAGGTCTTTTATTATTATTTTTTCCATACATATTCATTAGTACAATAGTGGCATTTCACTCGGTAAAACCACATATCACATGCATCTCATGTATTCATGCTTTTAAATACAAAAATCCACACAGGAATCAACCAACAGTCCCAAAATATATACTCGGTATTAGCAATATCAATAACATATACCATATGTTGTTAAGTGTTAAACGACACACAGGACTTAGCATAACAACTCTTAATGCATGCACTCGGCCAACACAGATCCAGTACATTTTCATGCATTCACATGTTTACTAACACATATTTCATGGACGGAGAAGGATATAACCTTACTTGACTCAGCTAACATACGCACACACCCGATATTCGAAAGTTATCATCATATGGTTCACACATTTAACATATTCACAACCATAAACACAGGAGTAGTACTTTCACCCGGGATCCGTCCATAACCATGCATTTGAGATGTAAAGTGCCCCCTACCTTCTGGAAAGACGCAAGAAGCTCCTCTATTTTCAGTGTTAACCCGTGCTCTGTTTTTCAATGCTGATTTTGATGCTCCCTCGCTTCCACAATCACTCTCTCCTGCTCAGTAACCGTCGAACCCAGTCGAACACCATACACACAGCTTGGAGAAACTAGGAGCTCCTTCTCCTCCGAACGACCTCTCCTTGCCAACAGTGGGGAACTTTGAGTCCTCCACTACACCACAGTCATAACTGACGAAGAAGAGGAAGAACGAAGAAGAAGGAGAAGAAGAATTGCAGAGGAAGAGGAAGAGTCTCGAGTGGATTTAAGAGAATAGAGAAGCGGTTGAGGGTTCTGAGCATGTACTCAAGGAAATGAGGAGAGTGGGTGGGAAATGTGCAAATGGTAGCCCCATCAAATCATGTGTCATGTCCAATTACTTCCATCAGCATCAATTTTCTTTTATTTCAAATTAATTCTCAATTAACAATTAATCCTAATTTGTAATTAATCTTAATTTTAATCTGGTCATTAATTTAATAATTAGGATGTCACACCAACCATGGTATGAGAAGTCACTCATGCTGCTCGGAGTGTATTTGGGTAGAAGCCTTGGCCGGCTCCTGAGAATACCGAGTGAAATTATTTATTTGTATATTTTAAAAAGAGCCGGTCGGCTTTTGTAAAAATTGATATTGTAATTGTTTAATTCAAATTCTGTTTTGGAAATTTGAATTATTTACAAAATTTTATTTGATTTATTGAAATATATTTTAAAAATTGAGGATGTTATAATTTGGTATCAGAGCAGACTTAAAAAGTCCAAGGCCAAGGTTTAGCTACTAAATGTTATGAGCTGAGTGAATCATATCATTGTTGTTATGTGTTATAGTTGTGGAAATCAACTATAAATACATTGTTTTCATATCCATGATGTGAACACCTCTTTTGGTCCGGTCCAAGTGGAACGAATCTTCTTTTATACTAAATTCTGAATCAGAATGGTAAAAATCTGAGTAAAATGACTCAAAAATGATCAAGTCCAAGCAGGATGACTCTGATTGAAGCATTTCCGAGTGAAATATAGCCCTGTTGGACAAAAATCCGAGTGGAATGACTCAAAATTGATCAAATCCGAGTAGAATGACTCGAAGTGAAGCATTGCCGAGTGGAATATTGCCTTGAGGTAAATCCGAGTACAAATTCCTGATCAAAACCAACTCCGAGTGAATATATCCGAGTGGTCATATTCTCAAGTGCCAAATTCTGAGAGAAAAGGTGGCAAGTTCTGATAGAAAAGATATCACCTCCGAGTGAATATATCCAAGTTCCGATGCGTAAATTGTAACACCCTTAAATTAATGAATAAATAAACCCCAAAAAAAACACGGGAAATTTTTCAAAATAAAACCAAGAATAACCGGGTACAAAGAAATACGGGCATGGAAGGCACGAGAAGAACAAAACTGATCGGAACAGGCATACAGCGGGAGTCACAGAAGCGTTCAAGCGAAAGCCAACATAACGTACACTCGCCCAAGCGAGGACCAGTACGCTTGAGCGAGGCTGCCCACTCTCCGAGCAAAGG
Source organism: Clitoria ternatea (assembly GCA_037962975.1). Classification (NCBI taxonomy): domain Eukaryota; kingdom Viridiplantae; phylum Streptophyta; class Magnoliopsida; order Fabales; family Fabaceae; genus Clitoria; species Clitoria ternatea. Next base: position 161,595,022 of record CM075670.1, read on the forward strand.
ACCCTGCGCTTGAGCGAAGCTAAAGGCAACAGCCTCCTATTAGATCAAACTCGCTGGGCGAATACTTTGTTCGCTGTAGCGAGTAACTACACTTGGCTATTCAGACACTCGGGATCCAGAGATATCATACGACTCATTCACTCAGAAAATTATAGCTAGTCCACTCGGCATAGGAAATCTTGTTCGCTCAGGGAAAATCATTAAGTCAATCCCCACTCGGACTTAGTCTAATCTTAACCACCCGGAATACAGATCCTCACTTACTCAGATTTTACATTATTCACTCGGATTATCATACTCTTAGAATCCATTCCACTCTAAACCACTACACTAACTCCTCTCTCAGAAGAGGATCACTCGAGGTTTCCACTCAGGAATACAAACTCTTCCCCACTCGGGGTTTACTTATATCTTTCGCTCAGAATCACTCAAGCGTATTCACTCGGAAAAGCCACCCAGTAATCCTCACTCGGAACCGGATCTAAATCTCCTATATTCCTCTCAGGGATCAACAACTTAGAGTTATTCACTCGACATCAGTTCTCCCAGTCGGTAAGAAGCACCAAATCAACATAAAGCACTTATGCATAAATATACGTTCCAAGAGATATAAACCTGCCCACAATCCAATCTACCGACCCATATATATGTAACCATATACTCGGAATACTCATTAACTTAACATTATACATTTACCAATATTTACAGATCCATACAAGTGACACCATGACTATACTGTTAGGAATCCCTAAGCATGTGCAGCGGAAAAATAAAAGGGATTCCATAGGATTTGCAAGGTTCCGTGTTTCAAAGCACAAAACAATTTCAAATTATTTTAGGTTACCTCTTGAAGAACTCCGAAGCAGTCGTAGCCTCGTCCTTTAGGAGTCCACACGAGCACTCCCACCAGAATCGAAACACTTGCCAACTGCTAGTTTGACGGCGTGTAGCTCTTGCAACTTTTGCGAATTTGTGTCTCACTTGAGTGAACGGCCTATGAGCATCTTATGCTCTATTTATAGGCTTAGGTTTGACCTAATTTGTTCTCTCTAAAAGTGGGCTCCTTACTCATTCCAAATGAGTTAGGCCCAATAGCTTTATTTTAGTCCAACTAAAATAAGACAACATTTTCTGATGGGCTTACTCTATGTGTGTGACCCTATAGGTAAAATACCCGGTCATATTAATAATAAACTATTTTATTATTAATATAAAATAAGAGCGGCATCTAGCAATGCATCATTATGTCCGAATATTTTCAACATAACCTATAAGTGATAATTATTTAATATGTTTATTCCTTTTGTCACGATATCCTAATTGGGACCAAGGCATGGTCACGTCATCCTTGTACGGCCCAATTTATTTTACTTGATACCGGAGTAGACTGGATCCGAATAAATATCTAATTTATTCTTTCTAGCATGGCCATGCGTTTTCTTAGTCTTACTCCATCAAGTGGCCTATGGATATCACTCCTGTCACATAGGAGAGACAAATCCCATCTACATCACTCACATCCCTCTGCATAATTTATTCATTGCCTAATCACAACCTTTATAGTCCTCTTGTTACAGAAGACGTTTAATTGTATTAAAACAATAAACTCCTCATGTAGGAATCGTAGTGACTTCAGGTCGAAGGACTACATATACCATTATCACATTGAGAATCGTTTATGACAATCATGTAACGATCCATGCAACGTTCTCATGGTGGGTCTGTCCAGTACATCATTACTCTTAATGTGTACCCGTGTGAAGACTCGATATCATCTATATCTATAATCTGTGAGATCAGGTCATCAGTACACTCACACACTAGTCTCAGTGTATTTACATGTCCCCATGTAAATACTTAACTAGGGACATTTTAGGAATAATTTTTATATGACCTATTACTCCAAGGATAAATATGTTTAAAACAATTTTAAACTGAAATATTTATTCTATTGATAAGTAGAAAAATGATACAAATGAAAAAGCATAAAAGCTCATAGTGCATACACCAACATATACTTCTCAAAGTCAATCTTTATAAATAAATTTGTTTAATTATCATATTACATGAGAGCCGGCCAAGGCTACACTGACTAAGCGTAATAAATGCAACACAAGCACTCAACAGTCGAAGTGCACCACACTCGGACTTGAGGCCCTATCATCATTTCCGAGTCCATCCTGCACGCACTGAAAAATGGTGTAGGGGGTGAGCATCTTAAATATTAAATGATAGATACTGACTCGTGTTGACCCACAGTTATGCAACAATATATATATATACATAATTATACATGGTAATAATTAAGTCAGAACAACACTAATCAACCAGGACACACATAAGACCTTTACCGATCGGAATCCACCAGTTGTCACTTGGCCATATACACATATCATTTCAATAACATTAACATAACAACAACTAATAACCTTATAATGCCAATGAATCAGAACGCACATATTCAACAATTTCCGATCAGAATCCAATAATTCTCACTCGGCTATACACACATAGCATTTCAATAACATTGATATATATATTCATAGAACAGATTTCAGTCAGCATCCACAACATATGCACACAGAATAATTCACTCGGTTATATACATTCATCATTTCATTAACATCATCACATGCATAATCAAATTCCAATCAACATCAGCAGTACATATGCACAGATTATTACACTCGGTTCCGCATTTGTGTGTAATCAGTTTTTGACGTTGCAACGTAGGCTCCCAGCCTTTTTATAAATAGCTCTCAGCTATCAATTCAGCTCCCAGCTGCTTGGCCATTTTACGGGTACCCAACCGTTGCCCACAAGGTGACACCAACGCTCTCAGCGCCAATGGAGGTGTTCACAGACAGCCCGAGTCCCACTCAAGCGCTACCTTGAGTCCCACTCAAGGATTTCACAACGTCCCACGCTTTAATAACCGATGGTAGTGTCCCACACTACGTGCTCCCAGCACACACGTATCCCATGCGCCACACGCGGATTCATCACACAACACAAAATTCATATACACAGTAATACATGCATCTCATGCAATCTGCATCATACATCATCAGAACTCAAACAGCACATGCATTTCATGCAATCGATGCTAGGCATCAGCAGAACTCAACAACACATGCATCTCATGCAATCGGTGCTAGGCATCAGCAGAAGTCAACAACACATGCATCTCATGCAATCGGCATAGCGCATCACCAGAACTCAAACAGCACATGCATCTCATGCAATCGGTATTACATAACATCAAATTCATCAAGTCAACACCTTCTTTCATGCAGTCAACACTTCAACTCAGAATAACATGCATGGCATATAAGTCACACGGCAATCATCAACAGTACCTTAGCATATTCTTTTCATGTAACCATTCAACACTCCTCAGAACTACTAACATGCAATCTATGGACGGAACTAAACATGCAACTCTTGGTTCATAAGCATCATGCATCCGGTATCACAGACTCCACATGCAAACATATCACAGAATTAAATACAGAATCGGTAAGCTATTAGCACCCGGAACCTGTTCATAATCCATGCGTTTAAGATAGAAGATACCTCCTACCTGGAATGAAGTTTCCAGTCGGTCATCATGATACTCTGTTCTAGAGGAACACTGAGTCACTCAACTCACAGCTTGGAAGAACCAGAAGCATCCTCGAGCTAACAATGCTGACCAGTCGTCCTTCAACCGTTTCCCCCAACCCACACAACCACTAGGCTCAGACATTGGGTTCAGCACTCCGCATGGAGAACTCAAAGCTATTTCAACACCCATGAACAATCTGATTTTGCCAGCAAGGGAGGGTTCCTGATTTAGGGCATCTCAACGTCACTAAGTTGGGTGGAGGAGAAGATGACGAGGAAAGAGATGAAGGAACAACGAGGAAGAAAACGGGTTGCATGAGAGGGAAATGCACACTCTCACCTTCTCTAGCTCGTCGATGAAAGAAGGAGGACTCCGATCCTCAGGCACCACTGTCGCGAGCTCACGGAATTAGAGAACAGAGGAGAAAGAAGAAGATCGAAGAGTGAAGAAGAAGAAGAAAAGAAGAGAGAACAGAAGGGAGAGAAGTCTGAAGGGAAAAAAGAATAATAAAGTGGCCCAGTAGCACATATATTCATGCACGGAGAAGGGAAGAATGGGGTGGGAAATCGTGCACAGCAGCAGCTCCCACACGCGTCACACGCACATAGTTACAACTAATCAGCCTTTATTTCCTTAGTTAAATTAATTAAGTTAATTATAATTAATAAATAATTTCCCCACTTTGCAATTATTATTTTAGTGATTTATTTTTCATTTGGCAATTAATTTTTAAATCGGGATGTTACAGTTCTCCCCCTCACAAAAGAATTTCGTCCTTGAAATTCAATCAGTGACTCACCTTAAATAAATAACTCAGAAAATCCCTGACATACCACAATAAGCAATTACACATCTATGCATCACAAGTATTCATACATTGCTTAAATTCCAGTCGGTATAATTGGCTGCCAAAGCCATTTACCGACCGCTCCACCCAAAAAACCGAGACATCACTCTTAACATATTTCCACTCGGAAGTGTCACCATTGACTCGGAGTAACATTCCTTTCTTTCACTCAGACTTACCTCAACAAACAGATCGGAATACCATAGTCATGCTCCGACTGCAACTCTTCGCTTCTCAACGTTTCCGACTGCTTCACAATTTTCTAATCAGCATAAATAAAACAGCTCTTCATAGTCTTCATTAGATTCGGGATTCCATTTCCCACGTAGTTACCCCCATTCAACTCTACCAGTTCACCCTAGCCATTGGCACTTTCCAGATCTTTGGCCGCTCGGCCTTACACTCTCAACACCAACCGGTGTACTTACACCATCGGGTTCCCCGACTCAATGAGTCACTCGGCACGACCATGAGCTCACACAAAACATAGGCTCGACATTGGGTCACATGGGACACATTCTAGATGTTATTCAACCAGATGGGAAGAATCTAGTCGGTAAACAACATTACCGATTCCCTATAATACCCACTACCGACCAATTCATTTCGGATTAAGCTCTCGGATTTTCAAAATTCGACCACAAAATTTCTTTCTTAATCAAAATGAACACTCAAATGAGTTCCCATGTACTTCAATTAGCACAATTCGCCTGGATTTACCTCGCACAGGCACCACACTCGGTTCTAACATCTCAGATTTCTAATTATTCCTTTGGCTATTTTCATGCCCATAACCCGAGAATGTCACTCGGACCTCTCACTCAAAAATATTAATCGGGATTTTAAAGGCAGTCCTCATCCGGAAATCTTTCCACTTGAAAAAAATTCACTCGTAATTCAAGCCTGCCTCGAAACCAAACCTGAGTTCAAGCCCAGCAGTCCCAATCGCTGACCTGAGTATGATTTCACATAAATCCTTCACTCGGATATCTACTCCCCTTGGAGACCATTCGCGCGGAAACTTTCTATTTACCAAATTTCCACTCGGAATTCAGGCCTACTCCAAATATAAATCTGAGTTCAAGCTCAGTAGCTCAACATCACCCGAACACAGCTATGAATAAGTTTACCGCTCGGTATCTACTCCCCCCTTGGGTAATTCACTCAAAAACTTGCACACTCAAAGTTCCGTTTCCCAACCAGAAGTACTTTTCTCCTGGAGAAAGATTCACTCGGCGAAACATCACACAGGTATTAGGGATTCTACACTCGATATCTCTCCACTCAACATCGTTCCACACGGTACCATTCCACTCGGAAATGGTACACTCTGAGACACTCCACCCGAAATTCACACGACTTGGATATTTCACTTTGATTTTACCTAACACAGAAGTGTCATTCGGACACAGCTCCTTATTAATGACCAAAATGATGTTTCACTCGAAATATCATAATTTTCACTCAGCAATTCTTTCTCCCAGAAGGATTTCACTCGGAACTATCTCCACTTTCACACACTCGGAATATACTAATCTTTCCCGAGCAAATCCTTACCTTATGATTTATCTTTGCTCAAGATCCTGGTCCCCTCGTTAAACTTACAGTATCACTCGGTTAACCTTATAAAACTCCAATTCTAGTGATAGGCTTGATCACCCATCTGTTTCAATAACTAATCATCATTTTAGTAGCCAATCTATACCCAACAGCCTCTAATCCTCTCAGAGGCAAACCCATCAAGGTTAAACAAACCCTCTATCCTCAATTTGGTACATAATCACTTATTTATTCACTTAATACGACTCTCATCTCCACTCAAAGCAGTCCGATAGACTCACCATCACCATAAGCAGCTACAGTCTCACTTGCCTGACTTATGAATTGCTGCATCCGACTTATAGGATGACGTCTCATTCCTATAGGGTTACAACAATTACATAGTCACTGCAATGTGTACGCTGCCACAATACCCATGGTATGAAGAGTCATCTCAGAACAGCATGCCTCACACTGACCAGACTCACTTAACTAATACTAATTCACACGGAAATTAATGGCAATTCACGCACACACATTGTAAACAATACATCTACATCAACATCATCATTATGCACCACATAGGGTACATCACGCAACAACAATCATGAAAATTATTTATCACTTCAGTAAAACAGTAAGATGGCAATACAACAATCGGTTTCTAGCCAACACCGAGTAAATATTTCCTCTAAATCTTATTCTTCACAAGACCATGGCTCGGATTAAATTCTCAATTCTCAGCTATATAATAACATCACTCACTCGGGTTCATGCAATTCAATCAGAATTAAGTAATTCACAATCACATATGCGTCATAACACGCCATGGACTCGGCAACGACACTAATGTACATACAGACACTCAGTCGGATTTCATACCAATTATTCATGGCTATATTATTGTCCACTACAGCATGCACCATAACTATAACATCATATTGCACTCGATAATAGCATCGATATATATATATATACTCATCCAATCGGATTTACCCAAATCAATTCCAAACCATATTAAGGATTTCATTCATAATATCATATCCACATATTTATATAATTCACACTGAGCTCATTGACCATCATGAGTGTACACACAGACATCCAATCGGAAATTGCACCATAACATACATTCTTAATTATAACATCACATCACACTTGGCAACAGCATCAATACATGCACATTCATTCAGTCAGAACTCACTCATACAACATCATCAAGTCGGAATCTACTCAATTCATTCAAATCCATGCAAATCATGTTAGTCTCAATAATAATGCTCTTACACACATGCATGCGGATCTGACTCAAACAGTGATTTCATCTCATGTATGCAATTCTAATGCAATTTCATACAAGCATCCAAGTTTACAGGTGCGTCTCACACAGCCATTAATAGATCACAACCGTTTCAACACGACATATAGATTCACTTGGAATTTCACAGTTTCATCACAACATCACAGACGTTTGTCATAGTGACTCACAACAAGCAAAACAGGGTAACAATACTACAGCACATCCTCTCGGCACTTTTAATGAACTCAGCATGTATTTCAACACAACATCCGAATGGAAATCAACAGATCGACTCACATATCATGCATTTGGAAATCATCATGGTATTCTCATTCATATAGATTTGAACATGAAATTGCAAACAGAACTCAGAGAATCATCCCTTTTTAACTCACGCACTCGACAATAATGGTAATATTCTCATTTACAAGCGTTCAGTCAGCATTCACAGAAATATTAACATGCACTTATGGACGGAGTCGTACGACACTAACAGTTTACAAATACCGCAAATTTGGGAGTTACATGCATTATTACTTAATCACAGCATAGCTACCAACATATTTCACACATAACACATCACACGATAATCATTCAAGCCTCAATGAATTATTACACAATTGCTTTACTCGGCTCAACAACTCTCAAGGTTAATAAATTATTAGACTTAGAATTCCTAAGGGGTCAATACACCTATTGGTCCAGCATCTAGTCCATCACTCACTTGGTTTCTTCAATCGCCACCGTGACACAATCCCAATCTTAACATATACCCGATCTCACCTTTACTCACCTATCATACACCCAAATTTTTAACTTAGGAACTACAATACATCTCTTATACCGCAAATCATATACATCATGTACCATTCATTCATCACACATTCAAATTCCTCAATAAAGCACAAGCATACAACCATACCATTCATAGTCAAACATATATCAAATCCAATAAAAGATCATAAGCATATATCATCACACAAGTCATGATTGAACATGTATCAACATTTAATAGAATATCATAAGCAATTATGACAATCTGGCATAATGCACTCAACCGCCCACTAACAGTAGGCAAACCTTGGTCATGGACCTTTTGGTCTGCTCTGATACCAAAATGTAACACCCTTAAATTAATGAATAAATAAACCCAAAAAAAACATGGGAAATTTTTCAAAATAAAACCAAGAATAACCGGGTACAAAGAAATACGGGCATGGAAGGTAGGAGAAGAACAAAACCGATCAGAACAGGCATACAGCGGGAGTCACAGAAGCGTTCAAGCGAAAGCCAACATAATGTACACTCGCCCAAGCGAGGACCAGTACGCTTCAGCGAGGCTGTCCACTTTCTGAGCGAAGGACCCTGCACTTGAGCGAAGCCAAAGGCAACAGCCTCCTATCAGATCAAACTCACTAGGCGAATACTTTGTTCGCTGCAGCGAGTAACTACTCTCGGCTATTCAGACACTCGGGATCCAGAGATATCATACGACTCATTCACTCGGAAAATGATAGCTAGTCCACTCGGCATAGGACATCTTGTTCGCTCAGGGAAAATCATTAAGTCAATCCCCACTCGGACTTAGTCTAATCTTAACCACCCGGAATACAGATCCTCACTCACTCGAATTTTACATTATTCACTCCGATTATCATACTCTTAGAATCCATTCCACTCTAAACCACTACACTAACTCCTCTCTCAGAAGAGGATCACTCGAGGTTTCCACTCGGGAATACAAACTCTTCCTCACTCGGGGTTTACTTATATCTTTCGCTCAGAATCACTCAAGCGTATTCACTCGGAAAAGCCACCCAGTAATCTTCACTCGGAACCGGATCTAAATCTCTTATATTCCTCTCAGGGTTCAACAACTTAGAGTTATTCACTCGACATCAGTTCTCCCAGTCGGTAAGAAACACCAAATCAACATAAAGCACTTATGCATAAATATACGTTCCCAGAGATATAAACCTGCCCACAATCCAATCTACCGACCCATATATATGTAACCATACACTTGGAATACTCATTAACTTAAGATTATACATTTACCAATATTTACAGATCCATACAAGTGACACCATGACTATACTTCTCAAAGTCAATCTTTATAAACAAATTTGTTTAATTATCATTTTAAATGAGAGCCGGCCAAGGCTACACTGACTAAGTGTAATAAATGTAACACAAGCACTCAACAGTCAGAGTACACCACACTCGGACTTGAGGCCTTATCATCATTTCTGAGTCCGTCCTGCACACACTGAAAAATGGTGTAGGGGGTGGGCATCTTAAATATTAAATGATAGATACTGACTCGGGTTGACCCACAGTTATGCAACAATATATATATACATAATTATACATGGCAATAATTAAGTCAGAACAACACTAATCAACCAGGACACACATAAGACCTTTACCGATCGGAATCCACCAGTTGTCACTCGGCCATACACACATATCATTTCAATAACATTAACATAACAACAACTAATAACCTTATAATGCCAATGAATCAGAACGCACATATTCAACAATTTCCGATCAGAATCCAACAGTTCTCACTCGGCTATACACACATAACATTTCAATAACATTGATATATATATATTCATAGAACAGATTTCAGTCAGCATCCACAGCATATGCACACAGAATAATTCACTCGGTTATATACATTCATCATCTCATTAACATCATCACATGCATAATCAAATTCCAATCAACATCAGCAGTACATATGCACAGATTATTACACTCGGTTCCACATTTATGTGTAATCGGTTTTTGACGTTGCAACGTTGACTCCCAGCCTTTTTATACATAGCTCTCAGCTATCAATTCAGCTCCCAGCTGCTTGGCCGTTTTACGGGTACCCAACCGTTTACCCACAAGGTGACACCAATGCTCTCAGCGCCAACGGAGGTGTTCACAAGCAGCCCGAGTCCCACTCAAGGGCTACCTTGAGTCCCACTCAAGGATTTCACAGCGTCCCATGCTTTAATAACCGATGGTATTGTCCCACACTACATGCTCCTAGCACACACGCATCCCATGCGCCACATGCGGATTCATCACACAACACAGAATTCATATACACAGCAATACATACATCTCATGCAATCTGCATCATACATTATCAGAACTCAAACAGCACATGCATTTCATGCAATCGATGCTAGGCATCAGCAGAACTCAACAACACATGCATCTTATGCAATCGGTGCTAGGCATCAGCAGAACTCAACAACACATGTATCTCATGCAATCGGCATAGCACATCACCAGAACTCAAATAGCACATGCATCTCATGCAATCGGTATTACATAACATCAAATTCATCAAGTCAACACCTTCTCTCATGCAGTCAGCACTTCAACTCAGAATAACATGCATGGCATATAAGTCACACGGCAATCATCAACAGTACCTTAGCATATTCTTTTCATGCAACCATTCAACACTCCTCAAAATTACTAACATGCAATCTATGGACGGAAATAAACATGCAACTCTTGGTTCATAAGCATCATGCATCCGGTATCACAGACTCCACATGCAAACATATCACAGAATCAAATACAGAATCGGTAAGCTATTAGCACCTGGAACCCGTTCATAATCCATGCGTTTAAGATAGAAGATACCCCCTACCTGGAATGAAGCTTCCAGTCGGTCACCACGATACTCTGTTCTAGAGGAGCACTGAGTCACTCAACTCACAGCCTGGAAGAACCAAAAGCATTCTCGAGCTAACAATGCTGACCAGTCGTCCTTCAACCGTTTCCCCCAACCCACACAACCACTGGGCTCAGACATTGGGTTCAGCACTCCGCATGGAGAACTCAAAGCTATTTCAACACCCACGAACAATCTGATTTTGCCAGCAAGGGAGGGTTCCTGATTCAGGGCATCTCAACGTCACTAAGTTGGGTGGAGGAGAAGATGACGAGGAAGGAGACAAAGGAACAGCGAGGAAGGAAACGGGTTGCATGCAGAGGGAAACACACACTCTCACCTTCTCTGGCTCGTCGAGGAAGGAAGGAGGACTCCGATCCTCAGGCACCACTGTCGCGAGCTCACGGAAACAGAGAACAGAGGAGAAAGAAGAAGATCGAAGATTGAAGAAGAAGAAGAAAAGAAGAGAGAACGGAAGGGAGAGAAGTCTGAAGGGAAAAAAGAATAATAAAGTGGCCCAGTAGCACATATATGCATGCACGGAGAAGGGAAGAGTGGGGTGGGAAATCATGCACAGCACCAGCTCCCACACGCGTCACACGCATATAGTTACAACTAATCAGCCTTTATTTCCTTAGTTAAATTAATTAAGTTAATTATAATTAATAAATAATTTCCCCACTTTACAATTATTATTTTAGTGATTTATTTTTCATTTGGCAATTAATTATTAAATCGGGATGTTACACAAATGAACTACTCCTGAGCCCTGAATCCGACCAAGACTTGTCCAAGTAAAGGATTCCGAGGGATTGATTGACCATTCGAGTCAAAGGGACCGATTGTAAACAAATACCGAGTGAAGGATTACCGATTAGAGCAGCAAGTCTGATTTGGGGATAGGTGTCTTTTCTTGGGCACAGAAATTCCGAGTCAATGCTTCAAGAAGTGACAAGATCCGAGTAGAGCACCTCTGATTAAGGTCAGTTCCGAGTCAATACTGAAGCAGTAACAAGATCCGAGTGAGTATCCCTCAATTGGAGAGAAATTCGAGTTATTAAATTGTCAAAATTCAATTTCTGAGTGAGAAGAAGGCCATTTCCGAGTAGAAATATCCAAGTTTCCAATTTCTGAGTGAGAAGAAGGCGGTTTCTGAGTGAAAAAGTCCAAGTACCATTCTGATTGGAAGATTAGACTGACTCCCAAGGTCAGTTCCGAGTCAATACTGAAGCAGTAACAAGATCCGAGTGAGTATCACTCAGTTGGAGAGAAATCCGAGTTGTCAAATTGTCAAATTCCAATTTTTGAGTGGAAAGAAGTTCGTTTCCGAGTGAAAATATCCCAGTTCTAAGTTCTGATTAAAAACAAAGCCAACTCCGAGGGAATGCACCGAGTGGTCATACTTTTAAAACAAAGCCAACCAGAGATAAGATCCGAGCAAGACACCTCCGACTGAAGCAAATTCCGAGTGAATGCTTCTTGCATAGACAAAATCCGATCAAAACACTTCTGATACCGAGTGAGTCCTCTCTCAATCCACACCGAGTGAGTCGCTCTTAGTCAGCACCGAGTGAATCCTTTCACTCAATTTCCGAGCCATTTTTACCCATTTCCGAGTCACTTTCCACCATTTTCGATCCATTTTTTTACACAATTCTGAGTCACCCTTCTCAGTCAATTCCGAGCCAATTTTACCAATTTCCGAGTCACTTTCCACCCATTTCCAAGCCATTTTTACCCAATTCCGAGTCAGCCTTTTCACCCAATTCCGAGTCAGCCTTCACCCAATTCTGAGTCACCTTTTACCCAATTCCGAGTCAGCCTTTTGCCCATTTTCGAGTCATATTTCACCCATTTCCAAGTTATCCTCCAACCATTTCCGAGTCGGTTCCAAGTCATTCTTCACTCGGTTCCAGTTGAATGTGTCAACCTGAGTTGTTTTGCTCGTCCCAGCTCCTCACAGCAACCTCACACCGACCAACAAGCAAAACCGAGCAAAGCTTTCACTCAATTTTTTGCACTCGATCTTGTGCATAAAAGGCACCTCTTCCACTCGGATTGTTTCCCACTATGGGTCTATACCGACCGAGGCACTAAATCTGAGTCAGAAGAAGAAAATCGACCCTTACTCCCCCTGTTCGCCCGTGCTGACTTGGATTCCACCACCCAAGTGGATCTAGGAATCCTGGGGGTGGCAGACAGGGGGCGGAAGTGGAGAAATTAAAAATCTCCACCAGCCGCTGTCCCCCACTACCAGGCTGCCTCCACTCAGAGTGGAAGCCTGAGCTAGCCTAGCACTCAGAAACCCCTATAAATGCACAAGGGTTAGGAATTTTGAAGGGTCTGGAAGCATTCATTGGGAGAAGAAACTTTGTCCCTCTCTTCACTCACCAACACCCTTCCCTCTCCTCACCAACACCGTCCCTCTCTTCACTCAACAGCACCCTTCCCTCTCCTCACCAACACCGTCCCTCTCTTCACTCGGTACAGCCCCTCTCCATACTGTCCAGCACCCCTCTCTCTCCCTCCAACACTGCCCAAGTTCCTCATAAATCCTTCACAACGTCCAGCACATCATCCCTTCACACCTCACTGTTCAGCATCCTGTTCTCTCGTCACGCCGGAGTCCAGCTCTCCTGCTCCATCACTCGGTCTTCCAACTTTCACATGGTATTTTTATTTTTCACTCGGTATTTTCATTTTTCACTCGGTATTTTCATTTTTCACTCGGTTTTCTCCATTTTTACTCGATTTTTCCATTTTTCCACTTAAATAAATTTCTGTTATTTTCTTTCCTTTTCTTTTTTACCCCTTCCTAGGTTCGTAATAAATAAATAACAAAAAACAAGTGTTTCACGTTCAGACTAGCAAAAAAAAACATCATCCACCATTAATCTTTTAGCCTCTTCCTAAAAAAAAAATCACGAAAGAACTACGTAACCCTGATTTCTTGGTAACTCAAGAATACGTAGGAGCAGGACTTTAAATCCTATCGGGCCCATCTCTTTTTTTGTCCCCACCTTTCCCATTTCATTTCTATTTTATTTTCTTTATGTTTCCTTTGTAACCGCCCTTTTATCAAGCCCATGAAAATCAATTTAGACGTGACGTCTTGTTGATTTTCCCATAAGGAACGAAATACTTAGGACGAGACGTCCCGCTTATCCCCTTCCCATCTTTGACCCTGTGTTTTGATTAAATTCCATGAAAATCAATTTGGACGTGATGTCTTGTTGATTTTCCCATAAGGAACGAGATACTTGGGACGAGACGTCCCGCTTATCCCCTTCCCAATCTCTGACCCTGTGTCTTGATTAAATTCCATGAAAATCAATTTAGACGTGATGTCTTGTTAATTTTCCCATAAGGAACGGGATACTTGGGATGAGACGTCCCGTTTATCCCCTTCCCGTTTCTAACCCCATATGTGATTAAAGGATGACTAATTTAGACGTGACGTCTTGTTAGCATCCCTCCCTTTCTCTATTTTTATATCAAAGCCGAGCTTAATTTGGACGCGACGTCCTGTTGACCTACACTCCACGTTTGTTCAGTTTGTTCCTTCCATTTCCTTCTGTTTTTATGCAAAGTACAACAATAAAAGGGAAGAAATAAAACATCATTTGTAAGGCTATTTATGTTGCGCGTTTTCAATCTTGGTAATGTTTTTGACAGGTGATGTAGGGTGCTAATACCTTCCCTACTCGTAACCAACTCCTGAACTTGAATCTCATTTTTTAAACCAGTGCTTTACTGAACTTAGTTTTTTTCCAATGTTTTTCCTATGGATAAAAACGTTGGTGGCGACTCCCTGTTTCATACTAGTTTTTCTTCCTCGCCACACCGTCGCGATCCAGGTTGCGACAGATGGCGACTCCACTGGGGACACTTAAGAGAGTCAGGCCAGTTTGATTGGAAGCGCATGTTCTTTTTATATAGCCTTTGTTATCTCAGATTTCTTCCCCTTGTTTTATTTTCTGTTGATTGTTGTGAATGTTTGTTCTTGTTTTAATTGTGTCTTGTTATTTGTTTCATTGTCTATGTTTTGCATGTTTGTTGAACCCTAGGGTAGAAGACCATGTTACTTTTCCGTAATCATTGAACCCTAGGATAGACGACTTTGTATATTTGTTCTATGTTTGTTCTTTGTGTAGAATAGGGTAAGGTAAAAGGTATAGACTGCCCTTCCACACACTACACTCACAATTACTTACACACACCTATGAGTGGCGCCCTATACCCGGGCCCCAAATGAAGCTTAAGTTAGGAGAGGTTGGTAACGGAATCGTATGGGATGTACTTCCTATCCGGTGTTCGTGAGAACCTCAACCAGAGTTCGACTTCTCATGATATACGCACCTAGTGGATTCCCCACTGTTTGCGTCCCTGTCATGGTCAGGATCTTGGCTCTGGTGACCTTCTAGATGTCTAGTGGAAACCACCCGGTGTGGAGAGTCACTTTTAGACAAGCCATAGGGCCTAGAAAAGACGTTCAACAAAACCCTACCTAGGCCACAAAAGGGCAAACTTTACTTTACCTTATGTCATTTTTGCTTTCCCTTTTATCCAAAAAAAAATGAATTATCTACCACCCGTAGATTTACTAAGTTTTTGAAATAATGACTCATTTCGGAACACACAGTATTCTTCGGGTGAATAGATAATCCTCTTTTGGTCGTGTACCTCTGAGTCCTGAGTCATAGATTTTCCTAATTGTCAAAAAAAATATAACTTTATTTCCGCTCCAACAGGGGGTGTCGATGATGATTAGAAAAATCATGACTATTGCGACTTGGACCCTTGGTAATCATTATTTCCCAAAAAAAAATATGCTTTATGTTAAATCAATGGGGAAGTACCGGTTCTGAAACATGACATCAACTAATTTCTTTTCCTTATCCTCATTTCATGGAAGGCTATTCAGAACTTAACAAATACCCTTTGAGTATCTATGGAAATTAACATGGGATTGAACTTAAGAAATGAGGGTTGTAGCTGCCCGAAGAAAATGTTTGAGCTTGAGGCTCCTGCCTCAGGATGAAAGATTTCTCCTGTCTTCATAATTATCCCATATTAATTTCCATGTTTGCCATACCTAGTACTTTTGAATGATAAGTTCTAAGGAATAGTCAAAAGATACTCGCCAAAGCCTGTAATTGCTTCCCACGACATTCTCCTTCTTTCTATTTCCACCTAACATTTTTGTTTTTTTAAAAAAAGAGACACAAGCGTCACGGGTAGGCATCCTTACCAGACCCGGCTCCAAAGGAAACTCATGGCTGAGGCAGAAGCTGTTGACGGAGACTTTAGAACCGAGTTCGATCAGTTGAAAGAGCGAGTGACGGAGTTAACTAAACTTTTAGAAAAGAAACTCATAGAAGGAGGCTCCTCTGCAGGTATTGAGGACGTCCAACAGCAGCCTGCCACCGCGCCACCCCCTTGGTTCTGACCCAGTAAGAACCCAACTCCCTAACACAACGACACCCCCTCTCACCATTCATGTCGGAAGACCTAACCCTACCATAGAGGCCCAGCCACCTGACGATCAGTCTTATGCACAACAGTATACATTTGTCGGTCCTGACGGCAACCCAGTACCTTTTCCACTTTATGGCCTACCACCGGGGTACTATCTCCCGCTCGCTAACCAACAAGACGCCCACGACCAGCAATCGATGAATCCTCACGCTTCATACCCCACCCAGCCAAACATGCCACCACTCCACCAAACCCAAAACATGCAAGCCCACGACCCACAAGCCTACCAAACCCAAAACACACAGGCCTATGACCCACAAACCTACCAAACCCAAAACACACAAGCCCCAGTGGCCCCGCCAACTTACAACGCACAAGCCCAAAACACACGAGCCTAGATGATCCAGCCGACTTATGCCGTACAAGCTATGGCCCAACCCCAAGGTCCCTCACCAAATATAGGCCTAATGAACCAGTCCCATACGTTGCCTCCTTTCAACCAGCCACTCGGCTATCCATACGGATACGCAACCCCCTATATGACCAATCTCCAAGATATAACCCGCATGATGAACCTGGTAGCCGGTCATAGCACGGTCGTAGCTCCCCAAAAGGAAAAGATAGAAATCTTATAAGAGCATTTGAGAATGATGGAAGGCGCTGGAGGTTTTGGACTGATAGATGCTTCTGAGCTATGCCTAGTCACAGATGTTGTCCTCCCGCCCAAATTCAAAATGCCTGACTTCGACAAGTAGCGGGGAATGACTTGTCCAAAGAACCATCTCACAATGTATTGTCGAAAGATGCATCTTACTCTTCTAACGATCAATTGTTGATCCACTGCTTCCAAGATAGTTTGGCAGGTGCCGCTCTTACATGGTATGCTCACCTTGAGCGAAACCATATTCGCTGTTGGAAGGACCTGGCAGATGACTTTCTTAGGCAATACAAGTATAATATGGATATGGCACCCAACAGGGTTCAATTACAAAATATGGTGAAGAGGGATAGTGAAACGTTTAAGGAGTATGCCCAACGCTGGAGAGAAACAGCGGCGCAAGTAGACCCCCCATTGTCAGAAAAAGAGATAGTCGCGATGTTTATCGACACGCTCCCATCACCTTTCTACGGCAAGATGATTGGTAGTGTTTCATCCAACTTCTCCGACATCGTGACTATTGGGGAAAGGGTAGAGAGCAGAATACGAACGGGAAAGATTACTCAGGGCCCATCTGGGGCAAGCATGACAAGAAAGCCGGCGCCTGGGAGAAGAGATGGAGAAACTAATTCCATCTCTTCTAATCAAAAGACAGCTTCGCTGAGACCATTCGCCCCTACCATGATTCAAGCTCCCAACCCTTATGTGGCCGCTGCCACTTATGGCCCGATAGCTCATACTCCTCACTTCCGTCCGCCCATGGTAAGAGCGCCAACGCCGCAACCCATGCCATACCATCACCCACAACAAGTGACTCGACCACCCAATCATAATCAGAACACAAGGAATCCCAACAATAAGCGCACCCCTGTGCAGTTTGATCCAATTCCTATAACATATACCGAACTTTTTCCAATCCTTGTTCAGAAAGGTCTGGTAGCTTCATCCCCCATGAGGCCATTGCAACCTCCTTATCCAAGGGGGTATGACCCAAACGCTCATTGTGATTACCACGCTGGGGCACCAGGGCATTCCATAGAAAATTGCCTAGCTTTGAAATATAAAGTGAGAGATTTGATCAAAGCCGACTGGATTAGTTTTCAAGAAGAAAGCCCTAACATGACCATAAATCCCCTGCCTAATCATGGAAGTTCAGAAGTTAATGCCGTGGTGGCCGATATTGAAGATGGTTTTGATGATAATGCCAATTTGGTGATCGCTTGCCCACCGGGCCAAGAGTTCGGTAATTGGGAGGCTGTCGAACTCCTTACGATTGTAAACGATTCACCAAAGTAATTTGTCATTGCCTTAAATATCTTGTTTATCCCTCGGCTATGCCTAAGGCTTTGGGACTTTTCATGTAATAAGGGCGAAAAAAAAACTTGCTTTATCGTTCAATCAATAAATGCGTATCAAAAAAAAAGAAAAGTTTTTTTCTCATCCCATTATCCTTGCTTTGATTCATTTTCTTTATTTACTTGTTCCCTTTCCCTCTTTTTATTTTTGCCATAACATACTGAATTGTAGATCCAAAAATGATTCTCTTGAGACTAGTAAAATCATAATTCTGCTTCACGATTTCAATCACCCAGTCGACTATGCCGATGAAGAAGGTAAGGAAACCTATGAGCCACCATACTAGTTAACAAGATTGTTAGAACAAGAGGTTAAAAAGTACCCCTAAGTCAAAGACGCCTGAAGGAATCACGGTGGCAATCTATCAGAAGGCATTAGTATTCTGTTTCAAGATGTGGTAGGAATCTTTGTGAATGACAACATGGCCAAGTCCCGAATTGAACGAAGGTAGGCCGATCGTTTAAAGAAACTTCAACAGTGATCAACATAGATGGGGGGCAAATTGCTGATGCCTATAAATACAGATACAATCAAGGGAGACTTTACAAAAAAAACAAAACAAAAAAAAACAAAACAAAAAAACAAAAAAACAAAAAAAAATGAAAAAAGAAAAATAGAGTCAAGCTTGAAGTCCAATGCACATACCAAGCGGGGAAAGCTGGTTACGTCCAGATCCTTGAGCAAGCTGTCATTTTCTGTATAAGGGGAACAAATGTCGTCAGGCCAAGAACTTGCATCCTTGTCATCATCAACACCTCAACCCTAAAGAGTGTGCCATTCCTCATGCCTATGTAGCCAAGGAAATAGTCTGTCAGATTGAGTCGTTGCGTCATTAAGGGGATTAAAAAAAACAAAAAAGAACAAAAAAAAGAAGGCAAACAAAAAGAAATGGAAAATGAAAAAAATGAAAAAGAAAAAGAAAATAAAGGCCAAAATGATGATTCAAAAGTAATTCCCTCTCATTGATGCCAAAAGACTCACCAATATTTCCTTGGGTACATGGCATAGGAGTGGAGTCTCCTATTTGAAGTGACATCAGTTCCCCAAAGGATCAAACTAAATTTGGAAAGGCTGGGCAGACTTAACTGGAGTGTAATCAGTTTCAACCTTTTACTGTAAAGGATGTAGCCAGGAATGAACAAGAAGAGAAAAACACATGAAAAGCTCGCTAGGCTGAAAACCTGAAAGGGCGGCCTAGGCAAAAGTTAGAGCAACACGGTGAGTCGAAAACATAAAAAGGCGGCTCAGGTAAAAATTAGGGTCGAGATTTCGGCAGAGTAACTAAAGTTCCCAATGCAAAACGTGCAAACTGAGGCATGTGGACCATGGTTAAACTACCCTCTCAAAGGTAGAGTTGAACGATGTACTTGAGGTCGTGACTTGGGATTAAGGTTCTCACTAGTCTCAGGAATTCACTAGAGGATCCTCGAACCTTCCCTATTTCTCCTGGCCTTGACCTGTCCTATGTAACTTCAATCCATCCCATCTATTTTCCCCTTTGTCCCATTCTCTGTATTCTGTTTGACATACATGAATAAAATTTATCCTTTTTCGATACGTGTTATGAATTGCATCGATCTGATAAAGCATTGTGTTTTTATAAAAATAAAATGAAAGAATGGTGAACATTTAAAGTCGTAAGGGACAAGACACTCCCACTACTTGACCTCGTCTTAGACAATCATCACAAAGACTCAGCCAGGCACACGCTTCAAAGCTATGATCGCCTCTTTGATTCTCCTCTGTCCATGAGTTATCCTAAGGGCCGCAGTTTCATAGGACCTACCCAATTTTTCAATGTATCTTTGCACTACTTACCCTTTTTTCTGCAGGTAATTACAACAGACAGTCATGTCGAGCATTGACACCTCAATCAAGTCCTTTTCCTTAATGGAACCGCAGCTGCCAAAACTAGAATCTTTCAAGTCTTCTCCTTAATCGCCAAAGTTGGCACTTCTCAGAACTCCTTCCTCAAGTCGCCAAAGTTGGCAATTCTTAAAGTCTTCTCCTTAATCGCCAAAGTTGGCACTTCTCAGAACTCCTTCCTCAAATCGCCAAAGCTGGTACCTCTCAAAGTCTTCTCCTTAATCGCCAAAGTTGGCACTTCTCAGAATTCTTTCCCCAAATCGCCGAAATTGGCATTTTTCAAAAAATCTCTTCTTCAACCCCCAAAGTTGACACTCTTCAGAATCCCTTCCAAATCGCCAAAGTTGGCACCTCTCGAAGTCTTTTCCTTAACTGCCAAAGCTGACACTTTTTCAAACTCCCTTCCAAGGATTCTACCTAATACATTCTGACAGTCAAGCGTATCTCCTTCCCAGGCCCAAGGATAGTTTCCAACAAAACTTTCCCCCAGTAGAATCACCAAACTCTCCCTAGTGAGCCTACAATTCAGATCATCTTCTCCCACTAGTAAGAACATTTTCTAATCAGGCTTAGAAGAACTCTCCCCAAAGGGCCCAACACATTTCTTACAGTAAATCCATATATACCAGGTGGACCCCAGATTTTCCCTTCCTAATCAAGGGGTGATGCTCGAGCCATCAATCCTACTCTAGCGGAACTACACTTCCCAGACAAATCAAACTGGGGCATCACCCCAGGTTCATTCTCTTTCACCCAAAGAGGTAGCACCCCGAACCATCAATCTTTCCCTAGTAGAAATACATTTCCTAAACAACTCAAACTGGGGCATCTCCCCAGATTTCTTTTGTTCATTCAAGGGATAGTTCCCCAACAACCTTCAAATCACCTCAAACTGGGGCATCTCCCTAGATTTTTTCTGTTCCAGTCAAGGGGTAGTTCCCCAAGGTTCCTTCAAACCATGTCAAACTGGGGCATCTCCCCAGATTTCTTCTGTTCCAGTCAAGGGATAGTTCCCTAAGGTTCCTTCAAAATATGTCAAACTGGGGCATCACCCCAGGTTCACTCTCTTTCATTCAAGGAGGCAATTCCCCAAGGTTCCTTCAAACTATGTCAAACTGGGGCATCTCCCCAGATTTCTTCTGTTCCAGTCAAGGGGTAGTTCCCCAAGGTTCCTTCAAAATATGTCAAACTGGGGCATTACCCCAGGTTCACTCTCTTTCATTCAAGGAGGCAATTCCCCAAGGTTCCTTCAAACCATGTCAAACTGGGGTACCTCCCCAGATTTCTTCTGTTCCAGTCTAGGGGTAGTTCCCCAAGGTTCCTTCAAAATATGTCAAACCGGGGCATCACCCCAGGTTCACTCTCTTTTATTCAAGGAGGCAATTCCCCAAGATTCCTTCAGTTATGTCAAACTGAGGCATCGCTAAGAGCCTTTAAGTCCAGTAAGTTAATTTGGATGAGACGTCCTGTTAGCTCCTCCAATCTCTGTATTTCCATTCGCCTATTTAGGCACCTTTTACTTTCCATTCGCCTATTCAGGCACCCTTTACTTTCCATTCACCTATTCAGGCACCCTTTACTTTCTAGTCGCCTATTCAGGCCCCCTTTTACCTTCCAGTCAACTATTCAGGCACCCTTTACTTTCCATTCGCCTATTCAGGCACCCTTTACTTTCTATTCGCCTATTCAGGCACCCTTTACTTTCCATTCGCCTATTCAGGCACCCTTTACCTTCCATTCGCCTATTCAGGCACCCTTTACTCTCCATTCACCTATTCAGGCTCCCTTTACTTTCCAGTCGCCTATTCAGGCACCCTTTACTTTCCAGTCGCCTATTCAGGCCCCCTTTTACCTTCCAGTCGCCTATTCAGGGACCCTTTACTTTCTAGTCGCCTATTCAGGCCCTCTTTTACCTTCCAGTCGCCTATTCAGGCACCCTTTACTTTCCAATCGCCTATTCAGGCACCCTTTACTTTCCATTCGCCTATTCAGGCACCCTTTACTTTCCATTCTCCCATTCAGTCACCTTTTACTTTCCAGTCGCCTATTCAGGCACCATTTACTTTCCAGTCGCCTATTCAGGCACCCTTTACTTTCCATTCACCTATTCAGGCACCCTTTACTTTCTATTCGCCTATTCAGGCACCCTTTACTTTCCAATCGCCTATTCAGGCACCCTTTACTTTCCCATTCGCCTAACAAGGAAACCTCTACCTTCCAGTCTACCGGGGGTCAACCCCAATTTTCTCACCTCCTATTAATTGAAAGATAATTTTTCCCGTTCAATTCAAAACACAAAAAAAAAACAAAAAAACCAAAAAACCAAAAAACCAAAAAAACCAAAAAAAAAGAGAGAGACAGAAGTGGGAAATGCTCGTCTTTAATGAAAAAAGGTCACACTGACTCGTGATTGCCAGCACCGTCAGACGCCATACCGATCAAGAGGTCCCACTTGGCCCCTACATCGGTGTTCATATCTTTACTTCCTTTTCGCTTCAGAAACACAGAAGCTTCGTGTTTCTTTTGTGAAAAAGAAGTAAAGAGGGGCATTTGTGAACACCTCTTTTGGTCCGGTCCAAGTGGAACAAATCTTCTTTTATACTGAATTCTGAATCAGAATGGTAAAAATCCGAGTAAAATGACTCAAAAATGTTCAAAGTTCTGATTAAAAACAAAGCCAACTCTGAGGGAATGCACCGAGTGGTCATATTTTTAAAACAAAGCCAACCAGAGATAAGATCCGAGCAAGACACCTCCGACTGAAGCAAATTCCGAGTGAATGCTTCTTGCATAGACAAAATCCGATCAAAACACTTCTGATACCGAGTGAGTCCTCTCTCAATCCACAGTGAGTGAGTCGCTCTTAGTCAGCACCGAGTGAATCCTTTCACTCAATTTCCGAGCCATTTTTACCCATTTCTGAGTCACTTTCCACCATTTTTGAGCCATTTTTTTACACAATTCCGAGTCACCCTTCTCAGTCAATTCCGAGCTATTTTTACCAATTTCTGAGTCACTTTCCACCCATTTCTGAGCCATTTTCACCCAATTCCGAGTCAGCCTTTTCACCCAATTCCAAGTCAGCCTTCACCCAATTCTGAGTCACCTTTCACCCAATTCTGAGTCAGCCTATTGCCCATTTCTGAGTCACATTTCACCCATTTTCGAGTTATCCTCCAACCATTTCCGAGTCGGTTCCAAGTCATTCTTCACTCGGTTCCGGTTGAATGTGTCAACCTGAGTTGTTTTGCTTGTCCCAGCTCCTCACAGCAACCTCACGCCGACCAACAAGCAAAACCGAGCAAAGCTTTCACTCGGTTTTTTGCACTCGGTCTTGTGCATAAAGGGCACCTTTTCCACTCGGACTGTTTCCCACTATGGGTGTATACCGACTGAGGCACTAAATACGAGTCAGAAGTAGAAAACTGACCCCTACTCCCCCTATTCGCCCGTGCTGACTTGGATTCCACCACCCAAGTGGATCCAGGAATCCTGGGGGTGGCAGACAGGGGGCAGAAATGGAGAAATTAAAAATCTCCACAGCCGCTGTCCCCCACTACCAGGCTGCCTCCACTCAGAGTGGAAGCCTGAGCTGGCCTAGCACTCAGAAACCCCTATAAATGCACAAGGGTTGGGAATTTTGAAGGGTCCAGAAGCATTCATTGGGAGAAGAAACTCTGTCCCTCTCTTCACTAACCAACACCCTTCCCTCTCCTCACCAACACCATCCCTCTCTTCACTCACCAGCACCCTTCCCTCTCCTCACCAACACCGTCCCTCTCTTCACTTGGTACAGCCCCTCTCCATACTGTCCAGCACCCCACTCTCTCCCTCCAACACTACCCAAGTTCCTCATAAATCCTTCACACCATCCAGCACATCATCCCTTCACACCTCACTATTCAGTATCCTGTTCTCTCGTTACACCGGAGTCCAGCTCTCCTGCTCCATCACTCGGTATTTTTATTTTTCACTCGGTATTTTCATTTTTCACTCGGTATTTTCATTTTTCAATTGGTATTTTCATTTTTTACTCGGTTTTCTCCATTTTTACTCGACTTTTCCATTTTTCCACTTAAATAAATTTCTGTTATTTTCTTTCCTTTTCTTTTTTACCCCTTCCTAGGTTTGTAATAAATAAATAACAAAAAACAAGTGTTTCACGTTCAGACTAGCCAAAAAAAAACATCATCCACCATTAATCTTTTAGCCTCTTCCTAAAAAAAAAACATCACCAAAGAACTACGTAACCCTGATTTCTTGGTAACTCAAGAATACGTAGGAGCAGGACTTTAAATCCTGTCGGGCCCATCTCTTTTTTTATCCCCACCTTTCCTATTTCATTCCTATTTTATTTTCTTTATGTTTCCTTTGTAACCGCCCTTTTATCAAGCCCATGAAAATCAATTTAGACGTGACGTCTTGTTGATTTTCCCATAAGAACGGGATACTTAGGACGAGACATCCCGCTTATCCCCTTCCCATCTTTGACCCCGTGTTTTGATTAAATTCCATGAAAATCAATTTGGACGTGACGTCTTGTTGATTTTCCCATAAGGAACGAGATACTTGGGACGAGACGTCCCGCTTATCCCCTTCCCAATCTCTGACCCCGTGTCTTGATTAAATTCCATGAAAATCAATTTAGACGTGACGTCTTGTTAATTTTCCCATAAGGAACGGGATACTTGGGATGAGACGTCCCGTTTATCCCCTTCCCGTTTCTAACCCCATATGTGATTAAAGGATGACTAATTTAGACGCGACATCTTGTTAGCATCCCTCCCTTTCTCTGTTTTTATATCAAAGCCGAGGTTAATTTGGACGTGACGTCTTGTTGACCTACACTCCACGTTTGTTCAGTTTGTTCCTTCCATTTCCTTCTGTTTTTATGCAAAGTACAACAATAAAAGGGAAGAAATAAAACATCTTTTGTAAGGCTATTTATGTTGCGCGTTTTCAATCTTGGTACTGTTTTTGACAGGCGATGTAGGGTGCTAATACCTTCCCTACTCGTAACCGACTCCCGGACTTGAATCTCATTTTTTAAACCAGTGCTTTACTGAACTTAGTTTTTTTCCAATGTTTTTCCTATGGATAAAAACGTTGGTGGCGACTCCCTATTTTATACTAGTTTTTCTTCCTCGCCGCCATCACGATCCAGGTTACGACACATGAGAGGTATTAAAGTGTGATGATTATTTCATGATAAGAAAATGGACCCTCACGGTATGGATGCCATGGCTGCTGCCTTTCAGCGTGTGGCTGATATCTTAGAAAGGCAGAATACCCCTCAGCCGAGTGACAATCAAAGTATTCATTGTTTTCTCAAGCAAAAACTGATTGAATTCCATGAAGGATTTCAGCCCAACTGAGTGTATGCCTGGATCTAGAATCTTGAATGGATCTTTGGCAGTCATATATATTTATACCTATGAGTTTTATGTGCAATTCGTGACCGAGTAATTTATTAAATTTCGAGGATGAAATTTTTTAAAAAGAGGGGGAGAAATGTAACATCCCAATTTTTATGATTTTTAGAAAAATAATTTAAAAAGGGATTAAAGAAGAATTTCTGAATGAAATTCTGAGTGAAAAATGTCAAAAACAAGATTTTCCGAGTGAAATGAGTTTGAATCCGAGTGAAATAAATACGACTCTGAGTGAAATCAGACTTAGAAGACTTCTCAGTGAAGTTAAGATGTTCCCGAGTGAAACATCATAAGAGAATCATTTCTAAGTCAAGTAACGCTGTGTCCGATTGAAACACGTTTAAGTGAAGCAAATCCGGGTGAAACGGAAACATCTCTGAGTGGAATGATTCTGAATGGGTTGTTTCCGAGATTAGTAGAAGTACTTCTCGGACCGATATTTCTGATGAAGTAAACTCCCGAGTGAAGTATATCTGGGAAGATGGTTTACCAAGTGAAGTGTCTCTAAGTATGACACTTCCGAGTGAGATAGCACCGAGTAAGTCTTTCCAGGAAGAGTGCTTCTGGATAAAGAAAGACTTTAATTCTAAATGAATGTGTTTCTGAGTGAATAATTCTGAGTGGTTTGTTCCCGAGAAGTGGACCCTTCATTTAATTTGTGCTCGGGTCGATATTTAATGAACCGTCTGAATGAGACATTCCGAGTGGATCATTTCCGAGGAAGGAAAGCTGTGTTTCATGGGATGAAACCTTTCCGAGTGAATTTCCTCCGAACGAAGGAATTCTGAGCGGGGCTGTGATAAATCCTCTCAGAAAGAGATACCCAGAATGTGGAAACTGAGTCGAAATAAGCTAAAAACTGAGTCGGAATTAACAACTATTTTAATTACTGAAGCTTTCCATGTAAATCTGTTCTTCTACCTTCTAGCAGCTTCACTTTTCAAATATTTTCTAAGAATGGGACCCTTTTTAATGTGCTGTCCCTTTTCATAAAATATCTTAATCTTGTGTTATCATTAAAGAGACGTATGTCAGAATACTTCAATTCAAACACGTCTCTTCTGCATGAATTATATATATAAATCCTTTCATTGTTGGATTAATGAAGAACTCTTGAAAGTAAAATCATCAGCCTTACTTTCCAATTCTCTGGAAATTATTGAATGAAGATAATTAAATCTTCATATCTTCTCTTTTCGAAGAAAACTTGGGAGTGGTACAATACTGCAATTCCAGTCGGAATTCTAGAGCAGTGACTTAGTTATAGCTGCTTGAACTTCTTATTCCAGGTAGGGGGAGCGTACATCTCAAATAGATGGTTTATGAATGGATTTGGGGTGATATTATGATGTATATATGTTATGTGCATAATTGTTTTTGAGACCCCGATTATATGACGCTTTATGTTCTTATATATTCCATTCATATTATTGATATTGATATTGATATGGGATTGATGATGATGATATGGATGATGATTCATGAATTTTTCATGATATTTATGTATATGCATGAGATGTATGTGTGATGATTGAATATGAAATATGATGTGGTTTCCATAAAAGACCTTGGGTGGGACTCAAGGCAACCTCTTGAGCGGGGCTCGGGGTTTTGGCCCGTAGCACTGAGTAGAGTTACCGCTATCACTCTGGGAGTGGTACTCGGTGTTACATTATGGGCGTAGAGCGGTTTGATACCAGTAAAACGGCCGAATCAGCGAGGAGCTGAATTATGGCTCGGGGAGCCAGTGTTACAACATAAAATTTGAAAGACTTAATAGTGATCCCATTTTGGTTGATCATTGATTAAGTATGTGTACAAGATTTAATGGATCCATTTGACTGAGCATGTGCATACACTGATTTATATGTTATTGAGAATGACATGCTGCTTATGATGAGTATATATGACTCGGTGTTGTTATTGTGAACAACATGAATATATAATTATTATGAATGATTTGTGATGATATTATGTGATTGGTTTTGTTTTATGAATATAGTTGTTAATTGGAATTTTAATCCAATTCAATAACTGTTATTTGAT
Organism: Clitoria ternatea; assembly: GCA_037962975.1. Taxonomy (NCBI): domain Eukaryota; kingdom Viridiplantae; phylum Streptophyta; class Magnoliopsida; order Fabales; family Fabaceae; genus Clitoria; species Clitoria ternatea. The sequence goes on from CM075670.1 coordinate 161,622,839, forward strand.
ATGTTTATGCTTACCCCCTACTGTTGTTATTTTTCAGTGGATGCAGGGCCCAACCATGATATGAGAAGTCCCTCATGCTGCTCGGAGTGTATTTGGGTAGAAGCCTTGGCCGGCTCCTGAGAATACCGAGTGAAATTATTTATTTGTATATTTTAAAAAGAGCCGGTCGGCTTTTGAAAAATTGATATTGTAATTGTTTAATTCAAATTATGTTTTGGAAATTTGAATTATTTACGAAATTTTATTTGATTTATTGAAATATATTTTAAAAATTGAGGATGTTATAAGTCCCGCCCGTCAATACGTTCCATACATTTATATACATGGATCCCGAACAATCGCTTTTTATGTCATAATCTTAAATCATCCGCATTGATCCCTCGACTGCAAAATCCATAAGAACATTCTTAAATATGTTGATTCCTCAATCATATTAAGAATATTCCAACATTTTATGCGATTGTTTTGACGTTCGTTGTCTTGAATATTATTCCTAATATTCACCGTAACGAGCATTTCATTTAGATCCATTTTCATAAGTTATTTTCCAATAATTAGATGAAAACTAAAATCAAGAAATTATTTCCCAATAGCATCAAGCATTAAAAGTAAAATGAAAAGCCAAAAGTGAAGAAACAAAGATACCGAATATATAAATGTAGAACAAGCGTATGTCGGGGTTCGATCAATTACATCCAATCGTAATGGAGAAGTTAGCTACGCATCCTAGCCATTACAATTAAAGCTCACTAAGAAAAAGATAAAGAAGAGGAAGAAGATGGATTCTGATAAAAGCTCCACATTCCAAAATTTTACATGGAGATTACCTTATTGTTGTATTAGGGTCTCAAGTTAGGGAGTAATAAAGTTCTCGCTGTGCTTACCACCACTTGCCATTTTTTATTTCTTTTATTGATTTAACTTTACATGCGAAGAAATAAAATAAACCACTTTTATAGGTCAAAAACCTACAAAAAGACATTATAAAGACCAGCAAAAAGAATGGAAAGAGGCGAGGTTCGGGATACTTCATCCAAAACATGAATTTTTAGCTTATAACTAGCAAAGCAAGCAAAAAACTATATTAGTCATGAACAAGAAAATAAGCTAAGCCTAAGCGCACTACCCTAAGTTAATTTCTAAAAGCACAAGAAAAATGTCTAAACCTAACTACTAGTGAATTTCTAACAATAATGAGATACAATGAATCCAAAAGCCCATTGAGCTAAGCCTAAGAATGTACAAATGAAAAAAATGCAAATAAAGGCTGAAAGATACAAAATCTAACCTCATTCATGGACCTCACCAAGGGGGTTTCTTGACTGACTTTCTTTTAGAAAATAAAGGTAACCTGCATTTGACTAAACTTTGGTCCATTTATGCATCTCATGATTATCATAACGTTTGAATATTTGAAAATGTGAAGTCGCTACCAAAATTTTATATTTTAAAAGGGTAAAATATTTAAAAATACCCTTTAGAGTTATAAGTTGGTTACAAATAGGGAAGGTATTAGCACCCTATTCGCTTGTTCCAAAATATGAAACCTTGAATTAAATTACGTAATTTAATGATGACTTTGAAATTGAACCAATGAGCAAATCACAATGAAAAAATGATTTATTTAAAGTAAAAGTGGGCCTGACAGGAATTGTCCTCACTCCTATATATTCTTAGGAACACCTAGAAGTTAGGGTTACGTAGAGTTGGGTATACAGGTTTACCCGTTCTACAACATGCTAGCCCGCATAAGCCCTCCCTGCAACGGGCCAACTCGCATGAGCCTGTATTTTAAATAGGCGGATTTTTTCAAGACCACGTAAGGACCGCATGTTAAGAATTCTACAGGGTTAGGTAGTGGAAACACATAGGATTCCCAAAGAAAATTTCAAAAAAGAGTGTTTCAAAGCACCACAAGACAACAAAATCAAAACTGTGTTTAATGTTTACCTCTTGTAGACGTGAAACTAGAGATGGCAATATGGGTTGGGCCCACGGGCTGGCCCATTTGGCCTGTTAAAACGGGCTGGGTCGGGCTAACCTTTGAGGCTTATTTTCCTGAAAAGGCCCGACCCATTTTGGCCCGTCAAAAAACAGGCCCGTCATCGGCCGCCCCGGCAGGCCTTTATTTAAATATATTTTAATATGTTATATATAATATTAATATTTGGTTGGTTATAATTTTCATTATTTGATAAGGAATTAATTTTGATGACTATTTATTGTTTCCATCTAATAAAATAAATTAGATTAATTCTAAAAACTTTGCTTTGGAAATGTGAAATCTAATTTTTATTTCTAATTTTTCTTAAAAGATATTTAAAAATAGTTTAAATTTAAAATAAAAAATAGTTTGTATAATTTTATTTAAAAAATGGGTTCACCCATTTTGGCCCGCGGGCTATATAGAAAACGGGTCGGGCCAATGTTTTTAGCCTGTTTTCCTATTCTGGCCCGGCCCGTATTTGGACGGGCTTATGCATGCTTTGGCCCGGCTCGGCCCATAGGCCCATTTTCCAACCCCTACGTGAGACTCGTTCCTCAACCAAAACAATCTTAACTTCGTATTTTAGGAGTCCACATGAGTACTCTCACCAGAATTTGAATCTTTGAATGTGAGCATCTAATGCTCTATATATAGGCTCTGGTCTTAACCTGATGAACTCTCAATAAACATTGGGCTCCTAACTTATTCTGAATGAGTTAGGCTTAATAGTTTTATTTCAGTCTAACTAAAATAAAAATTATTCTCTGGTGGGCTTACTCTATGTATAACACCCCTGATTTTTTGTACTCGAATCCCGATGTGATAGACATAATTAGCAAAAATGCAAATAAATTTTTTGCATCGGAAACCATTTCCAAAACACCACCATGACCACATCAAGACTCAAATCACAGAAAACCAAAGAGTGAGATTAAATAACCTATAACTGGATCAATAAATAGTTTGCCCATTCGGTATACAAAAATAACAGAGTTTACAGCGGAAGAAAAATGTGTATACTGAGCACATGCCTAGTCCCATATATGAAGATATGAAAAAAGGCTCGGCAAGCATGCAATGGCATATGGTAAGCCTAATATACAACCATCATCTACATAATCACAGAAGCATGCAATGCCTATGATATAAGTATATACATATCTATATGGTCATGCATCATACATCATCAAGGTTCATATTCATAATAGACCATAATCAGTCCAATCTCAATTCATATATCTCCACTATTAGTACATCATCCGAATGTATAATTATATTCACAATACGTCCATCAATGTCAATAATTACAACATCATGCTATTCATCATATACATAACTCGTTAAATTACAATGCTGCCGGCCAAGGCATTCCTCTATAACTATTTACCTTCCCAAAAGCTTTATTTCACAAACGTCCTCATCCCATGGTTTTCCTGCATCAATACTAAAAAGTAGACCACATGGGAGAGTGAGTTATACATTTCAAATGACGATATGAATACAATTGAAATTATGTGTATATGCATATCAACATCATGTATGCTTGGCTAAACACATCAACAATCATCATATATCATTAACTCATATATATATACTTATACGTCAATCATAGCAAAGCAAGCATATACACATTCATCACACCGCCACAATGGGCCAACACATATCTATCACATCGCCACAATGGGCCAACATCATCAACATAGACCATTCTGGTCTTTCATCAAGCCACCATGGGCTAACATCATCATTTCCAATCATAAACAAATACGCCCTTCATTACATTGGGCCATATCATACATATCGTCATATTCATCATCATTTCATATATTCATATCATTTATTCCTTTTATGTGGTCTTTCATTATATTAATTTCTCATCTCATCAACACCAATACCATCATCTCAATCATCATCAATCATCATCATATTCTGGAATATATCCATGCTATATGCAAATGCTCTTATGGCTAATGCATATGCACAATGGAATAATCAACAACAAGTGCGGATCTGACTGTGGGAATAAACACCAAGTGCGGGTTCAAGCATGATCACATACCATGCCCCTACTGCAGTAGTAAAATGTGTACACATATATCATAATGCATGCATATTCACCATATTTTTACTGGTACCAAACCGCATCGCCCATCATGCAACACCTAGTCATTTTCACCATGACCGCGGTATACAACATATTCAACATATGGTGTTACGGGCCAACCATGATTCTCAACATGGCAGCTGTGATCCAAAGGACCACCGGGGTCACCTGCCCATCAAGAGCCACCTCCCATAAGGGTCAGCCACATGTAGCTCCCCGTAGCAATACATGGGCGGCTTCATGACTTACACATCGAGTCACAGGGGATACAACAAATTGCTCGTGCACTGAGCCACCCTCCTATTGGGTCGGCCGAGGGAACTCCCCTAATGTTCCAACATCGGCGGCTATGATATGCCATGGATGCAATGCAATGCAAATCAAATGCAAGCTCACTCTGTGCATCCTAAATGCCACTCATCAAACATCATCATCATCATCATCATCATAATCACCAACACCACCATACATCTTAGTGGATTTTATCATTGTTGGTTTCATAATTATTATTTTCAAGTTTTAATGTGGCATTTCCATCTAAACATATTTCACATATATTTCACAACATACACGCAAGTCAATACTTGCAAACAGCCACTATGGCATTTCAACATCACATATTATTCATCAATATTATCACCCTTCATTTAGTGGATTTTCATCTCATTATTCATTACCATTGCTCAAGTATACTCATAGGTATATATAATCGTGCGGCATTCACAACATTTTCAATTTCATATTTCATACCACACATACAAGACCATGCTTGTATCACACACAATGGTATACAACAATTCATCAATATAAATATACACCTCTTTGTGCAAGAGGGTGCTCAACGTCATCATCTAACATCATTTAATATCATATTTCCTCTAATTCATCCATTTATAATTCATACGATGTCATTTGTTTATCCCTTCATACATTTCAAATTCATCCTAGATATATCTCATAACCCTGCCATCACAGTCTCATTATCATCCTCTCATCACTCTATTTTAGATGGCATATACATCATAATTCGTTATTCTAATTCTGGTGGTAAATACATAATTAATTAATTCTCATGTACCAATTATCCTCAATCACCACCATGTTATGTCACTATCACATTATCCCTCATACACCCACATAATCGTCTCAGATTTACCTCCTAATGCTAAGAAGAAGGGTCAAATATGAGCCTGCCACCAGCAATATCGAGTAGAAGCCATTCTGGTGGAAACTCGCTCAAGCGAGATACACATCCGCTTGAGCGAGACAGGTCAGGTTCGCTTGGGCGACCCCCTTTTGCGTAAGCGAACAACTTCCAGTAGCGTGTTCACGCTCACTCGCTCGAGCGAAGCACCTTCAGACTCGGTCACTCGCTCAAGCAAAATTACACCAGTAATCATTTCCACACTCGGTTTTCAATCTGTAATTCATTCAAAACCAACTCATCTCACTAGGTTGTCCACTCAGTAGAAATCAATCAAAACCGACTCCTCTCACTCAGTTTTCCGCTCGGTAAAATCATTAAAACCGACCAGTTTCTCACTTGGCCAATCACTCGGCAATCTATTTTAGATCCGAGTCATCACTCAATAAGTATTTCACTCGGTAATTTGTTCCCAATCGGAGTCATCTTTCAGTCAGTCTTTCACTCGGTAATTTCATTCTAAAACCGAGTCATCTAAATCAATCCTTCACTCGGCGAACTTATTACAAAGCCGATCCATCTTTCGTCCGGTTTTCACTCGGTGAACTTATCTCTAAGACGACTCCTTTTTCTTTCTCTCGGGTTAGGTTTCCTGGCACTCAGCCTTCACTCGGGCAAAGGTATTCCAGAATACATCTGGACAGAGACACAGTATATCCCCATAGGTGCCATCCCACTCGAAATTGCACACACGGACTCCACCATCAAGTTCCACTCGGAATTACTCTGACTTCTCATCACTCAGAGGAATTCACTAAGCTGTTTCACTCGGATTTATTTAAATCTTAACCACTCACGATATAGAACCTCATTCACTCGGATTATGTATATCTCATACACTTAGAATATATCCCAATCCCAACCATTACAACCTTCCTTACCTCTGAGGTGGTTCACTCGAATTTATCTTATATTTAGCCACTTAGAATATTTACATAGCCTCGATCGCTGGGAAAAGGACTTCCTAAGACACCCCAATCAGAACCATCATCATCACTCTTCCTTCTGAAGAGGTTCACTCGGGATTTCCACTCAGAAATACCTAAACCCTTCCCCACTCGGGGTTTTATTCATGCTTTTCACTCGGCAACTCATGGACTAGTCTTCCCTCGGAAGTAGCCCACTTTGTAACACCCTAATTTAATAAATAGATAAATACCAAAATAGGGAAAATTTTTCCCAACATAGATCCAGGTAGGCAAAAGAAAATAGAAGCCATTCTCACGTATGATAATCAGCGGAAGGAACGAGGCTTAACCGACCCAATCAATCCAGCGGAAGACGCAACAGCGCCTAAGCGAATCCCATAAAGTATCGTCTACTCGCTCAAGCGAGATCCAACACGCTTGAGCAAGACAGCCTAACTCGCTTGGGCGTGAACACCATGCGCTTAAGCGAAGCCAATACAAAAGCCTTCTTAGCAGTTCGCACTCGCTGGGCGAATACCTTGTTCGCTGAGGCGAGTAACTCCACTCGGTATACCCATCACTCGGATTTTAGAATCTATGTTCATTCAGAAGGGTCTTTACCCACAATTCATCTGGATTAATCTTTATACCTACCAGCTACCTTTGGGAGTTACCTTACACTTCATAACTTCATCCTCTACAGAACACAATTGTTGACCGTGTGGAAAATGACAATTATCCCACTCGGATCCCAAGGGTGTTTCACTCGGACTATTTTCCTCGGTCTTCTACCACTCGGGTATTTCACTCGTTTTTCACTTGGCAAGTATAGTCCTTCCTACCCAAGCTCTCTTGCTAACTCAAACCTCACCTAAGAGCCTCCTAACTTCCAATAAGTTCGCTACACGGGTTTCACTCGGAATCTGATAGGTTACTCTCCAGTTGGAAAACACTCACTCGGCCAGTTCTCACTCGAAAATATATTGAGGTTCTCTACTCGGGAAATCCTAGCAGCTTATCATTCGGGGGATCTTTCAGGTCAATCCCCACTCGGAGTTATACGACCTCATTCACTCGGAACATCAAAACCTTTCTTTACTCGGGCAAAATCACTAACTCACTCTCCAGACCATAACTTGACTCCATTTATACTAAAGCCATACCATCCATACACACTCGGGAAAAACATGAACATATACTACTCGGACATCACGCACAGAATGGAATGCACATATGATAAGTCTTGAAAAGACTTAATTATTTTGTTCAATTTTAGAATTAATTCGTTGTGTAAGTGGTTAGTTTAGCCTTATTATTCAATTAATTGATAATAATTTATAAATTATGTAAATATTGCAAAAGTGTTTTATTTATAGAAGAGAATGGTCAAAAACATTAATAAATTAAGAGTTTATTACTAGTTATAAATTTAATAAGTAGCCAGCATACAAATGCTAGGCAATTAGTTAATTTTTGGTGCAGGAACAGGACGTACTCGAGAGAAAAGGACAAATCCGAGTGAAGAATTACCAAAAGCCGAGTGAGAATTCGTAAATCTGACTGAAAGGAGTCCACAAGACCAACTAGATAAGACTTCAAAGGGTTGACCGAAAGGAATTAACAAAAGCCTGACTGAGTAAGATTTGAAAGACACTGACTCTAAAAGAGAACAAGGATTCAGAATATTATATGAAGAACCCCAGCGCCAACTTCAGAATACCGATTGAATAATTAATCCGCTCAAGCGAGGGCCAAGGATTCGCCCAAACTTCTCTGTCACGCTTGAGCGAGAAAGCCATTCTGCAGTACATATTTTTAATTCGCCCAAGCGAAAGCAGAACTAGCTCAAGCGTAATTTCAAAGTACCATCCTCGCCCAAGCTTCGCCATAACGCTTAAGCGACAAAGCAACACTGCAGTGCAATTCCCGAGCTCGCCCAAGCGAGAGTTAATCCGCTCAAGCGAAAACCCAGCAAGCTGATGCGTAAAAGCAGTAACTTAAACCCTGTTTCTTCCCTCCAACAACACACACCTGGTGCAGTACTGTTTCCGCTTCCATTGCCTTCTTCTCTACTGTTGCAACCGTAGTAACTTAAGTAGTGAGCTGTTAATTAGCTGGTGCTGTGCTGTAAATTAGTTAAGGCTGAGCTGGATCCTGATAATAGCTGAGCTGTAATTAGTTAGTTACTCTGTAAGCTATGTAACTAGTTAGTTTAGACGATAACTTAAGTTTTCTAAGTTATCAGTTAAGTTAGTTAGTTAGGTAGAAACATATATATAGGTTGTACATATTCTGTAAGAAGCACACACGCATACACAGATATGAAATAACAGAACAGAGAACATTCATAAACACTTTCAACATCTCACTACACATTTTTCTCTCTCTAATCCTCTCCTCCATGACGTTCCACAATCCTTCGATGGAACCAAAGTCAATGGAGTTCTAAATCCCTAAGGTTGGGATTGCGAAGGTTAGCAATGGAGTCTTGAAGCTGTGAGCAAGGAGATCGGTTTCTAGATCCTGAGGCGAACAAGCTGAGGAGTGGAGCAGAATTGCTGGATTGACAAATCCAGAACTGATGAAGAACTTCGCTAGTGAGGAATCATGGTTGAAGCTTAGGTAACTTCCAGCTTTCTAACTAGTTCAGGCCTAATCAATTTAGGTGAATAGTTAGAGTTCAACCTCTAATTTCGCATTAGATTCTTAGGTTAATCGAGCACTTAAGGAATTAAGGTTCATTGCTTAAGGATTAGTGTTTTTCACCTAAGGAATTAGGGAATAACCACAAGCGGATTATCCTCTAGATTGTGAAGTTCGATTATACTTTAATTGCATGTTTCTTGAGGAAATTGTGAGCCGAAGCAATCCTGACCTGTTTTCTATTAATCACTTTCCACATTTCACTTCAACTGTGTTTCTGGAAAAAACACCAAAAATAATAAAAACCGAATGAACTTCATGTATTTTCTGTTGGTTCAGCTTGTACTAGTCCTAGATTGAGGTACTTACCACAATCCCTGTGGGACGATCAAATATTCTACAATTTTAACGACTGGTGCGCTTGCCATAAGTGTAAATCCGAGAGTCATATTTTGTTTTACTAAGATTTTCAGCATCAAGTTAATGGCTCGGGATTTTAGCATCAACATACAGCATGACATAAATATATATATATATGAGCGTATGTAAATAATTACAGGCACATTGTCATACCCTCAACCCAAGGGAATTCAAATTTTGGTTTAAGAGACTAATATCAAGACACGAGCCGGCCAAGGCTTAACTAAAACATTATACACAGTATCTACACATGTACATATAGTTCCATAGTGCACAACCAAACCACTTGGCAAGCAGCTCCACCTTCACTCGTTGTTCCGAGAGACATTCACTGAAAATATTGCCACAGTAGGGGTGAGCTTTTACATTTAAAATGACAGTTAGTGACTCAGGAGCCCATAGATCTTTCACCATACAACATCACATTTCAATCAATTATAATGTTAACTACCCTCCATTATGTCTACATATAACAGTACCATGTAATCGGAATTCATACATTTAATACACGGCTATACAGATCATATCATTTCTGACACATATACATGCCACACAATAAATTCATCACAGCCTAAGAGCATATATATATATAATACACGCAAGTCTACTATAGTCGGATCCGACCCCCACTTTATTACAAATTTTTACATATAGGCTCCAAGCCTTTTTCCTCCAGCTCCAAGATGGTCTGGCCGTTTTACTGGTACCAAACCGTTTGCCCTCATATGTAACACAATCACTCCAAGCGACAACGGAAGTGTTACGGGCAGCCCCGAGTCCAACCCGGTAAGCTTGCCTTGAGTCCAACCCAAGGTCTTTCATCAAGCGTCCAACGCTAATGCACTCGGCATCGCCTTGAGTCCAACTCAAGGTCTTTCAATCATGTCTTACATATATTTGTCAATACAATAACACTCCTTTTCCGCACCTTAACCACACTCTGCATGCAACCCATTCATCATCACACAAACACATCAGATTCATTTTCTAGCATTCATATACATGTCAATATAGTATAGTAATCAGGATCTACCCATTGTCCCCCGTACAGAGCACTCAGAAGTCACGTCAACATGCACAGCAACAACATCTCATATTTGAATATAACATTCCGTCTGGAATCAACAACAGTCACACACCTGCTCTCGGTGTCGGAAATCCCTACTTCGTGCATTCGTGAGTAAATTAATTAACCCGACTCAATATGGCAACTTAAGATACATGCACTCCATTCACACACAGTCCCATAACTCACACATGCATTCATATACCCAACAGTGTATCTCATAACCAGATATATTAAATATAAGAGAACTACCATCAGATTCAATCATCACATGCCTCCGTATTCAAAAGCTGTCAATCATATATACATTTCATAGCAAACACCTTCAAACATACATGCATGAGTAATACTTCACTCGGAGACCATTCACAAGCTATGCATTTGAGATGCAAAGCGCCCCCTACCTACCGAAGGAAATCGAGGGGTTCTTTTGTTTCCCCGACGTTGGTCCTTTGCCTCTGATTGCTTCGCCCAGGCTCACACTCGTTCAGGCCTCCTTGAAAGTAGTCGCACCGTGGAACAGGGAGCTGTTCGTCTTCCACTCCGATGATCATCCCTTACCAGCAGAAGGAAGCTCCGAGTCTTCTGCAGTACCGTCGTCGTGCGTTTCCAGAAACAGAACAGTGAACAGGGAAGAAGAAGAAGACAAAGAACGAGGAAAAGAAGAGAAGAGAAGAGAAGAGAGAACGAAGCAGTGGAGGAAGAGGGAGTCTGAAGGAAGATGAGTAACATTAGTGACCATGGGCTTATATATATATATATGTGCACGAAGAAGAGAAGAGTGGGGTGGGAAAGCGTGAATCTGGCAGCTCCACTCAGCCCCATGCACCAATCACAATCATCCAGCCATCACCATTATTCATAATTAATCAGCCATTATTTTCTTAAGTTAAGTTAATTGAGTTACTTATAATTAACAAGAAATCTCCACTTTGAAATAATCATTTAATGGCTTAATTCTGTTCGGTAGTTAATTTTTTTTTTAAATTGGGATGTTACAATTCTCCCCCTCTTAAAAGAATTTCGTCTCCGAAATTCACTCAGTAACTCACCTTAGTAAACAACTCGGGGTACTGCTGCCTCATGGCATCCTCGCGTTCCCAGGTATAAGAGGTACTTCCGTCTTGCTGCCACTCCACTTTAACCAGTTGTACGTCCTTGCTCCTCAAACGCTTTATCGATCGGTCCACGATTCTAATCGGTACAGTTACAGTGGTCAGGTCCTCTTTAATCTTCACTTCATCATCCGGCATTGTGTGAGTGGGATCATGTAGATATTTCCTTAGTTGGGATACGTGAAACACGTTATGCAATCGGGATAAGTGAGTCAGTAATGCTATTCGGTATGCCATGGAACCGACTCGTTCCAATATCTCATAAGGCCCAATGTATCAGGGGTTCAACTTTCCACTTTTTAAGGCTCGCCCGACTCCTTTGCTCAGTGAAATCTTTAGAAACACCCTATCTCCGACTGAAAATTCCAGTGGTTTGGTCCATTTGTCATAGTAGCTCTTCTGTCTGTCCTGAGACGCCTTTATCTTATCCCTAATTATCTGGATCTGTTCTGAGGTTTGCTTCACAATTTCCGGCCCCAGTAGTAAACTTTCACCCGTTTCCGACCAACAGAGTGGGGTTCGGCATTTTCGGCCATACAGGGCTTCATAGGGCGCCATACCAATACTGCTGTGGTGGCTATTATTGTACGTAAATTCGATCAAGGGAAGGTACTGTTCCCAACATCCACCATGCTGCAACACACACGCTCTCAGTAAGTCCTCTAGACTTTGTATCGTTCGCTCGGATTGTCCATCCGATTGGGGGTGGTAGGCGGAACTTAACCAAAGTTTCGTGCCCAACTCCTGGTGCAGGCTGGTCCAAAATCGGGACGTTAATCTAGGATCTCTATCCGATACGATAGAAGCTGGCACTCCATACAGTCGGACAATTTCGCGAATATAAATGTGAGCCAACTTATGTAACGAGTACCTCATGTTCACAGGCAGGAAGTGTGCACTTTTCGTCAATCAGTCAACAATGACCCAAATCGCATCATGACCCGTTCGGGTTTTTGGCAACCCCATGACAAAGTCCATGGCAATTGAGTCCCACTTCCACACGGGAATCTCCAGGGGTTGCAATGCACCATACGGCTTCTGGTGCTCTACTTTTGATTTCTGACAGGTGATACACCGAGCCATATATTCCGCTACATTTTTCTTTAATCCGGGCCACTAGAATTGCCATTTTAAATCGTGGTAAATTTTCGTGGCACCCGGGTGAATACTTAGCAGACTCTTGTGGGCTTCATCAAGCACCATCCTTCTCAATTCACCCTCACCCGGTACATATATCCGATTCTTCACTCGGAAAATTCCATCCAGTCCCTCGGTCAAAGACAAATCTCTACCCTTGGCCTGAGTCCCCTTCAATTCAGCCAAGTAGGGGTCTGATCTCTGTTGCTCAATTACCAGTTTCAGGAACTCATTAGTAATCTTCAACATACCGAGCGTTATTTTTCGAGACGAAGGGACATCAACATGCAAATTCATGTCTCGGAATTGCTCCAATAACTCCACCTCCTTCACCATCATTACTGCCATATGGAGGGATTTCCGGCTCAACACGTAGGCAACAACGTTTGCCTTACCCGGATGATACTTCAGCTCGAAGTCATAATCTTTTAAAAATTCCATCCATCTCCTCTGCCTCATGTTCAACTCCTTTTGGTCGAATAAATATTTGAGGCTTTTGTGGTCGCTGTATACTTCGAACTTTGAACCATACAAGTAATGCCTCCACATCTTCAACGCGAAAACCACGCCTGCTAATTCCAAGTCATGGGTCGGATAATGCTGTTCATGAGGACTTAATTGCCGAGAGGCATAAGCTATCACTCGGTCATTCTGCATCAGCACGCACCCTAGGCCGAGTCCCGACGCATCACAGTAAACCACAAAGCTCTCTTACAAGTTGGGCAAAGCCAACACTAGAGCGGTTGTCAGCTTGTCTTTTAACTCTCGAAAACTGCTTTCACACTCGGAACTCCACACGAAAGGGATGCTTTTCCGAGTCAATTTAGTCAGTGGCAAAGCCATCTTAGAAAAACCTTCAATGAACCTTCTATAATAGCCAGCTAGGCCCATAAAGCTTCTTATCTCCGAGACCGACTTGGGTCTCTCCCATGCCATTATAGCTGCCACCTTTGATGGGTCTACCGAAACGCCTTCCCTAGAAATTACATGTCCGAGAAAGTGGATTTTATCCATCCAGAAATCGCACTTTGAAAGCTTTGCAAACAACTGCTTCTCCTTCAACACTTGAAGTACCGCTCGGGGTTAAGTTCTCTTTGAAACTCACTCGGCTTCCTCTTCAGGAAGCGGTCCAATGCTTGGCCATCTTCAGCTCGAGGCTGGCCCTGCCTCTCGAACACGTCAGTAAAATGTTAGAATGTCGTGGCTATGGCCTCCATACTTTGATGATTCGCCATGACTTATCCTGAAATTAACACTCCTTCAAGGATAAGTTTACAAGGTTACATTCTTCCGATCGGATCTCATCCCATCATCCAACTATAGCACATCATCACACAAATCTTTAACATCACATAATAATCGGATCAGGAGGGAAGTAATCTCCTATCCCCAAATCAACATTTCATCATCAACCACGTTCAATAGATTATCACAATAATGATGACCACTCAGTCACAATGCACACGACCGCTTGCACTCGGTAAGCATACCTTGGCCTTGGACCTTTTAGCTCTGCTCTGATACCAAAATGTAACACCCTAATTTAATAAATAGATAAATACCAAAACAGGGAAAAATTTTCCCAACATAGATCCAGGGAGGCAAAAGAAAATAGAAGCCATTCTCACATATGACAATCAGCGGAAGGAATGAGGCTTAACCGACCCAATCAATCCGCGGAAGACGCAACAGCGCCTAAGCGAATCCCACAAAGTATCGTCCACTCACTCAAGCGAGATCCAACACGCTTGAGCAAGACAACCTAACTAGCTCAGGCGTGAACACCATGCGCTTAAGCGAAGCCAATACAAAATCCTTTTTAGCAGTTCGCACTCGCTGGGCGAATACCTTGTTCGCTGAGGCGAGTAACTCCACTCGATATACCTATCACTCAGATTTCAGAATCTATGTTCATTCGGAAGGGTCTTTACCCACAATTCATCCGGATTAATCTTTATACCTACCAGCTACCTTTGGGAGTTACCTTACACTTCATAACTTCATCCTCTACAAAACACAATTGTTGACTGCGTGGAAAATGACAACTATCCCACTCGGATCCCAAGGGTGTTTCACTCGGACTATTTTCCTCAGTCTTCTACCACTCGGGTATTTCACTCGTTTTTCACTTGGCAAGTATAGTCCTTCCTACCCAAGCTCTCTGACTAACTCAAACCTCACCTAAGAGCCTCCTAACTTCCAATAAGTTTGCTACACGGGTTTCACTCGGAAACTGATAGGTTACTCTCCAGTCGGAAAACACTCACTCGGCCAGTTCTCACTCGAAAATATATTGAGGTTCTCTACTCAGGAAATCCTAGCAGCTTATCATTCGGGGGATCTTTCAGGTCAATCCCCACTCGAAGTTATACGACCTCATTCACTCGGAACATCAAAACCTTCCTTTACTCGGGCAAAATCATTAACTCACTCTCCAGACCATAACTTGACTCCATTTATACTAAAGCCACACCATCAATACACACTCAGGAAAAACATGAACATATACTACTCGGACATCACGCACAGAATGGAATGCACATACAGCATGACATAAATATATATATATATAGGAGCGTATGAAAATAATTACAAGCATATTGTCATACCCTCAACCCAAGGGAATTCAAATTTTGGTTTAAGAGACTAATATCAAGACACGAGCCGGCCAAGGCTTAACCAAAACATTATACACAGTATCTACACATGTGCATATAGTTCCATAGTGCACAACCAATCCACTCGGCAAGCAGCTCCACCTTCACTCGTTGTTCCGAGAGACATTCACTGAAAATATTGCCACAGTAGGGGTGAGCTTCTACATTTAAAATGACAGTTAGTGACTCGGGAGCCCGTAGATCTTTCACCATAC
Source organism: Clitoria ternatea (assembly GCA_037962975.1). Lineage (NCBI taxonomy): Eukaryota > Viridiplantae > Streptophyta > Magnoliopsida > Fabales > Fabaceae > Clitoria > Clitoria ternatea. The sequence goes on from CM075670.1 coordinate 161,638,295, forward strand.
AACATCACATTTCAATTAATTATAATGTTAACTGCCCTCCAATATGTCTACATATAACAGTACCATGCAATCAGAATTCATACATTTAATACACGGCTATACAGATCATATCATTTCCGACACATATACATACAACACAATAAATTCATCACAGTCTAAGAGCATATATATATATATAATACACGCAAGTCTACTACAGTCGGATCCGACCCCCACTTTATTACAAATTTTTACATATAGGCTCCAAGCCTTTTTCCTCCAGCTCCAAGATGGTCCGGCCGTTTTACTTTTACCAAACCGTTTGCCCTCATATGTAACACAATCACTCCAAGTGACAACGGAAGTGTTATGGGCAGCCCCAAGTCCAACCCGGTAAGCTTGCCTTGAGTCCAACCCAAGGTCTTTTATAACACCCTATTTTAAATAATAAATAACATTACAGAGAAAAATTTTCCATAATAAAAAAATAAAATCCAGAATGATTGGCACAAGGAAATAAGGGAAGGGGAGGCAAGAGGAGTAAAACCGACTCAAGGAGGCTGACAGCGAAGGAAGGGAAACACGCTCAGGCGGATCACATAGGAATGCTTACTCGCTCAGCGAAAGTTACACTCGGCACACCCTCACTTCACTCGGCATTCCTGCACTCGGATTTCAATGCCTGGTTCACTCGGAAGGGTCCACTCTCTATTCGCTCGAATTGGCCCTTAAACATACCAGTCCTATTCAGAAAACGTAATACATTCCACAACTTCATCCATTCAGAATACATGTACGAACAACTCGGAATTGGTTCCCATCGCCACTCATTCAGAATCTACGAAGTCTTCTCACTCGGGATAACTCCCACGCCCATTTTCGCCATTCGGGGTTTCACTCATTTTTTTTTCACTCGGTAACCACAATCTTCTTTACTCTAATCATCCTACTGAGCCAGGACTCACTCAGATTCCCTTGCTACTCATAAATTACTGCAATGGGGTCCACTTAGAACCTTAGGTGTCACTCTTCTATCGGGAAACCTTCACTCAGTGGATTCTCACTCGGAATTTGTTAATTATTCTACGCTCGGGAAAATCCTACCAGTTATCGCTCGGAGAGTATATTTAGGCTCTCTACTCTGAAATCCTAACATCTCATCGTTTGGGGAGTCTTCCATGTCAATCCCTACTTGGAGTTGTATAACTTCACTCACTCGGGACATCTAAACAAACTCACGATTAAGAACCGATACCCATTGCCCAGGATCGACGATCTGATTGACCAACTACGTGGTCCTTCAGTCTTCTCAAAGATCGATTTACGGTCAGGACATCACCAAATCCGGGTGAAGGACTCTGATATTCCCAAGACTGCCTTTAGGACTCGGTATGGCCATTACGAGTATGTTGTGATGTCGTTCGGTGTGACAAATGCACCTGCTATATTCATGAATTACATGAACAACATATTTCACCCGTACTTAGACCGATTTGTAGTAGTTTTTATCGATGATATCTTGGTCTACTCCAAGACCTCTGATGAGCATGAAGAACACCTCCGAGCGGTACTCCAAGTGTTGAAGGAGAAGCAGCTGTTTGCAAAGTTTTTAAAGTGCGATTTCTGGATGGACAAGATCCACTTTCTCAGGCATGTGATTTCCAAAGAGGGCGTCTCAGTAGACCCTTCGAAGGTAGCAGCTATAATGGCATGGGAGAGACCCGAGTCGGTCTCAGAGATAAGGAGCTTTATAGGCCTGGCTGGTTATTATAGGAGGTTTATTGAAGGTTTTTCTAAGCTTGCTTCGCCACTGACTAAATTGACTCGGAAAAACATCCCGTTCGTATGGAGTCCCGAGTGCGAGAGCAGTTTCCGAGAGCTAAAAGACAAGTTGACGACTGCTCCAGTGTTGGCATTACCAAACTTGCAAGAGAGCTTCGTGATTTATTGTGATGCATCGGGTATCGGTTCTTAATCCGGGTGAAGAGAGAATAAGGCAGTAGAGGAAGGGGGAGTCTGAAGGAAGATGAGTGACCATAGGCTTATATATATATGTGCGTGCACGAGGAAGAGAAGAGTGGGGTGGGAAAGCGTGAATCAGGCAGTTCCACTCAGCCACAAGCACCAATCACAATCATCCAGCCATCATCATTATTCATAATTAATTCAGGTAGTATTTCTTAAGTTAAGTTAATTGAGTTACTTATAATTAACAGAAGTCTCCACTTTAAAATGATTATTTTAATGGTTTAATTCTGTTTGGTAGTTAATTTTTAAATCGGGATGTTACAATTCTCCCCTTCTTAAAAGAATTTCGTCCTTGAAATTCACTCGGTAACTCACCTTAGTAAACAACTCGGGGTACTGCTGCCTCATAGCATCTTCGCGTTCCCAGGTATAAGAGGTATACCCATCCTGCTGCCACTCTACTTCAACCAGTTGGACATCTTTACTCCTTAAACACTTTACTGATCGGTCCACTATTCTAGTCGGTATAGTCACAGTGGTCAGGTCCTCCTTGATCTCCACATCCGGCATCGTGTGAGTGGAATCGTGTAAGTACTTCCTTAATTGAGACACATGAAACACGTTATGCAATCGGGACAAGTGAGTCGGTAGTGCTACTCGGTACGCTACGGGACCGATCCGATCTAATACCTCATAAGGCCCAATGTATCGGGGGCTCAGCTTTCCACTTTTCAAGGCCCGTCCGACTCCCTTGCTTGGTGAAGTCTTCAGAAACACCCTGCTCCGACTGAAAACTCTAGCGGTTTGGTTCGTTTGTCATGGTAGCTCTTCTGTCTGTCCTGAGATGCCTTCATCTTTTCCCTTATCACTCGGATCTGTTCTGAGGTTTGCTTCATAATTTCTGGCCCCAATAGCAGACTCTCACCCATTTCCGACCAGCAGAGTGGGGTTCGGCATCTTCGACCATATAATGCTTTGTAGGGTGCCATACCAATACTGTTGTGGTGGCTATTGTTGTATGTAAACTCAATCAGGGGAAGGTACTGCTCCCAATCTCCACTGTGCTCTAGCACACACGCCCTTAGCAAGTCCTCTAAGCTTTGGATCGTTCGCTCGGATTGTCCATCCTATTGGGGGTGGTAGGCAGAACTTAGCCAAAGTTTCGTACCCATTTCCTGGTACAGGCTGGTCCAAAACCGGGACGTGAACCTAGGATCCCTGTCCGATATGATAGAAGTCGGTATACCATGCAGTCGGATAATTTCATGAATGTAAATCCGAGCTAACTTATGCAACGGGTACTTCATGTTCACAGGTAGGAAGTGTGCACTCTTCGTCAGTCGGTCAACAATGACCCAAATCGCATCATGGCCCGCTCAGTTTTTTGGCAATCCCAAGACAAAGTCCATGGTAATTGAGTCTCATTTCCACACGGGAATCTCCAGGGGTTGCAATGCACCATACGACTTCTGGTGCTCGACTTTCGATTTTTGACAGGTGATACACCGAGCCACATATTCTGCCACATTCCTCTTTAATCCGGGCCACCAGAATCGTGTCCTTAGATCCTGGTACATCTTCATGGTACCCGGGTGAATGCTGAGTAGGCTCTTGTGGGCTTCATCAAGCACCATTCTCCTTAATTCTCCTCCACCCGGTACATATATTCTATTTTTCACTCGGAAGATCCCATCCAATCCTTCGGTTAAAGATAAATCCTTACCTTTGGCCTGAGTTCCTTCATCTCAGCCAAGCAGGAATCTGACTGTTACTGCTCGTACATGGATTTCAGGAATTCATTGGCAATCCTTAACGTACCGATTGTCATTTTCCGAGAGGAGGGGATGTCAACATGCAAGCTCATGTCTCGGAACTGTTCCAACAACTCCACCTCCTTCACCATCATCACTGCTACGTGGAGGTATTTCCGACTCAACGCGTCGGCAACAACGTTTGCTTTACCCGGATGGTACTTTAGCTCAAAGTCATAATCCTTTAAAAATTCCATCCATCTCCTCTGCCTCATGTTCAGCTCCTTCTGGTCGAATAAATACTCGAGGCTCTTGTGGTCGCTGTAAACTTTGAATTTAGAACCGTACAAGTAATGCCTCTATATTTTCAACGCGAAAACTATAGCTGCTAGCTCTAAATCATGGGTCGGCTAATGCTGTTGGTGAGGTCTCAATTGCTGAGAGGCATAAGCTATCACTCGGTCTTTCTGCATCAGCACGCATCCCAATCCGAGTCCCGATGCATCACAATAAATCACGAAGCTCTCTTGCAAGTTTGGTAATGCCAACACTGGAGCAGTCGTCAACTTGTCTTTTAGCTCTCAGAAACTGCTCTCGCACTCGGGACTCCATACGAACGGGATGTTTTTCCGAGTCAATTTAGTCAGTGGCGAAGCAAGCTTAGAAAAACCTTCAATAAACCTCCTATAATAACCAGCCAGGCCTATAAAGCTCCTTATCTCTGAGACCGACTCGGGTCTCTCCCATGCCATTATAGCTGCCACCTTCGAAGGGTCTACTGAGACGCCCTCTTTGGAAATCACATGCCTGAGAAAGTGGATCTTGTCCATCCAGAAATCGCACTTTAAAAACTTTGCAAACAGCTGCTTCTCCTTCAACACTTGGAGTACCGCTCGGAGGTGTTCTTCATGCTCATCAGAGGTCTTGGAGTAGACCAAGATATCATCGATAAAAACTACTACAAATCGGTCTAAGTACGGGTGAAATATGTTGTTCATGTAATTCATGAATATAGCAGGTGCATTTGTCACACCGAACGACATCACTACATACTCGTAATGGCCATACCGAGTCCTAAAGGCAGTCTTGGGAATATCAGAGTCCTTCACCCGGATTTGGTGATATCCCGACCGTAAATCGATCTTTGAGAAGACTGAAGGACCACGCAGTTGGTCAATCAGATCGTTGATCCTGGGCAACGGGTATCGGTTCTTAATCGTGAGTTTGCATAGCCTCATGCTGCCATCCTTCTTCTTAACAAGTAGCATAGGTGCACCCTATGGCGACATACTCGGCCTAATGAATTGTTTTCCGAGTAGCTCATCCACCTGCTTCTTCAACTCGGCCAATTCTGTTAAGGACATTCTATAAGGTGCACTGGAGACTGGCTCGGCTCCAGGGATCAGGTCTATAGAGAACTCAACTTCTCTGGTTGGAGGGACACCCGGTACATCATCCGGAAACACCTCTGGGAATTCACAAACAGTCGGAATTTCGCTCACTCGGGCTTTAGCTTCCCCCTCGGTTAGACAAAGCATCATAAACAGTTGAGCTATACCTTGTGTCGTGCAGTCCTCGTTGTTCTGCCTCGGGAAGATTATCCTTCGGTTTCTACAGTCCACTAACACCTTGATGGCTGAAAGCCAATCTATGCCGAGCACGATATCAAGGTCCTTCAGAGGCACGCACACCAGATCGAAGGTGAAACTCCGATCACCCAATACAAACGTTACGTCTTTACACATCGATGATGTCAACACCTTAGTGCCAGTCGGGTTGGCCACTTCCAAAGTCCGATCCATATATACAGTCGGTAACTTTAAACGTCTTACACACTCGTCAGCTATAAAAGAATGGGTGGCTCCTGAATCGAAAACTACATTAAGTGTATGTCTACCGAGTGAGCACTTACATTGTACCAAGTCATTCGCTTGCATAGCATCTTCTGCGTTGATGGCGTAGACTCTTCCCACCGCTGGTTGGTTGGTATTTCTCCCTCGGTTATTTGTAGTAGCCATCAGTTTGCTCCTTGCTCCGTTGCCTCTACCACCCTTCCCTCTACCATCGTTTCCACGTCCTCCCACACGGAAACCCCCACGGTGTGCATTACCACCCACTGGTTGCAGTTGCGGACAATCGGGGTGAACATGCCCCCTTTTGTTACAGTGAAAGCACACAACATCGTTTCTAGCATCACATTCCCGTGCAAAGTGGTCACCTCCGCATCTGAAGCACCTACCATTTCCGTAACGACCCCCGAAATGACCCCCACGGTTTCCTTGTCCTCTAAACTTAGAGGAGAGTCCAGCTCTTCTGACGTTGCCCGATCTCTTGAAGTGTGATTGTTGAGGCCTCAATAAGGGGTTTGCCCTGCTGCTCTGGCCCGAGTGGGCCTTGTCGTCCTCTTCAAATATTCTACACTTATTCATCAATACAGGAAAACTCCTAATCTCTTGGTATCTGCAGGCTCTTTTAATATCTGATCTCAATCCATTCTCAAATTTAAGGCATTTAGAACTCTCCGTCCTAGGTTGTTGGAAGGGCAGGTAGAATAAACACAGTTCTTCAAATCTAGCTGCGTACTCTTCCACTGACATGGAGCCCTATTTTAATTCCATGAATTCCAGTTCCTTTCGACTCCTGATTGTGTCGGGGAAATATTTCTCTAAGAAGCATGTCTTGAAGTTTTCCCAGGTCAGCTGGGTATCAGCATCAATCAGTCGGTTTCTGGCGATCTTCCACCAGCTCTCTGCCTCGTCCTGTAGCATGTACACTACGCACTCCACCTTCTGGGCCTCGGTACAGTGAAGACCCCCAAAAATCCTTTCTAACTCCTGAGTCCATTTATAAGCTGCCTCAGGGTTACGTCCTCCTTAAAATTCACTCGGCTTCCTCTTCAGGAAGCGGTCTAACACTTGGCCTTCTTCAGCTCGAGGCTGGCCCTGCCTCTCAAACACGTCTACAAAACGTTGGAATGCCGTGGCTATGGCCTCCATGCTTTGACGATTCGCCATGGCTTATCCTGAAATTAACACCCCTTCAAGGATAAGTTCACAAGGTTACATTCTTCCGACCGGATCTCATCCCCATATCCACTAATTATAGCACGTTATACCATTTATATATATATATATACGTCATGCAATCAATCGGACCAGGAGAGGAGTTACCCCCCATCCTCAATCAATATCTCAACATCAACCATATTCAATTCAGAATATCATAATAGTGATGACCACTCGGTCCTCATACATACAACCGCTTACACTCGGTAAGCACACCTTGGCCTTGGACCTTTTGGTCTGCTCTAATACCAAAATATAACACCCTATTTTAAATAATAAATAACATTACAGAGAAAAATTTTCCATAATAAAAAAATAAAATCCAGAATGATTGGCACAAGGAAATAAGGGAAGGGGAGGCAAGAGGAGTAAAACCGACTCAAGGAGGCTGACAACGAAGGAAAGGAAACACGCTCAGGCGGATCACATAGGAACGCTTACTCGCTCAACGAAAGTTACACTCCACACGCCCTCACTTCACTCGGCATTCCTGCACTCGGATTTCAACGCCTGGTTCACTCGGAAGGGTCCACTCTCTATTCGCTCGAATTGGCCCTTAAACATACCAGTCCTATTCAGAAAACGTAACGCATTCCATGACTTCATCCATTCGGAATACATGTACAAACAACTCGGAATTGGTTCCCATCGCCACTCACTCAGAATCTACGAAGTCTTCTCACTCGGGATAACTCCCATGCCCCTTTTCGCCACTCGGGGTTTCACTTATTTTTTTTTTTCACTCGGTAACCATAATCTTCCTTACTCTAATCATCCTACTGAGCCAGGACTCACTCAGATTCCCTTGCTACTCATAAATTACTACAATGAGGTCCACTTAGAACCTTAGGTGTCACTCTTCTGTCGGGAAACCTTCACTCGGTGGATTCTCACTCGGAATTTGTTAATTATTCTACGCTCGGGAAAATCCTACCAGTTATCGCTCGGAGAGTATATTTAGGCTATCTACTCCGAAATCCTAACAGCTCATCGTTTGGGGAGTCTTCCATGTCAATCCCTACTCGGAGTTGTATAACTTCACTCACTCGGGACATCTAAACCTCCCCCACTCGGTGACAGAGTCATGAACTCACTCTCTAGACCATGACTTGGCTTCCTATATACTAAGTCATACTATCCATACATGCTCGGGAGGACATGAATATATATATTTATACCACTCAGACATTACGCACAGAATGGAACGAACACACAGCATGGCATCAACGCATGCATACATATATATAGGAGTGTATACAAGTAATTACAAGCACAATGTCATGTCCCCAACCCGAAGGGATTCAATTCTATTTTAAAGAACGATATCAAAACACGAGCCGGCCAAGGCTTAACCAAAACATTATACACAGTATCCACATATATACATATAGTTCTATAGTGCACAGCCAATCCACTTGGCAAGCAGCTCCACCTCACTCGTAGTTCCGAGAGACGTTCACTGAAAATATTGCCACAGCAGGGGTGAGCTTTTGCATTTAAAATAACAGTTAATGACTCGGAAGCTCATAAACCTTTCACCATACAACGTTACATTTCTAATAGTTATAATGTTAACTGCCCTCCATTATATCTATATATAACAGTACCATGCAATCGGGATTCATACGTTTAGTACACAGCTATGCAAGCCATATCATTTCTAACACATATGCATACACACAGTAATTCATCACAGTATAGAGCATATGTATGTAAGCATGTCTACTACAGTCGGATCCGACCCCCACTTTATTACCAAATCTTTACGTTGCAACATAGGCTCCAAGCCTTTTTCCTCCATCTCCAAGCTGGTTCAGCCGTTTTACTGGTACCAAACTGTTTGCCCTCTCATGTAACACAATCACTCCAAGCGACAACGGAAGTGTTACGGGCAGCCCCGAGTCCAACCCGGTGGGCTTGCTTGAGTCCAACTCAAGACTTTAAGCGTCCAACGCTAGTGTACTCGGCACTGCCTTGAGTCCAAATCAAGGTCTTTCAGTTGTATTTTCCATGTTTTTGCCAATACAATAATACTTCTCCTTCCCCGTGTCATCACCACATTCTGCATGCAATTTCATTCATCATTTCACAACAACACAATTTATTTTCCAGCATTCACACGCATGGCAGTATAAGATAGCAAACAGGGTCTACCCATTGTTTCCCCCAAACAGAGCACCCAGAAATCACGTCAACATGCACATCAACAACATCTCATATTCGAATATAACATTCAGTCGGACAACAATATTCACCCATTAACTTTCGGTATCGGGGATATCTACTTCATACATTCATAAGTAAAATAATTAACCAGACTTAGTATGGCAATTTAAGGTACATGCACCACATTCACACACGGTCCATGACTCACACATGCATCCACATACCCAACAGTGTATCTCATAACCACATATATCAGATATAAGAGGACTACCACCAGATTCAATCCTCACATGTCTCGGTATACAAAAGCTATCAATCATATATATATATATATATATATATATATATTTCACAGTAAACACCTTCAACACACATGCATGAGTAACACTTCACTCGGAATCCGTTCACAAGCTATGCATTTGAAATGCAAAGCGCCCCCTACCTACTGAAGGAAGTCGAGGGGTTCCTCTGTTTCCTGACGTTGTCCTTTGCCTCTGATTGCCTCGCCCAGGTTCACACTCGTGTAGGCCTCTGTGAACGCAGTCGCACCGTGGGACAGGGAGCGGTTTGTCTTCCACCCTGATGATCGTCCCTTACCAGCCGAAGGAACTCCAAGTCTTCTACAGTATCGTTCTTGCACAGGGAAGAAGAAGACGAAGGACGAGAAGAGAAGAGAGAATAAGGCAGTAGAGGAAGGGGGAGTCTGAAGGAAGATGAGTGACCATAGGCTTATATATATATGTGCGTGCACGAGGAAGAGAAGAGTGGGGTGGGAAAGTGTGAATCAGGCAGTTCCACTCAGCCACAAGCACCAATCACAATCATCCAGCCATCATCATTATTCATAATTAATTCAGCTATTATTTCTTAAGTTAAGTTAATTAAGTTACTTATAATTAACAGAAGTCTCCACTTTGAAATGATTATTTTAATGGTTTAATTCTGTTTGGTAATTAATTTTTAAATCGGGATGTTACATCTTTCATCAAGCGTCCAACGCTAATGCACTCGGCATCGCCTTGAGTCTAACTCAAGGTCTTTTAATCATGTCTTACATATATTTGTCAATACAATAACACTCCTTTTCCGCACCTTAACCACACTCTGCATGCAACCCATTCATCATCACACAAATCCATTTGTCAATACAATCGTATGGCATTCACAACATTTTCAATTTCATATTTCATACCACACATACAAGACCATGCTTGTATCACACACAATGGTATACAACAATTCATCAATATAAATATACACCTCTTTGTGCAAGAGGGTACTCAACGTCATCATCTAACATCATTTAATATCATATTTCCTCTAATTCATCCATTTATAATTCATATGATGTCATTTGTTTATCCCTTCATACATTTCAAATTCATCCTAGGTATATCTCATAACCCTGCCATCACAGTCTCATTATCATCCTCTCATCACTCTATTTTAGATGGCATATATATCATGATTCGTTATTCTAATTCTGGTGGTAAATACACAATTAATTAATTCTCATGTACCAATCATCCTCAATCACCACCATGTTATGTCACTATCACATTATCCCTCATACATCCACATAATCGTCTCAGATTTACCTCCTAATGCCAAGAAGAAGGGTCAAATATGAGCCTGCCACCAGCAATATCGAGTAGAAACCATTCTGGTGGAAACTCGCTCAAGTGAGATACACATCCGCTTGAGCGAGACAGGTCGGGTTCACTTGGGCGACCCCCTTTCGTGTAAGCGAACAACTTCCAATAGCGTGTTCACGCTCACTCGCTCGAGCGAAGCACCTTCAGACTCGGTCACTCGCTCAAGCGAAATTACACCAGTAATCATTTCCACACTCGGTTTTCAATCTGCAATTGATTCAAAACTCACTCATCTCACTAGGTTGTCCACTCGGTAGAAATCAATCAAAACCGACTCCTCTCACTCGGTTTTCCGCTAGGAAAAATCATTAAAACCGACCAGTTTCTCACTTGGCCAATCACTCGGCAATCTATTTCAGATCCGAGTCATCACTCAATAAGTATTTCACTCGGTAATTTGTTCCCAATCAGGGTCATCTTTCAGTCAGTCTTTCACTCGGTAATTTCATTCTAAAACCGAGTCATCTAAATCAATCCTTCATTCAGCAAACTTATTACAAAGCCGATCCATCTTTCATCCGGTTTTCACTCGGTGAACTTATCTCTAAGACGACTCATTTTTCTTTCTCTCGGGTTAGGTTTCCTAGCACTCAGCCTTCACTCGGGCAAAGGTATTCTAGAATACATCTAGACAGAGACACAGTATATCCCCATAGGTGCCATCCCACTCGGAATTGCACACATGGACTCCACCATCAAGTTCCACTCGGAATTACTCTGACTTCTCATCACTAGGAGAAATTCACTAAGCTGTTTCACTCGGATTTATTTAAATCTTAACCACTCGGGATATAGAACCTCATTCACTCAGATTATGTATATCTCATACACTTAGAATATATCCCAATCCCAACCATTACAACCTTCCTTACCTCTGAGGTGGTTCACTCGGATTTATCTAATATTTAGCCACTCGGAATATTTACATAGCCTCGATCGCTGGGAAAAGGACTTCCTAAGACACCCCAATTAGAATCATCATAATCACTCTTCCTTCGGAAGAGGTTCACTCGGGATTTCCACTTGGAAATACCAAAACCCTTCCCCACTCGGGGTTTTATTCATGCTTTTCACTTGGTAACTCAAGGACTAGTCTTCCCTCGGAAGTAGCCCACTTCCTTACTCGGAAGATTGTGACTCAGACTTGGGTCACTCGGAATTCACTCAGAAGTTTCACCACCTCTTAGTTTTATTTTCAAACTCCCACTTGGGCAGGATCCATTCATGAACTCACCCACTCACCATCTAATAGTCTCGCCTGGGCAAATGCCATTCCCCAGACCCTTCGCTCGGGTGGATTTCGTCCAGTAGCTAAATCCCTGATCCTCCCAGCATTCTCGTTTGAGCGAACTGGCCATTCGCTGAGCGAAATTGGACCAGTAGCTAATTCCTTCGCCCTCGCTCGGGCGAAGCTCAATTCGCTTGGGCGAATTTCCTCCAGAGACTAATTCTCTGGAGCAGGGGACTCTCGCTTGGGTGAGATCCCATCTCGTTTGGGCGAGACTATCAGGTCATATGCAGTAATGGAGTTCAAACACTCGGAATCTCCTTCTAAGCCAACTGAATCACCTCCAATACATCATACACATCACATGAGGCATATATAACTCTCTCCTTACTCATTCTTACTCGGAAAATCCTCATTCTACCTTATCAATCACTGTTCTTATTTAATTTTTTACAAGGAAAAGGGTTTATCTATAACCCACACCATTCCTTCATTCATCTTTCCACATAACCCCTTCAAAATGATTCTTTACAATTCAAGTAGTTCATTCATTCATAATTTGTCACCATCATTCATTTCACGTCCAACCAAGGGACCATAAAACACTTATCATCAACATTATATAAATACATACATTTCCATAACAATAAACATAAGCCAAGCCATCAATCATCACTTCATCAAATCAACCATATAACACATTCATGGCAAGGCATTGCATGAGTTTAACATATACATAATTAACAATTAATTCACTCATGCAATTTAAAATGCAAACTCCTCTCCTACCTCGAGAGAAGAACCGCCACGCGATTACATCGATCATTCTGTATCATCGCCCGGAATGCAACCCTATCCACAATTACACATACACATATAATCAATAAATCATCACTTCTCTTAACTTATGATCAAGTCCTAGATTTGTCTAAGCTCCAATTCCATATACCCATGTTAGGCTTCGGGATTTCCTTTCCCCAAAGCTAATATTCTCCAAGTCTTAAGGGTTAAATAACTCCAACAACATCAACACTTAAGATTAATCCCTCAAATCAACATACCTATATACATGCATATATCTTCATTTGCAACTCATGACTTAGTTCACCATTTTATTTTATCATAAGGACCTCATCAACCTCTAAATCTCACATAATCATAAAGCCCTAACTCAAGGGTTTCATTTCCAAACATTCAGCCTAGGGTTTCTATTTCCACCTACATGCAAGGTTCCTAACATCACCATTTTCTACTCAACAACCCAAAACCATAAATATAACAAGGTGGAGGTAAGAAATCTTTACCTCAAGCTTAGGCTCCACCAAAACGAAAATGAAGTGAGGAAGAGGAAGAAGATGATCCCACAAGCTCCTAAGCTCCATAAACGCCATTCAAGCCTCACAAATCCATGTGAACTATTTAATTTTGAGTGGAAAAGCAAGGAAGGGAGAGATAGTCACGGTTTGTGCAAGAGAAGAATGAAGGAGAAGAGGAAAGTGATAAAGATAGAGTGAATGAAAATGGTACACCGAGAATGAGCAAGAGAAGGTAAAGTTAAACCAAAATTGGACATTGTCCAATGGTTAAAACCTTGCTTTGTGCCATTTGTCCATTGGGTCATAAAACCCCATTAACCATTGTATAATAGCATGAAAAGTAGAAATGGGAAAGAGGGAAGAAGTGGACGGCAGAAATGGAGAGAAGAAAGGAAATTTTCATTTTCTTTTTAATCCCATTTGGTTCGTATTTTCCCCGGTTATTATCATACATCGAGTCCAATTAATTATTTCCTTGACACCAAAAATCATTTTAACTATACCATCTTAACCACATTAATTTTCCAAACATTCTAGACCCATCAAACATCTAATTAAATCAAGTGGGTCCCATATCACCAGTTAATTCATCCAGTTCCTGTAAATCTTAATTTACCGATAATTCACCTCTAATGTCTAACAACATCTCCCATAATTATTTGACCATAAATAATCAATTATCGCCATCCAATAAATTTATTTTCCTTAAAAATCCAGAAAGTTACACTATGCGTGTGACCCTATAGGTAAAATATCTGGTCATATTAATAATAAACTATTTTATTGTTAATATAAAATAAGAGTGATATCTAGCAATGCATCATTATGTCTGAATATTATTCATCTTTGACATAACCTATAAGTGATAATGATTTTATATATTTATTCCTTTTGTCACAATATCTAATTGGGCCTAAGGCATGGTTATCGTCATCCTTGTATGACCCAATTCATTTTACTTGATACCAGAGTAGCCTTTATTAAATAAATATCCAATATTTATTCTTCCTAGCATGGTCATGCATTTCTTTAGTCTCACTCTATCAAACAGCCCATAGATATCACTCTTATACATAGGAGAGACAAATCTCATCTACATCACTTATATCTCTCTACATAATTTATTTATTGCCTAATGGCAACCTTTACGGTCATCTTATTATAGATGACATTTGATTGTATTAAAACAACAAACTCCTCATGTAGGAATTGACTTTAGGTCAAAGGACTACATATACTGTAACACCCCGAATTTTATAAAATAATTAAATATATGGAATAAATAATAAATAATTAAACATGAGCTGATTTATGTCCCAAAAATAATGAAATAATAAAATTGGGATTTTTGAGAATTATTCATAATTTATTAAGGCTTTAAGAGCTAAAATTATACCCGGTTAAGATATGAGTGTCAGACCGGGTATCTCCAATTGAGATGCCATTGGTCAGGGCTGTTAAGAATATTATTGGGAATCCGAATATGTCTTCGGAATAATTTTTGGATTTAGTATTAAGCTCGAACAGAGAACCTGTGTATTGTAAAATGGTAAAGTTTTAATAAGAGGATTAAACTTAAAACTAAATACCCCTTTTTCCCTTTCTCATTTCTGTAACCCTCTTCTCTCATTTTGGCAAAACCATTGCTTCTCCTTCCTCTCTTATTTCTCTTCTCTATTCTTTCCTCCTTCTTCCTCTTCTAGAAACCCTAAGCATGGTGCTGTGCCTCCTTCTTCTTCATTTTCGTTTTCCTTCAAGTTTGGAAGAGATGACAATGGTGATTAGAAGCTCTTCCTCTCCCTTATATTTTCGTTCTCTCTCTCTCTCTCCCATTCTTGGAGCTCACTCCCTTTTGCTTTAGGTAAAGCTTTCTCTCTATTTTCTTAAGCTCTAACCCTTGGTTATGAGATTGGGTTGTTGGGAGAGTGTTAAATATGTACGGGTAGATCTTGGAGAGGCATTTATGATGAGAAACCCTAAGGTGGGGTGTTTTAGTGTAAGTGTTATGAGGGCACAATATGGTACACGAAAATAGTAGGATTAGAGATGGAAGATGATGGTTGTTAGTGGTGGTTGTTTGATTTTAATGGAACCCTAACTATAGGATTTGGGGAAAATGAGTAACAATGTCATGAAAGATGATTTTTAGTGAAAACCCATGATAATGTGTGTGTGGGTGTTGTTAATGATAGAGATTGGTGGTTATTAGAAATGGTTATTGAGTCTTGATGAAAAACTCTAAGTGTATTGATTTGGGGATTTTGGCTAAATTGACGATTTGATGGCTTTGAATACTCTAGAATGATTTTACATGAGGAAATGAATGTTTGAAGCATTGGTGTTGATTATTGAGGATTGGGAGAGGAGTGTATATAAGTAGGTATGTGGTTGGAGGAATTAATTGAGATTGTTGAAGTTTGTGATGATGTTAAAAATGGTTGCAAGCCATTGATAGTGGATTTAGAAAATAGATACTTGAGTTGATGAGTATGTAGGTCTTGATATATGCCATTGAGGTTGTTGATTGAGGATGGTCTTAAATGGAGCTAATAAGGCTTATAATGAATTTAAATGAATTGTGATGATGAGTAGTGAACCACATGATGATTTAAAGGTCTTATGAGTAAGGCCCATGGTATTGTTGTTGTTGGATTTGTTTAGCCCTTTAAGATTTAGAGAATCTTGGTTTTGGGAGAGGAATTCCTGAAGCCTAACATGAGCGTATAAATGGGATTTAGACAAGTCTAGGACTTGATAATGAGCTTTAGGGAATGATGCCTTATGATGGTATATTAACAGCATGTATATGTATGTTTGTGATAGGATTATGCTCCGGACGATGATGCGGAACGATTGAGGCAATAGGAGCACTTGGATTGCGGTTCTTCTCTTGAGGTAGGAGAGGAGTTTACATTTCAAATGCATGAGTTATATAATTGATGATTATGATATGTGATGATACTCATGGTTGCCTTGTCATGATTATGTTGAATGATATATTTATATATATGTTAATGATGAATGTTTAGTATCCCATTGATAGGGAGTGATGTGTTGTTGATGAATAACCCATGGGGGTTGAAATATATGTATGTCTTGTGAATTGAGAGTTCCATGTGACTTAGATAAATGACATGCTTAGTTTAGCCAAAAAGGGCTTGAAACACTATTGGAACCTACTTTGATATAGGAAATGAATCATGGGATGAGCCCTGTTGGAGAAGGTCACATTTATATATGTGAATATAAGTCCATAGAAAGTTTAGACCAAAACAAGACCATTTGTAATTTGGTATGTCATGTAAAATGCCCAAAACATGCATAAAACTACCCTATAGCTTAGATTTTGATCAAGATGGAATTTAGGCTTGAAACTTTGCCATCTAATTGATATTAGGGTAGGTAAGTTGTGTATAAAATTTCATGCAAATTGGAGTTGAATAGCCTAGTGAAAAGGGGTCCCAAAGTTGGCAAAATTATAAGGGTCAAAAAGCTGTAGAGAAGTGGTTGCAGCAGGGAGATCCACGGCCAGTGGGTTTTTCCCACTGCCAGTGGATCGTTCTGCCTTAAAATGCGCAAAAAATAGCCATTTTGATTGGTGGAACTAGTGGACTCCACGGCCAGTGGGTTTCCCCACTGTTAGAAATTTCCAACTACTCTGTTTTCCTTGCTATTTTTGGCCTGTTTGGGCATCTTAATGACATTTTTGGCCTCCGAGTTCTTCACGAAAGTTGTAGATAATTATGTTAAGGAGGTGTGAGAATTGGTCTCACTTTAATTAGAGTTGTCTAACTCTCATTAAGTGCACAATACCGAACCCATTGCGTTGAAAAATTCAAGTTTAAGAGGGTTTTGAACCCAACTTTTGATGGTGGTCAAATTGGTACTAATAGGTGATAATTGTGGTATGTCCCACTATTATTAAGACTAAAAGTGAGCTTTTCTCATGTCTTAGTATTGAAAGTTAACATGAGCTTGTTATTACCAAACCCCCCCCCCCCTTTATTATGTAAAAGTAAGAGATTATGGTAGGGGTATATGATGATGGTGAGTCTAGGTGATAATGATATTGATTGACACACATTATGAGAGTATGAATATTCACCACTAATGATATGTAATGATGGTTGATGTATAGCACACCTTGTATGGTGATGAAACTAATGAGGGATGATGGTACGACAATATATTCATTGCAAGTCGATGAATCGGAGATGATATTGATAATGAATGATGATGAGCGAGATTGTTAATCATTCCATGAATAAAGGATGGTTGCTAATATTGATGATTTGTTGAATACTACTGTGTTGATACAAATGTGATCTTATATGTGTGGTTTGAATTGTATTTGTGAATTATTGTGAATACCACACTAATATGTAAGACAATGGTTATGAATAATGAGATAAAAATCCATTAAATGAAGGTGTGGTAATATTTATGAATGATATGTAATGATGTGATGCCATTGGGTTTGATCGCAAGTATTGACTTGCATGGATGATATGAAAAATATGTAAAATATATTGAGATGAAAATGCCACACTTAAAACTTGAAAATAATGGCTAAAACCAACTGTGATAAAATCCACTAAGATGTATATGGTGGTGTTGGTGATTATGATGATGATGGTTGATGAGTGGCATTTAGGATGCACAGTGTGAGAAATGCATTTGATTTGCATTGCATTGCATCCATGGCATATCGATCGCTGTCTGTATGGAATATTAGGGGGTTCCACTAGGCGGACCCAGTGGGAGGGCGGCTCAGTGCACGAGCGTATTGTTGATTTCCCCTGTGACTCGGTGTGTGAGTCACAAAGCTGTCCATAGTTTGGTGACGAGGCACCCTATGTGGCGGGCCCAGTGGGCGGGCGGCTCTATGGTGAGCGAGTTACCTCGGTGTCCGACGGGGCACGGCTCTCTCGATGTGTGTTCGGGAGGGGCCCGTAGCACTTTTGGCAGGTGAGGCCATGTTGTTGATCCACAAGTCACGGGGTGACTAGTGCTACAGATGGGCGATAGCGGTTTGGTACCAGTAAAAGATGTTGTTGAGATGCATGCATGCTTTGAGATATGTGTACACATTTTACTACTGTAGTAGGGGCATAGTAGCACACCTATGCTTGACCCACAACTTGGTGTTTATTCCCACAGTCAGATCCGCATTTATTATTGTCTATTCCATTGTGCATATGCATTAGCCATAAGAGCATTTGCATATAGCATAGAGATATGCCAGAATGTGATGATGATTGATGATGATTGAGATGATGGTATTGGTGTTGATGAGATGAGAAGTTAATATAATGAAAGACCACATAAAAGTAATGAATGATATGAATATATGAAATGATGTTGAATATGACGATATGTATGTTATGGCCCAATGTAATGAAGGGCGTATTTGTTTATGATTTGAGATGATAATGTTAGCCCATGGTGGTTTGATGAAAGACCAGAATGGTCTATATTGATGATGTTGGCCCATTGTGGCGATGTGATAGATACGTGTTAGCCCATTGTGGCGGTGTTATAAATGTGTATATACTTGCTTTGCTATGATTTGATGAATAAGCATGAAATGAATATATATATTGTTGAATTAATAATCTATGATGATTGTTGTTGAGTATAGCAAAACATACATGATGTTGATATGCATATGTACATGATTTCAATTGTATTCATATCGTCATTTGAAATGTATAACTCACTCTCCCAAGTGGTCTACTTTTTAGTATTGATGCAGGAAAACCATGGGATGAGGATGTTTAAGAAATAAAGCCTTTGGGAAGGTAAATAGTTGTAAAGGAATGCCTTGGCCGGCAGCATTGTAATTTAACGTGTTATGTATATGATGAATAGTATGATGTTGTAATTATTGATATTGATGGACAAATTATGAATATGTATACACTTGGATGATGTACTAATAGTGGAGATATATGAATTGAGGTTGGACTGATTTTGGTCTATTATAAATATGAATGTTGGAGATGTATGTTGCATGGTCATACAGATAGGTATATATATACATCGTAGGCATTGCATGCTTATGGGATTATGTAAAATGATGATGATTGTATATTAGGCTTACCATATGCCATTGCATGCTTGCTGAGCCTTTTCTCATATCTTCATATCTAGGACTAGGCGTGTGCCCAGTATACACATTCTTCTTCCGCTGTAAACTATGTTATTTTGTATTTCGAATGGGAAAACTATTTATCGATCCAGTTATAGGTTACTTAATCTCACTCTTTGGTTTTCTGTGATTTGGGTCTTAATGTGATCATGATGATGTCTTGGAAATGTTTTTCAAACATGAAAAATTTATTTGCAATTTAATTAATTATGACGATTACATCGGGATTCAAGTACAGAAAGCCAGGGGGTGTCATAATCTAGTATCAGAGCGTATTTTGCTCTGAATTAGAGCTCTTGATTATTGTCAATGCATGGTTGCTTGGTATTAAAGTTGATGTTATGGATGTTTGGAGCATGATTGCTCGATTGGGAAATATTCTAATGATCATTATAATATGGTTGTTTGCCTAGATTCAAGAGTGGTAGATGTCTAGAGGATAATGATATTATGTTTGATTGCCCTACATGGACATATGATGGACTAAGTGTCTAGGAATTATGAATTGATTATAAGGGCATACTTGCTTATTGAGGAATTAATGTGAATCATTAATATTGAGTTGTGAGTGATGCTATTTGAGGACTTTTATGAGATTGTGATTCAAAAGACGTGGATGTTGACTATTGGGAGTATACCTTTTTTATTGAGGTCGTATAATGTACTTGTGGAGCATAGTTGCTCAATTGTAAGACTTGATGAATCATGAGATTTAATATATTTATGGATGAATTCCTCAATATAATTGATGTGGTTGTTTGTGTAAGTCTGGCCAAGTTCCTTACACTATTTCCTTCAAATGACGAATACATTGATATTATGCATTTGAATATTGATATGTTGAGTATGACTTAAATTGATGATGAATTTATACCATGTGCGATCATGGATATAATATATTGCATATGAATTGATTTGAGGATGGACCTATGTCGTGTGTTGATCTCGGATAAGAGATATTAAATGTGAAATAATATGGTAATAAATCATGAAATGTTGATACCTTGATATGTATGTATATTGAAATTGAAATATTTGCTTAGGTCTATGAATTATGAAGTGGCTCATAACTATGGTATACTCATTGAATATGAAATTATGTTGCCACATGATTGGGGTTATGACTCGGTTCTATGTTTGTGAACTGAGTGAATGATGATTTGATTATAACCCACTAAGTGTGGTAACCCCAGATAACTCGAAATGATCTTGTATGATCAAACCTTGTTGAATTAGACCCTATGGCGGTCTAGGCTTTATGATGATTCTATGAGCCATGATTATTAATTTTATGAGTTATGGAAGCATACCACAATGGGTACTAGGTAACCCTTGAACTCTCTAAGCCTGATGATAGATTGAATCTTATGAATGATTGAGCCATAGTGAAATAAATTGTGGAATGAATTATTGAGGCTAAAGCTGATGTGTGATTGGATTAGAAATGTGAGCGTAAACCCCTAAGTATTTGGTGAATAATGATGTTGAATTTGGGGTATGATTTGGTATTGGCAATGATATGTGACTTTATGATATGATTTTGGGCTAGATTGTATGCCCTTAATGTTATAAACATTAGATTGATTATGAATTATGTTATGATATAGGGGTAATGTATGTGAACATGAATTGGCAAATCAAATTTAATCATGTTGATACCTCCCTTTACTGTCTGAAAGGAGTTGAATTAGTAATATAAATCAAATTTAATAGTGATGTGATATTACACAGACTATACGTCAAATTTATGGACTTTGGCTATGATGAATGAGGAAACCCACTAGTGTGGAAGATCATTACATGATTATGGACCATATTTTAACCTTGAGGGTGTATATTGGATATGAGTTTGGTGAATTGGTTAGGCTTGAATCGAATTATAGCCAACAATGTTCAGATTAAACAAATGATTTCTAAGTTATTTGACTATGACTCCGGGATGGATGAAGTCCAATGGTAGAGTGATTACCCTATGATGATTGGAGATCTATAGTTGATATGTCAATATATGGTTATGGTGATGGACGATTGATGAATTATATGCCATGAATTACGTTGGATCATGACTAAATGATGATATGATGTGAGTGTATTACTCGTGGGCTTGTGTGACTTCTTACGAAGTCTCAGGTATGAGGACACGTTATTTGAACTAATATGGATAATATGAGAAATAAGACGTGAAGGTACTTATCCTGATATGTCTTTACATGCCATAGGCATTGTGGCAACGTGCACTTATGCGCCGATCTCATGTGCTTGTGGTAACCACTACGGGATTGGGATGCCTTCCTGTATGTAGGATGCAGCAACACATAGACCAGGCAAGTGTAGTGTTGTAACTGCTTATAGTGAATGTATTGAACGTATCTGGTTGTACTGGATTGAATATGAGTTAAGATAAGATGGATTAAGAATTGAAAGTTGTTACTCGTTTGGATATGGATGGTTATGTGCTAAGGAAAAGGAATGATAATAATCATGTCCTACTGGACTTTGGAAAGTCCGATACTACTTCGTGGTGTCATTGAACCTCATTGGTGTGTGGAAAGTGTGGTCTTATGATGTATGCAGATGCTAAACTTCGAGGACGAAGTTTCTTTTTGGTGGGGTGGATTGTAACACCCCGAATTTTATAAAATGATTAAATATGTGGAATAAATAATAAATAATTAAACATGAGCTGATTTATGTCTCAAAAATATTAAAATAATAAAATTGGGATTTATGAGAATTATTCATAATTTATTAAGGCTTTAAGAGCTAAAATTATACCCGGTTAAGATATGAGTGTCGGACCGGGTATCTCCAATTGAGATACCATTGGTCAGGGCTGTTAAGAATATTATTGGGAATCCGAATATGTCTTCGGAATAATTTTTGGATTTAGTATTAAGCTCGAACAGAGAACCTGTGTATTATAAAATGGTAAAGTTTTAATAAGAGGATTAAACTTAAAACTAAATACCCCTTTTCCCTTTCTCATTTCCGTAACCCTCTTCTCTCATTTTGGTAAAACCATTGCTTCTCCTTCCTCTCTTATTTCTCTTCTCTATTCTTTCCTCCTTCTTCCTCTTCTAGAAACCCTAAGCATGGTGGTGTGCCTCCTCCTTCTTCATTTTCGTTTTCCTTCAAGTTTGGAAGAGATGACAATGGTGATTAGAAGCTCTTCCTCTCCCTTATATTTTCGTTCTCTTTCTCTCTCTCTCCCATTCTTGGAGCTCACTCCCTTTTGCTTGAGGTAAAGCTTCCTCTCCATTTTCTTAAGCTCTAACCCTTGGTTATGTGATTGGGTTGTTGGCAGAGTGTTAAATATGTATGGGTAGATCTTGGAGAGGCATTTATGATGAGAAACCCTAAGGTGGGGTGTTTTAGTGTGAGTGTTATGAGGGCATAATATGGTACACGAAAATGGTAGGATTAGAGATGGAAGATGATGGTTGTTAGTGGTGGTTGTTTGATTTTAATGGAACCCTAACTATAGGATTTGGGGAAAATGAGTAACAATGTCATGAAAGATGATTTTTAGTGAAAACCCATGATAATGTGTGTGTGGGTGTTGTTAATGATAGAGATTGGTGGTTATTAGAAATGGTTATTGAGTCTTGATGAAAAACTCTAAGTGTAGTGATTTGGGGATTTTTGCTAAATTGACGATTTTGATGGCTTTGAATACTCTAGAATGATTTTACATGAGGAAATGAATGTTTGAAGCATTGGTGCTGATTATTGAGGATTGGGAGAGAAGTGTATATGAGTAGGTATGTGGTTGGAGGAATTAATTGAGATTGTTGAAGTTTGTGATGATGTTAAAAATAGTTGCAAGCCATTGATAGTGGATTTAGAAAATAGATACTTAAGTTGATGAGTATGTAGGTCTTGATATATGCCATTGAGGTTGTTGATTGAGGATGGTCTTAAATGGAGCTAATAAGGCTTATAATGAATTTGAATGAATTGTGATGATGAGTAGTGAACCACATGATGATTTAAAGGTCTTATGAGTAAGGGCCATGGTATTGTTGTTGTTGGATTTGTTTAGCCCTTTAAGATTTAGAGAATCTTGGTTTTGGGAGAGGAATTCCCGAAGCCTAACATGAGCGTATAAATGGGATTTAGACAAGTCTAGGACTTGATAATGAGTTTTAGGGGATGATGCCTTATGATGGTATATTAATAGCATGTATATGTATGTTTGTGATAGGATTATGTTCCGGACGATGATGTGGAACGATTGAGGAAATAGGAGCACTTGGATTGCTGTTCTTCTCTTGAGGTAGGAGAGGAGTTTACATTTCAAATGCATGAGTTATATAATTGATGATTATGATATGTGATGATACTCATGGTTGCCTTGTTATGATTATGTTGAATGATATATTTATATATATGTTAATGATGAATGTTTAGTATCCCATTGATAGGGAGTGATGTGTTGTTGATGAATAACCCATGGGGGTTGAAATATATGTATGTCTTGTGAATTGAGAATTCCATGTGACTTAGATAAATGACATGCTTAGTTTAGCCAAAAAGGGCTTGAAACGCTATTGGAACCTACTTTGATATGGGAAATGAATCATGGGATGAGTCCTGTTGGAGCAGGTCACATTTATATATGTGAATATAGGTCCATAGAAAGTTTAGACCAAAACAAGACCATTTGTAATTTGGTATGTCATGTAAAATGCCCAAAACATGCATAAAACTACCCTATAGCTTAGATTTTGATCGAGATGGAATTTAGGTTTGAAACTTTGCCATATAATTGATATTAGGGTAGGTAAGTTGTGTATAAAATTTCATGCAAATTGGAGTTGAATAGCCTAGTGAAAAGGGGTCCCAAAGTTGGCAAAATTATAAAGGTCAAAAAGCTGCAGAGAAGTGGTTGCAGCAGGGAGATACACAGCCAATGGGTTTTTCCCACTGCCAGTGGATCATTCTGCCTCAAAACGCGCAAAAAATAGCCATGTTGGGTGGTGGAACCAGTGGACTCCACGGCCAGTGGGAATTTCCCATGGCCAGTGGGTTTCCCCACTGTTAGAAATTTCCAACTGCTTTGTTTTCCTTGCTGTTTTTGGCCTGTTTGTGCATCTTAATGACATTTTTGGCCTCTGAGTTCTGCACGAAAGTTGTAGATAATTATGTTATGGAGGTGTGAGAATTGGTCTCACTTTAATTGGAGTTGTCTAACTCTCATTAGGTGCAAAATACTGAACCCATTGCGTTGAAAAATTCAAGTTTAAGAGGGTTTTGAACCCAACTTTTGATGGTGTTCAAATTGGTACTAATAGGTGATAATTGTGGTGTGTCCCACTATTATTAAGACTAAAAGTGAGCTTTTCTCATGTCTTAGTATTGAAAGTTAACATGAGCTTGTTATTACCAAACCCCCCCCTTTATTATGTAAAAGTCAGAGATTATGGTAGGGGTATATGATGATGGTGAGTCTAGGTGATAATGATATTGATTGACACACATTATGAGAGTATGAATATTCACCACTAATGATATGAAATGATGGTTGATGTATAACACACCTTGTATGGTGATGAAACTAATGAGGGATGATGGTACGACAATATATTCATTACAAGTCGATGAATCGGAGATGATATTGATAATGAATGATGATGGGCGAGATTGCTAATCATTCCATGAATAAAGGATGGTTGCTAATATTGATGATTTGTTGAATACTACTGTGTTGATACAAATGTGATCTTATATGTGTGGTTTGAATTGTATTTGTGAATTATTGTGAATACCACACTAATATGTAAGACAATGGTTATGAATAATGAGATAAAAATCCATTAAATGAAGGTGTGGTAATATTTATGAATGATATGTAATGATGTGATGCCATTAGGGTTGATCGCAAGTATTGACTTGCATGGATGATATGAAAAATACGTAAAATATATTGAGATGAAAATGCCACACTTAAAACTTAAAAATAATGGCTAAAACCAACTGTGATAAAATCCACTAAGATGTATATGGTGGTGTTGGTGATTATGATGATGATGGTTGATGAGTGGCATTTAGGATACACAGTGTGAGAAATGCATTTGATTTGCATTGTATTGCATCCATGGCATATCGATCGCTGTCTATGTGGAATATTAGGGGGTTCCACTAGGCGGGCTGAGTAGGAGGGCGGCTCAGTGCACGAGCGTATTGTTGATTACCCCTATGACTCGGTGTGTGAGTCACGAAGATGTCCATAGTTTGGTGACGAGGCACCCTATGTGGCGGGCCTGATACTAAAATCCTGAGTCATTAAATTGATATGAAAATCTTAGTAAAACAAAATGTGACTCTCGGATTTACACTTTGGCAAGCGCACCAGTCGTTAAAATTGTAGTGTATTTGATCGTCCCACAGGGATTGTGGTAAGTACCTCAATCTAGGACTAGTACAAGCTGAACCAACAGAAAATACATGAAGTTCATTCGGTTTTTATGGTTTTGGTGTTTTCTAGTTATTTTTGGTATTTTCAGAAACAGAGTTAAGATGAATGTGAAAAGTGATTAAAAGAAAACAGGTCAGGATTGCTTCGGCTCACAATTTCCTCAAGAAACATGCAATTAAAGTATAATCAAACTTCACAATCTAGAGGACAATCCGCTTGTGGTTATTCCCTAATTCCTTAGGTGAAAAACACTAATCCTTAAGCAATGAACCTTAATTCCTTAAGTGCTCGATTAACCTAAGAATCTAATGCGAAATTGGAGGTTGAACTCTAACTATTCACCTAAAATGATTAGGCCTGAACTAGTTAGAAAGCTGGAAGTTACCTAAGCTTCAACCATGATTCCTCACTAGCGAAGTTCTTCATCAGTTCTGGATTTGTCAATCTAGCAGTTCTGCTCCACTCCTCAGCTTGTTCGCCTCAGGATCTAGAAGCCGATCTCCTTGCTCACAGCTTCAAGACTCCATTGCTAACCTTCGCAATCCCAACCTTAGGGATTTAGAACTCCATTGACTTCGGTTCCATCGAAGGATTGTGGAACGTTATGGAGGAGAGGATTTAGAGAGAGAAAAACGTGTAGTGAGATGTTCGAAGTGTTTATGAATGTTCTCCGTTCTGTTATTTCGTATCTGTGTATACATGTCCTTACAGAATATGTACAACCTATATATATATATGTTTCTACCTAACTAACTAACTTAACTGATAACTTAGAAAACTTAAGTTATCGTCTAAAAAAAACTAATTACATAACTTACAGAGTAACTAACTAATTACAGATCAGCTCCTAACAGATTCCAGCTCATCCCTAGCTGGTTACAGCACAGCGCCAACTAATAACAGCTCACAACTTAAGTTACTAAGGTGCAGTAGGAGGGACAGCAGCATGAAACTACATCGGTGTCGAGTGTGTTGTTGGAGGAAAGGAACAATGTTTAAATTACAACCTCTATGTTTCAGTAAACTGGATTATCGCTTAAGTTAATTTAACTCTCGCTTGAGCGAGTTCGGATTTGTACTACAGTGTTGTTTTCTCGCTTAAGCGCTATGGCGAAGCTTGGGCGAGTTCGGTTCTTTGAAGTTACTCTTGAACGAGGTCGGCTCTTGCTAGAGCGGATTGATAAATGAATCAACGTTCTAAAGTTGATGCTCGGGTTCTCATGCAGTATCTGATTCCCTGTTCTCTTTTGGAGTCGGTCTCTTAGGAGTCTTTTCAAGTCGGGCTTTTGTTAATTCCTTTCGGTCAACCCTTTGAAGTCTCAACCAATCGGTCTTGTGAAATTCTTTCAGTCGGATTTACGACTGCTCACTCGGCTTTATAAATTCTTGCTCGGCTTTTGGTAATTCTTCACTCGGATTTGTCCTTTTTTTCTCGAGTACGTCCTGTTCCTGGACCAAAAATCAACTAATTGCCTAGCATTTGTATGCTGGCTACTTATTAAATTTATAAATAGTAATAAACTCTTAATTTATTAATGTTTTTAACCATTCTCTTCTATAAATAAAACACTTTTGTAATATTTACATAATTTATAAGTTATTATCAATTAATTGAATAATCAGGCTAAACTAACCACTTACACAACGAATTAATTCCAATAAAAGGCAGAATAATTAAGTCTTTTCAAGACTTATCACATCCCCAAACTTAAAACTTTGCTTGTCCTTAAGCAATTATTCAGATTAATCAACTAACAAGCTGTTATCTAACACCATCAACCTTTCCTTAACTTAGTTCATGCTATAATTATTTAATACCGATCATGCTTTCTTCTCGCAATTTCTAAAAGTATAAAAACTTACACCTCCTTTGGGAGACAAGCTGCTGATGCTTTCCTCTCTGGTCGGTGTTTAACTCTTCTCTCGGTGTATAGGGTAAATAAATTGCACTTATTACCTACATACTTGTTAGATTAACATAGGCTTGCAACAGTTCTACAGGTCATGCCATATGCCAACACAATCAGATCAGTAAGGGCTTTTTAAGCTTATAATGAGGCTGGGCTATAGGCTCAATTATTGTTTTCCGAGTGAGTGTCAGGTTACAGGATGTATCCACTGATGCCTTGACTCAATTTTTAGCTTAACTGCCTCTTCCTTAGCAAGCTCCATTATTTTCCGAGTGAATGTTAACTTAACACTTTTGGTGCTTTGCACCTTCTTTTTCTTTCAGTCCTTCGGACTTTTCCCTTTTCTTTCTTCTTTTCCATCTTTTTCCGATCATATTTCAATCGGTGTATTTTTTTTTCAATTGGTGCTTTGTACCTTTTTCCTCTTTCTGGCTTTGTTACTTTTTCTCTCGGCTTTGCCTTTCTACCTTTCATTTGTCAAGATACTCACCCATAATTTAGGTCAGAGTGTGTCCTGAATTACTGTTAGGCACACTCTTCATCCCCAAACTTAAAACTTGCTAGTCCCTAGCAATAAGAAAAAACCGATCAACTCACCAGTGGAACATCCAGGGGTAACTTAGTCAGGTTTTTCTAGATAGATGAGTTTGTAACGTTGGGTGAATAAACAGAATAAAAGGGTCTCAGGCTCAAATTTTGGGGTCAAAGGATAATTAAATATATTGGGAAGGTTACTTTTTGGCCCTGGCTAAATTAACAAAGAAGGCCTTCATCATTTCCGATTGGTTGGCATACAAACAGTTAGCAAGTACTGAAGCAAATTCTGTCTCACTAACTAGCATGCAAGTTCGCTCGGAAAAGAATAAAATAGGCTCAAAAGCTACGAATAAAATAGTTAATCAGCCAGTCATGTCCCCAAACTTAATGTAAGATCATACATTTAGATTGCTAACTAGCATACCGAGTAAACAATTAATTAATGATGAAAAATAGTTATGGGCAGATATGATGAGTTAAACAAAACCGATCAATTAATTTATTCGACTAGGCTTAAGAATCAGCAACTTTTAAATTATTAAGATGGATTGAAAGAAACAATAAACATAATTTAGCAATTAATAAGTCAGAATATTAAATAAGGAATGAGTCGGAAAGATACTTCCCTTTTTACCTGCGTGGCTGTGGATGGGAAATACATAGTCGGATTGTGACGCATGGATTTTATCAATACATGCGAAAAACTGAATAAAACAAACAAATTTAACAAGGAAAGAAAGCTTCATTACAAATCAAATAAAAGCACATTCATTGTTCAGGAAATAGTTTAGAATAATATCAAGTTAATTACATAAAAACATCATAATAATACGTAGTAGCAACTCAAGCATCCTGATCTTCATTCTCTTTGTCTTGCTCTGAAGGTGGTGAGAGGTCAGCTGCTTGGGATACGTCCTGTGAGGGAATATTGAATCCAATGGAAGCTAACCACGCATTTCTATCAGGTGGGGCTCCCATTTCTGCCGTGTGCTCAACCCTCAGTTTCGTGGCAATCTTTCTGAGCATGAGATCGTGGTTCAAAACCCGATCATAAATTCCAAGTTGCATCTTCTTTATGACCTGCAATTCGTGCAACACTACAGAAATATCAGAAGAAGAAGAACCAACTCCTGTAGATTGCTTGGGACGCTCGGACTTCTTGGTTGTAAACTTTACAACATGATCTTCAGCAGCTTTAACACTTTCAACTTCTGGCAATTCATTCCTCTCAACTACAGGGGATGCATTCCTTTGAACCAGAGGAGATACATTCCTTTCAGCTAGACTTTGACTGGGCACATGTTCAGAAGAATCAGATATACTTATGGTTGCTACTTCCCTTTTGTTATCTATTTGTTTTCTTCTCACACTTCCTTCTACAAAATTTGGTCTAGGTTTTTACAGGAGTCTCTGTGATCTTCTTTTCATGATTAATGTTAAAAGAATGATGATAAACAACCTAAAATAAAAAAAATAAGAATAGAAATCCAAAAGAAAGACAGCAAACCAAAATTGTGAGATGTATACCTTATGAACAGTGGAAAAACAATAACAATGAAACAAGAAGATAATAAACACGAACTTAGAAGTGCACGAAATAAGTGAAAGAAGTGGAAAGATAGTACCTTTCTTAGAAACCAGAAAATGTCTTTTCGTCTTCAGCCCAAGTTCAGCATAGGTACTTAGGGTTTGGAAGTTGAAAGGTTTTTTATACTGTTGAATTCATTTTCCAAGAAACGCGTAAATGTGTTCCAGCTTTATTTATTACTTTATTATTATTATAATATATATATTATTGTTATTTATTATTTATTATTTTCTTTTAATACACTCATATACTGGATAGGTAGAAGATCGAGTAAGAGTGGGAAGTGATGCCAAGTGGACACAAGAGAATGGAAGATGAATAAATGAACAAACGATAAGAAAGAATGGGTGAATGAAAACTATAAGTAAATGAACGAGTGAGTAAAAGAATGAATGCGTGAAAGATTCGTGAATGAATACATGATCCCGAGTGAATGAAACACTGAATGGAAAAGATCCTGAATGAATAAAGGATGAATGGATATAAGAACGAGTGAAAGAATGGATGAATGAAATAGAGCGTATGAGAGATGAGTGAACAACTGTAGTGGAATACGAGTGAATAGAAAAGCGAATAGTAGAAAGAACGAATGAAAGTAATATCGAGTGAACGAAATGAAACAAGGAATGGAAGACTGTAAAGGAAGAGATTGCGTAAATGAGTGAAAAGAGTGAAACGATAATGACCGAATGAGTATGGAGAAAGACACCGAGTGATAGAGATCTGAGACATGAAGAATGAGTGAATGACAATGAGAATTCATGTGAAGAACAAAAATGACCCGAGTGGAAAATCAAATGAATGAAATACCAAGTAAATGAAAAAAAATGAGTGGCTGAGGGAGGTAGAAATAATGAATAACAAACAAATCAAAGTGAATGAAGGAAACGAGTGGTTGGAAAGAATAGATGAAAAGATTCCGAGTCAATGGAATGAGTGAAAGCTATACTGACTGGATGAAGGAGATGAGAAATGCACAAGCCAGTGGAAGAATAAATGGAAAGATGAATAACAAACTACCGAATGAATAACATCGAGAAAGGAGTCGGTTGAAGAAATGAAAGAATTTGAATGAGACTAAAAGGATGAAAAACCGAGTGATGCGAACACCGGGTGAATGAAAAACTAAATAACAGGAAACTGGGTACAGGAAATACGAATGTGACAATCATGAATGAAAAACGAGTGGATGAAAGAACAATGATAGAGAAAACTGAGTGTTGGAAATACTGAGTGAATCGTAAAAGAAAAACGGAAGACACAGCATTTATAAAACAATAAGTGAATCAAAATCGGGTGAATGGAAAAATAAATGACCGAGTGAATGGAGAATGAGTGAAATAAAGTGACCGAATGAATGAAAGCTGAGTGGGATACGAATGAAAAAAAATGAGGTGAAAAATGAAAGTCAGAATAAGATGAAGTGACAGATTAAGAAAGATGAGTGACAAATGAATGACAACGGAGCGATCCGAGTGAACGGAATACCGAATGGATGAAGAAGAAGAATAAATGTACGAGCGAGTGGAAGAAACCAAATACTCTAATGAGAAATTGAATGAATGAAAAAGGAACTACAGAAAGAGACGCATGAAAGAAATACCGAGTGATAAAGATCGGGCAAGAGAATGAGAGAAAGCCGAGTGGATGAATGAAAAACTGAAAGACCGAGTGAATAGGAGACTAATGGATACAAAATTGATTGTGATGAGTGAGGAATCCGAGTGATAAAAGGCCGACTAAAATAAGTCGCCTTTCACCATCTGACCCGTTTATTAAATCAACACTAATCAGAAATCCTTCAAAGTCTTCCTTTTTATTTGCATCACGAATTGAAATTTTATTGAAAAATGACGAGTGAAGTTCAGTCGGGAAGAAGGGTTAAGAATAAGTAACAGTTATCTGAGTGTACCATTCTCACTCAGACTCAGTAAATTTTCGCTTAAGTGTGAAATAACAATCAGCAGTGTCTCGCCTAAGCTACAAATGCTTCACCTGAGCGAAATAGAAGAATCAAGCTCGGACTTCCTTCTTCAAACTTCACAAACTTTATTCATTAAATTTTTAGTTTTCTTTTTATTCATTCCGACTCACAGTTCAAAACAAAACAATTGGAACATAGGGCTGCCTCCCTAGAGCGCTTCTTTAAGGTCACTAGCTTGGCCTTATGGCATCTAAGAAGATGCTTGCAGTAACAAGGAGGTGTTCTGCCTATCAAACTCTCCTCCAAAGTAGAGTTTGAGTCGCTGGCCATTTACCTTAAAAATCCGACCAGTAATCGGGTCTTTCAGTTCGACTGCACCATAAGGAAAAACCTCATTTATAGTAAAAGGCCCCGACCACTTCGATCTAAGTTTTCCAGGGAAGAGTCTCAATCGAGAATTGAATAATAACACCTAATCATCCTTCTGAAACTCTTTCTTATTAATTTGCTTATCGTGCCATTTCTTTGTTTTCTCCTTATAGATGGAGGCACTTTGATAAGCGTTGAGTCGGAACTTCTCTAATTCATGGAGTTTCAAAACTCTTTCCTCCTGAGATTGGTCATAGTCCATGTTTAATAGCTTTGTGGCCCACCACGCCTTGTATTCCAACTCCACAGGGAGATGGCAAGCCTTACTGTATACTAATTGATACGGGTACATGCCAATCGGAGTTTTGAAAGTTGTTCGGTAAGCCCACAATGCATCATCTAGTTTTACCGACCAATCTTTTCTAGATTTCACGACCACTTTCTCTAAGATTCTTTTGATTTCTCTATTTGACAGTTCGACTTGTCCACAAGTTTGTGGATGGTAAGGAGTCGATATCTTATGTAATACCTCATAGTGACACAGGGCTTTTTCCATTATCTTATTGCAAAAATGTGAACCCCCATCACTAATAAGTACTCTTGGAACTCCAAACCTAGAGAAAATATTCTTCTTGATGAACCTAAGCACCACCTGTGCATCATTGGTTCTGGTCGGGACTGCCTCCACCCATTTGGAGACATAGTCTACAGCAACAAGTATATATTCGTTGGAGAACGACTTAGGAAAGGGTCCCATAAAGTCGATGCCCCAAACGTCAAATAATTCCACAATTAGAATGTTTGTCAAAGGCATGCCAGCTTTAGCAGAGAGACCTCCGCTCCTTTGACATTTATCGTACCTTTTGACATACTCTTTAGCATCTTGAAAGATAGTTGGCCAATAAAAGCCACTCTGTAAGATTTTTGTTGCTGTACGGGAGGCACCATGATGACCTCCATAATAGGAGTCGTGGCAATGCCACAAGAGCCTTTCTTGCTCGGATTTAGGCACACACCGCCTGATCAATCCATCTACTCCTATTTTAAACAGAAATGGATCATCCCAAAGGAAGTTTTTACTATCATGAAAGAATTTTTTTCTCATTTGGGATGTCCAACCATCAGGTACCACCAAGGCACTTTTAAAGTTGGCCATATCAGCATACCATGGCCCGGTGATAATTGCCATCAACTTCTCGTCTGGAAATTCTTCTTTTATTAGAACAGAATCCGACTCACCTTCCAGACGAGACAGTTGGTCGGTAACTGAGTTCTCTACTCCCTTTTTGTCTCTATTTCTAAGTCAAACTCTTGGAGTAACAGAACCCACCTGATCAGTCTCGGCTTGGATTCTTTCTTAGCTAGTAAATACTTGATTGTCGAGTGGTCTGTATATACAATAACCTTGGCCCCAATCAAGTAAGCATGAAATTTATCAAATGCATACACCACAGCAAGCATTTCTTTTTCAGTGGTGGTGTAATGTATTTGATGTTTGTTCAACACTTTACTAGCATAATAAATTACATGAGTCAATTTTCCTACTTTCTGACCCAGTACAGCTCCGACTGCAAAGTCACTTGCATCACACATTAATTCAAACGGTAAAGACCAATCAGGTACTGCAAGGATCGGAGCTGAAATCAAACTTTGTTTTAATTTTTCAAAAGCCTTGACACAGTTTTCATTAAACGCAAACACATGATCTTTTACAAGCAAGTCGGTCAAAGGCTTAGCTATTTTTGAAAAATCTTTAATGAACCTTCTATAAAAGCCAGCACATCCTAGAAAACTTCTCACTACTTTCACGTTGATTGGAGGAGGAAGTTTTTCAATAATTTCTATCTTGGCTCGGTCCACTTGAATGCCCTCAGCAGAGATTTTGTGGCCAAGGACTATCCCTTCCTTAACCATAAAATGGCATTTTTCCCAGTTACGGACGAGGTTAGTTTCTTGGCATCTCACCAGCACCTTAGATAGGTTGCTGAGGCATGTATCAAAATTACTCCCAAATACCGAGAAATCATCCATGAACACTTCAATGAATTTCTCCACCATATCCCTAAAAATTGCCAGCATGCACCTTTGAAAGGTTGCTGGAGCGTTGCACAACCCGAACGACATGCGCCTATATGCAAAAATTCCATAAGGACAGGTGAACGCAGTCTTTTCTTGGTCTTTTGGGTCAACCACAATTTGGTTATAACCCGAGTACCCATCAAGAAAACAATAGTACTCATGCCCTGACAACCTCTCGAGCATTTGGTCAACAAATGGCAGGGGGAAGTGGTCTTTCCGAGTGAAGTCATTCAGCCTTCTGTAATCAATACACATCCTCCAGCTTGTTGTGGGCCGGGTGGCAATAACTTCACCTTGGTCATTTCTTACAGTCGCCATTCCTCCTTTCTTGGGCACCACTTGGACCGGGCTGATCCAAGTGCTGTCCGAGATAGGATAAATGATTCCTGCATCAAGGAGCTTGACCACTTCCTTCCTTACTGCTTCCTTCATAATGGGGTTCAATCTGCATTGTGGTTGTACTACAGGGGAATAATCATCCTCCATCAGAATTTTGTGCATACAAAATGATGGACTGATTCCCTTCAAGTCAAAAATATTCCAGCCAATCGCAGATTCATGTGCCTTTAATACCCCAATTAGTTTATCCACATCCTCATCGTTTAAGTCAGCATTAATAATGACAGGATGTGTGTCGTCTTCTCTCAGGAAAACATATTTCAGATAAGAAGGTAAAGGTTTTAAATCACATTTTTCTTCAGAAAATTCCTTTCCTTTCTCAACTTCGGTAATTTTCAAATTATTTTTCTTTTCTTTTTCAAAATCACCTACTTCTAATACTTCCAGTAGGCTCAATATTTCCGAGTGAGAGTCATTTAACTCCTCAGTCTCGGAGTCAAAGTCATCCTCAAAAAAAGTTCGCAAGGCCTCTTCCTTAGTTTTTAAAAGCATTGGAGTGTGGT
Source organism: Clitoria ternatea (assembly GCA_037962975.1). Lineage (NCBI taxonomy): Eukaryota > Viridiplantae > Streptophyta > Magnoliopsida > Fabales > Fabaceae > Clitoria > Clitoria ternatea. The sequence continues at coordinate 161,673,301 of CM075670.1, forward strand.
AGCTTTTAATCTCTTCAACCATTAAACAATCCATCCTTTCAGTCGGATGTTTCATGGAATTGAAGACATTGAAGGTTACCTGCTCCTCCTGAACTCTCAGCATGAGTTCACCCTTTTCTACATCAATTAATGCTCTGCCAGTAGCTAGGAAGGGTCTACCTAAAATTAAAGGGATCTCTCGGTCAGCTTCCATATCCAACACTATGAAGTCTGCTGGAAATATAAATTTATCTACTTTCACTAACAAGTCTTCCAGCATCCCTTGGGGATATTTAATGGACCTGTCCGCCAACTGCAAGGACATGCGAGTCGATTGCAAGTCATTAATTCCCAATTTTTTCATCAAAGATAGAGGCATCAGATTTATACTGGCTCCTAGATCATAGAGAGCACTTCCTACATGAATATCCCCAATTACACACGGTATTGTAAAAGATCCAGGATCCTATAGCTTTTGGGGAAGTTGCTTTTGAATGATTGCACTGCACTCTTGAGTGAGAGTAATCATTTCATCCCCCTTAAGCTTCCTCTTCTTAGATAATAATTCTTTTAAAAATTTTACATAGGAAGGCATCTCCTGCAATGCCTCGACAAAAGGGATATTAATGTGAAGTTTCTTGAAAACCTCTAAGAACCTAGCAAACTTCTGCTCCTCTATTTGCTTTTTAAACTTGTGTGGAAATGGAGCATTCCTCAGTTTTTCAGGAGTCAGCTTGGAAGCTTCCTCCAGAATCAGATCAACCTTTTTCTTTTTCTTTTAATGGATTTTATTTTCTTTTTCTTTTTTTGTTTCATTTTTATTTTCTACTTCATTATTAACCTACTCGGTTTCTTGTATTATTTCTTTTTTTTCTTTTTTTGAACTTATTTCCTGACTCGGAGATGGAGAAATAATTTTTCCACTCCTAGTAATTATAGCCTTGCAATGTTCCCTTGGATTTACCTCGGTATCTCCAGGGAAATTACCTACTTGCCTCTCATCTAATTGTTTAGAAAGCTATCCGACTTGATTTTCAAAATTTCTTATGGACGCTTCCTGATTCTTAAAATTGGCCTGAGTGGCCTGAATAAACTGAGAAAGTACATTCTCAAGTTCAAATTTTTCTTTAACAGGGGGGTGAGAAGGTTGTTGTGGTCTATTTGTGGGTTGATTTGGTGGAATGTTCTGATTCAGATGTGGACCTTTCTGCCAGGAAAAATTAGGGTGATTCCTATAATTAGGATTAAAGGAATTAGAAGGATAATTCCTTTGATATTGTTGCTGCCCCATATAATTCACTTGCTCGGAAGGCACATTTGGATCACATAATCCATTCTCATGGTCTCCACCATAAAAGTCACAACTGATCATAGAAACTTGACTCAGCTTTTGGAGTTCTGAAATCTGTATGCTTAGTTTCTCCAAAGCCTGAGTCATCAATTTACTCTGAGCCAGATAAGCATCTTGTGCTTCTAATTCTAATATCCCTCTCTTAGGGATTTGGCTCCTCTCACTAATTAAGCATTCATTAGAAGCCATAACATCAATCAGCTCTATGGCTTCTTCTACAGTTTTTGTTGTTAATGAACCTCCAGCTGAGGCATCAATCAGGACCCTGGTAGCTGGCCTGACACCATTATAGAAAATAGTTACCTGTTACACATCAGAAATCTGATGATGAGGACATCTCCTCAAACTCTCTTTATACCGATCCCATGCTTCCATCAAAGACTCACCTTCTCTTTGTTGGAAACATGTGATTTCATTGCGCAACTTGTATATTTAGAGGGAGGAAAATATTTAATCAAGAATTTTCGTTGCAAGTCCTCCTAAGTTGAAATACTGCCTCTCGGTTGACTCTGTAACCAGGCTTTTGCTCGGTCCCTTACAGAAAATGGAAACAATCTCAGTCGGATTGCCTCGTCAGGGACTCCATTCATTTTTACTGTGTCACAGATTTGGAGGAAGGTTGCTAGATGCAAATTTGGATCCTCAACCTCACTTCCTCCGAATTGTTCATTTCTTACCAACTGCAGTAAAGCTGGTTTTAGTTCAAAATTATTTGCTGAAATTGGTGGCCTAAGGATGCTAGATTGCGATCCTTCTTCAGTCGGCCTGGAGTAGTCACCTAATGTAACTCTCCTCTATTCCATTTCTTTTTCTTCTTTTTGCTTTTTTGCTTTTCTTAGTCTACGTTCTAACAAGTCTATGTTAGGATCAAAGAAGAAAGGCTCTCCTCTGCTCCTTGACTGCATACAACAAATGTCACACAAAAGAACAATTCATAGCTACGACTAAATCTATGCGAAAATAACAAACTAATACTACTAAAAACAAAAGTGAAACTTCGTATTAAATGCAAGCAAAAGTAGAACGGTTCAGTCTAGTACCGGTCCAAGGATTGTTGATATTACTAAACAATCCCCGGCAACGGCGCCATTAACTTGATGCTAAAATCCTGAGTCATTAAATTGATATGAAAATCTTAGTAAAACAAAATGTGACTCTCGGATTTACACTTTGGCAAGCGCACCAGTCGTTAAAATTGTAGTGTATTTGATCGTCCCACAGGGATTGTGGTAAGTACCTCAATCTAGGACTAGTACAAGCTGAACCAACAGAAAATACATGAAGTTCATTCGGTTTTTATGGTTTTGGTGTTTTCTAGTTGTTTTTGGTATTTTCAGAAACAGAGTTAAGATGAATGTGAAAAGTGATTAAAAGAAAACAGGTCAAGATTGCTTCAGCTCACAATTTCCTCAAGAAACATACAATTAAAGTATAATCGAACTTCACAATCTAGAGGACAATCCGCTTGTTTTTATTCCCTAATTCCTTAGGTGAAAAACACTAATCCTTAAGCAATGAACCTTAATTCCTTAAGTGCTTGATTAACCTAAGAATCTAATGCGAAATTGGAGGTTGAACTCTAACTATTCACCTAAATTGATTAGGCCTGAACTAGTTACAAAGTTGGAAGTTACCTAAGCTTCAACCATGATTCCTCACTAGCGAAGTTCTTCATCAGTTCTGGATTTATCAATCCAGCAGTTCTGCTCCACTCCTCAGCTTGTTCACCTCAGGATCTAGAAGCCGATCTCCTTGCTCACAGCTTCAAGACTCCATTGCTAACCTTCGCAATCCCAACCTTAGGGATTTAGAACTCAATTGACTTTGGTTCCATCGAAGGATTGTGGAACGTCATGGAGGAGAGGATTTAGAGAGAGAAAAATGTGTAGTGAGATGTTCGAAGTGTTTATGAATGTTCTCCGTTCTGTTATTTCGTATCTGTGTATGCGTGTCCTTACAGAATATGTACAACCTATATATATATATATGTTTCTACCTAACTAACTAACTTAACTGATAACTTAGAAAACTTAAGTTATCGTCTAAAAAAAACTAATTACATAACTTACAGAGTAACTAACTAATTACAGATCAGCTCCTAACAGATTCCAGCTCATCCCTAGCTGGTTACAGCACAGCGCTAGCTAATAACAGCTCACAACTTAAGTTACTAAGGTGCAGTAGGAGGGATAGCAGCATGAAACTACATCGGTGTTGAGTGTGTTGTTGGAGGAAAGGAATAATGTTTAAGTTACTGCCTCTATGTTTCAGCAAACTAGATTATCGCTTGAGCTAATTTAACTCTCGCTTGAGCGAGTTCGGATTTGTACTGCAGTGTTGTTTTCTCGCTTAAGCGCTATGGCGAAAGCTTGGGCGAGTTCGGTTCTTTGAAGTTACTCTTGAACGAGGTCGGCTCTTGCTAGAGCGGATTGATAAATGAATCAACGTTCTAAAGTTGACGCTCGGGTTCTCATGCAGTATCTGATTCCCTGTTCTCTTTTGGAGTCGGTCTCTTGGGAGTCTTTTCAAGTCGGGCTTTTGTTAATTCCTTTCGGTCAACCCTTTGAAGTCTCAGCCAATCAGTCTTGTGAACTTCTTTCAGTCGGATTTACGACTGCTCACTCAGCTTTATAAATTCTTGCTCGGCTTTTGGTAATTCTTCACTCGGATTTGACCTTTTTTTCTCGAGTACGTCTTGTTCCTGCACCAAAAATCAACTAATTGCCTAGCATTTGTATGCTGGCTACTTATTAAATTTATAAATAGTAATAAACTCTTAATTTATTAATGTTTTTAACCATTCTCTTCTATAAATAAAACACTTTTGCAATATTTACATAATTTATAAATTATTATCAATTAATTGAATAATCAGGATAAACTAACCACTTACACAACAAATTAATTCTAATAAAAGGTAGAATAATTAAGTCTTTTCAAGATATATCAGGGCCCAGTGGGCGGGCGGCTATATGGTGAGCGAGTTACCTCGGTGTCCGACAGGGCACGGCTCTCTCGACGTGTGTTCGGGAGGGGCCCGTAGCACTTTTGGCAGGTGAGGCCATGTTGTTGATCCGCAAGTCACGGGGTGACTAGTGCTACAGATGGGCGATAGCGGTTTGGTACCAGTAAAAGATGTTGTTGAGATGCATGCATGCTTTGAGATATGTGTACACATTTTACTACTGCAGTAGGGGCATAGTAGCACACCTATGCTTGACCCATAACTTGGTGTTTATTCCCACAGTCGGATCCGCATTTGTTGTTGTCTATTCCAATGTGCATATGCATTAGCCATAAGAGCATTTGCATATAGCATGGAGATATACCAGAACGTGATGATGATTGATAATGATTGAGATGATGGTATTGGTGTTGACGAGATGAGAAGTTAATATAATGAAAGACAAGTAATGAATGATATGAATATATGAAATGATGTTGAATATGACGATATGTATGTTATGGCCCAATGTAATGAAGGGCGTATTTGTTTATGATTTGAGATGATAATGTTAGCCCATGGTGGTTTGATGAAAGACCAGAATGGTCTATGTTGATGATGTTGGCCCATTGTGGCGATGTGATAGATACGTGTTAGCCCATTGTGGCGGTGTTATAAATGTGTATATGCTTGCTTTGCTATGATTTGATGAATAAGCATGAAATGAATATATATATTATTGAATTAATAATCTATGATGATTGTTGTTGAGTATAGCAAAACATACATGATGTTGATATGCATATGTACATGATTTCAATTGTATTCATATCGTCATTTGAAATGTATAACTCACTCTCCCAAGTGGTCTACTTTTTAGTATTGATGCAGGAAAACCATGGGATGAGGATGTTTAAAAAATAAAGCCTTTGGGAAGGTAAATAGTTGTAAAGGAATGCCTTGGCCGGCAGCATTGTAATTTAACGTGTTATGTATATGATGAATAGTATGATGTTGTAATTATTGATATTGATGGACGAATTATGAATATGTATACACTTGGATGATGTACTAATAGTGGAGATATATGAATTGAGGTTGGACTGATTTTGGTCTATTATAAATATGAATGTTGGAGATGTATGTTGCATGATCATATAGATAGGTATATATATACATCGTAGGCATTGCATGCTTATGTGATTATGTAAAATGATGATGGTTGTATATTAGGCTTACCATATGCCATTGCATGCTTGCTGATCCTTTTCTCATATCTTCATATCTAGGACTAGGCGTGTGCCTGGTATACACATTCTTCTTCCACTGTAAACGCTGGTATTTTTTATTCCGAATGGGCAAACTATTTATCGATCCAGTTATAGGTTACTTAATCTCACTCTTTGGTTTTTTGTGATTTGGGTCTTGATGTGATCATGATGATGTCTTGGAAATGTTTTTCAAACGTGAAAAATTTATTTGCAATTTAATTAATTATGACGATTACATCGGGATTCGAGTACAGAAAGCCAGGGGGTGTCATATATACCGTTATCACATTGAGAACCATTTATGACACTCATGTAACAATCCATGCAATGTTCTTATGGTGGGTTTGTCCAATACAACATTACTCTTAATGTGCTTCCATGTGAACACTTGATATCTTCTATATCCATGATCTGTAAGATCAAATTATCGATACATTCACACACTAGTCTTAATGTATTTACATGTTCCCATGTAAATACTTGACCAAGGATGTAACACCCCTTGTTTCTTGTAATTGGTTTAAGAACCAAAAAGTAATGTTTTTTTGTGAATGTAATGGAAAAGGTTTGGGCTACGGCCAATTGATTTTTATGCTTGATGTGTTTTCCCAATAGGAAATTTAATCAGTAAATATATTTGACTAGAATAAGTTTACTAGAACTAATAATAATTAAATATTACATTAATCAAAATGATTAGAAATAAATATATGAAATATGTTCCCATATTTTGGTCGATGCGGTAAAATATGTTACCGGTAGGGAATATTTTTGGGATTGACTTAGAATCCAAAAGCCAACGTTAAACCTTTGATGAGTGGAGGGTAGTGGGACCCAGTCAGATTAAGTGGGGTTTGTACCCATTTTATGATGTAAGGACAACTTAGTCTCCGCCTGATAACTTTATACACATGCTTTGCTATTTTTGGTCGAGCGATTGCTACAAGTATCAGATTTGAGTCATTTTGGTCCCAAAGCCTTTGTATTGAAAAATACTACAATTTTCATGAAGACACCTAAGCGAGTTATGGAAAAATAAATCCCAGTTTGCAAAAATAGCCTATTGACCCAAAGTTGCATTGATTCACCCAGACATCCTTCCGTATTTTGGGTATAATTTTCTTCATAGTGCTTAGAATAGAATGATTCTTTTTTTCAATTTTTTGTATTAAAATTCTCTAAATTTCACATGAAGACTATAAGGGCCAATTCCAAACTCACAAATCCCAGTTTTTTTTAAGTTGTTGGACTTGGAAATTCACGCAGCAACTACACCCCCTTTCGTATTTTTCCAATAAATTCTTGTACCGTTATCGACATCGAGCATTCTTGTCCTTAATTTTTGTATCAAAATCCTCTACAACTCTTATGAAGACACCAAGAACTAATTCATAGCCTTAACGTCCCAGTTTTTATTTTAATGCATTAAAACGTAACTTTGTACACCACCTAATAACAATTAGTGTTTTGAGCAAAACTCTGACTCCGGTTATCAGAGTTTGATGTTCTTTTGCTTGTTGAAAAGAGGAGAAAAAGATCTATAACTCTTATGCTGAGAAGTTTTCCTAATTCTCAATAAAAAAATGATAATTTTGAACCAAGAACCGACTCTCTTTTTCCCTACACTTACCATTCCACTCACATTGTTAACCAATAAAATTTCAGCACCTCCACCACTTTGCTTATTTTTCATTGGCTGAAACCTACTCTTCCTTCTCTTTATAAAACCACATTTTCCATGGATCAAAGCTTTCATTCTCTCATTTGTCCACCTTTGTCCAAAATTGCCATTCTTGCTCTTTCTCAAAAACATTGTAAAATTAAGTTCCATTTCTCTTCACCATCACACAACCACCACTCATCACCTTAGTCCAGCCACCATCACCTCTACATAAAGTCTTTATTCTACTCTTGTTAAAGAGCAAGGAGTAAGGAGCAAAGGAAATGAGGCACTTACAGACACCCATTTCATTTCAAGGCCTCCACAAAGAGGTAGGGGAGTTTCTCTCATCAAAGCTCATAGATCTTTTTTTACATGGGTAGGTAATTTTTGGGGGTCCAAAAGGAAGGTTTCTCCTAATGTTTTGAAGGTTGGACATCTTGTGATACTTTGAGAAAAAATTAAGTTTTTTAAGGTGAAAGAAAGCCTTGATCTTTGAACCCATGCTACCTATGGTTTTGGACATGAGTCCCCCATGGTGTCATCATGAGTTTAAGCTTTGAAAATGTTTTTTGAGTAATGGAAACTTAGATCCTAGGGCTACCTGAATGGTGCATGAATATATATATTTTGCATGTTGAAAAATCTTCCATTTTCTTAGTCTGCATGTGGTTGGTTTTTTCTTGGCACTTAAAACTTGGATCTCCTTTGCATAAGTGAAAAAATAATATTTGGTGTATGTGTGATGTTGAACCCATGGCTTTATGCTTGATGTAACACCTTATTACTTACAACTAATTATTCCAAAAATATGAGTAAACTTTTTCATAAAACAGTCACGTAACATTTGTTATAGAAGGGAGTAGGCAAGGGAAGAATGAAGAGCATTCACACGCATTTAGCAACCTACAGAGAAGCTAAAACTGGGGCCGGCTCAATGGGTTTATCGTAACACACCTGCACCAGGGCGGATTACTCAACACCGTTTGTTCGCTTAGACGGGGTCTGATACCGTCCAGGCGGAGTATGGTAATGTAGCAGCGGATAGAGGAGATTTCACAAGGAGACTTCCCTTCGAGTAACACTGGTCACTCAACGGGGGAAAATAGATAAGGGAAAGATGTTAATACATTCACACACGTAGCATTCGGTGGAAGGCGGAGTTAGAATCATCCTACTTGGCTAGGGGGGGTATATTTATCTTGGGCGGACTACAATACAACATTCACTTACTCAGGCGATGTTCAATACCGCCCAGCGAGACGGAATAATGCGACAACGGAGAAGGAAGGTACATAGGCGGAATCTTGAGTTAATATCTACTTGCTTCAGCGTAGTTCTACGCGTTTGGGCGAACTGTCCTAGTTACTTGGGCGATGTATGACACTGCCTAAACGAAATCTGCATAACACCTCTTTAACACAACTACAAGGTAATTTCCTCAATCGGGTATGGACAAGGGTTCATTAGGTAAATCCTCACCCTTTGCACTTCACTCAGAAAACGGGAAGTTACAGGGTACATATGCGGTAGCAGATTGTGGAAGAAGGAAAAGTCTGAACCTATTCCGCCCAACTCAACTAATTATGACAACGCCTGGGCGGACTCATCCACCACGCCCAAAACAGGGGTCAACACCAGGGTCTTATTCTAATAACTACATCGCTCCAGCGCGAATCCTCACGCTGGGGCGAATTGCTTCCATACTTCGGGCGAGGTACGACTCCGCCCAACGTATCCGACATAAATTTTCCTAAGACAATTCTCGGTTCACTCAGACTTGGCTATAACCTGCTCAATCATACCATCCCTGCGTTTCCATTATATATACATAAGAGTGTATGTTAATATTTACAATACAAAATCAGACTTCTTGTTGCCCATAAAGTTCTATTCATCCCCACAATATTAACATCTGGTATGAGTCAGTCAGGGCTTAATCTAACAACGCCTTAATTAAACCTTCCAAATGCATCAGCACTCCGTCCAGCATTCCAGCTCTGCCTTTGATCCTCCTCACGAGAGACATTCACTGAAAATGGCCACTGCAGGGGTGAGCTTTTACATGTAAAATGATACTCACAGATTCGGTATCAGCGTCAGTATACGCTTCTGCTATCATTCAACCTTTCTCAAGTAACCAAGTTCATACAGTTCAAACAATATTCATGACATACATAATACACAGAGTTTATTCCACATCCAAATATATATATTCATGCATTCAAAATCATACACATATACATACATAGATTTATACACCACCACAATCAGCCTTATTTCTATATGCATGCCTGCGGATCCGACTCGGGTAAAGACTCTCAATTACGGTCCCCTTTTCTTCTGGCCCCTCGTCCCTCAGCTCTTACCAGGTGGCACCGGCCTCCCCACGGCGTCTCGAGACTCTCTCTTCTCTAGCTCCAACGGCTACCACGAGCTCTATTGGGATCTAGCCAGGGTTGGTAACTGGAAGTCGTTTCCCTTGGGGTTCTTGACCTTCTATGGGTCACCCCACTCTCACTCATGCAACTAACACATTCGTTATTACACATCATCGCGCCATGAACACCTTCGTCGTAGTCATTAAGCAAGAACGGATATCCCACACTACTCGTAATCATTCAATCAATCACACCAGCGCATGTTACAATCGGTCATCAGACTAACAACATTGAGCCATCCAATTAAGAACATGCACATACATATTTTTCATAGTGACAAGAAAATAGATCCATGCATATCATTCATCATTATCATCTACTAACAGGCTACACCATCGCCACGAAAATCACTGTCAGAATCTTAAACCATGCATCAGTTTTAATGATTATAATTGCATGCACACACACACACCCACACTCAGTAGTACGTTCATCCGGTACCGTTCTTAGACCATGCATTCAACATGCAAGCGCCCCCTACCTTAGAAGAATCCTCAGAAACCTTTTCTGTTGTTGTTGTTGGGTCCGATGTCCTTCTCCTGGTTTGTCCGGTCTTCCTTGGCTCTGTCGTATCCTGCGCCTGATTCTGGGATGAAGTGTAGTCCGTTCTCCAGTACTGCAACCAAGATCTCCAGGAGCGAAGAGTAAGATAGAAGAAGAAGAAAGATGGAGACGAAGAGAGGAAGTAGAGGATGAAGTGACGGAGGAGGGAGTCTGAAGAAATAGCAAGTGCGTTTTTCACCAAAGGCTCACGTTTTATATATATATATATGTGCATGCGCACAGTAAAAGAAGAGTGGGATGGGAGAGTGCGTGCCCAGCAGTCACGTGCACTCTACCCCATCCCCTGACCACCACCATTTTTATATTTTAATGGCTTAACCTACTTAGTTAAATGCAATTAACAGTTATTTCTAGTTGAAATCAAGTCCTAATGGTTTATTCTTCATTCAGCATTTAATTTCAAAACTGGGATGTTACACTTGAATTTGGTGAAGTTCTAATTTTTATGAAGCACATATGGTTATGCTTGAAAATGTGGTCTATGTGATACTAACTTATTGCATGAAGAAAATTAAAAATTTTGGACTTATGATATAATATATTTTATGGATTTTTGGGACTGTTTTGTGGCTGTTTGATGATGAGAAAAAATGTCTAAGTTTCTGTTTGGAAAGAGTTACAAGAAACGCCGAGTATCGACGCAAATCCTTGGCTGAAAACGTGTGAAAACATGTATATTTGAAGGTACAAGGAAGGAAGGGTACGCTGCCTTTACTTTGTAATTTATTCTACTATATTTGGTATGTAATATTAATTTATGGGTACTGCCCAAAAGGAGAAGAGATCGATGGTGGCGACGTTATGCGATGCTTGTCTTTAACCGTGATTTACAACATTTTAAAATTGGGAAAATATTACCATTTTAGGGATTTTGTGAAAATATGAATTCTGGATAAAATTAAAGTGATATATAAAGTAATTTAAAAATTAATGACTTTTGGCTTTGGAATCGCTCGAATCAGAATTTTCTAGCAAAAATATGGTAAAAATGAAGTTTTTTGACATAATTGACAAGAAAGAAATACTTACGCTTATTTTTATGATTTTAGACATGAGACACTATTTCATCTAGTTGAGAGGTATTTTCTTATCTTATGAAGATTAAATTCAAAAATGATTTTAGCTCTAAGGTCGAAAGAATAAAGTTACGTGGCAATTAAATGTGACGGGACGATGTTCACTGAACTGCCCAATGAATTTACATGACATATCCAAGGTTTTCATAAGTACATAGTCATAAAGGAGTCCTAGTTTTAATGAGTATTCTTTAGTATTTCAACTTTGAATACTGAAGAAAACAAATCTCGGAATCGAATCGTATGATGAGGTGATGTTTCCACTAAATTGGTAAAACAAGTTTTGTAAGGTTTCTTAAAGATCTAGTGCCGAGTCAAGTCTTAGTCTCAGTACTCCTAAAATAATGCATTAGATAGTAATTGAGACCTGACATATAAATTTAAAGTTTTGAGATTCTTTAGAATTTTGGTACTTATTTCTCAACGCATTAAGGAAAAGGACATTAAGCGTAATAGTTTTGTTTGATACTCGGTTATTAAAAGATAAAGGATTGAATGAGGAAGATCCATACTGCATATGATACATAAGATCAAATAATAAGTTAGATTATGAAACTTAGAGCAACAATGATAGGTACACTAGAGAGCACAATCATTCTGATTCCATGGGAGAATCTTGGGAGTACAACTGGGTTGGGAATCCAATAGTTCAAAGTCACGCTCGAGGTCGGATAGTCTGTGGCAAACCTGGTGTGCTTTGACTAGAACAAGTGTCACTTAGGTCGTGTAGTGCTAGTTCCGCTTGGTTGTGATCACAATGAGTGTGAGATAGATCCATATTGTTTGGGGCAAGAGTGTCTTTACCCTTGTTGGTTGTGGGAACTTGGAGAGCTCCGGTTACTCTAACATGAATGTGTATTGATAACATGCATTTAACATATGTTTTGGGTCTTTTTGTTTATGTTTTTATGTCTATTTTGTCTTGATTTCCCCTGATTCCCTTTGTTTTTGATTCCATGCCATAGATGCTACTTGGGTACTTTTGTTTTTATAGGTTTGGTGATATTTTAGTTCCACTGGCACAAGAATTTAAACTATAAAGTGAAGTAGACATCTTCTGGGAACCTGTACATCTATAAAAACTGCAATTTAGCAAGCTTAGGAAACTCCATTGGCCATGGTTTACAACCACTGGCCGTGGAGGGCACTAGACTGTAGATTGGAATTGAGTATTTCTTCCATAGGCTGTGCTTTTCTTAGTGGAGGTCGTTGACATATTCCAAAGACATCCCTGGCCGTGGATTGTAATTATTGGTCGTGTATTGCAACCACTGGCCGTGGATGTCATCAGGTGTTTAGGAATTGCATAATTGGCCATCAGACCTTGATCCACTGGCTGTGGATGCAAACCATTGGTCGTTGATCGAACCACAAACCCCTAAAACTCTTAATTTTTAGGGGGTATGGGAGCAGTTCTGAATAGTTTTTGGGGGAGACATTGGGACACTAAAAAAGGACAAAAAAGAAAGATTTTTGAAAGGGATTTCGGAAGAGAAAAATGGGGAGATTTTAGGATCAACAACACCAGAAGATCAAGGTTTTAGGGATGAGATCTCATCTCAATCTTTTCTTATACCTTTACTTTCTTGTTTAGGGGATTTTTCTGATGATGTGTATGATGATTAGAATGTTTTGCGTTTCAATCTTGTTTATGGGTCACTAAATCTGTAATCTTGGGATTAGGGGGAATTATGTTCATGTATCAAACCTAAGTTTCTAAATTTCTATTGTGATGTTCTATGTTCTATTTGATTTCATGAGATCTTAAAGCTTTTAATGATTTAGAAATAAACTTAGAAGAACTAAAACATTTTGGATAATCGAAAGATTGGCAATCATTAGAAATGCATGAAATTGAACCAACAATTTTAGATTATAAAAGTAACTAAAATCGTTTAACGATTTATGGGGTTTTCACTATGCATCATGAATTCAACTAACAAATCCAATGTCGTTCTTTGGTAATCGGGTGCGTTAGTAAGATTCTAAGAGGAAATTAATAATTAATTTAGGAAAACCCGCTTTAGAAATAAAACTTCATAATTGAGAAAGGATTTAACTTAATTTGGTACATAGCATATGAACCTTCTAGTTCCCAAGAGTCCCTCCTCATTTTTGATCCCTAAAAGTTAAGCTTTCTGTCGACAATTTTCTGTTAATTAATTTTACCGTAAATTTTCATTAAGTTAAGCATTGTCTGGATAATTGGATCACTGTGAACTGATAATTGGACACAATCTTTGAGGGAACGATAACTTTTTATTACGTGATACTGTTAACCCCATGTTACTGTTGGGTTATTAATTGGCAAGCACACCAATCATTTGTAGGTTTTAAAATTTAGATATCGTTCCACTGGGATTGAAAGTTCAGTAGTTACAGTAACTCTCTAGTCAATATGGTAAATATATCAAAATTTATACACAAAAGAATAATTTATATACAATTTATACAATATTCACAAGATTTCATACTTGAGTTGTTCATGTGGTAAAAAGAAAATAAAATCTGTCTAAAAAGTTAAGTTGCAATTTTGAATAGCTAAGATACTTGAGATAAAAACACAGATAGACAAATTATGTTGAAATTTGGATCCCTAGTCTAGAATAAAATGATGGAACTGAAGACATGCATATTTAATCATTAAGTTCATACCATTGCAACTTAAAATCATTATAACTGATCCCTCGTGATATAAATTCTAAGTATTCATCATAAAGTCTGATCCCTCGTGAGCTTTCTCAGTAAAAACTTACATTAAGTCCTGGCCTTATAGCAACAATAATTACCAACTCTATCCCTAGTAATTGGCATATTAAGGGTATTTTAACTTTTACTTTCATTAAAAAAGGTTTCAATATGGCATGAATAATTATTCTCCCGTTAGACATTCACACTAATAAAACAAGTTTTAATACACATGAAAATCATTCTCCTGTTTGATGTTCATACTAATAAAAGATTGGAATACTAACATGCACTTAAGTTATAAACATGCAGACGTCGAATTCACAACATCAAACTCAATAGATTAGTTAACCAATTCCAACATAAACAGATTAGTTACACATGGTGAAAGTAAAAACAACACTTACATATGTTGACATTACGAAGGCGCTGGAAATACTTCACGATACAAGGATCACAATACTACACAACACTCTCAAGCATCTAGAAAACTACTCTAGAACTACAAACTCATAAAAGAAACACTTAAACTCGAGTGTATAAGAGAGAAAAGAACTCTGAATGAAAAAAGGGATTGTGTCTTGGATGTGTGGAGAATGGCCCTATTTATAGAGCTGAGGAAGGGTCCTGACGCTACGTGTCAGGTTCCTGAGTCAGCCTCCATTAAATAGCTCGAAATGGCCATGATGGAATTATTTAATGAATCATGCCCTGCCATTTGACTCTATCTCCTCTTTCGGCATGTCCATTTGTGAGGAGTGGATGGGTCACTAGCTAAGTGCTTGACCACTTGTCAGTAGAGTCCACGTAGCTTCTGACGCTACGCATGGGTGTGATGCGTAGCGTCAGCATCAGAAATCCCCACGCTATGCGTACGGTTGATGCTACGCGTAAGCTCTTCAGTTCTTTAATTTTTCTCTTTAAATTCGTTACTTTTTCACTACAAAACTAGAGAAAATTTATCAAGGGCAGATTATTTCCAACAACATCCATTTATTAAATTTAAAACCTAAATTTCTAACAAATTAAACAAATTTTTATTATTTTCATATAATTTTTATTAAGGAATTTATTGTAAATTTGAGGACTAACAAATACCCCAAACTTGAGACATTGCTCGTCCTCGAGTAAGAGAGAAAATTAAAAAAAAATCAAATTTGAAATCAAATTTTTGAGTTAGTCCAAAAATTTACCACAAAAAGTAATTTCATAATTTACCATTTAAAATAACCAAAAATAGATATCCTATGTAATAAAGGTTTAATGACAAAAAATTTTATAATGTCTTATTAACTAATCAAGCATAATTTCAGGCTTACCTCACAAGTGTTTATCTCTATGTAAAGGGTAACCTGTTTCACTCAGCCGATCATAAAATCAAACAAATTTAATTTTGATTTTCATCTAATCAATGGTTACTCATACGGAGTTAATTCAAAAATCACAAGGTCTTTTCAAGGGTTATAACGAGGCGTGGCTACAAAAAATCATGGTTTTTCTCGGAATTCAAAAACTTGAAATCATAAAAGAGCATTTTATAATTTTTAGGCTTTCTCTTGACCCAAATCTCATTTCCCTTATTGGTAATGAATACCCCCAACTTGATTCTTTTCACTATTTTTGATTTGCATATATTTCTTTTCATTTTTCATTTATATGAAAAGAATCAAGTTGTTAATTTTCACTCCCCATTTTTGTAAGAACACTCAAAATGTTTTTCATTTTGCTTAATTGCTTTTTTAATCAATTAAGTATAGGGAATGCTTAAAATTTGATAAAGGTTAAGGGTACCAAAGAAATTATTTTTAGGCTCAAAATTGGCTTTCAGAGGATAAAAATAATTTTACCATGGTAAGCTTTTTGGCCCAAGGTTTCTTCTATCAAAAAATGTGCCTTGATCATTTTCTTGTATTCTCTATACAACAACACAAATCACATATTAAAGCAAAATCAATTTGAATGAAGTTATGTCAAAGCCCTCAAGTGTTTAAAAGATCTCTCAGCTCACCGGGTTATCGAAATTAGCTTGATAGTTAATAAAATTATTGTAATTAATTTTATCAAAATTCCTAAATTATAAAAGAATCGAAAATTGATTTTAAAAATGGTTTTATTATGTAAAAACCTTAAGTGTATTAATTTCCTTATTTTCAAAAATTTAATTTATTTATTTAAAAGATAAAACTTATTTTTTTTATTTTTAAGTAAAGAAAGTATGCAGAAATTAAACACACCACAAAAATAAAATAAACCATAATATAAATCAAATATACCGAATGTAAATATCAAACTAAACTAAAATGATGTAAATAAAGTGCAAAAATGTAAGATAACACCAATCAATCCTCCATATGATCATCCTCATCATCTCCTTCCTCATCGGCATCACCCTCAGAATCAGCATGTGCTGCAGATGGTCCACCTGCCTCAGGATAAGTAGGCAAATCACCAGGCCAAGCTACATGGGAAGCAAAATCAGCAGGTGTCATAAATGGTGCTCCCTCTCCCTGTATCCTGTATTGGTAGATGCTCTAGAGTCATCTTGGCAAATCCATCGGTGATAGCATCAGTAGATGGTGGCTGAACTGGTGGTCTACAGTGGTAGGAACTACCTCAAGTTCTATTACGAACTTCTTGATCCATATCACCTCTTTTACAGTATTTGAGACAGCAATATACTTAGATTCTATAGTAGAATCAACAACTATCTTTTGCTTTGAATTTTTCCAACTCACAACACCCCATTTAGACAAAACACATACCCTGATTACGATCTTGAGTTATCCTTATCAGTTTGGAAGCTAGCATCACCGTTATAAGACTGGTATGTGCTTGTCATGCTTAGAGCATACGAGACATCTGATCGAGTACATATTATAGCATACATAATTGATCTGATTGCAAATGCATATGGAATCGTATTCATCCGCACATATTATAGCATACATAATTGATCTGAAAGCAAATGCATATGGAATCTTATTCATCTATTCTCTCTCTTCTTTAGTGGAAGGAGATTGAGCCTTTGATAGGCTTATGCCATGAGACATAGGCAAAGTTCCTTTCTTGGAATCTTGCATGTTAAACCTTTTTAACATTTTTCTATGTATGTATTCTGACTTAGGCCAAGTAATTTTCTTGATCTATCTCTATAAATCTTAATTCCTAACATATAGGTTGCTTCACCAAAGCCTTTCATGGAAAAGCATCTTGCCAACCATGTCTTTACAGATTGAAGGGTAGGAATGTCATTTCCAATATGTAATATGTCATCAACACACATGATGAAAGTAATAACTATGAAGTTATTAACCTTCTTATAGGCACAAGGTTTATCTTTATTTTTAATAAAGTTAAATTGCTTAACAACGTCATCAAAACAAGGATTCTAGCTTCTGGAAGTTTGCTTAAGTCCATAAATACACGATTGCAGTTTGCATACCTTGTTGGATGCTTCAGGCTTAACAAAGCTTTTGGGTTATGTCATGTACACTTCCTCAAGAATATTTCCATTAACGAAAGTAGTCTTGACATCCATTTACCATATTTCATAATTATGGTATGCAACAATAGCAAGTAAAATCCAAACAGACTTTAGCATAGCGTCTGGAGAAAACGTTTCATCATAGTCTATTCCATGAATTTGCTTGAAACCTTTAGTAACAAATCATGCCTTAAAGGTATGATAGCCAACCACAAGCGCACAGGGTATTAAAGTAATAAAAAGATATCGTTTCCACAAGGATTGTGCCCAAGTATACTAGTTATAACGGTGGTTCAATTATCTAGTGAATCGATTAAAATGAATTACTAAAATGATTTTAAATAGTAAATCAGAAAATAGGAAATTCAACGTCTTTTATAAAAGAAAATTAGAGCAAGTTTGGGAAATTGAATCAAAGGTAGATCTTGGGGTATTAAGTGTTCATATGCTAGTATCAAAATTAAAGGTTACTCGTCTATCCAATTATATGATTTCATGCCTAAGGCAGATTCCCCTAAGTTAATTAATACCTTTCTCTCAAAAGCATATTAACGTGCCTAATTTGTAAAGACTTGCGTTCAATTTGTTAATTATACCCTTTACGTTCTATGGAAATCCGATTAACCCTAACACAATTTCGATTACTGTTGTAAATCAAAATCATAGGTTCAATTTGTAACATCCTGATTTTTTTTACTGATTGAGATTAAGCCATTAATTAAGGGTTAATTTTAGAATTGAGATTAATGATTAATTAGACTAATTGCTGATTGGTTAGAAATGATTGAATAAATAATAATAATAAAAATAATGCCAGGCGAAAGGACGCATGTGCCCCTAATGGTATAAGATAACTTCAGCTCTCTCTCTCCCTCATTATTCACGCTGGACAGCCCTTCTTCGTGCGTGCATTTGGTCTCTTCTTTTTATTGTTTCTCTTCTTTTTCACCCTCATTCGCATCGTCCGCTTGGAAAGAACAGGGAGAGAGTTGAGAGCTTTTCTGGGAGGAACAGTGATGCGGTCCTGTTTTCACTCCCTGTCCTCTTCTTCCTCTCCGTCACCTTCTTCCCCTTCTTCTTCTTCCACTTGGAGCTGTTAGTGTCCCAGTTGCAAGGCTGTGCTGGGAAGTGCCTTGGAGCTATGGGGGAGACGAATCCGTTTGAGGAAGGAGCAACTCTGGCCCAAAATCGGCGCTGAGTTCGAGGGCCCAGAATCGATGCTAAGTTCGAGGGCTGTTGGAGGAGGAGTAACAGAAGGGACGATCGGTCAGCATTGTAACTCGTAGAGTCTCTGAACCCCGACAGCAGGTAGGGGGCGCTTTGCATGTCAAATGCATGGTTTATGGACGGGTTCCAGATGTTTGTTTAAATATGATGTGTTATGTGTGAAATGTGTTGATAGCTGTGTTGTGATTAAGTAATAGTGCATGCAACTCCTGGATTTATGGTATTTGTGAACTGTTTAGTGTTGTGTGACTCCATCCATGAGTGCATGTTAATATTTCTGTGAATGCTGACTGAATGCTTGTAAATAAGAGTGTTACCATTATTGCCGAGTGCATGAGTTAAAAAGGGGGTGATTCGCTGAGTTCTGTTTGCAATTTCATGTTTAAATGTATATGAATGAGAATGCCATGATGATTTCCGAATGCATGAGGTGTGAGTTGATATGTTGATTTCCATTTGGAATGTTATGTTGAAATGCATGCTGACTTCATTAAAAATGTCGAGTGGATGTGTGGTAGTATTGTTACCCTGATTTGCTTGTTGTGAGTTACTATGACAAACGCATGTGATGCTGTAATGAAACTGTGAAATTCCGAGTGAATCTATATGCCGTGTTGAAACGGTTATGACCTATTAATGGCTATGTGAGACGCACTTGGTAAGCTTGGATGCTTGTTATGAAATTGCATGAGAATTGCATACATGATAAAAGGGTGACCCGTGGAAGGTCAGGGACCCTATAAGATGACTTACAGATTCCTGGCTAGTTCCATGAGGACCCGTGGTAGCCGACGGAGCTAGAGCTGAGTCTCGAGACGTCACGAGGTGACCGGTACCACACGGAAAGGGCTAGTGGACGAGGGGCCGCGAAGGAATCTAGAGCCATATAAGATGATTTTCAGTCATAGATTCCTGGCTAGATCCATGAGGACCCGTGGTAGCCGACGGAGCTAGAGTTGAGTCTCGAGACGTCACGAGGTGACTGGTACCACATGGGAAGGGCTAGTGGACGAGGGGCCGGGAAGGAATCTGCAACTGAAATCACTGTTTAAGTCGGATCCGCATGCATGTGTGTAAGAGCATTGTTATTGAGACTAACATGATTCACATGGATTTGAATGATTTGAGTAAATTTTGACTAGATGACGTCGTATGAGTGAATTCCGACTGAATGAATATGTATGTATTGATGCTGTTGCCGAGTGCAATGTGATGTTATGATTGAGAATGTATGTTATTGTGCAATTTCCGATTGGATGATGTTGTGTGACTTTTATATTAATTGGCAGTGTATATATATTATGGTGGATTGAGCCATGTAAATTGTATAATTGAGGATTGAGGTATAATCCGAGTCAATAACTGTCATTTTATATGTAAAAGCTCACCCCTACACCATTTTTCAGTATGTGCAGGTCGGACTCGGAAGTGATGATAAGGCCTCAAGTCTGAGTGAGGTGCACTCCGACTGTTGAGTGTTTATATTGTATTTATTATGTTTGGTCAATGTAGCCTTGGCCGGCTCTCATGTAATAGGAAAAGTAACATATGTGTTTATGAGTAATGCCTATCAGAATTGTAGACAAGTACACGTATACATATATATAAATACTTTACATGGGTATGGTGTTAATTGTATCGAGTAATAAGTGTTGGTGAATGAATGATATTAGGATGATAAGTATCCGAGTGCATGTTTACATATATATATGTGTGTGGTTATATTGGTAGCATACACTGTATTGGTTGTGAAGTGTTGTTGAATTATTTGAGAATTGTTGATGGGTGAAATAGTGTTAAGTTGATGATTCCGAGTGAGACTATTGTGTTGGGCTTCTATTCTGTGTAGAGAAGACTTAAAAGGATTCTGAGAGTAACCCCTTTGATGAACCTATTCTGTGTGGGATTTAATGGGAGAATCCCCCGAGTAATGTTAAAGATGATTGTCATCGAGTGAAAAATATGAGTATAACTCCGAGTGGGAAAAGATCTAGGTATGCCCGAGTGGAGATGCTGAGTGAATCTCTTCCAAGGGAAGGGTTGTTGTGATGGTTTAATTGAGATAAATTCTAAGTGTATGATCTATACATAATCCGAGTGAATGAGAATCCATATCCCAAGTGGTTAAGATTTGAATAAGTCCGAGTGGGACTTAACTTTCTAATTTTCCCCAAGTGAATATGATGATGTATACCGAGTGAATCTGGATGGAATATTCCGAGTGACGTATGACTGTGGAGACCCCTTCAGAGTGAAGGATGGTCTATGCGTTTCCCGAGTGAGAGAAATGGTGATACTCTGAGTGGTGTTTGATTGGAAGCTATCCTGAGTTAGGAAGGTCTATAGATTCCGAGTGGAATAGTCATTAATTTCCGAGTAGACTGTATATGTGACCCTTATGAATAAAAATAAATAAGTATAATATGTTGGGGTCAACCCCGAGTGGTTGGAGCCCCAGATTCCGAGTGATGGGAATTACTGAGTGTGTTACTCGCCTCAGCGAACAAGGTATTCGCTCCAGCGAGTGTGTGTGCATGGAAGGCTTTCGAGTTAGATTCGCTTAAGTGAATGGGTGTTCGCCCAGGCGTGTTGGGCGGTCTCGCTCAGGCGTATTGGATCTCGCTCGAGCGAGTGTGCGTTGTTCAGTGGGATTCGCTTAGGCGTTGATGGGTCTTCCGCTGTTGCCTTGTGACATCTCGCTCAAACGATGTTGGACCTCGCCTGAGCGAGGGTGTACTGTTTGGGTCGGCTTAAGCTGTTGTGTTCCCGCTGAATTACCGAATGTGTGCCTTATTTCTCCCTTGCCTTCCGTTCCATATTTTACCCAGTTGTTTTATGGTCTATTTGGGTTTATTATTTTGGAAAAATTTTCTTTGTCCCGGGTTTATTTTCATTTAATCTAGGATGTTTCACAATTTAGGTATTTTCGAATTATATGCCAATCTCTCGATTACCCATATAATTTGTGATCATCTACGCTTATCTCTAAGTCTTGCAGAAGTATTAGGCATACATAAATTGAATAGAAATTGAAATCACATAAATTAGAATGCAAAGAACAATTAATTGTAACACATAGGCATACTACATCCTTAGCCCTAAGAAAAGAGTTTAGTGTGTCATAAGGATTGTTGTCATCATGTCACATATCACAAAATCAATGCCAAGCATAAAAGATATGAAAAGTGTAAAATAGGGATTCAGAAATTACAAATTAGTTCTCACTATGATTCCATATTCTTCCTCCCAAATCTGCAGATTTGATTTCCCTTGATGGATTTGACTCTTGATTCCTTTTGATAGCTTCCCAAAAGGTTCTTTAAAATCTCCCAAAAGATGTCTCTCACACTGTCTCTGTAGAACTCTCTTTCCTCTCCCCCAAAGTGCCCAACAAAAACCCTAAACAATTTAGAGATTTGGGCCTCGTGGGGGACAACCACGGCCAGTGGTTCGAGTCTTGTTCCTTTTAAAACATAAATTCATAACTTTTTATAACAAACAGAGCCAACCGCAGCCAGTGTGGATAACCACGGCCAGTTGTGGCTTCTAACTTGCTTTTCCTCTTTTCCAGTGCTAACCATGGCCAGTGGTGGATAACCACGGCCAGTGGTTTCCTCCAACCTTGCCAAAATGCACTTCTGTAGGCCTCAAATGTCTCTTCTTTCATCCACTTTGGATTTTTCCTCAAAAGAGACTTAGAAAATCATTGATCTTGCAAAAATAGGAACAACCAAGTAATATGTATGGAAAACAATCAAAATCAAGGGAATCAGGCATAAAACAATATGCAAGAACCCTAAAAACTAGACCTAAAAACACCAAAAACAACACATAATGCATACTTATCAAAATACCCCAAACTAAAATATTGCTTGTCCTCAACCAATCCCTGAATCCATACAAGCATATAATGAAAAACCAGTAGACCCAAGCAAACTTAAGGAATCTTGTGTTTATTTATTTTCTTTATTTTTATGTTTTTAAGAGATTGCATAAACTACCAGAATATACCATAATGAACAGTCAAACCACATTGACTAAGATTAGGCTTAGGTACTATTTCTCACTTTCCATTCAGTGTATATGCTTGTATTTCAATCCACTAAGACCACAACATTCTAAACACTACCATTGGCTTAGTAATTAACCATAGACTCCATAGTAATAGGGCCAAGGGATTCATACCATAGGAATGGAAATCAAGAAAAGGGAATTACAAAGGGCTTAATTATGTAAGGAGAGCAATATCACAAGAAGGCAAGCAAACCTCAATTCAATAACTCTTTATACTTTCAAACCATAAAGGGTATGATTCATTTTTACTTTTCTCTTCTTTTAATTTTGAGATCAAACTCCTTATCTTTCCTTTTCTTTGAATCACACACCCAAAACTATCATGGTTTTTGTTTTTCAATTTAACTACTTTTAGTTAGCTTACCCTTTTTGCCTCTTCTATATTTGAATCAGAAACCATTATGTTAAAGGTTTTGAAAGAAAATATCATATTATTTCATGGCTCAAAAGGGGCAACTAATGGATTAAGCTTTCAACAAATTCTAAGGTTAAAGAAAACAAAACCTAAAGTGTCTTTTTCATTCCAAGCATGCATTCACAACTGTTTTGAATTGGTCAAAGTACAAGTTCTAGAGTACTATCAAATGTGTGAATCACTCAGTCAAAGAATTATGGGTCTTTTACAATTTAATGCACTGAACACCCTATTGGCTCAAAAGCTCACATTGGTAATTGGCCTAATCAAAGAAACACGGTCATCATGTAGAGTGATTATTCTGGCAAGAATAGCAATCAAAAACTTTATGTATATATATATATATATATTTTATTTTTTTATTTTACAAGATTCACCCAGGTAATGCTTAAGATCTAACCAATCTACATCATATGTCATACAGATAACAATAACTACAATCAACAATCAATGCTAGCCTAAGGCATATGAGTAGACATACAATTATGTAAATGAACTAGAACATAAGCATACAATCATGCAAATGAACTAGAAAATAAAAATAAATAAAAATAGAAAGGAATAAAGTAAGAACAAGCTAAACTTTTGTGTACCCATCACCCCAAACTAAAATTGGACAATGTCCCCAATGTCCATATCAAGAAGGCCAAAGAGGGCCGTAATTGAGGAACTAGGGGTAAAAGGACACAAAAGTTCAATTGGTACCTGTCATAAAGAAGGGGGTGGAAGTGACCTACTGGGTGTGCCAGTCATACATGGCATCTACCTGGTCAGAAATCTGATCGATGCAGGCCCCTTGACGAGTTTGCTCAATGGACATCTGTTGAAGCAAAGTATATATTTGTTTTATCAAAAAAGGTGGCTCCTTATGAAAATGAGAGGGCTCACCCTGTTCCAGAGGCCCGGTGGGTAGTGGCATCTCGGTAGATAGTGGAGTATGATCATCCTTATCTACAAAAAGAAAAGATGTCTTGCCTTCTAAACTAGTGAAAGTAAGATCAGGCAAGGGGTGAGGAATAAAAAATCTAGCTATTACTAAACAATATATATCATGTTCTTTAACAATCATCCCCATATTAATCAATTCAGCCACGTCAACCCTCTTGGGTTAATGGAGGAGATTATCTTGGTCCAGATCTATGCCTATATACCTAGCAATGGGGTTTATGTAACCAACCATAACAATCTTACCAGTGGTGGCATTGCCAACCTAAGATAACTAGCTACATAACCACTTGGTAGAATCGATGTGAGTTTTATGAAGCATAGAGTGGAGAAAGAATACCTCTGGCTAACGTATAGTACCTGGACTATCATACCGCCCAAAGATGGATCGGGCCATGAAATGTTGCAGGTAACAGAAAACTAGGTGATGGATAGTGGAGGCCTTGGAAGTGGAAGCAACATAACGGCCTTTATGGAAGATAAGATTCCAAAAGTACCTTAAATTAAACTCTTTTGGGATGCTATCAACACCCTCTGGAGGAAAATTATAAATAATAGCCACTTCATCCAAAGGCAACCTATAGTTATTATTATTAAGTTGGAAAGTGAGCTCCCACCCGGGTCCAGATTGGCACAGATTGACTTCTACAGAACTTAGGAATTCTAAAGAAGTACGTTCGTACATGGGCTCAAATAATTCAATAAAGGAATCCCACCCCATATTTTGACACAAGCGTAAAGTGTAACATTCCTAATTTTATATAAATTATTAAATATTGGGAATAAATATTAAATAAGTACCTGTGGATTAATTAATATACCAAAATGTTAAAAATAATTGAATTAAGATTTTTAACGATTATTCATAATTTATTAGGGCTTTATGAGCTGAAATTAGACCCGATTAAAATATGAGTGTCGAACCAAGTGTCTCTGATAAAGGTACCATTGGTCAGGGCTGTTAAGAATATTATTGGGAATCTGAATATGTATTTGGAATAATTTTTATAAAAAGTATTGAGCCCGAATGGAGATCTTGTTTGACTTAAAACGAAGAATTTTAAGTAAAAGGACTCCAATAAAATGCCAAAACTCTCTTTTCCCTTCTCCTTATTCACGTTACCTCTTTTTCTCCCTTCATACTCTCTTTTCTCTTCAACATTTTATCTTCTTCTTCCATTCTCAAAAGCCCTAGCAAGGGTGGTGTGCCTTTCTCCTCTCCTCCATTTCGTTTTCTCCTTGCTCTGGTGGAAAAGCTTATGGAGCTTGGAAGCTATCCTTTCCACTCTCTCTAAATTCGTCACTCTCTCCCTCTCTATTGGAGCTCTCTTCTCTTAGCTTAAGGTAAAGTTTCCTCACCATTTCTCTTGAGCTTTAGCCCTAGATTATGGGCTATTATGGTTTTTGATAGTGTATTGTATATGGGTTGGCAATGGGAGGAATTAATGATATGAAACCCCAAGGTGGGGTACTGTAAATGTAAGTTTTAAGAGGGTATTCATGGGTACATGAAATTGGCATTTAATGTGATGGAAGAAGATGGACATTAATGATAGTTGTTGGGTTTTTAATGAAACCCTAACCCTTGTAAATTGGGGGAAATATGAAATATGGATAGGAGAATATTTATTGATGTTAGGAGGATATATTTAATAACGTGGGAATGCAACATTGATGGTGGATGGCCATTATTGGGGTTTGGTGATTGGAAAAGGTGGTTGGAAACCAATTAATATGGAAACCCATGAATAGGTTTAGCTTTAATTGCATAATAATGAATTTAGGCACTTAACCCATGGTGGTTATGGTGGATCGAATAAAAGAAATAAGGTTTCAAATTGAAATGGTATAAAGCACAAAGAAATAAATATGAGCACTTGAGTTTTGGTAGTTGAATAAAAATTAATTGTTTGGTATATGGTATAATGTAGGAAACGACCCCATCGATGAGGCGAGACCACCGGACCGCGTTGATTTCTACTTCTCTTGAGGTAGGAGGGGGTAACATCTTTAAATACTTGATTTCATTCATTAGTGATGTGTGTGGCTTATGTTTTGGTAGATTGGCTTGGATGAATAATTTGATGATTACTTGATTGGGATGCATTTAGAGTGAATGATATTATGTGGCTTATGTTTGTGGGATGATGACTATGTTCTTGAATTGACTCATGATTAATGAGAGTTGTTGTTAATGGTTTGGAACCACGATTTTATTGATTTCAATGTTATTGAACATCCCATGATATGTGAATTGATGAATTGTGATTGCCACTGGCTAGATATGTATATGAAATACAATGAATGTTGGTGATGGTTGAGAATGATGAGTATATAAAGTTCCACTAAGTGTTGGTGATGAATTATTGATGGTGGAGTGGCATTTATGATGTATAGTGTAAGAATGCATTTGATTTGCATTGCATTGCATCCATGGCATATCATTCGCTGCATATATGGAATGCTGGGGGTTCTAATAGGCAGGCCCTGTAGGAGGACGACCTAGTGCACGGGTAAATTATTGTTGTTCCCTAGTGATTCTGGGAATCACGAAGCTACCCTTAGATTGGTGGTGAGGCACACTTTAAGGCAGGCCCTGTGGGTGGGTGGCTCTGTGAGGAGCAAGTTACATCGGTGTCTGAAGGGGCACGACTCTCTCAATGTGTGTTTGGGAGAGGCCCGTAGCAGTTATGGCAAGTGAGGCCATCTTGTTGTATCCGTAAATCATGGGGTGACTAGTGCTATAAATAGGCGATAGCGGTTCGGTACTAGTAAAATGTAATGTTAAGCATGCATGATTTGAGATATAAGTATACACTTTTACTACTACAGTAGGGGTATAGTAGCATACCTATGCTTGACCCACACTTATTATGATATTGTTTCCCACAGTCAGATCCGTAATTATTATTGATTCCTTTGTGCATACGCATTAGCCATAAGAGCATTTGCATATAGCCGGAGATATGCCTAGTTGGTAGCCTATAGTGGCGATGGATGATTGTTAAATAAAGAGGAAGGAGGTTGTGGTACTAACATTGAGTGGATGATGACCTTTATTGAGAATGACATGATTTTGATGTGTGAGTTATGAATATAATGATTTGGATATGTATGATGTTAGAATGCAATGAGATGATGTGGTGAATGAAGCTTATACTGCTTCTTGAGAAATATATGTTATGCACACATGTATATGTTTCATCATAATGTATGATTTTGAATATTTTGGTATATGTTACTCACCTCCTAGTTGCCATTTAAAAGTTTAATGTTGGTATGATGAAAATCCTACTCTTTTGGAGGGTGAGCAATGATGGAGGTAAATATGGAAAGAAATTGTGGGCCTTGGCCAGCATCTTTTATAAATCAATTATTAAGTGTAGATTTTTATTTTGTATATAATAAATGGTTGGTCATGAATATTGATTTGTGGGTCATGTGTAACATCCCGATCTAAAAATTAATTATCGAGTGAAACTAAGCCATTAAAATAATAATTGCAAAGTGGAAAATTATTTGTTAATTATAATTAACTTAATTAATTTAACTTAAGAAAATAATGGCTGATTAATTGTGATTAATTGTTAATAGCTGGCTGCTTGTGATTGGTACGTGACATGAGTGGACTGCCGATTCACGCTTTCCCACCCCACTCTTCTTTTCTTCGTGCATGTATATATGTGTTACTGAGCCCACTGCTGATCACTCTTTCGAATTCCCAAGACTTCTTCTTCGTTCTCCTTCTCTTCTCTTCTTCCTCTCCGTTCTTCTTCTTCTCCTCCTCTGTCCTCTGTTCGTAAGCTCGTGACGGTAGTTGCAGAGGATTCAGAATTCTCTTCTGTAGGAGGACGATCGTCGAAGCAGAAGAGGAACAACTTCCTGCTCCCGAGCCGATTGAAAGGTGCAGCCACGTTCGAGGAAGATTGATCGAGTGGGGGTACTGGACGAAACAACGAGGCTGAGGAGAAACATCAAACAGGGGAACCTCTCAGAGTCTCTTAGTTGGTAGGGGGTATCTTATATCTTAAATGCATGGGTTATGGACGGGTTCCGGGTGTTAATGACTTGTTGATTCTGTGTTTGATGTTGTGTTGTGGTTGCATGAAGAATGTGTGATACCTGGATGCATGATGATTAGGTGTTGAGTGATGCATGTCTAGTTTCATCCGTGAAATACATGTTAATGGTCTTGAGAATGTCGAATGTTTGCATGAAAAGAATGTGTTGGAGTGTTGTTGATGATTGCCATGTGATTTATATGGCATGCAAGTGGCCATGAGTATTAAATCCTGACTGCATGTGAGAAATGTTGTTTCTGTGAGTCTGATGATGTTTTATACCGATTGCATGTAATGCATGTACTGTTAAATGAAAGATTGTATATATATGAACTCTGTGTTTGTGTGATCAATCCACGTGTGGCGCATGGGATGCGTTAATGCTGGGAGCATGTAGTGTGGGACACTACCATCGGTTATTAAAAGTGTGAGACGCTGTGAAATCCTTTTGAGTGGGACTCAAGGTAAGCCTTTGAGTGGGACTCAGGCTGCCCGTGAACACCGCCGTTGGCGCTGAGAGCGTTGGTGTCACATGTGTGGGGAAACGGTTTGGTACTTGTAAAATGGCCAAGTCAGCTGGGAGCTGAATAAAAGGCTGGGAGCCTACGTTGCAATGAATAAAAACCGATTACACATGAATGCGGATCTGAGTGATTGAATTCCGTGTACTTGTACAGTTGATGTTGATTATGACCTGATTGCATGCACATGTGTAAGGTTATTAGGCATGATATGTGTATATAGCCGAGTGATAATTGAATAGATTCTGATCGGAAAATATTTTATGTGTGTTCTGATTAATTGGTATTGTGTATGTTTTGATGGTTACTGTGTACATTTATATTGTTGCTTAACTGAGGAATAATCCGAGTCAGTATCTATCATTTAATATCTAAGATACTCACCCCCCTACTGTGGCTATATTTTACAGTGAATGTCTCTCGGAATGATGAATGAAGGAGGAGCTGAATGCCGAGTGAAGTACTTGTGCACTGTGGAATATATGTGTATATGTATATACTGTGTATAAGGTTTTGTTAAGCCTTGGCCGGCTCGTATTTTGGTCTTAGTCTCTTTATATCAGAATTTGAACTCTCTCGGCTTGAGAGTATGACAATGTGCTTGTAAATATTTATATACATTCCTATATATGTCATACTGTATGTTTATTCTATGCTGTGTGTGAAGTCCGAGTGATATATATACGTACTTTTCTGAGCGTGTGAGGTTGGTATGACTATAAGTAAAAATGGAGCTAAGTTATTATTGTGGGAAGCGAGATAGTGACCTTATCCCGAGTGAGGATAGGTTTAGATGTTTCCGAGTGAATGAGGTCGTATAATCCCGAGTGGGAATTGATCTGAACACCTTCAGAGTGATAACCAGTTAGGATTTCCTCGAGTGGAGAATGATTAAATATTTCCGAGTGGGAACTTGCCGAGTGAATGTTTCCCGATAGAGGAATGATACCTAAGGCCCTAAGTGAACTCCATTATAGTAAACTTATTAGAAGCTAAGAAGATCCTTAAGCGAGGCTTGACTTAGTAAGATAACTTGAGTGAGAAAAATTATATGTGCCGAGTGAGAAAAATTATATGTGCCGAGTGAGAAAAATTATATGTGCCGAGTGGTAAAAGACAGTGAAAGATATTCCGAGTGAAAGTACTCTTAGATCCCGAGTGGAATGACCGTGGGAATCGTTTCCCGAGTGGTCAACGTTTGTATCCTGAAAGAATGATGTTGAGGAGTATGAAGTAAACTTCGAAATAAAGCTTGTACGTGTAAGGGTCAATCCGAATGAATCGAGAGTAAAGGCTTTTCCGAGTGAACCAGACTCTGAATCCGAGTGAAGGAATAACGAGTGGAGTTGCTCGCCTCAGCGACTAAATGTTCGCTCCAGCGAGTGAGAGCGAAGGGCAGGTCTTGATTTGGTTCCGCTTAAGCTATGCATACTTCGCCCAAGCGGGTTGGGTTATCACGCTCAAGCGATGTTGAATCCCGCCTGAGCGAGTGGGCGTTGTTGGGTTCGCTCGTGTTCTGCTTCTTCCGCTGTCTACCATGTGATTGATTTGCTTTCCTCCTTATCTTGATTCTACTCTCCTTAACCTCGACTGCCCATTTTGCTCTTGAACACCCTTTAATTTTTGGAAAAATTTTCCTGGTCTCGGTTTATTCTCGAATTGAACTTAGGATGTTTCATTTTGGTATCAGAGCATCCTTGAGAAATCTTGGATGTTTCATTTTGGTATCAGAGCATCCTTGAGAAATCTTGGATGTTTCATCATGTGTAAAAATTAGACCTATGTGTTTTGAATGGCTAATTTTTAGTAATGACCCTAATAATGGATGATATTGATTGCAAATTAAAGGATTATATGCCATGTTAATGGATGGATGTTGATACCATGAGGTTTATGTTTATTAACAATGCATATGAGTCTTGTGTATGAATGACAATGTGAGTAGGGTATTAGAATGTTGAATGAATGATTTTGGCATGAAGTATATGATGAATTTTCATGGTTTTATGCATAATTAAGGAACCAATAGGGTCAAAATGAGTTTTGTGAAGTTTGAATGACATATAATGGTCCCAATGGCTTAGGTGCATGATTTGTGATTTGTAGAAATTGGAATGGGCTAATTCTATTGAATAGGCCGTTGAGTTGCAGAAAAATGTCTCAAAATGAGTGAAATGCATTTATACGCATAACTCTCTCGTTTTTAGGAATTTTTGAATACGGTCGATGGCCACACGTCACAAATGATGTATATAAGTTGGTGCTAAAATTTGGTAGGCATTGGAATTCATATGAGGAAGTTAGGGGGTTAGAAGTCCAAAAATGTGACTTTTTTTGCATAAAATGGCCTTTGTGCTGTCATGAATCGATTCACAACAGTGCATGAATCGATTCAAGACACACTATTTTTATTGTTCCTGAATTTTGAGTACTTTGAATCGATTTAAGCCCTCGCATGAATCGATTCAAAGCTCACTAGAATCACTATTCATGAGGTCCAGGAACGTTTGAATCAATTCAAGCGAGTTTGAATCGATTCAAAGGGCCCTGTTTTCACTGTTTGAACTCTAGAAGCGTCTAAATCGATTCATGGGGTTCTTGAATCGATTCATGGCCCTGTTTTTACACATTTTCCTCTATTTTGGGGTATGATTGGTATTGCTTGGTCATGACATGATTACGCAACATCATATGCACATAATTAACACACTTTAACAAATAAATGGGATACCCATAAACCTTCCCTCATTTGCATTCACCCTTCATGAATTAATTATGCACTTCCGCTATTACTTATTGATGATCATGAGATTGATTGTCCAAGGTTCACTCTTGAATTAATCTATCCAGCCTCTCATATCTTCATATATGGGATGGGTTATTCAATATGGTTCGGGGTTACTTGTTAAAATTTTATTCCGCGGTTTCTTCCACACTTTAATTGTTTTTAAAAAAAGGAAATCATGAAA
Organism: Clitoria ternatea; assembly: GCA_037962975.1. Classification (NCBI taxonomy): domain Eukaryota; kingdom Viridiplantae; phylum Streptophyta; class Magnoliopsida; order Fabales; family Fabaceae; genus Clitoria; species Clitoria ternatea. Next base: position 161,704,971 of record CM075670.1, read on the forward strand.
AATTTACCCTTATTTTTTGGGCGTCTCATAAAGTATCTTCAAAAATTCTCAATTCCATTAAAGTCTCTTTGGGGAAAATCTAGAGGGAATAAGCTCTCTACTCAATAAAGATTCCAACCTCATCTTTTGCCCCTCCGATGGGCATTCAATATCATTCAAATCAGAGTAGTTAGAAGACTTACCTTTGGTCTTCCTTTTCTTGGATAGAATCTTAGGTGCCATGGAGTTGAATAAAAACTTGGAGATGACCTAATAAAATCATACAAAAAGGGTTAAACAACATTCTAAATCAAAGCTCTAAAGTTTTTGCATCATTACAAGAGACAACACCTATATAATCTCATACATCCATGGCATGTAATAGAGAAATGGACATATATGAATAATTAAATACCATGAGAGATGAACTAGACCAAATGCATATTCAAATCATGCAACAATTTATGAATTTTGTCTCTTTGGCATTTTATAAAACACTTGGTGTGCACTAAGTAAATGAGTGCCAAATGCAACATTCAAGAGCAATACTTCCACTCTCAAGCTCAATAGCCATAATAAACAACCAATTTCAGAATTTAACCACCAATCAAACATTCAATCACCACCAAAGATAAAAGTTTGCACAAAAACACAAATGGGGTATATGAAAAGGTATGAACACCAAATGAAGTTCATGAAAATTTAGTGTTACCCATTTGGTTTTATAGCATCCAATTTCATCACAAAGCAATTAGGGAAAGCTTAAATGAATCAATTTAAGAATTTCATGCTAAATCCCTAAAATTTTAGAAACCCCTAAAAACCAAATGAGAAATCAGAAACTAATAAGAAAGAATAGAATGCTTACTTGATTTAGAGAAGAGGAAAGATGATTCAAGTAGCAAAATGATGATGATGCAAGGAGATTGAGAGGAGTTGGAGTTTCTTAAGTAGTTTGGTGGATATTTTCAAAAGGTATAATTGAAGGAAACAACAAGGCAATGCATAAAAGAGGGGTGCTAGGGCATGGGGTATTTAAAAACTTGAAAACCCCCACACTGGGCCGAACCACGGCCAGTGGTGAATAACCACAGCCCGTGGTTAGTTCTGTTTTGGCCCAGATTTTGAAATGTAAACAACTCATGATACCTGATAGCAACCACGGCTAGTGGTGGGAAACAACGGCCAATGGTTGCCTCTATTTTATGCCCAAAAATTCTTAAAATGCAGAGGGAACTTCCAGAGCTAACCACAGCCAGTGGTTCTCATTGTTTTCTACCCAAAAATTCAATGTTTTCAGTGGAAAATGCTTGGGCCAAACAATTGCTAGTGGTGGATAACCACAGTCAGTGGTTTGCACTGTTTTTCACCTAGAAAACACTTATACATTCATGAAAATTATTGGGTCAAACCACTACTTTTAAGCCAAAAATTATGTCAAACAACCCAATTTAAAACATCTCCTTTTGATTCTAACCAAATCATGCAAAATGGTGATTAATTCAAATATCTTACTCCACAAAAGGCAACATTATTATAATTTTTTTTGTTTACTTAACTTTTACACAAAACATGCAAACAAACAAATTCATGCAAAACAATTGAAATAAAATGACAAATGGAGTTACCTCCTCAATAGTGGTAAGTTTAACGTCTTCAGCCAGACTTTTTTTCACCATTTAGATTTACAAATCTGATGCATCAAGCAAATCTAAAGCACTTGCTTGATGAATGGGCTCGCTTGTCAAGTAGTGCTTAAGTCTTTGCCCATTTACTTTAAATGGTCCGGACTTTTCCATCCATAACTCAACAATGCCAAAGGGAAATACTTTCAAAATCTAAACAGTCCTGACCATTGGGACCTCAGTTTACCTTGAAATAACGTCAATTTTGAGTTAAATAACAAGACCATATCACCTGGAGTGAATGTCCTCTAAAGGATGTGTTGATCATGCCAACATTTTGTTTTTTCCTTATAAATCTTAGCATTCTCATACGTATCCAAAGAGAGTTCCTCTAGTTCATTTAGCTCTAATAACCTACACTCTCTTGCAACCTTATGATCAAGATTAAGCATTTTAACTGCCCAAAATGATTTATACTCAAGTTCAACAGGCAAATAACAAGGCTTCCCATATACTAGTTTGAAGGGTGTGGTTCCAATAGGGGTGTTATATGCGGTACAATACGCCTATAAGGAATCGTCTAATTTAATAGACCAATCCTTACATGACGTATTGACTACCTTTTGGAGAATATTTTTTATCTCCCTGTTGGAAACCTCAACCTGTCCACTAGTTTGAGGATGATAAGGTGTGGCAACCTTATGTGTAACATCCCAAATTTTATAAAAATGATAAATTGAAGAGAATAAATAATAAATAATTGTATATGAGTTGATTTATGTCCCAAAAACATTAAAATAATTAAGTTGGGATTTATTATGGATATTTATAATTTATTGAGACTTTAAGAGTTAAAATTATACCCGGTCAAAATATAGGTGTCAGACCAAGTATCTCCGATTTAGATACCGTTGGTCAGGGCTGTTAAGAGTATTAATGGGAGTTCGAATATATATTCCGAATAATTTTTAGATAATGTATTGAGCCCGAACTGAGAGCCTATTTATTATAAAATAGTGAAATTTTAATGCGAAGCCAAATATTAAAACATGAACTCTCCTTTCCTCCCTTCATTTTCACGTTGGTTTCTACTCTCTTTGGGCAAACACTCTCTTCTTCTACCTTCCTCATTCTTTTTCTTCCTCTTCCTTTCAAAAACCTAAGAAAGAAAAATGGTGTATATTCTTCTTCCCCATTTTTATTGTGCATCAAGCTTGGAGGAGATGGCAATGGTGGTATGGAGCTCTCCTTCTCCCACTCTATTTTCGTGCTCTCTCTCCCTCCCTTGGAAGCTCATGGTTGTCTCTTGGTTGAGGTAAGTTCCTCATCATTTTCATGAGCTTTGTGCCCTAGGTTTTGTGTTTTGGTATTTGGGGGAGTATTTATTGCATGAGGGTTATTGGGAGAAACATTAGGTATGGAAACCCTAAGGTGGGGTGGCTTAAATGTAAGCTTTTATGAGAATTTAATGTGGTATTTAAGATTAATGTTGAAAGGTGATGAGAAATTAATAAGCATTTATGATGGTGGTGGGTTCTAGTGAAACCTTAACTTTAATAAATTGGGGAAAATGTGAAAAGTGAGTAGAATGTATATTTAATGATGTTAGAGAATGATATTAATGATGAAAGATAGCCATTGATGATGATTAATGAGTATTGGTAATAGTTGTTGGGTTTTGATGAAAACCCTTGCCTTAAGAATTTGGGGAATTGTATACATATATTGTGACTTGTTGGGTTGAATTGGAAGTGAATGGGTGATATTTAATATGTGTGTTGTTAGTTATAGTGAGGAACAATGATGAACATTGTAGATAACCCTTAATGGTGGAATCAATGGGATATACATTTTGGTTAGTGAATTGATAGGCCATGGTTGTGTCATTAGAGTTTGTTAATTAAGAGTGGTATAAAATATGCAAGGATAACTTGTGTCGAACTCTAAGTGATAATGAGGATATTGAAGAATTGAGGTGATTTGGGATTACCTTATGTAATGGAAGAGATAATGATGTTGTTGGGTTTAGTTAGTCTTTAAGATCTAGAGGATCGTGGTTTTGGGAAAGGAATTCCCGAAGTCTAACACAATTGGATAAATTGGTGTTTTGACAAGTTTGGAACTTGTCCAAAAACTTTACAATGTGTAAGTCATTATTTAGAATTTATGACGAATGCCTTGAGATGGTTATCGATTCTATGAATGCATATGTACGTGATATGTAGATTGTATTCCGGGTGATGCGATGGAGCTTTCGGAGCGTTGGAATCGTTGCGGTTCTTTCCCTCGAGGTAGGAGAGGAGTTTACATTCAAATTGCATGAGTAGATTGATAGTGATTGATGTATGTGTTTTAGTACTCATGCTTGCCTTGCCATGTAGTTATTGAGATAATATGAATGGCAATTTGATGGTTATTGAGAATGATGTGTGGGAGGATGTGATGATTGTTATGGAAGTATGTATATGTGTGTTGGATGATGATAAGTATAATTTTATTACAGTTATTGAGTTTGGAATGAGAAATTATGAGTATGAATGTGTGAGCAAGTTTTACATGTCCCATATGATGTATATGATGTGTTGGATGTGATTAAATTGGCCTTGAATGAGATTTCATGTGTTGAGTTGTGAGAATTTTCGTTTCTGTATAAGTTCTGATAATCTCGCTCAAGCGAGATGGATTCTCGCCCAAGATAAGTGGTGCATAACATCACCCATCTCATTTTTTTCAGATGACAACCTAGATAAGTGATCAGTGACAAGGTTCTTAGTACCCTTTTTATCTTTTATCTCTAAGTCAAATTCTTGTAAAATTAAAATCCACCTAATTAGCCTAGGCTTTGCTTCTTTTTTATGTAAAAGATACTTAATGGCATAATGGTCAGTATATATAGTAACATGCGAGCCTACCAAGTATGATCTAAACTTATCAAAAGCAAAGACAATAGCTAATAATTCCTTTTTAGTGGTGGCATAGTTTACATGCGCTTCATCAAGTGTACGACTAGCATAATAGATCACATGTAGCTTCTTATCCTTTCGTTGCCCAAGCACAGCCCCCACTACATGATCACTAGCATCACACATCAACTTGAATAGGAGTTCCCAATTAGGGGGTTGTACCACAAAAGCAGAAATCAAAGCTTGTTTAATCCTGTAAAAAGCCTCAAGACAAGATGAATCAAAAACAAAAGGCACATCCTTACCCAAAAGATTAGTCAAAGGCTTAGTGATCTTGCTGAAGTCTTTAATGAACCGCTGGTAAAACCCGACATGCCCAAGAAAGCTTCGAATACCATTCACATTGGTCGGTGGGGGCAGTTTTTCAATCACCTCCACCTTAGCCTTATCCACCTCAATTCCTCTCTCAGACACCAAGTGCCTAAGAACTATGTCTTCTCTTACCATGAAATGGTATTTCTCCCAATTTAAGACCAAGTTGGTCTCCTCACAACAACCTTTGAAAAATCGCAGGTGCATTACACAGGCCAAATGACATTCTCTTATATGCATGTCCCATAAGGGCAAGTGAAAGTAGTTTTTTCTTAATCAGATGGATGGATGGGGATTTGATGAAAACCTGAGTACGCATCCAAATAATAGAAATAAGAGTGCTTAGCAAGCCTCTCAAGCATCTGATCAATGAAAGAAAGAGGGCAATGATCTTTCTTTGTTGGACTATTTAGCTTTCTATAATCAATGCACATACGCCACCCAAAAACCATCGTAGTAGAAATTAGTTCCTGTTTATCATTTTTAACAATAGTTATCCCTCCTTTTTTAGGCACCATATGAACTGGACTTACCCACTTACTATTAGCAATGGGATATATAACACCAGCATCAAGTAATTTCAAAATTTTCTTCTTAACCACTTCTTGCATTTTTGGATTTGGTCTCCTAAGTGGTTCTACTGTGGGCCTATTCTCATCCTCTACAGTTATCCTATGCATGTAAAAGGAAGGGCTAATCCCCTTTATATTATCCATTGTATAGCCAATAACCTTCCTATATAACCTAAGTTATTTCAAGAGCTTTTCAGTTTCACATGGATTCAAGTCAGCATTTACAATGACATGATATGTAGAGTTGGGTCCAAGTAATTCAAACCTCAGTGAAGCTGGTAAATGCTTCAATTCAATAGTTGAGTTTACCACTTTCTCACACATGACTTCAGTATCATGTTTTAGTCGGGCATTTTCTTCTAGATAATCTGATGTTCATGCAGGCTCAATTAATAAAGCAAATTCAAGTGGATCCTTAGGAAGAGTTTCTTCTTTCACCACTTGGTTAATAAAATCCACACAACAAACATCATCAAAAGGTTTCTTTAAAGCATCTTTCAAACTAAAATCTACCTTTTTGTCTCCAATAGTCAGGGACAATTTTCCATTTTTAACATCTATTACCACACCCGCAGTTGCCAAAAATGACCTGCCTAGAATAATAGGGACCATAGAATCCTCATCCATTTCTAAAACAACAAAGTTGGAAGGAATGAAAAATTTACCTACTTTAATAGGTACATCTTCTAAAATACCTATAGGATATTTAACAGACCTATCCGCTAATTGCAATGACATCCAAGTAGGTTTCAATTCACCTAATCCCAATTTCTCAGCAATAGACAATGGCATTAAACTGACGCTAGCTCCTAAGTCGCATAGTGCTCTATCAATAGCCATGTCACCAATCACACAAGGGATAGAAAAACTACCTAGATCCTGAAGCTTAGGTGGTAGCTTTCTTTGGATCAAAGCACCACACTCCTTAGTGAGTGCTATTGCACCATCCTCCTCTAATTTCATTTTATTGGATAAGATGTCCTTCAGGAACTTCATATATATCAGCATTTGCTGCAAGGAATCTATAAAAGGAATATTAACATAAAGCTTTTTAAGAACTTCAAGAAACTTACCAAACTATTTATCAAGCTTAGCCTTGGCCAAGCGCTGAGGGAATGGAACTGGAGGCTGATATGGTTTCACATCTTCCTTCTTTTCACTTTGTTTCTCTTCCTCAGTTACTAGATGAGAATGAGACTCTTTCCCCTTCTTTTCTTTCTTGGCCTTCTCTTCAGTCAAATAGAGGGGACTATCATACTGTGTACCACTCCTAAGAGTGATAGCCATGGTATGATCAGATGGTCCCATTTCGGGCTTTCCAGGAAAGGTTCCTGGCATTCTCTCAGAAGATGAATCCTGCTAAGTAATCTGGTTCTCCAACATTTTATTATGGGTGACAAGAGTGTCCACCTTACAGGTCAGCTTCTTAATAGCATCAGAGAACTCATCATTTTGTTTTAATTGGGTGATCACAAAGGTCTCCATCATGGACTCCAGCTTAGATTTTTGAGGAATGTAGGGTCCTTGTGGTTGTCAGAAATTACTCAGATTGCCTTGACAGGGAGGTAGTCTATTTTGGAAACCAGGTGGTCCTTGTGGTTGTCTAAAATTACTTCCATAATTTCCATTATAGTTTCCAATAGCATCCACCCGTTGCATTTTTGGCTCGGCATTCTGAGTCACTCCAAGCTGGCATCCTAAAATATTATGACTTAAAACACCACACAACTCATAAACAAGATTAGAAGTACCTATTCCTAATTTATCATATTTATCAATTTTAACAAATAATGCCTCTACTTTAGCAGTTAATGAAGAGAGAACATCAACAGAGTACTTACCTGGAGTTCTTAGTAAACTCTTTTCTGAAGACCACTGGTATGTGTTTTGGGCAACCTCCTTAATGACATTGTAACCTTCCTCCATGTTCTTACTCATGAAGGCGCCGCCAACTACGGCATCCAAGGTTACCTTTTGGTTCGGAGTGAGTCCATTATAGAAAATATACACTGTACACTAGCATTCAATACCATGGTATGGGCATTCCCGGAGCATTTCTTTATACCTCTCCCAGGCATCATAAAGAGTTTCATCATCTTTCTGAGTGAAAGTGATGATTTGCTTCCTCAACTGGTCTATTTTGATCCTTGGATAATATTTGTTGAGGAAGGCATGTGAAAGTTGCTCCCATGTAGTGATTTACCCTTTTAGAAGCGCATACAACCAAGCTCTGGCCTTGTCCTTTAAAGAAAATGGGAAAAGCCTTAGCTAAATTACATCGTTTGAGACCTCATTTACCTTGAGCATGTCACAATACTCAAGGAAAATCTGAAGATGCAAATTGGGATCCTCGGATGGCAATCCTCCAAACTGACTTTGTTGAACCATCGAGAGCAAGGATGGCTTCAACTCAAAAATGAATTACAAAATGATTTTAAATAGTAAATCAGAAAACAGGAAATTCACCATCTTTTGTAAAAGAAAATCAGAGCAAGTTTGGGAAATTGAATCAAAGGTAAATTCTGGGGTATTAAGGTTTCATATGCTAGTATCAAAATTAAAGGTTACTCGCCTATCCAATTATATGATTTCATTCCTAAGCAGATTCCCCTAAGTTAATTAATACCTTTCTCTTGAAAGTGCCTAATTCCCAAAGAACCGTGTTTAATTTGTTAATTAGACCTTTTAAGTTCTATGGAAATCCGATTAACCCTCAAACAATATCGCTTACCATTGTAAATCAAAATCATAGGTTCAATTTAGGTATTTTTGAATTACATGCCAATCTCTCGATTACCCATATAATTTGTGATCATCTACGCTTATCTCTAAGTCTTACAGAAGCATTAGACATACATAAATTGAATAGAAATTGAAATCACATCAATTGGAATGTAAAGAATAATTAATTGTAACACATAAGCATACTAAATCCTTAGCCCCAAGAAAATAGTTTAGTGTGCCATAAGGATTGTTGCCATCATGTCACACATCACAAAATCAATGGCAATCATAAAAGATATCAAAAGTTTAAAATAGGGATTCAGAAATTACAAATTAGGATTCCTAATTCTTCCTCTCAAATCTACACATTTGATTTCCTTTGATAGATTTGACTCTTGATTCCCCCTGAAAGCTTCCCAAAAGGTTCTTCAAAACCTTCCAAAAGATGTCTCTCAAACTATCTCTGCAGAACTCTTTTTCCTCTCCCCCAAATTGTCCAACAAAAACCCTAAACAATTTAGAGATTTGGGCCTCGTAAGGGATAACCATGGCCAGTGGTTCGAGTTTTGTTCCTTTTTAAACATAAATTCATAACTTTTGTAATAAACAAAGCCAACCACAGCCAGTGGTGGATAGCCACAGCCAGTGGTGGCTTTTGACTTGCTTTTCCTCTTTTCCAGTGCTAACCACGGCCAGTGGTGGATAACCACGGTCAATGGTTTCCTCCAACCTTGCCAAAATACACTCCTAAAAGCCTCAAAGGTCTCTTCTTTCATCAACTTTGCCATTTTTCCTCAAAAGAGACCTAGAACATCATTGATCCTACAAAAATAGGAACAACCAAGTAATATGTGTGGAAAAGAATCAAAATCAAGGGAATTAGGCATGAAACAATATGCAAAAACCCTAAAAACTAGACCTAAAAACACCAAAAACAACACACAATGCATACTTATCAAGGTACTTATATTACAATCCATGTTAATTTTCTTTTTGAAAACCTACTTGCATCCTATAGTTTTTACCCCTTAGGGTGCATCAACCAAGGTTCAAACTTTATTAGAGTACATGGAATACATTTCAGATCACATGGCTTCAAGCTGTTTCTCAAATTCTAGACTTGCAATGGCCTCTCCATAAGATGTTGGATTATTTTGATCCATTAGCAATACATCTCCTTCGAGTTAAAATAAATCCATATCTTTTAGGTTGTTGATGTATTCTACTTGATCTAGCAAGTCTTATTCTACTGGAGTTAGTGTTATCACAAAATTTTATGGTTCCTGCTTCATTTCCACCATTGGCTCTTCAATTCCTTGTAGGCCTTGAACTTCTTTAAGTTCTACTTTCCTCCTACTGATTCTTTTAAAGATGAATTACTTTTCTAAAAATACAACATTTTAAGCAACAAATACTTTTCCCTTAGTAGGACTATAGAAGTAATGACCCTTAGTTCCCTTTAGGTATCCCACAAAAGACATTTATCTGATTTGGGTCCAAGTTTGTCAAAAATCTGACACTTCACATAAGCTTTATATCACCAAATCTTAAGAAAGGATATACTGGATCGTTTCTCAGGCCATATCTCATATGGTGTCTTTATGACTTCCTTAGATGGAACACGGTTAAGTATGAAAGTCATTTTCATCAAAGCATGTCCCTAGAAGGAGATAGGGAGGTTAGTTTGACTCATCATTGATCGAATCATGTCCAATAAGGTTCTATTTCTTTGCTCAGAAACATCATTCCATTATGGTGTTCTAGGAGGAGTGAGTTGAGAGATAATCCCACATTCTTTAAGATATTCATCAAACTTGTAACACCCCATTGCCTGTAATTAGTCTAAGAACCAAAAAGTAATGTTATGTTTTATGTTAAAATGAAAGAAGTTTAGGCTTTGCCTAATTGATTTCTATGCTCGATGTGTTAGCCCAATTAGGAATTTAATCAGTAAAAAAATTTAATCAAAATAAGTTTTTAGAACTAGTAATACTTAAATATTGCATTAATCAAAAGAAATAGAAATAAATATACGAAATATGTTCCCGTATTTTGGTCGATGTGGTAAAATAAGTTACCGGTAGGGAATATTTTTAGGATTCGACATAGAACCAGATGTCAATGTTAAACCTTTGATGAGTGGTGGAAAGTGAAGGATGGTGGGACCCAGATAGATTAAACCAGATTTGTACCCATTTGATGGCATAAAGAAAAACTTAGTCCCCACCTAATAACTTTATACGTATGTTTCATCATTTTTGGCTGAGAAATTGCTACAAGTATCGAATCCAAGCCATTTTGGTCCTAAAGCCTTCATATCAAAATGTGCTACAGTGTTCATGAAGACACCTAAGCCTAGTTCTGGACCAATCAATCTCAATTTACAAAATAGCCCACTGACGTATAATTGTGTTGATTCACCCGGGCACCCTTTGGTATTTTGGATATAATTTTCTTCACAGTGCTAAGAATCAAACGATTCTTTTTTTTCAATTTTTTGTATCAAAATTCTCTACATTTCACACGAAGACCACAAAGGCCAATTCCAAACACATAAATCCTAATTTTTATTTTAAGTTGTTGGACTTAGAAAGTTTACGTAGCAAGTACACCCTCTTTCGTATTTTATCTATAAATTTTTCTACTGTTATCTGAATCGGGCGATTATTGTCTATAATTTTTCATATCTAAACCTTGTACAACTCTTACACAGACATCAAGAAGTAATTTCCAACCTAAACGTCCTAATTGTTATTTTAATGTTCAAAAACGTAACTTTGTACATCTCTTGGACAACATTAGTGTTTTGGGCATAACTCCTGCTCTAGTTATCAGAATTTGACATTCTTTAGCTTGTTGAAAAGAGGAGAAAAAAATATAAAACTTTTATGTTGAACAATATTCCTAATTCTCAATGAAACAAAATGAAATTTGTAAACCAAGAATCCACTCCCTTTTCCCTATACCTCACCATTCCACTAACTTGCCAACCAATGAAAATTCAACACATTCAACCACTTTGTTTGCTTTTCATTGGTTGAAACCTTCACTCATTACTCTTTATAAGACCATACCTTTCATGGATCAAACTCTTATTCTCTCATTTCTTTCTCCCTTGGCCGAACTTCCACTCTCTTTTTCCTCTCAAAATTTTGCTAAGTCAAGTACCATTCGTCCTCACCACCACATAACAACCAGTCACCACCTTAGTCCAGCCACCATCACCTCTCTAAAAGACTTTCATTAAACTGTTATTAAGGATCAAGGAGCAAAGGAAAGGAAGCACTTGCAGACACCCATTTTCCTTCAAGGCCATGAACTCCACAAAGATGTAGAGGGGAATTTCTCTCATTATAGCTCATGGATCACTTCATGCATGGGTAGGTAAGAATATCCCTAGGGTTTTTACCTTGATTGGACCTCAAAAACCATTTCAGATTTTCCTTTTCCTTCCTATATATTTTTAGCACATCAGCACTAGCAGTATTTCTACAAATACTTTTTGCATGTGGATGTAAAAAACAATGTAAATTTCTGCTTCTTCTTTTAGAAGGAGCTGAACTTGCTTCAATGTCATCTTCAATAGAATCTCTTTCACAAGACATTCCCTACAAAAGCAATAAAAGGAATTGTTATCACAAGCTAAACTTTTTTTCTTTGAATGACACAAGGTAAATCCAAGTAAAACTATTATATGTATTAACTATAGAAAAATAGTAGGAGTACCCACACGAAGATACCATGGAAACTGGTCCCCTTAGATCTTAGAATAATAACTATAAAGGTTCTATATAGACAGAAACAGATACAGGTGCATGTGTGATGTATTTTACCATGGCAGCAAGCAACACAGAAGTTAGAGGGCACTTTAATAGGGGAATATTACATTGTTAGACAATGCAATTTATAATTAGTTTACAGGTAAAAATCTTTACAGTTAAAATTAAACTCATAAAGGAAATATAGTTTTTATCATTTCTATATTCAACCAATTTATCTTTACAATATATATAACCTTTATTTTCCATATAAACCAAATCTGGATATAACATGTTGGATTAGAAAGTTATTATGAATTCAAGAATAATGCACAAAAAACTAAAAGATTTTGACCAAAAAAAATAAAAGATTGAAATATATTTCTACAACTCTGAGATTGTAGAGTAGCACTAGTTGTAGTGTGATCAGGTGAATTCAGATAGGCCAACTCTCATCTTCACGATGTCCTTTACCAGTGGCGGCTCACCCACTTCAGTCAACCATCTGTTAGTCCCTCATCTCTCAGTCCCTTAGGTAAGTAATCTTTCTGCTCTGCTCAAATGTTAGAACATTGGGTTCAAGTTATACCTTTGATTTTGAATATCATGTGTCAATATTAATATTTAGACTTTCCTGTAAAGGTTTTTGGTTTGTTGGTATAGGCTTCAAAATAAGAGATGATTCTGCCCTCACTCCTATTTTGGTTTGTTTGGTTTTTTAGAAACCAATCTCTTTGCTTTGTAGAGCGGAGACAACATCCAGAACCAGAAAAAGTTCTTCAATCACTTGGAACTTAATTTTGCTTTTTTTCTCTTTTTCTCTTCTATTCCTTTCAGGTCATTCAACTCTCTCCTATTTCTCTGTATCTAAGATTTACTTAAGTGGTTTAGTTGCTCAGGCAAGTAATGTTTGGCATCATATTCATGCATGTTATGTATATTGATCTGTTTATTCACTATGTTCTGTTAGTTGTGTAACCTAGCTTTAGGATCATTTTTCTTTACTGAAAGGGTTATTAAATTTTTAGTTTCAATTTCATTTTAGAAGACACTTAATTTATTATGTGTTCCACGGCTCTTCAAAAGCATGTTTCCAGTTACACTTTTCATAAAGCTATAGTCAATTTTGCAGTTCTACAATTTGCAACCATCATGATTAATTTCACACAGAAAACCAAAAATAAAAATATAAAAAAGTAATCTCAGTCAATTAGAATCATGTGCGGTATATTCACAAACACAAACAAGGTAACAACACATACATTACTGTAATGTCATTACACAGTAGGTAAACTATGAAATTTAGCACGCAAGAAGATTAGCACATACATCGCACAGTAGCACTAACTGAACAGAGAATCAAAGATGAAACTGAAACATGAAAATACCTGCAAAATGCAAATTGAAGTACTGCACAGAGAGCTCACAGTGTCACGTGAAAGTCGAACAGGGTCTGCAAAGTGAATGGATCGTGAAATAGAGCAGAGGGGATCACGATTCGCAAAACTAAACGGGCTTGCGCTCCTGTGCCTTGCCAGCGGCTGCCGGAGAAGGGTTGAAGCGGTGCCGTTGTGGCGATGCAGTCTGAACGAAGAGGAGGCCGTGTGGTGTGATGCGGTGTTGGTGTTCCTTGACGGAGAGAAAGACGTAACAAAATATCTAATAAATCCAATGGGTTTTTGATTAAAAAACTTAATGGATTTTTTTAATTTAAAAAGTCCAATGGATTTTAATAAAAAAAAATAAAAGTGAAATCCAATGGACTAGAATGAAGATGGATTTATCCATACCCATCCAATAAATAATTGAGATCCAATCCATTAAATCCATTATGTTTTTATTTTATAAATGGATGGATTGGATGGATTATGTGTGGATGGATTGGATATTTAATGGATAAATGGGTGAAATTGACACCCCTGCCCCTTTATCCCAAGATAATTAATTTAGTTACTCATGAAATAATTTAAATTCATATAAATAATGAAAAAATAAAACATACAAGTCATGGTAAAAAAAAAGACTTACGGGTTTCTCCAAAAGCTTAGAATAATTTACCACTGTATTTCCTTGTTGCAATTTTCCTCCACCAATTACAAATTGGAATACTCACTTTTACAATTCACAACTCTTAAAATAAAAGAAAGAAAAAGAAAATAAAAGAGAATTGGGACGGAAAAATAAAAAGAAAGAAAACAAAAGAAAGGAAATGGAATGAAGAAAGAAATAAAGAAAAGAAAGAAAAGAGGAACGGAAACAGAAACGAAAGAGAGAAAGGAAAGAAAAGAAAATGAAAAGGAACGGAAAACAAAAGAGAAAGAAAGGAAATAAAGTACAAATGAAAGGGAATTTTATGCTAAGAGTCACGCTGCTAAGTAATGTTGTCCGTCCCTTGGCTTCAGACTTCCCCTCTATTTATAGAGGTCTTGGGCATTAACAATCGGTGGCAAGTGGGGCTTCTCCTTTTGTCTTGTAGTCAGCCGCCCCACTAGATCAGCATTGGATACAGCCTGGATGGAGTTGGTAGGAACAGCTTACACCTAAACAGCTATAGGGAACGGCGGCAGGTGGGTTTCTCCTTTGTCTTGTTGTTAGCCGCCCCCCATAAGTTAAGGATCCACTTGGATAGTGGAAATCCAAGTCAACATGGGTAATCGGTGGAATTATAGGTCGGTTTTCTCCTTCTGACTCGAATTTAGTGGATCGGTCGGTATCTACCAATAGTGGGAAACAATCCGAGTGGAAAAGGTGCCTTTTATACACAAGACCGAGTGAAAGCTTTGCTCGGTGTTGCTTTGCTAGATGTTGTGGAGAGGAGTTGGACAGTGTTATTGCTGGACAATGTTGAGAGGATGGAGTTGGTGTGAGTGGATATGAAGAGAGCTAGACGAGCAAAGCAACTCTGATTGAAACATTCAATCAGAACCGATTAAAGAGTGACTCAGAATAGATTGAAACATTCATTTGGAACCGATTGAAAAGTGATTCATTCGGAACTGATTAAAAAGTGGCTCGAGACCGATTGAAGGATGACTCAGAACTGACTGAAGAGGGACTCGAAACCGACTGAAAAGTGGCTCACTCGGCACAGGTTCATGCCCTCCTTCTTTCTCATGTGACTGATACACTTGGACATATTCATTCGGACATATTCACTCAGAAGTCCGACTTGCTTCTCACTCGGAATTGCCTTAACCGTCAACCAGCCCATTCGGTTGTTTTCACTCGGGAGTCAGCTTTGCCTTTCACTCAGAAATTTGGAATTTTGAGAGAGTCTGGAATCTGGCCGATAGAAGCTCTTAACATGTCTGAGCCTTGCTTTGCTCAGAAATACAGCTCTCTGCCCCAACTCACTCGGGTTTAGTTTGAAACTTGAGAGAGAGTCTGCCCGGAAGAGACTCATTCCCGGTCGGACTCTTTTCCTTACTTGATAAGACACTTTCTCCGAAATAAACTACTCAGAAAGGACCTGTTCCGCTTGAGAATGCCATCTTCCCGAATGAAACCACTCGGAGACCTCCTTATTCAACAGTTTATTCATTCTGTGGCTTCTTCGGCTCGGACAATGGTCCATTCGGAGACAGTTTTTGCCCAGAAAAACACTTGTTCCCCAATCAGACCTGCTTCAGTCAGCATTCTTTCACTCAGACAATAGCTTTGGGCAGTATTTATTCAAGGTCAGTCCCTTTTTTCACTCAGATTAGTTGCAGTTGGGGGGCTTCCACTAGGATTTGATCATTTCTGAGCCAGATTTTAGTATAAAAAGAGAATTTTTTCCATTTTGGCTTGTTCTTCTTATTTTCTTTATCATTTGATGGTCGTTTTTCTCTTGTTTTTAACTCTTTTATTACCTTAGTTTCTGCAAAATAACATACCCAAGTAGAATATAGTGGAAAGAAAGCAAAAATCACAAAAATAAAGGAAATATAGTGGATAATGATTAAAATCCTAAGCAAACTGAATCTAATTTATTGTGTTATAAAGCACTTATCATCCATATTCCTCTAACAAATATCCTGTAATCACCAAATTTGTCCTTCGGCCAAGCATTGACATAAAACTCCCTTACTATGTCAGGGTCAAAGTGAGGTCCAAGATTGGCTAACCTTAGCCATTTCCTATTCTGAAGAACACTCATAAACTCGTTACACTTCCCTTGTCTTAGATCAACTCTTCTCTCAGTGATAAAGTTCCAGTGTTGAATCTCTTTGAATCTATTCGCTCTATCTATGTCTCTAAATCTCTGATTTTGTGGTGGCAAAGGCTTGGAGGTGTGTTGCCTTTTAGCATACTTCTTACGAGGTGGGTTGGAAGAGCTTGGGTTGCTAACTGGGGAGGCTGGTCCTATGGTCTTAGTCCTTGCCATCCTAAAACTCAAAATATCCCAATATAGTTTATACATTTCAAAATTTAAGCACAAATGAAAAACCAACAATGTCTATTTTCTAACATCATGTACATTCTACAGAAAGAACCCTCAATGTGAAAACACACTATATCATCTAACTTCAATCATGAGAAAAAATACCTTATACTCAAATGCCATTCAGTTTACAATGCTTTTTATTCAAAACAGCTTGCACATTTTAAGTAGATTTCTATTCAGAAATTCAAACAAGCATCAACATACTAAAGAATAATCTATCTACACCAAAATGTAGTTAATGAAAACCTAAAACTCACTAACTTCTTTATCATGATAACACAATGAACACATCAGCATTTAGGACTCAATGTACCTTCCTATCATAGTTTCAAACACTTTGTAAGCAACATTGCAGAAGTTAAACTAGATTATGAGCTCATTCAAGTTACTTGTAAACTTCACAAGAAAAATAGGGTATGATGGAGGGAAGAAGGGGAAAGGATAAGTAAAGAAAAATAATGCACAATGTTGAAGAAAAGAGGAAGAAGAAACTTACTTGAGTAACAATGGAAGAGAATGAGAGCTTGAGGAAGAAGATGATGGGGTTAGGGCTCTGTACTTATGAGGAAGAGAGAAAGAAGAACAATTTTCTTTTTATTGAAGAAAATAGGAATGTAACCATTCTACCTGTTTTAAAAATCATTAAAAACGTTGTAGCCTGTCGCTTAAGCGGTAACTGTTCGCTTAGGCAAGTTTAGGCACAAAACATCAGGGGTCGCCTTTTTGCTCAAGTGATTATACCTTGGCTTGGGAAAAATTTGGACAGTATCAATGTTTAATGATTCGCTTAAGTGAGTTTTTCATAAATTGGTTTTCACAAGAGCCTCGCTCAGGCGAGCAAAGAATCAATTAGGCGAGGTATATAAGAAACACCCCCTTAATACTTTCTTGTATTTTTGCTTGAGCGGAGAAAAATAGCTTAAACAAAAATTAGACAGAGACCTTTTTAATTATATTCGCTTGAGCTATTCTCATCTTGCTTAGGCAAAATTTAAACAGAATCCTTTTGCCTTATACTCGCTTAAGTGAAACACATCTCGCTTGGACGAGGAAAATAAAACTTAGCCCCTAATTGTTCCTCTGTTTCCTCGCTTAAGCTAAAAGTGGCCAGAACCAATTTCATTATTGACTCACTCAGGCAAAGCAAAATTCTCTTTGACGATTTCTGTCTAGGACATTTTTAGCATAAATTTGCTTGGGTGAAAGAAAACTTGCCTTGAGGTTGACTAAATTTCATTAATTTCGCTTAAGTGAGTAGCATGTCACTTGGGTGAATTTGACAAAACAACATTTAATGCAATTTCTGCAAATTTCGCTTAGGTGATCATTGTTTTGCTTGAGCGAAACATGCACTTTTTGCTTTTTCTTGAGTTTAAGCAAATACCTCATTGAGTTCCTCTTATAGTAAACAAAACTTGGCCTTTTGACACAAAATTTACAACTTTGAATCATCAATTGGAGTATCATCAAAAATGAATTAATGGATTTAAGCCTATCCCTACAATCATAATAAATTCAACTAATGATTCCTTACATTCAACATCAAATTCAAATAAATTCATAATTACATAATCAAATTTTACTTTTTGACAAATTAGTACCACAATGAACCTAAACTCAATCCTAACTATTCAAACAGATATATGATCCTGGATTGTCAAACTTGAACTATTTATAAATTCAACACCAAAATTGTATGTTTACCTCATCATTGTCAAATCAATCTCATGATCCATCACATATATCATCAATCATGCAACAATTTCAGCAATGGTGGAAATCAACATTCTAACATCATCTTCCTAAAAACTACCCATTCCTTCTTATCACTTCTCAACCAATCATCAATATAATAAATCAATTCCCAAACATGACTAAACCTATAATTCACACTCAAAAACAAAAAAAAATCACACAGAAATCAGTAAAACACTAGGTTACCTCCCAAGAAGCGCTTGTTTTACATCATTAACTCGACACCTTTAAAGTTTCAAGAATCTTGTAAGTGGAAGAGCATGGTAAGTCTCTCCACTTCACCACCAAGGTAGGGCTTCAATCTTTGCCCATTAACAGTCCAAGTTCTTTTCGAAATAGGATCCTACAACTCTATAGCTCCATAGGGTCTAACTTCTTAAACTAGAAAAGGTCCAGACCACTTGGATTTCAACTTTCCAGGAAATAATCTCAACCTTGAAATAAGTAAAAGCATAAATTGGCAAGGATAAAAATTCTTTTGAAAAATCTTCTGGTCATGGTATTTTTTCATCCTCTCTTTATAGATACGAGAGGACGCATAGGCTGAGAGCCTCCACTCTTCTAGCTCCTACATCTGTAACTTCCCTTTCTCACTAGCTACTGGTTGGTCAAAATTCAACAGCTTCATGTCCCAATATGCTTTGTGTTCCAATTCCACTGGCAAGTGACAGCTTTTACTAAAAACAAATTGATAAGGAGAAATGCCTGTAGGTGCTTTGTATGTTGTCCTGTAAGCCCAAAGAGCTTCATTAAGCTTCTGAGCCCAATCTTTTCTGCTGATTGAGACTATCTTCTCCCAAATACGCTTGATTTCCCTATTCAAAACTTCAACTTGTCCATTTTCTTGTGGATGATAAGGAGATGTCACTTTATTTTTGACCTTATAATCTTCTAAACATTTCTACAACTAAGCATTGTAAAAGTGTGAACCTCCATCACTTATTAACACTCTAGGTATGCCAAACCTGCAAAAGATATTCTTCTTTAAGAGCTTAATCACTGTTTTGGCATCCACCTTAGGACTAGTAGTAGCTTCCACCTATTTTGATACATAATCCACAATAACCAATATGTACTCATTAGCAAAGGAAGCGGGCAACAGACTAACAAAATCAATCCCCAATAGTCAAACACTTCAACCTCTAAGATAGTATTCAGAGGCATTTCATTTCTTCTTGAAATTCCACCTGTTCTCTGACAACTATCACAAGATTGAGCATGAAGGTAGGCATCCTTAAATAATGAAAGCCAGTACAAACCTGATTGCAACACTTTAGTTATGGTTCTTTCTCCATTAAAATGGCCTCCATAAGCTGAATTATGACAATGCCACAGGATGCTTCATGCCTCTTCCTGAGATACACATCTTCTCAGAATACCATTTGATCTAATTTTGAACAAATATGGATCATCCCAAATATATTGGTGAGCTTTCATTAAGAATTTCTTCTTCTATTGCCAAGTGAGATCATCAGGTATGATTTCGGCTGCCTTAAAATTTACAATATCTGCAAACCATGGCCTCTCTTGAACCAGCAACAACTTTTCATCAAGAAAAACTACATCTATTTCAAGATGAGTATTTGTAACTTCTTTATTGGAAAGTCGGGAAAGATGATTTACAACAAAATTCTCACTTCCTTTCTTGTGTTTGATTATTAAGTCAAATTCCTGCAAAAGTAAGATCCATCAAAGCAATCTGGGCTTCGAGTCAAGTTTATTCAATAAATATTTTAGAGCTGCATGATCAGTCTAGACAACAACAGTAGATCTAGTCAAGTAAGGTCAAAATTTTTCTAAGTCGTACACTACTACTAAGAGTTCTTTTTTTTTTACCAAGAACTGCTCCTATGGCATAGTCGCTGGCATCACATATTAATTCAAATTCAAGTTTCCAATCAGAAGCAACTATTATAGGAGCAAAAACTAATTTTTGTTTCAATAAATCAAAAGCGATTAAATAAGAATTATCAAAATGAAAGGGATTATCCTTATTCAAGAGGTTACTGAGTGGCTTTGCAATCTTTGAAAAGTCTTTGATGAATCGTCGATAAAAACCTGCATGTCCCAAAATACTTCTGATTTCTTTGACATTAATTGGTGGTGGGAGTTTTTCGATTACTTCAACCTTTGCTGGGTCCACTTTAACTGCCTTTGTAAGAGATTTTTTCGATCAAATCAGCAAATATTGCAGACATACATCTTTGGAAAGTGGCTGGAGCATTACGTAGTCCAAAAAGCATGTTTTTGTAAGCAAAAATACCAAAGGGACATGTAAAGGCAGTCTTCTCTTAGTCTTCTGAAGCAATAGCTATCTAATTATAACCTGAGTATCCATCTAGAAAACAATAATATGCTTGGCTTGCCTACCTCTCGAGCATTTGATCCATAAAAGGTAAGGGATAATGGTCTTTTCTGGTGTCCTGGTTGAGTTTTCTGTAATCGATATACATCCTCTATCCAGTGACTGTTCTTGTTAGAATCAATTCATTCTTCTCATTTTGAATACAGTCATGCCACCTTTCTTAGGAACTACTTGAACTAGGCTTACCCAAGAACTATCTAAAATAGGGTAAATCATGCCCGCTTTAAGTAATTTCATCACTTACTTATGTAACAGCCCTGATTTTTAGGAGTGAAAGTTTAAGCCCTCAAGACCTTCGAGAATCCCTTGTTGAGTATTTTAGGAGAACAAAGCTTAGGCCTGATCCTCAAATCACCCTAATAGTGGGAGGAAATGAGACTTAAGATAACGTAAGGAGTGAGTTGACTAGTTGAGTGAAGTAAACGAGTAAGAGAAATTTGTGTTAATATGATTCCTAGAGAGATATTTGAATTTTAAATAATTATATGAAGGGATAGTACATTTAGATTAGTAATTTATCTATCACTAAGATATTTATATTTATGGGTATACCCTTATTATTGTTGCTTTGCAATTTATCTACTATTGAGATAATTATAATTATGAATATATTTTATTGTTATTGCTAGACAAGCTATGAATGATGTTTAAATTGATGATTATAGGTAATGATAATTAATTTTGAAGTAACCGGATATGACTTTGAGACTGAATGATTTATGAAGTCCAAAATTTCATAAGACTTAATTAAACCCTTTTTAATAAAGTGATTATTGAATAATATATTATTTGGATATTAACGGTTAAATAAATATTATTGTTGAAGATTTTAGTTAATTGAGGAAATACAAAATAAATAGATAACTATTCTAGTATTTAACATTATTGGTAACAAGTGTAAAACATAAAAAGTATAATTATAATAAAGTTTAATTAAGAAAATAATTAGATTATTATTATTTTAATAGTAATTGTCGCCCGGTTCCTTAAATTTGAGCTGTGGAATCCAGATTGAGGTAGAATTCGGGTCATTCGACTTGAGACTAGTAATTTAGTGAGGAAACTAGTCCTCTTAGAATTGTTTCATGAAAAATCAAGGACACCTGACTCGGCCTAACCAGCCGAATCAGAATCCTTAGTGCTTCCTGCGTTTGACCGTTTATATACTTCGGAATGTCCGATGGAGATCCAGTCATTCTCTAGTGATCCATTTTAAAGTTTAAGGAACTTTTCATGCAGAGACCGAGACCTAATTCGGACTCTATTATTATCGTTTTTCCATAAAACAATTTCTTCGAAAGATATTTTAAGACTCGACCCGTACATCCTCAGTATTTTGGACCCAACTTTTGTATACAACCTCAGAATGGGACAATTTAGGTCTTGATCTCTTCATTTTGAAAAGATCTTCAACCTCTATTTCTAGTCCTGAACTCCGATTCTCACTCTGTCAACCCCAAAATTGAGGATTAAGCATATTCGTCTTAAAATTTTATTAATAGGGCGTTTTCCCTGCACCTGATTCAGAAAAAATTCATACCTTTTTCATACGACCTTTATTTTTTGCAAAATTGGTGTCAGAATCTCCATAAAGAAATTATCTACGTTTTTTGTGAAGAAATTAAAGGCTAATTCTTTCCAGATTGGTACAGTTTAATGAATCTTTATGATTCATAAACTGTTTCATTTTTATGTTGATTATTTATGGGAAAATTCACATATGTTTCATGTTCGATACTTAAATCACTTATTTCCTTTTGGTATAGGTCTTTATTGAAGCACTCTACAATTGTTATGAAGGGCTCGAGGCCTAATTCTCAAAGGATAATTTTCGGTGAATTTATTTTTGAACATCTACCTGATTCAGAGGTATTTGGGACAACCTGTCATAAATCAAACGTATCTTGGGCTACCAATATCTGATTGTCACGTATGATGTATCAATTTAAAGAGAAAAGGAAGATATAAAACTTTCATGTTGGGAGTTTTCTCTAATTTGGATTCCACAAATTATTACAGATTTAATTGTAACGTTCTTATTTTCCCGGTCCATAAAAATCTTGTGCACTTCGGTTTCTTGCCCGATAAGTTAATTTCCCGGCCACAGATTTTCTGACCACCTCACCACCCTTGAACACCCTCTGGACAGAAGTCACTACCCAACCCTCCTCCTCTACTCAGCCCATCACCTCCTCGCTTAGCCAATTAGATTACATTCAAAAATAGCCCTCATCATCCCACCTACACCATCCATTACTTCATCCTTCTCTCACCCTCCAGCTAGCGTGTAACCCTCCATAATTCATCTTCAATTCTGAAACTCAAAGCCTCAGTCTTCTTTTTCTCTTTTCCAAGTCACTTCACGCCACCTTCTAACTTCTATTTTTTTCCATTTTCACAAACACACATCATCACCATCCACCTACATTCATCTAAACTCTATCACCTCCTCTCCTTACTCTACCTATTTGCTGCCAGCCACCACCAATCAACTCAATCTCCATTCGTTTGCATGTCATGGCCTTGAAGGATTGAAGCTTATCCTCCCAACTTGGAGTTGCACCAAAGCCGCCACTCATCAACGCCGTTCTAGGTAAAAATTAGTAAAAATTCCCTTCTTCTCTATGTTCTTGAAAAAGTTGCAATCAAATTCTGTTTTGGGACTTAGAAATTTATGATATTTCCTTGTTGATTTGGGAGGTAGAAATTTGATCATCCACTTCGTTGTTGAAGCTCCAAGACCATGAATCACCTTAGGCCACCTACGGTGAGTTTGATAAAATTTATTCTCTTGGTTATCATTTTTGCCTCTTGGAAGTCAATTTCAACTCTTAGTTTAAAATTTATGTGTTGGACCCTTACTCCAAATATTGAAACCGTGACTGCCCCATTTTTGTTCTAAGCTTGCACATTCATTTTTTAAGATCCAGAGGCTTAGATTGACGATCCGAGTGCATTAGAAACGTTCGGTGGAATTTTCGACGAAATCCTAAAAATTCTCCTTCGGGCAGTGACTTTAAAATGAGGTAAAGGGGGTTTCCATCCCATTTGATTTGAATTCTGGCTGTGCTATAATGATTCTTAGATACTTAGGAGCTTACGTTTCAAATTTTGGCACGATCCAATGGTCAGATCTTAAATCGTAGAAATTTTTGTTACCGGTGACAAAATGTTATATTTTTAAATTAATTGATATGTTGAAAATTTATTCGACGCGGTACAACGTTCGTATACTTGAATGAAATTTATTGCGATTAGATACACGAGAAAAGAGATTAGTAAAAATTAGTGTTTAGGCGGACTCGGTTACATTCGATATGGTTGTAATTATTTTTTTAATTCAGAAATTTTATGTAATTTGTAACATATTTTTGGTAAGTCCCGTTATTAGATAATTAATTATTCATTAAATCGGTATCAAATTATTTTAAGAAATATCACATCCGGTAAAAGAATTTTAAATTGGGTAATCACAAAATTTTTATTTTAGTCACTTGAAAAAAGTTAGAATTTAGAAGTTATATTTTTGAAGATTTTCTTTATATGACTTATAGATTGAAAATGAAGAAATTTAATTTTGAAGAATTGACGGTGAAGAACTATACTCGTTTATTTTTTGATATAGTTTCCAAAAGTAAGCTAATAAAAGGTACTTTTATGTTTCAATAATTAGAGAAAAAGGAAAGAATTTAATCCCTATAACTTAGGCCCCAAATGAAATTTTAGAGTAGATAAAATAAGTGAATTTTCGCATAATGGATACTAAGAATAAAAGAAGAAAATATTAGTAACAAATGTTAGTGACTACTTTAGTGACCACTTTAGAGACCACTTAGAAAAAAATTAAAAAGTAATGGTTTTTGAGATTAAGAAAAAGGATGGACTTTAAGGAGAAAATTTTACTAGAAATAGTAAATCTAAGAATTAGTGATATTAGAAGGCTTAAAGAAATTGGAAATAAAAGATAACAATTTAGAACTTAAAATTTTGACTAAGGCTCTAAGAAAAATTTTAATAGATTCATTCTTTTTATGAAATTAGAACCGAAATTTTTATTTTTGGATAATAACATAGTGGAAAATCAAGTTAATTATTATGGTAGGAGTAAGGAATCAAAAGAAAACTTTGATCTAAATTAGATTAGTTAACAACCAAGAGATGAAATCTTGGTCATGCAAAACTTTGGTATATAATACAGTAAATAGGATTGATTAGACTAACTAATGACTAAGTGATATTAAGATACCTTACTAAAAAGATGTTTTAGATCCTTAAGTAATTGAAGTGAAAAAAAAGGATTAATTATAGTTAAAGAAAATGGGTTAACTAAATGAATTATTAAAGAAAGAATTATTTAATCTAATAAGATAACGTCTAAGGTAAATAATACAAGAAGCTAAGATAAGGTAAAAAGAGATATATGATTGAGGGAGGGAAACTATTAAATTCAAGGGGTATTTAAGAGAAAATGAAAAAAGAATAACTAATAAGGTTAATTAAAAATCAACGATATGTTAAAATGATGTTTGGATAGACCCATTTTACTTTATCAAATTACAAAGAGTAAAAACAATTTTAAATATACCCAAAAGTTTAACGTATAGCTAGAATACTCGATCCACATACTACTAAAATTCTTAAAACAATGTAACCTCTGCGAACGCCAAATAAAGTGATATAAATGTTTGACGTTATGTGCTAATAGATACATGAATTAGAGTGACATCTCTTAAATGTACTCCCCTGATAAATGTTATGTGATGCATGGAAAATCTTAAATGGTATGTATGAATGTGGGATGTTGGTATCAGTAAGGATTCCCAAATATGATTGGATATGAAATACATGAATGAATGATCAGAGACAGAGTACCCATAATGTTGAGTTGTGAAACCTCATTTCATTCTAAGAGTTGGGAAGATAAATTATAAACTTTTGTTGAAAGAAAAGAAAAGTTGAGTAATATTTAATGTTGAGAGAAAGGTTAGAGTTAGAAATGAAATGAGGAGGAGGACCTTACTAATGTACCACCCCAGAATAAATATAGTAATCGAAGCATGCATCATATCTGGTGAATAAGGGTGGCATTGAGAAACTCCCTAGAGCATAACAGTGAGGGGTACACTGAAGAATCTACCGCACCTCGATACCCGAGGGCAGTCTAGGGAGTATATCGAAAGTGGGAATTCCAAGTGGCGTCGGATTTGCGCCCGTCGCCGGACAGCTCGCAGAAAACCCTGATATACTTCAACAAGAGGTGGGATTTTCTATGACCGTGGAGTGCCTGTTCTGTAGAGATTATGTTGGCCATTTTTTGATGATAGCACTATGTGTCCTTACCCTTTTGTGAAAATCTGAACGAGGAGAGCTTCGGTCCCTCTAGTGGAGGGAGAAACAAGGGGGAAATCTGATTAGCGATGTGTTGTTGTTAACGCAGAAGCATGCATTATACTAGTGTATAGTAATAGTATAACATTCCTACATTTCATTAAATTATGATTATCTCATGGTATTAATGTAACGAATTGATGAATGAGTAGGGGGATCTGTAAGAAATGAGAGGGGTAAGACAACTTAGAAATATACATATATGAACCCAAAAGAAAGCTTGACGAGTTGATTGATATTGATTGGAAATGTGTGGGGCGAGTGTTAGAAATGACATTCCCCGATTGTGTGGGGATGGCGACTCACATTTACAATTAATTTCTCCAGACCACCATTCAGGCTTGTATACCATACCAGAGGAGCAGCATAGAGAGGACCAAGCAGGTCCCAGCACTACTAAAAAAACCCTAAACAGCTACCTCACGTTAGCGACCACCAAAATCCCGTCGCTATTCAGCGACCGATTTAGCGACCCCTCATACGAAAAGGCATAAAAAATTGTTAGCGACTATATTAGCGACCAAACAGCAAGTCCGTCGCTAAAAATTTGCAAATACCGTCGCTAGTACGGTCGCTATAATTTCAGATCCCTCCTTTTTTATTTTCCCTCCATGTTTTTGATGGCGCCACGCTATATTTACCTCCAACTATAGCGACGGCTAGTTAGCGTCGCTATGTATTGTACTTGTGACGGGAGTAGATGGTCGTCGGTAGTGTACTGGGTATTAGTGACGGATTTGCTTTCCCGTCGCTAAGCTTTCGACGGTCTACCTCGCCGTCGCCAATATTCTGAGAATTTTGTGACGGAGGTCCTAGTCTTCGCTATTGTTTTTATTTTAAAGAGGGGAATGTAGCGACAGTCATCTGAAACCGTCGCTAATATGAAGGGATTAGTGACGGAAGACTTAGGCGTCGCTATTGTTTTGGCCTTCCCTCCATTTTTGGTTAAGTAGGGGAATATAGCGACGGTGGTATGATACGGTCGCTAATATCATGGGATTAGTGACGGAAGTGCGGTGCCGTCGCTAAGGGTTTTAATTGTAGTGACGTTGTTAGCGACGGTGTATACGCCGTCGCTAATCTTTTAATGTATATCGACAGCAATTCCTTTCCCTGTCATTCGCCCTAACTTTCAAGTTCCCTCCCTCCCTCATCTGTCTCCCTCCCTCAGACGGCGACAATCTCCCCCTCCCTCCGTATCCCTCGTCGTGTCTGAGTCCCCCGTCCGAAGGTCCGAACCACCGTCTCCCGCCGTTTCTAAACCTCCGTTGGAACCTCCGTTGGAACCCCCGCTGGAAGAAGACTACTTGAGGCTCCCTTCCCTCCATCGCAGGTAACGTTCCACTACCCGGTTTGTGTTATTCCAACTCATCTGTTAGAAAATGCAATTTTTATGTTTACTTACTACTGCATCTGCTTCCTTCTACGAAACATTATTGAGTTCAGTAACTAGCTTCTAGTTCATTTTCACTTTTCATTTTGTCAACTCTGTTTTACTGCTTTCTCTTTGTATCTTAGGTAACTTAAAAACAAAATCATGGTTTGAATTTGAAAAGATGCATACAAAGTTCTTGTAGCCTGTTATTGTTCCTTCCCATATGATGAAAATGGAGAATGCTGGTCACTCTGTTTAATTTTTAATCAGTTTTACAAGTGCTGACTGGGTGCTATAATATAAAGTGAATAGTTTTGTAACTTAAATCTTATGTTATTTCTTACATATTTGTTCAATGAGAAAATGTTTCATGATAACTAGATTAAAAAAAATCAATGATTTACATTTGTTTGTGGTTTGACGTGTTTGGGTGATAAGATTACCTCTTAATAAGGCGTTTCTCCTATATGGACAGCGTGAAGTTCTAAATGTTTAGGGTTTGATTTTTTTAGTTTTTTCAATATTTATCCAAACTTATTCCAGGTTTGATTTTTTTAGTTTAAATATATTTTTTATCCTTATAAATATAA
This sequence comes from Clitoria ternatea, assembly GCA_037962975.1. Taxonomy (NCBI): domain Eukaryota; kingdom Viridiplantae; phylum Streptophyta; class Magnoliopsida; order Fabales; family Fabaceae; genus Clitoria; species Clitoria ternatea. The sequence goes on from CM075670.1 coordinate 161,732,803, forward strand.
GTCTTTTAATGTAGATCTCTATAAAATATGTTTTTATATGAAATTTATATTAAATATATTAATTGGATATTCCAATCTACCCTTTCAACCTATCTCTGATATTTCTTAATAGTGACTCTGATTTCTAAATATTTTGTGATAATTATTAATATTAGCTAACTGTTAGAATTATTAGGAGCCCAAATCTTTGAAGTGACCAATGTCTTCGTTGCATTGTAAGGTCATAGGTTCACTTTATCTAAAACACAAATAGAAAGCCAACATTTGGAGAAGTATAGAATTATAGATATAAACATAAATCAATGGAATTGGAGAATTAAGCTTCTGCTATTGAGTGTTTTTTAAGGGATAAATTAAACTTTGATCATAAGTCCATTGTTATCGGGGTCTTGCAACCCAACATTTTAATGTATTAAACAATTTGTGTTTATTTCTTAATATAGTATAGTAGTTTTGAAACAAGTCCCAGAAATGTTATATATTTCTTCCAGCTCTTAAGAATTTGTTCTGTGTCCTTGTGAGATATCACATGTTCAATTTCTGCTTTGAACTCTTAGTTTGCAGTAGACCAAGTGAACACTGACATTGTGTAAGTAATAAACAGAACTCTTAAGAATTTGTTCAGTGACCAACATGTTGTCAAAAGTTAAAGAAAAATGGTTTATTAGATCAATTACTCACTCCAAAAAAGATAAATTATTTTTAATGAATGAAATAGAATATCATTATATTATACACTTTATATTAAAAAAGCATGTGATATAGTTAAACTTATTATAACCTTTCTTTTCTTAACCCCTGTGCTGATGAATGTCAACATCATGTAAATTCTTTTAAGCCAATATATGATGATGTTGACAATTTTCCTCTTCTAATCTCCTGAGAACATAATCTTTCTTTATTAATTTAGTAGTTGAGTCTTGTCAGCATATTGACACCTGTACCTGCAGTAAATAATTAATTCTTAACTTGTATAAAATTATAAATATAAATATGATTGCATAATCTCAATATTTTGATTATAGGATTGCAAGTTTAGTTATACATACTTTTTGTCCCTGTGACGTAGCTGATTCCATGTTCTATCTACCTTGATTGATTAATTTTTTCCTTCCTAGTCGAAAATAAAGAGAACAAATGGAACATTTGCCTTTGGCATCATGTAATCATTGTTATGGGCTAATTAATCCTTCTCAAATCTTTCTGTTTTTTTGGATCATGCTCTTCATCATGCATTAACCACTAGTCCATGTAATTATAAAGGAGCATTAGCCACTAGTAAGCCCCCATATTAGCCAAATTAGCCAAATGATAAGGGAAAAAATCCATTAATAACTTCATCCTCTAGATGTCACCGTTTTTTTTCCTTCATATTTTTCAACACTGATGTTGCTGTTGCTTTATTGATTAACTTTTGGTTCCACTCCATTAATACATATCGTTCATTCACAATCTGGCTAGGAATTTTTCAGCTAGATAAGTTTAAACTTATATAGTGCCATGAAACATAAACAAATTGATAAGGTGAGAAAGAGATGAGAAATTTTATGTTGTGTGTTTGTTAAGTTAATTTCATGATGATTAAGTTGAGACTAACAATTAAAGATAAAATATAAAGATTATTGAAAAGGGAAAAACTCAAAAGATCTTAATAGAACAATATAATTTGAAAAGCGTCAGAATTTGTTATAATTTTGCTACATGGGCTGAAATCTAAAAGGGTTTCAGTACTCACGCTTGGGGAGAACATCAACACTAATGGGATCTTCGTTTGGATTACTTGGTAAACTTCCATCATATGTTTCATAGCTGTTACATGGTATCTTTACAGGGAGATCTAGAGGTCCTCTTAAGCGTTAAATTCGATTGTTACTCTTTATGATAGATATACCACATGAAAGCATCTGCAAGAAAAATTCCTCATCTTTTTTCATTTGCCTGTGAACCAAATGCATTTTTTCTATCAATATGAGGTTGTCTTCAGATTATTGATGCAACCAAAGGTGAGTCAGAAAACAGAATGATTAGTGGGTACAAAAGGCATTAGGCCTTGAAACTAAATATATTCCCTATTTTATAACTAACAGAAGTAATGTGAAACTAGAGATAACCAAGAGAATACTAAAATTATAGATTTGAATTTTTATTAAAAGTAAATTAAGAATACTGAAATTGTAGATCTGATATTTGTCTTTATGCTGTTCACATCCATAACCATTTAGTTTTTTAAATATTTTGAGAGATTCAAAACATGTCATACATATATATATATGATTTAACATTCACTCTAATTATCTTTACACTTCAAATTGATTAATTAAGTGTCCCTGTTCTTTTTACAGTTTTTTTTGTCAAATTTCATAAATACCCTGTTTATGGCTATAAGTTTTAAAATTTTATAAATACCCTGTTTATGTGAATTTATTATTTTCTATGTGAATCCCACAACTTCTCTTTGATTTCTCTGTCCAGAATTACACATCCAAATTATCTGAGAATTGCAATGGATTCTGATTCGATGCATCAGGTCATTACAAACTATGTCTAATAAATTGGCTTTTATATATAAAAGCTCCACTTCCATTAAATGTAGATCCAACTTAGTACATGCTACCACTTATATTCCATTAAGGGTACAAATTTACTCATTGTATTATTACTATCTTTCTCAATGCAGCTTAATTTTATTATGTTGTTTTACTAGAACTCTTAATTTGTTAGTTTCTTTAATCTCTTTTTTAATGCATCCTAGTTATTCCATTTATTGAAGACATGTCATAGTTGTTAAAATTGTAATCTCTTTGTTTTGTTTTTGCTGTTTTGGCTTTGTTATTGCTATTAAATTGTAACCTTTTAATTATTTTTAGCCCTTTAGACTTGTAACAACATTAACTTGACTGTTAATTTATTTTTATTGGAAATATTATGCCATATGTTTGCTGATTTTTCTCTTTATACCTGCAGGAAACATCGCGGTTATTAATTCTTTGAGTTCTACTTTGAGACGTAACTTGGACTATTTCAAATTACTCCTAGGTACCACAGTTGTTGATTTTTAAACCCAATAATTATCTATTGTCATTATTATTATTGTATTTATATATTATTGTTGTTGCTATTAAATTTATTTTAATTAAATCATTGTGTATGTTTATCAGAATTTAATAGATAAAAATGGATGTCTTCTAGTCGTCTATCAGAAGAATATGAGAAGGGAGTGAAAGAATTTATTAAGTTTACAATTGATCATGCAAAAGATCCTAAGAGGATTGTATGCCCTTGCTTACAATGTTATTAGTCAAGGAGAATTGATGCAATTAAATTGGGAGATCATTTAATATGTCATGGGATAAATCAAGACTATACGTGCTGCTAACATGATTTTTTATGCATGTGTAATGTTGTTTGTTAGTGGAGAGCAGAGCTCATTAGGCATTGGTTTTGTGTGCTGATAACATGATTTACGATGCATGTGTAATGTTGTTTGTTAACATGATTTGGCAGTTCATAACTCTGAATATCATATATAATGCGTATCAAATGTTTATTTATCTATACTGGGAAGTTTTCTATATGTAACAGGCCGTTTGTAAATTTAGGAAATGTGTAGTTTACAGGGGAGACTCTGCCAAAATTTCGGCAGACTCCCTTTCTTAGGGAACTTAAAAAATGAAACTCAACTTTAATAATGTAGGGTTTAGTCGTGTGTGTACCCATTAGATTCCCGTTCAAGTTTCAAAACAATCGGTTGATGTACCGTGTTATGTTGGATCTTGAATTGTCCCGGTTGGACAGTTTGGTATGAAGTTATATTATACATTCTTAACGTAGAAGTTATATTATACATTCTTAACGTAGCTTTTATATTAAACTTATTTGTTTCTTTCAATAGCTTATACACAGATATGCTAAAACTTGAGCAAAATGATTTAACTGATGACCAAATTCATAGTGAGGTGTCATCCAAGTTCGTTGGTTGGTTCGCGCAACATGTAAGACCCGTATACCAAGTGTTTTTAAGCCTATTTGCTTCTAACTCCCGTCAATATGGTAACAATGACCTACTTCTTATGTTGTACATAGATACAAGACCCTAACAACCATATTGAAGATTCTTTACTCCAAGCCCTTTCTTGGGGGCCGGTGAAGACTGTTAAAAAATGGCCTATTTACTACGTAAATGGCTACAAGTTTAATATTCTTCAATGGAGTGAAGGGATGCGCACCCATAACTACGGGGTTTGTGTTAAAGGCACCGCCGGTCAGTTGGAAGAAGACTTTTATGGAGTGCTGACGGAGATTGTTGAAGTTTCATTCTCTGGACGACTAAGAAGAGATATTGTTCTATTCAAATGTGATTGGTTCGACAACACAATCGGTGTTGGAACAAAGGTTGACAACAACTACGGCTTAGTTGAGGTCAAGAAGAATGGTAGATATAAAGGGTTTGATCCCTTCATTTTTGCCCAACAAGCTGAGCAGGTTTATTACACCGACTTCCCGGGAGGACATCGGGACTGGTATGCAGTAATCAAGACCCAGGCCCGAAGTCAGATCACTGACAATGTCTCCGAGGAGGTCGATGACGCTTATCAGCTTGCACCACACGAGCTCAACGATGCCAATTTGTTGTTCAACATTGATCCAGTCATAATGGATGAGACACTCGCCACTACGGGGGGGGGGGGAACACATTGACAAAGACCTTGTCTCTCGATCAAAATGGTCTAGGGCTGATTTGGATACTGATGAACTTGTTCAAACAGATAACCACAGTGACACTGAAACTGAGGGGGAATTTGAAACTGAAACAGACACAGAGTATGTAGTTGTTAAACATATATACATAGGTTTATATATATCCTAAGACTAACCTTTCTTTTCATGATTTTATCCACAGATGACGGGACGTCGACTGCCCTTCAGTAGGGGTGGTGGGTCCAGGACCCCGGCTTCCCGTCTAGGGACTCCTACCCCAGGGCAGGAGACCACTCCATCACCACCACAGCGGACCACTCCATCACCACTACAGCAGACCACTCCATCACCACCACTACAGCAGACCACTCCATCACCACCACCACAGCAGACCACCCCATCACCCCCACAGCTGACCACCCCAGAGCAGACTCCTGGAGTTGGTGGCTTGGAGGACCATGGCCATCAGGCGACCCCACCTCCGGCATCCCCTCTGCCCATGTTGGTACCCGTGCCGGCCGGAGACGAGTAAGTGACTAAATTTCATATACTTTTATGTTATTTGTATGATACTTTATATTAGGGTTTAGTGGAAAGACTTGTCGGTTTATTGGATGTTACTTTAATTAGTACTTGTATAGATTGAATTGTACTGGGCACTCTTCTGTTTGTAACAGGGTAACTATTTAAACTTGGAAATGTTACATTTACAGGGGAGACTCTGCCGAAATTTTGGGTGTCTCCCTAGATTGTGTGTTGTTTTACTCCTAACATAATTGTTGTCATTACAGCTTTGTTGATAGTAGTCGCACTACCAAAGCGATTACTAAGGTTTTGAAGGCCCAGTGGGATGGTCCATATATATCTTGGACAGATGCTGGGAAGGTTGTGCAAGATAGGTGGTTTGACACCTTCTCGGTAAGTTCCTAGCTCATTTATTGTGACTTGATTTGTAAAATAGACCTGTTATTAATTTTGATTTCTCAATTCATTTTACAGCGTGATTACCAGTGGGCGGAGGGTATGATTGATGAGATTAGGAAGGTCTTTGCCACAAAGACCTCCAAAATCATCAAGAGTACCCTTTGGAAGGTGAGGGACAAGGGTGAGCGCCCTCGTTGGATCCCGGAGGACCATTGGGACGGGATGGTCCAGAAGTGGGGCGGGGTCCCATTCCAGCAGGCGAGTGCTCGGAATAGGGCCAACAGAGCCGCCGATGCTGCAGCCTCGGTTTACACTGGGGGTAGCATTTCAACCCTCGAGCACAAGAAAAGATTTGTAAGTATATTTATGTTAAACATTTCTATTATGATTCATCTTACATGTTTACAAATAATAATCTCAATGTTTTTTGTCCACCACAGGAGCAGAGGGAGCACCGGGAGCCTTCTTTGTTTGAGGTCATGCAAATGACCAAGAAGAACAAAGCCGGTGCATGGGTAAACCAGAAGACTACGGAGCTAGCGGTATTTACTTTTAACTGACACATGCTTATAATTTACAAATCAGCTTACTAATCCTATCGTTGTTTTTGAATTTACAGGAGGCGTATCAGGCCAGGAGGGCCGAGAAGGAGGCGGACCTGGTGGCTTCCACTCCTGAAGGGGAGGTTCCTCCCACCCTATCTTGTTCTGACGACAACGCCATCTATATGGAGGCTGTTGGCGGTGTGAACAAGAAAGGGAGGGTGTTTGGATTGGGTGGCGTCGGCACGCAGCTGGCGAAAAAGGGGAAGACCCCTTCCTCTTCGTCTTCCTTTGGTCTTCCGACTGAGGTCGTTCAGGTAATTCAAAACCTGAACGATGAGCTACAGGAGGAGCGACGTCAGAGGCAGTTGCTGTTGGAGCGGCACGAGGCGGACCGACAGAAGGCCGAGGCGGACCGACAGCGGGCCGAGGAGTAGCACGCCGAGACTCGTCGGCAACTTGCTCAGCAGCAGGAGCTACTGATGCAGTTGATGGCGAGGCTACCTCCCCCCACTTCCCAGGCGCCCCCACCACCACCCCAGGATCCCCCACCACCTTGATTGTAGTTCTTTTATTTATACACATTGTATATTTGATTTTTAGTTATGTTATATTTTCATTCAGTATTTATTTTGTCATTCTTTATTTATTATGTCAATATTTATTGGTAATTACATTCAAATCACAAAGCCTTATTCTACCTATCATTAGTAATTCAACCTATTTGATAAATTAATTTAATCTATTATTTTGTTTTTAATAATAATTTATTACTTCAAAAAAATTATTTTAATTTAATTATAAAATTTTATCAGCCAATACAAAATACAAAATATTAAGATTTTTTTAAAGTTAAATTAACAAAACCTACCTATCATTGAATCAATTTTAAAAAAATTTAAAAATGACGGTTAGCGACGGCCCACAACCATCGCTGAATTAAAAACACTAGCGACGGACGCTCTGGTCGCTACATCACAACCACTAGCGACGGATGATCTGGTCGCTACATCACAAACACTAGCGACGGATGTTGCGGTCGCTGTATCATAAGCACTAGCGATGGAGTCTGTCGTCGCTGTATCATAACCACTAGCGACGGATTCTGTCGTCGCTGTACTTGTTACAAATAGTGACGAGCAAGGGTGGTCGCTACATGAGTACATGTAGCGACGGCATAGGGTGGTCGCTGATGGCTGTTATTAGTGACGGGCTTTCGTGGTCGCTGTATGCCAACACTTAGCGACGGCTGGGGTTATTGGGACAGAGACGATTTTAGCGACGGCCTTACGCCGTCAATATGTTAGCGACGGCATGTGTGGCGTCGCTGATGTCTTTTCGACGAAGGTTTTAGCGACGTCCTCCTTTCCGTCTGAGATGCCGTCGCTAATGTGGTTAGCGACGGCCATTCTTTGGATTAGCGACCAATGCCTTCCGTCGCTATCAGTTGTTTTTTTAGTGGTGCAGTCAGTTAGCAGTTATTCCCGAAGATGCTCCAGTAGATGTACTAGCACCACCACCCCAGCAGGACGAGGAGAGACCCTATGACTGAGATGTAAAAGTCATAGAGAGTGCAGTTAGGAGGTATAGCGATCCACCTTGACCCATGAGCATGGCAGAGCTCGAGGAGATATCCGAGAGGGAGATAACTCTATTAGTGGACCACTTCAGCTTTTATCCACTACCAGCCCCACTCATGGCCCCGCTTCCTATTCAGCCTGTAGAGGCTCCAGCAGTACCAGCTATAGATGGCGCAGTCCAGAGGGAGCCGACGCTAGAGTATGTCCCACTCCCCATGGAGGAGGATGAGGAGAAGGACCTAGAGGAATACCCCTTTAAGGACACACCAACGGGTTTGGTAGACCCTGCAGCACTTCCAGTTTTGCCACAGCAGATCCAGCCAGCACCTCCCCTCACAGTTCACTAAGTAGATAGAGTAGAGAGTATTCCTATGATGCCGGGAGTCTTGATTATGACACTGATGGAGAGGTACCTAGTGAGGAGATAGTGGGACCACTCTCAGGGCTTTCTTTGACATATCTATAGGAGCTACATGTACGGCGAGATCGAGGAGTACATTGACAAGTCAGCTGCAGCTGAGAGTCTCTTAGCGGAGGCTTATAAGGCCTATGTCAGTCGTAGGCATCAGAGGATCCACAACATTAGTGATATACCGTCTACTAGCTCCACCCCTCCAGACTATTCCAGATTTGCATCTGCTTTTGACCCACGTGCATCCCCATGGTCCGACGACGAGTTTCTTGGTGGAGGTCCTTAATGGTTGAGACCGTTTGTTTGTTTTCATGTTTTGTCTTTTGTTAAGGGAGCCTGCAGGCCCCTTATTCATTTTAGATGTATAGTTCAGACTTGACCAGTGTATATATAATGTTTACATATATATATATATATATATGTTATGCTTTCATTCCACTATGTATTATCTTATGTAAAAAACACTTCCACATTTTCTTAAAATTTGTAACCTCTTATTTAACCAAGGTAATCTAGTGGAAGAGATTATCTTAGTTAACCAAGGGTGTTACACCTTCTGCACTACTTCTTTCATTGTTGGATTCAATCTTCTCTGAGGCTGTGCAATTGGCTTATACTTCTGTTCCAAGAAAATTTGATGCATGCAATATGAAGGACTGATTCCTTTTAAATCTTGCAAAGTCCATTTACTCCATTATTTCTTCTCAATACTTCAATCAATTTCACTTCTTCTGACTTGGTCAACCTGTTGCTGATCACCACTAGGTTTTGACTGTCATCCTCTAGAAAGACATATTTCAGATGGGAAGGTAAAGCTTTCAATTCAAGCTTCTGGGTTTCACCTTCTATCTTCACAGGTAAATCTTTTATGGATACTTGGCTTGGTAAAATGAATTTATCTGAATCAAAATCTTCCAGAATTTCCTCTACAGCTTCTGCTTCATCTTCACTGAGCTCATCAACAGCATTCCCTAAAACTTTCTCAAGAGCACTAGAATAATTCAACTTACATAATTAATTTGCAACTGCTTCTTCTTTTGCATCTATCTGAAAATAATGTTGCTTCTCTAAGGGATGCTTCATTGCTTCAAAAACATCAAAGTTCACCTCATCGCATTCTTACTTTTAATTTCCTGTCATCAACATCAATGATTATCTTGGTAGTTTTCATAAAAGGTCTCCCTAGGATCAATGGCACTTCAGAATCATCTTCTATATTCATCACCACAAAATCCACTGGGAACACAAATTTATCAACTTGAAACAACACATCCTCGGCTACCCCATAAGGAAATTTCATTGATCTATCTGCTAGCTGCAAAGTCATTCTCGTAGGCCTAACCTCCAAATCTCCAATCCTCTTTAGCATAGACAATGGCATTAAATTAATGCTAGCCCCTAGATCCAGTAAAGTTTTTCCTACAGGTAAAGCGCCAATGGTAACTGGAATTGTAAAACTACCAAGATCTTTCATCTTTAATGGTAACACTTTTTGAATAATAGTGCTATATCCAGCTTCCAGCTCTAAAGTTTCCTCTGAAAATCTCTTTTTCTTTGTCAATAACTCCTTCATGAATTTAGCATAAACAAGCATTTTCTTCATAGCTTTTACAAAAGGGATATTGATCTACAACCTCTTGAAGATGTCTATAAATCTAGCAAACTGCCTTTCCTTATCCTACTTGGAGGGATTCTTTGGATATGGAAGATTCTTCAACTATGGAATCTGACTCTCATTTTTTTCTTTTTGCTTTTCACTCTCTTTTTATTTTTCTTTATTCACACCGTCGCTATTTACACTCTCTCTTTTATTTTGATCTTCCTCACTCATACATTCTTTTTCTTTTTCTTCTTTCTCTCTTAACACCTCTTCTTTAATTTTCTTATTCTTACCAATCTCTCTACCTAGTACCTTACCGCTCCTTGTGGTAATTGACTTACAATGCTCCTTAGGATTCGGATGGTTATTGGCTGAAAAGGAATGATATAGCCTAGACTTCAATCTTGTAGGCCAAGAAGGATGGATCTAGCTATCTTTCTTCAAAAAGACCAATGAATGAAAATTCAGAAGCATGGAGGAGGAAGGAGATGAAGTTGGAAGGATAATGGTGGAAATGGAATGGATTAAATGGAGGTAAGGGATTGGACGCCAACTTAGGGAAAGATAAGTCCTACTCGCCACTCTTGGGGATGAGAGCCTAGAGTTAGAGCTTGCTAGAAGGGAAAACTCACTCTAGCCTAAAGGAGAGACTAAGCACTCACTAATTCACAAAATGTGTATATTCTTCAAAATGTAATGTGTAAGGTACATGGAAAGCATGCCTTTATATAGGCAAGGGAAATGAACACCCTAATGGGCTTTTCCTATTTCCTAGGCCCAATTAGCAACTAATCTATATAAAATGGCCAAATACAAGGCCCAAAACATATATAAAGGCCCAAAAATGACCCAAAAATGAACCTAGACTATTTTGAGTACAATTGAAATTATTTACAGACTATGCCCTCATCAAGGAATCTCCCTGTTGATTTGATAGCTGCTATGCCAATTGCCCAACCTGAGTTTCCAGATTTTTGATTGATGCTTCAGTGTTTTTCTGATTAGTTAAGGAGGCCTGCATGAATTTCTCTATAGTTTCTTCCAATTTGGAAGTCTTTTCATGCAAAGAAGGATAGTGTTGTTGATATGGTTGTTGTCTATTTGAAGGTCCTGCCTCTTATCTCCATCCTTGATTTGAATTCTGATTATTTCTCCAGCCTTACGAAAAATTGTTAGGATAATTACCATAATTAAAATTACCTTGTCGCCCTGAGTTGTTCATATAATGAACAGATTCCTCTTGTATGTGCACTGGTCATTCGAATAATTGACTCCACAAAAATCACATTTTATTTATTGCTGATTGTTATGGTAGGTGCCACAGAAGAAAGAACTACATGTAATTATTGTGGTAGCTTTACCATTTGTTGAGTCAATACTTCTATCTGTTGAGTTAGAATCTTGTTCTGAGCTAATATTGCATCAGTAGTGTTCAAGTCCAACACACCTCTTCTAGTCACTTGCTGCCTATCATGTTGAGCTTGGTGATCTGTAGAAGATAAAGCATCAATGGTTCTTGTTGCTTGGTCCACATCTACAGTCATCATTGTACCTTCAGCAGCAGTATCCAGAATCATTTTAGTATCAGGTCTCAAGCTAGAATAAAAAATATTCAGTTGTGCAATATCTTCAAACCCATGATTCAGAAATTTTCTCAACAATGATTTAAATTTTTCCCAGGCTTCACAAAATGGTTCATCAGGGCCTTGTTTGAAAGTAGAAATATCAAACTTTGCTTTAATGAAACGAGAAGGTATAAAGAATCTTTAAAGAAATTTCTCCTCCACTATGCTCCAATTATGCAAACTCTGATTAGGATGGGATTGTAACCATTCTTTAGCTTTTCCTGCTAAAGAGAAAGGGAATAATCTCAAATATGTTGATTCAATATCATCCTGTCCAAAGCCCATAGTTCCCATTAACTCATAAAATGTTGCAAGATGAGTATACGGATCCTTATTCACCATTCCAGTGAATTAGTGTGTACTAATAAGACTTAAAATTGTTGGCTTCATCTCTAAGGTCCTTGGAGTGGTTGATATTATAATGCTAGAGAAATGTCTTGGGCCTTGCTGTGTAGCATAATCCCCAAGTGTTCTTCTAGGTGGAGGAGGAGGGTTATTGTTATTATTGTTATTCGCCATCTTTTCTTCTTCTGGTTTTGTTACACTCTCTAGAATATGTGTGGAAGAAGATTCTCCAATGTGTGATTGTTGCTTCTATTTATTTTTGCCTTTGACTTTTCTCTATGTTCTCTTAATTTTAGTGTCAAGCTCGAAATGATCCTTGGTTCCTTGACTTTTTAAGTGCATAAAGCAAAAACTCACTACAAGTTGACATTAGCACACAAAAGAACATGAAAAAGATAAAAAAAAACTATGCACAAATGTACTATTCATAATGCCATGGAAACTTAGAATCAAAACTAAACTACACCTATCCCCGGTAGACAGCGCTAAAAACTTTGATGCAAGTTTTGATATGATCAACCCTTTCTGTGGCAAGTTCCACTATCAAGTTATAGTATATGTCAAAAATAGAGTGTCATTCCATTGGGATATGATGTTTAATATTGGTTCATTATTACCTTAGTGGAAATAAACAAAGAGTTTCAAAAACATATTGAAATCTAAAGAACTGAACATTAACCAACCGTACGATAAAACAACAATAAAAATATGAACTATCAAATGATAAAGGTTGGGATTGGATTTCATCAGTCTCGCCCGTCAATAGTTACATACATTTATATAAACGGATCCTGAACTATCACTTTTTACACATCAATCTTAAATCATCCACATCGATCCCTCGACTATAAAATCCATAAGAACATTCTTAAATATGTTGATTGATCCATCACATTAAGAATATTCCAGCATTATAGCGATTGTTTGAACGTTCGTTATGTCAAATATTATTCCTAATATTTTTCGTAATGAGCATTTCATTTAGATCCATTTTTGTAAGATATTTTCCAATAATCAGACAAAAACTAAAATCAAGAAACTATTTCCCAATAGCATCAAGCATTAAATGTAAAATGAAAAGCCAAAAATAATGTAACAAAGATACCGAATATATAAATGTAGAACAAGCGTATGCCAGGGTTCGATCAACTACATCCAATCCCAATAGAGAAGTTAGCTACACATTGTAGCCAATCAAAGCTCACTAAGAAAAAGATGAAGAAGAGGAAAAAGATAGATTCTAATAAAAGCTCCACATTCCCAAGAGATGAAAATGGCCCACCGCCTTGATTCTGAAGGGGTTTTCTTTATATATTAAGTATCTCGCTTAAGCTAGAGTTAGCTCGCTTAAGCGAGATAACTTTCTTAGGCATGAAGAACTTTTTTCTATTCTAGATTTTCCCTTGCTAGCTCGCTTGGGCTACTGAGTCGCTCAAGCGAGTAAAATTCCCTTGTTGCTTGTTGTTGTATTCCCTTGAGCCCAGTGATTCACTCAAGCGAATAAACCTTGAATTTGATTCTGGGCAATTCTTGCTTGAGATACTTAAGTCTCGCTCAAGTGAGTTCTTCATACTTTGTTCCTGGATCCTTTTCGCTTAGACCATTTCCCTTTAGCTTGAGTAAAGCCTTCATATTTATATTTTGGGCAATTATCGCTTGAGCAGTTTCGCTCAAGCGAGTTCTTCACTGATGCTCACTGGAAGTATTTTGCTCAAGACAATTATGATACACTTAAGCAAAATCTCCCTCTGATGGCCTCTTTCTGAAAATTCTTGACTCGCTCAAGCGAAGTATGGTCTCGCTGAAGCGAGTTACCCAAAACTTACAATTTTTCTTCATTTTGAATTGGAGAATAGCTTTGGGATTCTTTGCTTTTCCTTTTTATCTTTTTCACCTATAATTTACACAAAAGTAAGAGCTTAATTGCATTAAACATATCAAAATATATGGTTCTCAATTTCTATTCAATTTCATGCATAAAATGTTCCAAATAATGCACTAACTAACAAAATTATACTCAAATAGCATCCAAATATCTATACATTTAAGCACTTATCACCTGATAAACAAGATTCGCATGTGTCTATTGAATCAAAATGAAAATAGTCTAAATATCTATCTTAATGGAGTTTAGAAATGTGTTTCTCATTTGTATGTCCTAGGCAATAATGCCATAGATAAGTTGGGTTCCAATTGTTTGTTTTAACCCTTTTAGTATTAACATTATGGATAAGAGTTTTAAGGTCCAGAACATAAAGTCCATTACTCAAATTTGCACAACAATAAAACATGTCATTCAAATAAGCAGAATAAACATTATTCTTTATTATAAAGGAAAACCTTTTCCTATCTAGACAAGAAACATAAATAATTTTTCTTCTTATTGTCAGAACATAAAAACAATTATCCAATTCAAGAACAAACCCTGAGGGCAAGGATAAAAAATAAGTCACTACAACTAATGCAACAACTCCTTCTCCATTTCTAACATGTAGGTCCACTCGCCCTTCATCTACTGCCTGCTCCTTCTTAGATTCTGCATATTAAGACAAATGTGAGATTCACATCTAGTGTCTAATACCCATGATGTTGAAATAGACATGTTGATTTCTATAAGAAAAACACCTAAAGCAGAAGTCTCACTTCCTTGCTTTTATGCTCTTCCAGTACTTTGGACAGTTTCTCTTCTAGTGTCCTTCTGTCCACAGCAGTAACAATTACCTTTCTTAGCTATCCCTAACTGATATACTTGGCTTATCCCTGACTTTCCAGATTATCTTGCCTTTTCCTATAACAGTCATCCCTTTGTCTTTATGCATGCCCTTTCTTTTGCTTTTGCTAGAATTGACCATCATTATGGCCTTGCCCTTTCTTTGGAAATATTAGGCTCAACAGTCCTAAATATATTGAGTAGCTTTGAAATGTTTTATCCAGTGCATCCATGTTATAGGTCATGATGACTGGCTTAAGACTATCAAGCAATGACCACAAAATAAGATTTGTAGCTAGCTTCTGAGGGAATGGGAATCCTAGCCTAGCTAGATTCTCTAAGTACCCAATCATTTTGATTACATGAGGTCTTATAGAACCTCCCTATTCAAGTCTTCAATATAATAGGGCTAAAAAAACTTCATATCTTTTCTTGTCAGCTTGACCTTGATATAGTTTCCTTAGGTTTTCAATCATATCGAAAGCTTCCATATGCTCATGTTACTTCTGAAGCTAAGGAGACATGGTGGCCAACATAAGGCATTGGATGTCTAGAGCATGATCTTGGTTCTTCTTATAAGCATCCTTGTCATCTCACTAGTGGAAAAAATGGATATAACAACGGGGATATATTCACGGGTAGAAGAGGATCAGTGATAAAAACATGCGCGGTGGCATTTTTGAAATTATAAGGTGAACGTTATAATCAGAGAAAACTATATATCCACGGTTAACATCATAACCGTGAATGTATCCATCAATATATATTCACGGTTGATAAGTCAACCGTGGATATATAGTAATATCGACGGTTGTGTGCACAACCGTGAATATATATTGATGGATACATTCACGGTTATGATGTTAACCGTGGATATATATAGATGTCAATATTCACGGATGTATTTCCAACCGTGGATATATAGTTCAGGTTTTAGGGTTTAATCACTGGGTACTGTATGTCCACGGTTGTTTCTATAACTGTGAATATAAATTTAATATTTATCCACGGTTGGGATAGTAACCGTGGATATATAGTTAACATTTATCCACGGTTGTTTGTTAAACCGTGAATATATGTGTAATATATTCACGGTTTCAAGGGGAACCGTGAATATACATCCTTTCTGAAACTTCAAAAGCCGCGCCTTTCATTCTTTTTTCACTTTCTCTTCTTCTTCGCGCTGGTTATCGTCTTCTTCCTTGAGTTTGTTCTTTGCTGTTCATGTTCACTCGCTTCTTCCTTCTTTCGTTCGTGTCATCTTCGCACCATTTTCAAGTAAGTGCTCCATTACCCTACTTCTTCGCTCACTGCTGGTGTACTTCGTTATTATGCTCTGCCTTGTTTGTGGAACCTATTTCATTGTCTCTGTCTCTATGTTGTACTAGTGATTAAGTTTGGTTAAGCTTGTTTTATTGTGCCAACATTTCATTGTCTCTGTCTCTATGTTGTCAAACTGTTGAGTTAAGTTGTAAACTCCTACCAGTTTATAATACCTAGAATCGAGTGGACTATTGTGTATATGTTTTTTTAATAAACTAGAATAAACTTGGTAAACTGTTGCACAGTCCCCTGTATAGTCAAACTTGGTAAACTGTAATCGGCAATTGACACTTGCTAGTAATCCCCTGTATAGTCAAATTTTCTGTTTAGTTTTTACTTTTTAATCTTTGGTTGATTCTATGGTTTAGAATCAGTAACATTTGAAAGATTATTTTATAGGACCAAGAAACTGAAATGGATGGCTACAATCTCTTTGCTGTTTTGTTTTGGTATCAGTAATAAAATTCAGGCTCTCCTCCAAAATAAAAATTCATGTTCTTTAAAATCTAGAATTAATTCTTACTTAGAATCTGAACTTAGTTAGACTCAATGCATCTATGTTAAAATAGCTAAAGTTGTTAAAATCTTCCCATTCTAATAACTCTACCATTTTTAACTGATTTTTTGTTTGACCATTTTTTAAACCAAACTAACAATGTTTTAACAACTTTTTTAATGATCTAAGCTTCGACCAAAAAAAAATATGATCTAAGTTAGATATATCATAAAAGATTTCATTGTAAGTTAGATATATCATATTCTCCATTAGAATAACCAAAGTCATTACCATCAAGTTTTTAATGTTACCTCACACATGATCTATACAATTTAATGTTACATTCTGAATACACAGGGCCTAATAAGGTTCAAGTTAGATATTTTTAAATGGAAAATTTTCACTTCATCATTGTTAACCATTCCCTTGAAAACATTTTCCATTTATGAATTTTGTTTTGTTGAAGTTTAGTTTAAAATTTTGATATTTTATTATTAGATTTTTGAGTTGAGTTGTAATCAAAAGTTACATTTCACCTATATAATGTTATTGCTGTTATTGTTGGTTGCTCGTATATAATGTTATTTCTGTCTATTGCATGCATGTGGTTTTCAATCTTGCAAACTCGTAGACTCATAATAGTTAACTAGTTAACTAGTATGAAAGTTGTTATGCATATGAGTGAACCGTAGTTCCCCGTTTGAGATTCGACACAAATGGTCATTAAATCAATTAATGTCATCGTTTGTGTTGAATCTTGAATTGTCCGTTTGGACAGTTTGGGATGAACAATTATTTTTTATACGTCATTGTTAGTATGTACAAGTTAGGAGTTATTTTAAAATTTGATAAAATTTCGGTAACTTGTATTTTGTGTTGTTCTCTGGGTGCATATTTGGTTGTGGTTGAATTTGATTTGACCACTCTCATTTTGTGTACTTAGAGACCAATGCGAAATGCTGCCGAAATTTTATCAAATTTTAAAATAACTCCTAACCTGTATATATGAATGACGTATGAAAACAATTGTCATCCTGAATGGGTATAGGACCACCACCTTTGTATAAAAAGTGAGGTTGATCATAGCACCTTGTAAACAGTTGGTATGGATCGGAGTTGGATTTCTGCGTCACGCCTAAGTCTGGAGTACGAGGGGGGAGTTGAATCATTTATAGAATTCGTAGCGAGGAATGCAGTGGGGGTGAATGGAAAGTATTTTTGCCCTTGTGTTAAATGCTTCAACCTGCGTCGGGTAGACTTGGAAGAGGTGCGAGAACATCTACTGTGTGACGGTTTTCTACGTAGTTATACGCGTTGGATATGGCATGGTGAAGATGTGGTGGTACCAAGTAACAGCTCTCAGACTAAAAATCGAAGCCCGATGCATGACAACGATGTCGACATGGATGACCGACTCGAGGATATGATCCGTGATGTAGGGGTAGAAGGTTTTAAGAAAGCTCATGTATATACAACTCTGTGTCAGGACTCTGAGCAGCCGTTGTATCCAAACTGCGTCAATTTCACGAGGTTATCAGCTGTTTTGCGGTTGTTTAATTTGAAGGCCATAAACGGGTAGACGGATAAAAGTTTCACTGACTTACTGAAGTTGTTGAAAGAAATGCTCCCAGCTGGAAACACCTTGCCGAAAAGTAACTATGAGGCCAAAAAGGTGTTGTGTCCTATGGGTTTGGAGTATGAGAAAATACATGCATGCCCAAATGATTGTGTATTATTCCGGGGTGAGTTAGAAATGCTGCATCGATGTCCTAGATGTGGGGTGTCACGGTATAAGAAGAAAGAGGCGGATTCTGATGAGGTATGCACTAAAGGGTCTCCTGCAAAGGTGTTGTGGTATCTACCTATAGTTCCAAGACTAAAGCGTCTGTTTGCCAATGCAGATGATGCAAAACTTATGAGATGGCATGCTGATGAGAGGGTTGTTGATGGACTACTTAGGCATCCGGCCGATGGGTCGCAATGGAAGAAAATGGATAGGATTTTTCCAGAATTTGCCAATGAACCAAGAAATGTTAGGCTTGCACTAGCCACAGACGGCATGAACCCGTTTGGGAACCTGAGCACAAACCATAGTTCGTGGCCTGTTTTGTTGTTTGTTTACAACTTGCCGCCATGGTTGTGCATGAAGCGAAAATATGTGATGTTATCAATGATGATTTCTGGTCCACGACAACCAGGGAACGACATTGATGTATATTTAACTCCATTGGTTGAAGACCTCAAAAGGTTGTGGGAAGACGGGGTTGAAGTGTTTGATGGGTTTACCGGGCGATCATTCAAATTGCGTGCCATGTTATTTTGCACAATCAATGACTTTCCAGCGTATGGTAACTTATCTGGGTACAGTGTGAAGGGTCATAAAGCTTGTCCAGTATGTGAGGAGGGGACTAGTTCTGTGCGGTTGCATCATGGCAGGAAAAATGTTTATCTTCGACATCGAAGGTTTCTTAAAGCGAATCATCCGTTTCGAAGGTTGAAGAAGTCGTTTAACGGTGCCCAAGATTTTGAAATGGCTCCTCCACCACTATCTGGTCGCCAGGCATATGAAAAGGTGAAGGACGTCAACGTGCAATTTGGTAAGTGTGAAAAACAGCACCCGACACAAAACAACTGGAAGAAAAGGTCAGTGTTTTTTGACCTGCCATATTGGAGGGAGCTTGATGTAAGACACTGCATTGATGTAATGCATGTGGAGAAGAATGTGTGCGACAGTTTAGTTGGTACACTCTTAAACATACCCGGGAAGACTAAGGATGGCCTAAACTCGCGTATGGACTTAGAGTTGATGGGTATACGTCAAGATTTGCATCCACAATCAAAGGGCAAAAGAACATATTTGCCTCCAGCATGTCATACGTTATCAAGAAAAGAAAAGCAAAGTCTGTGTGAATCGTTACGAAGTGTGAAAGTTCCGTCTGGTTATGGCTCCAACATCAAGTCTTGTGTTTCCATGAAAGATTTAAAGTTAATTGGGTTGAAGTCACACGATTGTCACATGTTGATGCAGCAGTTTCTGCCTATCGCCATTCGTGACATTCTTCCTAAAAATGTGAGAAATGTCATAACAAGGTTGTGTATGTTTTTCAATTCCATATGTTGCAAGGTAATCGTGCCCGGCGAATTGGATGTGTTGGAACAGGAAGCATCACTTATATTATGTCAGCTTGAAATGTATTTCCCGCCCTCTTTTTTTGACATAATGGTCCACTTAATCATCCATTTGGTGAGAGAGGTCCGTTGTTGTGGTCCAGTGTTCCTCCATTGGATGTATCCCGTTGAGCGATATATGAAGATATTGAAAGGGTATATGAAGAACCAACGTCGTCCCGAAGCTTCAATTGTGGAAAGATATATTGCAGAGGAAGCAATTGAGTTTTGCACTGAATACATGTCACATGCTGCAAGCATTGGTATTCCAACGACCCGTCATGAAGGGAGATTGGATGGGAAAGGAACGATTGGAAAAAAAGTGAAGAGCATGCTATGTGCTGATGTCCTTCAGGCACACTTGTATATTTTAAACAACACGGACGACGTGCAACCGTATCTAGCCACACACAAGGAGCTAGTCAAGAAAACCAACCCTAAAATGACTGAAAAGTGGTTGTTGAATGAACACAACAAGAGTTTCATGCAGTGGTTCCAAAAGACCGTCCTGAAAGATGCATCTGCATCCTCGACATTACATCGACTAGCACAGGGCCCGAACTTTGATGTCCTCACCTTTTGTGGGTATGACATAAACAACTATTCGTTTTATACAAGGACACAGGATGAAAAGAGTACAAATCAAAACAGTGGAGTGATGGTTATGGCTCAGTCAATGCATTTCTCAACTGCAAAGGACAACAACCCTGTGATGGCGGAGTCATGCTACTTTGGTGTGATTGAAGATATATGGGAAGTTGATTACGGTCCCTTCACCGTTCCTGTGTTTAAATGCAAATGGGTTGACAATAAGAACGGTGTCACAACTGATGATTTAGGAGTTACGTTGGTGGACCTCAACAAGATCGGGCATAAGGAAGAACCATTCATAATGGCAACGCAGGTGAAGCAAGTTTTTTATGTGGCTGACCCAGCTGACAAACGGTGGTCAATTGTTATCCAAGGTAGACACATTGGAGACCCCAATCTTGATATTGTGGACATTCCATCAACTACAACACGTATTCCAACATCTATCGTGGAACATGACATAGATGATGTAGTTGCCAGTCGTCATGACCACCATGAGGGCTTGTGGGAAAATATTTCATCTTAATAGGGTATTAATCTTGTTGGTGATTCATTTCATTACATGTTATATTAGTTATTCGTTGTTTTAAATGTTATATTAAATATTTGACAGTTTTTTTCCTTGTTTGGACAGATACTCATGGCTGACCAGGATGGACGATCCAAGTCCGACTCACAGGCCAGTGGTTCCTCTGCTCGGAAGAGTAGAGGTGTTACCCGGATGCCAGACATCGCACGTAGGCGTCACCGGGGAGAGAGGCCAGTTGTTGACATGGATGTCAACACCGGCAGATTTAGTGGACCGCATGCCACGAAGCTTAGCAGTTATCTGGGGGTTGTCGTACGGTCGAAGGTGTCCATCATTATCCCCGACTGGGATAGTGTCGAGGAGGTGGTGAAGAACCAGCTATGGAGTGATGTTCTGGTAACTTATGTATTATTTAAGTTTTATTTTAGTGTATTATTTCATGTAACTCTTAATAAGGACTCCTTTATGGACTAACTCCTTTCATGTAGGATTCTTTTGAGATACCATCTTCCGACATAGCGAGGAGGAAGGTCCTCGGTATCATGGCTGAGCGATGGAGGTCGTTCAAATCCATACTCACCACGAGGTATATTGAACTTTAAATTCTTAATCAACGCTTCACCAAATTGTGCCAATCCTTAGTTTAAATGTACCTTTCATTGTAGGTATGTATTCGGGGACGACCAAGGAAAGTTCCCTGGAGAGAAGTATCCATTCATCGATCAGGAGACCTGGGATGCTTTTGTTGCATCTAGACATTCTGCCGAGTTTCAGGTACATTGGTTTTTAGATGATTAAATAATATGTATAATTTATACGGCTAACTGTGAATATTTTTTTTCTTGTTGTAGGAGACCAGAAAGAAAGCCAAGGAGACTAGGAAGCTAAATGACTGCCCACACACACTGTCACGTGGCGGTTACCGTAGGTTGGAGGAGCGGCTGGCACAGGAGAGGCTGAGTCAGTGTCAGACTGACACTGGTATTGTGGATCCCCCTTCCCCACCTATGCGCCACGACAAATGGAAGCGGGCTAGGATCAAGAAGAGTGGGGAATACATTTCCTCACAGGCTCAGGAGGTTGCCTCACGGATAGTAAGTATTCCCCTTTATATCAGTGTCTGTTTTTCAGTTTACGTGAAGGAAGTGAATACTAACTTGATTGGTTTCAGGATTCCTTGGTTGAGCAATCAACCCAAGGGTCTTTCGTAGCCCATGGACGGGAGGATATATTGACTACCGCCATTGGCAGGCCAGAGCACCCAGGAAGAGTGCGTGCTATTGGTCGAGGTGTAGGTGAGTGCTAACTAACTCTATGCATTCATTTTGTTATCTGTTAAACAATTATGGGCTAATCATTCACATTTTACAGGCCTCCGCGCCTATTACGGTGCTCCCGACCCTGCCCCATCCCTTGAGCAAATAGTGGAGCAAAAGGTGGCTGTTGTGAAGGCTGAGTACCAGGAGGAGATATCTAGGCTCCACCAGGAGATGGCCCGATTCAGGGAGGAGATGAAGGCCTCACTCAGCCACCACCAGGAGACTACTACACCAGCCAGCGACCCACAGGTTAGATTCTTTATTTATTTTCCTCAATTTTATTGTTTGTAATCACTTTCATTGTTGAATAACTTCTGCCTGATGTGTAAATATGTAGGTACGGAAGGTTAGCACTAAGGGGTCGTGCGCTGCGGCTGACCCTGAGGATGACGGGGTCGAGCCACCAGACACCCGTCAATGTGACCTGTTCATTGACGGGTCGGAGGAGCCAGTTGCCACTGGTATGGTGCACAACTTAGGCCCTGTGGTTCACCATCAGACATTACCTGATGGTATGTCCAGGGTCTCGGTTGTGCTCGTCCTCGAGGAGGATGCTGCTGTACCAGTGGCAACTCAGGAGGTGAAGACCGTCGGTCAGGCGTTGGGCCACTTTCTGATGTGGCCCAACAGACTTCTGGTGATTGCCCCTGGACAGGTAAAAACCCTAAACACTAACTAGCTTTATTTCCTTGTCAATTATGGTACAAAATGTGATGGTTGTCAATTGTTCAACAGGAACAGCCATTGAAGAAGCCAGACCCGGCCAAGGATCCCGTCCGGATGCTATGGCGCATCGGGTATGAGGAAGCTAACGACACTGTTCAGGTCCCATGGCAGCCACTAGTGTTCGGCCATCCCAGTGCTTTTCCAGTTTACGTTACAAGTTCTGACATTTGTGACATTATTACGGGGACGTCGATGCTGAACGGCTCCATCTTGCAGTTGTGGGAGCTGTAACTATATCCTTGTGTTGTCCAATTTTTTCATTATACAAGTTATTTGTCGCTAACCATGTCTTACCTTGTTTAGGTATCTGGCAAAACTCTCAGTGGACTTGGGTTTCCAAGGAACTTACGGTTTCTTAGAGCCCTCTGTCATACAGAGGCAAGGAAACACCTCGCAGAACACCCAGACATACATCCAGAATTGGATGTTTGAGTCTGAGAAGTCTATATACATGGGCCCCTATCATAAAGGGTAATACTCTATTCCATAATTATTGTTATGATATTTTGCATTTTGAAGTCTCAGTTATCACTCGTAACTGCAGGGCTCACTGGACGCTTCTGGTGATCTGTCCGAAGGACTATCTTGCTTTGTACTTTGATAGTTTGCACAAAACAGCTCCACAAGACCTGAGAGATATAGTAGACCGGTAAGTTCATCCCTAAACAATAACCACAAATTCAATTACATCATTTTTAGAACTATACAATTCTAACTTATCTTGTGTTTTGTTTGACGCAGGGCGGTGGTTGGATACAATGTACTGATTGGAAACAAGCATAAAGGAAGAACAGTTGTATGGGTGTACCCAAAAGTAAGTTAATCGTATTCATTCAAATCTTCAGTACATGTTTTTTAAGTTCCGAATTCACTTATTCTATACTATATGTCCATTGTAGTCTTACAGGCAGAAGGGTACCTTTGAGTGTGGCTATTTCGTCATGCACACTATGCTGACCATTGTCCAACATCATTTAGTAGATGGATGGACAGAGGTAATTCTCATCACCGTGTCAATTTCTCCAATTTCATCAATTTCATGTAATAAATAAAGCTTTTGTTCTAATTGTTTTGTGCATTGTTTGCAGTACTTTAATGACCGGTCATATTTCCCAAAGGAACTTGTGGATAATGTTAGAAGGCAATGGGCCTCACACTTCCATGAACTTAGGCAAAGCTAGATATAGGATATTTATTCTTTTATATATGTATGTAGTAGGATTTAGGGTTTACTTTTATTAGATTACATTCAACTTAATTGTATATACTTTTATTTTTTAGGTTGTTATGAATTGATATAGAAAATAAATTGTTATATATATATATACATACGATTCTTTCGGCATAGTGTTGCTGTGGCATACTGTATACTGTACTGGCTTGTCTGAATGCAGGGTTGGGCAATGATAAAACAGAGTGCATATTAAAAAAAAAAACCTCAGCATTTATTCACGGTTATGGCAACAACCGTGAATAAAGACAAGATTTTTCCACGGTTACTACCATAACCGTGGATATAGATACATTTTATCCACGGTTGTCCATCACAACCGTGAATATAAGTAGTTTGTAACTGAAACTAAACCATACTTATATTCACGGTTATGATAGACAACCGTGGATATAGATACATTTTATCCACGGTTGTCCATCATAACCGTGAATATAAGTATGGTTTAGTTTCAGTTACAAACTACTTATATTCACGGTTTTGATGGACAACCGTGGATAAAATGTATCTATATCCACGGTTATTCTCGATAACCGTGAATATAAATAGTAAGTTATGTTCACAGTTGTTCTTAACCGTGGTTAGATGTGATTTATTACCATGGTTGTTAACCGTGGTTAAAGACCATCATCTACTACCACGGCTTCAACAACCACGGTTCTTTAACCGTGAATAAAGGCCTTTTTTAACCGTGATTATATCCTTTTTTTCCACTAGTGTCTCTAGAGGCATTAGCTATGGGTGGTTCCAGAACCAGATCTTCCAGGACATATTGCTTTTTCTCTTGTTTAAGGACAATCCTCAAATTCCTATAACAGTCAATAAAATTAGGTCCAAACAATTTTTCTTTGTCTAGGATCGATCGTAACAAAAGGTTTGAAGGTGTGTTCGATGTCATGGTTATCTAAAACATAAAAATACATAGTAAGTATCATTTTTCAAAACATATTTTATTTTTGGACTTAAAATTAAACATGTCTCCTACAATTTTGATTCAAAACAAAATTACCCTTTATGAATCAAAAAATCCCATTAGAAGATTTTCTAGTGGGCAAAGATCCATATTTAGCCTAGTCTTAAGTCAGCTTTGGTTGATCCCTCAATACTTGGTTATATAGGTAGGAAACTTCTTTCCAAATGTATCATATATAACTCTTAAACAATAGGTTAGGTAACCATTATTGATCATTCATCTTATGAATATTTAGCCCAATGTGTATGCCTCTAAATTTATTCAATCCGATTGAAAACTTAGTTAAGTTAAAACGCAATGAAACAATTGGGATATTACAATTATCTCATCGTGTCTTACTAATATAAATGATAGTAACCTACTTTAGCAAGCCCACTATTTATTGACATTAGTATTGACGAGTGTACTTATTGGAAGACATTTAAAATTTGATATTATTTTGATGATTTTTGGGTTATTTTAAATTACCATATTTATTAAACGCTTTAACGTAAAGAATAATCTCCAAAGCATGCAAACAAAAATATGAGATGGTTATGGTCTTCCTAAGAAAAAAAATAAATAAATAAACCTAAAGGAACTATGTAACCATGGCTTCATGAAATCTTACTTCTTGAACCTACCATCACCTTGGAGTCATTACTCCTTGGTTCCTTTGAAGGTCAATGGCATCTAGAGTCACCACTCTAGTTTTCTTCTAGGTCTTTATCTTGTTGGCCCGATCAAGATTACACAGAAATTCACTTTGCATACAAGTGAAGAGTTGAGAGAGGAAATACAATAAAATAGAGACAGGAATAACACGCAGGCTGTATTTAAATAAATAAAACTAAGACCATAACCATTCATCATGCAACATGTTAATTAATTAATTAATACCTATTATTTACATGAGAGAATGTACGAGAGTCCCGCTACCTAGTTAGTGGGTGAGGGTCAAGGAGGCCACCCCTTACGGGGTACGAGGCAGTGCCCTAACCCAAAAAATTAGTACTATAATCAAGTTGATTCCTAGGAAAGAGAGATGGGTCTGCTGTGACCGGTTAAGTACCAAGTCTTTCCTAGTCAAAACGTCCCACTGACCATTAACAGCTCTAAGATTTCAAATAGGGTTTCACCCACTTTGAAACCCTAATTCCTTGTTATGAATGCTTCACAACACAATCGTCAAAGCACATAGTGTAGCGCCATCTACGGTTTTGAAAATGTAGAATTCAAATTACGCTTATGCCAACATGTAATGCCTTTCTCAAGACTGCCGTCTACATTTCAACACTTGAATAGGTTAAGGAGCAACCAAGGTTTAGCACTTAAACCTTATCACTTGACACCCTATAACATGAACCATTCATGCTCAGATATCAATACAGGATCAAAACACATTTTGTATGATAACCACAATTTGAGTAAACATAACATGTATCACATACAAAAATTATGAAAACTCAAACACCATACAAGATTAAACGGTAACAGGAACTTATGCCTAAATTGAGAAAAGCTATAAATAAAACCTCATACAGTTTATAGGAAAACTAAAAAGCATATAAACCAACCAAGAACATAGATCATAGCGCATACTTGATTAAGCAATATGATAATATGCATCACATATGATAAACCCAAAATAGCATATGAAACATAATATTATCTCATTCATAATCATGCTTGATCATTTTTGAAAACTAGTTTTGTTAACCAATTTCATAAAATAGAACGCAAAACTTATAACAAGAAACAATTTTGAAAATTAAAATTTTCTAAAAGCTTTTACAGAACAAAAAAACATGCCATCATGAAACTCAAACAAATGCCCAAAACATGATTTTGCAACCTGGCTTTGATACCACTGTTAGGAATCCTATAAGGTCAGGTAACGGAAAGACATAGGATTGCTAAAGAAAATTGCAAAAACAAGTGTTTCAAAGAAACATAAGAAAACAAAATTAAAATTACGTTTAGTGTTTACCTCTTGTAGACGTGAGACTAGTTCCTCAATCGAAGCAATCTTAGCTTCGTCCTTTAGGAGTCTACACGAGTACTCCTACCAGAATCTAAATCTCTGAATGCTAGTTTGGAATGTCAGTGAGTAATCCTTTTCTATTGAGCAGCTGCCTATGAGCATCACATGCTCTAAAAATAGGCTAAGGTCTTAAACTGGTAAGCTCTTAATAAACATTGGGCTCCTGACTCATTCTGAATGAGTTAGGCCCAATAGTTTTATTTTAGTCTAACTAAAATAAAGTTATCCTCTGGTGGGCTTACTCTATGCGTGTAACCCTATAGGTAAAATATCCAGTCATGTTAATAATAAACTATTTTATTATTAATATAAAATAAGAGTAGCATTTATCAATGCATCATTATGTCCAAATATTATTTATTATCAACATAACCTATAAGTGATAATTATTTTATATATTTATTCTTTTTGTAACAATATCCAATTGGGCCCAAGGCATGGTCATCGTTATCCTTATATGGCCCAATTCATTTTACTTGATACCGAAGTACACTTTACTAAATAAATATCTAATATTTATTCTTTCTGGCATGACCATGCATTTTTTTAGTCTAACTCTATCAAGCGGCCCATAGATATAACTCTTGTCACATAGGAGAGACAAATCTCATCTACATCACTTACATTCCTCTACATAATTTTCTTATTGCCTAACGATAACCTTTATAGTCATCTTATTATAGATGACATTTGATTGTATTAAAATAAAAAAGTCCTCATGTAGCAATTGTAGTAACTCCAGGTCGAGGGGCTACATATACCATTATCATATTGAGAACCATTTATGACACTCATGTAACGACCCATACAACGTTCTCATGATGGATATGTCTAGTACACCATTAATCATAATGTGCTCTCATGTGAAGACTTGATATCTTCTATTTCCACGACATAGGCCTCACTTGGGCCTCATTTGGGATATATTTTTCACCTTACAAATAATTTTGTTAGGAATATTATTTCTTTTAAAAATTAATTAGGTTTAGAATTATTTTTAGTTTTGGGCCTTGCATGGCCATATTTTGTATTTTGGGTCACTTTTGGGCCTTGTATAGGTGCTAGCTTGCTTTAGACTTCTTTTGGGCCATGTAGTTTTAGTTTTTGGGCCTCGGGTGAAGTTTTTTCAAGCTCACCCAAGCCAAATTCAAATTTTAGCTTTCAAGGAGGTATAAATACCTCTCTTCTTTATAAAACTCTCATAATTTGAATGCTTAAGAATTTTAGAGTGAGAAACTCTCCATTCTCTCTAGAAAGTAAAAGCTCTAGGCTCATTTCTCTAGTCTTATCCATTAGACTTCCTCCCAAAGGTGGTTACCTCTACAATCCTTATCTCTCTACCTAGAGAGTGGCGGTTCCCTAATCCACACAAGCCTCTTTATCCTCTTCCATCTTCTTTCTTAGATCTAGT
Organism: Clitoria ternatea; assembly: GCA_037962975.1. Taxonomy (NCBI): domain Eukaryota; kingdom Viridiplantae; phylum Streptophyta; class Magnoliopsida; order Fabales; family Fabaceae; genus Clitoria; species Clitoria ternatea. The sequence goes on from CM075670.1 coordinate 161,761,029, forward strand.
GTTATATTAGGATTTTCCTTTACTAAATCTCTTATTTCCTCTCCTTCACTATTTCGGCCAGCACCTATATGACTCCAAAACCGTGTGTTTCCATCTTATCTTGGCAAGAATGCTTGGATCTAAGAGGAGCTAGAGAAGAAGATCCATCTCCCTAAGCTTGGAAACGCACTTTTGTCTACAACAATCCATGATTTGTGAGATCAAATCATCGGTACATTCACATACTAGTCTTAATGTATTTACATGTTCCCATATAAATACTTGAGTAGGGATATTTTAGGAATAGTTCTCATATGACCTACTATTCCAAGTATAAACATATTAAAAACATTGATAGCTCGTAATGCATACATCAACACCACAAGTCCGCGGGTTGACCCACGGGTAGCTCGCATATATTTTTATATTTTTTACTTTTTATTTTTACTTTTTTTTGTTTTAAAATTATCAGGCTTTGTTCCAAAAAACATTTTTTATGAAACTCAAGCCACATATAATTTAAAAAATTTAATCATCCAAAATCAGGAACCTTCATAACTAATTTTCAACAAATTAGCAACCAATAAAATTTAAATATCAACTTTCTCTTATTTCAATGTATGGAACAATCATATAACATCACCTTAGGTTAAAAGTTCTTCCTTTTTTAAAAAAGTGTAATGCGAAAGTAAAATAATATAAAGAAAAGGTCAAAGTTTATTTAAAATAAAATAACAAATTTTAATATATACTGGCGTGCAGGTTGGACCTGTTTAACCCATAGTTTAAACGGGCTAAGCTGCGAGCTTGCATTTTAAATAGTTCTTTTTTTAAAACCATAACTCGCGTAAGACTAAGTTAAATAGGACAGCCCGCAGGCCCAGACTCGTATACATAACTCTAGGGTTATGTCATTTTTTGATCGGGTTTAGAAAATTGATTTGTTTATTTTGATAAATTAATTAAAATATTTTAGATTTTTGAATTTGAAAAGAAGACTTCATGCATTAGAATTAAAATATTACCTAGTAAGAAAGCTTTAAAATAGTACATATGCTACCATAACATAGTTAAAAGGTCTAAAAACACACTACTCCAAACTAAGTAAAATAAAAAAAAAGATGTCAATTTTTATTTGTTGTACAGGTTCTATTAGTACAGTTTTACAAAAAGAACCACACTAAAAGAATTTCTAAAATATAAAAAAATTATATTGCAAACTGATTTTTTGACCGATTTTCCCAATTTTTGACTAGTTTAACAAATAACCGGTTTTATTTCAGTTCCGAACTAGTTGAGGCTCCGGTTCCCAGTCCGACTTGCCGGTCTGATCCGGTTCTAACAACATTGGAATAATCTATATGCTTATCCTTCTTGTATAATTTTATAGTATTGGTGTAGATGAAGTGTATCATATGACACTACTATATAATTATCGCGTGTTTTTTTTAAATTTATTTATCATTATGCTTTTCAAAAAAAGAGAGTCTTTATGCCGAAAAATAGTACGAGATAGAGTAACCTATACACTCACTCTCCTTCATAATTTATAGCATTAGTGACGATGAAGTATATCATACAACACTACTATAAAACTATTACATAATTTTATTAAATAAATATATATTTTTAAATTATTTTAGAATGACTTCAATGCTGAAGAAGTGTACGAGATTGAATAATCTACACATTTACTCTCCTTTATAATTTTATAGCATTGGTGTCAATGAAGTACATCATACGACACCAATATAAAATTATTCCATAATTTTATTTAATATATATATATATATATATAAATTATTTTAGAATGACTTCAATGCCGAAGAAAAATGAGAGATAAATTAATTTATACACTTGCTCTCCTTCATAATTTTATAGCATTGGTGCCGATAAATTACATCGTATGACACCATTATAAAACTATTGCATAAGTTTATTTGATGAAAATGTTCTTTTATTATTTTAGAATAATGTCAATGCCAAAGAACACTACGAGATAGAGTAATCTATACATTTACTCTCCTTTATAATTTTATAGCATTCGTACTGATGAAGTACATCATACGACGCAACTATAAAACTATTGTAAAATTTTATTTAATGGAAATGTTTTTTAAATTATGTTTTACAAAGGTATGTGTTAAACAAATGTTGTTGATCCAAATTTAATTTAAAATACCATAAACATTCTTATATTTAATTTTTTTTAAGATGAAAATAATCAACTGATTAAAATGAAATGTAAAGGGGATAGAGATGATTTATTATTTCTTTCTCTTTTTTCACTCTAAATCATGAAATATATACATAGAAAAAATACATCATAACAAGAAAAAATGAGATTGGACCTTAACCCGCATGGGCTTCATTCCTAGACTTGGCTTTTAAAGTTCAATTATAAAAAACATATGGCATTGCTTTAAAAGAAAGGTATTGTGTCTGTACCGAAAACATAGTTGTGCTTATAAAAATTAGGAATGGATTGCCAATTTCTCAAGGAATTTGGAAATTGGAATCAATGTTTAATCAATATCCATAATTTTGACAAATCCATTGTAACACATGACTTTTTAAAAGTCCATCCAACTTTAACTTTCACAAACAACCACTATAAGCAAGAACAAGTAACACATGACTTCTTTAAAGTCTATCCAACTTTAACTTTCACAAATAACCACTATAAGCAAGAGCAAGTAAGCCTAATATTTTCTCCTAAATGAAGATTATGTTTCAACTTGTTGAAATTTAATGTACTAAAACTCACTAACATCTTTAATCATGGACAAACAACTAAAATAAAATAAGACAAACAAAACAAGACAGAACAAAGTAAAAAAAAGGAAAAAAAGGAGAGATAAACAAAACTAAAAAAGAAAAGAATAAGAACTGTTTTTGATTCTTTAACCCTTACCAGATGTTCTCTTAATTTTAATGGTGATCAAATACTCTCTTAATTTGTAATGGTGACCAGACACTATCTTAAATTTAATAGTGAGTAGACGTTCTAAATTTAACGATGACCAAAAAAATCCCAGCATTCCCCCTTATGGTATTTATAGGGAAATCTTAAACCTTAACAGAACTCTCACTCACTCTATCATTTTAAAAAATAATTACCCACTCTTACATTAATCAAATATTAATTAAAAAGGTAAATAAAAAATAGAAACAGTAGAAAAAGAAATAAATCCTGCAGTAAAAATAAAAAAAAAGAAAAGGAAGAAAGAAGTCGTTAAGGAAAAATAAAATAAAAAAAAAATAAAATAAAATAAAATAAAAAATTGATGGTTGAACAAAAATCAGTGTCAACAATCATAATCCTACGAAAACCAATTTGTGTACTCCTTTGAGAATGTCAATAATTTATGCTCAAAGACCTTTATCCAAGAACTTTCTCATAAAAGAATGATATCCTAGAGATGTCATCATAAATGCAATCTAACATCTAGCTTCCTTTGAATAAATCAACTTCCTTATTTCTTTAACTTGGTTCTACTATAGTTTTAGTAGCACCAGAACCACCTTCAAATGTGATTTTTCTTATCATATCTATTCAATTGGATTATCCTTATCCAAACTCTAAATGGCCTCAAAGGATGCTTTGAGTCTTAATTCAACCATATATGTTATAACACAGGCTAAAAAGCTCCAAGTTATTGGGATTTCCATGCTATGATTTAATCATTGGTCGGATCTAGAATAAAGTTCTTAGTATGCATGAAAATACATTAATTTGTTCAAGGACAAACCCGACTTTTGAGTGTGAATGAATGCAATGATGTAAGAAATTTTATGGAAGAAGAAATTGCAAGATTAAAATAAATAGAAATAGAATAAGATATAAGATAATTAAGATGTGAAACAGAAAGGACAAAGCGAGTAAATAGAATTAGAATAAATAGAATGGTGAAGAAGATAATACTCTTGTTCTCCAATAGCCATATGTTAATTAATAAACTTACAAACATGTTTTTAGAGTCTTGAGTGTGCGCAAGAAATTCTTCCATATTAAAATGATGAAATAATTACGTATTTATAGTTCAAGGCACACATAACCACCAAAGTTATGTCCTTATGTGGATACTTTCCATGTGACACTTTTCAAGTTTCAAATAACAAGTTTTCTAACTACCAATAACGATTACAACACCTTTGATTTTTAAGTAAAACCTCTAGGGTGATGAACCTATGGGGGTTGGGTTTTACGATGATTGCTTGTGTATGAGGCTACAACCAATGTTATGACTTGTTTGTATTGGCGGATAATGAAGGTGATTAGGCTTCTGTCAATGTTGTATTTGATTTTGTCAAAGGGCGGTGACTCTTGGATATATATATATATATATATATATATATATATATATATATATTTAAAACAATAATAATGATGGTAGTGGTAGTGGTGACAAACCTAGTTTTTGATCGCTCACACGTCACAGCTGAACTTTGTGCTTGGAGCTGAGAAATGATGTATCAAGAGCCTTAAAATATCTTGAGGCCATGAAATGTGTCATAAGGCTATACCAATTAGTAAATATTCATTCCTTAATTTATTTCTTCAAAATTTGTCAAAAACCTGATTAAGATCTTGGTTCCCCTTTCCTAACAATGTTTAGCGTTGGACACGGTTATGCACATGCTTTATTATTTCTAGCATAACTTTTGCTATAAATGTCCAAAGCGATTCTTGTATCAAAATCTTCATAAAAAAATGTAGTACAATTCCTATGAAGACCTTAAGGGCCAATTTGGAACACAGAACTCCCAATTTTATTTCAAATCACGATCGATTTGGCAAAATGTCATCCCATCGCATTTATTGGCTATAGAACTTTGTTCTTCGGCCTTCGAAAAAACTCTTTTTGAGTTTATTTTATTAAACCATTTCATAAAAGAAGTCTTCTTAATTACATGTTAGTATTCTGTCCAAAATTACTAAAATTACATATAAATCATTTTTCCTCATCAATTTTGTCGAAAACTTTATTTTTAACGTATTTTCACTAGAAAACTTCGATTGAGGTGTTTAAAAAGCCAAAAATGATTAATTTTTAAAATCTTATAATTATAAAATAAAATGGTTATTAAATTCTCCCCAGAATTTGATTTTGCTTAAAACATTCATTTATTGCTAAAAACTTTACTTTTCTCGTTTAAACGTCACCGATCGTGATTAAGGAAAAAGTTATCGTTTTTCTCCTATCTTAAGCCCATTTCTCAAGTCTAGGAAGTATCATTTCCTCTTCCATAACCATTCATATATTCATGCCAAACAAAATTTTAAAGGCCTTGAGGCCTTCCATTTCCGTATTTTTCCATAAAACTCGTTTTCGTCGATTTTTCCTTTACGGACCCTGCCGGAACTTCGATCTTTTTTCTTGTCCATTTAATTAGAAACTTTCTAGAATATAATCACAATCACCAAAATCATGACTAGGTAGCGTGCTACCCTTTTTAAGACGTGCCTAATTCGACTTAATCGCCATTAGCGTTTTGTGTCTTCCTACCATTCCGTGCACCGATTAAAATTTCTTTTTCTTTTCGACACCTTAACTTTTAAATCTCAAACAGCATCTAAATAAAAATGTTATTCCCTTTATTCACACTATTGTCTTACCAAAACTTGTGATTTGAAATAAAAATTGGGAGTTGTGTGTTTTGAATTGGCCCTTAAGGTCTTCATAGAAATTGTTGTATGTTTCGTTACAAATATTTTGGGACAAGAATTGCTTAAATCGAATATTTGTAGCAAAAGTTATGCTGGAAACAATGAAGCATATGCATAACCGGTCCAACGCTAAACATTGTCAGGAAACGGGAACCAAGATCTTAATCGGGTTTTTGACAAATTTTGAAGAAATAAATTAAGGAATAAATATCTACTAATTGGCATAGCCTTATAACATATTTCATGGCCTCAAAATATTTTAAGGCTCTTGATACATCGTCTCCCGGCTCCAGGCACAAGGTTCTGGTGTGACGCATGAGCGGTCGAAAACTAGTTTCATCATAAATTCCCTTAAAATATTATTATTTTTATTAATTCATTTTCACCTTTCTCACCACTACCACTCTATCATTATTGTTGTTATATACATATATATATATATATATCTGGATGTGACTGTCCTTTGACAAAATCAAATACAGCATCGGTCGAAGCCCAATCACCTTTATTATCAGCCAATACAGATAAGTCAAAACATCGGCCATAGCCTCATGTACAAGCAACCATTGCAACATATCCAACCCTTATAGATTCATCACCCTAGGGGTTTTCCTTAAAAATCATAGATGTTACACTCTCCCCCCTTTTAGGAATTTCATCCTCAAAATTCACTATGCTTGCTACAACCATCGAGGAAAATCCTTGTCATTCTCAGCTCAACTCATCAACTTTGTTGCTTCACACATTTTAGAAGTTTCTCCTGGATTTACGCATTAGACATCCTACCCCAATAACCATAAATAAATAAATCTCAAGAATTTTAAGTCATTCCCTTAAATAGGTTAAGACAGTTTTAAGATGGATGTTCAAATTTGAAAGTCGAGATAGGAAAGAGATCGGTAACAAAAGTATCACAAAATGCGCTTGGTACAAATTCTAAGATGCTCGCATAATGGTTATAAATAGTACAAGTTCGAATCGAATCAAGGAAGTCAGAAAAGTTTCAAGAATTTTTAAGAATAAAGTAATCATGGATTGAGGGATTCCTAAGGATAAGGCACACTCCAAGAAATTATGTTGAATCAAAAATCCAGGAATCATAGGCTAAAGAAGTTAAACAACAATAAGGTCCAATTCTTGATTAAGACCAATAACAGACAGACTGATACACGTAATTGTCACCAAGGATAAATAAATGGACTGATTCAAAAAGTACTTAAGATCACTACAGAGATAATTCAAAAGAGATTGATCCTAACCGATTAGGAGTCAAGGCAAGGAATCCACATAATATATTCCTAGGAAAATAGGAAAGAACTCCCAATAATATGGTTGACACAATCTAAAAGATGATGTCAAAGGTCCAAAGGCAATCAAAGCATCAAGAATCAAAACTCAAGCTTTAATTTCACAATCAAAGGTTCAAAGTTTCAAAGAATTTAAGGGAATCAATGACAATGAAATGAATACAACAAGAAATTTTCAAGGCAGGGAAGCATAAATCATGATAAATAAGCTCTTTCAAAAATAATTTGTTAGAATTAGAATAGAGTGTCTATGAGGAAGCAACCCATTGCAATTCCTCTCTCCTCATACAAGTTGGTTATTCTTCCTTGTCGTAGTCCATCATATTTCTAGTTCCTTCTTCCGTTACGATCTACGAGGTTGTTACTAAACTTTGACGTTGTAGCCAATGTCCTAACTACTCAAACTTAATCAAGTAGTCCCTGCACAAGTCCTAGCGACTTTCAATCAACCTTCAAACTATAGCAGAGCCTGGTAGTCCTTGTTGAATCGACCATGCTCTGATGCCACTACTGTAGCGCCCTTAGTTAATTAGGATGATCCGTTATGAGGGACTGTCCTAGTTAACCGAGGGAGCTACAACAGTCACCTTAAGTATGCCTCAAAAGGGTCAGTTTAATATGTCTTAAAAATGACCAAGTATTGGTTCCCTTATCACTATAGGATTTGAACCTCCTTCTTGGCTCTCATTTACCTTGAATTTTAAGCTCCATGTATGATCTCTATTCCTACTCGAAATTGATTACTTAAGTCTTGATGTCTCTATTCGAATTCTATAGCAACATTTAGGCATTCTCTTTCGTTCTTTATACTAAATAGTGTTTTGAACCAAACCAACAAGAAACATGCTATGGTATTAGTAGAAAAATCACACTTCAAGTTTTATAGAAGAGATAATACTACCATGGTTGTAAAAATTAAGTCAGCCGATCAGATTGGTTGAACTAGAAACTGGATCCTGGTTCGATTTGTATAACCTTCAATTTCTTTAGTGAATAAAACTAATTAAATTTTGGTAAATCCAGGAGACTGGTGATGTAATGATTCTAGGCGGGTTGGTCTAAAATCATGGGATTGATTTCATTTTTTAGTTGAATTATCTTTATTACGAATTAGATACTCGATGATGTTACTTTTATTAGGTGTTGGCTTCAATTAGGATCCTTGTTATTTCGTTACAACTGTTATGGATTTGTTTTAGATTTTGGATGTAGTCAATGCTGATGATTTGGTGATATATTTTTTGTTAAATCTAAGGTGGCGTTTGTTATGGGGGATCTTTGAATTTTCCTAGGAATGCTACTTAAAATATTTTCTTACCCATGTTTGGTGTGTGATAAAAAAAATATTCCCAGGAATGTAAGATTCCTAGGAAACTTAATTATGAAGGAATTAAAAACTTCACTTTCCCATTTGAATAGGTGGGTATCCTATACATTCCCAGGAATAAAAATTTTAAGACAAAAATACCCCCATTTTCTTCCCAAGTCCTCATAAAACAAAAAGATTTTTGGGTAAGTTTTTTTAATAACAAACATGAGAATGAGAGAAACTAAAAAGATTCCCGGGTAAGTTTTTTTATACCAAACATGGGAAATAAGTTACCCGGGAAATACATTCCCGGAAATCTCACTTAAAAAGATCCCTCATACCAAACACCACCTAAATAGTATGATATGTTATGTGCGATGAAATATTGGAACTTTCTAAACTTTATATTTAGTTTATAACAATGAAGTTGAAAGATTTTTTTAAATTTTATTTTAATGTATGTTATAAAATATTTTAATAATATTATATAATTAATACCAACTCAACCACATTTAGATCATTAAGCCTTGAACTTGTCCGGTTTTAAAATCCAAGAATATTACTTTAAAAAAATAAGTTCAATTATGTTTTAATTAGAATAAAATACATGGAAAAATCCTTTAATTGAGATAACAAGTCAAATTATACCCGGATTCAAATAAAATACATGAAAAAATTGATATCGAGAATAAGCATCTGACATTAAAGTTCATCACATGGGTGGCGTGAGAGAATTTTTTGGGTGCAATGAAAAAATTCTTGAGAGTTTTTCTAGAGTAATATAAAATTAATTTTTATTAACCTTAGTTTTAAAATTAAATATAAACTATTAGAAATAGTATTTTTTTTATTGTATTAAGTGTAATTATTATATTATATAAATAAAATATAATAAAAAATTTCTTTCCAATAATTAAAAAATTTCTATTTAATGACTTAAGTAAAAAGTTGATTGCTTAGATTAATAAAATCATATAGATTTTTCTTTTGTTGACGAAAAATATCCTATATATTTTTGCTTTATAATTGGTTTTAGGCTTCAAGTATTCTAGAGTGGCTGGAAAATTAATTGTTTGGAAAGTTATGAAGTGTTTCTTTTATTGTGGGCTTGAATTGCTTGTGGAAAGCCATCAATGATTTTGTTGTCAAATTTGGTCTTGCGTGGATATGTTGCTTCTGGAATTAATTTAGTAATATCCTTCTACGTCAACCTTCTACAAATGTTCATGTTCACTAATCTAAGAAAGAATTGAATGTTTTTTTTTATATTTTTAAGATAATGCATTAATTCTTATTTATTTTTTATTCATTACTTTTTAAAGTAGTAGGAAGATTTATAGAAGGATATATCATTTCTTTTTGTGAAATAATTCATATGTTTTTATGAATCTCATGCTAGGCAACATTGGTATCCACCCTCATAGGTCTTGAGAGGGACTTGATTGTTAAATGGTATCCACCTTCCCAAGGTTGGTATAAGGTGAACATTAATAGATCTTTCAATTTGTTGTCAAGGATCGGAATGAGTGGAAAAGTGATTAGGAATGAAAATGAGAATTTTATAACATCCATTTTTGTGTGTATTGGGGAATGTTCCATTATGGTTATGGAGTTGTAGGGTATTTGGCATGCATGGTTTGAATTAATCTAGCATGTGAAAGGGGTATTACTTGTGTAGTGGTAAAGAACGATTCAAAGTAAGCTTTAAGGTTCTTTGAATATGGGTTTTAGAGTTACTTTGTGCCTCTTTGGCTTAAGATATTTTGGTGACAGTTTCTCGGTTGAATAGTGTGGTATGGTCTCATATTTCAAAAAAAAAAAAGGAAATTCAATGGTTGTTATGGCTAATCATGATTACTTGGCTATCAAAGACATTATGATTTTTAATTCATTTCCTAGTTTTACTTCAATTTATTTTTTGTTAGATAAATCTCATGTAGGAGTTGGTAGAGGCTCTTTAAGCTAATTCTTTTGTTATTAGGGCTTTAGCCATTTTCATTCATAAAAAATAAATGTTCTTGTTCTATCGCCTAAGATTTTGCTTTATAATTTGATTGCGTAGTTTTTTTTTCGCACATAGTGGTTGATAAGGCTTTCTTAAGCCTTTTTCTGTTCTTAATAATTTAGGGCTTAAGACCTTATGTTAGGATCAATCTAAGGTCATTTGAGTTGTATTGTTTCTTAGGATGTTATTGTTAGGATTTCAGAGTCATCCTTAGGTTTAAAAACCATTTCATTATTTTTTTAGTTGGCCCTAGTATGGACTCTAAGGTTTTTGGTATTGCATAACCTTATTCTAGTGTATGGGTCACTTTTAGGCCTTAGGAACTTAGGTTCCATGTCTAGTTTGAATTTTACACTTTGGGTTAGGAGTTTAGTTAGTTTGATCCATCTTAATTTAAGTCTAGGTAGGAATCTATAATCATGTGAAATTTCTCTTTGTAGAACACTTTTAGTCATGTGTTGAATTTAAAAAAACTATTTCTCCTCTCAATAGCTTTGTGAGAATCCTAGAATGATCTTATCAATGGAGCACCTCTATTATGGTGATCACAAACTTAGGCTTAATTATCCTTCCCTAGGAAAAGTGGCACTTACCTCCATTCCTTCCATACTCTATTTGTGTTCTTTCTTCTCCTAGCATTTTCTTGGGATTTTCCGCCTTATTTCACCTATACATACATTCAGCCGCATCAACTCCATTAGGTTGATGATGAAAGGTAGCTTATAGATGAAGGAATTTCCTAAGGAAAAAATCCACAAAGAAGAATTCAATAGAATTCATACATCATTTAGTATAAGAGCATAAGCTCCTAAGGTTTAATTTCTAGATCTACTTCTTAACTTCATTTAATTTTACTTTCTAATTTTAGATCCATGATCTCCTCAATCTTCTCTATCATTTGATTTACACATATCTCCATTTCATGTTTTGAGATTTTCCTCCAAAATTAAGAAAAACATAAGAATCTTGTTCTACTTTGGTTCTTTGTGAATTTTCAAATTTCAACCATGGATCAATGTTCAAGAAGGTATCGAACCATAACCTCAAAGAATTTTCAATTTACAGCATTTTTTTATTTTGGAGCCAAAATTATTCATTATTAATTTTGGAACCAAATAATTTTCTTATTTCTCTGTTGAATTTTTTATGTTTCATCATTTGATTGAGCATGGTTATTGTTATTTTATAGTTTGAAATCATGTCATATATGGTTCTATTTTTGTTTCAAGAGATTTTGTTTTAGTTTCAATTATGTGGTGTTTTGTGTGATCTTGCGTCTTGTTCATTTTGTGTGTTTGTTTTGTGTTTGATCTTCATCTTTAAGTCTCTTAGTGGTTTTGAACTATTGATTTTCAATCTTGAATTTGTGTTAGTTCTAGCCTAAAATTATTGTTCGAAGCCACTATAATTATGGTTATGTGTTCTTTATTTTGAAAATTGTTAGTTTCTTATATTCTTCTTGTGTTTGATTAAATTCTAGCAACTCTTTATGCAGTGTTTTGTGGTCATATTCATGCCATTGTTACTCTAATTTATGTCATATACTTTTCCTTCCATGTTTGCTTGATTATGGAAGAAGATGCAACTACATATATGTTGTTGTTAATTGAAGCTTGTATTTTGATTTAAGGCTTATTATGGAATTGGATTTCGCAAATTGGAAAAAACCATAAAAGGTTAAGAAAAATCAAGAAAAAGGTCAAAAGGAAAAAGAGTTTTGAAGGACCTAAGTGCAATGGTTTCATTATAGGCCCTTTCTTTGCAAAAACTTTAAAATTGGAGCATTAAAAACATAATTTCAAAAAAGGAAGCATATATATCATTTGTTCAAAACCTTATATCATATATTTGATACAATTTATGATATATGAAAAAGAGTTTCATAGCTTGTTTGTTGCTTGAGTGACACTAGTTTGCATTCTAGAGTCTCTTAAGGCAATCTTTTGTGTGCTAACGTTTCTTATGTGTGACTAATTGTTTCTTTGTCTTTTTTGATTCTAGTTTGTCACATCTAATTCTATTTTTAGTTTAGCTATTGTTGTTTGTTCCTTTTTAGTTTGTCTCATTGATTCTAATTTGTCACATATTAACTCTATTTGGTGTTCTTTTCTTTTTGTGCCTTTTTAGTTTGTCTTGGTTAGATTACCATAGTGGTAGCATACTTGGTGTGATTAGGTAGGAGATAGACAGGCTTCCTCACGTGATTACTTGTAGTAAAGAGAGTGAGTAGAAAAAGGCAAGGGTGAACATTTTAGAAGAAGTCTTAATTGAGTGACATACACGAGTAGCTAAAAACCTTGTCTGTAAACACTTAGAGGAGTCATGAGGGCCTTGGTACTCATTTTTCTATACTTGTGATCACTAACCTTTCCTTATCTTACTTTTTAGGTGACTTACTTGGTTTTGGTACAAGCAATTTAAGTTTGGGGAGGTTACACACTTTACTTTAGAAACAAAAGTGGAAAGAAAATAAGTTTGGGGATGTTACACCTCAAAACTTTGAAAATACAGAAAGAAAAAGAAAGAAAATGTTGAAAATGAGCAAAGTTCACTAAAGAAAAAAAAGAGAAAACAAAGGAGAAAATCTCCAAGAAACTTGAGCAAAGCTCAAAAGAAAAAGAAATATAAAAAATGGCTTCTTTAGCCTAGAAAAGAAGGTAAAAGATCATTGAAGCTCTTTTCAACTTAAAGCATTCTCAATTTAAACATCTTAATTATTCTAGAAAAACAATGAAAAACATTACCTAGCCTCATTACAAGTCAATAAAATTCTTACTGATTTATGATTGTATTCATATAAGTGTTATAAACTTTGAATCTTTGCAAGCTTATGGTAACATGTTCAATTATTTGGATGATGAGTGTATTTTCATCTTGAAACACTTTAAAAGTGAGAGAAACACTATGTTAAGAGCTTTATCAAGGGTGAATAATACTTGTCTAAGTTAGAATTGCATGATTCTGAAGGGCTTAAGGGAAGTAATTATCAAGTAACTTAAATGAAGTCTAATTATTTAAGGATGTAAATCCAATTCTTTCATTCTTTTGAAGTTGTTCATCTCATTCTTTGATTAATTGCTTAAGGACAAGCAATGGTTTAAGTTTGGAGGTATGATGAGTCTTTAAAATACTCAAATTTTTGTTATAATTAATGATTAATTTAAATGATTTTGAAGTATATTGTCCATAATTCTTAATTAGTTATTCACTTTTCTATATAATTTATGAGACTTAAACTATCAAATATAATAGTATTAAGTAGATTAACTATCTTTATTTTGTTGAAGCATGACTTATCATTTAATTTGAATTTGAATTTGAATTTCAAGAGAATTTTTTTCTAAAAAAAGAGATAGTACCATGGAATTAGCCTTTCTTAGCACCATTTTCTGAAGAGTTATTCGGATATACACTAAGGAATGATCTTTCTTAGTGGTTATTAGAAGAGACGCTAAGAAAGATGTTACATTCTAACAATGTCATCAAAATATTGTTTTTTATTTTGAAAATAAATGATTATACCATTTTCTTATCTATTTTCTTAGAAAATAAATGAATTAAGGTTTAGGGTTCTGTGCCTATTGTTTAATTAATTCAATACTTTAATGTAATTTTTTAAAGATGATACTTAATTAAACATTAAATATTATTTAATTTAATTAATCGTAGATTTGTCTCGAAATATTAATATTAATATTCCTCAAATGGTAAAACCCCTAGTTTTCTCTCTGCCTGCGTTCATGTTCTCCATTCTCTTCGAGCTCTGTTCGTCATCATTCATGTTGTAAGTCTTCATTCTCCATTTTCTTCATGTCTCTATTTGGTTTGTTCGATGTGCGTCGTCTCCTTATGATGGTTCTTTTTAGCACCGATCTAGTCTCCGACAGCATATCTCGACTTTTTTGCTTATGGTGGTGCTTGCCACTGTCGATTCCCAAGGTGTTGTGAAATCATGTGCTCGAGCAAATCATTCACTTTAGGAATCTTGCCTCCACTCGTTGCCACCATATATTTGTTAGTCATGATAGTTCTAGGTGAGCGCTTACCACTGTCAGTTATTGTGAACCTCACTTGTGAACGTCGTTCAGGTAATTTGGAGTTTCAGATTCTTCCCTAATTTCATGAATTTGTTTCAAGTTTCATGTTTTTTTACTTTTATGTATTGGGTGTCACCCCTTGGTTCTTCAGACCCGAATCCTGATGTAATCAAGATAGTTAATTAATAAAAATGTGAATAAATTTTTCACGTTTGAAATATTTCCAAAACACCTCAACGATTACATCAAGATTCAAACCACAGAAAACTGAAGAGTGAGATTTGATAATTTATAACTGGATCATAGAATAAATCACCCATAAGTGTATACAAAATAATAGAGTTTATAGCGGAAGAAAAATATGTATATAGGGCACACGCCTAGTCCCATATATGAAGATATGAGAAAAGGCTAAGCAAAGCATGCAAGCATACAACACAAACCTATTGGACCACAATCCATCTTACACATAAGTAATACACATGCATTGCCTAAAATGTATATATTTATATGGTCATGCAACATACATCTCCAATATCCATATTCCATACTTGACCATATTCAATTCAACCTTAAAATCATGTATCATCACTTATACATTCCCAAAATGATTACATAACCAATATCATTATATTCATCAAATAGGTATGAATTCCAATACCCCAAATATCAATACCTCATCCACTTATATTATCATTTACAATACATCCATCGATATCAATGATTATCAAGGCTATCATGTACACTTTATTCACAATATAGTAATTACAACAGCTGCCGGCCAAGGCATTCCATTACCACTATTTTACCTTCACAGAAGCTTTACTTTAAAAATATCCTCATCTCATGATATTCCTGCATCAATACTAAAAATGGACAACATGGGAGAGTGAGTTATACATTTCAAATGACGAATATGAATACAATTGAGATTATGGGCATATGTAAATCAGCATCATGTATGCTTTGCTAAAATCATCAATAATCATCATAATTCATTCATCCGAACAGTATACATATAACATATTCATCAATCAATTCATAGCAAAGCAACACATATACACATAATTTCTCAATGCCATAATGGGCCAACATCATTGTCATCAACTATAAATCCCTTTATCACATTGGGCCATCACATACAACATCATCATATTCAATATCTTTTCGTTGTATTCATATTTTACATGTTGTCTTTTAGGTATTCATTTATCCCTCTCATCATCGTCATATCTCAATCTTGATCATCATCAATCATCATCACCTTTTGGCATATCTCCATGCTATATGCAAATGCTCTTAGGCTAATGCATATGTACAATGGAATAGTCAACAACAAATGCAGATCCGATTGTGGGAATAAACACCAAATATGGGTCAAGCATAGGTGTGCTACTATACCCCTACTGCAGTAGTATAATGTGTACACATATCTCATAATGCATGCATAATCACTAATTTTACTGGTACCAAACCGCTATCACCAATATGTAGCACTAGTCACCCCGTGACTTACAGATCAACAACATGGCCTCACTTGCCAAAAGTGCTACGCGCCCCTCCCGAACACACATCGAGAGAGCCGTGCTCCGTCAGACACCGTGGTAACTCGTTCATCATAGAGTCACCTACCCACTGGGCCCGCCACACAGGGTGACTCGTCACCAAACTATGGACAGCTTCGTGATTCCCAAAATCACTAGGGAACAACAACAATTTACCCGTGCACTAGGTCGCCCTTCCACTGGGCCCGCCTATTGGAACCCTTAACATTCCACATAGACAGCGTATGATATGCCATGGATGCAAATACCAATCAATGCATTCTCACACTATGTATCCTATCATGCCACTCATCAATCATCATCAACAACACCAACACCACCATACAACCTTTAGTGGATTTTATCATTGTTGGTTTTAGCCATTGTTTTCAAGTCTTAAATGTGGCATTTCATTTCAATATACTTTATATCATACATGCAAGTCAATACTTGCAACAATCATAATGGCATCACAAACATCAACAACATCCATCAATTATTCATCAATAACACCACATAATCGCTAGTGGATTTTTATCTAATTATTCATCACCATTGTTTCATATATATTAGTGTGGTATTCACAACAATTCATTAATATAATTCAAGCCACACATACAAGATCACACTTGTATCACACACCATGGCATTTAATAATTCATCAATAATAACAATCATCCTCTATACGAGGAAATGATCTATAATATCATCCATCATTATTCATTATCGATGCTATCTCCGATTCATCAATTTATAACACTAACTATGTCATTTAATCATTCCCTCATTGATTTCACAATCACACAAGGGTGTATCTTACAACTCCATTATTACGCTTTCATATGATTCATCACATCATATTATTGGTGGTGAACCCTTAGGTCTTCATAACATATTATAAGCATGTACATATTTCCCAACGTCTCAATACATATCAAACACCACCAAGACAACACAAGGTGATTGCTAATACATATTCAAAACATGTATGATCAGTCATTCAAACATTCCAAGAAGTAAGAAAGCACAAACCATAACCCAAAAAGGTATAAAAGTATATAAAATCCAACTTTGGAGAAATCCACTGGCAGTGGGAAAAACCCACTGGCCATGGAGTCCACTGCCAAATGCCCCGAATTTTAAATTTTTCAAAATAGAAAACCCCACCGGTAGTGGGAAAAACCCACTGGCCGTGGAATCCTCTGCTGCAAGCACCATTCTGCAGCTTTTTGACCCTTATGATTTTGCCAACTTTGGGACCCATTTTCACTAGGCTATTCAACTCCATTTTGCATGAAATTGTATATACAACTCACCTACCCTAATATCAATTATGTGACAAAGTTTCAAGCCCAAATTCCACCACAATCAAAATCTAAGATATAGGGTAGTTTTATGCATATTTTAGGCAATTTACATGACATACCAAAATACAATGGCTAAGTTTTTGTCCAAACTTTCCATGGACCTATATTCACATATGTAAATGTGACTTGCTCCAACAAGTCTCATCCAATGACTCATTTCCTAGATCAAGGTATGTTCCAATAGGACTTGAAGCCCTTTTTTGGATAAATCAAGCCTGCTAAATTACAAATTAAGCCATGCATCCATATGAAATTCCCCATTATATGCATACATATTTCAATTCCTCATAGGTTATTCATCAACAACACATCATTCCCATCAAGGGACCACTAGCCATTCATCATCATCTCATATATATACATATACAGATTCCCAAAACTAATAATTTGCCAAACATATCATTCATCACATTATTTCAATATAATCATGGCAAGAAAAGCATGAGTATAATCATATACATCCATCATCAATCATTCAACTCATGCAATTGAAATGTAAACTCATCTCCTACCTTGAGAGAAGAACTGTAATCCGATTGCTCCAATCATTTCACCACATTGCTCGAATTATAATCTACACAATATACACACATATGCATACATTCAATTATGAGTCATCACAAGGCTTTCATTATAATTCTAAATAATTGCTCCCATATCATCAAGCTTAGTAACAAGTCCTAAACTTGTCGAAACATCTATTCATACTTTTATGATAGGCTTCAGGAATTCCTTTCCCAAAACCAAGATCTTCTAGATTCTAAAGGGTCAACCAAACCTAACCATAATAACATCACATCCCTTATCAACATGGCATCTAAATAATCATATAAATCACCCAAGTCCCATTATTGTCACCCAAATTCATTTAAGCTATCTTAGCTTCATTCAAGCCATCATAAATCAATAATTCCATATGACAACATCATGGCCTAAGTCCTCATCAAATCCTCATCAAAATCCAACAAACTCAAATATCCACATCAATGATTCCAATTATATTTTCTAAACCCAAAAGTCACTCTCATGACAACTAAATTACCAATTCAACTATCTATGCCAAAAGTCCCAATTATCATCATTTCTCAAGGGTTTCATACAAATTGACAAGCATCAATTCCATCAATTCTCATACATCATCACAGATATAATATCATCATCAAAGTGCTAATCATTTGTAAATAGCAATCAATTCTCTCAATGGTCATCTACCCTATGGTTTGGGTTTCACATGCATGAGCCATCATACTTAACATCATGAACTTAGTTCACATTTTTCCTCAACATCAACATTAAATTTCAATGCTTCTAAAATCTTATTGTCCTTATATAAACTATTCTAAAGCACCCAAAATCATCAAATTCACTAATTTTTCCAAAACCCCCAAAATTCAACACTTAGGGTTTTTCTCTAAAATCACCAAATCAACCACTATAACCCATTTCATGAGTCCTCATGACTTAATAGCCCTCACTCTCATTCATTTACAAAACCAAAATCAAAATCACTTCTCAACCCCTTCAAGCTTAGGGTTCATCATTTCCTTCAACACTCAAAGTTTCTAACATCACCATTTCAAGCCTAACAACATCAAAACCACAAATAGAACATTAAAGAGGCAAGAAACCTTACCTTACATTCATGCTCATTGCCAAACGAAAATAGGGAGAGAGGAAGAAGAAGATGGTCCAAGCTTTTCCCTAATGTCCCATAAATGCTCCATAAATCCATGCTTAGTTTTAATTTTGGGCAAGAAATGGAAGGAGAAGGAGGTGGTTCAGTTTTTGCCATGGGAGGGAGCAAGAGAAGAAGAAAAATGAAGATGAGAGGAGAAGAGAGGGAAGCCCACAGTGATAGAGAGAAAGAGAGGGAAATTGTAGTAAAAATTAGGCATTACACATTGGGTAAAAGGGTGCATCATGTCATTTTTTCTAATGGGTAATAATTCTCATTATCCAATGGGCAAAAAGGTCAAATGAGAGAGAAAAGAGGCTACGGTGGAATGGGGGAAAGAAATGAGATTTTTAATTTTCTTTTAATTCCATTTGGCTCATATTTCCCCGTTTAATAATATAAGTCATGTCTGAATAGTTATCCCCTCAACACCAAAAATTATTTTAACTATACCACCTTAACCACAATAATTTTCTAAGTATTCTAGACCCATCAAATATCCAATTTGACCAAATGGGTCCTACACTGTCTATTAAATCATCCGATTCTGGTAGTTCTCAATTTACCGATAATTCACTTCTAATGTCTAGTTAATTTTCCCATAATCATTGGACCATAAATAATTAATTATTTTTATTCAATAAATTTATTTTCTTTAAAATTTGGGATGTTACATTAGAAATCAAAAAGGTAATTGGCAAATGAAAATCTCTACAACTATTTTGTCATAATTCACACTTCAACGGTATGTGGTCTATTTCACTCTTTCACCATTAGTATTTTTTTATGATTAATTATATGGTTATACTCTTTATTGCCGCTACACATAGCAATAATAAGAAACTATTAAATAATCCTTACCTTCAAATGTGGAACATACTTCAACCGGTAAATGATATTGGATTTGATTTGCGATCCTTCATTTTTATGATCACTTATTACTAGTAAAACTACATAGTTGTAGAATATGGTTCTTTCTCCTATTTATTTTTACTTTTGTTTAGCTTTGTAATGAAGTATGGCTCTTGTGTGTGTAAGAGGCTTTTATAATATCAAACCTAGGGCAAATAGGCTAAGGCAAATGGACATAAGGCAATAGGATCTTGTATGGATTTATAGAACAAAGGGTGGTCAAACATCGGAACAGAAAAGTGCCTTTATCTTGAAAGCTTACCCTTTTGTTTTTGACTATGTTAATTTAGATAAGTAAATGAGTTAAGTGAACTAACTCATTAATTATTCTCGCGTGATAAAATAAGCTTTATTACATGGTTAGTTGATGAACTAAAAATAGGATTCAAATTTAAGCTTCATGGTTTGAACCCCTCAAGACGAGCAGCTCAAACCATACAGCACGATGGTTTTTACCACTCGATTAGGATGGTTCGAACTGCTACTTAAAATGATTCAAACTACTCATTCAAATGGGGTTTTTTTGGATCCCGACTTATTACTAGTAATCGAGTATATTGTTATTTCCTTATTTGGTAATAATTTTTCTATAAATTAAGAATCCAGGTTTCAAAAATAGTATCCCACTACTCATTTGTTTATACACAAGTTAGGATCCCTTTCTCACTTAAGTATTTTCTTTTATAGGTTTTGGTTTGTAATCTTTTGTATTTTGTGTCCTTGGGCTAAGAGTGTTGTAGGTTTGGGGTGAGAGAAAGCCATATCTAGAGAGATCTTTGAGACCTTGTTGATCTTGTAGGGATAGAAATCGGATTGTGAGGTAGCATTAAGCTTCGGGCAGGTAGTCCAAGAGTTGTAATTATAAACCTTGTAATCGATTTGAAATAGTGAAAAATTTTTAGGCCTTTATGTTGGGAGACTAGACCAGACCACAATAATAGTGATCAAATCAGGATACATCATGGATTATTTTTCTTTTCGCTTATCTCTTTACCTTACTCTAGTTATCTTCCTTATCTTATTTACCTACTTTAGCTCTTCATTAATTTACAAAGTTTCTTCGAAAGATCAAAGGATTCTATTAAAATAACATTACCTTAAAATGCTTTAAAAAATTGAAGTTTTTTCTTGACTTAATTCACCCCTTTCTTGAGTCTAAGGCCACTTTCCAAAAGGTGGTATCAAAGCTTAGATTCTTGGTTAAAGCTTCTCAACTTCAAAAGAAATGACCTCAAATAAAATGTTGGGAGAGGGAACAACTACTAATAGACTATTGACCTTTAACTGCTTATAATTTTTGGAAAGCTCGAATGCAAATTTTCAGTGAGTTAATCGATAAAGAAATTTAGGTTGTATTTTTAAATGTACCTAGTATTCCTATATATGTTTTTGATGGAAAAAGTGTTTAGAAACCAAAAAAACCTTTGAATGGATGAAGAGAAAAAAGCGTGTTAAATATGATTTAAAAGGTAACAATAGTATATGTTCTACTCTTGATCATGATGAATTTTTTAGAGTTATAAATTGTGATAGTGCTAAAGAAATTTAGGATACCTTGTTAATCACTCATGAAGGAACTAGTGAGGGAAAATGTTTAAAATAAACACTCTTAATCATGCATTAGAGTTATTTGAAAATGCTTCCTGGTGAAAAACATTTTGGACTTACAAAAATGATTTTTTATAATTATCTTTTAACATTGGGAAGATTATTTTCCAATGAAGATTAAATCAACTATGTATTAAGATGTTTGACCAGGGAATAACGTCCCATAATCACTACGATAAAATATTACAAGGACTAGAAAACATGTCATTGGCGACTCTATTTGGGACACTACAAGAATACGAGTAACAGTTACAACTTCTCAAGAAGTCTAAGGAGAATGCAACAAAAATGAGAAACATGGCATTCAAAGCCTCTAAACAAAAGGCCAAAATTGAAGAAGAAAATGATGATGAGGGAAGTGAAATATTCATCCTTTTCATCAAGTTTGAAAAATTCATGAAAAATAAAAAAATCATGAATAAATTCCAAAATAAAAAAGAAAGAAATAATTCATCTAATTTCACATCTTTTGAATGTGGTAAAGTTAGACACTTCAAGTCAGAATGCCCACAACTTATCAAGAAGCCAAGAAATGACAGGAAGGTAAAGAAAATAGCCTACATGGCTTCGGATGATAACTCCACAAGCTCATTAGATTCATCAAATAGAGAAGAGGCAAATATGTGTCTCATGGCAAGTCACCAAGAAGAAGATAAAAACAAGATAAATAACCTCTCCGACATTACTTATAACGAATTGTTTAATGTCTTCCATGATTTACAAGATGATATTTTTTTAAAATGGGCAAGAAATTGAAAGAGACTAATGAACATACTTCCTTTCTTGAAAAGAAAATGGAGTTTGTTAACTTTATCCATGATGATTTGGCTAAAAAGAATTTATCTCTTGAAACTTTTCTTTCTAAATGAAATTAAAATGTTTTATCTCTAATTTCTCCAACTGTAAAACTTTAAAAAATAAGATTAAGGATTTGAAAAACTCTTTAGCTAAGTTTACAAATGGTGAAAAGAATTTAGACATTATACTTAGTAACCAAACATGTGTATTTGATAAGGCTAGAATATGATACAAGCCTAGAAAACAACAAAAATCTTTTGAAAGCTTATTTGGTAACCAAGGAAAAACTTCTTTTATTTCACAAAGCAAATCCAAAATTACATTTATTAAATGCTTTTATTGTGGAATAAAAGCACACAAACTATTTATTTGTAATACTAGAAAAATGAATGCTTTTAATCAAAGAATTTAGGATGAAGGAGACCCCTCAACTAACACATAAGGATCTAAGATGAAGTAGAGACCTAAAAGCTTAAGTTATGATGTTTTTGTAGGTTTGCTTCAAGTCAAGAAAATCAATGTGGTACCTAGATAGTGGGTGCTCAAAACATATGACCAGTGACAAAACCATGTTTGCTAGAATCATACTAAAAACCAAAGTCATGTATCCTACGAGGACAATACAAAAGGAAGAATCCTTGGAGTTGGAAATGTAAGTAATTCTCAATCATTCCATTTCTGATGTTCTCTTGATTGAAAGGCTTAAGCACAATTTTCAAAAGCATAAGTCAATTATGCAATAAAGGTAATAGTGTCATTTTCGATTCTAGATGTTGCGCTATTGAGAATAAAAAAGATAAAAAGATAAAACTTATTGGGCATAGAGTCAATAATGTTTACATAATTAATCCTGATAACTTACCCCTAAATGATGCAAAAAGCCTTACTAAATAAGTTATGGTAGGAGAATCACTCATATTTACGTAGAGCACTTAAACAAACTTGTGTTGAAAGGCTTGGTATATGGTCTATTTTTCTTAAAATTTGAAAATCGTTTTTGTGATGGCCAAAGGGGAAAACAAGTAAAGGCCTTTTACATACTCGAAATGTAGTTTTGATAAATTAACCCTTACAGCTTTTACACATAGATCTTTTTGGAAAGTCTTGAATAAAAAGTCTTGGTAGAAATTTCTATGCTCTTGTGATAGTTGTCGAATTCTCTAGATTTATGTGAACCTTTTTTATAACCACTAAAGATAAAGATTTTAATGCATTTAAGAAATTAGCCATTGTTATTTAAAATGAAAAGGATTTAAAAATTGTATCTATTAAAAGTGATCATATA
This sequence comes from Clitoria ternatea, assembly GCA_037962975.1. NCBI lineage: Eukaryota > Viridiplantae > Streptophyta > Magnoliopsida > Fabales > Fabaceae > Clitoria > Clitoria ternatea. The sequence continues at coordinate 161,784,526 of CM075670.1, forward strand.
GGAAAGTTTGAAAATGATATTTTTGTAAAATATTGCAAAAAACTTAAAATCGAGTATAATTTCTCTGTCTAAAGAACACCTTAACAAAATGGAGTTGTTGAGAAGAAAAATCGTTCAATAAAAGAATTGGCTCAAACCATGCTGAATGGAAATCATCTTTAAAATATTTCTGGTTGATGTAGTAAGTACTGCATGTTTTGTAATAAACCAGGTTCTAATAAGACTCATTTTAAAGAAAACGCCCTACGAGCTTTATAAGGAGGAAAACCAAATATCTCATTCTTTAACATCTTGGGATGTAAATGTTTTCTTTTAAACAAAAAGAATGATAATATATCAATGCTGTTTGGAATAGGTTTTAATAATGTCATGATATTGTTGATGGTAAACAAGGTTAGATTTGATAATGTCAAGGAAATTATAATGGATGAACTAATATCCTAGAGTGAACAAACTATCAAGAGAGTTAAAATGTTCAGTAAAGCTCTAGAAGGATGATGATAGGAAGAAGAATCTTGCTTATTTGGAATGAGCAAATTTGAAGGGTTTAGAAGTCTTTGATCTAAACTAGAACATGAAGTCATTGTAAACTTGAAGACTTCCTTCAGATTTTGTTGAAGGAGTTAAGAGCGGTTACGCTTCCAAGCCAAGCAAAACTTAGGATGCACCCTTTGGTAAGAAGCCCATGCGTGGAGCTTTTGTTTAAGGACCAGTAGGTGTGGATGCATCTTTAGGTATGGCTTTTGTTATTCTAGTGGCCTCCTATAACTCGAGAGGGGGGGGTGAATTGAGTTATGATAATTTTAAAATTTCTAAACGCACTTTTCTCAACTCTTAATTATGTTGTAATTAAGTGTAAAAGAATATGACAGTGCACAACAGATTATATGAAATAAAAGACAGAGTGTAGGGTTGAGAAATTTGCAAACAGTATTTATACTGGTTCGGCCAACCACTGCCTACGTCCAGTCTTCTCAAGTCACCCTTGAGGATTCCACTATTGTCAAAAATAGTACACTAGTACTTCCACACTTTGGCACAACCTTGCCCTTGTGTGAAGTATCACCAAGAGTCTCACTACTCTTGTATACAATACTTTGGGACACCTTCCCAAGCAACCAAGATTCTCACACTTGTAGTAAAGTGAACAAAGAAATACTCTCTTATTTAGAGCATATGGACAAATTGAAGAGCAATAATAAGTAGAAACTCTACTTAGAAGAATATGGCCTTTAATGGTCTTAAGAGAGAATTGGAAGAATTGGTGTCTTTTTGCAAATGAAGAGCATCCCTATTTATAGTGTTAGAGAGGCCTTCAAGAGGTGTGAATTTAATGAATAAAATATTCAAAAGGTACCTCTTGAATAAAATAATAATTTATGAAAAGATATAAGGTTTCATCAATGTGTTTCTCGAATAGATGTAATGTTTCAGCCTTTCTGAACTGGTGGTAATCGATTACCATAAGTATGTAATCGATTACGTGAATTTAAAACCTCATCTTAACATGACCGTTAGTATGTAATTGATTACAATAACCAAGTAATCGATTACTTGGTCAGTTTGTTTAAACGTTTGCTGAAACTTTGACTTTTAAATCATTTCAAAACATGGTAATCGATTACTCTTTTTAGGTAATCGATTACTCTTAAAAAAAAACATGCTTTAAATCTTTTTTAAGACATGGTAATCGATTACTGTTTTAACGTAATCGATTACTTGAATCAGTTTTTGAAGTTAATACGTTGAAATCTCTTTATTTTGTATTTCAAAATGTCTTTAGACCTGGTAATTGATTACTTAACTGAGATAATCAATTACGGTTATTAAAATTCAGACTTTGGTAAAATCTTAAGTCATTGATTATTATTATTATTTTTAATGGCCATATTTTTCTTTAATAGAGTCTTACTATGATTTTGCCTTGGTGTTGAATCTTCATGCTCGATCTTTGGCATTTAGTCTTTGTCATTATCAAAATCCTTTATGGTCTTCATTCTCCCCCTTTTTGATGATGACAATTACCTGTATACTTCTGTACAAAAATTGGTGCATGTTACTTTTAAGATTAATTTCTTTTTGTTTGTTGTATTTGATTGGTCCTTGTGTTGTACTTTTTTTTTTTTATACTAAAGGTACTCTCCCCCTGAGTTTTTGCAGTGTTTGCCAATGATTGATTTGATGCCAATGATTACAATGATTGCTATATCTCCCCCTTTGTCATTATCAAAAAGAATAATAAAAAATTGTAAAGTGCAATGGATAGTATATATATTGATGAAACGTAAACAGACAACCAACAAGAGGACTTGTTTTTCATAAACAAAAACGGAAATTATATAGTGATAGCCAACAAAACCAGAAGACTTGTGGGGCATAAACACAAATAGAAATTATTTAATAACAGCCAATAAAGCAGAAAGATAGACTATTCGGATGGTGGTGGAAAACGGGAGAGGAGAGTCTGCATGGTGCTGTCCACATGATCAAAACGGTCACGAACATAAGAACGGAGGGACTGGAGTTCGATGGCAAGGTCAGTCATGGAAAGAGAGCCGGGTACAGGATCAGGATCCTGAGGAGGAGCAGAATGTTTGGGAATCCATTCGCCTTCAGTGTTTTGCTTGTATCCAAACGAAGAGAGAGCAGTTTTGCCAATGGCAAAGGATCGCTGAGGCTTGATGCACAGTTCATCAGAGATGGGAACATTGAAGTGACGAAGAATTCGGGTAATGAGTCCAGCATATGGAAGGGGAGCGTTGGCTTTCAGAGCCTTCTTCATGCGATAGCGAATAAGAGTAGTCCAGCTAAGAGGACGAACAGTTAAGAGAGACCACATAAGAACTAAATCTTCCTCAGTAATCTGGGCCAAGTTTGTGGTGCGAGGAACCAGAATGCGAACCAGAATGTAGTGCATGACCCTGCAACTAAACGAAAGAGAGCCAGCCAAGAGGCGGCCAGCACATTCAGCAGTCTCAGAACACACAAGACGACGGGCTTCAAGAGTGTTAAAGTCATGTTCCCAGTTTTCAGAGAGGTGACCTTCATAATGTTCTCCGACCGACGGAAGTTCAGTGAGTTCATAAAAGATGCCAGAATCAATAACAATGGGGACCTTCTTGACTTCAGAAATTAAGCATCCATCAGTAATCTGAAGATTGGAGTAGAACAGACGGACCAGATCAGGATAGTGATCCTCTTTGATGGTGAGGAATGGGATGAGGTTCTGAATATCAAAAAATTGATAGCAGTCAACATTTTCGATTATTGGAAGATCAATGCATTTAGGGTCAATAATGTCTCGGCAATGAAACAAAGAGTAAAAACGTGTTTGTTGAGCAGAATTGGAGAAGAATTCCACAAAGGTATGAAGGGAAGGATTGGGTGTAGGCTGATCAGAGGAAGAAGAGGAGCCGAGAGTCCTCTTTTTCTTGGTGGGAACAGCAGGTGAAGGTGGGGTGGGAGTGTAAGTAGGAGAATGGTCAGCCATGGAGTGCAAAACAGAGGAAGAACGAGATGAAGAAGATGGTGAATAGTGAAAAATAAGAGTGAAAGGGATGGCTTTTAACTGAGTCGAATGGAGGTAATCGATTACTTTTTCAGCGTATGTATATTGTAATCGATTACGGGAAGTGGAATGGACAAGTAACTGATGGTAATCGATTACAAATTGATAGTGAGAGGGATGTAATCGATTACGGGGCAGTTCACGCGTTTTTGAAATGTCACAGGGGTCATGAGGGGACGTGACTGTGGCGTGGGAAATCGTGTGGAGATAGTGGGAAATGGGAAGGCTGACGGTTTCAGTGATGGGATGCATATTAAATGATCTTGGTTGTATTTTAAAGTGGAAGGGATAATGGAATATTATATTATGTGGTAGTTACGAGGAAAAAAGAATTAAGATACAAGATGTGAATGTTCCGAATATAGAGAGGCAGAGAATATATATCATTTAATTAATTTTTTAAGAAAACATAACGTGCAGAACTCTTGGAGAAGTCACATCATGGATAGTGGTAATCGATTACATACGGTGTGTAATCGATTACTTAAGCGTAAGTTACTGTTCCACGTGGAGTTTTCACCTGTGTGTCTTCTGAAAATATATGATAATCGATTACGTGTTGCATGTAATCGATTATAGACTAGTTTTTTTGCATGATAATAGTTGTTTTAATCAATTTTATGAGAAATTTATGATGCCTAACTCATTTCTAAGATTGAAAAAGTGTTCTTTAGGCAAAGGTTTTGTGAATATATCTGCGAGTTGCTTATGGGTCTCAATAAATTCTAATATACAATCACCTTTTTGAACATGATCTCTAAGGAAGTGATGTCTGATTTCTATATGCTTAGTCCTTGAGTGTTGTACGGGATTTTTAGAAAGGTTTATTGCACTAGTATTGTCGCACTTAATAGGGATATGATCTAAATTAATTCCGTAATCTAATAGTTGTTGTTTCATCCATAAGATTTGAGCGCAACAGCTACCAGCAGCGACATACTCAGCTTCTGCTGTGGATAAGGCGACACTATTTTGCTTTTTACTGTGCCAGGATACTAAGGCTGACCCTATTAGATGGCAAGTACCACTGGTACTTTTTCTATCAGTTCTACATCCTGCAAAGTCAGAATCGGAATACCCGACTAGATTGCAAGATGTTCCCTTAGGGTACCATAGTCCTAGATTTCCTGTACCTATTAAATATCTCATGATTCTCTTTACTGCTTTTAGATGAGATTCTTTTGGATTAACTTGGAATCTAGCACAGAGACAGACACTAAACATGATATCAGGCCTACTTGCAGATAAATATAGTAGTGATCCGATCATACCTCGATACATTTTAGCGTCAATGGATTTCCCAGCTTCATCTTTATCAAGATAGGTAGATGTGCTCATGGGTGTTGAGATGTTTTTGGCATTCATCATTCCGAATCGAGTCAATAGTTCCTTGCAATACTTTGATTGATTGATGAATATACCTTCTTTAGCTTGCTTAATTTGTAGCCCAAGGAAGAAGTTCAGTTCTCCCATCATGGACATTTCAAATTCGCTCTGCATTGCTAGGGAAAATTCCTTACACAGATTTTCGTTAGTTGATCCAAAGATGATATCGTCAACATATATTTGAACCAGGAGAATATTATTGTCATTTCTTTTGATGAATAAGGTTGTGTCTACCTTTCCTCTGTTGAAGTTATTTTCTAGCAGAAATTTACTTAGTCTATCATACCATGCTCGGGGTGCTTGTTTAAGACCATATAATGCTTTCTTCAATTTAAACACATGGTCAGGAAATTTTTCACTTTCAAAGCCCGGTGGTTGACATACATATACTTCTTCATTTATATATCCATTTAAGAATGCGCTTTTTACATCCATTTGAAATAATTTAAAGTCCATATATGATGCAAAAGCTAAAAGCATTCTTATAGCTTCTAATCTAGCCACTGGAGCATAGGTTTCTTCATAATCTATGCCTTCCTCTTGATTGTATCCCTTAGCCACCAACCTTGCCTTATTTCTTATGATTATTCCATGTTCATCCATTTTATTTTTAAAAACCCATTTAGTTCCTATAATTTGATGGTTGGTAGGTTTTGGGACTAGTTCTCATACTTGATTTCTTTCAAATTGGTTTAATTCTTCTTGCATGGCTATTATCCAATTTTCATCATCTGTTGCTTCCATAATATTTCTAGGTTCTATTTGTGATACGAATGCCATAGAATTGCATGCATTTCTAAGAGATTTTCGAGTTGTTACCCCTTTTGATATATCACCTATGATGTTGTCAATGGGGTGGTTCTTGTTGAACTTCCATTCTTTGGGTAGATCATTACTTGATGTTGGATTATCACCTTGACTGCTTATGTGGTCTTCCTTCTTTTTATCAATTTGAATTTGTTCCAAAGTATCTGTAATGTCTTCTAAAGATCTTTCTACACTAGAAGGGTTAGATTCATCAAAGGTAACATGAACAGATTCTTCAATGGTTTGTGTCCTTTTGTTATATATCCTAAATGCTTTGCTTGATGAAGAATATCCAAGAAAAATTCCTTCATCGGCTTTAGCATCGAATTTTCCTAGGTTATCCTTTCCATTATTTAGTACAAAGCATTTACATCCAAATACATGCAAATGGGATACATTTGGTTTCCTTCCGTTATATAGTTCATAGGGTGTTTTCTTCAGAATAGGTCTAATTAATACCCTATTCATAACATAACATGCAGTACTAACTGCATCAGCCTAAAAATATTTAGGGAGATTATTCTCATTAAGCATTGTTCTAGCTAATTCCTCTAATGATCTATTCTTCCTCTCAACTACTCCATTTTGTTGAGGGGTCCTAGGGGCTGAGAAGTTGTGTTTGATTCCATATTTATCACAAAATTTTTCAAATGATCTATTTTCAAATTCCCCTCCATGATCGCTCCTTATGCTAATAATTCTAAAATCTTTTTCATTTTGGACTATCTTAGCTAGCCTTTTAAAGGATGAGTAAGCCTCATTTTTATTTTTCAAAAATAGAGTCCAGGTGAATCTTGAAAAGTCATCAACAATTACTAGGGCATAATAGTTACCACCAAAACTTTTAGTTCTTGATGGTCCAAATAGATCCATATGTAGTAATTGCAGAGGCTTAGTTGTAGAGACAATATTTTTTGATTTAAAAGATATTTTTACCTGTTTACCCTTTTGACAGGCATCACACATTTTATCTTTTACAAATTTTAATTTTGGTACCCCTATGACTAGATCTTTTTTAATTATTTTATCTAAGTGATCCATGTGTATGTGTGCTATCCTTCTATGCCAAAGCCATGGATCTTCCTCATGAGTTATTAAACATCGGGCTTGGCTAGATGACAAATTATCCAAGTTTATCATGTAAATATTATTGATTCTTTTTCCAATAAATTTTATAGTGTCATTATCTTTTTCTTTAATTATGCATGTGTCAGAATTAAATATGACATGGTTACCTTTGTCGCACAGTTGACTTATGCTTATCAAGTTGTGCTTTAGTCCTTCGACATACAGCACATTGTCAATAGAGGTTGTAGGATCTTTTCCAACTTTTCCTACTCCAAGGATTTTTCCTTTGTTGTTGTCGCCGTAGGTGACGTATCCTTCTTCCTTCCTAATTAGTGAGGAGAATTTTGATATATCTCCTGTCATGTGCCTGGAGCAGCCACTGTCAAGATACCAGCTTGACTGTCTACTGACCAAGCATACCTGCAACGAAGATTAAATTTTTATCTTAGGTACCCATATTTTCTTGGGTTCTTGAAGGTTAGAATTTGATGGTACTTGCTTCCTAATCCAAATCTTGTTTGAATTTTGAATTCCATTTTCTCTTATTTTACATGTAGATGCTGTATGACCCTTTCTTCCACAGTGATAGCATTTAACAAAAGGACTAGTTGATATCTTTTGAGGTATAAAGAAATTTTTATACAGTTTTTGCTTTTTAGAGGGATCAAAACCTAGTCCAGCCTTATTAAGGTGGCATCCTTGTTTTCCAAGGAGTATGTCTAGGTTGTCTCTTCCCATAGTAAATTTTGCTAAAGTATTTTTTAAATCATTGACTTCTTGAGAAAGCTTTTGACATGTAATGCATGATTGATTGCATGTGATCCTAGTTCTCAGATTGTTTTCTAGGTTTACTTTTTCTATTTTAACTTGTCCTAATTCTTCATGTAACTTTGAAACATTTTCTTCTAGATTTTGATTAATACTTTTAATATTTAAAAATTTCTTAGCAAGTTTTTGATATTCTTCATGAAGTTCTTCAAATGCCTCTTGCAATTCATCGAATGTAGGGTTTGAATCATTTACCTCTTCGGTGTTAGTCATTAAGCAAAGGTTAGCTTCTTCTTGATCTGATTCCTCAGAGGAGCTTAGGTCGTTGTCATCCCAAGCAATATATGCTCTTCTCTTATTTTTGAAATGCTTCTTTTCTTGTTTGTCCATATTCTTGTTTAGGGTTGGACATTCCATCTTCATATGTCCAAACTTTCCGCATTCAAAACATTTTGGACCTTGATTGGCTTCATCATTCTTTTTGAAGGGCTTTCTGAAGTTTGGTCTTCTTTGCCCTTCTTTCTTCTTAAGAAATCTATTGAACCTTCGGACTAGCATTCCAAACTCCTCTGTATCATCCGTACTTTTGTTTTCCTCCATGTTTTCATCATCACTTTCATTTGTTGTTTGTATTGAGGTTTTGAGGGCAATACTTCTTCTCTTTTTATCCCCTTCTTCATGTTGATTTAGCCTGGTTAGTTCAAGTTCATGTTCCTGTAGTTTACCAAACAGAGTAGCAAGTGACATGGTTGCCAAGTCTCGTGATTCTGATATGGCTGTTACTTTTGGTTGCCATTCCCTGTTTAAACATCTTAAAACTTTGTCAATTAAATCTTCGTTAGAGAAGGTTTTTCCTAAGCATGCAAGATGATTGATTATGTGTGTAAATCTCTTTTGCATATCCTGTATATTTTCATTATTGTTCATCCTGAATAATTCATATTCCCTAGTTAGAGTGTTTATTCTTGATCTCTTAACTTCAGTTGTTCCTTCGTGAGTTACTTCCAAGGTATCCCACATTTCTTTTGCAGTTTTGCAATTGGATATTCTAAAGTATTCATCCATTCCTAAGGCTGAGGTTATTATATTTTTGGCCTTGAGGTTGTATTGTACTTTTGTTTTGTCTGCATCAGTCCATTCACTTCTTGGTTTAATCATGGTTACTTCTTCAACTACTTTGGTTGGTATGAATGGACCATTCTCAATGGAGTCCCATATGTCTATATCAATAGCTTCTATGAATATTTGCATACGGGTTTTCCAGTATTGGTATCCTACACCATTAAATACAGGAGGTCTATGGATGGAATTTCCCTCGGGGAAGACAGGGTTGGGAGAGGCCATTTCTACTTCTTGAAGTTTCTAAACTTTATACAAGAAGCTAGCTTTGATACCACTTGTTATTCTAGTGGCCTCCTATAACTCGAGAGGGGGGGTGAATTGAGTTATGATAATTTTAAAATTTCTAAACGCACTTTTCTCAACTCTTAATTATGTTGTAATTAAGTGTAAAAGAATATGACAGTGCACAACAGATTATATGAAATAAAAGACAGAGTGTAGGGTTGAGAAATTTGCAAACAGTATTTATACTGGTTCGGCAAACCACTGCCTACGTCCAGTCTTCTCAAGTCACCCTTGAGGATTCCACTATTGTCAAAAATAGTACACTAGTACTTCCACACTTTGGCACAACCTTGCCCTTGTGTGAAGTATCACCAAGAGTCTCACTACTCTTGTATACAATACTTTGGGACACCTTCCCAAGCAACCAAGATTCTCACACTTGTAGTAAAGTGAACAAAGAAATACTCTCTTATTTAGAGCATATGGACAAATTGAAGAGCAATAATAAGTAGAAACTCTACTTAGAAGAATATGGCCTTTAATGGTCTTAAGAGAGAATTGGAAGAATTGGTGTCTTTTTGCAAATGAAGAGCATCCCTATTTATCGTGTTAGAGAGGCCTTCAAGAGGTGTGAATTTAATGAATAAAATATTCAAAAAGGTACCTCTTGAATAAAATAATAATTTATGAAAAGATATAAGGTTTCATCAATGTGTTTCTCGAATAGATGTAATGTTTCAGCCTTTCTGAACTGGTGGTAATCGATTACCATAAGTATGTAATCGATTACGTGAATTTAAAACCTCATCTTAACATGACCGTTAGTATGTAATCGATTACAATAACCAAGTAATCGATTACTTGGTCAGTTTGTTTAAACGTTTGCTGAAACTTTGACTTTTAAATCATTTCAAAACATGGTAATCGATTACTCTTTTTAGGTAATCGATTACTCTTAAAAAAAACATGCTTTAAATCTTTTTTAAGACATGGTAATCGATTACTGTTTTAACGTAATCGATTACTTGAATCAGTTTTTGAAGTTAATACGTTGAAATCTCTTTATTTTGTATTTCAAAATGTCTTTAGACCTGGTAATTGATTACTTAACTGAGATAATCAATTACGGTTATTAAAATTCAGACTTTGGTAAAATCTTAAGTCATTGATTATTATTATTATTTTTAATGGCCATATTTTTCTTTAATAGAGTCTTACTATGATTTTGCCTTGGTGTTGAATCTTCATGCTCGATCTTTGGCATTTAGTCTTTGTCATTATCAAAATCCTTTATGGTCTTCAGCTTTTGATTTTTATGTTAAATTGTTAAGATAGTTAAAGGAACAAAAACTGGGCAAAGGAAATGGGTTAAGTATTAAAATATTTTTAGAAGGGACCAAAATTGGGTCAAGGACCAAAAAATGAGTAAGCTAGGCTAAAAAGTGATATTTTGGGCCTGATGGGCCTATATGGTTCGAACCATGGTTTGAGGTTTGAACCACTCTAACATGTGGTTCAAACCAACTTCTCTATTTTGGGCTTATTTTTTAGGCTTTTGACTTATTTTTAGAAGATGGCTTATTTTTGGTAACCTGATACATTTTGTTTCCATATTTGTTGATTTGTTTTCCTTTAAATTGAGTGTCCAGGCTTTAGAAATATTCACCCCACCACTCTTTTCTCTTTTACATGAGTTAGTTTCTCCTCTTACTTATTCTAAGCCCATTCTTTCATAGGATTAAAAGTTGTAATCCTAGTTTTTTATTGTGCTCTTGGACTATAGTGTTTGGGTCTGGGGTGTATGATAGAGATCTCCAAATATACCTTAAGACCACTTTGATCCTGTTAAGATTAGAAAATGAGTTGTTGAGAAAGTTTTACATTGGACTGGTAGTCCAAGAGTTGTAAATAGATACCCTTGTAGCTGTTTCAATTATAGTGGGAAAATTCTAAGTCATTAGGCTAGGAGACTGGATTAGATTATAGTGGTGGTGATGGAACCAAAGATATATCACAGTTGTATCTCTCATCCCTAAACTCTTTATCTTATCATTGTTTATATATATTGTTTATATCTATTCTGAATTGAGTTACTCTATTTTAAAGGTTTACATTATTTTTAAAGGTTTGTTTTTTCCCTAATATTCTTGGTTATCTTTTTGAATCAAAGCTTTATCATTTATCTTTCTCCAATCCTTTTATCTCTTATGAAAAGGTTTTAATCTTTTTTGAGTTATATTTGTGTTACATTATTTTTAATATTTCCATTCTTTTTATCAAAAGGTTTTTATTTTATTTTATAAAGATTTGTTCTTTTCTCTATTTTACTTAGTTTATTTTATTCGAATCAAACCTTTATCTTTTATCTTGTTTATAAAGGTTTGTCTTTTACAAATATTTCTTTGTTGGGATCCTTTTTTAAGCATGTTTTTCCTTGAAAAAGGGATTAAAGTTATTTATTATGCTTGCTTGATTATATACATATGCTCTATCTTATGTTTCAATGAGGTGAAGTGTATGAAAATGTGTTCTTATATCCTTGTTATCTTACCTTGATAATATGCATGTGCTTTTATATATGGATTATGTATGAATCAACTTATAGAATCATTTAAAATATCTAAACAAATTTCTTTTGAATACTTTTTTTTCATAAGAAGTGAGCTAGTGTTAATGAACTCGTATTGCACTAAGTGATTACCTGTATGTGTTAGCTTGTGTGTCTTTCTGACTTGAGCAAAAGTAAATGTCGTAAGTTGTTTGTTTCATATTAAAAAAGTTTGATGGGTAAGTTATAAAATGGTTAAAACCCTAATTGAAACTCTAGAGCTATTAATGATTAGTGGGAAGTTCTTGTTAGGAAAGACTTCGTACTTAAGCAATCTTACTGGGCCCATCTCTTTTTCTTGGGAACCAACTTGACTATAGTAGTAGACTTTCGAGTCCAGGTGTTGCTTTGCACCCTACAAGGAATAGTTTGAACTGGGAAGTTAAGGAATGTTTTTATATCTACCTTCTTTGGAGACCATACTTCTAGAAAGTGAAAAGATGATTTTGACACAACAACAACAAGGATTGAGTTATTTCGTGATGGTGGTACTGGAATGAAAAGAGATGTGGGGTGTCTCAACACTAAAAACTAGTGCTTCACTACTTCTTGGTGAAACCCCTCTTTTCAAGGAATAGTCACTTTTTGGAAGTGACTAACAATGATGTTTTGTCATTGTGGGCCATGAACCATAGGAATCCCATCAACTAAGATAGGCTAATCTTGAGGCACATGGTCAAAAAGAAGGATGCTTACCTTCCTTATGGGATGCATGTTACTTTGTTGCTTGAGAGAAACAATCATGATCTTTGGATAACAAAGCAATAAGATATAGGGAACTTTTGGAGGTAGACCCCGACCTATGAGGAGACTTGGAGAATATCAATATTAAGCACATCTTGGATAACTTTGACCTTTTAGGGGCTACCTTCTTTGGAATGTTTTCCCAAGCTCTACCCTAACTTCAAGACAAGACTTGTAAGGAAAAAATACTGGAAATGATGCAAGGAGTATGCGAGGATATGCCTGACTTAAATGCTCATATGATGGAATTCATGGCATTGGTATACAACACTAGTTCTATAAAAGTAAATGTTCCTCCCTAAAGACTTTATTGTCCCTACAGATGATAAGTAAATTTATTCCACTCTCTTATGATTTATTTGATATTCTTTTTGGTGATGTCAAATAAGGAGAAGTTTAAGAAGTTTAGTATATCATTTATTATCTGTCAAAGGGGGAGAAGTTTGGCTTAACATATATTATTTTTTAAAAGGAGAATATATTCTATTTAAAGGGGATAATGTAGTATGTTATATCTTATGTTATTGGTTTGAGGGGTAGGTTATATGCTTGTTTTTTGTTTACATGTTTACATATAACAAAACCTCATGAGATGGGTTACCATCATAAAAAAATAAGAAGTTAAATGTTATGTTGAAACATGTTTTGATGATTCTATGATGTTAAGTTTTGTTGATAGTAAACAAGGTTAGACTTAATGATGTTAAACATATTATAATGGATGAACCAACATTCTAGAGTGGACAAACTATCAAGCAAGTTAAAATGTTTAGTAAAGTTGTAGAAGAATGACGCTAGAAAGAAGAATCTTGTTTATCTAGAATGACCAAATCTAAGGGGTTTAGAAGTCTTTGATCTAAATGGGAACATGAAGTCACTATAGACTTAAATACTTCCTCTAGATTTTATTAAAGGAGTTAGGAGCGGTTGCGCTTCTAAGGCAAGGAAAATCTAGGATGCACCTTTTGGCAAAAAGTCCATGTGTGGAGCTTCAATTTAAGGACTAACAATGCTTCGGTATGGATGCATCTTCAAGTCTAACCTTAGAGTTTTGTGTTAAAATGTTAAGTTGGTTAAAAGACAAAAAAATAAGCAAAGGAAAATGGGTTAAGTATTAAAATAATTTTGGATGTAACAAAACATGGGTTAGGAGCCAAAAAACAAGCAAATTGGGCTAAAAAGTGATATTTTGGGTCAGATGGGCCTGTATGGTTTGAACCATCTAGTGTGAACCACTATGATACTAGTTTAAACCAACTCCATTTTGGGCTTGCTTTTTAAGTTTTTGACTTATTTTTGGAAGGTGACTTATTTTTGGGAACCTAACATTTTTTTCTATATTTGATGATTTATTTTCCTATAAATTGAGTGTTCAAGCTTTAGAAATATTCACCATAATGCTTTATCTTCTTTTATACGCCTTAGTTTCTCCTCTTGCTCATTCTTAGTCCTTTCTGTCATAGTATTAAGTGTTGTAATCCTTGTTTTCTTTGTTGTGCTCTTGGACTAGAGTGTTTGGGTCTAGGGTGAGAGATAGAGATCTCTAGAGATACCTTTAGACCACTTTGATCTTGTTGGGATTGGGAAATAGGTTATGAGGAAGTTTTACATTGGACAGGTATTCCAAGAGTTGTAAATAAATACCCTTGTAATCGTGTCAGTTATAGTGAACAATTTTAAGCCATTGGGCTGGAAGACTAGACTAGATCATAATGGTGGTGATCGAACCAGGATATATAGCGGTGTTGTATTTCTTTTCCCTAAACTCTTTATCTTATACCATTGTTTATATATATATAATATATCTGTTGTGAATTGAGTTCCATTATTTTAAAGGTTTAAATTGTTTTTAAAGATTTGTTCTTTTCACTAATATTCTTGGTTATCTTTTTGAATCAAACCTTTATCTCTTATATTTCTTCAATCCTTTTGTCTCTTATAAAAAGGTTTCAATCTTTTGAGTTAGATTATTACATTAGTTTTAATCTTTTCATTCTCTTTATCGAAAGGTTTTAATTTTATTCTATAAAGGTTTGTTCCTTTCTCTATTTTACTTAGTTTATTTTATTTGAATCAAACTTTTATCATTTATCTTGTTTTCAAAGGTTTGTATTTTACAAATGTAACACCCTCGGTTAACTAGGATAAACCCTTTTACTGAATCATCTTACTTAACTGAGAGGTTATAGGTTTTAGAAAATATAGAAGTTTTTTTGTACAGGAAATAATGATGGGTCGATAATTTCAAGAAAACATTTTATACATCACATGGTCTCAACAGTAACTTACATACTCCGAATGATAGGGGCACGTAGGCTCCCAAGAAATGTAAACATAACTTAAGCTAGTCGCTAATTCATTGAGCTAGGAATCCACCTTATCTGTTATGCAACTCTAACACTTGCCTTTCGAGCTGGTCCCTTACAACCTAGAGTGCATATATAGGTATACACAAATAGAAACCACAAAACAAGAGGGGTGAGTCTATCTCACTCCAGCCTCATTGGAAAAACATGTAGGGGTGTACCGTCATACTTTGACAAATTCCACACACATGATCAAATCATCAAACAAGTGTTTCCATATATCTTTTAACATTTAATCATTATCATGTACTTAAAGGTTTTCTAATTAATTAAACTAACACCTTATCTACCTTATACTAGTCTTAGTGTAGCAAACAAAGATCAATCATTATCACCATAACATAATAATCAACCATCATTACCATAGTAGCATTTCATGACAAGTTTCATACATACAACCACATCGTTAGGTGAATCATTCCTATTATAAATTTACACTATTTTCCTACCCTAAGCATCCTTGGCAAGTATGTAGTTTAATCATGACCTAAGGTTCCAAAATAATTGCTTAATTAATCTCTTAGGGTTAACTTACAGTTATATCCAATAGTCAATTACGTCTTTCCTTCATTTGTTATATTTCTTAGTTGTAGTCCTTTCATAACAACCTATTTAGTCTCCAAACCTTTATTGTCATGCAGACCTAATTATTTATTATTTGTTAGACCCAATGATTTCCTAGTGAATCAGCCTACGATTATTATCACAACTCCTAAGGGTCTCTAACAAGTTTAATTTATAATCATTCCATTCAGTCAATTATTTTCATACAACACAATACTTAGTTTCATAGCAACATTTTATTCCATCACATTAATCAAATACAGATATCCCTAGCATCACACAATTCACAACCATAATCATAATGTAGTTAGTCATTTAGGATGCTATGCATGGGTTAGGTGTCTTATGCTCATCTCATTATTAAGTATGTCATTAATGTGTATGAGGGACCTTCCAACATTATACTTATCAAAATTGTCCTGCCTTAGTCTCACACTGAGCACAACGCTTCTGTACTAGAGCGACCGAAGCTCACCAAGTTTGATGATAGGTAGAAAGGACACTCAGGTCCAAACTTTCATAAATATGATCACACTCTGTAACTTAGCTCTACACGACCTTAGTAACACTTATCTTCATCAGGGTGTACCTGGTAGGCCTATGGACATCCCAGCTTCAGGACGTGACTCTAAGCTATTGGGGTAACTCGGCCTGATTATACCCCTGAGATCTGATTAGTGGTATGATTAAAATAATTTTTAGAGTTGAGGAGATATTTGTTTGGATACAGTGTATGTTTATTGATGGTAAAAATATGAGCAAAATGAATTTAATAAAAATTGCAAAATCCTCTCTTTCTCTCTAGCATTGTCGTGTCCTTCTCTCTCACCCTTTTTACTCTCTATTGACCAATGGACAAAAGCTTAAGTATGTGTATGCATGGACCATTGGGTACTACCCAATTTTATACATCCTCTCTCTCTCTCTCTCTTTCCCTTAAATTTTTTATGGCTCTCTTCTCCCTCACTATTTACTTTTATTTACTCTTTCTTTCCCTCTGCTCTCATGTGAAAATCGTCACCTACTTTCCATAGTCATTCCCACTCAAAAAATTTTACAAATACTTGATTGTAAGGCATTAGAGACACATTGAAGAATATCTTCCCTCATCTCATCTTCTTCTCTTCTCATTTTCATTTCTTTGCTTAGAACTTGGGTGTGAGGTAAGACTTATGACCCATTATTGCTTTTATTCCTTATTTTAGTGTTCTTAAGGCTTAGAAATGAGATATAATGTTGACCATATTGAGCCCTAGGCTAGTTGACATAAGCATATGTATTTTTATGGTTTGAGGGTGTTACACGAATTTATGGGTTTGGTTGTGCTTAAAATGATACATGAAAATGATTAGAGTTATGGGTTGAGTATGTTGGTTGAAACCCTAGGTTGGGTAACTATGGGGTTTTTGGCAAAGGCTAAGGAAAATATATTTATGGTCAAGAAAGAAATTACTTGGTATGGAATTGGAGTTTTGAATGAATGATAATAATTATTGGTGTTGGAAACTTCAGAAATCAAAGAAGTACAATGATACTCTAAGTTGTTAAATGTGGTAGAAATTACATTATTGTTGTGGTTGGCTTGGATAATGAGAAAGTGGTATGTTGAGGTATTGGCAACTCATTGTGGATGATGGGTAAGGTGTTTGGTGTGAATGGGTATCCTTGAAGCTTTGTGTTTGTAACTCATTGGATTTTAGAAAATCTTGATTAATGGGAAGGAATTCCTGAACCTAATAAAATAAGGAAATAATGCCTATAAAATAAGTAGAACATGATGAAAATCATAAAATATATTTATTTGTGTAGTAAGAGCTAAAACGATGCTTGAGTGAACAATTGATTGCATTATATATGTATTAATTGTAGGATAAAATTTGGAAACCAAGGCAGGGTCGTCTAATCACTCAGACTACTTCTCTTGAGGTAGGAGGGGAGTTATATATTCTAAATGCATGAATTAGAAATATTGATGATTATTGTATTATGATATGAGTCATATTTTCCTTGCCTTAATTATTATGTTGTGATGCAATGAATGGCTTAATGATTATTTTGATGAAAAATATGTTTGATGTATTTGGAATATATATGGTGTGTTGCTTGTGGTGGAATTGATATGTGTTGTGATGAATCGTATTGTGTGTGTCTATGCAATAGTAAGCGAGATTGTGTATTTCACTACTAATGTTGATGATAATAAGAATGATGAAATGATGTTGTATAACACGCCTATGAATGTTAATAGAAAATTATTGGTATTGATGATGCCATTGATTGTTGAAATTGAGTTATTAAAAAGCATATAAATGCCACATATAAATATTGACATAATGGTAAGACTTATGAAATTTAGATCCACTAAGAAGGTGGCGATGATGATAATGGATGATTGGTGAATGGCATGATAGGATGCATAGTGTGAGATTACGTGTGATCTACATCTGCATTGCATTCATGGCATATTTGTATAGCTTCCGGTGTGGGATGTTAAGGGTTCCTCTGGTTAGCCCAATGGGAGGGTGGCTCAGTGCACGTGCATTTTTGTTACCCTAGTGATTCGATGGTTAAATCATGAAGCTGTCTATGCTTAATCATGGGGGATTGCATGTGGTTGTCCCGGTGGGTAGTGGCTCTTTGAGGAGCGGGTTTCCCTGATGGTTCTATTGAATGATAGCTGCCATGGTAAGAAATCATGGTTGTCCTGTAACAATATTTTATAACATTACTTGTGGTTATTGTTGTCGTTGTCATTCTGATATGGTCGTTGTTGCATTATTGGCGATGCAGTTTAGTGCTAGTAAAATATTGATTGATGATATATATATATATATATGTATATGTGTGTACACATTGTTGTTGATACTGCAATATAAACCCACCTTGATGATTTATTTCCCACAGTCGGATCCACAAAAATTTAAGTATGATTCCTTGTGCATATGAATTAGCTTAAGAGAATTTGCATATAGCCTGGTGATATGCCAAATGAGATTGAGATATTGAGATGATAAAGGTGACGGTAGAAATGGGAGAATGAAACCCTAAAATTAACAAGTAAAATACTTATAATCAGATATATGTTAAATTGAGGTAATACTTGTGATAGCCCAATATGATAAAGGGCAACGTTATGTGAATATGCATGTGTTTACTATGAGTTTAATTGATGAGCATTTATATGCCTATGATGATATATTGGTCATGACATGATGATGAGTGATGTTTATGGTGCAAAGCACACATGTTAGTTTGTATGCATATATACATGATCACAAACGTTTTGTTTTCGTCATTTTGAATATCATGACTCACTCTCCCATGTTGTCTCTTTTTAAGTAATGTAATGCAGGACTATCATCGGTTGAGATGATCTTTTGGAAAAATGAAAGTATTTCAAGGAAGGTAAAATAGTAGTAAGTAAACGCCTTGGCTGGCAATGTATATGATTATTGATGATATCATAATGTAAATGGTCTAATTTCTTTTGTAAACATTACCTCATTCTTTTGTAGATTGAATCATGGCAATGTGTTTGTAATCAATGATACATATGGGGAATATGTGAATTTGATTACCAATTTGATGGCATGAGCCTTGATGAATATGATTATGAAATGAAAGTTAAATGAATATTATCGAGTCCAATTATGTTTAAGTAGGTTGGATGATATTGGATCAGTATATGATATGGACAGGTATTGATATGTATGGTATTATGTTTTGGAACCATGTGAATTGTGTGAATAGAGTTTTAGTTGTGTTATTTGAGAATCTCGCTCAAGCGAGAGAATCTTGCTCAAGCAAGAGAAATCTCGCTTAAGCTAGAATATTGATGCATCATTGTTTTGATCTCTGGATCATTCTCACTCAAGCGAAAGCGTATTCGCTTAAGCGAGGGCGTTTATGGTGGTCTCTAGATGAATCTCGCTTAAGCAAGAGTTTACTTGCTCAAGTGAGGACCAGGGAAATGTTTCTATGTAATTTTCGCTTAAACGAGACAAGTCTCGCTTGAACAAAAGCCAAGAGGGTTGGCTTCTGTGTGAATCCTGCTTAAGCAAGAATGCATGTTGTTGCTTCTGATGCTCGCTCGAGCGAGGCATTCCTCGCTCAAGCGACAAGTGAGTTTCCGCTTAACTATTTTCCATTATTTTAAATATTGTTATGTATACATGTGGGCTTTTGCTTTACGATCCACTTCTTTATTAATTATTTTAAAACATGGCCTTTGGTTTTTCGTGTCTTGGATCTTGATGTAAAAAGGTTGTTATGGAACTTTAAACTGTGAAAAAATTATTCACATTTCTATTGATTAATTATGTTTACATCGGGATTCGGATCTGGGGAATCGGGGTGCCACAGGCTCGGGCCGACCCATGCAGTTTGGCCTATTTTGCTGACTCTATTCATGTGTAATATGTATATGCTTGCGTAATTTATATATGTGTGTGTGAGAGAGAGAGAGAAGGAGAGGGAGAGATAAAATGTGTTGCATTATTTTGTTTTGTTATATATAATGCTTCGCATTCATAAACCCGTGAATTATATATTACATGGTTTCGTTTTCCTTGTATATATATATAGATAACATTTGTTGCGAGTATTTATAGAATTTATATATTTTCAATTTATGTGAATTTGCTGCCAATATATATTGTTGTGGATCCATATTCATGTATGATTGTTGTGCATATTACAAGAAATCAAATAATATATATTATATGTTATGGCCATTTTTTTGTTATTGCCATGGATCAGCTGCATAGTAATGATCCATATATTTAGTATTGTCATATCGCCATATATTTGTTATTTCTATATATATATTACTGTTCATATCTGATTTAATATATGGAAATAACATTCAAATTGTGATATGTAGTTTTTAAATAATATAATTATGTTATTAATTAGCATACTTTAACATTTAAATCTAGTTGCTATATTTCATAATATTTTTTATAGTGTACAGAATCTTGTTATTATTAATAGGAAGAATCATGTTTGAATGTAAATTCTAGCAGATAAAAGACCATATTTATTAATTAATTTGTCTAGTAATTTTTAATTCGATTCATTGGTGTAATATTTATTGCCAAAGCAATCCCTTTTATAGAATTTAATTTAATTAGAATTACAATAGATGTTTGCATGAGATTATTTATGCATTTTGTGCATATCTCAAAGGAAGACGTAATCTGGCCTAATAATAACACGTCTATGATGATAAATATATGATAATTATGAAGTTATAATCATGTGAATAATAATAAGTCCAAAGAAAGGCTATTATTTGACATAATTAATTGTCAATATTTGATTGTTGCATTAAAGATACCACTTAGAAATTAATTTGCATATTCAAAGACTAAAAATTAATGTTGTGCTCAGTAGCTTGTAGTGGGTCTATCATGAAAATTATCTATATATTTTATTTATTTATTTATGTGTATATCTTTTTCTAGTTGTTGTTGTTGGTGTTGTTAACTTGTCTGCTCAAATTAATTGTATCCCTATGCTTAATAGGACAAAGTTTAAGATCTAGAAGGAAGCAATTGAGATAATTCTTGGCTGTATGGATCCTGATTTGGGACTTCAGGGTGATAAACCTCTTCCGAATCTAGAAAAGCTAGAAAAGGATAAAGTTGAAAGGTGGGAACGCTCAAACCGAATATGTCTAATGATCATGAAGAAATCTGTTCTAGAAGTATTTCGAGGCTCTATTTCTAAGAATGAGGGTGCTAAAGGTTTCCTTGATGTTGTTCAAAAGTATTTCACCAGTAATGAGAAGGCTAATGTGTTGTTCAAGTGGCCTCTAATAACGCAAGAGGGGAGGGGTGAATTGAGTTTTCTTAATTTTATGAAGTAGGTGGTATTTTAAAATTTTTAGTTATGTTAACAATTTAAAGTCTTAAATAATGAACAAACTAAATGTATGCAAGGAGGAGGATTAGAAATGACAAACGGTGATTTTATACTGGTTCGGCCAACCACTGTCTACGTCCAGTCTTCTCAAGAAAATCATGAAGATTCCACTAGTCACAATTACAATTACACAGATCTTCCACACCTTGGATCTCCTTATCCTTGTGTGAAGTTCTTTACACTACAAGAGATTCTCTTCTCTTGAAAAAAGAAAACACCACTTGGGAAACTTTACCCAAGCAACAATAATTCTTATAAAGCAATTGATAACTTCAAGTTATTTCTATCTATTAGAGCAAATAAACAACTTGAAGTGTTAAATAACTCAATAAAGATAATATGGCCTTTTTACTTGTTAAAGAAAGATTGGAAGAATTGATTGAATTTGCAAATGAATTCATGGTCTATTTATAGTTTGCAAGAAGCATTGAAAAGATGCATTTTCAAAAGGGGTGCAATGATTCATGAAGGATCATGACTTTTCAATTCAAAAAGATGAAGAATTACAATGTTTCAGCCATTCTGGAAGTCAGTAATTGATTACATGTATATAGTAATCGATTACACATTTTAAAGATTGAAATTTTCCAAATGTTACACCTTGTAATTGATTACAATAAGGTGGTAATCGATTACCATGTTTAAATTTTGATTCTAAACAATTGTACTTTTTGATTTTTGAATTTTTAAATGTTGTAACCGATTACATATGTATTGTAATCGATTACTGAATGTAAATATGTAGTTTTTATGAAAAAGCTTCATTGTAATTGATCACTTAAATTCTGTAATTGATTACCATGAATATTTTTAGGTTTTTATTTATTCTTTTTGGGCCATATTATTTTTACTAAGTCTTACATGTATTCCTAGGCCTTGGGTCTTGATTCTTCATCAGTTGGACTTGATTTCTTTGTCATTATCAAAACACTTTGTTTCTTCATTCTTCCCCTTTTTGATGATGACAATATGTGTCATGAAAAATATTTAACAGGCAAGCTTTTTGCGAAGAATTATAATTGTTGATTATGTTACGATTTGCTTTAAGTACGCTCACCCTTATTTTTCCAATTAGTTATTTAAATAAACAATTTAAAGTTAATCATTTAAGAAACGCTTTTTGTCAGATACTCCCCCTGAATTTTTTTAGTGCATGCATCTCTCCCCCTTTGGCATTATCAAAACAATCAAATGGAATAAGACACGACATTAGGAAACAGAACCAACAAGGACTTATATTAATGAAACTTGAAATTACTTATATAGCATAGTGCTAACAGACAAAAGATAATATTGTTCTTAAAAAGGACTAGAAACAGACATAAATAATAAAGTAGTATCGAAATAAAGTGAGGCAGAATCAGGAAGAAGTAAACGGGAAATGATGGTATGCAAAGTGGTGTCAACATGGTCAAAACAGTCCTTGCATAAGTACATAAGGATCGAAGTTTAGTGGCCAAATCTTGCATAGAGAGGGAGCCAGGATCAGGATCTAGTGAAGGAGTAGTATGCTTGGGAATCCAGTCACCATTGTCATGTTGCTTATACCTAAAAGAGGAAAACATACTTTTGCCAATTAAAAAGGAGCATTGTGGTTTGATGCGTAATTCTTTAGCAATGGAAACTTTGAAGTAGTGGAGAATCCAGGTGATGAGTCCTGTATAGGGAAGAGGGGCATTGGCTTGAAGAGCCTTTTTCATGCGATATCAAATGAGAGCAGCCCAGTTAAGTGGTCGAACAGTAAGAAGAGACCACATGAGCACCAAATCTTCTCCGGTTACTTGAGCAAGGTTGGTGGTATGAAAGGCTAGAATGCGGACAATGAGGTAATGCATGACTCTACAATTGAAAGAGAGAGAACCAGCGAGGAGACGTCCTCCACGATCAACATTGTCAGAACAAACTAATTCCCTTGCTTCCATAATACTAAAGTCGTTTTCCTAGGCTTCAGGAAGTAATCCTTCATAGAGGTCACCAGTAGAAGAGAGATCAGTCAAGTAAAAAAATAAGTGAGCATCAATGACTATAGGACTTTCTTCACTATAGAGATGATGCAGCCGTCAGTGATATGGACTTTGGAGTAGAAAAGGCAGACCAAATCTGGATAGTCATCTTCTTTGATAGAAAGAAAAGGAAGAAGGTCTTGGATATCAAAAAATTGATAACATTCAGCATTGCTGAGAGATTGTTCATCAGTGTACTTGGGGTCAATGACTTCCCTATCAATGAAGTGTTCTGTAAAAAAGGGAGAGTGACTGATACAAGAATTTGAATAAATTACAAGAGCTTTTAAAATTTAAATTTAGCATAAAAGCTTACGCGTGGCTTTTCAAGTTGTGAGAATCTAGAGGTTTAAATTTTTTTTGATAAACTAAAGATTTCAATCGTTTTAGGAAAATTTGTTATATGTGAAGCAATGACTAAAATATATATCTGGGTCTGTTTAGGGGTAATATTTACAAATATGGGGTTGTTTCTGGAAATATTATATGTCTGGTATTATTTTTATGTGTCGGATTAAAAGCAACCGACACCTAAAACGTATAAAAAGAAAACGACATAACCTTGCCTTGACACGTGGCTGTGTCGGCAAAATTCCTGATGACACAAGCGAGTCGCCATAAAAGGGAATTACACATGCACTGTGTCACCATAAAAGGCTACAACACATGTGCAGTGTCACCACAAAACCATGCGACACACTTCATACGTCGATCCCTCTCTATATATCTTCAGGCATTCTCCATAGCGTGCATTCTCATTTCCAGTGAAGTGTTTTGCTGTGTTAGAAATTTTTTTAGTCTAATTAAGTAAGTAGTTATTAAAATGAGTGTTTGGTCTGATGATCATTCCACCATTGTGCAGATGATGAAATATTGATGATTGATTCCGATAATGATGATGACGATGTTGGTGGTTTAAAGGCGACCCCTAATTCTGGTGCTTCAAACCAAATCCAGGTTCAGCCTATGCAACAACATTTGCACGCTGGTAATTTGTATTTTGTGGTTTTTGGTTTTTACATTTATGTATATAAATATATAAATAGTTAGGTAGATTAGATCAATCGTATATGAATGATAATATTGATTAATAAATGCAAAAATAATTGTGCTATTTTAGGGTTTTACGAAGAAAATATTTATTTAATCATAAATAAATATAAGATAAAAATTAATAGGATTTAATATTTGAATTAAAATGGTGTGAATGAAAAAATATAACATCGTTTTAATTGTGAAAAACTTTTATATAATAATGAGTATTTTGATGTCGTATGTTGAAACTATTTAAGTCTTAAAATTTCCTATATTTGTAGTTAGAAACCGTTAGTTGACTGTAATTTAATGTTGATTTTGACTCAAAGAACACTAAGCATAAAATTGAAATATGTTATTCAAAAATTGCTTTAACGGATTAAGAGTTAAAATTGTTGGGATTTACGTAGGTACTGGTGTAGTTCCTTTTTGGAACGAAGCATCCCACTTTCAAAATATAAATATGGAGCATCCAGATCAAGAAATTAAAATTGATGATGATAACTGGAATGTCGGGGAAGAGCTGTACGTTGGGTTAAAGTTTGAGTGCAAGGGTGATGTTCAAAATGCGTTAAAACAATGGTGCATGAAGGTGCATCAAAGTTATATTGTTGTGGAGTCCAAGCCTACTAAATTTGTAGTGAAGTGACCTAATCAAGTTAGTGCATGTTGTTGGAGGATGCATGCAATTTTGTCTAAAAGAGCGCACAAATGGCTTATATCACAGTACGTAGGGCCACGCATTTGTGTTAACAGTTTCTTATCACAAGATCATAAGAAACTAGATGCGGACTTAATCTGCTCTTTCATCTTAGGTAAACCAATGTGACTTTGCAAATGAATATTTTTCAATATTATTTTTATGTTTATGTTTTTTGCAGGCATGATAAAGAAGAAGCCGTCGGTTCCTATATCATTAATTCAAGAGAGAGTAAAGGGAAAATATGGATTTACTATTTCGTATCAAAAAGTGTGGAGGGCTAAGCAAAAGGCAATAGCAAAGGTGTGGGGAGATTAGGAAGATTCGTATGCCTTCTTGCCCTGATGGTTAAGTCATATGAAAGAAGTTGTTGTAGGGTCCGTAAGTATGATACAAACTAGCCGCATTGTAATTGGAGACCAGGTTCATCAAAGGCATCGTAAATTTCGTCGGGTGTTTTGGATATTCAAGCCCTGTTGTGATGCCTTCAGCTATTGTAAGCCCATAATTCAAGTAGATGGAACTCACTTGTATGGAAAATATAAGGGGACTTTATTGGTGGCAACAACCCAGGATGGAAATAGTGTGGTGTTACCATTAGCATTTGCAATTGTGGCAGGCGAAACCTTGGAGGATTGGAGTTGGTTTCTTTCTAACTTGCGGTTGTATGTGACGCAGAAGAATGGAATTTGTATAATTTCAGACCGACATAGGAGCATTCTTAGTGCAATCCAGGGTTCAGGGGCGGCATGGACTCCACCTGCTGCATATTATATGTACTGTATACGCCATATAACAAGTAACTTCAACCACAAGTTTAAGAATCAAGAGTTGAAGAAGGACCTGATTAAAATGGGTAAGTTATATATATTCTTCTATACGATGCAAACTGTTGATTTTTTTATGGTAACTAATTATTGTGTACCACAGCGTATAATCCAAGCAAGCATTCGTTTGATCGACAATATCAAAAGTTTAGAGAAGCTAGCCTTGAAATTGCCAGATGGATGGATTCAATCCCCAAAGCTATGTGGTCGTTGGCTTATGATGAAAATGGAAGTAGGTTTGGCCACATGACAATTAATCTTTTTGAGTGTGTGAACAAAGTATTCAAAGGCGCTCGTAACTTACCTATTATAGCTTTGGTGAAGTTCACCTACTCTCGTTTGGTTGAGTACTTTGTTAATCGCACTGGGCGTGTTGTGTCAGAAATGGCTGCTGGGCAAATTTATTGCACAAAGGTTATTGAGAAGTTGGCATTATATCAGGCACAAACTTGTTCTATCGATGTTAAAAGATTTGATGCGGAGTCGACCATATTTGAGGTTGAGGAAAAGTTTAACCCAACCACCCAAAAGGGTGGGTTTGTGTGGGCGTTGAACCTAACAGAAAGATGGTGCTAGTGCGGAAGGTTTCAAGCGTTCAAGTACCCATGCATGCACGTGATTACTGCTTGTAATGCTGTTAACGTCAACTTTTTCCAGTACGTGCATGAATGTTACACATTACGCCACGTTGGGTATAACACCCCTAATTTTCTGTACTCGAATCCCGATGTAATCGTCATAATTAATAAAAATGCGAATAAATTTTTCACGTTTGAAAAACATTTCCAAGACACCAACATGATCACATCAAGACCCGAACCACAGAAAACCAAAGAGTGAGATTAAATAACCTATAACTGGATCGATAGATAGTTTGCCTATTCGGTATACAAAAATAACAGAGTTTACAGTGGAAGAAGAATGTGTATACCGGGCACACGCCTAGTCCCATATATGAAGATATGAGAAAAGGCTTGGCAAGCATGCAATGGCATATGATAAGCCTAATATACAACCATCATCATTTTACATAATCACATAAGCATGCGATGCCTAAGATATAGGTATATAATCATCTATATGGTCATGCATCATACATCATCAAGGTTCATATTCATAATAGACCATAATCAGTCCAATCTCAATTCATATATCTCCACTATTAGTACATCATCCGAATGTATAATTATATTCACAATTCGTCCATCAATGTCAATAATTACAACATCATGCTATTCATCATATACATAACTCGTTAAATTACAATGCTGCCGGCCAAGGCATTCCTCTACAATTATTTACCTTCCCAAAAGCTTTATTTCACAAACGTCCTCATCCCATAGTTTTCCTGCATCAATACTAAAAAGTAGACCACATGGGAGAGTGAGTTATACATTTCAAATGACGATATGAATACAATTGAAATTATGTGCATATGCATATCAACATCATGTATGCTTTGCTAAACACATCAACAATCATCATATATCATTAACTCATATATATATACTTATACGTCAATCATAACAAAGCAAGCATATACACATTCATCACACCGCCACAATGGGCCAACACATATCTATCACATCGCCACAATGGGCCAACATCATCAACATAGACCATTCTGGTCTTTCATCAAGCCACCATGGGCTAACATCATCATTTCCAATCATAAACAAATACGCCCTTCATTACATTGGGCCATATCATACATATCATCATATTCATCATCATTTCATATATTCATATCATTTATTACTTTTATGTGGTCTTTCATTATATTAACTTCTCATCTCATCAACATCAATACCATCATCTCAATCATCATCAATCATCATCATATTCTGGCATATCTCCATGCTATATGCAGATGCTCTTATGGCTAATGCATATGCATAATGGAATAATCAACAACAAATATGGATCTGACTGTGGGAAATAACAACAAGTTGTGGGTTCAAGCATGATCACATACCATGCCCCTACTGCAGTAGTAAAATATGTACACATATATCATAATGCATGCATATTCACCATATTTTTACTGGTACCAAACCGCATCGCCCATCATGCAACACCTGGTCATTTTCACCATGACCGCGGTCTACAATATATTCAACATATGGTGTTGCAGGCCAAATATGATTCTCAACATGGCAGCTGTGATCCAAAGGACCACCGGGGACACCTGCTCCTCAAGAGCCGACCCCCACAAGGGTCAACCACATGCAGCTCCCCGTAGCTCAGCATGGGCAGCTTTGTGACTTACACACCGAGTCACAGGGGAACAACATAAATGCTCGTGCACTGAGCCGTCCTCCCACTGGGCCAACCGGGGGAATCCCCTAATATTTCAACACCGGCAGCTATTGTAACACCCTAATTTTTTTAATAAATAATAAATCCAGAAACAGGGAAAAATTTTTCACAAAATCAACCACTGGTCAATCGGCATAGAGAAAAAAAAAGGGCAAGGGAAATAAAGGAGCATTCACACATATAGCAATCAGCGGGAGGAATAATGCTGGAACCGACCCATTCGGTTCAGCGAAACACACCAGCGCCTGGGCGAAACATCACTAGTCGCTCGGGCGAGGCACGATCCGCTTAAGCGATGCCAACACAAAAGCCTTCTCAACACTCATTCGCTGGAGCGGATCCTTCGTTCGCTGAAGCGAAAAGCCTCACACAGTAAATTCATCACTCAACATCGGGACATCCATACACTCGGTAACCGACTAAGTCCACTCGAAGGTTCATTCCTAAGTCCATTCGGAACTCCATAACTTAGCCATTCTAATTTTATCCATACGACCACACTTATACTCTACTCGGGAATTGAGGGTTATCCCACTCGGATTCCAGAACTCCTTCTCACTCGGAATATATCCTATTCAAACATCACTCGATGTAATCCAACCTTAACACAATCGGGTCGCATTTCCTATCCATTATTCGGAGCACATTCACTCATTCACTCAGGAAATCCGATAGTTAAGTCCCACTCGGACTTATTTGAAACCCAACCACTCGGGATACCAATCCTCACTCAGAATTTACATCTTTTACTCGGGTTACCGATGCCTTACACTTAAGATCCAACCCACTCTAAACCACCATTCGAACTCCTCTCTCAGAAGGGAATCACTCGAGGTTTTCACTCGGGAAATACCAACTCTTCCTCACTCAGGATTTCATACTTACTTTTACTTGGAACCGCTCGGCTTCACAGCCACCCATAAGCACACTAACCTCCTACGCTCATAAGACATACTCATACATTCCTCTTCACCGCTCAACATCACTTACAGTATAGAAGAACACACAACATATACATATATAAACGAAAGCATTTATATAGTTACAAGAACTTCATCAAGACTTCTGTTACCTGAAGCTGTTCAAGTTTTAACGTAAGGACTAAAGCCAAAACATGAGCCGGCCAAGGCTTAACAAAATGTTATACATAGTATATATACATATATACATATATACATGTAGATATATGTTCCAATAGCGCTCGGATTCATTGTCCTGCACTCGGCTCCTCCTTCATCCTTCATTCCGAGAGATGTTCACTGAAAATGTAGCCACTGTAGGGGTGAGCTTTTACATGTAAAATGACAATCAAGGAATCGGTATCAGTGTCAGTATGCACATTCACATCCATTCAATCGTGTCAAGATTAATTAAGGTTAGGCACGACAAAATAATATTTATGACATACATACAACACACCCAGGTATCCCCCACACTCGGAAATCATTCATAACACTCCACACACGTTGTACGTACTACTCTAATCAACCTCATCTCTACATGCATGCCTGCGGATCCGACCCGAGTAATGACTTTCAGTTACAGTTTTCCCCTCTCCTGGCCCCTTGTCCTTCAGCTCTTCCCGCGTGGTACCGGCCTCCCATTGGCGTCTCGAGACTTTTCTCTAGCTCCTACGGCTACCACGAGCTCCTTCGGAATCTAGCCAAGGTCTGTAACTGGAAGTCATTCCCTCGGGGCTCTTGACCTTCCACGGGTCACCCCACTCTTACATATGCAGCTAAATGCATTTACCAGCAAGCGTCATCACACCATCGATACCTCCTTTGTAACCATTAAGTAGGAACAGATTCAATGCAGCCTTTATTCGCTTTATTATTTACACCAATATGTACAACCATCAGCAATCAAAGTAATAGCATCTGACAAATCAACTAACGAGCACACATTCATATTCTCACAGTATTAACAAAGATAGAATCATGCATATCATTCGTCATTATCAATACTAACATACTACTTCACCACCATCTAGATTACAAGCATTTACTGTTTAACCACTATAAAACACACGGAATCCAGAATCTCCAATCATGCACAGGATCCAATCATCACACACATGCACATACACTCAAGCAGTACACTCATCCAGTACCGTTCGTGAACCATGCATTTGACATGCAAGCACCCCCTACCTACGAAAGGAACTTCAAGAGGCTTTTTCTGCTCTTCGACGTTGAATCTGACGCCCTTCTACTGATTCGTTCAGCCTTTCTCCACTCCGTCGTACTCTGCACTTGGTTCAGGGGGTGGAGTGTTGTTCTTCCTCTGCTTCAACGATCGTCCTTTACCTGTCGGGGCTCTGACCTTCTTCCCGCACTGACGTCGTGATGAACAGAGACAGGGGAAAGGAAAGAAGATGGAGACGAAGAAGAAAAAGAGAGAATGGAGTAGTGGGAGAAGTTTTTGCACCCAAGGTGATACTGAGTATACACCTATATACGCATGCGAGGAGAAGGAGTGGGATGGGAAAGCATGAGTCGTAGTCCACTCACACCTTCCGCCAATCACAGACAGCCACATCCCATCAATAAGTCCAATTAACTTGTCATTAACTCTCAGGTTATATTGATTATGATTAACAACTAATTCTTTACTTTACTTCCAATTCCTTATCATTTAATTTAATTTTTTTTATTCGGTATCAAACTTCAGAATTGGGATGTTACAGTTCTTCCCCACTGAAAAGAATTTCGTCCT
The DNA here is from genome assembly GCA_037962975.1 of Clitoria ternatea. Taxonomy (NCBI): domain Eukaryota; kingdom Viridiplantae; phylum Streptophyta; class Magnoliopsida; order Fabales; family Fabaceae; genus Clitoria; species Clitoria ternatea. The sequence continues at coordinate 161,815,279 of CM075670.1, forward strand.
CGACATTCAGTCGGTAACTCACCTTAGTAATCAACTCGAGGTACTGCTGCCTCATGGTGTCTTCGCGTTCCCAGGTACGAGAGGTAGTCTTGCCTTGTTGCCACTCGACTTCTACCAGCTGTACGTTTTTGTTCCTCAAACGATTCACCGATCGGTCCATGATTCTGATCGGTGTAGTCACAGTGGTCAGGTCTTCCTTGACTTCCACTTCATCGTCAGGCATTGTGTGATTGGGGTCATGTAGATACTTCCTTAGTTGAGACACATGAAATACGTTGTGCAATCGTGATAAGTGGGTTGGTAATGCTATTCGGTATGCCATGGTGCCGACTCGTTCCAACACCTCATAAGGTCCAATGTATCGAGGGCTTAACTTTCCACCTTTCAAGGCTCGTCCGACTCCTTTACTTGGAGAAGTCCTTAAAAACACTCTGTCTCCGACTAAAAACTCCAATGGTTTGGTGCGGTTGTCATGGTAACTCTTCTGCCTGTCTTGAGACGCCTTCATCTTTCCCTGTATCACTCGGATTTGCTCTGTGGTTTGCTTCATAATATCTGGTCCCAATAGCAGACTCTCACCCGTTTCCGACCAGCAAAGTGGGGTTCGGCATCTTCGTCCATATAGTGCTTTGTAGGGTGCCATGCTGATGCTGTTATGATGGCTGTTATTGTACGTAAACTCAATCAAGGGGAGGTACTGCTCCCAATCTCCTCTGTGCTCTAACACACATGCTCTTAATAAGTCTTCTAAACTTTGAATCGTCCGCTCGGATTGTCCATCTGATTAGGGGTGGTAGGCAGAACTAAGCCAAAGTTTAATGCCCAATTCTTGATGTAGGCTGGTCCTAAACCGGGACGTGAACCTAGGATCTTTATCCGATACGATGGAAGTTGGTATACCATGCAGTCGGATAATCTCATGAACGTAAATCCGTGCCAATTTATGCATCGGGTACTTCATGTTCACAGGCAGGAAGTGTGCACTCTTCGTCAGTCGGTCAATTATGACCCAAATCGCATCATGGCCCGCTCGATTTTTGGGCAATCCCATGATAAAATCCATAGCAATCGAGTCCCATTTCCACACGGGAATCTCCAGCGACTGCATTGCACCGTACGGCTTCTGGTGCTCCACTTTTGATTTCTGACAAGTAATACACCGAGCTACGTATTCCGCCACATTCCTCTTTAGTCCGGGCCACCAGAACTGTTTCCTCAGGTCATGGTACATCTTCGTGGTACCCGGGTGAATACTGAGGAGGCTCTTATGAGCTTCATCAAGCACCATTTTCCTTAATCCTTTCTTACTCGGTACGTATATCCTGTCTTTCACTCAGAAGATCCCATCTGATCCCTCGGTTAAGGACAAATCCTTTCCCTTGGCCTGCGTCTCTTTCATCTCAGCCAAGTAGGAGTCTGACTGCTGCTGCTCGTACACGGATTTCAGGAATTCATTGGCGATTCTTAATGTACCGATTGTTATTTTCCGAGAGGAGGGGGTGTCAACATGTAAGTTCATGTCTCGGAACTGCTCCAACAACTCCACTTCTCTTGCCATCATTGTTGCCATATGGAGGGATTTCCGACTCAACGCGTTGGCAACGACATTTGCCTTACCCGGATGGTATTTCAGCTCGAAATCGTAGTCCTTTAAGAATTCTATCCATCTCCTCTGCCTCATGTTCAGCTCTTTTTGGTCAAATAGGTATTTAAGGCTCTTGTGATCACTGTATACTTCAAATCTGGACCCGTACAAATAATGCCTCCAAATTTTTAGTGCGAACACCACAGCTGCCAACTCCAAATCGTGGGTCGGATAATGCTGCTCGTGAGGTCTCAATTGCCGAGAGGCATACGCTATCACTCGATCTCTCTGCATGAGCACGCACCCTAATCCAAGTCCTGATGCATCACAATAAACTACAAAGCTTTCTTGTAAGTCGGGTAATGCCAGTACTGGCGCATTCGTCAACTTGTTCTTCAGCTCTCGGAAGCTGCTCTCGCACTCGGAACTCCACACGAAGGGAATATTTTTCCGAGTCAATTTAGTTAGTGGTAACGCCAGCTTAGAAAAACCTTCAATGAACCTTCTATAATAACCTGCCAGGCCCATAAAACTCCTTATCTCCGAGACCGACTTGGGTCTCTCCCATGCCATTATAGCTGTCACCTTCGAATGGTCCACCGAGACACCTTGCTCAGAAATTACATGTCCGAGGAAGTGGATCTTATTCATCCAGAATTCGCACTTGAAAGCTTCGCGAACAACTGCTTCTCCCTTAACACTTGGAGTACCGCTCAAAGGTGTTCTTCATGCTCCTCGAAAGTCTTAGAATAGACTAGGATGTCATCAATGAAAACAACTACGAATCGGTCTAAATAGGGGTGGAATATGCTGTTCATGTAATTCATGAAGACAGCAGGGGCGTTTGTCACACCGAACGGCATCACTACATACTCGTAGTGGCCATACCGAGTCCTAAAGGCAGTTTTTGGGATATCCGAGTCCTTCACTCAGATTTGGTGATATCCCGATCGTAGGTCGATCTTTGAGAAGACTGAGGCTCCACGCAATTGGTCAATTAAGTCATCAATTCTGGGCAACGGGTAATGATTCTTAATGGTGAGTTTGTTCAGCTGTCGGTAATCTATACAAAGCCTCATGCTGCCATCCTTCTTCTTAACAAGCAGCACAGGTGCGCCCCATAGTGATACACTCGGCCTAATGAATTGTTTTCCGAGTAACTCATCTACTTGCTTCTTCAGCTCGGCCAATTCAGTTGGGGACATTCTATAAGGTGCACAGGAGGCTGGCTCGGCCCCAGGGATCAAGTCTATAGAGAATTTGACTTCCCTATTGGGAGGGACACTCAATACGTCTTCAGGGAACAATTTTGGAAATTCACAGACAATCGGGATTTCGTTCACTCGGGTTTTACTCTCACCCTCGGTTAGACAGAGCATCATGAATAGTTGAGTTATACCTTGTGCTGTGCAGTCCTCATGGTGCTGTCTTGGGAAAATTATCCTTCGGTTTCTGCAATCCACTAACACCTTGTTGGCTGAAAGCCAATCTACTCCGAGCACGATATCGAGATCCTTCAAGGGTATGCACACCAAGTCGAAAGTGAAACTCCGATCGCACAATTCGAACATCACTTCTTTTCACATTGATGAGGTCAGTACCTTAGGACCAGTCGGATTGGCTACTTCCAAAATCCGATCCATTTCCACGGTCGGTAATTTCAAACGTTTTACACAATCATCAGCTATGAAGGAGTGGGTAGCTCCAGAATCAAAAACTACACTAAGTGTGTATTTACCGAGCGAGCACTTACATTGTACTAAGTCATTTGCTTGTGCGACTTCTTCTGCGTTGATGGCGTAGACTCTTCCCGCCGCTGGTTGGTCGGTGTCTCTCCTCCTGATATTTGGGGCAACCATCATATTCCAACTAGCTCTATTGTTTCCGCCCCGTGAGTTTTGTCCATTATTCCTATTGCTCTTCACCTGGAACCCTCCTTGACGCACACTAGCATTTGTTTGACGGAGCTGGGGGCAGTCAGGGCGAATGTGTCCCCTATTCCCGCAGGGAAAACACGTAACATCGGTATCATTGCAACTCTGAGCAAAGTGGTCGCCACCACATTTAAAACACTTACCATACCTGGGTCGTCCACTCATCTGTCTCCCTCGGTCACCGCGACCCTGATATCTAGTGAAGGGTTCATTTCTTCCTACGTTACCTGGCCTCTTGAAATATGACTGCTGAGGCCTCAGATACTGGTTGGCTCTGCTGCTCTGGCCCGAGTGGGCCTTGTCATCTTCTTCAAATATCCTACATTTATTCACCAATGCAGGGAAACTCCGTATCTCATGGTATCTGCAGGCCCTCTTAACATCTGATCTTAATCCATTCTCAAACTTAAGGCACTTCAAGCTCTCCGTCCCAGGTTGTTGGAAGGGTGGGTAGAATAGGCATAACTCCTCGAATCTTGTCGCGTATTCTTCCACAGTCATGGAGCCTTGCTTCAACTCCATAAACTCCAGCTCCTTCCGACTCCTCACTGTGTCGGGGAAGTATTTCTCTAAGAAGCATGTCTTAAAATCGTTCCATGTCAGCTGAGCATCATCATCAGGGAATCGACTTCTGGCTATCTTCCACCAGTTCTCTACTTCATCTCGCAGCATATACACTGCACATTCCACCTTTTGGGCCTCGGTACAACGAAGACCTCCAAAAATCCTCTCCAGTTCCTGAGTCCATTTAAAAGCTGCCTCCGGATTACGTCCTCCCTGAAACTCACTCGGCTTCCTCTTTAGGAAGCGGTCCAGCACGTGGCCATCCTCAGCTCGAGTCTGGCCCTGCCTTTCAAACACGTCCGCAAAGCGTTGGAATGCTGTGGCTATAGCCTCCATGCTTTGGCGATGCGTCATTCCTTATCCTGAAATCAACATTCGAGGATAAGTATACCGAGCCACTTACTACCGATCGGGTTTTCAGTCTAACATGCAATAGCTTAGCACATTATGTCATTCCTCCAGGTTACACACACAATCGGACCAAGAGGAAACAACCTCCTATCCACAAGCCAATATCAATCAGGTTCAACTAACATCACAACAATTATGACCATTTAGTCAGAAAACACACAACCGCTTACACTCGGTAAGCATACCTTGGCCTTGGACCTTTCGGTCTGCTCTGATACCAAAATATAACACCCTAATTTTTTTAATAAATAATAAATCCAGAAACAGGGAAAAGGAAAGAAGATGGAGACGAAGAAGAAAAAGAGAGAATGGAGTAGTGGGAGAAGTTTTTGCACCCAAGGTGATACTGAGTATACACCTATATACGCATGCGAGGAGAAGGAGTGGGATGGGAAAGCGTGAGTCGCAGTCCACTCACACCTTCCGCCAATCACAGACAGCCACATCCCATCAATTAAGTCCAATTAACTTGTCATTAACTCTCAGGTTATATTGATTATAATTAACAACTAATTCTTTACTTTACTTCCAATTCCTTATCATTTAATTTTTTTTATTTTTTTTTATTTTTTTTCTATGCCGATTGACCAGTGGTTGATTTTGTGAAAAATTTTTCCCTGTTTCTGGATTTATTATTTATTAAAAAATTAGGGTGTTACATTTTGCTCTGATGCTGGAGGAATAATGCTGGAACCGACCCATTCGGTTCAGCGAAACACACCAGCGCCTGGGCGAAACATCACTAGTCGCTCGGGCGAGGCACGATCCGCTTAAGCGATGCCAACACAAAAGCCTTCTCAACACTCATTCGCTGGAGCGGATCCTTCGTTCGCTGAAGCGAAAAGCCTCACACGGTAAATTCATCACTCGGCATCGGGACATCCATACACTCGGTAACCGACTAAGTCCACTCGAAGGTTCATTCCTAAGTCTATTTGGAACTCCATAACTTAGCCATTCTAATTTTATCCATACGACCACCCTTATACTCTACTCGGGAACTGAGGGTTATCCCACTCGGTTTTCAGAACTCCTTCTCACTCGGAATATATCCTATTCAAACATCACTCGATGTAATCCAACCTAACACAATCGGGTCGCATTTCCTAACCATTATTCGGAGCACATTCACTCATTCACTCGGGAAATCCGATAGTTAAGTCCCACTCGGACTTATTCGAAACCCAACCACTCGGGATACCAATCCTCGCTCAGAATTTACATCTTTCACTCGGGTTACCGATGCCTTACACATAAGATCCAACCCACTCTAAACCACCATTCGAACTCCTCTCTCAGAAGGGAATCACTCGAGGTTTTCACTCAGGAAATACCAACTCTTCCTCACTCGGGATTTCATACTTACTTTTACTCGGAAATCCTCAGGCCTATATTCATTCGGGGAATAGTGACTGACTCACTCGGCATACTACCACTTGATCACTCGGATTATAATTACCCTACGCTTAGAGTATATTCCAATCCAATTCACCCCATTGACTCCTTTCTCAGACGGGGATCACTTAGAATCTTCCTACTCGGGAGTACGAGCTCTTCCTCGCTCGGCATACATATAACCTTTCACTCGGAACCATTCGGCTTCACAGCCACCCATAAGCACACTAACCTCCTACGCTCATAAGACATACTCATACATTCCTCTTCACCGCTCCACATCACTTACAGTATAGAAGAACACACAACATATACATATATAAACGAAAGCATTTATATAGTTACAAGAACTTCATCAAGACTTCTGTTACCCGAAGCTGTTCAAGTTTAACGTAAGGACTAAAACCAAAACATGAGCCGGCCAAGGCTTAACAAAATGTTATACACAGTATATATACATATATACATATGTACATGTAGATATATGTTCCAATAGCACTCGGATTCATTGTCCTGCACTCGGCTCCTCCTTCATCCTTCATTCCGAGAGATGTTCACTGAAAATGTAGCCACTGCAGGGGTGAGCTTTTACATGTAAAATGACAATCAAGGACTCGGTATCAGTGTCAGTATGCACATTCACATCCATTCAATCGTGTCCAGATTAATTAAGGTTAGGCACGACAAAATAATATTTATGACATACATACAACACACCCAGGTATCCCCCACACTCGGAAATCATTCATAACACTCCACACACGTTGTACGTACTACTCTAATCAACCTCATCTCTACATGCATGCCTGCGGATCCGACTCGAGTAATGACTTTCAGTTACAGTTTTCCCCTCTCCTGGCCCCTTGTCCTTCAGCTCTTCCCGCGTGGTACCGGCCTCCCATTGGCGTCTCGAGACTCTTCTCTAGCTCCTACGGCTACCACGAGCTCCTTCTGAATCTAGCCGAGGTCTGTAACTGGAAGTCATTCCCTCGGGGCTCTTGACCTTCCACGGGTCACCCCACTCTTACATATGCAGCTAAATGCATTTACCAGCAAGCGTCATCACACCACCGATACCTCCTTCGTAACCATTAAGTAGGAACAGATTCAATGCAGCCTTTATTCGCTTTATTATTTACACCAATATGTACAACCATCAGCAATCAAAGTAATAGCATCTGATAAATCAACTAACGAGCACACATTCATATTCTCACAGTATTAACAAAGATAGAATCATGCATATCATTCGTCATTATCAATACTAACATACTACTTCACCACCATCTAGATTACAAGTATTTACTGTTTAACCACTATAAAACACACGGAATCCAGAATCTCCAATCATGCACAGGATCCAATCATCATACACATGCACATACACTCAAGCAGTACACTCATCCAGTACCGTTCGTGAACCATGCATTTGACATGCAAGCACCCCCTACCTATGAAAGGAACTTCAAGAGGCTTTTTCTGCTCTTCAACGTTGAATCTGACGCCCTTCTACTGATTCGTTCAGCCTTTCTCCACTCCGTCGTACTCTGCACTTGGTTCAGGGGGTGGAGTGTTGTTCTTCCTCTGCTTCAACGATCGTCCTTCACCTGTCGGGGCTCTGACCTTCTTCCCGTACTGACGTCGTGATGAACAGAAACAGGGGAAAGGAAAGAAGATGGAGACGAAGAAGAAAAAGAGAGAATGGAGTAGTGGGAGAAGTTTTTGCACCCAAGGTGATACTGAGTATACACCTATATACGCATGCGAGGAGAAGGAGTGGGATGGGAAAGCGTGAGTCGCAGTCCACTCACACCTTCCGCCAATCACAGACAGCCACATCCCATCAATTAAGTCCAATTAACTTGTCATTAACTCTCAGGTTATATTGATTATGATTAACAACTAATTCTTTACTTTACTTCCAATTCCTTATCATTTAATTTAATTTTTTTTATTCAGTATCAAACTTCATAACTGGGATGTTACAGCTATGATATGCCATCGATGCAATGCAATGCAAATCAAATGCAAGCTCACTCTGTCCATCCTAAATGCCACTCATGAAACATCATTATCATTATCATAATCACCAACACCACCATACACCTTAGTGGATTTCAACATTGTTTGTTTCTTAGTCATAGTTTTCAAGTTTTATTGTGGCATTTTCATCTCAACATATTTTCACATATATTTCACCTCATACACGCAAGTAGATACTTGCAATCAATCACAATGGCATTTCAATATTATATAATATTCATCAATAATACCTCACTTTCATTTAGTGGGTTTTCATCACATTATTCATTACCATTGTCTCAAGTATACTTTATATGTATATAAAATTATGTGGCATTCACAATATTTTCAATTTCATAATTCATACCACACATACAAGACTATGCTTGTATCACACACAATGGCACACAACAATTTATCACTATCAATATGCACCTCTTTGTGCAAGAGAGTGCTCAACATCCTCTAACATTATTTTGTATCATATTTTCTTCAATTCTTCAATTTAGATTGTATATCATGTCATTCAATTATCCTTTCATCAGTTTCAAATTCATCCAAGGATTTATATTTCATAATTCTATCATCAGGTTCTCAATATCATCCTTTCACTATTCTATTTTAAGTGGTAATAGGTTATAATTAATTAGTCTCAATGTACCCATTAATCCCAAACACTACCATGTGATACCATCATCACATTATCCCTCATTCATCCTCATATTCGTCTCAGATTCACCTCATAATGTCAAGAAGGAGGGTCAAATATGAGTCTGCCACCATTAATATTGCGTAACATCCATTCTGGTGGAAACTCGCTCAAGCGAGATTCACCTCCGCTTGAGTGAGATCAACAGGTCTCGCTTGGGCAACCCCTTTCGCGTAAGCGAATCGTCCTCAGTAGCGTCCCCAAAGCTCACTCGCTCGGGCGAAACGCCTTTTCATTCGTCCACTCGCTCGAGCCAGGATCATCCAGTAATCATTTCCACACTCGGTTTTCACTCGGTAAATTAATTCAAAACCGACTCATTTCACTCGGTTGTTCACTCGGTAAAATCAATCAAAACCGATTCCCAACATTCAGGTTTTCACTCGGCAGGATCTCCTTGAAACCGGCTCAAGGCACTCAGGTTTTCCACTCAACAAATTAATCCTGCCGACCCATCATTCACTCGGCCAATTAATTCCAAATCCGAATCATCTCTCAATCAATCTTTCACTCGGCAATTTCATTCTAAAACCGAGTCATCTTAATCAATCTCTCACTCGGTAAACTTAATACAAGACCGACCATCACTCACTCAGACTTCCACTCGGTAAATTCATTCTAAATCCGAGTCTTCACTCACATAGGGTTCCACTCGGTATTCCTTCACTCGGAATCAGGGGTTCCAGTCACTCGGGATTGACCCCAACACACATGCCTCCCTCGGAAGCTCATACGCAATTCCTTATTTTTTATCAAGGAAAGTCACACACAAGATCCTCTCGGGAATGATGGCTATTCCACTCGAAATCCATAAACTCTCCTTACTCGGAATGACTCCCAATCAAATACCACTCGGTATATTTCAGCCTCAACACACTCGAAATCTATTACACATTCACCAATCGGTATATCTTCACTTCTCTCACTCGGAGAACACTTAGACCTTCCTTCACTCAGAAGGGGTCTCCACAATTATTCATCACTCGGAATATTCTAGCCAGATTCACTCAGCATATATCATCTTATTCAATCGGGGAAAACCATTAAGTTAAGTCCCACTCGGGCTTACTTAAGTCTTAACCACTCGGGTTATATCTTAATCAGACCATCACAAAACTCCTCACCACGGAGGTGGTTCACTCGGAGTTCACTCGGAACTTCACCATATCTTAATTTATCTTTAAAACTCCTAGTCGAACGGGATTCGTCCAGGAGCTCACTCGTTCTCCATTCGATCATCTCGCCTGGGCGAACACCATCCCCCAAGATCCTTCACTCAAGCGGATTTCGCCCAGTAGCTAAATCCCTGATCTACTAATCATTCTCGCTTGAGTGAACTAGCCATTCGCTTGAGTGAAATCAGACCAGTGGCTAATCCCTTCGCCCTCGCTCAGGCTTGGGTGAATTTCCTCCAAAAACTAATTCTCTGGAGCAGGGGACTCTCGCTTGGGCGAGATCCCATCTTGCTTGAGCGAGACTATCAGGTCATATGCAGTAATGAAGTTCTAACACTCGGAATCTCATTCTAAGCCAACTGAATCACCTCCAATACACCATACACATCACATAAGGTATATATAACTCTGTCCCTACTCATTTTTACTCGGAAAATCCTCATTCCACCTCATCAATCACTGTTTCTTATTTAACTTTACAAGGGAAAAGGGTTTATCTATAACCCACACCATTCCTTCATTCATCTTTCCACATAACCACTTCAAAATAATTCTTTACAATCATGTGGTTCATTCATTCATAATTTATCACCCTTATTTCGATTATGTCCAACCAAGGAACTATCAGCCACTTATTATCAATACTATATGAATACATACATTTTCATAACAAACAACATAAGCCAAGCCATCATTCATCACTTCATCAAATTAATCACATAAGACATTCATGGCAAGGCATTGCATGAGTTCAACATATACATAATTAACAATTAATTCACTCATGCAATTTGAAATGCAAACTCCTCTCCTACTTCAAGAGAAGAACCGCAATTCCAAAGCTCCGATTGCTTTGATTATTATGCATCATCATCCGGAATACAATCTTATCAACAACACACATATGTACATGAAATTAATAAGCCATCACAAGGCATCCAATTTCAACTTAAGTCACCATGGATTTTCTCAAGCCATCGTTAATCAATAAACCCTTATGGCATTTATCATGGCCTAAGACTTCATCAAGTCAAGTATCCATTATCAATGGTTATCCACCATTATTGTTATCACCAATAACATCACTCAATATTGCCTATCATTTTCCCATTCTCAAAATTTATTCCTCAAGTCATCAAATCTACTCATATGCAAATATCATCAACCTTATTAAACAATCTTAATGATTCTAAAAATCCATTCCTCTCATATACTCCATTCATAGACATCCATAATCATCAAAATCATCAAGTGAGTCAAAATCCCCAAATTATTAATACTTAGGGTTCACTTTCCAAACATTCAAGCCTAGGAGTTCTATTTCCACCCACATGCAAGGTTTCTAACATCACCATTTTCAACTCAACAACTCAAAACCATAAATAAAACAAGGTGGAGGTAAGAAATCTTTACCTCAAGCTTAAGCTCCACCAAAACAAAAATGAAGTAAGGAAGAGGAAGAAGATGATTCCACAAGCTCCCAAGCTCCATAGATGCCTCACATTTCCAAACTCAACTCTTGATTTTAGTAAGAGGTAGAAGAAGAAGGAGTGTGGGACGGTTTTGGGACGAAGGGAGAATAAAGGAGAAAAGAAATGAAGAGTGAATGGAGAGAAAGCACCCCACGGTGATAAGGAGAAAGATAGAGGAAATTTTAGTGTAAATTGTGTATTACCCAATGGGCAAAAGGGTGCATCAAGTTGCTTTTACCAATGGTTAATAATCCCTCATTGTCCAATGGATAAAAGGCCAAAAGAGAGAGGAAAAGATGCTACGGTTAAGTGGAAAGGAGAAAATGAGGATTTATATTTTCTTTTAATTCCATTTAACTCGTATTTTCCCCATTTCGTATCATACGTCGAGTCCAATTAATTATTTCCTTGACACCAAAAATCATTTTAATTATACCACCTTAACCACAATAATTTTCTAAACAGTTTAGACCCATCAAACATCTAATTAAATCACGTGGGTCCCACATCACCAGTTGATTCATCTGGTTCCAGTAAATCTAAATTTATCAATAATTCACCTCTAATATCTAACAACATCTCCCATAATCATTTGACCATAAACAATCAATTATCATCATCCAATAAATTTATTTTATTTTTAAAAAAATCCAGGATGTTACAATCCACCCCACCAACAAGAAACTTCGTCCTCGAAGTTTAACATCAGCATATATCGTAAGACCACACTTCGGCCACACATCAATAGAGTCTAATGACACCAAGAAATAATATTGGACTTCCTAAAGTCCACAGGATATGATCATCATCACTCCTTTAACCAAATATAAAACTTCATATATATCAAAACCAGTCACCACTCATTAATTCTCAAGTTTGTTCATCATCACCCTCACATTCATATCCAGTACCACCGGATAGGTTCAATACATTTACCATAAGCAGTTACAACACTACACTTGCCCGGTCTATGTGTTGCTGCATCCTACATACAGGAAGGTATCCCAATCCCGTAGTGGTTACCACAAACACATGGGATCGGTGCATAAATGCACGTTGCCACAGTGCCTATGGCATGTAGAGACATATCAGGATAAGTACCTTCATGTCATGTCGCTCATGATTCATGTCAATTCAAATAATATTCCTTTATACACGAGACTTCCTAAGAAGTCACACAAGCCCACGAGTAATGTACTCGCATTATATAATCATTTAACCATAATCTGGCATAAATCATGCCATACAATTCACCAATTGTCATCCATCATAACCATGTATGGATACATCAACCATAGATTTCCAATCATCATAGGGTAATCACCCCACCATTGGACTTCACCCATCTCGAAGTCATAGTAAAATAACTTAGAATTCATTTGTCTAGTCCGAACATTGTCGGTTATAATTCGATTTAAGCCTAAACAAATCACCAAATTCACATAAAAATCTCCCACACTGGTGGGTCTCCCTCATTTATCATAACCAATGCTAAGTTATACCCCAAATTCATCATCATTATTCACCAAGTACATAGGGGTTTATATTTTCTTTTCAAATCCAATTACACATTAGCTCTAGCCTTAACAACTCATTCCACAGTTTACTTCACTATGGTTCAATCATTCACAAGATTCGATCTCTCATGAGGCTCAAAAATTCAAGGGTCACGGAGTACCCATTGTGGAATACTTCCACTACAAATAAATTCATTTAACATAGCTCATAGAAACATCATAGAGCCTAGGCCACCATAGGGTCAAATTCAATAAGGTTCGATCGTTCAAGATCATTTTAAGTCATTTGGGGTTACCACACTTAGTGGGTCACAAGTAAATCAATCGTTCACTTGGTTCATAAACGTGAAACTGAGTCCAACCCCAATCATGTGCCAATAAAATTCTATATATTCCATAAGCATACCATGGCTATGAGCCACTTCATAATTCATACAAGAGACCCAAGCAAATAATTCAATTTCAATATACATACATATCAAGGTCTCAACATCTCATAATTTATTACCATCTCAATTCACATTTAATATCTCCTATCCGAGATCAACACACGGCATAAGTCCATCCTCAAATCAATTCATGTTCAATATATCATATCCATGATCACACATGGTACAAAGTTATCATCTATTCAAGTCATACTCAACATATCAATATTCAATTGCATAATATCAATGTATTCGTCATTCAAAGAAAATAGTGTAAGGAACTTGGCCGGACATACACAAACAACCATATCAATTACATTGAGGAATTCATCTACATGTATTCAATCTCATGATTCATCAAGTTTTCCAATTTGAGCAACTATGCTCCACAAGTACATCATACAACCTCAAGGATAAAGGGTATACTCCCAATAGTCAACATCCACGTCTTTTGAATCACAATCTCATAAAAGTCCTCAAATAGCATCACTCACAACTCAATATTAATGATTTACCATAATTCCTCAACAAGCAAGTATGCCCTTATAATCAATTCATAATTCCTAGACACTTAGTCCATCATATGTACATGTAGGGCAATAAAACATAATATCATCATTCTCTAGATAATTATTATTCTTAAATCTATACAAACAACCTTATTCCAATAATGAGCATCCTGCTCCAAAGGTCACCAAAGTGTTCTAATATTGAGCAATCGTGCTCCAACCATCCATGATATCAAATCCTCACAGAGTAGCCATGCTCTGGTAATAACCAATAACCCCAATTCAGAGCAAATATGCTCTGATACCAGATTATAACACCCCTGATTTTCTGTACTCAAATCCCGATGTAATCGTCATAATTAATAAAAATGCGAATAAATTTTTCACGTTTGAAAAACATTTCCAAGACACCACCATGATCACATCAAGACCCGAATCACAGAAAACCAAAGAGTGAGATTAAATAACCTATAACTGGATCGATAGATAGTTTGCCCATTCGGTATACAAAAATAACAGAGTTTACAGTGGAAGAAGAATGTGTATACCGGGCACACGCCTAGTCCCATATATAAAGATATGAGAAAAGGCTCGGCAAGCATGCAATGGCATATGATATGCCTAATATACAACCATCATCATTTTACATAATCACATAAGCATGCGATGCCTAAGATATAGGTATATAATCATCTATATGGTCATGCATCATACATCATCAAGGTTCATATTCATAATAGACCATAATCAGTCCAATCTCAATTCATATATCTCCACTATTAGTACATCATCCGAATGTATAGTTATATTCACAATTCATCCATCAATGTCAATAATTACAACATCATGCTATTCATCATATACATAACTCGTTAAATTACAATGCTGCCGGCCAAGGCATTCCTCTACAATTATTTACCTTCCCAAAAGCTTTATTTCACAAACATCCTCATCCTATGGTTTTCCTGCATCAATACTAAAAAGTAGACCACATGGGAGAGTGAGTTATACATTTTAAATGACGATATGAATACAATTGAAATTATGTGCATATGCATATCAACATCATGTATGCTTTGCTAAAGAGATCAACAATCATCATATATCATTAACTCATATATATGCTTATACGTCAATCATAGCAAAGCAAGCATATACACATTCATCACACCGCCACAATGGGCCAACACATATCTATCACATCGCCACAATGGGCCAACATCATCAGCATAGACCATTCTGGTCTTTCATCAAGCCACCATGGGCTAACATCATCATTTCCAATCATAAACAAATACGCCCTTCATTACATTGGGCCATATCATACATATCGTCATATTCATCATCATTTTATATATTCATATCATTTATTACTTTTATGTGGTCTTTCATTATATTAACTTCTCATCTTATCAACATCAATACCATCATCTCAATCATCATCAATCATCATCATATTCTGGCATATCTCCATGCTATATGCAGATGCTCTTATGGCTAATGCATATGCACAATGGAATAATCAACAACAAATGTGGATCCAACTGTGGGAAATAACACCAAGTTATGGGTTCAAGCATGATCACATACCATGCCCCTACTGCAGTAGTAAAATGTGTACACATATATCATAATGCATGCATATTCACCATATTTTTACTGGTACCAAACTGCAACGCCCATCATGCAACACCTGGTCATTTTCACCATGACCGCGGTCTATAACATATTCAACATATGGTGTTGCGGGCCAACCATGATTCTCAACATGGCAGCTGTGATCCAAAGGACCACCGGGGACACCTGCTCCTCAAGAGCCACCCCCCACAAGGTCAACCACATGCAGCTCCCCGTAGCTCAGCATGGGCAGCTTCGTGACTTACACACCGAGTCACAGGGGAACAACATAAATGCTCGTGCACTAAGCCGCCCTCCCACTGGGCCAACCGGGGGAATCCCCTAATATTCCAACACCGGCAGCTATGATATGCCATGGATGCAATGCAATGCAAATCAAATGCAAGCTCACTCTGTGCATCCTAAATGCCACTCATCAAACATCATCATCATCATAATCACCAACACCACCATACACCTTAGTGGATTTCAACATTGTTTGTTTCTTAGTCATAGTTTTCAAGTTTTATTGTGGCATTTTCATCTCAACATATTTTCACATATATTTCACCTCATACACGCAAGTAGATACTTGCAATCAATCATAATGGCATTTCAATATTATATAATATTCATCAATAATACCTCACTTTCATTTAGTGGGTTTTCATCACATTATTCATTACCATTGTCTCAAGTATACTTTATATGTATATAAAATTGTGTGGCATTCATAATATTTTCAATTTCATAATTCATACCACACATACAAGACTATGCTTGTATCACACACAATGGCACACAACAATTTATCACTATCAATATGCACCTCTTTATGCAAGAGAGTGCTCAACATCATCTAACATTATTTTGTATCATATTTTCTTCAATTCATCAATTTAGATTGTATATCATGTCATTCAATTATCCCTTCATCAGTTTCAAATTCATCCAAGGATCTATTTTTCATAATTCTATCATCAGGTTCTCAATATCATCCTTTCACTATTCTTTTTTAAGTGGTAATGGGTTATAATTAATTAGTCTCAATGTACCCATTAATCCCAAACACTACCATGTGATACCATCATCACATTATCCTTCATTCATCCCCATATTCGTCTCAGATTCACCTCATAATGTCAAGAAGGAGGGTCAAACATGAGTCTGCCACCATTAATATTGCATAACGTCCATTCTGGTGGAAACTCGCTCAAGCGAGATTCACCTCCTCTTGAGCGAGATCAACAGGTCTCGCTTGGGCGACCCCTTTCGCGTAAGCGAATCATCCTCAGTAGCGTCCCCAAAGCTCACTCGCTCGGGCGAAACACCTTTTCATTCGTCTACTCGCTCGAGCCAGGATCATCTAGTAATTATTTCCACACTTGGTTTTCACTCGGTAAATTAATTCAAAACCGACTCATCTCACTCGGTTGTTCACTCAGTAAAATCAATCAAAACCGATTCCCAACATTCAGGTTTTCACTCGGCAGGATCTCCTTGAAACCGGCTCAAGGCACTCAGGTTTTCCACTCAACAAATTAATCCTGCCGACCCATCATTCACTCGGCCAATTAATTCCAAATCTAAATCATCTCTCAATCAATCTTTCACTCGGAAATTTCATTCCAAAACCGAGTCATCTCAATCAGGCTCTCACTCGGTAAACTTAATACAAGACCGACCATCACACACTCAGACTTCAACTCGGTAAATTCATTCAAAATTCGAGTTTTCACTCACACAGGGTTCCACTCGGTATTCCTTCACTCAGAATCAGGGGTTCCATTCACTCGGGATTGACCCCAACACACATGCCTCCCTCGGAAGCTTATACGCAATTCCTTATTTTTATCAAGGAAAGTCACACACAAGATCCGCTCGGGAATGATGGCTATTCCACTCGGAATCCATAAACTCTCCTCACTCGGAATGACTCCCAATCAAATACCACTCGGTATATTTTAGCCTCAACACACTCGGAATCTATTATACATTCACCAATCGGTATATCTTCACTTCTCTCACTCAGAGAACACTTAGACCTTCCTTCACTCAGAAGGGGTCTCCACAATCATTCATCACTCGGAATATTCTAGCCAGATTCACTCGGCATATATCATCTTATTCACTGGGGGAAAACTACTAAGTTAAGTCCCACTCGGGCTTACTTAAGTCTTAACCACTAGGGTTATATCTTAATCAGACCATCACAAAACTCCTCACCATGGAGGTGGTTTACTCAGAGTTCACTCGAAACTTCACCATATCTTAATTTATCTTCAAAACTCCCACTCGAACGGGATTCGTCCAGGAGCTCACTCGTTCTCCATTCGAACATCTCGCCTGGGTGAACACATCCCCCAAGATCCTTCACTCAAGCGGATTTCGCCCAGTAGCTAAATCCCTGATCTACTAATCATTCTCGCTTGAGCGAACTGGCCATTCGCTTGAGCAAAATCAGACCAGTGGCTAATCCCTTCGCCCTCGCTCGGGTGAACCTCAATTCGCTTGGGTGAATTCCTCCACAAACTAATTCTCTGGAGCAGGGGACTCTCGCTTGGGCGAGATCCCATCTTGCTTGAGCGAGACTATCAGGTCATATGCAGTAATGAAGTTCTAACACTCGGAATCTCATTCTAAGCCAACTGAATCACCTCCAATGCGCCATACACATCACTTGAGGTATATATAACTCTCTCCCTAGTCATTCTTACTCAGAAAATCCTCATTCTACCTCATCAAGCACTGTTTCTTATTTAACTTTACAAGGAAAAAGGGTTTATCTATAACCCACACCATTCCTTCATTCATCTTTCCACATAACCACTTCAAAACAATTCTTTACAATCATGTGGTTCATTCATTCATAATTTATCACCCTTATTTCGATTATGTCCAACCAAGGGACCATCAGCCACTTATTATCAATACTATATGAATACATACATTTTCATAACAAACAACATAAGCCAAGCCATCATTCATCACTTCATCAAATTAATCACATAAGACATTCATGGCAAGGCATTGCATGAGTTCAACATATACATAATTAACAATTAATTCACTCATGCAATTTGAAATGCAAACTCCTCTCCTACCTCGAGAGAAGAACCACAATTTCAACGCTCCGATTTCTTTGATTATTATGCATCATCATCCGGAATACAATCCTATCAACAACACACATATGTACATGAAATTAATAAGCCATCACAAGGCATCCAATTTCAACTTAAGTCACCATGGATTTTCTCAAGCCATCACTAATCAATAAACCCTTATGGCATTTATCATAGCCTAAGACTTCATCAAGTCAAGTATCCATTATCAATGATCATCCACCATTATTTTTATCACCAATAACATCACTCAACATTGCCTATCATTTTCCCATTCTTGAAATTTATTCCTCAAGTCATCAAATCTACTCATATGCAAATATCATCAACCTCATTAATCAATCTTAATGATTCTAAAAATCCATTCCTCTCATATACTCCATTCATAGACATCCATAATCATCAAAATTATCAAGTGAGTCAAAACCCTTAAATTATTAATACTTAGGGTTCACTTTCCAAACATTCAAGCCTAGGAGTTCCATTTCCACCCACATGCAAGGTTTCTAAAATCACCATTTTCAACTCAACAACTCAAAACCATAAATAAAACAAGGTGGAGGTAAGAAATCTTTACCTCAAGCTTAAGCTCCACCAAAACAAAAATGAAGTGAGGAAGAGGAAGAAGATGATTCCACAAGCTCCTAAGCTCCATAGATGCCTCACATTTCCAAACTCAACTCTTGATTTTAGTAAGAGGTAGAAGAAGAAGGAGTGTGGGACGGTTTTGGGACGAAAGGAGAATAAAGGAGAAATGAAATGAAGAGCGAATGGAGAGAAAGCACCCCACGGTGATAAGGAGAAAGATAAAGGAAATTTTAGTGTAAATTGGGTATTACCCAATGGGCAAAAGGGTGCATCAAGTTGCTTTTACCAATGGTTAATAATCCCTCATTGTCCAATGGATAAAAGGCCAAAAGAGAGAGGAAAAGATGCTACGGTTAAGTGGAAAGGAGAAAATGAGGATTTATATTTTCTTTTAATTCCATTTAACTCGTATTTTCCTCGTTTCATATCATACGTCGAGTCCAATTAATTATCTCCTTCACACCAAAAATCATTTTAACTATACCACCTTAACCACAATAATTTTCTAAACATTTTAGACCCATCAAACATCTAATTAAATCATGTGGGTCCCACATCACCAGTTAATTCATCCGGTTC
The DNA here is from genome assembly GCA_037962975.1 of Clitoria ternatea. Taxonomy (NCBI): domain Eukaryota; kingdom Viridiplantae; phylum Streptophyta; class Magnoliopsida; order Fabales; family Fabaceae; genus Clitoria; species Clitoria ternatea. Next base: position 161,834,909 of record CM075670.1, read on the forward strand.
CGATAAGTCTAAATTTACCGATAATTCACCTCTAATATCTATCAACATCTCCCATAATCATTTGACCATAAACAATCAATTATCATCATCTAATAAATTTATTTTATTTTAAAAAAAATCTGGGATGTTACATTGGGCAGGCTTATATAGGGCAATGGTATCCCATTAAGAGTGATGACTTAATTCCTGAGCTTTAAGAGTCCTACATAGTTGTTCCTGACGAAGACATGCTACGTGCAAAGGGACGTCCGAAGGCCTCAAGGATTAGAAATGAAATGGACTAGGTTAAGTCAGAGACACCATATAGATGTGGTATTTATCGACAAAGAGGTCATAAGCGTTCGACGTGTCCTAATTCTGTTGGCAGTGCTTCTGGTTCTGGTTTCAGTAATAATAGTAACTGATCAGACTTAGATGTTTGTATTTAGTGTTTTAGGGGTCAATGTGTAAAAATAACGATGAAGATAATAAAGTCCATGAATGTCTACATGAATATAATAAAGTCCATAATGTTTCAACCCATAATAAATAAATAATTACAAATATAAATAATAATTTACTTTCTAAAAAACAAATACAAATAAAACAAAAGGAATCCTAATGGTGACCTCGGGGCGGAGGAGGGGAAAAAGCCAAGGCCTGGGGACACCGCGGTTAACTCGAGGAGGGAGTCGACGAACAGCTTTAACCTCGTCCTCAATCTGTGATTTTTCCTCTTCAGGTGCAACAACATTTGCAGAAATATCTTTTTCACGTGCAACAACCTCTGATGCAGCTGTGTTTAGGTCAAACATCATCGGATGGAACCCAGTAAAAGGACCAACGTCGGTCTCCCAATGTGCTCGGGATGGGACAGGCGGGGTCATCATGTATAGGACATAAGGTGGTGGGGTAAGGAATGGGGGGTCAGGAATGTATAGGGACACAAGGATCTGAGATGAACTTGGCTGTCCAACTGACCCACCCCCATGGGAACTACCACTAATATCCCCCATGTAGGAGGTGTCTTCCCCTGAAAACATCTGATCATTAAAGTACTCATTCGTGTTCATGGGATCCTGTTGTGACGACTGAGATGGGTACTGGTATGTCGGCCAGGGCGAATGAGGTGGCGGTTGAGATGGAACGTAGTATTGGCTGGTTGTCTGGTGGGAATATCAGGGATGATGTAGTCCTCCTCTGGCTCTCTAAACCTTCGCCTTTGTAACCCAGCTCTTTCGATCCGAGTGCCAGGCATATCCACATGTGCCTCTACATCTGGGGCCATCTCTGTTAGGATAGGAGCATGCACGCTGGCCTGTACAATTCTATCCCATTCTCCTATCGATATTAGTATCCTCTCTATTTCTTGCCGGATGTTATCCATAGCAAAAGCAACAGGTTGTTCAGAGTTCTCAGGCGAGGACAAGTACTGAATCACCTCGACGCTGTCCATCAAAAAAAATAAACATGTGTCAAAAAAACCATTCATCCCTAATAAGTCATTACTAAACTCATAACACAAGGTGCATGAAAGTGTTACCGTTGATCCCCTTACAGCCCCTTGTCTGGTAATCCACTGACGAGTCTGTATTTTGTACCATCTAAAGTATTCATGGTTCGTCGACATCTCTCCAAACAGTGGTTGACCAGAACATATATGTCCTTGTCTCCCATTCCATAAATGTAACAGAGGTTCCATAACTGTGGGCCAGTTCTCATCTGATTTGCCCTTCAGCGTGATAACGTGTAAGTCTTCGGGTTAGGATGGTGCGGTCGGTATATGTTGCTCCATCCCAAATTGTCGCATTACCCTGTCAGGCTAATGCCACTCTACAATCTGGAAATAGAGTAATGGAACAACTGCTCACCAAGCCCCCCGACCCCGTAGACAAATCTCTGGAAGACCATCAATCGCTGACCCAGCGTATGGCTCCCATATAAACTACAAAACAATAACTAATTAACTCATCAAGGATGCTTCCAATAATTATAAATATTACAGTTTAATGTATCCAATAATTGTAAATATCAAAAGTTAATGCTATTATACCTGATCCTTACTTAACCAGTCTAATTGTGTCCTGAAATGCTCTAAATCATACTACGTATACCTATTTTCCATTGGGTGGATCCACCTGCCTCCGAAAGGGCTATCAGCATCCTTTACAGTAGGTTCTGCTGGAGCTAGATGTCGCATACGCTCCCAGCCCCACACCTGAACCAGTATTGTTTCGCCACACATATCTTTTTGAGCATAATCAGTGGCGGTACATAGCTTTCGGTAAAGGTATCCGAGCGCAGATGCGCCCCACGTATAACCACCACAAAGATCAAAATTCTCCAGCATTTGAAGGTACCTAAAAGGGACCCTGCTAGACGACTGGTCTAAAAAAATACTCCTGTAACACCCCGAATTTTTTTAAAATAGAAAGTTAAATTAAGAAAATAAATATTGAATAATTAAATATGGACTAACTAATGTTTCAAGATACTAGAATAATTCAATTAAGATTCTCTGAGACTATTAGTGAATTATTATGACCGGATAAGTTAAAAATTGACCCGGGTAAAATATGGGTGTCGGATCAAGTATCTCTGATTGAGATGCCATTGGTCAGGGCTGTAGAAAAAAATTGTTGGAAATCTGAATATGTATTCAGAATAATTTTTAGAATATGTATCGAGCCCGAACTGTGAACCTGTTTAGTGAAAAACGGAAGAATTAAGTGATGAGAATAAAAATAAAATAAAAACCTCACCAATTCACTCTCATTTTTCCCGTAACTCTCTTCTTCTCCACGCCAACACACTTCCGCTTCCTTTCTTCTTCTTCTTCTTTCCTTCCCAAAAATTAAGCAAGTGGTTTGCCTATTCTTCTCTCCCATTTTCGTTTTCTCCAAGTTGGAGGAGGACGTTGTGGTTTGAAGCTCCTCCCTCCTCCTCTTCATTTTCGTCATCCTCATCTTCCCTTTGAATCCCATTTTCGTTTCGAAGCAAGGTAAGCTCTTTACCACTACTTTTACGTTTGGAACCTAGAGGGTAGAGGATGGTAACTTGGAAGAGTATTAAATGTTTGTGGGTAGAGAAAGAAAACATTAAATGCATGAACCCTAAGGTGTGTGTGAAATAAATATGAGTATTTATGAGTAATAAATGAAGTATGTGAAGATGGGGTTGAAGAATGATGAGCATTTATGATGGATAGTGGGTTTAGTAGAAACCCTAACTTATGGAATTTAGGGGAAATGTGGAATTTTAAAGGGTTAACATTTATTGATGAGGGAAGTGTAATAAATGAAGAGGCATTAACATTTAATGATGACTAGAGATGGTGGTTGGAGAATATGAATAAAACCCACTTGAGATAGAATTAATGTGAAGTGTGGCAAAAGGGATAACCTAACAAGTTAGGTTGTAGCCTTGATAATAATAAATGGTGGATTAAGGGAAGGAATTCCCGAAGCCTAAGTAAGCAAGTGAATAAGCTTATGATAGCTTCCACATGAGTAAAATCATGTGTACATAGATATGTATATGTATATTGAAATGGCTTTTGAATGAATAATTGATAAGGTCCTATAATGATTAGTGTAGGACTTGATAACTCTTGTGAAGCTGGAACGTCAAACCCGGAAGTGTACTTCTCTTAAGGTAGGAGAGGGGTGTATTTTCTAAATGTATGAGGATTGTGATGATAATGTATGTGTTAATGCAACATGGCATGTTGTCTTGATTAGATGTGTTATCATATGTTTTGAAATGAGAATTGAGTATGGTGTTTTGAAATGAGTGTTTATATGATGAAGCCTAAATGAGGCTATGAATGACATGTTATATGATGATGTGTTATTGACTTCATGAACGATATAATGATGTTATGAATTGATGAATATATCACCTTGCGGGGTGCCACGAAGGGTATATCCTGGAGTGAAGACAATGTTATCATGTTTATGAATATATCACCTTGCGGGGTGCCACGAAGGGTAAATCTCGGAGTGATGATGATGTTATGAATTGATGAATATATCACCTTGCGGGGTGCCACGAAGGGTATATCCCGGAGTGAAGACGATGTTATCATGTATATGAATATATCACCTTGCGGGGTACCACGAAGGGTAAATCCCGGAGTGATGATGATGTTATGAATTGATGAATATATCACCTTGTGGGGTACCATGAAGGGTATATCCCGGAGTGAAGACGATGTTATCGTGTATATGAATATATCACCTTGCGGGGTGCCACGAAGGGTATATCCCAGAGTGATGATGTTAATTTATGTGACTGAAATCGCTATTGAATTGAAATCGGATCTGTGCATATGCATTATAAACACTACCATATGTATTAGCCATAGAAGCATGGCATAAAGTGATACTCTGTTTGTGAGGTTATGATAGGAGTAGGTGGAACCCTTATTTTGAATTACTAATCTTGATTGTGATATTGGTTATTGTGATTTTAGGAAACTTGATGGGTATATGTATTTAGATGAATATTGATGGGTGATTGATTTAATATTGAATAAACTTTCCTTGAGGAGGAAATAATTGTATTGCATTCATTCATATGTTATCTTATTTATTGGATTTCATCATTGAGAAAGTATACTCACTCTCCCCGTGGTATATTTTTTTAGCTCCTGTGTTGTAGGACTTGCTTTGGAGCTATTTTGAGGAGGAGAAGTGTGAAGGAAGCCCCTTTTTGGTAAAGAATACCTTGGCCGGCAACACGTGATTTTGTAGTTGTGTGAATAGTTATAATGTGTTGATATTTTGTCTAGGTTGATTAGACTTGAGTTGTCAAGACAATTGTATGGATGATAAACATTTACGTATAGGTAATGGAAATTTTAAGGGTCATGACGGAAAATGAGAGCTTTTGTGTATGGCTTATTTTCGCTTATGACCCTATAAATGTATGTGGAATGAACTTGAAATGAAAATTTCCCTATATTTTGATGAATGAATGAGAGATCGTAATTGAGTATTGGTTTTATGGAGTGGAGTAAGTGATGGGATAATTTTGTAGGCTCATAATGAATTATAATGTAAATATATGAGTAGGCTCATTGGGAGCAAGTTTTAATTGGCTAGTAGGATGATATTGATATGATGAATTGAGTAGAATCGGTTTGAATAGAGTTTTGACAAGTTATGTTGTCCAAATTCCATATTCTGCATGCTTTTCTGATAATCTCGCTCAGGCGGGATGGGTTCTCGCTCAAGCGAGAGTCCCTTCTGTATGGAAATCGGTTTCTGGGCAATTCTCGCTTAGGTGAGAATGAACCTCGCTCAGGCGAGCTTGCCCCAGTATCAGTGTTTGGCTACTGGATGAAATCCGCCAAGGCGAATGGGGTCTCGCCCGAGCGAGGGCAGAGGGAATTAGCCACTGGACAAAATTCACCCGAGCGAAGGGTCTTGATGATGGCGTTCGCCCCAGCGAGGTGAGTGAAAACCAAGTGCTAAGGACTCTAAACTAAGTGAGAAAAGACTTGGATTTAAATTGAATTACCGAGTGAAAAACCGATCAGATGATGAGCTAGTTTTGGAATTAATTGCTGAGTGAAAAACCGATCAGGTGATGAGTCAGTTTTGGAATGAATTGCTGAGTGAAAAACTGATCAGGTGATGAGTCAGTTTTGGAATGAATTACCGAGTGAATGACTGATCAGGTGATGAATCAGTTTTTTTGGAACGATTTTACCGAGTGGAGAACTAAGTGAGAGATGACACGGATTTGGAATGATTTCACCGAGTGGAAAACTGAGTGAGAGATGACTCAGAATTGGAGTGATTTTACCGAGTGGAAACTGAGTGAGAGAAGACTCGGATTTTGAATGATTTTACTGAGTGGAAACTGAGTGAGAGAAGACTCGGATTTGGAATATTTTACCGGGTGTAAACTGAGTGAGAGATAACTCGGATTTGGAATGATTTTACCAAGTAGAAAACTGAGTGAGAGATGGGTCGATCTGGATTGTTTTTACCGAGTGGAAAACTGAGTGAGAGATGGGTCATTTTGGAAGGATTCTGCCGAATGAAAACCTGAGTGCTAGGGAAACCTTACCGAGCGAGCATAAGCTCCGCTTTTGAAGTTATTTGCTTAGGAGAGGAGGTTTCGCCAAAGTTAGTAATGGGTAGTATTGATACTGGCCGAATTTCGCTTGAGCGAATGGCCTTGGTTGAGGTGCTCGCTCAAGCGAGTCGGTATTGAATTTGGTTCTGAAAGATTTTTGCCCACGTTCGCTGGCTCCACCCAAGTGAGGCTTGTGTGTCTCCCTCAAGCGAGTCAGAATTCGCTTGAGCGAGGTGACCCCTGTAACTCCCTTTCTCTTTTCGTTCAGCTCCCTTCTGTCTCGCCCAAGTGCGTTGTATGGCACTCGCTCAAGCGGGTGGGGATATCGCTTGAGCGAGGGGACCTTGACTTCCCAAAAACACATTGATTAAATTATTTTCCCTTTTCTTTTCATTAAACCCTGATTCCACATTACTTCCTGAATACCTTGGTCATAAGATCTGATTTATTAATTCTTATAATGGTTGACCTCTTTAATTTTAATCATATAGCATTAACTTATTCTAAATTCTTCCGCTATTTTTAATTGGAGCATTTATTCCTGGTTGCTCCTCTTGACTTACCTTCTCATATCTTTACATATGAGACAGGTCTCTGATAGGTCCAGGGAAATAAATAAACAGCTTCACCACTTGCAACTATCATGAATTAATTATACCAAAATCGTGAAAAATGTACCCCTATTTTTGGGGTGTCACAACCTGGTATCAGAGCATTATTCGCTCTGTATTATTGTGAGTAGCTGTTGTTATTACTAGAACATAATATGTGATTGATAAATGATTGTCCTTGTTGTTTGATTATGTATGAATTGATTGTGGATTGAAAGTGATTGTTATAAGTCCGGCCAAGCTTCTTCACACTATCCTCCCTCAATGATGAATCCTATGTATTGTGAATGCATACCACACTATGATATGATAATGTGCTTGTATGAGCTTTAATATGGATCGGTTGATATTGGACTCCATGATGGAGAGCCATAACTGAACTTTTATGATAAAATGCTATAGTGTGAGATTATAGATGAATTTTATGAATGAGTTTACTAATGTTAGATGAATATTATGTTATGATTTTAGATATCGAGATGGCTCGTCGTCGTCAAGATAATGATGACGCTATAGCTAGAGCCTTGAATCATTTTGCGGATCTTCTTGAGTCGCAAAACCGTGATAGACAAGAAGCGGAAAGAAAACCTGCTCTTGTTGTTCAAGGTACTCAAGGCCTTGACATGTTTCTGAAGTGGAAACCCTCTGAGTTTCATGGTGGATTTAGGCCTGAGCAAGCCTATGTTTAGATCCGAGATGTTGAGCGGATCTTCAATAGTTTCAAGTGTAATGAGCTCCAGAAAGTGGAGTATGTTGTTTTTATGCTGAGAGATGAAGCGGAGACTTGGTGGAGACTCACCAAGAGTAGAATGAATACTGCTACTATTCCCTTAACTTGGGAAAATTTTAAATTTGAACTCATGAGGAAATATGTGCCCGAAAGTTATAAGAGCAAGAAGGAGCTCGAGTTTATGGAACTCAAGCAAGGCACGATGACGGTGGAAGAGTATGCTTCCAAATTTGAAGAACGCTATGAATTCTACCCTCCTTATCAACAAGAGGGAACTGAAGCCTCAAAATGTGTGAAATTTGAGAACGGTCTACGCCCTGATATTCAAAGGGCCATTTGCCATTAATAAATCTGAAGTTTCACGGTACTTGTGAATAATTGCCGCATTTATGAAGAACATGCTCCCCCTCAACATTCTAAATTCGACTCCAAGTTGAAGGGTCAATCTTCTAGTTTCAAGAGGCAAGGAAATTTTAGAAGAGGACACTTTTTGAGGGGTGCTCATTCTAATGCCTAAGCTAAAGGTCGTGGATATGGTAACACTTTTGGTCGGGGCAATGAAATGCCAATGGGCCGAGATGCTATAGGTGTGGAGGACCTCATCATATTCATGAGTGTGCACAACGGGATGACGTGGTGTGTTTTAATTGTGACCAAGTAGCACATATTCGCCCCGCCTGTCCTTTGCTTGCGAGGCGGGCTCATATGCAAGCTAATACCCCTAACCGTGCTAACGCAGCCGCTCTTGTGAACCGTGGAGGCCACAATGGTGGTCGAGGTCGTGGTAATGGAAATAATGGAGGTCGAAATTGTAACATCCTGAATTTTAAAATAGAGAATTAATTACCGGAATAAATATTAGAAATTGGTATATGGAGTATTTAATGTCCCAAACTATTGAGAATAATTAAATTGATAATTTTGGGAATTTTTGGTAAATTTTAGAGACCGGTTAAGCTGAAATTAAGCCCGGTTGAAATATGGGTGTCGGACCAAGTATCTCAGAATGAGATGATATTGGTCAGTGCTGAAGAGAATATTATTGGGAATCCGAATATGTATTCGGAATAATTTTTAGATGATGTTTGAGCCCGAACGGAGAACCTGTTGGTTATAAAACGATGAAGTTTTAATGAATTGGATTAAAAGAAAAATTGAAAATCCTATTTTTCCCTCTCTATTCACGTAGGCGTGCTGGAGGTGTGAACATTTCACTTACACTTCATTTTTCTCCTTCTCTTCATTATCATCTTCTCCATTCTCTTCCTTTCCTCCCCCAAACCCTAACACATTGAGTTCATCTTCCACATCTCCTTCCCATTTTCGTTGGTGGAGCTTGAAGGAGGCTTGTGAGCTGTTGTTCTTCCTCCTTCTCTTCCTCATTTTCGTTGGTGTTCTCCTCCCTCCTAGAACCCATTTTCATTTTTGGGCTTTGAGGTAAGTATATCCATTTTTGCTAAGGTTTTGGTTATGGGTATATGGTATTTATGAGTTTGGAAGCCATGCATGTGTATGAATGTTTTGAGGAGAGCATTTAATGCAAAAGTTTAATGTGGGTTTTGTATGAGAATGAGGTCTCTTTAAGAAGTAATGAAGTGGATGTAATTATGGTTGGAAGGAGAAGAATATTTATGATGGTTGTTGGAAATTTTATGGAACCCTAACTTCATAAATTTGGGGGAAAATGTATGATGGAGGTTGATGAACATTTATTGTTGGTAATAAATGTGAGTTATGATGCATAAGGGTCAATGGTGATGGTATTTGGTTGATGGAAGTCATTAATGGGGAAACCCATGAAAGGGTTGGTTGTTGAGTACATAATAATAAATGGTGGCACCTAACCCATGGTGGTTATGGTGGATAAAATGAAATAAAAGAGTTTTGAGAGTTATAATAATAAAAACAACAAGTATTTATTGATATATAAGTATTTGAACCTTAATGAGTAAGTAGAAAATTGATTGTATAATGTATTGTGATGTAGGAAGTGACCCCATTGACGAAGCGGGACCATCGAACCGCGTTGATCACTACTTCACTTGAGGTAGGAGGGGGTAACTTTTCTAAATGCATGATTTCATCCATTGGTGATGTGAAAATATGTATATGTGATTATGTTAATGGTTGTTTGAATGGATGATATGATACGTTTGATTTGAAAGCATTTAGAATGATGATTGTTATGTGGCATTGTGTTTGGGATAAAATTAATGATGTGATAATATTATATTAATGAAGTATGATGATGGTTTGCAACCATATGTGGATTAAGATTGTGATGTGAATATCCCAAATATGAGTGTATGATTTATTGAATGTGTATGCCACTAACTATTGATGAGAATAAGTCAAAGAAAATTGGGATTGGATAAGAATGATGAGAATATTGAAATCCACCAAGTGGTGGTGATGAATGATTAAATGTGGAGTGGCATCTAGGATGCATAGTGTGAGGATGCACTTGATTTGCATTTGCATTGCATCCATGGCATATCATAGCTGTTTATGTGGAATATTAGGGGGTTCCACTAGGCAGGCCCAGTGGGAGGGCGGCTTAGTGCACGAGCGTATTATGACTTTCCCCTGTGACTCGGTGTATGAGTCACGAAGCTGTCCATAGTTTGGTGACGAGGCACCCTATGTGGCAGGCCCAGTGGGCGGACGGCTCTATGGTGAGCGAGTTTACCTTGGTGTCCGATGGGGCACGGCTCTCTCGATGTGTGTTCGGGAGGGGCCCGTAGCACTTGTGGTAGTTGAGGCCACGATGTTGATCCGCAAGTCACAGGGTGACTAGTGCTACAGATGGGCGATAGCGGTTTGGTACCAGTAAAATTATGATGATGATGTAAGCATGCATAAATTGAGATATATGTGTACACAATTTTTCTACTACAGTAGGGGCATAGTAGCACACCTATGCTTGTCCCACAATTGATTTAATGATATATTTTCCCACAGCCGGATCCGCATTGTTTGATAAGAAATTCTTGTGCATATGCATTAGCTTTAAGAGCATTTGCATATAGCTGGAGATATGCCTAGGTGAAAGCCCTTGGTGGCAACGGATGAATGAGAATTGAAAGGGGAAAGAGTTGAATACTAACCCGATGTGTGTGTTTGGCAATCCAAATGATTGATATTGTGAATGTATACTTGAAATTATAAGGTGTATTGTGTATAATGTATGATGTGGTGTAATGATTGTTAATTGTGCAAGTATACATGTATTTCATCATAATGTATGACTTTAATTCATTTGGATTATGTTACTCACCTCCCCGTTGCCATTTTTAAAGTTGATGTAGGTATGACTTAAATCCTACCACTTTTGGAGGCCGAGTATGAAGAAGGTAAAATATGGATAGGAATGCGTAAGCCTTGGCCGGCATGAAAATCTGTTTTGGTAGAGTATATGAGGTTTATGTACTCAATTTTGTGATGTTGATGATTTTGGGAGGTCATGGGAGAAAATTGGACATGTTTGTGTAAGGCCAATTTTCCTGCATGACCCAAAAGATGTAAAGAATGAATCTGAATACTTGACTTTGTTAAATGAATGGATGTTGTGTTTTCATGCTATATTATGGAGCTTGTGGAATGATGTGGAATATAGATGTATGTAGGGAGTGCATGTGGTTTGATGATGAATTTAAATTATATGCATGAGCTAATGTTAGCATGATGATGGTTAATGGTGAATGAGGTAGGTTCCAAGAGTGTTATATAATGTATAAATTTTGTAGGAACTGAAAGAATTGCCATAAATTGAGTTTTAGTATTGTAGGTTGAGTGTTAACAATTGCAAGTTCACGTTTTCTGCTGAGTTTTTGTAGAACTCGCTCAAGCGAGTAGTAGTCTCGCCCGAGCGAGATTGTTATGGAACAGGGGATTCGTTTCTGCCCCAAATTCGCTCAAGCAAAGTTGCATTTCGCCCAAGCGAGATTGCCACAGAATCAGTGTTTTGATTCTGGACAATTTTCGCCCAGGCGTGAAGGGCAGCGCTCAAGCGAGGGAGAAGGAGAATGGATTCTGGACGATTTTCGCCCAGGTGAGTGGTGCCTCGCCCAAGCGAAAATCGGCCAGAGAGTCCTCAATGTTTCTGGACCAATCTCGCTCAAGCGAGCCTTGGGCCGCTCAAGCGAGATCGACCCCTGATGCTCCTTTCCTTCTTCGCTCAAGCGTCTCGCTTTCTTCGCTTAAGCATTCCTTCATGTCTCGCTCAAGCGAGATAGGGCTCGCTCAAGCGAGCTGGGCCCTGATGCTCATTCCTTCATTTCGCTCAGCATCGCCCAGCGCCCGCTCAAGCGAGGGTATGCTGGCTCGCTCAAGCGACTTGAGTCACGCTTGAGCGAGTATGCCCCTGATTCTCATTTTGTTATTTTAAATTAAATTTTAAAATGTTATGCATTATTTCTTCTTTAGATATTATTTTAAATGGTATTGAGGAGTATATTTAGGCCTTCTAGATTATATAAATTGTATCCCATATTTTTATGAATGGACTCCTCTTGAAAATCAATTAGCCACTAATTAAACCAAATTAAATAATTCTTCCGCTGCTTCTGATTGAAAAATATATAGTTAGTTTCACCCTCTCATATCTTCATATATGGGAGTGGTTCATTTTAGATCCAGGGGTTTGGTGAAAAATGTTTCACCACTTTAATTATTTGGATTATTAATATTCTCAAAAACGTGAAAAATTTTCCCCTATTTTATTTGGGGGTTTGGGGCGTCTCAGAAATGGTGGCCGAGGTGGCTATAATGGTGGGACGCATGACAACGGTCGAGGGAATGGAAATGGTGCTCGTAATGGAAATAGGGATGGTGGAAATCTTTAACCCAATACCGGAAGAGTATTTGTAGTGACCGGTGAGGAAGAAGCACAAGTAGATAATCTGGATGAAAGTAGGTGTGAAATTCTTGGACACTCAGTTCATGTCATTTATGATTCGGGTGCAACCCACTCTTTTATATCCGAGGATTGTGTTCGGCGATTGAGATTGTCGGTATGTTTGATGAAAACTGCCCTTGTGGTTACCACCCCAACCGGTACTTGTCTCAGATCGGTTAACCGGTGTGATAATGTTGATATGCTCCTAGATGGGAGAAGATTTCTTGTGTCTTTTATTTGCTTACCTATGAAGGGATTGGAGATCATACTTGGTATGGATTGGCTCTCCGCAAACAAAATTATGGTTGATTGTCAACAACGGACCGTTATTTTCCCTTCTTCTGATAGGGGACAGTTTGATGTGCAAGGTATAGCTTAACTTTGCGTATTACTATCTCTTGCCGATGGGACGAGTGGTCCTGATCCCATTGATATCCCTGTGGTGTCTGGATTTTTGGATGTGTTTCCCGAAGAGATACCTGGCTTACCACCTCCATGGGAGGTTGAGTTTACTATTGATCTTGTACCTGGTGCCGAACCAGTGTCTATTGCTCCTTATAGGATGTCTCCTATGGAGTTAGCTAAATTAAAGAAGCAAGTTGAGGAGCTGCTTGAGAAGGAGTTTGTTCGACCCAGTGTGTCACCCTGGGGAGCTCCTGTTTTATTGGTTAAGAAGAAGGATAGAACCATACGTTTGTGTGTAGACTACCGCCAATTAAATAAGCTGACGATAAAGAATAGATATCATTTACCTTGCATTCATGACCTGCTGGATCAATTAAGAGGTGCGGTGGTATTTTCGAAGATCGATTTACGTTTTGGTTATCATCAAATTCAGGTGAGAACCGAAGATATTCCGAAGACTGCATTTAGGACGCGATATGGCCATTACGAGTATCTTGTGATGCCATTTGGAGTGACTAATGCTCCAGCGGTGTTCATGAGCTACATGAATCGCATCTTTCATGAATACCTGGATCATTTTGTTGTGGTGTTCATCGATGACATCTTAGTATATTCCAAGAGCCATGAGGAACACGAAGAACATTTGAATGTGGTGCTGAACATTCTTAGAGAGAACCAGTTGTACGTTAAACTCTCTAAATGTGAATTTTGGCTAACGAGCGTCCAGTTTCTTGGACATGTGATATCCGAAGATGGTGTTTCGGTGGATCCTTCTAAGGTTGAAGCCGTTATGGCATGGCCTAGACCTACGTCGGTTACAGAAATCCGAAGTTTCCTTGGACTTGCCAGTTATTATCGGAGGTTCATCGAAGGCTTTTCTCATCTTGCTAGACCTTTGACGAACTTGACAAGGAAGAACCTGTTATTCAAGTGGCCTCAATACTCAAGAGGGGGGGTGAATTGAGTTTTTAAAACTTTTAGTTGGAATACCTTTGAACTTGATTCTTATATACAAATTTACAAGATTGTGCAAGTGAAATAAAGTTTAGTGAAATATGCGATGCAAAACAAAGGTAAATATAGCTGAGACAATTAAACAAACACTTGGTGTGCAGTCTTCAAGATTTACCAATTTAAACAAGTTCAAGTATGCAAGCCACAATCAATCAACACAAGCCAATTAAGTGCAGTATATGAAAGTAAAAGAGTAAGGGAGAAGAGCTTTGCAAACCGATTTAACGAGTTCCACCAATCCGGTGTACGTCTCGCCTCTAAGCAACCCACTTAGAGGATTTTCCACTATTGTAGACTAGAGATACAACTTTGAGCAATTGCGGCTTCCTAGTGTCCCACACTCAAGAACCCAATCCTTACAAGTATAAGGGCAACCCACCCAATCTCTCAATCTCACAATATCCCAAAGGTTTAGCCTCAACCTTTGTAACCACTCAACCTAGAGTGAACTTTGGTGTTTTGATGTAGTGTTTACAAGCAAGTAACTCTCTCAATAGAGTGGATAAGCAAAATGATAGCTCACACAATTTCTAATCTCTCAAGAAGAGAGGATATACAAATGAGATTCAAGATATACAAGAATAGGGCTTACAAAGCACAAGAACGAGCAAAGGAATTGTAGCTTCTTGGGTATCTCTTTGTGCTTATGTTCCTCTTCAATTTATAGAGTCATTTGTACAGCATCAAGGTCTCCTAGCCGTTGCAAGATGATGGCTCCAGCTTGTCTTTGCACATTATAAGATTGGGTTCTTGTTTCCCACTTAAATCTGTCTTTTTAGTGGTGTTTCCCACTTCTTGAATCGATTCGTAGTGCCTTGAATCGATTCAGAGCATTCTGATTTGTGCAAATTTGAGTTCCAGATTCGTATGAATCGATTCGAGCTTTGTCTGAATCGATTCGAAATATTCTGTTTCTGCAATTTGGAGTTTCTGATTCGTATGAATCGATTCGAGCATTGTCTGAATCGATTCGAAGCATTCTGTCTTCAAATAAAGTGACTCCCAGGTGTTCGAATCGATTCAGAGTCATGGTGAATCGATTCGACCCATTCTGTTTTCAGTTTTTGTGACTTCCAGGGCTGTGAATCGATTCACTCGTGCTTGAATCGATGCAGGCTTTGCAATTTGACATTTCTCCATGCCTGTTGGTCATCTATTTGTATTTAGTGATTCATGGTTGCTTTCCTGTGTCTTGGCTCATTGGTTTCTTGATTTCTTGAACTTTTGTGAAACCGTTTTCTTCTTGCATTTGAATTTATATGACACCTTTAATTGTTTTTGATTCACAAAGAGTTTGCAGTGCTTGTTTCCTTGTCATTATCAAAACCTGTTATCACATGCAAATACATTCTCCCCCTTTTTGATGATGACAAACAATGGCCATCTCTTGGGGTGTTTAATAACCAATAATACTTTTAAAAAGGCAGTGCTAACAAGTTATAAGAAATCATGTCTCCCTTTTTTAAACAATTATTTTTTTTATTTTTTTTTAAAATATGTCTCCCCCTTTGTTTTTCAATAAAACCATGCCTTTTGTCATTATATCTGAGTCATTATCTCTCCCCCTTTCAAGTGTTTGAAAAAATACACATGTATCTCTCCTTTTAGACCATTAGCATATATCTCTCCCCCTTTGTCATTATCAAAAACAAAATTTGAGAGTATGCAATCAATCGAGGAATAATCACAGGCCACGTAAGACTATTCAAGTAAGAAATTTATTCATTCAAACAGTTAACAAAGTAGCTATTGTAATAAACCAAAGTAAGTAAAGGAAATGTGGCAGTAGAACAACCAAGTCTGAACATGAGAGTAAATAATAGAAATCATGAAGAGCAAAAAGTCAATCAAGGCTGAGGAAAATGGATGCTTGAGATTTGAGTGGCAAGCTCGGTGTATCGCTCTTCCATGTTGGCTTCAAGCTTGTTCAGGCGAGCATTGATGTTGGCTTCCATAGAGTCTAGGCGCTGATCCAAGTGGGCAGTGAGTCTGGTGAACAGATCATCAGTAGGAGCGGGTGGAGGAGGAGGAGGAGCATCATCTTCAGCATTATGACGGGGACGTCTAAGAAATTGCCACCGTCCATGGTATTCAACAATATTCATCTTGGTGAGATGAGTTTTTCCAATTGGTGCTTTAGGACCAACAATTTCTTTGACTTCATTCTTCAAATCCACTTTGTAGTGGTGGAGCAATTTTGTGATGAAGATGGCATATGGAAGATGAGCAAGATTTTGGGCTTCAATCATATGATGCCTTACCAAGTCAATCCAGTTAATGTCCTTCTCATTTACAATGGCCCAGAGTAGCAAAATTTGTGCTTCATTTAGCCTTGCATAATTTCCACCAGAAGGGAGGGGAATTTTTACAAGGACAAAGTGCAGAAGACGGTGATTGAGGCTTAAAGTTCCAACGATACTGGAAGGCCCTGCAAGATTGAAGAGAGTTCTTGCCTCCAAGGGGTTATAGTTCCATGCAAGAGGTGGTTCCTTGCCATGGAATGAAGCATTGCTAAGAGGAAGTAAGCCTACCTGGTTCATAACTTCATTGTCAAGAATTATAGTCTTGCCTTTCACTTTGGCAATGTACTGAGCATCTTGAAGGCACAATGTTGAATAAAAGACACGGATTAATTCGGGGTAGATAGTCACTTCCTCAAGAGCCATAAATCCAACAAGCTCTTGTTGATGAAGGGTGTTGATAAGAGGAAGTCCAGAGGTCTCAAAGAAGGGAACATCAAGCCAATGAGGGGAGATAAGATGTTTTTCAGAGAAAGAGGATTGGTACCTTTCTAATTCCTTTTGGGTAGTGAAAAATCTTGAGAGATCGGAGTGTTGAGGCAATGAAGCAGCAGCAATGTTGGCACGTTTATCAAAGTACAGAGCAAGATAGTCCTTCGGACAGATCACCAGAAGCGTCCAGTGAGCCCTGCAGTTACGAGTGATAAGTGAGACTTCAAAATGCAAAATATCATGACAATAATTATGGAATAGAGTATTACCCTTTATGATAGGGGCCCATGTATATAGACTTCCCAGACTCAAACATCCAATTCTGGATGTATGTCTGGGTGTTCTGCGGGGTGTTTCCTTGCCTCTGTATGAGAGAGGGCTCTAAGAAACTGTAAGTTCCTTGGAAACCCAAGTCCACACAGAGTTTTGCCAGAAACCTAAACAAGTTAAGACATGGTTAGCGACAAATAACTTGTATAATGAAAAAATTGGACAAAACAAGGATATACTTACAGCTCCCACAACTGAAAGATGGAGCCGTTCAGCATCGACGTCCCCGTAATAATGTCACAAATGTCAGAATTTGTAACGTAAACTGGAAAATCACTGGGACGGCCGAACACTAGTGGCTGCCATGGGACCTGAACAGTGTCGTCAGCTTGCTCATACCCGATGCGCCATAGCATCCGGATGGGATCCTTGGCCGGGTCTGGCTTCTTCAATGTCTGTTCCTGTTGAACAATTGACAACCATCACATTTTGTACCATAATTGACAAGGAAATAAAGCTAGTTAGTGTTTAGGGTTTTTACCTGTCTAGGGGCAATCACCAGAAGTCTGTTGGGCCACATCAGAAAGTGGCCCACCGCCTGACCGACGGTCTTCACCTCCTGAGTTGCCACTGGCACAGCAGCATCCTCCTCGAGGATGAGCACAACCGAGACCCTGGACATACCATCAGGTAATGTCTGATGGTGAACCACAGGGACTAAGTTGTACACCATACCAGTGGCAACTGGCTCCTCCGACCCGTCAATGAACAGGTCACATTGACGGGTGTCTGGTGGCTCGACCCCGTCATCGTCAAGGTCAGCCGCAACGCACGACCCCTTAGTGCTAACCTTCCGTACCTACATATTTACACATCAAGCAGAAGTTATTCAACAATGAAATAAAGTGATTACAAACAATAAAATTGAGGAAATTAAATAAAGAATCTAACCTGTGGGTCGCTGGCTGGTGCAGTAGTCGCCTGGTGGTGGCTGAGTGAGGCCATCATCTCCTCCCTGAATCGGGCCATCTCCTGGTGGAGCCTAGATATCTCCTCCTGGTACTCAGCCTTCACAACAGCCACCTTTTGCTCCACCATTTGCTCAAGGGATGGGGCAGGGTCAGGAGCACCGTAATAGGTGCGGAGGCCTGTGAAATGTGAATGATTAGCCCATAATTATTTAACAGATAACAAAATGAAGGCATAGAGTTAGTTAGCACTTACTTACACCTCAACCAATAGCACGCACTCTTCCTGGGTGCTCTGGCCTGCCAATGGCGGTAGTCAAAATATCCTCCCGTCCATGGGCTACGAAAGACCCTTGGGTTGATTGCTCAACCAAGGAATCCTGAAACCAAACAAGTTAGTATTCACTTCCTTCACGTAAACTGAAAAACAGACACTGATATAAAGGGGAATACTTACTATCCGTGAGGCAACCTCCTGAGCCTGTGAGGAAGTGTATTCCCCACTCTTCTTGATCCTAGCCCGCTTCCATTTGTCATGGCGTGTAGGTGGGGAAGGGGGATCCACAATACCAGTGTCAGTCTGACACTGACTCAGCCTCTCCTGTGCCAGCCGCTCCTCCAACCTACGGTAACCCCCACGTGACAGTGTGTGTGGGCAGTCATTTAGCTTCCTAGTCTCCTTGGCTTTCTTTCTGGTCTCCTACAACAAGAAAAAAAATATTCACAGTTAGCTGTATAAATTATACATAATTTAATCATCTAAAAACCAATGTACCTGAAACTCGGCAGAATGTCTAGATGCAACAAAAGCATCCCAGGTCTCCTGATCGATGAAGGGATATTTCTCTCCAGGGAACTTTCCTTGGTCGTCCCCGAATACATACCTACAATGAAAGGTACATTAAAACTAAGGATTGGTACAATTTGGTGAAGCGTTGATTAAGAATTTAAAGTTCAATATACCTCGTGGTGAGTATGGATTTGAACGACCTCCATCGCTCAGCCATGATACCGAGGACCTTCCTCCTCGCTATGTCGGAAGATGGTATGTCAAAAGAATCCTACATGAAAGGAGTTAGTCCATAAAGGAGTACTTATTAAGAGTTACATGAAATAATACACTAAAATAAAACTTAAATAATATCTAAGTTACCAGAACATCACTCCATAGCTGGTTCTTTACCACCTCCTCGACATTATCCCAGTCGGGGATAATGATGGACACCTTCGACCGTACCACAACGCCCAGATAACTGCTCAACTTCGTGGCATGCGGTCCACTGAATCTACCGGTGTTGACATCCATCTCAACAACTACCCTCTCTCCCCGGTGACGCCTACGTGCGACGTCTGACATCCGGGTAACACCTCTACTCTTCCGAGCAGAGGAACCACTGGCCTGTGAGTCGGACCTGGATCGTCCATCCTGGTCAGCCATGAGTATCTGTCCAAACAAGGAAAAAAACTATCAAATATTTAATATAAAATTTAAAACAATGAATAACTAATATAACATGTAATTCAATGTCTTACCAACAAGATTAATACCCTATTAAGATGAAATATTTTCCCACAAGCCCTCATGGTGGTCATGACGACTGGCAACTACATCATCTATGTCATGTTCCATGACAGATGTTGGAATACGCGTTGTAGTTGATGGAATGTCCACAATATCAACATCGGGGTCTCCAATGTGTCTACCTTGGATAACAATTGACCACCGTTTGTCAACTGGGTCAGCCACATAAAAAACTTGCTTCACCTGCGTTGCCATTATGAATGGTTCGTCCTTATGCCCTATCTTGTTGAGGTCCACCAACGTAACTCCTAAATCATCAGTTGTGACACCGTTCTTATTGTCAACCCATTTGCATTTAAACACAGGAACGGTGAAGGGACCATAATCAACTTCCCATATATCTTCAATCACACCAAAGTAGCATGACTCGGCCATGACAGGGTTGTTGTCCTTTGCAGTTGAGAAATGCATTGACTGAGCCACAACCATCACTCCACTGTTTTGATTTGTACTCTTTTCATCCTGTGTCCTTGTATAAAACGAATAGTTGTTTATGTCATACCCACAAAAGGTGAGGACATCAAAGTTCGGGCCCTGTGCTAGTCGATGTAATGTCGAGGATGCAGATGCATCTTTCAGGACGGTCTTTTGGAACCACTGCATGAAACTCTTGTTGTGTTCATTCAACAACCACTTTTCAGTCATTTTAGGGTTGGTTTTCTTGACTAGCTCCTTGTGTGTGGCTAGATACGGTTGCACGTCATCCGTGTTGTTTAAAATATACAAGTGTGCCTGAAGGACATCAGCACGTGGCATGCTCTTCACTTTTTTTCCAATCGTTCCTTTCCCATCCAATCTCCCTTCATGATGAGTCATTGGAATACCAATGCTTGCAGCATGTGACATGTATTCAGTGCAAAACTCAATTGCTTCCTCTGCAATATATCTTTCCACAATTGAAGCTTCGGGACGACGTTGGTTCTTCATATACCCTTTCAATATCTTCATATATCGCTCAACGGGATACATCCACCGTAAGAACACTGGACCACACCAACGGACCTCTCTCACCAAATGGATGATTAAGTGGACCATTATGTCAAAAAAAAAGGGCGGGAAATACATTTCAAGCTGACATAATATAAGTGATGCTTCCTTTTCCAACACATCCAATTCGCCGGGCACGATTACCTTACAACATATGGAATTGAAAAACATACACAACCTTGTTATGACATTTCTCACATTTTTAGGAAGAATGTCACGAATGGCGATAGGCAGAAACTGCTGCATCAACATGTGACAATCGTGAGACTTCAACCCAACTAACTTCAAATCTTTCATGGAAACACAAGACTTGATGTTGGAGCCATAACCAGACGGAACTTTCACACTTCGTAACGATTCACACAGACTTTGCTTTTCTTTTCTGGATAACGTATGACATGCTGGAGGCAAATATGTTCTTTTGCCCTTTGATTGTGGATGCAAATCCTGACGTATACCCATCAACTCTAAGTCCATACGTGAGTTTAGGCCATCCTTAGTCTTCCCGGGTATGTTTAAGAGTGTACCAACTAAACTGTTGCACACATTCTTCTCCACATGCATTACATCAATGCAGTGTCTTACATCAAGCTCCCTCCAATATGGCAGGTCAAAAAACACTGACCTTTTCTTCCAGTTGTTTTGTGTCGGGTGCTGTTTTTCACACTTACCAAGTTGCACGTTGACGTCCTTCACCTTTTCATATGCCTGGCGACCAGATAGTGGTGGAGGAGCCATTTCAAAATCTTGGGCACCGTTAAACGACTTCTTCAACCTTCGAAACGGATGATTCGCTTTAAGAAACCTTCGATGTTGAAGATAAACATTTTTCCTGCCATGATGCAACCGCACAGAACTAGTCCCCTCCTCACATACTGGACAAGCTTTATGACCCTTCACACTGTACCCAGATAAGTTACCATACGCTGGAAAGTCATTGATTGTGCAAAATAACATGGCACGCAATTTGAATGATCACCCGGTAAACCCATCAAACACTTCAACCCCGTCTTCCCACAACCTTTTGAGGTCTTCAACCAATGGAGTTAAATATACATCAATGTCATTCCCCGGTTGTCGTGGACCAGAAATCATCATTGATAACATCACATATTTTCGCTTCATGCACAACCATGGCGGCAAGTTGTAAACAAACAACAAAACAGGCCACGAACTATGGTTTGTGCTCAGGTTCCCAAACGGGTTCATGCCGTCTGCTGCTAGTGCAAGCCTAACATTTCTTGGTTCATTGGCAAATTCTGGAAAAATCCTATCCATTTTCTTCCATTGCGACCCATCGGCCGGATGCCTAAGTAGTCCATCAACAACCCTCTCATCAGCATGCCATCTCATAAGTTTTGCATCATCTGCATTGGCAAACAGACGCTTTAGTCTTGGAACTATAGGTAGATACCACAACACCTTTGCAGGAGACCCTTTAGTGCATACCTCATCAAAATCCGCCTCTTTCTTCTTATACCGTGACACCCCACATCTAGGACATCGATGCAGCATTTCTAACTCACCCTGGAATAATACACAATCATTTGGGCATGCATGTATTTTCTCATACTCCAAACCCATAGGACACAACACCTTTTTGGCCTCATAGTTACTTTTCGGCAAGGTGTTTCCAGCTGGGAGCATTTCTTTCAACAACTTCAGTAAGTCAGTGAAACTTTTATCCGTCCACCCGTTTATGGCCTTCAAATTAAACAACCGCAAAACAGATGATAACCTCGTGAAATTGAGGCAGTTTGGATACAACGGCTGCTCAGAGTCCTGACACAGAGTTGTATATACATGAGCTTTCTTAAAACCTTCTACCCCTACATCACGGATCATATCCTCGAGTCGGTCATCCATGTCGACATCGTTGTCATGCATCGAGCTTCGATTTTTAGTCTGAGAGCTGTTACTTGGCATCACCACATCTTCACCATGCCATATCCAACGCGTATAACTACGTAGAAAACCGTCACACAGTAGATGTTCTCGCACCTCTTCCAAGTCTACCCGACGCAGGTTGAAGCATTTAACACAAGGGCAAAAATACTTTCCATTCACCCCCACTGCATTCCTCGCTACGAATTCTATAAATGATTCAACTCCCCCCTCGTACTCCAGACTTAGGCGTGACGCAGAAATCCAACTCCGATCCATACCAACTGTTTACAAGGTGCTATAATCAACCTCACTTTTTATACAAAGGTGGTGGTCCTATACCCATTCAGCATGACAACTATTTTTATACGTCATTCATATATACAGGTTAGGACTTATTTTAAAATTTGATGAAATTTCGGCAGCATTTCGCATTGGTCTCTAAGTACACAAAATGAGAGTGGTCAAATCAAATTCAACCACAACCAAATATGCACCCAGAGAACAACACAAAATACAAGTTACTGAAATTTTATCAAATTTTAAAATAACTCCTAACTTGTACATACTAACAATGACGTATAAAAAATAATTGTTCATCCCAAACTGTCCAAACGGACAATTCAAGATTCAACACAAACAATGACATTAATTGATTTAATGACCATTTGTGTCGAATCTCAAACGGGGAACTACGGTTCACTCATATGCACAACAACTTTCATACTAGTTAACAACCACATACATACAACAGCAATAAACATAACATATAAGAGCAACCAACAATAACAGAAATAAAATGGATAATAATTTAGTTAACTTTTTTCCTAAAATAGTATGATGTTTTTAATTTATGTTATTTTGAAGTAGAAGTATGGTGTTGGAGTATGGATTATGGATTATGGATTATGGATTATGATGTTGGTTTATAATGCAGGTTCAAACTTTAGACTTTTATTTAGTAATTAATATGATATTTTTAAATTCTATTATTTTCAACTAGAACTATGGTGTTAGATGATGGATTATGGATTATGAGAATTTTTAGATTTGAACTTTTATTTTATGGATTACGGCTTATGGACATGGTGTTGAATTTAGTTAAATTCTACTTAAGAAGAACAATATAAGTTTTAGGAGAAAAGTAATCTCAACCATTTAGAACTTTTCAATTTAGGGAGTACATTTTAACCAAAAGAGGTATCTTATAATATTTCTAAAGTTCATACAACAATGGCCACACCATGCCCAATCTGTTGGTTCCTTAAGCTCTATAGCCTTGCAATGGTGGAAGTTGCAATTGGAAATAAAACAACCACCCAGGAGCAAAATGGACCTTGCACCACAAACGAAAGCTGATGGGGAAATGGGGTTGGCTAAAGGGAGCTATGGACCACCGCCATAGAAACGTCGTTGGAGGATGCTGAACGTCGTTGGAGGAGCTATTAAATATATCAATAAATTCACATTTTTTGGTAATTTTACAACATACCATTATCATACAAAATTATAAAAAAACCCAACACCTTAAAAAAATATAAAAAGTTATTTAAATAGAAAAAGTTAACATGGTCAACATTTTTCAGTCCACACCTATGCACCCTAAATCCAATGTAATCTAAACCCTTAATTCCATCAGCCTTTAAGGTACACCCTAGTACATGAAGCACACCCATGGTGCACCATCCAAACCAATCATCCACCATTAAACCACTCAATTTTTACAGTACATCTCACCCCCCATACACACCCATGCACCACCACCATAAACCAATCACCATCTCAGATCTTCCAACATTTATGGTACACCAAGCCAAGAATCTCCACCAGTGCTCCATCTTCTCCAACAGGCAGAAGGGCAAAATCGTCCACAACACACAGAAATGCAAACGAAGATTCGGATGGTGCATAAACAGAGTTTAAACATAAACAGGCACATAAACAGAGTTTAAACAGAGGGTACCGAGGCTAAAAAATGCATATAACCAAACAAAGTTTAAACAGATGGTGCATAAACAGAGTTCTAAAAAATGCATATAACCAAACAGGCACATAAACAGAGTTTAAACAGAGTTTATAACTTAAGCTTTTGAACCAGTAACTATCGTGTCAGGAAACAAGCAATACCAACAGAGAAAGAATCAATATATTATGACAAACACGCATGACAATGGGGGTTCAGGGAACCTACCTGAATGAAGAAAGGAAGAAGATGTTGAACAGAGAGAAGGGCACGAAGCTCACAGATAATGGAGAAGACGACAACCAACGCACAGAAGAAGAGAAACTAAAAAAAGAGTAAAAGGCGCGGCTTTTGAAGTTTCAGAAAGGATGTATATTCACGGTTCCCCTTGAAACCATGAATATATTACACATATATTCACGGTTTAACAAACAACCGTGGATAAATGTTAACTATATATCCACGGTTACGATACCAACCGTGGATAAATATTAAATCTATATTCACAGTTATAGAAACAACCGTGGACATAGAGTACCCAGTGATTAAACCCTAAAACCTGAACTATATATCCACGGTTGGAAATACAACCGTGAATATTGACATCTATATATATCCACGGTTAACATCATAACCGTGAACGTACCCATCAATATATATTCACGGTTGTGATTAAAACCGTCGATATATATTTCAGGTACTATATATCCATGGTTGACTCCTCAACCGTGAATATATATTGATGGTTACGTTCACGGTTATGATGTTAACTGTGGATATATAGTTTTCTTTGATTAAAACGTTCACCTTATAATTTCAAAAATGCCACCGCGCATGTTTTTATCACTGATCCTCTTCTACCCATGAATAATATCCCGTTGTTATATCTATTTTTTCCACTAGTGTATAGTATGATCATTTTTCCCAAAGCATCACCAAAATAGATTTTTTGAACATTGATGAGGAGTTCTTTATTCAAGATGCTTCTATCAGACTTTTGTTGTTCTACCAGACTTTTAGAACATACGCTCCCCTTTTGTTTTTACAACTTGATCTTCATATCATGAAATTACTTTTACACTAAACAAGAATGTTATGAACTATTCAGACTTTATTCTTTTAGCAAAAATGCTTGATGAGTGGTACAAACAAATTCAGGTATTATAAAATCTGGGGTCTGGTCCAACAGGACTTGAAACTTATATTTTTGACCAGACTTTTTCTCAATACTTTTTATAGTCATAAGATTCATCTTCATTTTTTAATAAAGATTTTAGCTTCTAGAAGCTTGCTTTAGTCCATAAATGAAACATTTGTAGTTCACATACCTTCCTAGATGCTTCAAGCATCAAAGACCTTTAGGTTGTATCATATAAAATCATCAAGATGGTTTCCATCTTGACATATATCTACCATATCTCATAATGGTGATGGTAAATTGCTACAGCAAGCAGGATCTGAATGGTTTTAAAGCTAATTGAATTTTATCAATCTTGCTCTTAAAGGTACTTTCATTACCATCCATGTATAGTTTTCCTTCTAAGAACCCACTTGCATCCTATAGGTTTTACCCTTTGGGTGTGCCAACCAAGGTCCATACCTTGTTAGTGTACATGGAGCTCACTTTGGATCCTAGGGTCTCATGCCATGTCCTAAAATCTAAACTTGCATTGGCCTTTTCATAAGAAGCTTAAATTTATCATTTAATAATATGTCTCTTTCCTAATTTATAAGATACTCATATCTTTCAAATTTAGTGACACGCCATATCTGATCTTATGTAACTCTTGTGCTATCGAAGCTAATGATGTCATAACACTTTGTGACTTCTGCTCTAGGTCCACCCCCAGCTTTTGAATGCTTTGTGATACTTGAATTTCTTCAAGTTCTACTATTCTCTCACTAATTCTTTTAGAGATGCACTTTCATTTAAGAACACAACATTCTAAGCAACGAACTATTTAATTTTAAATGGGATGTAGAAATGATAACCCTTAGCTATCTTTGGGTATCTCATAGAAGACACTTATCCGATTTGAATTTGACCTTGTTAGAGTTGAATATTTCATAAAAGTATTATAATTCCAAATCATTATTAAAGATATACAAGGTTTCTTCCTAGTCCATATCATATATGGTTTCTTTAAGAAAGCCTAAGATGGAACATAGTTAAGTGTGAAAACTTCTATCAATAAAGTTTGACGTTGAAGGAGTTAAGAATGTTTGATAGTAATCAATAATCAAATTGTGTCAAACAAAGTTCAATTTCTCCCCGTGGAGATGCTATTATGGAATTCCATGAGGAATAAGTTAATAGATAATCTCTCACTCTCTTAGATAGTTATCAAACTTGTGGCTTAAAGTATTTGCTATCATGATATTTGGTTTTTCACTTCATTATGAATTCTTTGAATTTTTCAAAGGCTTCCTAACTTGTGTTACACAAATCCATACTCACTGAACTATTTAGTAAGTGTGACAAAGTATTGAGAAACACATCCAATTATTGTTCCAATAGGCCTACATACATTATTATGTATTAAATAGTAAATTACTTGTCTTTCACTTTTCAGTAAACGAGGTCTCGATTATTTTCCCCAGTAAAAAAAATTTACATGTCTTAATTGATCCCAAAATTAAAAGATTCAAGATACCATATTAATGGTATCTAGAAATGTGTTTTTTATTTATGTTCTCTTGGAAACAATATCATGTAAGGTTCAAAATCACTTATTTTAACCTACTTTGACAGTTATACTATAGATGGGTGTTCTGAGATTTAGGATGTAAAAATTTGTTACTCAATTCTGCATCAATATAAAGTTATTTTATAAAAGAAAACCTTTCTTGTCTAACAAGAAATAGTCTGCACAATGTCTAGTTCACCAACTAGTCCAATAGGTAAAGACCTTATATGCAATATAGTAACTTTTGCCCCATTTTATACATAGATTTCTTCACTCTTAACCAATGATCTACTTTTTTGGTCTTTTAAATAAATGTTATATCTGCATCTAGTCTTCAATACTAATGCCAATGAAGTAGACAAAACTTAACCTCTATAACATGACATCAAGTAGAAGTCTTGATGGTTCAGAGTTAGACTTAGGAGGGAGGTTGAATAAGTCTTAGACTTTCTTTGTGGAATTTTAAACCTTTTAAAGAACAAGTAATCAGACTCATAAAAATAGACTTGATAAGAGCAAGGAAAGAGAAGAATGAACATAGAGATTTATACCAGTTCACTTCTAACACAGAAGCTACGTCTAGTGCCTTCTAACTTGAAGGATTTCCACTATTGTAAAATCTCCTTTATAATAACAGCATTAGACTTATGCCACAAGTATTCTTGACTCCAATCACTTCTGGCTTAATACCCAAGTATTCTTTCAATAAGCCACTTCTGGCTTAAACCCAAGTATTCTTTCAAAAGCATCTTTAGGCCACAACTGTTTCCCAATAAAACTTAAGGACTGGCAACACACCAGACTTTTACACAACAACAAGTTTGTAAGAATAGAGTGTAAGGTGTTTCACAGAACTTAGTGTATGAGAGATATACAGAGATGAACAGATACTAATGGTTTGGAGAACAGACTTAGAAGCGGGGGTTGAATAAGTCTGTTTACATTTTCAAACCAAAAAGTGATATTTAAGCGTTAATGCATTATGCACAGTAGACCAGACTTTTGCTTATACGGAGAGCGAGCATATTTTTTCCAGACTTTTACTATCAAGTTTAACAAAGATAATGCACCAGAATTTTGATAGTAAATAGTAAGAGAGAAAGAGACAGTACATAAGCAAATTTATATTGGTTCACCTCTAACTCAGAGACTACATCCAGTACCTTCAAATCTAAAGGCTTTCCACTATATAAAAATGTTTTACATCAGGTGTTAAGTATTATTGACTTTAACCACTCTTGGCTTAAGCACAACCTGTGCTTCAAGTATTCTTGACACCGGCCACTCCTGGCCCCAAGTATTCTTGACTCCAGCCATTCCTGGCCTGAGCACAACTCATGCTTTGAGTATTCTTGACTCCAGCCACTCTTGGCCCCAAGTATTCTTGACTCTGACCACTCCTAGCCTGAGCATAACTCGTGCTCTGAGTATTCTTGACTCCGGCCACTCTTTTCCTAAGCACAGCCCATGCTTCAACACACCAGACCTCTCTTGATTCCTATGAGTATTATTTTGCAGCACTCACTCCTAGGGCAGACCCAAGTATTCTTTCATGAGTCATTCCTGGCTCGAACCCTGAGTATTCTTTCGAAAGCCTCTCGAGGCCAACAATGTTTCTCACACTAACAGAGTCTGGCAACATGCTAGACCTGTACTAAAAGAGGGTCAGAAGAATTATTTCAAATGAATAAGTCTTTCTAACTTAGCAGAGCTAAGTGATCAATTATATGAGGAAAGACTTATTCATTAAGTAGACTCAGTACCTGTGTAGTATAAGAGATGGGTATAGGAGGTACTGAGTCTAAAAGTATAACCAAAGATGATATGCTCTTAAAAGAGAAAAAAGATATAAGTTAGTTGAAGCCAATAAAGGATTTTGATAATGACAAAGACTAAATGCCAAAGATCAAGCATGAAGATTCAAGACCAAGGCAGAATCATAGTAAGACTCTATTAAAGAAAAATATGGCCATTAAAAATTAATAATAATCAATGATTTAAATTTTACCAAAATCTGAATTTTTAATGACTGTAATCGATTACCTCAATAGAGTAATCGATTACCAGGTCTGAAGAAAATTTTGAAAAACAAAATAAAAAGATTTCAACGTATTAACTTTAAAAACTAATTCAAGTAATCGATTACCTCAAACGAGTAATCGATTACCATGCTTTAAAAAGGTTTAAAAGTCAATGTTTCAGCAAACGTTTTAAAACTGACCCAAGTAATCGATTACGTGGTTATTGTAATCGATTACAGACTAACGGTCATGCTAAAATAAGTTTTTAAATGAACGTAATCGATTACACACTTATTGTAATCGATTACCACCAAGTCAGAAAGGCTGAAACATTACATCTCTTCGTGAAAAACATTGATGAAACCTTATATCTTTTCATAAATTATTATTTTATTTAAGAGGTGCCTTTTTTATTATTTTATTCATTAAATTCACATCTCTTGAAGGCCTCTCTAACACTATAAATAGGGATGCTCTTCATTTGCAAAAATACACCAATTCTTCCAATTCTCTCTTAAGACCAATAAAGGCCATATTCTTCTAAGTAGAGTTTCTACTTATTATTGCTCTTCAATTTGTTCATATGCTCTAAATAAGAGAGTATTTCTTTGTTCACTTTACTAAAAGAGTGAGAATCCTGTTTGCTTGGGAAGGTTTCCTAAAGTATTGTATACAAGAGTAGTGAGACTCTTGGTGTGTCGAGATACTTCACACAAAGGCAAGGTTGTGCCAAGGTATGGAAGTACTGGTGTACTAATTTTTACAATAGTGGAATCCTCAAGGGTGACTTGAGAAGACTGGACGTAGGTAGTGGTTGGCCGAACCAGTATAAATACTGTTTGCAAATCTCTTAACCCTACACTCTGTCTTTTATTTTATATAATCTGTTGTGCACTGTCATATTCTTTTACATTTAATTACAACAAAATTAAGAGTTGAGAAAAGTGTGATTAGAAATTTTAGAATTATTATAACTCAATTCACCCCCCCTCTCGAGTTATAGGAGGCCACTAGATTAACATTAGTGGCATATCTCTGGTTGCTATGTCTTCTGGGAGAAAAAGGAATGCACATAGCGAGCTTTCTTTAACTTCATGGCAGTTCTTCTGGATCTGATCTTTTGTTCTTTAAGCAGACTTCCATTTTATTCTTCTTCCTAGGCTGTTGTGTATGAACCTCTGGTACTCGTTCATATTTCTTCTTCCTTGCTCACACTTTCCTTATTGTGTCTTTCCCATCTTGTTTTTCTTCAATAGTGTTTCTCTCTTTTTGATTTCATGCCCTCTCTATAATTTTTGCTTCTTGTTTAGAGTTTATTCTTGTGATCTATTTTTGCATACTCCTTCCGAAGAGATTGGTTTAGTATATAGAGGTTTGTTCTAAAGAGCCCAATAAGGAGTTAACAGATATAAGTCCATTGAGAGATGATATACTTATGGAGAAGGATGTTGCACAACAGACAAAAGACATCCTTTGTCAGAAAGAGACGTTTTGAGCATGTAACGATAGTGAATTTTGAGATATGTGCAAACATAGGCAGAGTAAGAATAGCATAGTATTTCATAAAGGAGGAAACTTTTATTCAGAGAATCTTTGAATCCATAAGACACAGGTGAAAGACTTAACATTATTAGAGTAGAGAGTAGACTGCCTTGCTTTGTTGTTCTTCTTTTCATAGGTCTTTGCTTAAGTGTGCTTACAAGAATGTTTTCTTGACCGTTGAGATCCTTGAGCCAGACTTAAATAGAAACTTCCTTTAAAGTGAATTCTGGATCCAATGATTCATAAGATATTCAAACGCCTTTAATAAGCCTGGGAGCTTTTTATAAGAAAGACAAGATCTGATGTTCAGACTTTGTAGTATGTGATAAACTATTCTGAGCTAAGTCTAGTAGGTATTTAGATGCGAAGATCTTTTTCTTTGAGAATGATTTTCCAGACTTTAAGACTTTCCTTGTTTTGGATCAAAAAAGGGTTTATTGATGAAACCAGACTTTTAAAGATTCTTTTGGCATACATACTCCCTTTATCTTTCGTAACACAATCCTTATGTTTTCCTGAAACACTTAAACTCACATATTAAATAATAACATGCTATGACTTTATTTAAATTAGAATACGTAATGTTGATTATCAACAAATCTCATGAATTTCTGGTTTAAATGATTCAACATTTACCAGACTTTTCTTCAATGGATACATTAAGTAAATAAACACAAAAAGACCAAGTTCTGTTAGAGGCAAGAACACAAAGAAGGCCTTTGCTAAGAGAAGCTGTGAAGAAATTAAGAGAACTTTGATTGCGAAGATTGATTCTTCTTGTTATGCTTTGAAGGAGCTTTGCTTATTCATAAGCACCAGACCTTGATAAATTGATGAGATACCAAAAGGTCTAGTATTAAGGAACTTAGAAACTTTCATGAAAGAGGAGTTCCTTGAGATCTTTAGAGTATAAAGCCATTTGTTGGCTTTTTTTCTTCTAACTAACGCGCAGAGTATATTGTTGTTATACTTCTAAAACTTCTGGATACATGAGCTGACTTAATTTAGCTTTTCTAAAATGTGTAGAGTAGCTTTATTTATTTGTTCAAAAAGTGCTTTAGTTGATCCATTGTTTTGTTCCTTTCCTTCTTTGATGATAAGCATATTTTTCTTGATAAGAGCTTAACTTCAAAGTATCATGAAAAAGGATTAAGAACATTGTATGTTCAGTATTTGAAGTAACGTTCATGTTGCATAATCTTGTTGCATCAAAATTCTGAGGTCTGATTGTTAGTCCATATATCTAAAAATTCTTGAATCAGACTCTTTTGGATAAAGTCTAGAATCAGACTTTTCTTTGAATTAGACTTTTGTTCTGATGAACTCTCCCTTTCTTTTGTAACTTGTGTACTTTAGTATTTGTTTCTTGAAATACTTAATTTGAACAAGTTAGATCATGCATTGACAGACTTCATTTAAAATACATGCCTTGATGTGTGTTATTAACAAATCTTGGGTCGGGTTATGTTAACGTAACTTAGGGTCTGGTCAATGGTTATTACCAATTTCTTTTTCAAACTAGACTTGATCTCAACAAGTCTTACTTCCCTTCCCTTTGAACTCCTTCAAATTCTTTAGACGAATTATTTCAATGTCTTATTTGGTAAAAACTGAAAACAATTTCCTTTCTTGATCATCTTTTAGACTTCTATTTATCCAGACTAACTTAGCCTTGACAGAGTCTATATACAACCATATCATATATCTCCATTTATTCATATTGCCTTGTATAACTCATAGTCTATGTAGACTTCATAGGGTATCCATTACCAACAAATTTGATACTAGAATAAGTCAAACATGACACATTATGACTTCCTCTTACTTAACGACAATCCTCAAGTTCTGATACATATCTAAGGATTTTTCCATATAAAATGTCCTTCCAAAGTACAAATCACAACAAAATAATATTTGGTTGTCATGGTTATTCTAAAACAAATTATATGTAAATCTATCACTTTATTATAAAATATATTTAACTTTTGGTCATTAACTAAATATGTTATATCCCACTATTTTGATTAAAAAACAAATACCCTCGTTGAATGGAAGATTTTTCTAATAGGCCAAGATTTATATTTGGCCTAATGTTGAATCAGCTTTAGCTAATCACCTAACCCTTTATTATTTAGGTAGGAAACTCATTTCCAATTGCATCTCATGCAACTCTTGGATGATTGGATGGATAACTCTTTACCCTTATTCATCTTATGAATTTAAGCTCAATTCTTACATCTCTAAGTTATTTCCACTCCAATTGAAAAACTTAGTAAAGTTAAGGCCTAATAAAACAATTTAGATATTACAATTATCCCATCACGCCTTACTAATATAAATGATAGCACTCTGCTTTGGCAGACCCACTATGTATTGACATTAGTATCGACGAGTGTCACTTATTAGAAGATGTTTGAACTTAATAATAACGCTTTTAGGTTCTTAAATATGATTGAAATTACCTAGTTAAATCCAATAACAAATGGTTGGATAATCCAATTATCCATCATCCCTTACTTATATCAATAAATGCACCATGCTTTGGAAAAAGTACACTTTATTGAAATTAGCGTTGATGAAAACTGCTTATTGGAACGTATTTTAGACTATTCATACCTTTAGGCTATTCCAATCTAATTGAAAAAGTTGTCTATTTAAATAAAACACAAGAATGAACTCTTGGATGATCAAATTATCTAATCATGTTTTACTAAAAATAAATAAAGACACCCCAGCTATGGTGTGACCTACACTTTATCTATATCAAGTTTAACATTATTACTTATTGGAAGATATGATTGTCGGACATGAGGGATTTCAATTTACTTAATATTCATTACTGTCTTTTATTAAATATTTTAACACAAAATAAACTCTAAAACATGTAACAGCCCTAGTTTTTAGAATAACAGCCTAGACTCTGAGGATCTCTGAGAGTGCTCTAATGAGTTTTCTTAAGGAAATTGAGGCTTTGGCCTGATCCCCAAGTGCTATGAGCAAGAAGAAATAATGAGGGAAACAATTTCCAAGGTATTAATAAATAGCTAAGTATGAGAATGAAGGAAGATATGGTAGGAGAGTAGAGATTTTGAGAAGGATTAAGAGTAATCGAGGAATAGAAACGTGTAACGAGTGATAAAGGAAAATAAGAGATGAGTGATTGCGAGTATTAGTAAAATATTATAGGTATTAGAAATTAATTGTTAATTATTAGTTACCTTGTTAAACTATGATTAATTGCTTAATTATCCTTTAATGATTCATGTTTAGATTAATAGATTAATTAGGGGTAATTAATGAAGATTTCATTAATATATATAATTATAATTATTAATTATTAATTATTCAAATATATATATGATATAATATTAAAATAATATTTTATTAAGTTTTTATTAATTAGTAATAAATAATAATATTTAAATAATAAAATATTAAAGGGGTTTCCCTGGTATTATACCGTGGAGCCCAGTTGTCGATTTTTTTTGATAACTCAACTTGAGACTAATGACCCCATAAAGGAGACTAGTCACAATAGGGTTTCCTTGTAGTGGATTGAAGGTAATTGACTCGGTCTAACCAGACCAATCACTGTGTTTGAATATGCTTTCAGGTTGAATTATTTTGATAATGACAAAGGATTTTTAAGACTCAAAGAAAAAGGCTTAAGATACAATGAAAAACAGAGAAAACAGCATCAGACCTGCAAAAACTATACACTAATCGATTACAGCATCTAACATAATCGATTACAAGAGTTCTGTCCAAGACATAATCGATTACAACAACAAGACTAATCGATTACATCAGTTCTGTTTGTAAGCTAATCGATTGCACCAATGTACATAATCGATTACCAAGTGAAATACTGAGTTAAAAGTATCAGGTACATCTCCTAATTGATTGCAAGGTCTTCACAACCGATGACCAAGGTTCTGTAAAGTCACTAATCGATTACCAAGCAAGGACTAATCGATTATGAAAGTTCTGTTTGCACCCTAATCGATTGCATGAGGGCATAATCGATTACCATGCTACAAAACACAATTAAATGCATCAGGTACCACTCACAATCGATTACAAGGCACTGCATAATCGATTAGCAAGGTTCTGTTTCTTAGCTAATCGATTACATGGGAAGGTCTAATCGATTACCAACTGAATTACACTGAAGATTTCAAAGTGTAATCGATTATAGCTCGAGGCGTAATCGATTACCATCGTGCCATAAATTGGGGAAAAGCGTTTTACATGGAAAACCAGCTCCTTTCTCCATTCCAACTCAAGCACCCATGCTATGCAACGGCTCTGAAGACTCTAGGGCTCCTCTCCAAGGCCTATAATTGCAAGACTCCTTCAACCTACTCAAAGCAACAATCCAATCCATCAAAGGGAAATCAAATCTTGAGTCTTGTGAGTTCTATTTCTTTGTTTAGTTTCATTTTCTGAAACTTAGAGCTTATATTTGTAAATCCTCTCTTGTGAGAGTTAGAAATTGTGAGAGCTTTCAATTGTACATCAACTCTATTGAGAGAGTATATTGCTTGTAAACACAAACACCAAACATCAAAGTTCACTCTAGGTTGAGTGGTTACAAAGGTTGGGGTTCAACCTTTGGGTATTGAGAGATTGTGAGATTGGGTGGGTTACCCTTGTGCTTGTGAGAATTGGGTTCTTGAGTGTGGGACACTAGGAGACAATTGCTCAAAGCTTGTATCTCAAATCTTCAATAGTGGATCCTTCAAGTAGGTTTCTTGAAGGCGGTACACCGAGTTGGTGGAACTCGTTAAATTATTTGCAAGCTCTTTTCCCTTATCCTCTTGTATTTACATATTGCATCTGGCTGGATTGTTAATATTGATTATGTTTTCACTCTTAAACTTGCTTGAATAACTAGTTTTGAAGTACTGCATACCAAGTGTTTGATAAATTGCCTTAATACCCTTTGTCTTGCATTGTTTCTTGCATTATACTCACTATCTCTTGCATCAACTCTTAACTTGTTAAAAAGGAAGAAATTTCAAAGGCATTCCGAGAAAAGTTTTAAAACTTAATTCACCCTCCTCTTGAGTATTGAGGCCACTTAATTAACAAGTGGTATCAGAGCTTGACTCTTGGTAGATCAAGCTTAACAGCTTCAAGAGAACAATGGCCTCAAATTCTCTAAATCTTTTTCCTGAAGGTGGTGCCACAAATAGACCTCCTGCTTTCAATGGGGAAGGCTATGCTTTTTGGAAAGAAAGGATGAAAATTTTTGTACAATCTATTGATCTTAAAGTTTGGAATGCAATTAAAAATGGTCCTTTCATACCTATGCATACTGTAAATGGTAAGCAAGTAGAAAAATTAATGGATGATTAGACTAGTGAAGAAGAAAATAAAGTCTAATATAACTATAAAGCCAAAAATCTAATCACTTTAGCTTTAGGCCCTGATGAATTCTTTAGAGTAGTTACATGTAAATCCGCCAAGGATATGTGTAACACCCTGAATTTTTAAGTAGGAAATTAAATTAGGAAAATAAATGTTGAGTAATTACATGCGGGCTAAATAATATCCCAAAATACTAGAAAAGATTTAAACAAGACTCTTAGGAATTTCTAGTGAGTTATGGAGACCGGATAAGTTGAAAACTGACCCGGATAAAATATAGGTGTCGGACCAAGTATCTCCGATTGAGATACCGTTGGTCAGTGCTGTAGATAAGGTTATTGGGATTCCGAATTTATATTCGGAATAATTTTTAGAATACGTATTGAGCCCGAACGGTGAACCTGTTCGTTTAAAAATGAAAGAGTTAATGAAAGCTTAAAAACTTAAAAACTAAACTCACATTTTCCACTCTCATTTTCGGTTGCACTCTTCTTCTCCACGCCAATACTCTTCTTCTTATCTTCTTCTTCTTCTTCATTTCCTCTTGAAAACTAAACTAAAAAGAGAGATACATCTTCCTTCTCCATTATTATTCTTCAAGAGACTCAAGGAAGCTTGGAGCTTAGAGTATTTTCTCCTTTCTTCTTCCTTAAATTCATGTGGTCTTCCTCCTCCTTTGCAAACTCATTTTTCTCCTCTTAAGGTAAGATGATTACCATTCTTTCCATGTATATAGTGATATAATGATAGCTTTAATATTTAGAACACATTAAATGTATGAGAGTTGTTGAGGAAAATTTCAAAAGTGGAAACCCTAAGATGGGTTGACATAAATACAAGCTTATGAATAATTAATGAGGTAGTTGTAATTATGGTGGGAAAAGAAGGAGGTATATGAGTATTTATGAAAGTTGGTGGGTTTGGTGAAAACCCTAAATTTGAATTTTAGGAGGAAAGGTATAATATTGAAGAGTATAGCAATTATTGAAGAAGTTAGCATTTGTTGATGGGAAGAGTGTTATAAATGATGGGGTAGAGACATTAAATGATGATGATGTTGACTTGAAGTCATAATAGGTGGGAAACTCGCCAAGGCGTTGGTGGAGATTTAATAGATGGAATAACCTAATAATTAGGTTGTAACTCTTGGTAATAATGGATTGTGATTTAAGGGAAGGAATTCCCGAAGCCTAATTAGGCAAATGAATGAAATTAGTAAATAGTCTCCACATGATAAGAATCATGTGTGCATAGTTATGTATGTGTATATTGAAATGGCTTTTGGATGATTAATTGATATGATCCTATAACGATTGGTGTAGGACTTGATAACGTTTGCGAAGCGGGAACATCAACCCCAGAGGTCTAATTCTCTTGAGGTAGGAGAGGGGGTATATTTTCTAAATGTATAAGAACATGTATATTGATAATGTATATGATGATGTAATGTAGCATGTTTACTTGAATGGAGGTAATATCATGGGATTGTGATGAGGATTTGAATTTGGTGCCTAAAATGATTGATTGTGGATTGAGACCTTTTTAGGCTATGAATGGTATATCATGTGATGATGATGTTATGATATTGATAAATATATCACCTTGTTATATCATGTGATGATTATGTTATGATATTGATAAATATATCACCTTGTTATATCATGTGATGATTATGTTATGATATTGATGAATATATCACCTTGCGGGGTGCCACGAAGGGTATATCCCTGAGTGATGATGATGATCTGGTTGATGAGTATATCACCTTGCAGGGTGCCACGAAGGGTAAAACCCGAAGTGATGAGGATATTGTAAATTGAAGAGTATATCACCTTGCGGGGTGCCACGAGGGGTAAATCCCAGAGTGATGATGATATTGTGAATTGATGAATATATCACCTTGTGGGGTGCCACGAAGGGTATATCCCTGAGTGATGATGATGATCTGGTTGATGAGTATATCACCTTGCGGGGTGCCACGAAGGGTAAAACCCGGAGTGATGAGGATATTGTAAATTGAAGAGTATATCACCTTGCGGGGTGCCACGAGGGGTAAATCCCGGAGTGATGATGATATTGTGAATTGATGAATATATCACCTTGCTGGGTGCCACGAAGGGTATATCCTGGAGTGATGATGTGCATTTAAGTGGTTGAGATCTCTGTTGTAATGATAGTTGGTCTGTGCATATGCCTTTTTAAAACATTAGCATGTATGTTAGCCATAAGAATGTGGCATAGAATGATATCCTGGTGAGTGAAATGTATGAAAAATAAATGGACCTTACTATTGAAACCAACTGTGAATGGATTAGTGGACAACTTGTTCTTGTGAATTAAAAGGGATATATATATATATATATGATTATGTTTAGCAAATTGATACTTGATGATTAGTGTGGATTTAAGTTTTTATAGATGATGTTTATATTGCATTCATGTATATATTATCATAAATTTTAAGTTTTCATCATTGAGAAAGTATACTCACTCTCCCTGTGGTATATCTTTTTAGCTCCTGTGTTGTAGGTATTGCCTTGGAGCTGTTTTGTGGAGGAAAAGTGTAAAGGAAGCCTCTTTTTGGTAAAGAATGCCTTGGCCGGAAAATGTTTTGATTTTCATAGATATGTGGAATGAATGTAATATGTAAAACACAATGCTTATTTTGTATAGTCTGGATTTAGAGTGGAAAATTGTGTGAATGATGAATATATATATATATACAATGATGATTTTGGAAGGTCAAGGAGGAAAATGAGATCTTTTGTTTATGACTCATTTTCAATCATGACCCTGTGAATGAAGGAATGATGAAACTCTCCATATCTTGATGAATGAATGAAGTTTATATTTGGAATGTAGACTTATGAAGTAGAAGGATAAATGAGTTGATCTTTATACTATGGACGAGTAGTAATGGAAATTTACGAGCATGATTGATTAGAACAAGTTCTAAATATGTAATATGGTATGTATGAAGTGTTGAATCTAAGTAAACTTGATCAAAATTGATTTTGGTATAGTGTGTTAGGTGTTTTCTGCATTTCCTCTATTTCACTGTCAATCTCGCTCAGGCGAGAGGGCTTCTCGCTCAAGCGAGAATGCCCCTGTATCGAATTTTAGTTTCTGGACGATTCTCGCTTAGGCGAGAATGGGTCTCGCCCAGGCGAGATTGTCCCAGCATCAGAGTTTGGCCACTGGCCATTTTCGCCCAAGCGGAAGTGTATTTCGCCCAAGCGAAATTGCTTCATAATCTGAGGATTAGATACTGGTCCATTTTCGCTCAGGCGGAAGAGAGTCTCGCCCAGGCGAGATGGCTTTAGTATCAGAGGTTGGTCTCTAGAGTATTTTCGCTTAGGCGAGGAGGGTCTCGCCCGAGTGAGCGTGGGACTTTTAGCTACTGGCCGATTTTCGCTTGAGCGAATGGCCTTAGGAGTGCGTCGCCCAAGCGAGTTAGCGTGGATTGGGTTCTGGGTGTTTTTCGCCTTACGCTCGCTGGCTTCGCCCAAGCGAGGATTGCACTACTCGCTCAAGCGAGTTGGGGTTCGCTTGAGCGAAGTGGCCCCTGAACCTTCACTTCCTCCTTTCGCTCAGTATTTCCTGATTCGCCCAAGCGCGCTGTGTGTAACTCGCTCAAGCGAATTGGGATTTCGCTTAAGTGAGGGGGACTCTGATTTGCCAAAATGCTTTGACCATGTCATGTTCCATTCTCTTCACATTAAATCTTGAACCCACATTACTTTATGGATACCTTGGGCATAACTTGGACTTCTTAATTCCCAAATGAGTGACCTCTTAAGAATCTAAATCCATAACATTATTTTACTCAAAATACTTCCGCTGTTTTAATTATGGATTTCTTAAGAGTTAATCCTATTAACTTACCTTCTCATATCTTCACATATGAGATAGGTCTCTGATAGATCCAGGGTAGTAAATAAATAGCTACACCACTCGTATTTTCATAAATCACTATTATTAAATCGTGAAAAATTTACCCCTATTTTTGGGGTGTCACAATATGTGGAATACCTTACAAATAACCCATGAAGGTACAAGTGATGTCAAAGACTCTAAGATTAATACCTTAACTAGTCAATATGAAAGCTTTAGAATAAATTCTGGAGAAATAATTGTTGATATGCAAAAGAGGTTCACCCTTATTATAAATCATCTCATTACTCTTGGCAAGACTTACACTAACAAAGAACTTATTCATAAAGTGTTAAAAAGTATCACCAGGGAATGGCAACCTCTAGTCACCGCCATCAAACAATCTCCTAGCATCAATAAAATGTCTCTCGCTACACTATTCGGTAAGTTACAAGAACAGGAACAAGAGTTGAAAGAATTAAGGATGGCGGAAGAGGAAGAAAAATCTTCCAAGAAGAAAGGTCTAGCTCTCAAGGCCACTTCTATCAATGAAGAAGAATCCGGTAGTGAGCTTGATGAAGAAGAAGAATTTGGATTGTTTGTGAAGCGTTTCGGGAAATTCATGAGGAACAAACGATTCCAAAAGGGCTTCAAATCTCAAGGTAAGAAACCTACCTCTAATGAAAACTCTTCTTCACCAAACTATTTTGAATGTGGAAAGGAAGGACACTTCAAGATAGATTGTCCAAACCTAAAGAAGAAAAACAAATATAGAAAGGGAAAGAGAAGAGCATATATCGCATGGGATGAAAATGAGATAAGTAGCTCGGACGAGTCAGAAAATGAAGAAGCAAACCTTTGCCTTATGGCCAATCACTAAGATGAAGACAATAAGGTAAATTTTCATGACTTAGATAAAGAAGAACTACTTGATGCTCTTGAAGAATTGTACGATAAATTTATAAAGGTTTCTAATAAGCATAAATTATCTAGAAAGACTATTGATACTCTTGAAATGCATCCAGTAGAACTTAATAAAGAAAATGAATTTTTGAAAAAGGAAGTTGCAAATGTTCAAGCATGCTCTAAGTCTAAGCCTTGTGAATTTGTAAAGAAATGTGACATGCTAGAGACTAAGGTTCTAGACTTAAATAAGACTTTAGAAAAATTTACCAATGGTAGAGACAATCTAAATGTTCTACTTGGTGAACAATGATGTATGTTTGATAAAACGGGATTAGGTTTCAATACCTATAAGAAACAAAAGAATTATAAGAACTTATTTATACCACCTAGTAAAACTGCATCCCCTTTTATGAAATGTCATCATTGTGGTCTTAAAGGACATAGTGCATCCAATTGTAATGTTAGAAAACTAGGACCAAAGGTTGTGAGAAATGTATGGGTTCCTAAAGGAACATTACCTCAAACTAACCTACAAGGACCCAACATAAAATAGGTACCAAGTTCTCTAACTTAATTTGTTTTGTAGGTATGCTTTAAAGCAAATAACACCCATTGGTACTTGGATAATGGGTGTTTAAAACACATGACGGGAGACAAAAGTAAGTTCATATCATTTACTCCTCAAAGTAAAGGATTTGTCACTTGTGGAGATAACACAAAGGGAAGAATACTAGGAATCAGAAATGTTGGTAAAAATTCTTCCACTTCTATAAATGATGTTTTATATGTTGAGGCACTTAAACATAACTTGCTTAGCATTAGCCAATTATGTGATAAGGGCTATAAAATTGTCTTTGAATCAAATTGTTGCATAATTGAAAATAAGTTAAACAAGGAAGTAAAGTTCATTGGCCAAAGAGTTGATAATATTTATATGATTAATCTTGATTGTCTTGCTTCAAGTGATGTGCAATGCTTCATAACTAAAGAAGATGAATCATGGCTATGGCATAGAAGAATTGCTCACATTCATGTTGACCATTTAAACAAACTTGTTTCAATAGATTTAGTAATCGGTTTACCAAAGCTAAAATTTGAAAATAAATTTTGTAATGCTTGCCAAAAAGGAAAACAAGTAAAGGTTTCTTTTCAAGCCAAAAATATTGTTTCAACAACTAGACCTTTACAACTTTTACACATGGATTTATTTGGACCTTCAAAAATCAAAAGTTTTGGTGGAAACTATTATGGTCTCGTGATTGTGGATGATTATTCTAAATATACATGGACATTGTTTCTTACTCATAAAAATGAAGCATATCATGCATTTAAGAAACTTTCCAAGATCATCCAAAATGAACAGAACTTGAAAATAGCATCCATTCGAACTGATCATGGGGGAGAATTTGAAAACCAATCTTTTGAAAAGTTTTGCGAAAAATTTGGCATTGAACATAATTTTTCGGCTCCTAGAACTCCACAACAAAATGGGGTTGTTGAAAGGAAAAATCGATCTTTAGCGGAGCTCGAAAGAACTATGCTAAATGAAAGTAATATTGCGAAACACTTTTAGGCCGATGTGGTAAATACCGCTTGCCATGTTATGAACCGATGTTTGATAATGCCTATTTTAAAGAAAACCCCATATGAGCTTTATAAAGGACGAAAACCAAATATTTCTTATTTTCATATATTCAGATACAAATGCTTTGTATTAAACAATGGAAAGAAAAATCTTGGCAAATTCGATGCGAAATTTGATGAAGCAATACTCTTAAGTTATTCATCTACTAGTAAAGCATTTCGACTCTTTAACAAACGAACTTGTACTATAGAAGAATCTATACATGTCAAGTTTGATAAAGTTAACCAAAATCCTCCGAGAAAGGAAATTGATGATCTTGTAGGTACTTTCCAAGAAATGAACTTGGAAAATGAAGGAGGAAACAAAAATGAAGGAGATACATCTCATAATGAAGGAGATACACCTCAATAAAAGGAGTGGATCACTGTGAAGAATCACCCCTTGGAAAATATCATAGGTGGAATAACAAAAGGTGTAAGTACTCAAAACACTATTAGAAATGCTTACACTTAGCTTTTGTATCACAAACAGAACCCAAAGATATAAATAAGGCTATTATTGATGAACATTGGATGTTGGCCATACAAGAGGAATTAAACCAATTTAAAAGAAATGAAGTTTGGGAACTTGTGCCAAGACCCAATGATCACCAAATAATAGGTACTAAATGGGTATTTAGGAACAAGCTAGATGAAAATGGAATAATCACTAGAAACAAAGCTAGGTTAGTTACTAAGGGTTACAATCAAGAAGAGGGCATAGACTATGAAGAAACATATGCTCCCGTAGCTAGGTTAGAAGCTATTAGACTATTGTTAGCCTTTGCATGTTGTAAAGATTTCATATTGTACCAAATGGATGTCAAGAGTGCTTTCTTGAATGGATACATTCAAGAAGAAGTATATGTTGATCAACCTCTAGGTTTTGAAAACTATCAATTTCCAAATCATGTTTTCAAACTAAGAAAAGCTTTATATGGTTTAAAACAAGCTCCAAGAGCTTGGTATGAAAGATTAAGCAAATTTCTCTTAGACAATAATTTTAGAAGAGGAAAGGTTGACACAACATTATTCATAAAGCACAAAAAGAATGACATACTATTGGTTCAAGTATATGTGGATGATATCATTTTTGGTGCAACTAATGAACTACTTTGCAAAGAGTTTGCTAAGTTAATACAGGATGAATTTGAAATGTCCATGATGGGAGAACTTACATTCTTCCTTGGGCTATAAATTAAGCAAACAAAAGAAGGTACTTTCATTAGTCAATCCAAATACTGTAAGGAGTTGCTTAGGAAATTCAATATGGATAAGGCAAATAAAATTGCCACCCCTATGAGCACATCTTGCTACTTGGACAAAGATAAGAAAGGTAAAGATGTAGAAATTACCAAATATCAAGGTATGATTGGATCTTTACTCTATCTTATTGCAAGTAGACTGGATATAATGCTTGTCGTTTGCATGTGTGCTAGATATCAAGCATGTCCAAAAGAATCACACTTCACTGCTGTAAAACGAATAGTGAAATACCTTGTTGGCACTCTAAATGTAGGTCTTTGGTATCTTAAAGGTGTTGAATGTACTCTAATAGGATATTCTTATGCTGACTTTGCTGGATGTAAACTTGATAAAAAAAGCACTAGTGGTACATGTCATTTGCTTGGTAGCTCTCTTGTTTCTTGGCATAGCAAGAAACAAGTAAGTGTTACTTTATCAACAGCTGAGGCAGAATATGTTGCAGTTGGAACTTGCTGTGCTCAAATCCTTTAGATGAGGCAACAACTTCTTGACTTCGGTGTTATATTAGACCATGTGCCTTTTAAATGTGACAATACTAGTGCCATTAACATTTCAAAGAATCCTGTTATGCATTCAAGGGCCAAGCATATAGAGATAAGGCATCATTTCATTAGAAATCATGTGTTAAAGGGTGATTGCACGCTTGAACATGTTGAAACTTCTAAGCAACTAGCTAATATCTTCACCAAACCACTCGCAAAGGAACAATTTATATATATTAGAAGAGAATTAGGAATCCTAGATATTTCAAATTGTGTTTAAATATTGAATAATTTTGATAACTTCATGATTTACAATATGCTTGTTGAGCAAATGATTGATTGATGATTGATATATGGATTGGTTGATGATTTGTTTGAAAAACTATGAGCCTTAAGCATTTCTAGGCAGCCCCTAATCGATTACCCAACCTCATATAATCGACTAGAAACTCTCTATTTCATGTCTAATCGATTACCATCTTATATCTAATCGATTACGAACTCTCTGTTTTATGTTCAATCGATTAGCTTCTTTATCTAATCGATTACTAACTCTCTGTTTTATGTCCAATCAATTAGCTCCTCTATCAAATGGATTACTATCGTTCTGTCTTCCTAATAATCGATTAGAAGCTACTCATAATCGATTACCAAGTTTCTGTTTTTAACGTAATCGATTACACCACTGACACTAATCGATTAACCCTACGCAAAACGTTTCAAATTCCTAAGAAAAACAAACACTAATCGATTAGCCTATGGGACTAATCGATTAGACTCGTATCAGGAGCAGATTTAATGCAGAATCCAAGTGAAACTCATTGGCCCAATCCATACTCACCTCATTAACTCCTATTTCTCATCTCTAAACCCTAATTTTACCCTATAAATACACCTCCTTTCACTCTTCCATCTTACACCTTCAATTACCTCTCCTCCCTCCAAACTCTCAGTATTTCTCATTCTCCTCATCTTC
Source organism: Clitoria ternatea (assembly GCA_037962975.1). Classification (NCBI taxonomy): domain Eukaryota; kingdom Viridiplantae; phylum Streptophyta; class Magnoliopsida; order Fabales; family Fabaceae; genus Clitoria; species Clitoria ternatea. The sequence continues at coordinate 161,879,767 of CM075670.1, forward strand.
CCTTCTCCATCCATAATGTCTTCTTCTAGAATAGTGAAGAGGGCTAGGTCCTCCATGAACCAACCCAACAACCCGCTTGACTTCTCTAGATTCTTTTCCACTCCAAGAGACCTCCAAAATTTCATCAAGAAATTTTCGGAGAAAGATATCATAACTCCACACTACATTGATGCCCAAGTCTTTGAGAATCCTTGTTTCACCTTCACCCACTTCACCACTACAACCTTCTTCTATTCCTCACTCTCAAGGAAGAATTTTACTATCCAAAATTGATGAGGGTCTTTTTCTGCAACCTCAAACTTGTTGATGGCACATTAGAGGCTAGAGTCAAGAATGTGACTCTAAAAATCACAAACCAACAGCTTGCTGAAATCACCCAAATTCTCCTCAATGATGTTGAATTTGTCAGTGGAAATCCGGAAGATGAGTGGGATTTCAATCCTATTTCCGCATGCCAATCCCTTTGGAAGGCCAACCGTCCACTCAGCAATCATAAACTGGTAGAGCACTTAACTCTCAACAACTGTCTTCTCCACTTTTTCATGGTTAAACTTCTTGTTCCCCGTGGTGGTAATTATGCTTTAGTTGAGGAAGATGATGTTTTTCTTATGTGGGCCATCATCAACCAAAAAGAGATCAACTGGATTTAACTCCTCAAGCTCCACATGCTCAAATCCAAGGAGCAACACAAATTGCCCTATGCCATTCTCCTCACAAAAATTTTTAAGACATATGGGGTGGACATGGCTGGTGAACTCTCTGAGAAGGTACCCTCCCAAGCTTGCATTAGCACTCACCATCTCAACAAAATGGGCATGGCATTTGTTACCGGTAGATGGATCTTCAAAAGTGATAGAATTCATGGAAGCAGTCCCTTTTAAGAAGACCATCCTACTCCCACTGTTGATCTTACACCTGCACCCCAAGGCGAACCATCCGCTCCGACTGACCCCTTCACCTCCCTTTATGCTTATCTTGACCAGCGCTTTGAACGTATTGACAACACTCTTCAACAGTTCTAAATGACTAAGCAGCGGCACTTTGAACTTATGGAACAACGTTATGAAGAGTTGTCTCACAAAATTTCTGACTTTAACTTTTTTAATCTGGATAATTAGATCTAGTTTGATATGCTTTGTTAGGATTTCCTTATTTATGTTTTTCCATTTTGCACCTTGATTAAGCATTTTAAAAATTTCCTTCATGTACTATTCTTTTTAATGAATGAATACAATTTCTTTTTACTTATATCTCTATCTTACCTTGCATTGTTTATTTTTTATGATTACAAAGAGGGAGAATAATTGAAGTTCATCTAGAAACAATTAAATCTTGAATCTTAATAGAATCTAAGAACTGAATCTGTTTTTAATTGAACATTTTTTAATTGAACTGAATATGTATCATTAAATTACAATCTGAATTTGCTAAAACCAATTGCTTATCTTTATGCTTTTAAAAGATGACATAAACTCCTTTAGATAGGGGGAGATATTTTAAAGATAAGTTTTTTACAGATAACCTTAGAGATAATCTTATTTGAACTAACACCCTCATGAGATGAACATTGTTTGTCATCATCAAAAAGGGGGAGAATATGTTTGAATATGCTTACAGGTTAAATTATTTTGATAATGACAAAGGATTTTTAAGACTCAAAGAAAAAGGCTTAAGATACAATGAAAAATAGAGATAACAGCATCAGACCTACAAAAACGTGTACACTAATCGATTACAGCATCTAACATAATCGATTACAAGAGTTCTGTCCAAGACATAATCAATTACAACAACAAGACTAATCGATTACATCAGTTCTGTTTGTAAGCTAATCAATTGCACCAATGGACATAATCGATTACCAAGTGAAATCCTGAATTAAAAGTATCAGGTACATCTCCTAATCAATTGCAAGGTCTTCACAACCGATTACCAAGGTTCTGTAAAGTCACTAATCGATTACCAAGCAAGGACTAATCGATTAGGAAAGTTCTGTTTGCACCCTAATCGATTGCATGAGGGCATAATCGATTACCATGCTACGAAACACAATTAAATGCATCAGGTGCCACTCACAATCGATTACAAGGCACTGCATAATCGATTAGCAAGGTTCTATTTCTTAGCTAATCAATTACATAGGAAGGTCTAATCGATTACTAACCAAATTACACTGAAGATTTCAAAGTGTAATTGATTACAGCTCGAGGCATAATCGATTATCATCGTGCCAGAAATTGGGGAAAAGCATTTTAAGTGGAAAACCAGCTCATTTCTCCATTCCAACTCAAGCGCCCATGCTGTGTGATAAGTGCTTTATAATACAATAAATTAGGTCTAAATTGCTTAGGATTTTAGTCATTATCCACTGTATTTCCTTTATTTATTGCGATTTTTGCTTTCTTTCCGCTCTAGTCTACTTAGGTATGTTATTTTGCAGGAATTAAGGTAATAAAGGGTCAAAAACAAGAGAAAAACGACCATAAAATGATAAAGAAACAAGAAGAACAAGCCCAAAGTAGAAAGAACTCTCTTTTTATGCTGAATTCTGACTTAGAATGCTGAAATCCGACTCAGAATGTTAAAATCCGACTCAGAAATGCTGAAATCTAACTCAAAATGTTAAAATCTGACTCAGAAATGTTGAATTCTGACTCAAAATGACCAAATCCGAGTGGGATGATTGAGAAAGGACCAAATCCGAGTGGAATACTGCACTGTTGAAGGTAAATCCGATTGGAATGGCTTAGAATGGAGCCTTTTCGAGTGGAACGATTCAGAATGGAGCATTGCCGAGTGGAATACTTCACTGTTGGAGCCAAATCCGAGTGGAAAGTTCCCTGTCAAAGCCATTCTGAGTGATAAATGGCTGACTCGAGTGAAGAATGCTGACTGAAGCAGGTCTGACCAAAGAACAAGTACTTTTCTAGGCAAAAAGCTGATTCCGAGTGAATTGATTCTGAGCAGAAGGAATGCCATTGAATGAATAAATGCTGACTAAGGAGAATCCGAGTGGTTTCATTCAGAGAACAAGGCATTTCCGAGTGGTGTCTTAATCGGACAAGGTGAAATCCGACCAGGAGTGAATCACACTCGGACTAACTTTTAAGTTTCGCATTAAATCTGAGTGAAAAGTCTCCAAGGAAGACATCCGAGTGAGCTAAGGTAGAAAGCTACACTTCCGAGCAAAACAAGGCTCGGACATAAACTTCTACCAGCCAGCTTCCAGAGTCCTTCAAGTGCAAGTTCTGAGTGAAAAATAAGAAGGCACTTTCGAGTGAATTCCAAAGCAAAGCTTTAACCGAGTGGTTCAAATTCAAAGACAGCCGAGTGAAAATGATTAGGAACCGATTGAATCTGAGCCGAGTGAGTCTTCAATCTGTTCCGAATGAACTCCATGAACCTGAGCCGAGTGAGTGGTTTTAGTCGGTTCCAAGTCCTTCTGCAGTCAATTCCGACTGAATAGAAGTTGCTCTTCAGTCAATCTTCACTCGTCCTTTCATCCAGCAAAAACCAACCCAATTCTCCACAATGCAACCCCAGATCACTACCTCCATGAACACCGACTCCTTCCATCTCTTCACAGGCCCAACACCGGCCACAATCAACAACACTCCTCTCCACACCGTCCCCTCTCCTTTCAAAACCGACCTACACTCCACAACTCCAAACATCGGATCACTCTCTACACCGTCCTCAATCCAGAAATCTGACCCATATTCCCTATCCGCTGTCCCTTTCTTCTTCTAATCCATACCACACACCGTCCTCTCCTTTCCATCCACAACTCCGTCCTCAAGCCACAACACCGTCCCACTTCATCTTCTATCCGCTGTCCCTTTTCTCTCCATCATCCACATCGCCCAGCAACCCATTCAACATAACACCGCCCAGACTCTCCTCTCCAACTAACACCGCCCGGACTCCTCTGCAACCAACACCGCCCAGCAACCCACTCAACACAACACCGCCCAGACTCCTCTCCAACCAACACCGTCCAGCAATACTCTCCACACCGTACAGATCTCCATCCAACAGCAACTCCTCTCCGTGCTGTCCAGTTTGCACCCACACCCTCCAGCAAGCTTTTACTCGGATTTATGGGAAAATGACATTTTTCCACTCTGAATTTCATCATTCTGTACCAATCTTCACTAAAATCCAAGCACCGAATTATTGGAAATATTAAAATATGCAAATTGGAAACAAATTGGCACAGCTGGAACTCACATGCACCGAAAGTTTCTTCCACTTGCAAATTGAACGCGTTTTCATAGCTAGAATCCTCCATCCATTTGCCTATAAAAGCAGCAGCAACCCATCAGCAAAAACACAACTTCTTCCCATCAATTACCATCAGATTCATTTTCCTTTCTTCGTTACTTTCTCTCTTTTTCTCTTTAGTTTTCTTCTCTTCATTTTTCTTTCTCTGTTCATTTTTCTTCTCCTTTTTTTTTATTTTCTTTTCCTTCTTTTATTTTGTAAGAGTGTGAGGGCTGTAAAAGTGAGAATTTAAATTTGTAATTGGTGGAGAAATTATTGCAACAAGGAATTACAGTGGTAAATTATTCTGAGCTTTTGGAGAAACCCGTAAGTCTTTATTTTTACCATGTCTTGTATGTTTTATTTTTCCATTATTTATATAGATTTGAATTATTTCATGAGTAGCTAAATTAATTATCTTGGGATAAAAAGGGGTATGATAATATTTTATTTTAATGTTATTTTGACTTGGAATTAAATAAATTTCTGTTTTCCATTTAGTTTAAAAAATACTCAATGCTTTTAGTAATTCCTAACAAGAACCTAAATGATAAAACTGTATACTTGCGGGTATATTAGTAAGTTTAGGTAATAAATAGAATCGAGAGATTTATTTTTACCGGAAAGCTTTAAACTAAACCTAAGATTTTTGAGATGCTTTTTGTGACCTCGGTAAAACCGTGAAAGTAATCAAAATTCTTTTGAGGAAATAAAAGGGATTTTCTTAAAACGATAATGGGCCTTTCTGAGGATTAAGCAGCGCTTTCCATAGGTTAGGTACATTAATAGGATTCCGAGAGGAACATATTAATTAGCTTTTGGAAAATTCGCCTTGGAAAACTTAATTCGATTCTTATTTATGAAAAGTTAAAATTCATTAACATAAAATAGAGTCTTAATCCCCCGAAATCCCAAGATATTCTCAACTCTGATTTTTAAGTGTCAAGTAAATTTTATTTTTATATTAATTCGTATTTTGTGCAACTTTAATTTGTGCTTTATTTTATAAAAATCTTAAAAATCAATTGTGTGGATAATTAAATTTCAATATACTGGTACTTTGAACACAGTCCCTGTGGAGAACGATAATCTTTTATATTACGCGACATAACCCGTGTGCTTGCGGGCCCTGTCAAGTTTTTGGCGCCGTTGCCGGGGACTGTTGTCCCTCAAATATCGGTAATATTGAAATTCGATTAGATCATACTTGTTAATATTTTATTGTTATTTTTATTTTTATTTTTATTTTCTTTGTAATTTTGTATTTTGTCCTATATTCTGTGTATCTGTTGTTGTTTTATTTTTGTAATTGTTTATTTTATTTGTCATTTATTTTCTATTTATGCAACGAAGCCGTAGTGTCGAACTAAACTTAGGATTTGACCCTGAGATAGAACGTACCCTTAGAGCTTTAAGAAAACAACAAAAACAACAAAAAGAACAAAAAGAAAAACAAATGGCAGACCAACACAGACCCTTAAGAGATTTTGCCGCTCTAAGTTCAAATGGAAGAGGATCTAGCATCCTTAGACCCACAGTGGAGGCTAACAATTTTGAATTGAAGCCTTCACTACTCTCAATGGTTCAACAGAACCAATTTGGAGGTTTACCCTCTGAAGATCCAAACCTTCACCTTCAAATCTTTCTTGAATACTGTGACACCCTAAAGATGAACGGAGCCACCAATGATGCCATTCGCTTAAGACTTTTCCCTTTCTCCTTAAGAGATAAAGGGAGGGCGTGGTTATACTCTCTTCCTGAAGGGTCCATCACAAGTTGGGAATAATTGTCCAGTGCTTTTATCAATAAATGGTACCCAAGGAACAAGACTGATGTGCTGAGAAAACAAATCATCAATTTTTCATAAAAAGATGATGAATCCTTGTATGAAGCCTGGGAAAGATACAGGGAGTTGCTAAGAGAATGTCCTCACCATGGGATAGAAAGGTGGTTGACAATCCATATTTTCTATAATGGACTAACTTCCACACAAAAGATCACTTTAGATGCTGCAGCTGGAGGAGCCTTCATGAGTAAAAATGTTGATGAAGCTGAGAACCTGATTGAGGAAATAGCTCAAAACACTCACCAGTGGAACTCTGAGAGAGGATTACCTGCTAAAACACCAGGTAAGTATTCTGTTGATGCTCTTTCCCTACTTTCTGCCAAAGTTGAAGCATTAACATTAAAACTTGATAAAATTGGGTCAACAGATGCTACTAATATTGTTTATGAAGTTTGTGGTGTTTCAGGACATGGAGCTACAAACTGCCATTTAGCAATGACCCCTAATCAAGAACAAGAAATGCATCAGGTGGATGTTATTGGAAATTATGGTGGAAATTATCAAGGTAACTACAGACCTCCACAAGGTCCACCTGGCTTCCAAAATAGGCCACCTCAATTCCAAAGTAACTACAAACCTCAACAAGGAACCTATATTCCACAAAAATCAAAACTAGAATCCTTGATGGAGACATTTGTAGCTACTCAACTTAAACAAAATGATGAATTCTCTGATGCAACAAAAAACTTGGCTTCAAAAGTGGACTCTCTTGCCACCCATAACAAAATACTGGAAAATCAAATTGCCCAACAAGCCTCCTATTCTCAAAGAGCACCAGGAACATTTCCTGGAAAACCAGAGGCTGGACCATCCAACCAAACCATGGCTGTCACTCTTAGGAGTGGTACTCAATATGATGGACCAGTTGATAAGACTGCAAAGGAGGAAAAGAAAGAAGATGAATCTTCATCTCATCCAGTGATTGAAGAAAAGAAACCACAAGAAAAGAAGGAGGAGGTTAAGCCATATCAACCTCCCATTCCATTTCCTCAGCGCTTAGCCAAAGCAAAGTTGGACAAACAATTTGGTAAGTTCCTTGATGTTTTAAAGAAATTGTATATTAATATTCCTTTTACAGATGCTTTGCAGCAAATGCCCACATATGCAAAGTTCCTGAAGGACATTCTGTCCAACAAAAGAAGACTGGAGGAAGATGGTACAGTTGCACTTACTGAAGAGTACAGTGCTCTAATTCAAAAGAAACTTCCACCCAAGCTCCAAGATCCAGGTAGTTTCTCTATTCCTTTCATGATTGGTGACATGAATATAGATAAAGCATTGTGTGATTTAGGAGTGAGTGTGAGTTTAATGCCATTATCTGTTGCTGAAAAGTTAGGATTGGGTGAACTAAAACCTACTAGGATGTCTTTTCAATAGGCTGATAGATCTGTAAAATATCCTGTAGGAATTTTAGAGGATGTTCCTATTAAGATAGGAAAATTTTTTATACCTGCTGACTTTGTTGTGCTTGAAATGGATGAAGATTCTTTGATTCCTATCATTTTAGGAAGACCATTTTTAGCAACTGCAGGTGCTGTGATCGATGTCAAGAATGGTAAGTTGTCTCTAACTGTTGGAGACCAAAAGGTTGATTTCAACTTGAAAAATGTTTTAGAAAAACCTTATAATGATGTTTGCTGTACTGTGGATTTTGTCGAACAAGTGGTAAAAGAAGCAACCCTTCCTAATGACCCACTTGAAACTGTTTTCATGATTGAGCTGACAGAAACATCTGATTGCTCTGAGGCCCCACATGATACTGAGGTCATGTGTGACAAAGTGGTAAGCCCCAATGTGGAATTAAAACCTTTACCAGCTTCATTAAGGTATGAATTTCTTGGTCCCAATTCCACATATCTTGTGATTATCAATGCTGAATTAAATCCATGTGAAACTGAAAAACTTTTGAAACAACTTAGGTTATATAGAAAGGTAATAGGTTATACAATGGATGATATCAAAGGGATTAGCCCTTCTCTTTGTATGCACATGATTACTGTAGAAGATGAAAGTAGGCCCACAGTAGAACCACTTAGGAGATTAAATCCTAAAATACAAGAAGTGGTTAAAAAGGAAATTTTGAAATTGCTTGATGCTGGAGTCATATATCCTGTTGATAGTAGTAAATGGGTAAGTCCGGTCCATGTGGTGCCTAAAAAAGGGGGAATAACTGTGATTGAAAATGATAAACATAACTTGATTCCTACTAGGATTGTCTCTGGTTGGCGCATGTGCATTGATTATAGGAAGTTAAATAGCGCCACGAAAAAAGATCATTTTCCCCTCCCTTTTATTGATCAGATGCTTGAAAGACTTGCGAAACACTCTTATTTCTGTTATTTGGATGGGTATTCAGGTTTTCATCAAATTCCCATTCATCCATCTGATCAAGAAAAGACTACCTTCACTTGCCCTTATGGGACTTATGCTTACAGACGTATGCCTTTTGGTTTATGTAATGCACCTGCGACTTTTCAAAGGTGTATGCAAGCAATTTTTTCTGACCTTATTGAAAATGTGATGGAAGTCTTTATGGATGATTTTTCAGTGCATGGTTTGGATTTTGATAATTGTTTAACAAATTTGTGCCAAGTCTTGCAGCGTTGTGAAGAAACCAATTTGGTTCTAAATTGGGAAAAATGCTATTTTATGGTAAGAGAAGGCATAGTTCTTGGACACCTGGTGTCTGAGAGAGGTATAGAAGTTGATAAGGCTAAAGTGGAAGTAATTGAAAAATTGCCTCCACCCACAAATGTGAAAGGTATTCGGAGTTTTCTTGGACATGCAGGGTTTTATCGCAGGTTCATTAAAGATTTCTCCAAGATCACAAAGCCTCTTACAACTCTTCTGGGTAAGGATGTGCCTTTAAATTTTGATTCATCTTATATGGAAGCTTTTTGTAGGATTAAGCAAGCTCTAATCTCTGCCCCCATCGTACAACCACCTGATTGGAAACTCCCATTTGAGCTGATGTACGATGCGAGTGATTACGCAGTGGGGGCTGAGTTGGGGCAACGAAAGGATAAAAAGCTCCATGTAATTCATTATGCCAGCTAGACGCTAGATGATGCTCAGGTAAATTATGCCACAACTGAAAAAGAACTATTAGCTATTGTCTTTGCTTTTGATAAATTTAGGTCTTATTTGGTAGGTTCACATGTTACTGTTTACACTGACCACTCTGCCATTAAGTATCTATTGAATAAAAAGGAAGCAAAGCCTAGATTAATTAGGTGGATTCTAATATTGCAAGAATTTGACTTGGAAATTAAGGACAAGAAGGGTACCGAGAACTTGGTCACTGACCACCTATCTAGGTTGACATCTGAAAAAGAAGAAACAGATAATATTCCCATCAATGAATCTTTTCCAGATGAACAACTCTTGAATCTTAGTATCCAACGTGTTTCTTGGTATGCTAATTTTGTAATTTTCTTGCATGTGGTATCTTACCTCCTGATCTTAGCTTTCAGCAAAGGAAAAATTTTTATACAGATGTCAAGCATTATTATTGGGATGAACCACTCCTTTTCAAGCAATGTGCAGATGGTATGATCCGAAGATGTGTTTCACAAGATGATGTCCATGCTATCTTGGATCATTGCCATTCTCTTTCCTGTGGAGGGCACATGAGCACCTCCAAGACAGCTGCTAAAATATTGTAAGCTGGGTTCTATTGGCCAAATATTTTTAAGGATGTACGTAAGTATGTTCTAACTTGTGATGCTTGCCAAAGAACAGGTAACATTGGTAAGAGACAAGAAATGCCATTAAATACCATTTCAGAAGTTGAATTGTTTGATGTATGGGGTGTTGATTTTATAGGTCCCTTTCCCTCTTCTTTTGGAAATCAGTTCATATTAGTGGCAGTTGACTATGTGTCAAAATGGGTGGAAGCCATTGCTTCACCCCATTCTGATGCTAAGACTGTTATTAAACTTTTCAAGAAAATAATATTTCCAAGGTTTGGGGTCCCAAAATGTGTTATAAGTGATGGAGGGTCTCATTTTATTGAGAAAACTTTTCAGACCCTTCTAAAGAAATATGGAGTTAGGCATAAGGTTGCTACACCTTAACACCCACAAACTAGTGGACAAGTTGAGGTATCCAATTGGGAAATTAAAAATATTCTTCAAAAAGTGGTGAATACATCACGTAAGGATTGGTCTATTAAGTTAGATGATTCCTTATGGGCGTATCGAACCGCATACAAAACTCCCATTGGAACCACACCTTTTAAGCTAGTATATGGGAAGCCCTGTCATTTACCTGTTGAGCTAGAATATAAATCTTTTTGGGCTATTAAAACTCTTAACTTTGATCATAAGGCTGCGGGTGAACAAAGATTGTTAGAATTAAATGAGCTTGAAGAACTCCGTCTAGATGTATACGAAAATGCCAGAATTTATAAAGAAAAAACCAAACAATGGCATGATCGTCACATCCAACGGAGAACATTTAATCCAGGTGATATGGTTTTACTGTTTAATTCCAGACTGAAGCTTTTTCCAGGTAAATTGAGATCCCGATGGTCGGGACCATTCAAGGTGACAAAAGTCTTTCCCTTTGGAGCTGTCGAACTATGGAGCGAGAAATCTGGTACATTTAGGGTAAATGGACAGAGAGTAAAGCACTATCTGACAGGTCAACCAATACAATAAGCAAGTGACTTGGACTTGTTTGATGCTCCTGATGAGTAAATCCAAACAGTGAGAAGTCTGGCTGAAGACTTAAAACTTAGCACTGATAGGGAGGTAACCCTATAAAAAGTTGTTGTTTTATTTATTTTAAGCTTTTATTCTATAAAAAAAAACCTAATTATGTCAGATGCTGGTTTGGGGTTATTACAGGTAAGTTTTCTTATCCTTTTATCATCCATTTTAACATTGAGGACAATGTCAAATTCTGGTTTGGGGTGGTAGGTAAGAAAACTTAACTGTTTTGTTTACATTGTGTGATTGTTATTTTATTTTGCATGTGTGTTTTCCTTGTTTGTAATCTTGTAATTTACCATGATTGCATGATAAATTTACTTTGAACAGAAGGCTAAAGTATCTAAGGATCCCAAAATTTTGAGTAAAATTTTCAAAATTTGATTGTTTAAATGACAAATCAATGTCTAAATGAACTTTATGTGATTAAAATTTTCTTTGAAAAGACTTTCCATGGTTATACTTGAGCCAAAATGGGTTATTTATCAAACAAATTTTCAAAACCCATATTTTCTTGATTGAGTGAATCTTATAGTCATTAATATTCTAGAACTTGTTTTTCAACCGATTCAAAATGGTTTTTGATTATATGTCTTAGGATGATAAAGGCACAATTAGGTCTTATTCTTAAACCTCAGAATTTTGTATAATTTGACCCCTAGTTGCCCTTTTTAAGCCTAAAAGCGAAAATTTTTCCTTGAAACCTTTCACTGAATGATATTCTCTTAATGGTAAAAAAGTTGGAAATTTAGTGGAGCAAAGAAATAAAAAAGGACTTAAGAAAAATATGGTATTGGATGCAAAGAAAAGCAAGAAAAAGAAAAAGAAAATCAAAAGGATGATATTGAATGAATTCCAAAAAGTTCATAAAAGTTCAAAAATTTGCTCTGTTAAATTTATAATGGTGATTTGAATCATTCATGACTGTTAAAGCCTTTTTGTATTCCATTTTTCTTGAAATTCCTACCTTGACAATACAACCCAAGGCCACTTGAAAGACCTTTAGACTTTGACATATTTTCTATTTAAACTGTGGAGTTTCTGGTTTATTAACAAGCTTATGGTAATATTTTTTGACTATGATGATTTGAGAGATACACAAACCTTGAAACACTTGAGTGAAAATTGTGAGAAGAGTATCTCAAATCTTGACATTGAAAATTGATTCACATAAGAAAAATAAAACTGGCATTTGAATAAATCTGTTTCTCTATTTTGGATTACTTAGTTTATTAAGTTTAGTGTTTTCTGTATTTTATCTTGTGAATATGGTGATTTCTTGAGGACAAGCAATGTTTTGGTTTGGGGTATTTTGATAAGTGCTTTATAATACAATAAATTAGGTCTAAATTGCTTAGGATTTTAGTCATTATCCACTGTATTTCCTTTATTTATTGCGATTTTTGCTTTCTTTCCACTCTAGTCTACTTGGGTATATTATTTTGCAGGAATTAAGGTAATAAAGGGTCAAAAACAAGAGAAAAACGACCATAAAATGATAAAGAAACAAGAAGAACAAGCCCAAAGTAGAAAGAACTCTCTTCTTATCAAATTATTAAATAATAATAATAAAACTAGACAATACTTAGTAAATTATGTTAAATAATCAGTGGAATAATTAAGTCTTTTCAAGACTTATCAGTTTGGTGTAGTGTTTACAAGCAAGTAACTCTCTTAATAGAGTAGATATACAAATGAATGCTCTCTCAAATTCTAACTCTCAACAAGAGAGGATATACAAGTTAAAGTTCTAAGTTTCAGAAAAATGAAACTATACAAGAATAAAACTCACAAGACTCAAGATTTGATTTCCCTTTGATGGATTTGTGTGTTGCATTTAGTAGCTTGAAGGAGTCTTGCATTTATAGGGCTTGGAGATGCACATAATGGAGTTCCTAGCCATTGCATGTGATGGGTGTCTGAGATCTATGGAGAAATGAGTTGGTTTCCACTTAAAAAGCACTTTCCCCAATTTCTGGCACTAGCGTAATTGATTATGCCTCGAGCAGTAATCGATTACACTTTTAAATTTTTAGTGTAATTCGTGCTATAATCGATTAGGCTATACCTGGTAATCGATTAGAAACAACTCAGAACCTTTGTAATTGATTACTTCTTGCCTTGTAATCGATTATTGATGGCACCTGATGCATTTAATTTGGTTACGCAGCTTGGTAATCGATTATTCTTGTATGTAATCGATTAGTTGTCATTCCAGGAGCTTCGTAATCGATTGTATATGTCCTGTAATCGATTAGCGAAAATACCTGATGCATTTAATTCAAGCAGAGGCTCAGTAATCGATTAGTCTTGTTGGTGTAATCGATTAGATGCGAAACAGGGTCCTTGTAATTGATTAGTCTTCAATGTGTAGTCAATTGTTTGATGAAACAGAAGCTATCTAATCGATTATATATCCTGTGTAATTGATTATCCTACGTTTTCTTGTTTCTCCAATCATTCTTCAAGAGTCCTTTGTCATTATCAAAATCCGTGAACCTAAAAGTATATTCAAACACAGATATTTGTGGTATGTCCCACTATTATTAAGACTAAAAGTGAGCTTTTCTCATGTCTTAGTATTGAAAGTTAACATGAGCTTGTTATTACCTAAAACCCCCTTTATTATGTAAAAGTAAGATATTATGGTAAGGGTATATGATGATGGTGAGTCTAGGTGATAATGATATTGATTGACACATATTATGAGAGTATGAATATTCACCACTAATGATATTAAATGATGGTTGATGTATAACACACCTTGTATGGTGATGAAACTAATGAGGGATGATTTGTACGATAATATATTTATTACAAGTCGATGAATCGGAGATGATATCGATAATGAATGATGATGGGCAAGATTCTTAATCATTCCATGAATAGAAGATGGTTGCTAATATTGATGATTTGTTGAATACTACTTTGTTGATACAAATGTGATCTTATATGTGTGGTTTGAATTATATTTGTGAATTATTGTGAATACCACACTAATATGTAAGACAATGGTTATGAATAATGAGATGAAAATCCACTAAATAAATGTGTGGTAATATTTATGAATGATATGTAATGATGTGATGCCATTGTGGTTGATTGCAAGTATTGACTTGCATGTATGATATGAAAAATATGTAAAATATATTGAGATGAAAATGCCACACTTAAAACTTGAAAACAATGGCTAAAACCAACTGTGATAAAATCCACTAAGATGTATATGGTGGTGTTGGTGATTATGATGATGATGGTTGATGAGTGGCATTTAGGATGCACAGTGTGAGAAATGCATTTGATTTGCATTGCATTGCATCCATGGCATATCGATCGTTGTCTATGTGGAATATTAGGGGGTTCCACTAGGTGGGCCCAATGGGAGGGCGGCTTAGTGCACGAGCATTCTTGTTGTTTCCCCTGTGACTCGGTGTGTGAGTCATGAAGTTGTCCATAGTTTGGTGATGAGGCACCCTATGTGGCAGGCCTAGTGGGCGGGCGGCTCTATGGTGAGCGAGTTACCTCGGTGCCTGACGGGGTACGGCTCTCTCGATGTGTGTTCGGGAGGGGCCGTAGCACTTTTGGCAAGTGAGGCCATGTTGATCCGCAAGTCATGGGGTGACTAGTGCTACAGATGGGCGATAGCGGTTTGGTACCAATAAAATATGATGTTGAGCATGCATGAATTGAGATATAAGTGTACACTTTTACTACTGCAGTAGGGGCATAGTAGCACACCTATGCTTGACCCACAATTTGGTATTTATTCCCACAGTCAGATCCGTAATTGTTGTTGATTATTCCATTGTGCATATGCATTAGCCTAAGAGCATTTGCATATAGCATGGAGATATGCCAAGTGGTGATGATGATTGAGATTGTGGTGTGGTGTTGGTAAAATGGGTAATTAATATACCTAAAAGACCACATAAAAGTAATAAATGATATGAATATTTGAAATAATATCGAATATGACGATATGTATATTATGGCCCAATGTAATGAAAGGCGTATTTGCTTATGATTGATAATAATGATGTTAGTCTGTGGTGGCTTTGAAAAAAGACCGAAATGATCGATGTTGATGATGTTAGCCCGTTGTGGTGTTGGAATAGATATGTATATGCCTGCTTTGCTATGACTTAGTTAATGAATATGAAATATGTATATGTTGTTGAATTAATAATTTATGATGATCATTGATGTGTTTAGCAAAGCATACATGATGTTGATATGCATATGCACATAATTTCAATTGTATTCATATCGTCATTTGAAATATATAACTCACTCTCCCATGTGGTCTACTTTTTAGTATTGATGTAGAGATGTCATGGGAAGAGAATATTTTTAAAGAAAAGCTTTTGTAAAGGTAAAATAGTGGTAATAGAATGCCTTGGCCGGCAGCGATTTGTAATTTATTGAATTGTGAATGAATGTATATGATAGTGTAAGTAATTATAGATATTGGTGGAAGTATTGTAAATGGATAGACATGTGAGTGATACATTGATATTTGGAGTATTGGGATACATACCCATTTGATAAATATAGTGACATTGGACATGTAGCCCATTTTGGGAATATATAAATGTTGATGATACTTGATATTGAGGTTGAATTGAGTGTGGTGAAATATAGAATATGAATGTTGGAGATGTATAATGTATGAACATATAGCTAAGTATATGTATGTACCTTAGGCAATGCATGTTTATGATTTACGTGTAAGTTTGGATGTGGCCTAAATAGGCTTGTGTTGTATGTTTGCATGCTTTGCCGAGCCTTTTCTCATATCTTCATATATGAGACTAGGCGTATGCCTGGTATACACATTCTTCTTCCGCTGTAAACTCTGTTATTTTGTATACCGTTATGGGCAAACTATTTAATGATCCAGTTATATTTTATTAAATCTTACTCTTTAGTTTTCTGTGATTTGGGTCTTGATGTAATCGTAGTTATGTTTTGGAAATATTTCAAACGTGAAAAATTTACTCGCATTTTTATTATTTAATTATTTTGATTACATCGGGATTCAGGTCCGGAAAATCGGGGGTGTTATACATATGGTTGACTTGACTTGATAGTGATAGAATTGAATGACGAATTAGAGGATAAATGGTTATGCGCGTGTGCTCAGATTTAATTGTTTGTGATATGTTAATGGTGGTGTTGGTTTAGGATAACCAATGTAACTATGTAAGTAAAATAACTGATAATGATAACTTGGAATGTAGCTATGTTATACCTTTCTAGCTTAGATATTTATTTCTATATTAATTTTTAATTACAGTCACTCACCCCCTGTATTGTGCTTTTAGTGACTGTTGACAGGCAATGTAATAAGGGTTACATATGCGTTTGTATATATTTATTTATTGATTCTGTGGGGATGTATAACTGCATTACTTTGTGGTTGTAGTGTGTAATTCAAATTAATGTGTATAGATGCGATGGTACCAAGTAGCATGGAGCTACTTGAGTATTTAATTGATTATGTGTGTGTGATCCTGATGTTTGTGCATGAGTAGATGTAGGCATGGAGCCATCGTATGAGTGCATGATATTGGCAGGTACTGCAGTGTGTATGTGATTTATTAAGGCTTTATTGCTTAATACCGGATTGTGTGATTATGAATTGATGCATGACTATTAATTGTAGTTGCAATTAGGCTTTAATGAATAAGTTATATGCATGAATTATCTAAATATTAGCACGGAGCCAATATAGAATGATTCATTAGGATATGGGCAGGTGTTGATACGTGTATAATTGGTATATGGTGTGTGTCATGTAATTAGGAGAAGTATTGTTGAATTGATTAATTTTAGGAATTATGCATATAGTGAGTTTTGTGAGTTTAAGGAACTAAATAGGTGATTTTACGATCCAGCGGGATTTGGGATCCCTGGAAGGTATCCGTAGGGTCCTTAGATCATTTAGAAATGATGCGTATTGGACTTGGGCCAATTAGTGTCCATTTGGGTAGTTTCACGCAAGAGTTTTACACTAAAAGAAGTTAAATTACATTTTGCGCATAACTTACGCATATGTTGGAATTTTGGAAAATGGATGGCGCCATCAGTTCCGGAATGGGGAAAACATATGGCTCGTGAAGTTTCGTGGTAATCGAACCTAAAACGGGACAATTGGGTAGGTTAGAAGTTGGTCAGTTGGCCTAAAATGTGTGACAGCATCAGGTGTAACATCCCAGATTTTAGAGAAAATAAATTTATTGGATGATGATAATTAATTATTCATGGCCAAATAATTATGGGAGATGTTGTTAGACATTAGAGGTGAATTATCGGTAAACTAAGATTTACCGGAAACGAATGAATTAACAGATGATATGGGACCCACTTGATCGAATTGAGTGTTTGATGGGTCTAGAATGTTTGGAATATTATGGTGATTGAGATGGTGTAGTTAGAATAATTTTTAGTGTTGAGGAGATAATTAATTGGACTCGACGTATGATATGAAACGGGGAAAATACGAGGGGATTGAAATTAAAATAAATTGCAAAATCCACTTTCTTCTCTCCATTTCACCGTGGCTTCTCCTCCCCTTTTCTAATTTCTATTGACCAATGGACCAAATGACAAACACAAAAGTGAGGACATTAACCATTGTGCAAGAACCTAGATTTTTACACTTTCTCTCCCCCTTCTCCTTCATATTTTCGGTAGCTTCTCCCTCTCACCTTCTCCTTCACTTTTTCTACCTCCTCCTCCCTCTATAATGGGCAAACCGAAACCCACTTCTCTCTACCCCTATTCTTGCCAAAAATATGAACTTGAGCTTGGATATGTGAGGCATCTATGGAGCATGGGAGCATGCATTGGTCTTCTTCCCTTCTTCTTCACCCTTATTTTCGTTTTGGTGGAGTTTGGATTTAAGGTAAAGATTTCTTACCTCCACATCATTTTATTATGGTTTTGTGTTATTAGGTTTAAGATGATAATGTTAGAAGCCTTGCATGTGGATGGGTGTTGATTATGTTGGTTAACCTAGAGTGAAACTTTAAGCATGAATATTGGAGGTGTGAAATTGAACGTGGTTGATGTTGTGGCATGAAGAGAAAGTTATGGTAACCATAAAGATTTTAGGAGATTGATTGAGAATATTGTTAAATGATTTTAGATGGGAAACCCTAAGTGTGATAAATTGAGGATTTTTGCCAAATTGATGATCTTAGTGATTTTGATGCCTTAGGAGTGGATTTATATGAGGAAATGAACATTTAGAAGTATTGGGATTGAATATTGATGTTGATAAAATGGGGAGCTAAGTCATGAGTTGCAAATGAGGAAATATGCACGTATATAGGTACATTGATTTGAGGGAATTAGTCTTAAGTGTTGATGTTTATGATGTTGATAATGGTTGCAAACCATTAATAATAAACTAAGGAAATAGATAATTGAATTGATGAAGCCTTGGGTCTTGTTATAGGCCATGGTGTTGTTGATGTTGGGTTCTTTAGCCCTTTGAAATCTAGAAATCTTAGCTTTGGGGAAAGGAATTCCCGAAGCCTAATACAAGCATATGAATTTGGAGTCCTAGACAAGTCAAGGACTTGATCATGGGCTAGGTGATGATGTCTAAGATGATGCTCTGTGATAGAATAATAATGGCAATTGTATGTATATTTGTTGTGATAGGATTGCATCCCCGATGATGATGCAGAGCGATCGAGGCATTTGGAGCATTGGAATTATGGATCTTCTCTCGAGGTAGGAGAGGAGTTTGCATTTCAAATCGCATGAGTGAATTCATTGTTAATTATGTATATGTTAAACTCATGCAGTGCCTTGCCATGAATGTTTTATATGATTAATTTGATGAAGTGATGAATGATGGCTTAGCTTATGTTGATTGTTATGCAAATCTATATATATGTATGATGTTGGTGATAAGTGTTTATTAGTCCCTTGTTTGGACATGAGTTAAATGATGGTAAAATATGTGAATAAATGAATTAAACCAAGTGTAGAGGATTATTTTAAGATGAGAAAAGTATTGATGAGAGGTGTATTAAGGCCTTTATTTTATAATTAAGGAATTATGATTTAAAAGAATGATTGATGAGTTGAAATAAGAGTTTATGAGTATGAATGGTTAGAGCAAGTCTCATATGCCTCATGTGATGTGTAAGATGTGCTGAAGTTGAATAAATTGGAGTGGTATGAGTTTTGGTGTGTCAGCTTATTAAATCCTCACGTTTCTGCACTAGAACTGGTATTCTCGCTCAGGCGAGATGGATTCTCGCTCAAGTGAGAATCCCTTGGACCAGAATTATGGTTTCTGGCTCCATCTCGCTCAGGCGAGATGGTGTTCCGCTCAAGCGAGGTGTGTACGATTGAGGTTGAGAGATACTGGACGAATCTCGCTCAAGCGGGAATGGCCACGCTTGAGCGAGCATGATGGAAAAGTGACACTGGGTGAATCTCGCTTAGGCGAGAGGCGTGGCATGCTGAGTCTCGCTCAAGCGAGTGAGTACGAAATTGGATACTGGAAGATTTCCGCTTGAGCGAGAGTGACTCGCTCAAGCGAGATGGTGACCTGATGCTCCAATACTTCTTCGCTCAAGGAGATTTTTGGGCGCTCGAGCGACCCACCTCAATCTCGCCCGGGCGAGGGTGTGGCTCGCTCAAGCGAGTGGGCGTGAAAACGCTACTGGAAGTATTTCGCCTACGCGAAAGGACTCGCCCAAGCGAGTAATGTTGATCTCGCTCAAGCGGTGGTGAATCTCGCTTGAGCGAGTTGCCCAGAAATGAAATCTGTTTCATTTTCCTTGTGCTGGGTTTATGTTGGACCCCTTTTTCCTCATAAGATGAGATAATTATGGGAATGATTGGTACATGGGGACTAATTAATTGTAATATAATTACCTCTAAGGATGGAGTAATGCAAGGATGATATTGAGAGCCCAATGATAGAATTATGAGATATATCCTTAGGATGGATTTGAAATGTATGAAGGGATAAACAAATGACATTGTATGAGTTATAAATGGATGAATTAGAGGGAATATGATATTAAATAATGTTAGATGATGGTGTTGAACATTCTCTTGCACAAAGAGGTGTAAATTTATATTGATGAATTGTCGTGTACCATTGTGTGTGATACAAGCATGGTCTTGTATGTGTGGTATGAGATATGAAATTGATAATGTTGTGAATGCCACACAATTTTGTTTATATATACATATATGAGTATAGTTGAGCAACGGAAATGAATAATGAGATGATAATCCACTAAATGAAGTGTGATAATATTGATGAATAATATGTGATGTTGAAATGCCATAATGGCTGTTTGCAAGTATTGACTTGCGTGTGTGATGTGAAATATATGTGAAAATATGTTGAAATGGAAATGCCACATTAAAGACTTGAAAATAATAATGATGAAACCAACAATGTTGAATCCACTAAGGTGTATGGGGGTGTTGGTGATCGTGATGATGATGATGATGTTTGATGAGTGGCATTTAGGATGCACAGAGTGAGGATGCATTTGATTTGCATTTGCATTGCATCCATGGCATATCATAGCTGTTTATGTGGAATATTAGGGGGTTCCACTAGGCAGGCCCAGTGGGAGGGCGGCTCAGTGCACGAGCGTATTGTGATTTTTCCCCTGTGACTCGGTGTATGAGTCACGAAGCTGTCCATAGTTTGGTGACGAGGCACCCTATGTGGCAGGCCCAGTGGGCGGGCGGCTCTATGGTGAGCGAGTTTACCTCGGTGTCCGACGGGGCACGGCTCTCTCAATGTGTGTTCGGGAGGGGCCCGTAGCACTTGTGGTAGTTGAGGCCATGATGTTGATCCGCAAGTCACAGGGTGACTAGTGCTATAAATGGGCGACAGCGGTTTGGTACCAGTAAAATTATGAGAATATAAGCATGCTTAAATGGAGATATATGTGTACACAATTTTTCTACTGCAGTAGGGGCATAGTAACACACCTATGCTCGTCCCACAATTGAATTAACGTGATATTCCCATAGTCGGATCCGCATTTGTTGTCTATTCCATTGTGCATATGCATTAGCCATAAGAGCATTTGCATATAGCATGGAGATATGCCAGAATATGATGATGATTAATGATGATTGAGATGATAATATTGGTGTCGATGAGATGCGAAGTTAATATAATGAAAGACCACATAAAAGTAATAAATGATATGAACATATGAAAGGATGTTGAATATGACGATATGTACGATATGGCCCAATGTAATGAAGGGCGTATTTAATTATGATTGGAAATGATGATGTTAGCCCATAGTGGCTTGATGAAAGACCAAGATGGTCTATATTGATGAGTTGGCCCATTGGGGCGATATGATAGATATGTGTTGGCCCATTGTGGCGATGTTATAGATGTGTATATGCTTGCTTTGCTATGATTTGATGAATAAGCATGAAATGAATATATATATTGTTGAAATAATAATTTATGATGATTGTTGGTGCGTTTAGCAAAGCATACATGACATTGATATGCATATGCACATAATTTCAATTGTATTCATATCGTCATTTGAAATGTAAACTCACTCTCCCATGTGGTCTACTTTTTAGTATTGATGCAGGAAAACCATGGGGTGAGGACGTTTATGAAGTGAAGTTTTGGGAAGGTAAATAGTTGTAGAGGAATGCCTTGGCCGGCAGCTTTATAACGTAATGTGTTATGTATATGATGGATAATATGATGTTGTAATCATCGATATGGATGGACGAATTGTGAGTATAGTTATACATTTGGTTGATGTACTAATAGTGGATATATAGGAATTGAAGTTGGGCTGATTATGGGCTTTTATGAATAAGAAATTTTGATGATGTATGATGTATGACCATATAGATGATTTCATGTTTATATCTTAGGTATTGCATGCTTATGAGATTGTGCAAGATGGTGATGGTTGTCTACTAGGCCTATGTTATTCCATTGCGTGCTTTGCCGAGCCTTTTCTCATATCTTCATATATGGGACTAGGCGTGTGCCCGGTATACACATTTTTCTTCTGCTGTAAGCTCTATTATTTTTGTATACCGCATGGGCAACTATTTATCGATCCAGTTATAAGTTTTTAAATCACGCTCTTTGGTTTTCTGTGATTTAAGTCTTGATGTGGTCATGGTGATGTTTTGGAAATGTCTTCTAACGCGAAAAATTTACTCGCATTTTTATTAATTATGTCAATCACATCGGGATTCGAGTACAGAAAATCAGGGGTGTTATAATCTGGTATCAGAGCGTATTTTGCTCTGAATTAGAGATCTTGATCATTGTCATTGCCTGATTGATTGGTATTAAAGTTGATTCTATGGATGGTTAGAGCACGACTGCTCAATATTGGAACATTTTGGTGATTATTGGAATAAGGTTGTTTGTATAGATTTAAGAATGATAATTATCTAGAGAATGATGATATTGTGGTTGATTGTTCTGCATGGACATATGATGGATTAATCACCTAGGAATTATAGATTGATTATAAAGGCATTATTGCTTATTGAGGAATTATTGTGAATCATTAGAGTTGAGTTGGGATTGATACGCAATGAGGACTTTTTATGAGATTGTGATTCATAAGACGTGGTTGTTTATTGGGTGTATACCCTTTATCCTTGAGGTTGTATGATGTACTTATGGAGCATAGTTGCTCATTGGAAAATTTGATGAATCTTGAGATTGAATATGTTTATGGAGGAATTCCTCAATGTGATTGATGTGGTTGTTTGTGTAAGTCCGGCCAAGTTCCTTACACTATTTCCTTCTAATGACGGATACATTGATATTATGCATTTGAATATTAATATTTGAGTATGACTTTAACTGATGATGAAATTGAACCATGTGTGATCATGGATATGATATATTGAGTATGAATCGAATTGAGGGTGAACCCATGCCGTATGTTGATCACGACTGGGAGATGTTAGATGTGAATGATTCACATGTTGAAATCTAATTGTATGAAAGATGGTGAATAAATTCCCTAATGTGGACGTTCATAAATTAAAATGATTGTTTGCGCTGATTTGAATTATGGATTTTATATCCTGGAGCACAAAGGTATGATATTATGTAATACAAATGATTTATTATATTCCTTTTTGGATGAAGGATACGAGTAAGTAATAAGATGATTGAATATTGAAATTGTGTATATGTAGACTTGGGGTATGTCTCAGTTTTGCAATTGTGAACCGAGTGAATGATTGATTTAGTTGTGACCCACTAAGTGTGGTAACCCCGAACGACTCAAAATGATCTTGAACGATCGAACCTGATTGAATTTGACCCTATGGTGGTCTAGGCTCTATGATGTTTCTATGAGCCATGTTTATTGACTTTATGTGTTATGGAAGTATTCCACGATGAGTATTAAATGACCCTTGAATTTTCTACGACTAGTAATGAACTGAATCTCATGAAGGGTTGAGCCGTAGTGAAATAAATTATGGGATAAGTTGATGAGGCTAGAACCAATGTGCGATTGGATTGGAAATGAGAACATGAACCCATACGTAGTTGGTGAATAAAGATGTTGAATTCGGGGTATACCTTGGTATTGACTAAGATATATAATTTTATGGTATGATTTTGAGCTAGATTATATGCCCTTAACGTTATGAAGATTAGATTGATTATGAATTACGGTATGATATAGAGATAATGCATGTAAACATGAGTTGGTTATGGAATTTAGTTCTACAGATACCTCCCTTTTTGCTTTGGAAAGAAGATATATTGGTGATAGAATCGCATGCCGATGTAACACAATGTGAATTGTATGTCCAATATATGGACTTTGACTGTGATAAAAGAGGCAAACCACTAGTGTGGAAGATTATTATATGAATATTGACCTTATTTTGACCTTGGGAGCATCTATTAAATATGAGTTTGGTGATTCCTATAGGCTTGAACCGAATTATCGTTGACAATATCTGGATTAGACAAATGATTTCTAAGTTACTTGACTGTGATTTTGAGATGAACGAGGTCCAATGGTGGGGTGATTACCCTATGGTGATTGGAAATTTGTGGTTGTTATATCAATATATGGTTATGGTGACTGAAGAATAATGAATGGTATAACATGAATTATGCCGGATCACGATTAAATAACAATATGAATTGAGTATATTGCTCGTGAGATTGTGCGACTTCTTAGGAAGTCTCGTGCGTGAAGGAATAGTATTAGAATTGATAGGAATAATGTAAGTAACAGGATATGAAGGTACTTATCCTGATATGTCTTTACGTGCCATAGGCATTGTGGCAACGTGCACTTATGTGCCGAGCTCATGTGTTTGTAGTAACCACTATGGGATTGGGACGTCTTCCTGTATGTTGGATGCAGCAACACATAGACCAGGCAAGTGTAGAGTTGTAACTGCTTACGGCGAATGTATTGGACCTATCCGGAGGTACTGGATAAGAATGCGAGAGTTGTGATCAATAAACCGTGAATAGATGAGTGGTGACTCATGATGAGTATGTGAAGTTTCATACTTGGGTAAAGGGATGATAATAATTATATCCTGCTGGACTTTGGAAAGTCCGATGTTACATTATGATGATTTTGGACCTTAATGGTGTGTGGCCGAAGTGTGGCCTTATGATGTATGCCAATGTTAAACTTTGAGGACGAAGTTTCTTTTTGGTGGGGTGGATTGTAACATCCCAGATTTTAGAGAAAATAAATTTATTGGATGATGATAATTAATTATTCATGGTCAAATAATTATGGGAGATGTTGTTAGACATTAGAGGTGAATTATCGGTAAACTAAGATTTACCGGAAATGAATGAATTAACAGATGATGTGGGACCCACTTGATCGAATTGAGTGTTTGATGGGTCTAGAATGTTTGGAATATTATGGTGATTGAGATGGTGTAGTTAGAATAATTTTTAGTGTTGAGGAGATAATTAATTGGACTCGACGTATGATATGAAACGGGGAAAATACGAGGGGATTGGAATTAAAATAAATTGCAAAATCCACTTTCTTCTCTCCATTTCACCGTGGCTTCTCCTCCCCTTTTCTAATTTCTATTGACCAATGGACCAAATGACAAACACAAAAGTTAGGACATTAACCATTGTGCAAGAACCTAGATTTTTACACTTTCTCTCCCCCTTCTCCTTCATATTTTCGGTAGCTTCTCCCTCTCACCTTCTCCTTCACTTTTTCTACCTCCTCCTCCCTCTATATGGGCAAACCGAAACCCATTTCTCTCTACCCCTATTCTTGCCAAAAATATGAACTTGAGCTTGGATATGTGAGGCATCTATGGAGCATGGGAGCATGCATTGGTCTTCTTCCCTTCTTCTTCACCCTTATTTTCGTTTTGGTGGAGTTTGGATTTAAGGTAAAGATTTCTTACCTCCACATCATTTTATTATGGTTTTGTGTTATTAGGTTGAAGATGATAATGTTAGAAGCCTTGCATGTGGATGGGTGTTGATTATGTTGGTTAACCTAGAGTGAAACTTTAAGCATGAATATTGGAGGTGTGAAATTGAACATGGTTGATGTTGTGGCATGAAGAGAAAGTTATAGTAACCATAAAGATTTTAGGAGATTGATTGAGAATATTGTTAAATGATTTTAGATGGGAAACCCTAAGTGTGATAAATTGGGGATTTTTGCCAAATTGATGATCTTAGTGATTTTGATGCCTTGGGAGTGGATTTATATGAGGAAATGAACATTTAGAAGTATTGGGATTGAATATTGATGTTGATAAAATGGGGAGCTAAGTCATGAGTTGCAAATGAGGAAATATGCACGTATATAGGTACATTGATTTGAGGGAATTAGTCTTAAGTGTTGATGTTTATGATGTTGATAATGGTTGCAAACCATTAATAATAAACTAAGGAAATGGATAATTGAATTGATGAAGCCTTGGGTCTTGTTATAGGCCATGGTGTTGTTGATGTTGGGTTGTTTAGCCCTTTGAAATCTAGAAATCTTAGCTTTGGGGAAAGGAATTCCCGAAGCCTAATACAAGCATATGAATTTGGAGTCCTAGACAAGTCAAGGACTTGATCATGGGTTAGGTGATGATGTCTAAGATGATGCTTTGTGATAGAATAATAATGGCAATTGTATGTATATTTGTTGTGATAGGATTGCATCCCCGATGATGATGCGGAGCGATCGAGGCATTTGGAGCATTGGAATTGTGGATCTTCTCTCGAGGTAGGAGAGGAGTTTGCATTTCAAATCGCATGAGTGAATTCATTGTTAATTATGTATATGTTAAACTCATGCAGTGCCTTGCCATGAATGTTTTATATGATTAATTTGATGAAGTGATGAATGATGGCTTGGCTTATGTTGATTGTTATGCAAATCTATATATATGTATGATGTTGGTGATAAGTGTTTATTAGTCCCTTGTTTGGACATGAGTTAAATGATGGTAAAATATGTGAATAAATGAATTAAACCAAGTGTAGAGGATTATTTTAAGATGAGAAAAGTATTGATGAGAGGTGTATTAAGGCCTTTATTTTATAATTAAGGAATTAGGATTTAAAAGAATGATTGATGAGTTGAAATAAGAGTTTGTGAGTATGAATGGTTAGAGCAAGTCTCATATGCCTCATGTGATGTGTAAGATGTGCTGAAGTTGAATAAATTGGAGTGGTATGAGTTTTGGTGTGTCAGCTTATTAAATCCTCGCGTTTCTGCACTAGAACTGGTATTCTCGCTCAGGCGAGATGGATTCTCGCTCAAGCGAGAATCCCTTGGACCAGAATTATGGTTTCTGGCTCCATCTCGCTCAGGCGAGATGGTGTTCCGCTCAAGCGAGGTGCGTACGATTGAGGTTGAGAGATACTGGACGAATCTCGCTCAAGCGGGAATGGCCACGCTTGAGCGAGCATGATGGAAAAGTGACACTGGGTGAATCTCGCTTAGGCGAGAGGCGTGGCATGCTGAGTCTCGCTCAAGCGAGCGAGTACGAAATTGGATACTGGAAGATTTCCGCTTGAGCGAGAGTGACTCGCTCAAGCGAGATGGTGACCTGATGCTCCAATACTTCTTCGCTCAAGGAGATTTTTGGGCGCTCGAGCGACCCACCTCAATCTCGCCCGGGCGAGGGTGTGGCTCGCTCAAGCGAGTGGGCGTGAAAACGCTACTGGAAGTATTTCGCCTACGCGAAAGGACTCGCCCAAGCGAGTAATGTTGATCTCGCTCAAGCGGTGGTGAATCTCGCTTGAGCGAGTTGCCCAGAAATGAAATTTGTTTCATTTTCCTTGTGCTGGGTTTATGTTGGACCCTTTTTTCCTCATAAGATGAGATAATTATGGGAATGATTGGTACATGGGGACTAATTAATTGTAATATAATTACCTCTAAGGATGGAGTAATGCAAGGATGATATTGAGAGCCCAATGATAGAATTATGAGATATATCCTTAGGATGGATTTGAAATGTATGAAGGGATAAACAAATGACATTGTATGAGTTATAAATGGATGAATTAGAGGGAATATGATATTAAATAATGTTAGATGATGGTGTTGAACATTCTCTTGCACAAAGAGGTGTAAATTTATATTGATGAATTGTCGTGTACCATTGTGTGTGATACAAGCATGGTCTTGTATGTGTGGTATAAGATATGAAATTGATAATGTTGTGAATGCCACACAATTTTGTTTATATATACATATATGAGTATAGTTGAGCAACGGAAATGAATAATGAGATGATAATCCACTAAATGAAGTGTGATAATATTGATGAATAATATGTGATGTTGAAATGCCATAATGGCTGTTTGCAAGTATTGACTTGCGTGTGTGATGTGAAATATATGTGAAAATATGTTGAAATGGAAATGCCACATTAAAGACTTGAAAATAATAATGATGAAACCAACAATGTTGAATCCACTAAGGTGTATGGTGGTGTTGGTGATCGTGATGATGATGATGATGTTTGATGAGTGGCATTTAGGATGCACAGAGTGAGGATGCATTTGATTTGCATTTGCATTGCATCCATGGCATATCATAGCTGTTTATGTGGAATATTAGGGGGTTCCACTAGGCAGGCCCAGTGGGAGGGCGGCTCAGTGCACGAGCGTATTGTGATTTTTCCCCTGTGACTCAGTGTATGAGTCACGAAGCTGTCCATAGTTTGGTGACGAGGCACCCTATGTGGCAGGCCCAGTGGGCGGGCGGCTCTATGGTGAGCGAGTTTACCTTGGTGTCCAACGGGGCACGGCTCTCTCGATGTGTGTTTGGGAAGGGCCCGTAGCACTTGTGGTAGTTGAGGCCACGATGTTGATCCGCAAGTCACAGGGTGACTAGTGCTATAAATGGGCGACAGCGGTTTGGTACCAGTAAAATTATGAGAATATAAGCATGCTTAAATGGAGATATATGTGTACACAATTTTTCTACTGCAGTAGGGGCATAGTAACACACCTATGCTCGTCCCACAATTGAATTAACGTGATATTCCCACAGTCGGATCCGCATTTGTTGTCTATTCCATTGTGCATATGCATTAGCCATAAGAGCATTTGCATATAGCATGGAGATATGCCAGAATATGATGATGATTGATGATGATTGAGATGATAATATTGGTGTCGATGAGATGCGAAGTTAATATAATGAAAGACCACATAAAAGTAATAAATGATATGAACATATGAAAGGATGTTGAATATGACGATATGTACGATATGGCCCAATGTAATGAAGGGCGTATTTAATTATGATTGGAAATGATGATGTTAGCCCATAGTGGCTTGATGAAAGACCAAGATGGTCTATATTGATGAGTTGGCCCATTGGGTCGATATGATAGATATGTGTTGGCCCATTGTGGCGATGTTATAGATGTGTATATGCTTGCTTTGCAATGATTTGATGAATAAGCATGAAATGAATATATATATTGTTGAAATAATAATTTATGATGATTGTTGGTGCGTTTAGCAAAGCATACATGACGTTGATATGCATATGCACATAATTTCAATTGTATTCATATCGTCATTTGAAATGTAAACTCACTCTCCCATGTGGTCTACTTTTTAGTATTGATGCAGGAAAACCATGGGGTGAGGACGTTTATGAAGTGAAGTTTTGGGAAAGTAAATAGTTGTAGAGGAATGCCTTGGTCGGCAGCTTTATAACGTAATGTGTTATGTATATGATGGATAATATGATGTTGTAATCATCGATATGGATGGACGAATTGTGAGTATAGTTATACATTTGGTTGATGTACTAATAGTGGATATATAGGAATTGAAGTTGGGCTGATTATGGGCTTTTATGAATAAGAAATTTTGATGATGTATGATGTATGACCATATAGATGATTTCATGTTTATATCTTAGGTATTGCATGCTTATGAGATTGTGCAAGATGGTGATGGTTGTCTACTAGGCCTATGTTATGCCATTGCGTGCTTTGCCGAGCCTTTTCTCACATCTTCATATATGGGACTAGGCGTGTGCCCGGTATACACATTTTTCTTCCGCTGTAAGCTCTGTTATTTTTGTATACCGCATGGGCAACTATTTATCGATCCAGTTATAAGTTTTTAAATCACGCTCTTTGGTTTTCTGTGATTTGAGTCTTGATGTGGTCATGGTGATGTTTTGGAAATGTCTTCTAACGCGAAAAATTTACTCGCATTTTTATTAATTATGTCAATCACATCGGGATTCGAGTACAGAAAATCAGGGGTGTTATATTAGGTGCTGTTTCTGGTATGCTGATGCATAGCGTAAGGGGTTCACAGGGGCGCTCATGTGTAGCGTGGGATTGGCGCATAGCGTCAAACCCCTGTTCCAGCTTTTGTGCTTTCTTGGGTTTTAAAGGTCTTTTGTGGGTTTTAATTTATAATAAACTTCATAATTTCAAGCTTTTTACTAAAAACGAACATTTAGGTGATTATGGAATAATTAAATATTTTAATCGTGAAAAAAATTTATTGTTAAATCAATAAAACGGCTAGAATTAAATGTAAAAAGACCTAGGACGTCATAAATACAATAGAATAAAGGGAGGCACAACATGTAGGCCATATTTAAATAAATTAAAATATCTAAGACCATAACTATTCACCATGCAGAGTGTTAATTAATTAATTGAGTTATCAATTACATTTAAAAAAAATTAAAATACCTAATTAAACATGCAAGGTCATAAAAAAACACTACGCAAAGAAGTTTGGTGGTTCTGTTGACCGTTCAACAGATAAGGTTAAGGGGGGTTGCCCTTTGTGGGGTGCTGCATAACGTTTTGACCTAAAAATTTAGTACTATAATCAGATTAGTTCCCATGAAAGAGATGTGGGTCTGGTGTGACCTCTTAAGTACCAAGTCTTTCCTAGCCAGAACATCCCATCGACCATTAATAGCTTAAACTTTTTTGTTAGGATTTCAAAAGTTTGAAATCCTATTTCTCGTTTCAACTCTCAAATCCTAGACTTTTAGAACGGCCAAGATTTAACTTCTAAACCTTCTCTATTTATGTAACAGCCCTGATTTTTCGAAATAGGAGCCCAAGCTCTCAGGACCCCTGAGAGTACCTTGCTAAGTATTTTAAGAGAATGAGGCTTAGGCCTGATCCCTAGATCATCGTGAGAATGTGAGAAAATAAGATTTGAGAGAATGTGAGTAATGGATAGTTCAGTTAAATGGAGACGAGTGAGTAAGGAAGGTTGTGTGCAATAGTAACCCCTAGAGGAACTTGTTGATAATTTTATGTAGAGATAATTGTGTTTGATTCAACAATTGAATTGTTACTGAAGTATTATATTCATGAATATATTCTGTTATTAATGCTAGAATTGATAATTTGTGAATAAGATTTAATTTTAGTAGATTATAAATGATGATGGTCAATTATCTGTTGATAACAGATTTAGAATAATTAGACTTATTTAAGTATCAAGTTAGATTCTAAGGATAGATGATTATTCTAGCCCAAATTTCATAAGACATTAATTTAACCCTTAAATAAAAGTGATTAGTAGATAATACATTATTTTGATATTAACTGGTTAATAAACCTCATTATTAATAAAGATTAATTGGAATGATGAGATAACATTTATTTCTAGGACTAACATCATGAATGATAAGTTTAAAACATGAAGGTTTATTTGTAATAAAGTTTAGTTAAGAATTAATTAATTAATTAGTATTAATATTTTAATAATAAATATCGCTTGATTCTTCAGATTTAAACTGTGGGACCCAACTTGAAGTCGGACTTTAACCGTTTGACTCGAGACTAGTGATCCAGTAAGGAAACTAGTCCTATTAGGATCGCTTTATGAAGAATCGAAGGTGTCTGGTTTAGCCTAACCGGCCCAATCAAAACCCTTAGCGTCTCCTACGTTTGACCGTTCATATACCTCGGGATATCTGATGGTGGCACAGTCAGCCTCTACTGACTCGTTTTGACATTTTAGGAACTTTTCCTGAAGAGACCGAAGCTCAGTTCGGACTCTACCACCTTCGTTTTTCCATAAATCAGTTTCTTTAAAAATCGTTTTAAAACCCGACCCAAATTCCTTGGTATTTTAGACCTAACTTTTGCATACGACCTTGGAATTGAATGATTTTGGTCTCAATCTCTTCATTTTTAAAATATCTTCAACCTTTATTTCTAGCCCCGAACTCTGATTCTCACTCTGTCAACCCCAAAATCGAAAATTAAGCATGTTCACCTTAAAATTCCAACGTTTGGACTTTTTCCATACACATGGTTAAGAAAAAAATTCATAACTCTCTCATACAACCTTTGATTCATGCAAAATTAGTGTCAAAATCTTTGTAACAAAATTATCTATGTTTTCTGTGAAGATATTGAGGGCTAAATCCCTCTAGATAAGTACAGTTTAATAAATCTTTGTGACTTCTTGGCTGTTTCATTTCAATACTGGCAGCCTTCGATTAAATTCGTGTATCTCCTTCATCCAGTGCTTGAATCACTTTGTTCTTTCTGATATAAATTTGTATCAAATAGGTATACAATGTTCATGAAGGGCACGAAATCAAATTCCCAAAGGAGAATTAATGGTGAATTTATTCTAAGACCTTAGCTGATCTGGAAAACTTCTAGAGCACCCTGTCGTAAATCGGGTATATCTCGGGTTACAGAACTTAGATCGTCACAAATGATATATCAAATTAAATAGGAAAGAAAGATTTACAAACTTCATAAAGGGCTCGAAAGCCAATTCTTACTACATAAATCCCAGAATTTTAAATACTATATTGATTCACGTTTCTCCAACAATAGCTTGCACTAGGTGTAGTGTTTTTCACATATTTCTCTTATATGACCATGAAATTGAATGATCCTTCACAACTTTGATGAAGAACATGAAGCCCAAATCCCTACCAATTTGGCCCAGAAAAATAATTTATGCAGGGGATAAAAATCCTGTCACATCCCTACACCCCTTTTGTATTTGGGCCATAACTTTATCATTTCTTAATGAAATTTTTTGTGACAAATATCAAATTAAAGATAACAAAAATTTCAATAATTTTTCTGTTTGGCCTATTTTCAAATTTGGCCTAGAAAGGCCCTACAAGGCCCGCACAAGTCGATGCCCCTGGAGTGGACACCTCAACCTTTGCATGGGAGTGGACCAATCACATTGCACATGCATGGCCACTTGTCTCCTTCACCTTGAACCCTTGCTCAATACTCACTTGCTTTAGGAGACACTTGTCCAATATGTCAAAACTTGATCTCTTTCCTTTTCCATAGCCACCAAGCTGAAACTTGTATGCAAAACCATAGACCACTTCCACCTAATCTCTTAAAACAAAAATTCACCTTATTCCTCCATTACCTCTATCTAGGCAGAACCAAGGGCCATCCTTTTTCTCTTAATTTTCTTCATTTCATAACCATTGAAACCTCTCAAAAACTCCTCCCCTCATCACACAAAAGTTTAGTCTCTTTGCTCTCTTGACTCATGGCCACACTACCTCCACCATCCTAACAAAAATTTCTCTTTTCTTTCTTCCTCCTTCACAAAACCCGTGACCTTCTTCTCACCTAACAGCCATCTCCTCTTTAATTTTCTTCAAGCTTAGAGCCCTCAAAATCCAGCTGGAAATCCCTTTGCCTTGGCCTCTTGGAATCGAGACCATACAAGGCCACCAAGGTAAAGATTTTTGCATTTTTGTCTCTTGAACTTGTCGTTTCTTTTCTTGTGCGAAAATAGTTTTTGTTTCTTGATTTTGTGGCATTTTCCTCACTGTTTTAGAAGCCAATATCATGACTTCATTGTCCCCTCTTGGTTTCATGTGTAGTTTTCCTCAAGATCGGGAACTTAGACGATGATCGGAGGCGACCGACGGAAGATTTTGAGCGATCGGTAAATTTTTGGCAACCGATTCTCTAACTTTCTTTAATTTTGCATAGCTGTTTCCTTTGACTCCTTTCTAGCCGTGATATGCTCCATTCTTTTTCGTGGTTACATGTTTCGAATTCAGGTACCGAAGGGCGACTAGCGACGATCGAAAGGTGTTCGGGGTATCCGACAAATTTTTTCGGCAAAGTCACCATATTCTTTCTCTGGACAACGACTGCTCCATGAGGTAAAGGGGGTCTTTTCCTCGTTTGATTACATTTTGGTTGTACCATAATATTCCTTAAGTAATCAGAGACCTCCGTTTTAATTTTCATCGCGATCCAACGGTAAAATCTCAAACCGTGAAGATTTTCATAACCGACATTTAAAATTACTACGTTTTTAATTTAGTAAAAATTTTAGGAATTAATTTGGCGTAAATGGACGTTCACGTGTTTGGAGAGTTTCATCGCGATCGGACAAACGAAAAGAAAGTTAGAAAATTTAGCGTTTAGGCGGGCTCGGTTTCGTTCGATATGGTTGTTAATTAATTTTACTTTTGTGAAGTTTTTATGTAATTTGTAAAATTATTTTCCAATAAGCCCCACTATTAGGAATTTAATTTACCGTTCATACATCGCCGAAGTTGTTCTAGGAATATCGCATATCTTGAGAAAAATAACTGATCAGATAGTTAAAAATGTCTTTTTTACCACTTTACAAAAGTAATGCTATTTTTCTTAAAAACAAATACAATAACTAAATTAATTAAATGAATTAGTATTTATTTGGAAAATTTCATCTCAAAGAGACTTTATTAAAAGTTTTTAACATAGGCCCAAATAGGCTTATTAAGTAAAACGAAGAAAATAAAAGTAAAATTTTGGCTAGAAGTAGAAAAGAATTTAGTAACAAATTTAGCCACCACTTTTGTGACTACTTAGAAGAAAAGAAATGATAGCCTTATAAATTTTGGAAAAAGAACTAGAGTTAGTAAAAGAAAGGATTTTTTTTTGGAATCAATTATTCTAATGAGTTAAAGAAACTTAAGATGAAAATAGACGCCAAACAAAAAAATTAAATTCTTGAGTAAAGGTTGAAAAAGGTCCAAATAAATTAATAAGATTATATACTTAAAATGAATTAAGCCCAAAATCTAGAATTTTAAAAGGAAATGGTACTCTGTTAGAAATTTTTAAAGAAATATTAGAGGAAATTATATGTCTAGAATAAGTTAGCTAGTAACTAAGAGACAGACTTTTGAGTATAATTGCCGCTAAACTTGAAAATAAATAGTACTCACCAATTAATTAGTGACTTTCGAAAACTAAGTAATATCACCCTAAGTTGTGACGCCTTAGTGATATCTAAGTCTTGAATTAACAACTAAATAGTTATCAGGCAAAAGAGAATTAAGTGTAGTTAAGGAAGCGAATTAAGTAAATTAATCACTAAAGAAAGGAGTTATTGAACCTAGTAAATGTACGTTTAAGAAGGATATCGCAGTTGGAACATAAGGAATTAAGTTAAATATAATATATTAATTCGGGACAAAAAGGATTGATGACCAAGAAAATAAAGTATTTAAATAACAAACCCCACCTAGATCCCTAAGTAGTAAATGGTTAATCATAGAATAAATAAAATTTGGTTAGTTAAAAGAATATAAATGTGGAAGCAATCTAGATGAAGTAGTGACAGATAAATAAGAAAATAAAAAGATTATAGAATTTAATTGTAAGGAAATAATATATCTTTAAAATCATTGTCGGGATATAAAGGATTAGTGGCTCATTTAGTGATCAAGAAAATAGGATTAATAACAAAGTCCACTTAAATTAGAAAAAGGAAATAACTAATGAGCCGTTTGGCGATAACTAAAGAGTTCATAATTGGACCTCACAAGGTTGTATTAAGGAAGTAATCATACGCAAGTGAATAGAGAATGCTTAACAAGTAGAGAAATGAAAAAAAATATACAGAGAGGATTGAACTAAATAGTATACCCTTAGTAATAAAATAAGTTAAGGAAATATCAATGACGTAAATTGTATAAATGGTAAGGATATATATAAGCCTTTACGACTAGTTGCTTATATAAGTAAACTTTTAGTAACGTTAAGTGTGTGATTACTTGCTAACTTGTTGTAAAGATGAAGATTGAAGTATATACTATGCGTGTGTGTAATGACTTCTTAATATTACACGCAATATAACACTTGTTAGTTAACTGATTATGTGACATGATATGTCAATGATTGTGTACATAACCATACGTGTGATAGTTACGTGATGAATGCGGTATAATGCATTGCATGTTGTGATGCTATTGAATACTTGTTGATGTGGTATGGTTGTGAATGTTGTATGATGCATGGATAACTAGATGAGGAAATTTGTAAATAAAAGATTTGGAAAACAGTATCGGTAGGGGTCCCAAAATAATTAAAATATGAAAGTATGTAAGATTCAGATCCGAGACAGATTGTGGGCGTGGTAGTGCCAATGTACCCTAAAATTGTTGAGAAAGTGTAAAATCTCATTTCATTACTAAGTGTCAAGTAAAATTTTAAAAATAAAGAAAAAGAGGAAAATTGGTTAAGCCGAATAAAGGAAAAGAACTCGACACTAGGAATGGAATGGAGTCATTTAAGGGACCCTACCGAAGACCACTGAATAAAAATGAATTATTGAATTATGCATCATGTCTGGAAGTTAAGGAGGGATGTTGGAATAATCCCTTAAAGTATACAGTGATGGGTACACTGAAGAATCTGTCGCGCCTCGATACCCGAGGGCAGTCTAGGGAGTATAACCAAAGGCAGAAATTCTAAGTGGCATCGGATTCACGTCCGTCGCCAGACAGCCCATAGCAAACTCTGGTGTACTTTGACAAGATGTGACGCCCTAAAATTGAGGGTAAATTTTTCATATTTTATGAATCATTATTCGATACAAAAATAAGATGGTGAACTTTTAATCAACACCCTAGATCTATGAAAAACCTATCTCATATATGGAGATATGAGAAGGTGAGTCAAAAATGATTGATGAGAAATTTCTAATTAAAAACAACAGAAATAATCATTTAAATTGATGTTGTATGATTAGGTTCAAGAAATTAGGCATCATGAGGTTTGATGCTTTAATAATATGTTAAAGGTATTATTAAGATGATGCAAAAGAAGATTTGATGCAAAGGAGAGTCAAAATAATTAAAACAAAGGCATTTGGGAGGATCAGGGACATCTCGCTCAAGTGGATGCCCCACTCGCTTGAGTGAGTTCAGTGGCCCATGCTTGGGCAGAACAAGCAAGGGCGCTTGAGCGAAGAAGAGAAAAGCATTAGGTGCCAATCTCGCTTGAGCGAGCTCCGCTTCACTTGAGCGAGATCACTCCAGAAGTATCAGGGACACATTTCGCTTGGGCAAGGCATGCCTGGTTGAGCGAAAATGGGACAGAACCTCACTATCCACATTTTGCTCGAGTGAGGCTAGGCCCGCCTGAGCGAAAACATCCCAAAATCAATTTTCTCCTCACTTGCTTGAGCGAATTGTCATACATTGGCCATTTTGCTTGAGCGAAAATGGCCCAGTGGCTCCCCCACTCACTATCACTCGGGCGAGGCCCTTCTCGCCTGAGCGAATTGTGGCCAGTGGCCACAACCCCGTTTCATGAGGATCTCGCTTGAGCGAGATTTCCACTCGCTTAAGCGAGTTATGCAGGAACAACAAAAACATGAAGATTTCACACAACTCATTGATCAAATTTTGTTTCTTGCCAATTATGACCTAAGTTAACATATCAATTGTGGCAATTCATACATACAATAGCTAATTTATTGATCATACATATCCAATTCAATCCTCATCCATTCAATGCATAATATTTGAATCATCCTTACATAATCCTCATAAAATGCTACAAGTTATGAAACACACCATTCATTCATAAAATTTATCATTAACAAGCATCACAATTCATTATCTTACATCACTTAGGTCATTAATAAAAATTGGCCATACACACCAAGGTCTAATTTTCCTACATGACCCTTAAAATCATCAAGCTACAATTTAGATGGTAAAATAAGCATACATATACACTATATGCTATACAGAAATCTAGATTTGCCGACCAAGACGTTTCCTCTACACCTATTTACCTTCTTTATCAAAATGTACTTCAAAAGATTCACTCCACCCATGAGTGTCCTACATCACAAGTCTAAAAAGTAGACAACATGGGAGAGTGAGTCATATATTCCAAAAGAATGAATATGAATACCATATGATCATGTGCATATGTATCATAACATGTATACTTTGCATTCACACATATTTCCTCATCAACTATCATCACATAACACAAGCATCTTTGTAAATCAAGCAAAGTATAAAGTCATACACATGATCTAGTCCTTCAATAAATTAGACTATTACACATCTCATCATTTTATTCAAATTATTATTTGGTATTCACATCTTTTATGTTGTATTAATTCATTTTCTCCCCCACAACACAACCATCATCACATCTCATCACCTTAGGAATACTTCCTTGCTATATGCAAATGCTCTTAAGCTAATGCATATGCACAACAGATTATTTCAACAATTACAGATCTAACTGTGGGAATATAAACACTAATTATGGGATTCAAGTATGATCATCTAACCATACCCCTACTGCAGTAGTAAAATGTGTACACATCATCAAATTGCATGCATTTCACTAATCTTTTACTGGTAGCGAATCGTATCGCCCATTTTGCAACACCTGGTCATTTACACCATGATCGCGGTAACACATATTCAATATATGGTGTTACGGGCCGGCCATGACTCATCCCATGGCGGTCATGATCCAAAAGACCACCGGGGTCACCTACTCATCAAGAGCCACCCCCCACAAGGGTCGGCCACATGTAGCTCCCCGTAGCAATACATAGGCGGCTTTGTGACTTACACACCGAGTCACAGGGGAAAAATAAAATTTTGCTCGTGTACCGAGCCACCCTCCCACTGGGTTGGCCGAGGGAACTCCCCTAACGTTCCAATATCGGCGGCTATGTAGTATGCCATGGATGCAAATGCCAATCATATGCATTTCTCACTCTATGCATCCTATTCATGCCACTCATCAATCATCATTATCATCATCACCAACACCGCCACAAGGCTTTTAGTGGATTTATTATCGTTGGTTATTGCCATTGGTTTAAGTTTTCGTGTGTCATTCTCAATAATTCTTATTAACATAATTCAATTCTATCATCAAACACAACGACATCAATCTTTCACTATCAATCAAAGTATGCTATTTATTCATATCTATTTTCAATCAAACATCACTTATAATCATTTCACATTCATGGTAAACATAAGCATAACATTATATTCAAGACACCACATTGTCAAACAATCCACGCCACCATATAGCACACCACTATTATTCTAAATGCATCAAGGCATATTGCCAAAAGCACATCACCAACATCATGCACACATTACAATTCTTCATAACACTACAAGCAAGGCACATGCATATTGTTACATCTGACAATCAAATACTATCCAATTCATGCATTTAGAACATAAAGACTCCTCTCCTACCTCAAGAGAAAAATTCCAATTGATACGACGTACCCGCCTCGTTGTTCGAAATAGATCCTACATTAACATACATGTAAAATCCCAATCAATCAACTATTCAAGACACAAATTCAACTCTAATTAGCCATAATCATATCTATAATTTCATAACATGTATAAGACACGTTATAGACATTATTTTCCTTCATTCATTAGGCTTCGGGAATTCCTTCCCATTAAGCCTCATTCATTATATTCAAAGGCTACAAAACAACCATAGCCTAACATCCATAAGAATGCTCCATCATTCAATACCCATATCCTCAATATCATGTATTTGCTTTCCAATACATTACCCAAACTACATTTATCATTTTCCCTAAATCTTAAAGTTAGGGTTTTCACCAAACTCAACAATATTCATAATGCATCATAAATCTTCTATTCAAGACACAAATTCAACTCTAATTAGCCATAATCATATCTATAATTTCATAACATGTATAAGACACGTTATAGACATTATTTTCCTTCATTCATTAGGCTTCGGGAATTCCTTCCCATTAAGCCTCATTCATTATATTCAAAGGCTACAAAACAACCATAGCCTAACATCCATAAGAATGCTCCATCATTCAATACCCATATCCTCAATATCATGTATTTGCTTTCCAATACATTACCCAAACTACATTTATCATTTTCCCCAAATCTTAAAGTTAGGGTTTTCACCAAACTCAACAATATTCATAATGCATCATAAATCTTCATCTCCTTCCAACAATAAATTCATCTACTTCATTTATTACCATCAAAGCTTGCATTTATGATAACCCATATTAATGTCTTCACATTTATGGCTCTTCACCAACCCCTATTCATCTACATTACTCCCCCAAGCTATAATAACTCATAACCAAGGCATTAGATCCATCAAAAATAGTGAGAAAAGCTTACCTTACCCCAAAAACAAAAATGGAGCCAAGGGAGAGAGAGGCCAAATGAAAATAGAGAAAGAGGAGAAAAAAACTCCAAGCTCCAATGGCTTTCTTCAAGCTTTCTTAAATAAAAAAAGGAGGAGAAATGGGTTACACCTCTTACTTGGGTTTTTGGAAGAAGAAGATGAAGAGGAGAATAAGAGAGTGGAAGAGAAAGTGAATGTCTTATTTTTAGAAGGAGGAGGTAACGTGAATTGTAAAAGGAGAAGGGAGTTTAGTGTTTTAAGTTTACCCTTCTCATTAAAATTTACCATTTTATAACAAACAAGATCTCTGTTCAGGCTCAATACTTTATCTAAAAATTATCCCAAATACATATTTGGACTCCCAATAATATTCTTAACAGCCCTGACCAATATCATCCCAATCGGAGATACTTGGTCCAACACCTATATTTTAATCAGGCATAATTTTAGCTTATTCGGTTCCAACAAATTATGAGTAGTCCCCCAAAATTCTTAATTTAATTATTTCCAATATTTTGGGACATTAAATCACCCACATACAACTATTTAATAATTATTTCCTTAATTAATCCTTTATTTTAAAATTTAGGGTGTTACATAAGCGACAGGATTTTCTATGGCCGTGGAGTGCCCATTCTGTGGTGATGTGTGATTGGCCATTTTGAAGTTGGGACTATGAGTCCTTACCCATTTGTGAAAACCAGAACAAGGAGAGATCAGGTCGCTCTAGTTAGGCAGGGGAGTTAAGGGTGGCTGGTTGTGCACATGTATATTGTATGTGAGATTGTTGAGGAGTAGATGGGCCCACATGCATCATGATGACTAACAAAAGAATGGAAATAACAAAATGAATTCATGCATTGCATTGTATTAAAATCGTGATTATTCGTGATTTGAGTATGATTGTATGAATTTTGGTATCCCTGAGAGGTGAATAGGGAGTTGGGAATGGTCAGTGAGACCAAGAGTGGTGAAACAACTTAGAATACATGCTAGGAATCCCCAAGGAGAGTTGGAAGGGTTGGTTGTGATTGATTGAATTGTATGGGGTGAGTGTTAGAAATAACACTCCTCGACTGTTGTGGAAGCAAAGACTCACCTTTCCAGTTATTTTTCCATAGCTCCGGATTGGACCATACTCTGTAGAGGATCATATAGACTTCACACCGAGGACCAGCTAAACTCTTATTGGGCGAAGGACGAATAAAATAGGTTGAAATTTATTTTTATTTATGGGAGCTTGCATGCCCCATTACTTTTAGTATGTACAGTCACTGTTACGATCATGTATCATATATGATTATGTTGTATATATGATGTATCTGTTCCACCAAGTTTCTTGTACAAAAAACACTTCCATATTTTTCTAAACTCGTAACCTTTCAGTTGACCAGGATAATCTAGTGGAAGGGATTGTCCCAGTTAACCGAGGATGTTACAATTTACCACAACAATTATCTTGATAATAGGAATAGTCAAGATTTAACTTTTAAATCTTATCTCTAAAGTCTCAACAACCATCCTATTTTTAAGGACGGTCAAGGTTTAACTTTTAACCTTATATCTAAAGTCCAAAATATTTTATTTTGGATCCTATTAAATTTGATAGATATCTTATCCATGATTCATAACTTTTGTAAATTCTATCAAATTTAGTAAGGATTAAATATTTGATTTTCAAAATTATTAAATTTAATAAAGATCTTATCTACTATTTGTAACAATTACAAATCATATTAAATTTAATAAATATAAATCAATTTGTAACTTATACAAATCCCATTTAATATAAAATATTTTAAAATTATATTAATTTAAAAAGATCACATACAATACAAGTCCTATTAAAATTAATAAGAATGAATTATTTAAAATTGTAACTCTTATAAACTTTAAATTAAACAAACATTTAAAATTTAATTTGTAACATTTAAATAAATAGAATATCATGATGGCTAGGTTTCAACTTTTGAATCCTAGTTTTCATGACGGCTGGAGTTTACTCTTAAACCTCCTAGACATCATCACACATAAACTATTCATGTTACAAAGAAAAATGTATAAACATGGATTACATACAACTTTAATTAAACAAACATAAATAAAAAATATGCTTTAAAATTAGAACATATAAAAAACAATCACCATTGCTACATACAACATGTTTATACAATGAAGCACTTCTAAGTAACACGTTCTTTAATTAAAAATATGAGAAAAATAATTAATATACACAAAACAATATTAAATAATACTAGCTTTAAAAAAGATACAATCTTTACATCATATATTATAAAAAGATGTAACATTTTTCGTAAAAAGATATAACCTTTGAAAAAATTAAGATTCAATCTTTACAACCTTTTTCGTAAAAGAAAATATTTTCACATGTTCTTAAACAAACATTTGTCTAAAACATGATTTTTGTAACCCAGCTCTTATACCACTATTAGGGAATCCTATTGGGTTAGGCAACAGAATACAAGGATTCCATAAGGTCTTACAAATCACATGTTTTAAGGCAATAACATATAATTGAAAGCGGTTAACTAATTACCTCTTTATGCGTAGAATTAAGACTTCAAAGCAATAGTATCTTCGCCCTTAAGTAGTCCACGTAAGCACTACCACTAGATTCCACACTTTTGAATACTAGTTTGTTGGAGCACAGCCTCTACAACATTTATGGGATTTTATTATGTATTACAAGAGTGTGGTTAATGAGAATCTTATGCTTTATTTATAAGCTCAGGTCTGACCTAATGAGCACTCTTTAGTGAATATGATCTATACTTATTTTAAATGAGTTGGACCTAATATTTTTATTTTTAGTCAAACTAAAATAAAAAGTATCCTCTAGTAGGTTTACTCTATGTGTGTGACCTTATAGGAAATATATTTGGTTTATATTAAATATAAAATGCTTATATTTAATATAATATAATGAGCGACGTCTAGTAATACATCATTATCCAAATATAAATATCAAAATAA
The DNA here is from genome assembly GCA_037962975.1 of Clitoria ternatea. NCBI lineage: Eukaryota > Viridiplantae > Streptophyta > Magnoliopsida > Fabales > Fabaceae > Clitoria > Clitoria ternatea. The sequence goes on from CM075670.1 coordinate 161,922,547, forward strand.
CCTACAAGTGACATACTTTATAAGTTTGGTCCTTTTGTCATGATATCTAATTTGGATCAAGGTGTGGTTGTTGTCAACGTTATGTGACCCAATTTATTTTACTTAATACTAAAGTAGACTTTTCTTAAATAAATATCCAATATTTATTTTCCTAGAATGCCCGTGCATTTTATATAACCTTACTCTATCAAATGGCTCATACATATTACTCTTGTCACATATGAAGGACAAATCTCCTCTACATCACCCATATTCCTCTACATGATTTGTTCACTGCCTAATTACAACCTCTATGATCAAATTGTTACAGATGACATTTGATTGCATTAAAACAACAATCTCATCGTGTAGGAACCGTAGTAACTTCAGGTTGAAGGACTACATATACCATTATCACATTGAGAACTGTTTATGATATTCACGTAACAAAAGTTCTTATGATGGGTCTGTCTAGTACATTATTACTCTTAATATGTACATATGTGAAGACTTGACATCGTCCATATCTATGAGATCATCAGTACACTCACGCACTAGTCTTAACATATTTATATGTCCTCATATAAATACTAGACTATGGAGAATTTAGGAATAATTCTTATATTGGCCTACTATTTTAGGGACTAATAAAGCTTGTTAAACTATTTAACATAAATGTCTTATTCAAAATGATGTATCCTATATAGGCTCCTAATGTATATTTCCAACATTTTGAATCACAAACAAAATGCATTTCATAAACTATATACTAAACACAAATGGTTCATTATGTAATTCATATTTGTTCTTATTGTCTAATAGTGAAAATGATAACTATAACATCCCCAAAATTCTAGACCTTTAATAAATTGAAATTAGGGACAATAAATTGAAATTGGGGGTAGGTATTAGAATCAATGTAGAGACCCCTTTTTAGTTAAATTAAAAGTATGTGCCCAGTTTAATTGGAAATTCATCATTTAGAATAAATTAATTATACATTAAATGCTACAGCCTTCCAATTAATTTTTAATTCAACTCATTTACTTGTAAGGTTTCCTTTCCTTCACCTCACGTGCGCATCTTCCTCTTTACAAGTCAACAATAGTCTTTTCTTCCCCGTCAGCTTTCTCCTCCACCTTGTGCATGTATACCGTTCTCCATCCTTCATCCCTTCACTGTGCCATGTCTCTCTCATCTAATTCCTCACTTTCATTTTTCCCTTTCAAGGTATGTACATGCAAGTCTCATTCTCCTTCCTCTTCTTTTCCTTTAAAAGTCATGGGTTCCCTTGTGCGTGACATTTCTTCCTCTTCTTCTATGGTCAAAGCCGTGAGTACCCAAAGCCATTGTTGGGGTTTGTTAAGCTTAGGTGTTAGATCTTGAAATCAAAAAGAGGTAAGCATCATGATCCCCTTTCTTTCCTCATATGCAGTTCATTAAGGACATTGCCAATGGTGTGGACATTTCCTCATTTCTTATGAATTCATTATGGCAGTAACTAAGAGTGACACGTAGAGTTGTTACAGTTCGATTTCTAGGTGTCAAAAGTGTCAGGTTTATACCGGAAGGTGTATTGCTATTTCAAAATTTCTATCGGTTGTCATTCGGAAGCGTAAATTGAGTCGATGCATTTTCAGGTACGTTCTAAACGTACAAGGGATTTATCATTTGAATGATAGGAAGAAATTAGGTCCCCGCTTATATCCTGTGTGGTTTTAGAAAATTTGATCGCGTGAGGAAAATGATTTAAACTATATATATTATGTTGTGAGATTGGTAGGCCTAGTGCATTTGGAAATATATATATGCATTGTGTTGCATTGCCAATGGTTGATAAGTCTTGATTACACATGACTCAATTATTGCTTGTATTGAACATGTCATATGATGTATTTGTAACACCCTCGGTTAACTAGGACAATCCCTTCCACTAGATTATCCTGGTTAACTGAGAGGCTACGAGTTTTAGAAAAATATGGAAATTTTTTTATACAAGAAAACTTGGTGAAACATATATACCTTATATACAACATAATCATATATAATACATGGCCGTGACAATAACTATACATACTAAAAGTAACGGGGCAATTAACTTATTCTATTCATCCTCGGCCCAAGAAGAGCTCCGCTGATCATCGATGCGAGTCTGTGTCCATCCCAGCAATGTCTGGAAAAATTTAGCGTAAGGGTGAGTCTTCACCTCCATAACAATCGGGGGGTGTCTTATCAACACCTGCCCCACATACAACACAAACAGACCAAGACTGAGTCTCTCTCACTCTCTTTGGGGTACCTAAGATGGATTCTAAGTTATCTCACCACTCTTGATCTTAACTGACCATTCCTGTTTTCCCATTCACCTCTTAGGATTTCTAAGATCTATACCATCATACTCAAACAACGAGCAATCATAATCTCATGACAATGATGCAATCCATGAGTTCATTTCTTTATTTCTAATCTTTTATTAGTCATCATGATGCATGTGAGCCCATCTCCTTTTCATCATTCCCAATACAATACATATCACAGTCCCGCCTTATCCTTCCTATTCACTAGAGCGACCAAAGGTCTCCTCGTTCTGTTTTTCCCAAATGGGTAAGGACCCGTAGTCCAATCATCATAATGTCTAATCACACATCTCACCAGAACGGGCACTCAACGGCCCTAGAAACCCCTGCCTCTTGTCGAAGTATATTAGAGTTTGCCACGAGCTTCCCGGTGACAGACGTGAATCCAAGCCATTGGAGTTCCCGCCTCCGATATACTCCCTAGACTGCCCTCGGGTATCGAGGCATGGCAGATTCTTCAGTGTACCCCTCAGTGTTACGCTCTAGGGAGCTTCTCGTCTATCACCCTTATCCTCCATGTATGATGCACACAACACACAATTTTTTTACTAGTCATCGGTAGGGTCCTTTCAATGACTTCTTTCATTTCTAACGTCAGGTGTATTTCAATTAATTCTTTCTTTGCTTTCTCAAAATTCCTCAATCCATAATGGTTTTACCCGACACTAAGAATGAAACGGGATATTACATTTCTAAAAAACCACGGGGTATATAGGCACTACGATGCCCATTATCACATCGGATCCGATCTAATCTTATCGTATCATTTTCACAATTTATTCATCTCAGGATCCCTACTGAGACATTTCTTTATTCATTTTTTTCTTATTTATTTCAACATATTCATTCAATGCATCATACAAGTGTTGTTCATCACACAATTCATTTTTTTAACTCATGATATTCTTTAAGTACAACATCACAGTCCATACACATGTCATCATGCTACACTCATCATATATTTCTTCACACATACTCATCACATATAATTAACATATATTCATTCAATAGCATTATAGCATTCAAGAGAACAACATACTTTTCTAATTCCACTCACCATAATTCATAGAAAATTAAACGCAATTGTTGGCATTAAACTTGGTATACTAGCTCGTATATTAATTTACCATTAATTTGGATATTAGATCGCACGTGTTTAATCAAAATACCTTATGAGTCAATTTGGATTCTTTTACTCCCCTTTAAGTTACTTATTCCTCTATTATTTGTTAGCACACTAATTATTTTATTACACAATTCTACTCCTAATGTTCAATTATGAAGTCCAAACACTACTAAGTGGTCTTTACTATCAACTTAGATACTTATATCTAAAAAAATGTCTTATGGAATAGCTTAGTTTTTCTTATGTCCTTGAACTATTGTTCCTCCTATTATTTATTGGTACATTCATTATCACTATCCAACTCTAATTCTTAATGTTTGATTAGGGAATTCAAATTACCCTTAAATTAAGGGATTTAAGTTACCCTTTAGTGGTCTTACTATCCATTATTTTCTTTTGTCAATAAACTTTACTAATTGAACGATTTATTTCTTTTGTCACTAAGTGGGTTACTGATGTACATAAGTTTACCCATAGTGATATCCTTTCTAGGTTTTTAAATCACTAACCTTTAATACCATTTTTCTACTCCATCGCACTTTTAATTAATCAACTAAGATTGGGCCTAACTTTGTCATTCTTAGTTTACAAAACCTATTGGGCCTAACAATGTCATTTGTCGATAAAACCTCTTTTATGTAAAATTTTCCACTTCTCAAAATCAATTTATTTATCTAATCATCTTTCATAAAACTTTATAATATTAAAAACAATTCCACTTTTTCTAAACTTAGTAAGATGAAGCGTCGGAACCGTCCGGTCAGTAAAATTTCTTAAAAAGCGTAATGTCGTCAAAATACTTTTGGCGATATGTGACGATAAATTAATTCCTAATAGCGGGGCTTACCGGAAACAAAATATAAATTACATAATAACACCATAAAATTTAAAATATAATAATACAACCATATCGAATCAACCGAGTCTGCCTAACACTAAATATTTTAAGTTCTTCGTTTTAGCATCGATCGCGATGAAATTTTCTTTCGTGATGCGATTATCGAGATACGCTTAATAAAATTAATTAAAATACTTTTTAACTACATATTCCATTAAAATTAACAACCACCAATGAAAAATTACATAACTCGAAATTTAACCGTTGGATCGTAACGAAATTTAAAACGGAGGTTCCTAGATATTAGGGTAATATTATGGGATGATTAAAAGCAAGATCAAACCAGATGAGACCTCCCTTACCTTGCGGGACAGCCGCTTCCTGGAGGCAGAAAATGGCAAACTCGCCAAAAAACCTAACGAATACTCTGAAACATTTACCGATCGCTTCTGGGTCGCTAAAAACTAACATGCAAAATATTTAAGCCATCATGAGGATCACGGCCAGCCACTAAAATCCCAATAGTCATGCACTCATTTTATTAAAAGAAATTATATACCGATAGCTGGTTGTCCACCTTTGAATCTTTCACCACTTTAGTACCGATTATTGTCGATCATCCCACAGATTCTAGAAACAAATCATGTAACCAAAACAGCTAGGAATGTCATGGTTTTTAAGCCACAAAACAGAAAAGAAACAATCTAAAAAAAACATGCATGCTTGCTGAATTTTTAAGAAAACACGGCGACTAAAGACCCAAGAGGTAGAAGCTCAAGATTCACCTTGCTTTGCCTAGAGTGCCTCACGGTCAAGAGAATGAGGAGTGCAAGGATTTTGGCTCTTGATTCTCCCTATGTACAACATCAAGAAACAAGGAAAATGAAGGCCTTTTAGTGAGTTATAGGCATGATTATGAAGAGGAGAAAGTGAGATGAAGGTGCTGTTTTGGAAAAGTGAGAAGAATTGGTGAAGTGTTCAAGATGATAATTATTTTCTTGCATGAAAATTAAGAGGGACAATGAGTGTTTAAGCTAACATAAAGGGAATTAAGGTAGTGAATGACGTGAAGGAAATAAGAAGAAGTGAATGGCTAATTTTGTTTTGATGGTTTTGGAAAAATCTTGATGTGTTTGGAAGAAGAACTTTTTTTGCAATGGTTGTTTCCTTGGTGGCCAAGTTCTCACGGAAGTGTGGGATAAGAATGGAGAGATCAATGCTCCTAGGAATGCATTCCAAGTGTCTTTCAGCTATTTAACTTGCAAGGCAAGGAGTTAACAAGGAGAAAACAAATGTCTATTAGGTGGTGGGAGTTGATTGGTCCTTATTGCATGAAGGTTGAGGTGTCAAGGTTTTGGGACATCAAATTTCTTGGGCTTTTAAGGGCTTATGCAGGATGAAATAGGAAAAGAGCCCAACATATGAATTGTAGGCCTTTTTCTTATCTTTAAATTGATATATGGTACAAAAACTTTCATTGAGAAATGAATGAAATATGGCCTATTTACTAAAATAGTGTAAGGCTGTGACGGGATTCAATTTCTTGGATAGATTAATTTTCTGGGCAAAATTGGTGAGGCATTTGACTTTGTTCCCTTCATCAAAGTTGTAGGGAATTAAGTTAAGAAATGCGAAAAATACTGAACATAGTACAAGTTGCCATTGGAAAAATGTGAACCAGTGTGGGATTTTAAATTCTGGGATTTATGAAGCAAGAATTAGTTTTCGAGCCCTTCATAAAGTTTCTAGATCTTGCCTTTCTCTTTAATTTGATATATCATTTGTGACAATCTGAGACTAGTAACCCGAGATATACCCGATTTACGGTAGGGTGCTCTAGGAGCTTCCCAGATTAGCTACATCTTTGGAAATAAATTCACCATTAATTCTCCTTTGAGAATTGGGTTTTATTCCCTTCATAAAAATTGTAGAGGTATATGATACTGATCTATAGCAAAAAGAACAAAGCAATTCAAGTACCAGACGAAGGAGATACGTAAATTTTAATGAAGACTACCAACATGATGATGAAATAGCTAAAGGGTTACAAAGATCTATTAAACTGTACTGATCTAGAAAGATTTGGCCTTTGATGCTTGCATGAAAAATGTATATAATTTTGTTATGGAGATTTTGACACCAAGTTTGCACAAATCTAAGATTGTATGAGAAAGTTATGAATTTTTTCTGAACTATGCGCAGGGAAAAAGTCCAAACTATGGAATTTTGAGGTGAACATATTTAATCTTTGATTTTGAGATTGACAGAGTAGGAATCAGAGTTTGGGGCTAGAAATAGAGATTGAAGATCTTTTCAAAACGAAGAGATTAAGACTAAAATTGTTTGACTCCAAGATCGTATGTAAAATTTAGGTCGAAAACACCAAAGGTATTCGAGTCGAGTTTGAAAATATTTTGTGAAAAAACTGATTTATGGAAAAATAAGGGTGATTGTAACATCCCAATTTTTATATAAATGCCCAAATAAGGGAAATAAATGACAACTACTTATATATGGAAAGATTTATGCCCCAAAAATATTGAAATAAATTAATTTGAGCTTATTATGATTTTTCATACTTTGCTAGGCTTCCTGAGCTAAAATTTATACCCGGTTAAAATATGAGTGTCAGACCAAGTATCTCTGTTTGAGATGCCGTTGGTCAGGGCTGTAGATAATATTATCGAGAATCTGACTATGTATTCAGAGTAGTTTTTAGATAAAGTATTGAACCCAAACAGAGATCCTGTTTGTGGTAAAACAGTAAAATTTAAATGAATAAAGTTAAAATAAAACAAAACTCCCACCTTTCACTCTCTTTTCACGCTGGATTCTCTCCCTTGGCAAGACACACTTTACTCTTCTTCCTCTTCTAAACTACCTCATTCATCTTCACTTTCTTCTCATCCAAAACCTAAGTAAAAGTGGTGCCTCTTCCTCTCTTCATTTTCATTCACCATTAGAGCAAGGAGGAGACAATGGATGCTTGAAGTTTATCCTCTCTTCTCTTCTATTTTCATCACCATCTCTCTCCCCCTTGATTTCCATTTTTGTTTTTGGATCAAGGTAAGCTTTTTACCATTTTTCTTGAGTTTGGAACCTAGGAAATAGATGGTTGTGGCTTGGGAGAGTATTAAATGCATATGGGTGTTGAAGGAAACCATTAAATACATAAACCCTAAGGTGGGGTGAGAGGAATATAAACTTTTATGGGTAATGAATTTGGTACATGAAAATGGTGTTGGAATATGATAGATATTGATGATGTTTGATGGGTTTTAATGAAACCCTAACCTTTGATTTTGGAGGAAATGTGTAATGTAGATATGATTGGCATTTATTAATGAAAGAGGCGTTATTAATGATGAGGTATTGGCATTAAATGATAATGAAAATGTTATTTATGATAAGGTATTGCCAGAAATGATGATTTGTGATGGTGGTGGAAGCCATAAATGAAAAACCCACTTAAAAAGAGTTGAGTGTGAAGTTGGTATATGTGGTAACTTAACTATTTAGGTTATTGCCTTTGGTAATAATGAATTTTGATCAAAGGGAAGGAATTTTTGAAGCCTAATTAGGCAAATGAAAAAACCTATAAATAGTTTCTACATGATGAGAATCATGTGTATATATATATATACATATTGATAATGATACTTGAATAAATGATTGATGTGGCCCTACAATTGATTGATGTAGGATTTGATAACATTTGTGAGGCAGGAACATTAAACCCGAAAGTCTACTTCTCTTGAGGTAGGAGAGGGGTATATTTTCTAAATGTATGATGCCTTGTATGTTGATAATGTATGTATTAATGACATGTTGCATGTTTTTCCTTGAATGGATGTAGTGCTTAATGTGTGATGACATGTTATTGTTCCCATGTGTGGCTTGATGAATATTTGAAATCCTTGGCTAGGATAATTCTTGAATATTATGAATGGTATATATATTTGATTATATGGGATTAACATTGTGATTGAGTATGAGTTGTACCCTAGATGAGAGGGTGAGATAATCTTTACGAGGTTAAGGCATGTATGAGCATTATTGCATACATAGCATGGCATGCATATCATGACATTTAAAAGTGGTTATGATCACTTAATATTTGGAATATAAAGGGCTTATGAGTTCCTATTGTATTGAGCCGGTGGTTATGATTACCTGGTGTTTGAAATGAAAGCCCCTGCAGGACCATTGAGAATGAATGCCCGTGGTTACAATCATGAGGCGGGAGTACCCCTTGCGAGGTGGAAAACCATTATGAATTGTTGAATGTGGTTGCGATCACGAGAAAGCACCTTGCGAGGCTGCTAGAGGGAGTACCCCTTGCGAGGTGGGAAACCAATAAGAATGAATGATTATGGTGGTTGCGATCACACGAGGAAATGAAATCGGATCTGTGCATATGCATTCTTAAACACCAGCATATGCATTAGCCATAGAAGCATGGCATTGAGTGATACCCTATTGAGGAGATTGTGTGAGATGTATATGGAACCCCTTTTTGGAAACTAATATATATTTGTGTTATTGGTTTGGTTTGACTTTTATGAAACTTTATGAAATGACAATGAGTGTGATGGAACTATGAATGAATGATACGGTTAAATTGATATATCCTTGATGAAGGATTTGTTATTCATGAATATGTGAATGGATGTGTATATTCAGTGAATTGGATGATTAAATTGATTTTAGTGTCATTTAAACTCCTTTTTGGAAGGAGATGTTTAACTTGCATTCATATGTATATTATCATAAATTGTTGGATTCTTCATCATTGAGAAAGTATACTTACTCTCCATGTGGTCTATCTTTTTAGCTCTTGTGTTGTAGGGCTTACAATGGAGCTCATGTGTGGAAGAATTATGTAAAGGAAGTCATTTTGCGGTAAAGAGCCTTGGTCGGAATATATAGATTCATTTTGTATAGCATATAGTTTGTATATACTTATTTTGTAATTAATTTGATGATAATTGATTTTGGAGGTCATGTAAAAAAATTAGACCTTATGTGTATGGCTAATTTTCATTAATGACCTTGATAATGTATGAATGATAACTATAAGGTGGATTTGATGTAGATTTTAATGAATGAATGAAGACTCATATAGGAAATTGTGTTTCATGTAGTATGTGAAGTGATAGGCTTGATTTTGACATGACTAATGAATTGGCATGGAAATTATTGAGTATGATTGTTTGGAGCAAGTTCTAAATGCTCAATATGATATGTGTGATATGTTAATTATGGTCAAATTTGCTTGGTAGGAGTTTTGGTATATTGAGTTATGAAATTTTACTTGTTTTCTGCATATATGCTGATAATCTCGCTCAAGCGAGAATCCCCTATATCAGTTATAGGGCCTCTAGCCCAATCTTGCCCAAGCAAGAGTGATATTCGCTTAGGCAAGATGCCCCTACACTTGGTGGATACATTCTAGACGATTCTCACTTAAGCGGGTTTGTAACATCCCAAATTTTTATGAAGGTGAAAAATATGGTAAAAGACTTAGAATGGGAATTGTTGTGTATGAACATTGGAGACAAGTTTTAAACAACTATTATAGGGTATATGAAGTATGGAATTGAGTTAATTAGCTTTGGATGGATTTTGATATGTGTGGTTGTTGAGGACTCATGTTTCTGCCCAGGTTTTGACATTCTCGCCCAAGCGAGAGGGACTCCCGCTCAAGCGAGAATCCTTTGTGTTGGTTACAGGGCCTCTGGCCCGATCTCGCACAGGCGAGTGGGCTACTCGCTCAAGCGAGAATGCCCCTGTGAAGCGTGACGTGTGATGTGTAAACAGGGGAGATTCTGGTCGGTTCTTGCTCAAGCGGGTATGACCGCGCTCGAGCGAGAGGAAGAGAGAGGGAAATAATAATAATGATTTTAATGGTTATGATAATAAGGCCAAATGACCACACATGTGCATTGAGGTGAGTGTGTGAACTTTGGTTCTTTCTCTCTCTTTAATCACGCTGTAATGGGAATAGTGATGGCTGATGAGACAAGTCCTAATGGTGAGGTGATGGACATTAAATTAAAATACGATAGGAGTGGGGAGCTGCTGTCATAGAGCATTGGGATGATGAATGCTTCCACTTTATATGCGTACCCCTGCTTATATACTTTGGGGTACATTGTGAATGAGAACCATTCTTCTATTTTCTCTAGACTCTCTGGAGACTCTTCTTCACTCTCTGCTTCGTCTCCTTCTTCTTACTGTTCTTCTTTATCTTTTCATTCTACTCAAAGACTGAGTAGCACTTGAGTGGAATATGTGTGGGTAGAGCAGAGTGGTTGTGAAGAGGAACAGCGTGGGATTGTTGCTTGATGATTGAAAGAGACCTGTGTGGTGGTTGGAAAGACTGCATGGTATTATGTGTTATGAAGGCTGAGTTCTCCTCTGAAGCAACGTTGGATGATTGGAGCTGGTGATCTTTTCTTCTTCTTCCACACATGCATGGTGTAGAACCGAGTGGAGCATGGTGGGAATCAACGTAGATGTGGTGGAGGAACCAACGTATGGCTATGTGTGGGGGCTGGGTTCAGGGTTCTTCCCTGTTCCCTAGTGATCCTCCTTCTTCTCCCTCTTCCTCCATGTGGTGAGCTGTTTGTGGCTTGGTTGGGAGCCAGCAGCGTATTGGTGTGTCTCGGTTGTGGAAAGATGATCCACTATGTGAGGCTGTGCTACTCTTGTGAGGATGAAGACATGCATGCATGTTGCATGGAAGCTTAGTGGTCCTCCATGGTGAGGAGGATGGGTGCTGTTCGAGTGTAGAACAACTTTGAACTAAGCCTTGGAGATTGCTGCTCGAGTAAACAGCATAGATTCTTCCATGGCTGTGAGCAGAGTGGGACTTGGGTGTTGATGGCTTGAAGACTTGAGTGGAAATGGTGGCTGGTTCTTCAAGCTGAGAACGTTGTTGGGACGAGTGGAAGCCATGATGGCTCTTCTCACTGCTGGAAAGCCGAGCAGAGTGCTGCTGTGGCTGGGCCGAGTGGCCATATGACTCCTGGAAGCTTCATCCAGGTAAGGGGAGCTATTGCATCTTAAGTGCATAGTTTATGGACGGACTTCCGGGTGACTTTATTGCATTGTATTGTGTTTTGTTGGATGCTGTATGTTGTTGAGTGGAACCCGGATTGATGTTTACTATTTAAGTGGTGCATGATTATCCGTTCAAGAGATGCATGATGATATTGTGATGATGAGTATATTATGATGCTTGAGATGCATGTATGTTGATGCTGAGTTCAAATTGTGATCCTCTAGGGTCCCTGGGTGTGTTATACATTTGAATGCATATGAGTTTTATTGATGTATAGGCGTATGCTGAATGCATGAATGGGGACTGTTATGATGAATGCCGAGTAGGCCTTATAGATGAAAGCATGAAATGCTTACTGGAAAGGATAAATCTGAGTGAATAGAGGATAATCTGAGTGGATGGCATAGGATTGCCGAGTGGATGTGGTTTAAGCCGAGTCATCTGATTGTGGTTGAATTGCCGTGTGCATATAATGTTGAATGCTAAATACCGAGTGGATCAGTATACTAGTTACTGAGTGAACTGAGCTTTATAGCCGAGTGAAATGGGTGAAATCCCGATCGGAAGATGCTTGTGATTGTTCATATTGAATGGCAGTATGTGCCGATTGATTGATGATATATATATTTGTATGTTGAGGATTCTATGATTAATCCGAGCTAATATCTGTCATTTAATATGTAAAGTTCACCCCTACACCATTTTTTTCAGTTTATGCAGGTCAGATTGGAGTGATATGATGGCCTTAACCCGAGTGTTAGGTATTTATTGATAAAGGCTGTGTATATAATATTATGTACCGAGTACATTTAATGTATTAAAGCCTTGGCTGGCTCATAACAATGTTGTATAAGGAATATGAGTGCATTTGTATGGAAATCCGAGTACATGTTGGTATATATATGGGTTTACATTGAAATCATGTACTTGTATCGGATAATGGATCTTGAATGAATGAATAATGATAAGTTGCAATCATCCGAGTGTATGCGTATGTATATATATAGGTTATGTTGATAACATTGTTATGAATCGGTGGAAGTGTATTGTTGTATCGGTAGTCGGACTTGGAATTAGAGAATATGTATAAATGAGTGATTTATGTTGATTTGATGCTTCTTTCAATTGGAGTATAATGATGTTGAATGAGCGAATGACTCTGAGTTAATAGATTCCGAGTGGAATAATATTGTAAGAGCTGGTCTGATTGGCGTGGCTTAAGTATATGATCTTTTCCGAGTGGAAAATAGAGGTGAACCCCGAGTGGGAAATAACTTGAATATTCCGAGTGGAATTCTGAGTGATCCTCTACCAAGGGAAGTGTGGTTGTAATGGTTTAGCTTGAATTATTCTTAAGCATATGAGTTATGCATGTATTCCGAGTAAACATGGGTACCTATTCCGAGTGAATAAGGTAATATGTGTTCTGAGTGTGTAAGTGTGGAATGAGTCTGAGTGAGACTTGATGATGTGATTTCTCTGAGTGAAGAGAAGTGTAAGTATTAACCAAGTGATGGATGGTCAAGATTAGGCCGAGTGATTCATGGCTGGGAGGAAGCCTACGTATTCTGTGTGAGGGAGTCCAAATATGCCGAGTGCTAAATGGGTGATGTTTACCGAGTGACTCGAGGTTGAATTGTACCGAGTGGTTTGATTGTTAGAATCCGGGTGGGATATCCCTCATTTCCCGAGTGGATCCTGATGTTGACTCTGTGGATAGAATTGAGAGACTAAGTTATGGGTTGCCGAGTGAGGCAAAGGTTGGGGTGGTTCCTGAGTGACTGGAATTCCCTTATACCGAGTGGACTAAGTCATCACCGAGTGAATGGCTGTCTCGTATACCGAGCGGTGGATTAGCTGAGTGTGACTTCTCGCTTCAGCGAGTGGGATCTCGCTCCAGCGAGTATGTTGTTTGGGAAGGCTTTTATGTGGGAACGCTTAAGCGAACGTGTCCTCGCCCGAGCGAGTTGGGGCGTCTCGCCCAAGCGGACCCGTGTCTCGCTTGAGCGAGTGTGTGTTGTATTGGGAGCTTCGCTTGAGCGTTGGTTATTCTTTCGCTGATGTCCTCTTGGTCGGCTTTTACTTTCCTTGCCTTCCCTTTCCCCTCTTAATTAATTGGCCCGGTTCTTTATGATTATTTTGGGAAAAATTTCCCCTGTCCCGGGTTTAACTCTAATGAAATTTAGGATGTCACATTTGGTATCAGAGCAGACCAAAAGGTCCATGGCCAAGGTTTGCCTACTGTTAGTGGGCGGTTGGGTGCATTATGCTGGATTGTCATAATTTCTTATGATACTCTATTAAATGTTGATACATGTCCAATCATGACTTGTGTGATGAATGAATGGTATATGGTGTATATGATTTGTGGTATTTGTAAACTGTTTAGTGTTGTGTGACTCCGTCCATGAGTTAGAAAGGGATGATTCTCTGAGTTCTGTTTGCAGTTTCATGTTCAAATGTATATGAATGAGAATGCCATGATGATTTCCGAATGCATGATATGTGAACTGATCTGTTGATTTCCATTTGGAATGTTGTGTTGAAATGTATGCTGACTTCATTAAAAAAAATACCGAGAGGATGTGCTGTAGTATTGTTACCCTGTTTTACTTGTTGTGAGTTACTATGACAAACGCTTGTGATGCTGTGATAATCGATGTATAGTGGCAATGTGATGCCAGGCTTGACAAGCAGGTCGCCCGTGTGATGAGTATGTGATGTTGTTAATGGCCACTATGATATGATGAGAAATATAAATTGTATATGTATGATAAGTAATTGATATGTGTGGCATGAGATTGATAATGTTTGTTATATTGAGTTACATATTGTGTATGAGATACTCCGTATACTGTTGAGGGCGGGGAGTGGTCGCCGGTGCGTTGCACGAGCAAGGAGCGGCTCCTGACAGGCTTCCAGTAAACGGATTGTATGATTATGATGTGTGATTATGTGGTGTGGGACGGCCGACGGTATATATAGCCCCTCATTTCCGGCTCCCGTGGTTTTTGTGCCCAGTTGAGCTACCCAGTGGTCAAGTAGGACCCAGTGGTCGAGGTGGAGAGTCAAGCAGGACTCGGTGAACCAAGCAGGGTTCACGGGGTGTCAAGTAGGACCCCCAGCTGAAGGCCGATCCTTTAGTATCCGGATACTAGGCGTCCATTTTGTCTGAGAGTCAGTGGTGACAATTGATGAATTATTAGTTGTGATGTGTATGTGATTGATTATATTTGCCAAGTGTAATGTGATGTTATGATTGAGAATGTATGTTATTGTGCAATTTCCGATTGAATGTCTGCGTGCGCACTTATGATGGTTATTGGACTCAATGTGAATTATATAAATATGTGGATATGATATTGTGAATGAAATTCTTAATATAGTTTGGAATTGATTTGAGTAAATCCGATTGGATTAGTACATATATATTGATGCTATTGCCGAGTGTAATATAATGTTATGGTTATGGTGCTTGCTGTAGTGAACAATGATATAGCCAAGAATAATTGGTATGAATCCGACTGAGTGTCTGTATGTATATTAGTGCCATTGCCGAGTTCACGGCGTATTATGATAGCATATGTGATTGTGAATTACTTAATCCTGATTGAATTGTATGGACCCGAGTAAGTGATGTTGCCATATAGCTGAGAATTAAGAATTTAATCCCAGCCATGGTTTTGTGATGAATAAGATTTAGAGGAAACATTTACTCGGTGTTGGCTAGAAGTCGATTGTCATGTTGCTATCATACTGCTTTTAGAAGTGATAAATAATTTTCATGATTGTTATTGCGTGATGTACCCTAGGTGATGTATAATGTTCATGTAGTAGCATTGCTTCTAATGTGTGTGTGAACTGCCATTAATTACTGTGTGAATTAGTATTAATTGAGTGAGTCTGGTCAGTGTGAGGCATGCTGTCCTGAGATGACTCTTCATGTCATAGGTATTGTGGCAGCGTACACGTTGCAGTGACTGTGTAATTGTTGTAACCCTATAGGAATAAGACATCATCCTATAAGTTGGATGCAGCAATTCATGAGTCGGGCAGGTGAAGTTGTGGCTGCTTATGGTGATGGTGAGTCTTTCAGGCGGTTCCGAGCGAGGATGAGAGTTATATTAAATGAATATTATGTGGTTATGTATCAAAATGAAGATAGAGGGTTTTGTTTAACTTTGATATGTTACCTCCGAGAGGATTAGGGGCCGTTGGGTATTGATTGGTTGCTAAAATGATGATTAGTTATTGAAATAAGAGGGGTGACCAAGTCTGTCACTGAAATTGGAGTTTTGTAAAGTTAACCGAGTGATACTGTAAGTTTAACAAGGGGACCAGGATCTTGGACCAAGATAAGTCGTAAGGTGAGGAGTTGCTTGGGAAAGGTTAGTATTCCGAGCGGGTATTTGCTGTATGTTATGCTTGAATTTCGAGGACGAAATTCCTTAAAGGTGGGGAGGGTGTAACATCCTAAATTTTTATGAAGGTGAAAAATATGGTAAAAGACTTAGAATGGGAATTGTTGTGTATGACCATTGGAGACAAGTTTTAAACAACTATTATAGGGTATATGAAGTATGGAATTGAGTTAATTAGCTTTGGATGGATTTTGATATGTGTGGTTGTTGAGGACTCATGTTTCTGCCCAGGTTTTGACATTCTCGCCCAAGCGAGAGGGACTCCCGCTCAAGCGAGAATCCTTTGTGTTGGTTACAGGGCCTCTGGCCCAATCTCGCCCAGGCGAGTGGGTTACTCGCTCAAGCGAGAATGCCCCTGTGAAGCGTGACGTGTGATGTGTAAACAGGGGAGATTCTGGTCGGTTCTCGCTCAAGCGGGTATGACCGCGCTCGAGCGAGAGGAAGAGAGAGGGAAATAATAATAATGATTTTAATGGTTATGATAATAAGGCCAAATGACCACACATGTGCATTGAGGTGAGTATGTGAACTTTGGTTCTTTCTCTCTCTTTAATCACGCTGTAATGGGAATAGTGATGGCTGATGAGACAAGTCCTAATGGTGAGGTGATGGACATTAAATTAAAATACGATAGGAGTGGGGAGCTGTTGTCATAGAGCATTGGGATGATGAATGCTTCCACTTTATATGCGTACCCCTGCCTATATACTTTGGGGTACATTGTGAATGAGAACCATTCTTCCATTTTCTCTAGACTCTCTGGAGACTCTTCTTCACTCTCTGCTTCGTCTCCTTCTTCTTACTGTTCTTCTTTATCTTTTCATTCTACTCAAAGACTGAGTAGCACTTGAGTGGAATATGTGTGGGTAGAGTAGAGTGGTTGTGAAGAGGAACAGCGTGGGATTGTTGCTTGATGATTGAAAGAGACCTGTGTGGTGGTTGGAAAGACTGCATGGTATTATGTGTTATGGAGGCTGAGTTCTCCTCTGAAGCAACGTTGGATGATTGGAGCTGGTGATCTTTTCTTCTTCTTCCACACATGCATGGTGTAGAACCAAGTGGAGCATGGTGGGAATCAACGTAGATGTGGTGGAGAAACCAACGTATGGCTGTGTCTGGGGGCTGGGTTCAGGGTTCTTCCCTGTTCCCTGTGATCCTCCTTCTTCTCCTTCTTCCTCCATGTGGTGAGCTGTTTGTGGCTTGGTTGGGAGCCAGCAGCGTATTGGTGTGTCTCGGTTGTGGAAAGATGATCCACTATGTGAGGCTATGCTACTCTTGTGAGGATGAAGACATGCATGCATGTTGCATGGAAGCTTAGTGGTCCTCCATGGTGAGGAGGATGGGTGCTGTTCGAGTGTAGAATAGCTTTGAACTAAGCCTTGGAGATTGCTGCTCGAGTAAACAGCATGGATTCTTCCATGGCTGTGAGCAGAGTGGGACTTGGGTGTTGATGGCTTGAAGACTTGAGTGGAAATGGTGGCTGGTTCTTCAAGCTGAGAACGTTGCTGGGACGAGTGGAAGCCATGATGGCTCTTCTCACTACTGGAAATCCGAGCAGAGTGCTGCTGTGGCTGGGCCGAGTGGCCATATGACTCCTGGAAGCTTCATCCAGGTAAGGGGAGCTATTGCATCTTAAGTGCATAGTTTATGGACGGACTTCCGGGTGACTTTATTGCATTGTATTGTGTTTTGTTGGATGCTGTATGTTGTTGAGTGGAACCCGGATTGATGTTTACTATTTAAGTGGTGCATGATTATCCGTTCAAGAGATGCATGATGATATTGTGATGATGAGTATATTATGATGCTTGAGATACATGTATGTTGATGCTGAGTTCAATGTGTGATCCTCTAGGGTCCCTGGGTGTGTTATACATTTGAATGCATATGAGTTTTATTGATGTATAGGCGTATGCTGAATGCATGAATGGGGACTGTTATGATGAATGCCGAGTAGGCCTTATAGATGAAAGCATGAAATGCTTACTGGAAAGGATAAATCTGAGTGAATAGAGGATAATCTGAGTGGATGGCATAGGATTGCCGAGTGGATGTGGTTTAAGCCGAGTCATCTGATTGTGGTTGAATTGCCGTGTGCATATAATGTTGAATGCTAAATACCGAGTGGATCAGTATACTAGTTACTGAGTGAACTGAGCTTTATAGCCGAGTGAAATGGGTGAAATCCCGATCGGAAGATGCTTGTGATTGTTCATATTGAATGGCAGTATGTGCCGATTGATTGATGATATATATATTTGTATGTTGAGGATTCTATGATTAATCCGAGCTAATATCTGTCATTTAATATGTAAACTTAACCCCTACACCATTTTTTTTAGTTTATGCAGGTCAGATTGGAGTGATATGATGGCCTTAACCCGAGTGTTAGGTATTTATTGATAAAGGCTGTGTATATAATATTATGTACCGAGTACATTTAATGTATTAAAGCCTTGGCTGGCTCATAACAATGTTGTATAAGGAATATGAGTGCATTTGTATGGAAATCCGAGTGCATGTTGGTATATATATGGGTTTACATTGAAATCATGTACTTGTATCGGATAATGGATCTTGAATGAATGAATAATGATAAGTTGCAATCATCCGAGTGTATGCGTATGTATATATATAGGTTATGTTGATAACATGGTTATGAATCGGTGGAAGTGTATTGTTGTATCGGTAGTCGGACTTGGAATTAGAGAATATGTATAAATGAGTGATTTATGTTGATTTGATGCTTCTTTCAATTGGAGTATAATGATGTTGAATGAGCGAATGACTCTGAGTTAATAGATTCCGAGTGGAATAATATTGTAGAAGCTGGTCTGATTGGCGTGGCTTAAGTATATGATCTTTTCCGAGTGGAAAATAGAGGTGAACCCCGAGTGGGAAATAACTTGAATATTTCGAGTGGAATTTCGAGTGATCCTCTACCAAGGGAAGTGTGGTTGTAATGGTTTAGCTTGAATTATTCTTAAGCATATGAGTTATGCATGTATTCCGAGTAAACATGGGTACCTATTCCGAGTGAATAAGGTAATATGTGTTCTGAGTGTGTAAGTGTGGAATGAGTCCGAGTGAGACTTGATGATGTGATTTCTCTGAGTGAAGAGAAGTGTAAGTATTAACCAAGTGATGGATGGTCAAGATTAGGCCGAGTGATTCATGGCTGGGAGGAAGCCTATGTATTCTGTGTGAGGGAGTCCAAATATGCCGAGTGCTAAATGGGTGATGTTTACCGAGTGACTCGAGGTTGAATTGTACCGAGTGGTTTGATTGTTAGAATCCGGGTGGGATATCCCTCATTTCCCGAGTGGATCCTGATGTTGACTCTGTGGATAGAATTGAGAGACTAAGTTATGGGTTGCCGAGTGAGGCAAAGGTTGGGGTGGTTCCTGAGAGACTGGAATTCCCTTATACCGAGTGGACTAAGTCATCACCGAGTGAATGGCTGTCTCGTACACCGAGCGATGGATTAGCTGAGTGTGACTTCTCGCTTCAGCGAGTGGGATCTCGCTCCAGCGAGTATGTTGTTTGGGAAGGCATTTATGTGGGAACGCTTAAGCGAATGTGTCCTCGCCCGAGCGAGTTGGGGCGTCTCGCCCAAGCGGACCCGTGTCTCGCTTGAGCGAGTGTGCGTTGTATTGGGAGCTTCGCTTGAGCGTTGGTTATTCTTTCGCTGTTGTCCTCTTGGTCGGCTTTTACTTTCCTTGCCTTCCATTTCCCCTCTTAATTAATTGGCCCGGTTCTTTATGATTATTTTGGGAAAAATTTCCCCTGTCCCGGGTTTAACTCTAATGAAATTTAGGATGTTACAGGGTTCGCCTTCGCTCAAGCGAGAGTTGGGTGTAGTTATTACTGTATAAAATTCGCTTAGGCGAGCTGGTATCTCGCCCAAGCGATATTCCTTATGCATCAAGTGTTAGCTACTGGAAGAAATTCACTTAGGCGGGCCTGGCCTCGCTCAAGCGAAATAAAGGCAGTAAGGTTCTGTCCCTTTTTCGCTCAAGTGAGCTTGCCTCGCTCAAGCGAGTGGATGTGCCTTCGATATTGGAGCTTTTTCGCTCACGCTCGCCTGCCTCGCCCAAGCGACCCATACGGGTCTCGCTCAAGCGAGATGGGGACTCGCTCAAGCGAGATGGGGACTCGCTCAAGCGAGATCCCCTGATTCCAGATTTCTCATTTTGGTTTCTTTATTCCATTTCCTTGTTTGTTTTTGGAAACCCTAAATCATGAAAGTGATATTATTATTATTATTTTGTATTTCTAATGTCTATAAATTAATGAGGCATCTTTTATCCTCCTTTTGTATACATTTCATTAACTTTTAAATTTTATTCAATCTTCCGCTTTTCCCTTGTGACGATTTCGAGTCCGATCGTCCAAGGAGCACTCCGATACCTTCTCATATCTTCATATATGAGATAGGCTATTAAATGATCTGGGGTAATTACTTGGTATTATATCTATCAAGTTTCTTCTATTTATAATTATTTTTAAATCATGAAAAATTTACCCCTATTTTCGGGGTGTTACAGTGATAGAGTCCGAACCGGGTTTTGGCCTCTTTAGGGAAAGTTCCTAAAACGTCGAAACGAGTCTTCGTGATTGATTGTGTCACCATTGGATGTCCCGAAGTATATGAACTGTCAAACGTAGGAGACGTTAAAGGTTCTGATTAGGCCGGTTAAGCCAAGTCAAACACCCTTGATTCATTACGGAGGGGTCCTAATAGGACTAGTTTCCCTACTGGATCACTAGTCTCGGGTCGAACGATCAAAGTCCGACCTCAGGCTGGGTCCCACAATTCAAATCTGAGGAACCCGACAATATTATATAATTATTAAATAAATGAACAATTTAAAATATAATTTCAAAATATTATTAGGAATATTTATATATTTTTAAAATAATCAATTGGATATATTTTATTAATATAAATTTTAAATATCAGTTATTAAGCATATTTTATTATTACATGTTAAAATATTATTAACAGGGAATAATTACTAACTAAATAATTATCGACTAAATAATTATCAACAAGTTAATACTCAATCGAAATAATTATCTTGAATAATTATCATACAAACGATTTGAACTTCAAACTAAATAAATAACACAATTAAATAATTAAACATTTAATATATTTTCAAAATAAATAATTATTGATTAGAGTTGGATATTAATTACCCAGATGAAGTATTATCTATTAAAAACTGTTGATAGGAAATAATTATCGAATAAATATAATTATAAATCAATCGGTACAAAATAATCGATATTAACATATTATTTTAATTAGACAGTATTATCGAACGTTATTAAGGTTATTACCATTTTCTTATCTTTGTTTCTCTCACTCGTTATATTCTCTTGATATTCTTATATTTCATGTTACATATCTTAACTAGCTCACATTTTCACTATTTTTCTAATACTGAACTACCCGGGAAACAGGCCAAAGCCTCAAGCTTCCTACTGAAAGCTTAACAGAGTATCCTCAGGAGTCCTAAGGGTCTAGTTTCCTATTCTCAAAAACCAAGGTTGTTACAGTATTGATAATAATGTATAGTTATTCTTGTTGGATCCTTATGGTTGTAATATAATTATGAAATATATTGAAGTTGTTCTATCGTGCGCTTTGGTTCGCATTTCCAGCATAGACACAGTTCATGACATCATATTCATTTCCGACACTTTGGTTTGATAAAGAGGCTGTCAAGATTATAATGTTTTGGTTCACTATGCAGTATGTAGCATGTTGCTTTTGAGGCTATCGATTATAGTGTTATGGTTCACTGATAGTCCTCGGGTACCACCGCTTATAGTGCTTTGGTCACTGTGTGGTTACCCTGATGCCCTTCGATAATAATGCTTTGGTTCACTAAGTGGGTTATCTTGGCACTTACTCTGTATTGATAAGTCGGATCCACATAGTATGATTTTGTGCATAATTGAAATATAAATTTTTAAAGATCATGGCATGCCATGTTGCATCTATGAATGTGTGTATAATTGATGAATGGATGATTAAGATATATTTGTGGCTTTGTGTATTTGAATGATGATATAATTGATTATGGTATGCAGAAACTATGGATTTTAATTTCTTGTTTATTATTCAAATGGTACTCAACCTTCTAACTTGTGGACTTTCAGTAAGCACAAGAGGAGACGAGTATGCTAGTTGATTTGGGGTGGGAGATGCATTTCAGGCTATAATGGATATGGCTATAATTATTTACCCTTGTGCACGATGTATAAAATGTACTATAATATTTTAAGTAATCTTGGTAGGGTTATATGAATTGTTTGATGATGTTTGACTTATGATGTTTGAATGTGATGGTTAATACCATGACTCAAAACTTGTGAATGGTTGGTTAAAATGCTAATGGGTTTAGTACATTATATATGGTGAGATGTGAATGGAATATATTTGTGAATATATATATATATATATATGTGTGTGTGTGTGTACTTTATGCTATTGTGGAGTTTAGCATTGAGCCATTCAAGCTATTTCTTGTGAGTGATATTGGAAGGGTATGGCATGTTGTAGTTGTAGTGTGAGTATGTTTATGTGGGTAAGTGGTATAAGGAGTCAAATGTGAGTAGATTGTATGGTAACCTTATTATTGATAGGAGATTGCTTGAGACTATGCACTATAAGGTGTTGTATGGAACTAGACACACCACATAGGGCATGTGAGGGAATTAGACTTCCTAGATGGTCTTCATATGTTAGGATAGGTTTAATGAATATGTATGTGCCTATTGCATTTGTAGCATCTCATTGATCTCCTTGCACACTCTTATTCAACCATAACATGTCACAATGCACAAATTGCATGACATTGCATAACTTGCCCATATGATTGAATTTCGGCGAACAAACTTTGCCAATGGTTCCGAAATAATGAAAACATATAGCCTATGAAATTTGGTGCCAACTGGAGCCCAAATAGAAAATTTAGGTACCTTAGAGTTTTTAAAATTTGTCAAACCTGTAATTCTTGCTTGAGCTGATATGCCTTTGCTCAAGCGAGCCCCTCCCATGGCTGAAACTCTAATTCTATTTGTCTCTCACTTGAGCGAGATAGGTTTCGCTTAGCAAAATGGGACGTGTTTGATTCTATGACCTTTTCGCTTAAGAGATGGGTCTCGCTTGAGCGAGACAATGCCTATGAGGTTTTACACAGAGTTCACTTAGGCGGGTATCACCTTGCTTAAGTGGGATTAGCTGGAATTGCCACTGTGGGATTCTCTCTCAAGTGAAGAGGACCTCGCTTGAGCGAAGATGAACATTTTGATACTGTGAGTTTCTCGTTCTAGCGAGTGCAGCTTCGCTTGAGCGAGATTCGAGTGGTGCTCTCTATCTCTCTTTTTCCTGAGCGTGTATGGCCTCACTTAAGTGAATGGACTACCTCTGCTCTCTGTCAAACGTTTGCTTAAGCAAGTGAGGCCCGCTAAAGCGAGTGAGGCCCGCTAAAGCGAGTGAGGCTCTCTTGAGCGAGATGTCATATCTGATTCCCCTATTGTTTTCTCCCTTAAGCGAGTAGTGCCTCGTTCAAGCGAGGGTAGCCCATTTGATTATGTCCATTACTCGCTGAAGCGAGGGTGGTTTCTCTTGAGCGAAACCTCGATACCTAATACAGTTGTTGGCTCGCTCAAGCGAGCTTGACCTCACTTAAGCAAAGTTATGCCTGACTTGGTTCTCTTGCATTTCTAGCTCATTGTATGTTGGTTTTGGGGCCCTTGGGCTTTTTTTCTCTATTTTCCCTCATTGTACATGATTGTTGTATCTCTTGCGCTTGGGTTTTATGTTATAATTTTTATCACCACCTTGGGTTTTCATGGTTCCCTATCGAGACGACGAACGTGAAAAATTTAGTCCTATTTTTATTCGACCCCGAGGTGAGTCATGGAAGCTACCAAGGGGATGCCACAATAACTTCAGCAAAAATGTGTCATGAGGAATAGATTGACATGAGCGAGATGTTGTAGGCTTCCCATATTTTCTTGGTAAAAAGTGTTCTTTGAAGAAATGAACCTTTTAATAGGCTTCATAGTTGGATGAAAAGACAATAAATTTAGAGAAATTAATTTGACTTTTCAAGAATTCTTGTGAGAACATTTTTTTGAATATTAAAATTGATGCTTCCATTTATGCCTTTTAAGTTTTTGAAGAATGTTCATGGAATGAAAATGGTATGTGTTATTTTCATGATTTAGTGTATTCTAAATCTATATCAACAAAAGAGTACGTTATTCATTCTATTAGAATTGAAGAATCTAAATGTTTGAGTGAAGAATTAATGGTGGAAAATATAGTTGAACAATTACTCCAAGAGGATTCCAGATCATCAGGTAACGATAATGTTGCTGAAAGCTACCATGGTTAATACAAAGCTCAAGCATTGAGTGGGTTAAAAATTCTTTTCAAAAGGAAAATGATGATGTTGATTGCAATGATTTATTAATTATAAGTAAGCCTAATCACAAATGGATGGAGAAACACATCTAGCAAGGGAATATCATAAGCTTTGGTCATTTTAAGAATTGAATCAAATGTGAGTTGTGATGGGCCTTCTAACCCAATGAGTAGCATAATTTTATTAACATTTTTTTTCTATAAATTGACCCTTATTTTTATTTTTTATATAATTTGTTCCTAAAATACCTCTGGTTATCTCACACCTCATTCAACCATCTCTTTCCTCTCTCCCACCATTTCCTCACCTTCTCCATCTCTTTTCTCCTCTATTTTTTTCTCTTCGCAATCCTCACTCCTTCTAACCCCTCCCAGATCCACATCTATATTCTCCTCTGTCTCACCCAACCTCATCCCCTAAATCTTTACCTCTTCTTTTCTTGCTTCCTTCTCCATCAAATAATCTAGAAAAAAATGAAGGACTTCACTAATTTTCAAATCTAGTAATGGTTTAGAAAAATCTATAGTCATTTCAAATGATAAAATCTTCACTAGTCACCAAGACAAAAAAAATCAAGGTCTAGAAGGTTTTGAAAAATGAGAACTAAACCATCCAACTTCTCCCTTTGGTTCTTAACTTTCAAGGAACCATTAATATCGCTATTACTATTGTTTTTCAATTATTTCCTAATGTTTATATCACCATCCATGTGAACATGAAAATGATATTCATTCTCCTTTTAGTCCAAAGGTGTAGTGGTTGTCCTTATAGGGTAAATGGATTTAGTTCTTATCCCTTAACCTCTCATCTCTGTATTAGACAACATTAACTCTGAATGGTTCCTCTTTGTATTCTTATTCCTCTTCTTCTTTTTTTGAATCTAACAAAATAGGGAGAACTTAAAGGCCTTTAAGGTGGGTGGAAAGCTTTATAGGTTGAATCTGACTTTTACAAAATAACTTGTCGGTCAAGTTCATGGAATCGGAATCGGCCGAACCAACTGAACCGGTGGTGTGACATCCTCTAATTATTTACACTTATTTTTAAATGTTTAATTAAAATTCACAATGTTATAAAATAACTAAAATTCTAAATTACCTGGAGAAAGGAATATAGAGAAGAAGAATACAGAACATAAAGAAAGCAGCAAAATGCAAGAATTTCTTCTGAGCAAATTGGCATATATAGTGAGGGACAAAGTCCCCTTTTATAGGCCAATGGACATCCACCTTTTATTAAAATATTCATAATACTCCCCATGGATGTCCATATTTTAGAATGTGCCTCGTTAAAACCTTACTAGGAAAAATCCAATGGGATAAAAACCTAGTGAAGGAAAAAGAGTACATCATTCTTTACAGAATAGAATAAATAGTTAAATGTACAAATATTTAATTCTCCCCTTCATTAGAACATTTATGTAAGCGTCAAAGACCAATCTTCTATACTAGTTGCTCGAAGGCATTGGTTAGCAATGATTTTGTAAAAATATCTGCTAAGTTTTCATATGATTAGACTTGTTGGACATTTATTTCACTATTCATTATGAGATCATGAGTAAAGAAAAATTTTGATGAAATATGTTTTGTTCTATCTCCTTTAATATAACCCTCCTTTAACTGAGAAATACAAGCTGCATTATCTTCATATAAGATTGTTGGTGGTAATTTTCTAGCATGCAAGCCACAAGTTTCTTGAATATGTTGAATCATAGACCTCAACCAAACACATTCTTGACTTGCTTCATGTAATGCTAGAATTTTAGCAAGATTAGATGATGTTGTTGTGATCGTTTATTTTATGGATCTCCATAAAATTGTTGTACCACCACATGTGAACGAATATCCTATTTGTGATCGACCATTATGAGGGTCAAACAAATACCCTACATCTGCATAACCAATTAAGTTTTCCTTAGATACATATGGATGTCTATTGTACCTCTAAGGTAGCGAAATATGTACTTAATGCCATTCTAATGCCTTTTTATGGGTAAAGAACTATGTCTTGCTAACAAATTGACAGCAAAAGATATATCCGATTGTGTATGACTAGCAAGATACATTAGTGCACCAATTTCACTAAGACGTGTAACTTCAGGACCAAGTAGTTCTTTATTTTTCTCTTGAAGTCAAAAAGGATTTTTGCCCACTTCAAGTGACCTTACAACCATTGGATTACTTAATGGGTGTGATTTATCCATATAAAACTATTTTAGCACCTTTTCTATATAAGTCTTTTGGTGCATTAAAATTCCTTCCTTTAAATGTTCTAATTGTAATCCAAGACAAAACTTTATTTTTCCTAAATCTTTCATCTCAAATTCCTTTTTCAAGCAATTTACAGCCTTTGAAAGCTCTTTAGAAGTTTCGATGATGTTTAAATCATCTACATAAATAGCAATTATAACGAACTCTTTTCTGAATCTTTTCATAAAACACATGGACAAATCAAGTTATTTTTATACCATTCTTTTAACAAATATTCATTGAGACAATTGTACCATATTCGTCGAGATTACTTTAGTCCTAAAGGGATTTAGTCAATTTAATTGAATAATTTTCTTGAGAATTTGTCTTGTATGCTTTAGGAAAATTAAATCCTTTAGGGAGTTTCATATAGATGTCATTTTCAAGTGAACCATATAAATATACTACAACAACATCCATTAGACGTAAATCAAGATTTTCAGGAATCGCTAAACTAATCAAGTATCAAAAAGTACTTATATCCATCACTGGTATGTTTCTTGGAAATCAATACCAGGTCTTTGTGAGAAACCTTGTGCATCAAGTCTTGCTTTATATCGTACAATTTCACCATTTTCATTTATTTTTCTTTTAAAAACCTATTTGTACCCAACTGGTTTTACACCTTCGGGTGTTTGGACTACAGGCCTAAAAACTTTTCGTTTTGCAAGTGAGTTTAACTTTTCTTTCATTGCATCTTTTCACTTTGGCCAATCGTTTCTTTGTGCACATTCCTTAACAGATTTTGGCTCATGATTATTATCATCATTTATAATATCAAGAGCTACTTTGAATGCAAAAATGTCATCAACATCGACTTCATGTCGATCCCATTGTATTCCATCCATGACATAATTTATAGAGATCTCTTTATTCTTATCAATTTTAGGTACCTTAGTTTCTTTTGAGTTTGAAACCTTGATAATATTTGGAAACTCATCTAAGTCTTTATATCCTTGATTCGACCATCTTCTTTATTTACTTTTCTTTTTCGAGGATTTTTATCTTTGGAACCAACAGATCTGCCATATTTTATTTTAGCTTCAGACTTATTTGTAATTTTAGATTGTCCTGCAGGGATATCAATCTTTATTGGGGTATTAACAGCTGGTATGTGTGACTTAGTCACTCTTTTTAGATCAACAAATACATTTGGCAATTGGTTTGCTAAATTTTACAAACTAATTATTTTCTGAACTTCTAGTTTACATTGCTTTGTTCGAGGATCAAGATGTGATAGAGATATCTCATTCCAACTAATCCTTTTATCCAACTGTTTATTTTCTCCCCCTAATAATGGGAAAACATATTCATCAAAATGAAAATCAGCAAAACAAGCTGTAAATAAATTTCCTGTTAAGGGTTCAAGATATTTTATTATGGATGGACTTTCATATCCAACATATATTCCCAACCTTCTTTGAGGTCCTTACTTAGCGTGTTGTGAAGGACAAATAGGAACATATACCGTACTTCCAAAGATTCCTAGATGGGAAATATTTGGTTCTTAACCATGAACCAATTGTAAAGGGGAATACTCATGATAACTTATAGGCCTGATGTGAATAAGTGTTGCCGCATGCAAGATTGCATGTACCTAAGTTGAAATTGGGAGTTTTGATCTCATTAACAATGGTCTTGCTATCAATTTCAAATGTTTTTTAATGATTCAGCAAGCCCATTTTGTGTATGAACATGTGCTATAGGATCTTCAACATCAATTTCGATGGACATACAATAATCATTAAAAGATTGATATGTGAATTCACCAACGTTATCAAGGTGTATTTTTTAATTGGATAATTAGGAAAATAAGCTCTTAAACGAATTAATTAAGCTAGTAATCTCACAAACACCTGGTTACGAGTTGACAATAAGCAAACATGTGACTATCTAGTTGATGCATTAATTAAAACCATAAAAAATCTAAATGGTCCATATGAAGGGTGTATTGGTCCATAAATATCACCTTGTAGACGCTCTAAAAATATGAATGATTCACTCCCAATTTTTATTGGTGATGGCCAAATGATCAATTTCCCTTGAGAACAAGCAATACATGAGAAATTCTTAGTTTGCAAAATTTGTCTATTGTTCAAGCAATGACCATTTGAATTTTCAATTATTTTTCACATCATAATCGATCCAAGATGGACTAATCGTTCATGCCAGATAACAAAGCCATTCTTATTTGTAAATTTTTGGTTTACAATAACATTTGTTTCAACTATACTAATATAGGTATAGTACAAACCGGAGCAAAATGAAGGCAATTTTTCTAATATATATTTCTTATTAGAAATTAACATTATGATGTAAAGATATTCATCCTTTCCTTCATTTGTGGTCTCAATATGGTATCCATTTTTGCAGATATCCTTAAAACTCAATAAATTTCTATGAGACTCGGTAGAATATAATGCACTTTGAATGTGCAATTTTGTTCCTCTAGGTAACAAATACTAGCTCTGTCGGAGCCTTCAATTATATTTATACTACTAGATATAGTATTAACATTGGCTTCTTGTTTTACTATATGGTAGAAATATTTCTCATTCTTGAGAATAGTGTGAGTTGTTGTTGTAACAGCCCTGATTTTCTAGAACTGAAACCCAAGCTCTCGGGACCTCTGAGAGTACCTTACTAAGTAGTTAAGAGAGTGAGGCTTAGGCTTGATTCCTAGATCATCATGAAAATGTGAGAAAGTAAGATTTAAGAGAATGAGAGTAGTGGATAACTCAGTTAAATGAAAATGAGTAAGGGAGGCTGTATGCAATAGTGACCCCTAGAG
The DNA here is from genome assembly GCA_037962975.1 of Clitoria ternatea. Taxonomy (NCBI): domain Eukaryota; kingdom Viridiplantae; phylum Streptophyta; class Magnoliopsida; order Fabales; family Fabaceae; genus Clitoria; species Clitoria ternatea. The sequence goes on from CM075670.1 coordinate 161,951,821, forward strand.
GAACTTGTTGGTTTGATAACAATTTAAGTGAAGAAATAAATATGTTTGATTCAGCGATTGAGCTATTACTGAGGTATCTTTTTTCATGAATATATTCTTGTTAGTAATGCTAGAAATGATGATTTATGGATGATGTTTAATCTTGATAATTTATAGATGATGATTAGTTAATTATCTGTCAATAGTAGCCATAACTGATTGAGGATAATTAGACTCGTTTAAGCATTAAATTAGATTTTAAGGTTAGATGATTATTAGAGCCAAGACTTTATAAGACATTAATTAACCCCTTTAGTGATGATTAGTGGAAAATACTTTATTTTGGTCTTAATTGGTTAATGAATTTTGTTCTTAATGATTTTAATTAATTAAAATAAAATTAAGTGAGTAGATAATATTTATTTTGATATCTAATATTATTAACAATAGGTTTAAAATATGAAAGTATAATTATAATGAGGTTTAGTTAAGAATTAATTGATTATTTTAATATTTTAATGATAAATACCACCTGGTTTCCCCAGATTTGAACTATGGGACCCAACCTGAGGTCAGGCTCTGACTGTTCAATCCGAGACTAGTAATCCAGTAGAGAAGCTAGTCCCATTAGGATTTTTTCGTAAAGAATCAAGGGTGCCTGACTTAGCCTAAGTGGCCAAATTAGAACCCTTAACGTCTTCTACGTTTGACCGTTTATATACCTCAGGATGTCCGATGGTGGTATGGTTAGTCTCTGGTGACTCATTTTGATGTTTTAGAAACTTTTCCTGAAGAGGCCGAAGCCCGATTTGGACTCTATCACCCTCGTTTTTCCATAACTTGGTTTCTTTAAAAATCGTTTTAAAACTCACACTAGTGCAAAAATTGGATATAACAATGAGATATAATCACGGGCTAAAGTGGATCAGTGACAAAAACATGTGCGGTGGCATTTTTGAAATTATAAGGTAAACGATATAATCAAGGGAAACTATATAATCACAGACAGCATTAGATTCGTGATCGTACCCATCAATATATAATCACGGTTGAGGAGTCGACCGTGGATATATAGTACCTGAAATATATATCCACGGTTGACTACACAACCGTCACTATATATTGATGGGTACGATTACAGATCTGATGTTATTCGTGAATATATATTGATGGATATACTCATAGTTGTATTTCCAACCGTGGATATATAGTTCAGGTACTATATATCCACGATTTACTTCACAACCGTGATTATACATAGATGGGTACTATCACGGTTATGACGTTAACCGTGGATATAGAGTTGGCATTTAACTAGGGGTATTGGTGTAACCGTGATAATAGGGGTAATATTATCACTGTTGCAATGGGATCTGTGAATATATGTTTAATTTAAGTAAGGGTTTTGAAGGTTTTAGGTCATTTCCCCGCGTCCCTGACTTCTTCTTCTTCTTCTCGCCCTCTACTTCATCGTCTACACATTGGTTGAGTGCTTCATCTTCATCCCTTTTCCGTTTAGGTAAGTGTTTTCTCTTCTTCCTCTCTTGTTTTCCCTATGCTGCATTGTGTGTGACGTTCTCTTCCTCTATTTTGTTATGCAGAGCATAGCATCGTGCCCTCTTCTCTGTTCACTATCGTTCCCCATCTTTGTGGTTTCTTCATTCAGGTAGGTGGCTTCTTCCCTGAACCATCATTATAGTATACTGCGTGCCTTTTGCTCCTGAACTCAATTGTCTGCTTGCCTCTGTTCCTTGAACCCCCATTGTCATTGTGTGTGTGCTTTTTTTGTGGCCATGTTCCCTGTTCCCTGAACCCCCATTGAATCAGATTACTTTCTCACAACCAATATATGCATTGTTCTAAACTGAAAATTAGTGGCCTGTTCTGTGTATATTGTTTGTGTTTTAAAGAATTGGTTTTCACTTTGATTTTTGGTAAACCTTGAACTGCTATTAATTGTATATAATTTAGAATTTTATTTTAGTTTTTAAAATTTGAATTGGTTTTCCCTTTGAATTTGTTTGAATTGGTTTTCACTTTCATTAGTTAGAATTATATAATTTAGAATTTTATTTTAGTTTTTACCGCTGTGAATTATTACTGGTTTCTGATTAGGAAGTTTTTACTTTTCGAATGTGTTTAATGATAAGGTTTGGTCACTATAAAATTAGGTAATTTTAGTTTTAGTTATGATTTATTTTTTTTTCTTACTAATATTTTTTATTAATGCAAGATGTTTAAAAATAGTTCACGCCATTGTTTAGAGTGTTATAGTTGATTTTTTGTTTTGAATGGGCAAATAAAAGATTATCAAACTTATAATTAAGATAAATATACATAGGATTGAAAAATTAAAAGACATAATTAGATTTAAAAAATAAAAAATAAATATAAAATATTTACCAAATTGAGGTAAAATACAAATAAGAAAGTAAATGTATAAATAAACTTTCAACAAATTGAAGTTGTTAATGCTAACCTAGTTAATGAAAGTTCATGTGATCTTATAATCCATTATGCATAATCTATAATCCATAATCCAAACTTAAAAAGTATTATAATCCATTACCATAATTCATAATCCATAATCCATAAATCCATACTTCTACTTCAAAATAACACAAATTAAAAACATTATACTAATTACTAAATAAAAGTCCAAACTTTAAAAGTCTTATAATCCAATACCATAATCTATAATCCATAATCCATAATCCAACACCACTTCTACTTCAAAATAACACATTTTTAGGTATTATTGGTAATCAAAATTTATATTTCACTTATATAATGTTATTTCTGTTGTTGTTGGTTGCTCGTATATAATGTTATTTCTGTTACTGTTGTATGTGTGTGGTTGTCAATCTTGTGAACTCGTAGGCTCATACTAGTTAACGAGTAACTAGTATGAAAGTTGCTGTGCGTGAGTGAACCGTAGTTCCCTGTTTGAGATTTGACACAAATGGTTATTAAATTAATTAATTTCATCGTTTGTGTTAAATCTTGAATTGTTCGTTTGGACAGTTTGGGATGAACAATTGTTTTTTATACGTCATTAGTATGTACAAGTTAGGAGTTATTTTAAAATTTGATAAACTTTCGGTAACTTGCATTTTGTGTTGTTGTCTAGGTGCATATCTGGTTGTGGTTGAATTTGATTTGACCACTCTCATTTTGTGTACTTAGAGACCAATGTGAAATACTGCCGAAATTTGATCAAATTTTAAAATAACTCCTAACCTGTATATATCAATGACGTATAAAAACAATTGTCATCCTGAATGGGTATAGGACCACCACCTTTGTAAAAAAAGTGAGATTGATCATAACACCTTGTAAACAGTTGGTATGGATTGAAGTTGGATAACTGCATCACACATAAATCTTGAGTATGAGGGTAAAGTTGAATCATTTATAGAATTCATAGCGAGCAATGCTGAGGAGGTGAATGGAAGGTATTTTTCCCCTTGTGTTAAATGCTTGAACCTGCGTCTGCTAGACTTGGAAGAGGTACGAGAACATCTATTGTGTGATGGATTTCTTCATAGTTATACCCGTTGGATATGGCACGGTGAAGATGTGGTGGTGCCAAGTTCCAGCTCTCAAACTGAAAACCGAACCTCGATGCATGACACCGATGTCGACATGGATGACCGACTTGAGGATATGATCTGTGATATGGGGGTAGAAGGTTTTAAGAAAGATCATGTATATACGACTCTGTGTGAGGATTCTGAGCAGCTGTTGTATCCAAACTACGTCAATTTCACCAAGTTATCAGCAGTTTTACGATTGTTTAATTTGAAGGCCATAAACAGGTGGACGGATAAAAGTTTTATTGACTTACTGAAGTTGTTCTTATACGATTCTAACTTATCTTGTGTTTTATTTTGACGCAGGGTGGTGGTTGGATACAGTCGACTGCATAGAAGTAAGTCCATCGGAAGAAAACTTGTGCGGGTGCACCCAAAAGTAAGTCAATCGAATTCATTCAAATCTTTATTATATTTTGAAAACTTGAATTCACTTATTCTATATTTTATGTCTATTGTAGTCTTATAGGCAGGAGGGTAGCTATGAGTGTGGCTGTTACGTCATGCACACCATGTTGACCATCGTCCAAGAACATTTAGTAGATGGATGGATAGATGTAAGTCTCATCACTTGCACTAGTTTTCTACCAATTTCATCAAATTCATGTAATAAATATAGCTTTTGTTCTAAATGTTTTGTGCATTGTTTGCAGTACTTTCAGAACCGGTCATACTTCCCTGGGACACATGTAGATAATGTTAGAAAGCAATGGGCCGTATACTTCATTGAAGTGAGGAAAGGACTTAGATAGATATAGGATTTTTATTCTCTTATATATGTATCTACTATAGGATTTACGGTTTAGATTTTATTAGGTTACATTCATCTTAATTGTATATAGTTTCATTTTCTAGGTTTTTAATTGATAGCAAATTAATGTTATATACATACCATTTTTTCATATATTGGTGTTGGATATGCTGGGATATACTATATATTGTGCTGGTTGTCTGATTGTAGGTTTGGGAAACAATAAAACAGAAGCCATATTAAAAAAACCACATATTTAATCACGGTTATTGCAATAACCGTGGTTATAGAATATCTTTAATCACGGTTGTCACCATAGCCGTGATTATAAATAGCATTATATTGTACGTTGATGATCACATGTAATCATGGTTGAGCTGACAACCGTGATTAAATAGGGTCTTATTTAATCACGGTTACTATCAATAACCGTGATTAAATTTGGCCTATTTAATCATGGTTACCAGAAACCATGATCAAAAGGGTTCTATAATCACGGTTGTCAACCGTGATTAAATGCCCTTGTCTATTATCACAGCTGGAACAACCATGGTTCATGAACCGTGATTAAAAGCCCTTTTTAACCGTGATTAAATCCCTTTTCTATACTAGTGTCAACTCGTATACCATCAGTGTTTTGGACCCAACTTTTATATACGATCTTGGAATTGAACAATTTTGGTCTCAATTTCTTCATTTTGAAAAGATCTCCAACCCCCGTTTCTAGCCTCGAACTCCGATTCTCACTATGAACCCTAAAATAAAACATTTAGTGTATTCGCCTCAAAAATCCATTATTAGAATGTTTTATTTTGCGCATGGTTTATAAAAAATTCATAACTCCCTCATACGACCTTCGATTTATGTAAACTTGATGTCAAAATATCCATATCACAATTATCTACATTTTCCATGAAGACATCAAAGGCTAATTCTATCCATATCGGTACAGTTTAATGAATCTTTGTGACTCTTAGGTGTTTTGTTTTAATGTTGGCTATCTGTAGAAAAATTTATATATCTCCCCCGTCCATTGCTTGAATCACTTTATTATTTTTGCTATGGATCCGTATCAAAGAAATATACAATTGTTATGAAGGGCATGAAACCCAATTCTCAAAGGAGAATTAATGGTGAATTTATTTCTAAGCAATTAACTGATTTGGGAGCTTCTGGAGCATCCTATCATAAATCGGGTATATCTCGGGCTACCAATCTTTGATTGTCGCATATGATATATAAATTTAAAGATAATAAGAAGATCTAAAACTTTTATGTTGGAAGTTTCATTTAATTCTAACTCCACAATTAATTCATAGTTATTTTTAATGCTTTTATTTTTCTGGTTCATAAAAATCCTATATGTTTTAGTTTCTTGCCCGACTAGTTAATTTCCCAGCCACCCATTTTTCTGACCACCTCATCACCTCTCCCTAGACAGATGTCGCCACCTTGCCTCCTCCCTTCACTCAGCCGGCCACCTCCCCCCTTAACCAATTAGATTTCATACAAGGGTTAACTACCATCATTACTTCTAAACCACCATCACTTCATCCAAATCAACTCATCATCTCTCCATTTCCATTCATCCTCTTCACGGTAGCAAAACTCCATCTTCCTCCTCTCCATTTTCTTCTTTTCCTAGACACCACTTTAACCACCATGACAGCCACCCTACACCACCTCCACGACCACACCACCACCTACCACTCCAACCATTCAATACTCCTTCTTCCTCCTTCTTTTTCCATGGCCTAACCACCATCAAGCATCTATTCTCTTCTTATTTTCTTGCAAGCCATGGCCTCATAAGTTTGACTTTATTCTCTTATGCAAGGGGTTCCAAAAACCACTAGCCATCCAAGCCACTCAAGGTAAGAATTTTTGATGTCTTTGCCTTGAATCTTGCTTTTTGATTTTCTTGACTCAAAATCAGTTTCATTTTGAGTTTTGTGATGATATTCCTTGCTAATGGGAGCAAACCCGTGGCTATTTTCCTTGCTCTAACCATGCATGCATAAATTTTTCTAAGGACCGAAAGCTTAGCCTACAATCGGAGGGCGTTAGGAGCATTCGGTAGAATTCTCGGTAAAATCCCCAATTTTCTCCTTCGGGAAGCGACCATATCATGAGGTAAAGGGGGTATCTTCCTCATTTGATTGTATATTTGGCTATCCTATATTGTTGTTTGCGCATTAGGAGAGCTCCATTTCAAATTTCGTTGTGATCCAATGGTTAGATCTTAAACCGTGAAGATTTTCATAACCGACGGATAAAATCATTACGTTTTTAAATTTGTGAATAATTTGAAAATTTATTTAGCGTAACTTGATGTTCACGTACTCGAAAGGATTTTATTGCGATTGGATAAACAAAAAGAAATTTAGAAAATTTAGCGCTTAGGCGGGCTCAGTTATATTCGATATGGTTGTATTAATTAATTTTTAATTTCTGGATGTTATTATGTAATGTGTAGATTATTATCCGTAAGCCCTGCTATTGGAAATTTTATTGACTGTTTAGACGTCACTGGAGTCGTTTTGGGAATATTGTGCATGTCGAAAGGAATTCTCGATCGGACAGTTCAAATGTTTTCTTTTATTAAAGAAAAAGGAAACATAATAAGTTAACTAAATGAATTGAATTTTTACTCATAAAGACTTTTTCAAAATTTTGTGACTAAGGCCCAATAAAGTTTCATAAGTTAAAAAAAATGGTGTTTTAGTGTTGGAAATTATAAGAGAATTTAGTGACCACTTTTGTGATCACTTAGAGTAAAAAGATATAGAAACTTTGGAAATTTAAGGGAATGAAATAGATTTGACATAAGAAATTTGATTAAGAAGAAAAACTTTGAAATCAATTATCTTAATAGATTAAAGAAGCTTAGAATAAAAAAAATGATAATCTAGAAGCTAAAATTTTGAGTAAGGTTTTGAGAAGGATCCTAATAAATCAAGAAAAGGATTATTTACTTAAATTAATTAAGTCTAAATTTGGAATTTAGAAGGAAATAATACCATACTAGAAATTAGGTAGCCATTTTAAGTAGGAAAAAGAATTTAAATTTATGCCTAAAAACAAATTAGTTAGTTAACTAAGAAAAGAATTTTTTGGCACACTAGATTTTATACTTATAATAAATAGGACTTACCAAATTAATTGATGACTTTTGGATGACTAAACAATATTAGACCAATTATGATGCCTCAAATTAAAGTGGTTTCTAAGTCTTGAGCAACAAACAAACTATGTAGTTTAGTCACTAATGAAAGGGAGTTACCTAACCTAGAAAGTTTACGTTAAAGAAAGATTTCACTAAATTATTTTTGGGAAATAAAGGATTAGGGCCCATTTAATGAATAATAAAATAAATTAATTGATAACAAAACCCACCCAAGTTAAGAAAATAAGAAACAACTAAGGTTACCTAACAACAAAGTAAGAGTTTGTCACTTACGCTAAGATATTCGATAATGAAACAAAATTAATTCTACTCAATTAAATCATGAGGGTTATAAACGATTCTAAAATACCCAAGAACTCAATTATGTCACGTAACACCAGACCAGATGTATTATTCAAATGTTTAGGAACAACGCGGTGTATAACTTTAACGATGATTCTAATATCAATCAGTATATTACTTATATAACCCTTAAGGATGTCGACTAGAGTAATGCGATGATTAAATTGTTATGGTATTATTAATTAGTGATTGACGTTGATGAATGTATGAATTTAAGAGAAGTGCTTCCTAGATGTATTCTGTTGATAAATATTGTATGTGAAGCATGGATGACCGAATTAAAAAAAAGGTCCTAGCTGAGATGTATGAATCTGGAATGGTCATATCGGTAGGGGTTCCAATATGAATGAATGTGAAAGTACACAAGTATGGATCCAAAGATGTTTGATAAGTGTTGTAGCACCGAAATACCCTATGATTTCTGGAAGTATGGAATCTCATTTCATTTCTAAGAAGTCGGGAAAAGATGATATACCCTAAACCCTAAACTTTCATTAAGAAAAGAGAGAAATTGAATGATATTCAATGAGAAGAAAAGAACCTGACGTTAGAAACAAAATAAGAAGGAACCCTACCGAGAACCATACAGTAATAAATGTTTAGTTGAGCCATGCATCATACCTGGAGAATAAGGATGGATATTGAGTAACTCCCTAGAGCATACAGTGATAGGTACACTGAATAAACTCCCGCGCCTCGACCCCCAATGATAGTCTAGGGAGTATACCGGAGCGGACCTCCAATGGCTCGGATTCGTGCCCGACGCCGGACAGCCTATGGCAAACTCTGATGTACTTCAATGAGAGGTGGAGGTTTACTATGACCGTGGAGTGCCTGTTTTGTAGAAATTATGATTGGCTATTGTGATGATAGAGTGTCCTTACCCATTTGTGAAAACAAGAACGAGGAGAGCTCCGGTCACTCTAGTTGGACAGGAGAATAAGGCGGGACTTGACTGATGATGTGTTGTGATTAATGGAGTTTCATGCATCATATCAACCAATTATATTAGAGAAGACATGAAATTCATGCATTGCATCCTTATATTGAGATTGTGACTACTTGTGACTAAATCATGATTGTGTGAACCTTAGTGATTCGAGGGAACAAATGGGACCCCAAAGAGAGTCAAAAGGGATAATTGAACTTGATTGAATTGTGTGGGGTGAGTGTTAAAGATGACACTCCCTGATTTTTTGGAGGCAAAGACTCACCTTTACAGCAAATAATCTCAGATCACCAGCTAGACCCGCGTACCGTACGAGGAGAGCACTATGCTAGGAAGACCATGAAGGTCCCACCCATCTACCCATGATCCCGATGACGCTCTAGTTGACGTATCCTTACCACCTCAGCTAGAGGCAGAGAGACCCTATGACCAGGACGTAGAGGTCATAGAGAGTTCAGTCAAACGATATGGCGATCCACCGCATCCCTTAAGTGTGGAGGAGCTCGAGAAGTTGTCGAGTAAGGAAGCAGCCTTGGAGGCAGACCCTTTCAGCTTCCACCAGTTGTTCCCCTTGCAGTTCGGGTGACAGGCAGATTAGAGGACATCCTGATGCGACATGGCGTATTGGTACTAACCCTGATGGAAAGGTACTTGGTTAGACGACAATGGGATTGATCTTCAAGCTTTCTTCGTCACATCTACAAGAGTTATATGTATGATGAAACCGATGACTACCTAGATATGTCAGCAACAGCCCAAGGCCTGTTGGTGGAGGCCTGTGAGGCTTATGTCAGTCGTAGGCATCAGCCGGTCCATTGTATCAGCGACCTACCATCCACGAATTCCACCCCTCCGGATCAATCTCAGCTGGCGACTACCTCTGACCCACCTGCATCTCCATGGTCAGACGACGAGTTTATGGGCGGAGATGAATATATGTAGGATTTACGTTATGTATATATGTTTATTTCCCTGTATTTTGCTTAGGGTGCCTACATGCCCCTCTTTTGCTTTAGTTGTACAGATGTGATGAGACCTTTGGATGTATATATAGTATCTTGTATATATATATATATATATATATATATAATGCTTTTGTTCCACCATGTGTTGTACAAAAAAAACTTCCATATTTTTCTAAAACTAGTAACCTTTCAGTTAACCAAGATAGTCCAATGGAAGAGATTATCTTAGTTAACCGAGGGTGTTACAGTTGTATTATCTGCGAGACATATATCTTCATCATTGACGTGAGCATCCATTCTTTATTAAATAATAATAAAAAATCATGAGTGAAAAATATAATTAACAATAAATATTTAACAAAATTTTATTGATAAAGACTAAAATTCATAGTAAAAAACAAATTACATGAAACATAAAATAATTCATTTAGGGGTACTCCCCTCTTCAACCGAGTGGTCAATGTCTTCTTCAGGAAGAGTAACAAAATCATGAACATCAAATTGAGTATAAACATCATCCATATGAGTAAAATTTGTTTCTATTGTTTTCCTTTTATTTTTAGGAGGATTTTGGTATAGATCAATAAGATGCTTTGGTGTGTGACAAACCTAAGACCAATGACCTTGGCTACCACAACGATAGCAAATATTTTTAGTTTGTTCACTACTTTGAATATCTTTACCTTTTTCCATACGTTCTTTATTTTTCCATACAAATGAGGATTTGTTATCATTTCGACCACGACCACGACCACGACTATAACCATGAGTATAATGATCATGTGTTGCTATTCACTTCTGGGGATGGAGTAGTTTCAGTTGGATGAGACTCATGATTTTGTATAAGTAATTCATTATTTTGTTCAGCCACAAAGAGACAAATAATTAAGGTAAAGTAACTTATAAATCAACTAAACAAGTTAAAATAAAATTTCACATAAGTGATCCAGTAGTGAAAATATCATTCAAGTACTAGTGGCCTAGTGATAGAGTGTTAACTCATCATGGTATAAACCTGGGTTCGATTTCTTATTAATGTGTATCTTATTTATTAACTCTTTTATATATTAAAATATATTATATTAATTAAATTGCAATCCATGAAGTAGCAATTATTAATAAATGAAAGTAGCAATTATGTAGTAAGTGTAAAGCAAAATAATCAGCTAGTAAAAGTAGTAATTATGAACGCAGTAGGTAGCAAAATCTAAAAGTAATATAAAATAAAGTAGCAGTATATGGAACGTATAGCAAAGTCAGGTAATATAAAATAATGGATAAGATATATAATTTAATAACACATCAGTATATGCGCAGTATTTAGTTTAATAATATAAAACCCTTAGTAGTATCCCAAAATCTCTTGGCATCCTGTAAAGTTACATGAGGAACTGTAATATTTAATTAACCCGTGAAGTTATAGGAGGTATAACAATCAAGCAATGGAAATGCAATATTTAATATAAAATGGCAGCATAGCTAAATCATAAAATTATATATCATTTTATTATCGAATAATTAAATGTATAATTTTATTTTTTAGATTTCTTAGATTCTTATAGTTATTTAGAAACTATCAATATCAATAAATATTTTTAAGAATTCTTCAAGAATTCTGAGTTATTTGACTATTTATACATCTTGCAAGGATGTTTATAAATAAGTTCTTTAAGATCCTATTCTTCAAGAACTTTTTATAATATATACATAAATAACATAAGGTATATAAATTAAAATTATCAAGGATAACACTAATCATGTATTACCTTTCGTAGACTTGACTAGATACCAATTGGTCAAAACTTGGTGCTGATAACGTCTTATAAAATAACTGAAATTTTAAATTTCCTGGAGAAAGGAATATAGAGAAGAAGAATGCAAAACATGGAGAAAGCAACAAAATGCAAGAATTTCTTCTAAGCAAATTGGCATACATAGTGAGCGACATAAGTCCCCTTTTATAGGTCAATGGACATCCACCTTTTATTAAAATATTCATAACACACAATAAATTTTTCACAAAATAATTAGTTTAATAATCCAATATTCATCAAAACATTAATTTTCTGTTAAAGACCTTGAAATAATTCCATTATAACATTTTAGGGCCCAAAAATCAGTTAAAGTTGCAAAAACTTGAGTTTTTAGAAAACAGGGGCCTAACGCTACACGTTAGGCCCACGGTACATGTGGGGCTCACAATGCAACCCTAACTCCTGATGCCATTATGCATTTTAGGCCATTCGGCCAACTTTCGACCTACCTAATTGGCCCGTTTCAGGTCTGATTTCCACGAAACTTCCCGGGCCAGCTATTTTTCCCATTCCAGAACTGTTGGCGATGTCTGTTTGCCAAAATTCCATCATATGCACAAATTATGCATGAAAATGCATTTAACTCAACTATGTGCAAAACCTATGTAACATCCCGAATTTTAAATAGAGAATTAATTACCGGAATAAATATTAGAAATTGGTATATGGAGTATTTAATGTCCCAAACTATTGAGAATAATTAAATTGATAATTTTGGGAACTGTTAGAAAATTTTGGAGACCGGTTAAACTGAAATTAAGCCCGGTTGAGATATGGGTGTCAGACCAAGTATCTCAGAATGAGATGATATTGGTCAGGGCTGTAGAGAATGATATTGGGAATCCGAATATGTATTCGGAATAATTTTCAGATGATGTATTGAGCCCGAACTGAGAACCTGTTGGTTATAAAACGATGAAGTTTTAATGAGTTGGGTTAAAAATAAATTGAAAATGTCATTTTCCCCTTCCTTATTCACGTGAGTTTGCTGATGGAATTAGGCACTTCACTTTCTTCTTCTTCTTTCCATCATCATCTTCTCCATTCTCTCATTTCTCCTTCTAAAACCCTAGCAACTTGAGCTCATCTTCCACACCTCCCCATTTTCGTTTGAAGGGAGCTTGTAGGAGGCTTGTGGGGCTGCTGTCTTCTCCTCCTTTCTCTTCATTTTTCGCAGCTCTCTCTCTCTTGTGAACCCATTTTCGTTCTTGGGTGTAAGGTAAGAAATACTCACTAGATACTTGGGTTTTTGCCATGGTTATATGATAATATGAGTTTTGGGAACCAAGCATGTGAATGGATGTTCATTTAAGGCATTTCATGCAAGAGTTTAGTGTGGGTTTGTATGAGAATGAGGTTCCTTTGAGAAGTAATAAAGTGGATGTATTTATTGTTGGAAGGAGAAGAATATTTATGGAGGTGGTTGGAAATTTTATGAAACCCTAACTTCATAAATTTGGGGGAAAATGTATATGGAGGTTGATGAGTATTAATTATTGGTAATAAATGTGAGTTATGATGCATAAGGGCCAATGGTGATGATATTTGGTTGATGGAAGTCATTAATGGAGAAACCCATGAAAGGGTTGGTTGTTGAGTACATAATAATAAATGGTGGCACCTAACCCATGGTGGTTATGGTGGATAAAATGAAATAAAAGAGTTTTGAGAGTTATACTAATAAAAAACAGCAAGTATTTATTGATATATATGAGTAATTAAGTCTTAATGAGTAAGTAGAAAATTGATTGTATAATGTATTGTGATGTAGGAAGTGACCCCATTGACGAGGCGGGACCATCGAACCGCGTTGATCACTACTTCACTTGAGGTAGGAGGGGGTAACTTTTCTAAATGCATGATTTCATCCATTGGTGATGTGAAAAATATGTATATGTGATTATGTTAATGGTTGTTTGAATGGATGATATGATATGTGTGATTTGAATGCATTTAGAATGATGATTGCTATGTGGCATTGTGTTTGGGATGAAATTAATGATGTGATAATATTATATTACTGAAGTATGATGATGGTTTGCAACCATATGTGGATTGAGATTGTGATGTGAATATCCCAAATATGTGTGTATGATTTATTGAATGTGTATGCCACTAACTATTGATGAGAATAAGTCAAAGAAAGTTGGGATTGGATAAGAATGATGAGAATACTGAAATCCACCAAGTAGTGGTGATGAATGATTAAATGTGGAGTGGCATCTAGGATGCATAGTGTGAGGATGCACTTGATTTGCATTTGCATTGCATCCATGGCATATCATAGCTGTTTATGTGGAATATTAGGGGGTTCCACTAGGCAGGCCCAGTGGGAGGGCGGCTCAGTGCACGAGCGTTTTATGATTTTCCCCTGTGACTCGGTGTATGAGTCACGAAGCTGTCTATAGTTTGGTGACGAGGCACCCTATGTGGCAGGCCCAGTGGGCGGGCGGCTCAATGGTGAGCGAGATTACCTCGGTGTCCGACGGGACACGGCTCTCTCGATGTGTGTTCGGGAGGGGCCCGTAGCACTTGTGGTATTTGAGGCCACGATGTTGATCCGCAAGTCATAGTGTGACTAGTGCTACAGATGGGCGAGAGCGGTTTGGTACCAGTAAAATTATGAAGATATAAGCATGCTTGAATTGAGATATATGTGTACACAATTTTTCTACTGCAGTAGGGGCATAGTAGCACACCTATGCTTGTCCCACAATTGATTTAATGATATATTTTCCCACAGTCAGATCCGCATTGTTTGATAAGAAATTCTTGTGCATATGCATTAGCTTTAAGAGCATTTGCATATAGCTAGAGATATGCCTAGGTGAAAGCCCTTGGTGGCAACGGATGAATGAGAGTTGAAAGGGGAAAGAGTTGAATACTAACCCGATGTGTGTGTTTGGCAATCCAAATGATTGATATTGTGAATGTATACTTGAAATTGTAAGATGTATTGTATATAATGTATGATGTGGTGTAATGATTGCTAATTGTGCAAGTATACATGTATTTCATCATAATGTATGACTTTGATTCATTTGGATTATGTTACTCACCTCCCCGTTGCCATTTTTAAAGTTGATGTAGGTATAACTTAAATCCTACAACTTTTGGAGGCCGAGTATGAAGAAGGTAAAATATGGATAGGAATGCGTAAGCCTTGGCCGGCATGAAATCTGTTTTGTAGAGTATATGAGGTCTATATACTCAATTTTGTAATGTTGGTAATTTTGGAGGTCATGGAAGAAAATTGGACATGTTTGGGTAATGACAATTTTCATTCATGACCCAAAAGATGTAAAGAATGAATCTGAATACTTGACTTATTAAATGAATGGATGTTGTGTTTTCATGCTATATTATGGAGCTTGTGGAATGATGTGGAAGATAGATGTATGTAGGGAATGCATGTGATTTGATGATGAATTTAAATTATATGTATGGAATCCATATTAGCATGATGATGTTGGTGGTATTTGATTCAATGAAAGGATTTATGTAGTTTTAGATTATATTATTGTATGAGTTGATACATGCACAATGAAATGAGATAGGGTCTTATGTGAGGCCAAATTAGGAGGAATTAATGTTGTACGTGTGTTGTTCAATTGAATTTTCGTTTTCTGCTGAGTTTCTGCAGAACTCGCTCAAGCGAGTAGCAATCTCGCCCGAGCGAGATTGTTGTGGAACAGGGGATTCGTTTCTGCCCCAAATTCGCTCAAGCGGACAAGCAATTCGCCCAAGCGAGATTGCCACAGAATCAGTGTTTTGATTCTGGACAATTTTCGCCAGGCGTTAAGGGCAGCGCTCAAGCGAGGGAGAAGGAGAGTTGATTCTGGAGGATTTTCGCCCAGGCGAGTGGTGCCTCGCCCAAGCGAAAATTGGCCAGAGAGTCCTCAATGTTTCTGGACCAATCTCGCTCAAGCGAGCCTTGGGCCGCTCAAGCGAGATCGATACCTGATACAAACTCCTTCCTTCGCTCAAGCGTCTCGCTACCTCGCTCAACGTATTCCTTTGCTTCTCGCTCAAGCGAGACAGGGCCCGCTCAAGCGAGTTGAGCCCCGATACTTATTTCTCTCTCTCGCTCAAGGCCACTCAGCGTTCGCTCAAGCGTGTGCACGCTGGCTCGCTCAAGCGACTTGAGTCACGCCTGAGCGAGTATGCCCCTGATTCTCATTTTGTTATTTTAAGATAAATTTTAAAATGTTTTGCAATATTTCTTCCTTAAATATTATTTTAGAAGTATTGAGGAGTAGTATTTGGCTCTTGAGATTGTATAAGTGTATTTCACATTTTTATGAAACTCCTCCTCTTGAAAATCAATTAGCCAATGATTAAGTCAAATTGGACAATTCTTCCGCTGATTCTGATTGAAAAATTTACGTTTAGTTTCACCCTCTCATATCTTCATATATGGGAGTGGTTCATTTTAGATCCAGGGGTTTGATGAAAAATACTTCACCACTTTAATTATTGAATTTATTAATATTTTCAAAAACGCGAAAAATTTTCCCCTATTTCTTTTTGGGGGTTTGGGGCGTCTCAACCTAAGTGTCAAACTACCCAAATAGACTACCCAAGGCCTATATACACAGCTTCTAGATGTTCCAAGAAACCTATTGGTTCCTTCCGGGGGTCCTAAAACCCACTGGATCTTAAAATCACCTATTTAGTTCCTTATTTTCACAAAAATCACCTACTTTCTAATATGCATAAAATCACCAAATCATCAAAACACCAACCAATTTCCTAATCACATCACACACAATTCACTTTCATAAACAACACATTGCAAACCTGCCCATAGCAATCATTAAACATCAAACCTTGGCTCCATGCCAATATTCATCAATTTCAACATAACCATATTGCCAACATACTAACTATTCCAACAATTCACATAAAGCATAATATACTATTACATACGCTGAAGACATATCATTATCTATTCATTTCACAATTTCCATTACTCCTTGGCATCAATCATCTGCTTGGCACACCCTCTGGGCATTAGTACCCTCCCTCTCACTAGTCACTAAATTAAAGAAAATCACAATAAGGGTGAATGTTTGGAATATCGTAATTAATATAGAATGGCAATATATAATAAACAGAAATATTTAGTCACCTATTATTAACTTACCAATTTCATTGTTGATACATAATTAACTGTTTTATTGCATACTAATTCATATTCACCTACCTCCATATGATTTTGAAAATAACATAATCCACATACGTACATTGCATCCAACATCTTTAAATATTCTTAGTTTCATATCATGTTTACAATCAATATATAAGACACCATAGAATATAAATCAGTATTAAAGCATATATATCACAACTGACTCGAATGCATATCTGACTCCTAGTATCTAGATACTAAAGGATCAACCTTCAGCTAGGGGTCTTACTTGACACCCCGTGGACCCTGCTTGGCCCACTAAGTCTTGCTTGACTCTCCACCTTAACCATTGGGTCCTACTTGACCGTTGGGTAGCTCAACTGGGCCTAAAAACCATGGGAGCCAAAAATGAAGGGCAATATATATCGTCAGTCATCTCACACCGTGTAATCACATACGCACTCATATCATACATGGCTCAACATCATCAAATTCATTTATGATTGTCAGAAACTGACATTTCTCATTCACACAAGGCGGCCACACAGACTCGGCCCTTACACACCATGTCATAATATTTCTATAGTCATCATTTTCATCAAGTTACCCATAATTAGAGGAACATATACCACACCATACATCATCAATATCTATTTCAACTCATGATTTATAAGGTATCACATATGCATATGGTTCATATATTTAATTCTTTACTTTCTATCACATAAATAATTAATTCAACATACTTTCTCTAACATTTAGTTATTTAATTATGTATACACATATACCTATATTTATATAAATATTGTCTAATTAATTTACAAACTTCCTAACGACTTCTATGTAATTTAGAACCCTTCCGTAGCTAAATCGCATACCAATCCTAATTAATTACGACCCGAACACCCTCTTACCTCAGTTCCAAGCTTCTTCGAGTTGCTCCTGGTGTCGGTTGCATCCTAGAGTCACTTGATTCACTGTTCTGCTTCCAAACTCAACATCCACTTCGTCAATCGTCCTTTTGGCACCCATTTCGATACCTCAGATCACTGAAACATAAAATCCATTAATGCATTTCCTTCCATACCATGCTAAACACAAGACCTAAGCTCCCTAAACTCACAAAACTCAAAATCCACACCTCTATGGCCATATGCAAATTTGGTTTTAGAGAGGGGAAGGAAGAGGAGAGAAAGAAACTTGAGATGGAGGTTCACACATGCATGTACCTTGGTCTTCAATGTCCAAAACACAAGTAATTAGGGGTTTCTATCATGTTTTGGCCACAATCCGTGAGGGAGAAGAAAAAGGAAGAAAATGGTGTTTTGCGTTCTGTTTTTGCATGTCCTCATTTAAACTGATCACGACACTGACGCTACGCATCACACTGGCACTACGCGCCTTTTCCACCATTCCCTTTAAAATTCATTTTCAAATCACTTTATTTACTTTCTACCTTCCAAATTCTTATTATTTGCAACTATAAATGCTCATATATTATTTTTCCAATTATAAATTATCAGGATGTTACAGGTGGGGAATTCAAACTCGTGGCTAATCGGGGCAGGGAAAGAAGTGTTCCCTAAAGAAACGATAATGGCAAAGTGCATTGGAATAAAGGGTTGTAGAAGAAACTGGGGAAGGGCCGACTGGAAGATGCTACATGTTATCAAAGTCTTCGAAGAAGGTTTAACATTGTTTAAGTGGGAAGGTTCTAGGTTTGTGTTTTGGACATTGTTGGTGGTGGTTGTCAGGGTGTTAAAGGGTTGGGTGATGTACGGTGGGTGTTCCAATGATATGGTGAATTATTGGGAGAAAGGGGAGAAGAAGAGTTGTGAGGTTTTGAATGGGCATAAACTTGTGGCATTGTGTGTTGCTCTGGCAATGAATTATGCAAACAAAGAGAGAGAAATGGAAGGGGGGAGAAATAACATATTGAGAGTAGGGGAGTGGCGATAAAGGGAGGGGCGAAAGAAGAGAGTATGAGATAACCAATGGCATTTTAAGAATAAATTATTCAATAAATAAAAAGATAGGTCAATTTTCACAAAAGGGAATGTTAATAGCCTTGCCCTAGTATGTGGTATTAAAATACTAAATGAGACAAGTGGGGCTAATGGGCTAGAAATGGAACATTATTTAGAAAAGGACTTTGGAATTTAGAAAACATTTTTGAAATACTAAACTCAAACACTATAATTTATTGGAAATTTCTCACTTCACCTACATTATTTCTCCTAACACCATCTCTTTAAAAATTTTGGTGTGGAAGTGATGAAAATGACCTTGGAACTTCAATTTGGTTCCCGGATCACAATATGCAAATATGTTATGCAATTTCAAGTGACGAGAATTTGGTCCTAAATCATAATACAAACCTAGTTCATACAATACAGTAAGCAAATCATAAACTTTGGTGTAAAATAAGAGTCATAATATCATAGAAACTAGAATTTATGAATTTTACTATTGTATCATATATCCAATTATAAGCATTTCTTCTCCAATTTTACTAATGTATCATAAATCCTAAGCATTCCTAAGTTATGCAACAATTAAATAATTCATGAAAATAATGTCACCGCGATGTAAGCATTGTAAATTAAAAAGATAAAATTACAAAAGAAATTTAAGAGAAACCATTAATGTAACCGTTATTGGGAATCGTTATTGTTGCAACATCAATATAATTTGGTTGAGCAGAGAAAATATAAAGTTGAGTTATAATTAATTTTTCACCCATTGGAGTAATTTCAAGGTGTATTATTTTCAAATCTACAATATTTCTATTCGTCCATCAATAATAAAATGTTCCTTTTTCGATCAAAAATTTGGAAGAAAATCTTAACAAAACTAAGTCGTATGATATCATAGGTATGGGCTTCCTTTTTTTGGAAATTTAGAAAAAACATCATGTGTCACACCCCGATTTTCTGGACCCGAATCCTGATGTAATCAAGATAATAATTAATAAAAATACGAGTAAATTTTTTATGTTTAAAATAATTTCAAAACACCATAATGATTACATCAAGACCCGAACCACAGAAAACCGAAGAGTGAGATTTAATAATTTATAAACTGGATCGCTAATCAAAATGCCCATATGTGTATACAAAATAATTTGAGTTTACAGCGGAAGATGAATATGTATACAGGGCACCCACCTAGTTCCATATATGAAGATATGGAAAAAGGCTCAAGCAATCATGCAATTTCATAATATAAGCCTATTAGGCCACAATCGACTACGCATCTAAATCATAATCATACATCATCAATTATAAGTAGCCTCTACTTGAGACATCCCCCACCAAATGGTATTAATTCAAGTATCACCACGATCATGTTTATAAATCTCTATTTATCAGTATTATTATACATAAATCAGTCATTACATTATATTTAACCAATGCTGTCGGCCAAGGCATTATATTACCACTATTTACCTTCTTTAAGAGCTTTAATTCAAAAACACAAACTCATCCCATGGTAAACCTGCAGCACAATGCTAAAAAGGAGACAACATGGGAGAGTGAGTTATACATTCAAAATGACGAATATAAATACATTGTGATTATGTGTACATGCATTCAACCAACATGTGTGCTTTGCTATAAATCGTCAATTCATCATTAAACCATCATCAAGATATTATCACAGGAATACAAGCCTCATTATTCACAATTCATGTCAAGCACAAGCACAAGCACATACACATTCACATTCATAGAGCCCTACATCATTATGGGCATTCACAATTATCATCATTAAGTCATTTAAATCTTTAATCAATTAACACTCTCTCAAGAGGTTCTCATCTCTTTTTGGTCATCTTCATCTCAAATGCCATGTACCTATGGCTAATGCATATGTTAACCGTTTAATGCATATGCAATGGATCCATTTCAATCACCCATGTGCACATGGTATCTCAAGTGATCGCAACCACTTATAATTCAATCTCATATTGGTTTCTCGCCATGCATGGGGTACTCCCTTTTCATGGAATCCCGCAGGATTTTTCATTGTGATCGCAACCACATATCAATTAATTCATATCAGTTTCCCGCCACGCATGCGGTACTCCCTTCATAGTCCCACAAAACCAATTTCATTTCAATACACTGGTGATCACAACCACCTTTATCATATCAATCTGTCATGTGATCGCAACCATAGACTCATTCCCCCACGCATAGGGTACCCAATCTCATAGAATCCCACGGGATCTTTATCATTTCCGCATACTCATGATCGCAACCACGTTCATCGTTCTCAACATACTGGTGATCGTAACCACCTACATTCATTCACATATTAGTTTCCTGCCACGCATAGGGTACTCCCTTCATATAGTCCCACAAGACCATTCACTGTAATCGCAACCACATAATCAATGTTATGTTATGCCATGAATGCACTAATGCATATGCCAAATCTTAACCTCGCAAGGATTTCTCACCCTCTCATTTAGGGGTATATTATATATTTAGTTTTTGTCATCATTGGCATACAACTAATCACAAGGCCCCTCAAGGCACAACATTCATATTTTCATAAATCCACACATGGCAATCATAGCATATCAATCATCATGGCATTAATCCACCCATGGAAACCAACAAGATATTTCAAAAAAATACATTCAACAATCATCATTGCATCTCATACATATAAGTCAATACTTGCATTAATCATAATGGCACCACACTCATCAATAATGGCAAATACTACTTATTCAAAGGCATGTTCAACAACAACGCCCTTTTCATTCAACATTAACATTTATCATTCAGTACGTATGGCATCATCCACTTTTAATCATCATCAACATCATATCAAATTCATTGATTTACATAACCCATTTCCATTCAGTTGTCCCCTTATTAATTTCATTATCACACAAGGTGTGTCATATAACCATATCATTTACTTTTCATCATGATTCATAACATATCAATAGTATGGAAGCATACATGTATTCATAACATAGCATATGCATACACACACCTTGCCAAGGCCTTAATCCATTCCCCAATCACCACTAGGACACTCCATACATGTACCCCTATTGAAATCACTTGTTTTTACATAATAAAAAGGGGTTTTTGGGCAATAATGAGCCCATGACAAATTTCAACATTGAGACATGAGAAAGGTTCACTTTTAGTCTCAAAAATAGAGTGAAATGTCACAAATATCACCTATTAGTCCTAATTTGGCAATCATAAAAAGTTGGGTTCAAAACCCTTTTAAACTTGAGTTTTACAATGTAGTGGGTCCAATATTTTACGCCTCATGAGAGTTACAAAACTCCAATTAAGGTAAGAATAATTTTCACACCTCCGTAACATTATTATCTATAAGTCGGAGGCCAAAAATTTCATTAAGATGCCCAAACAGGCCAAAAACAGCAAAGAGATTATAGCAGTTGGAAAAACAACATAACAGTGGCCATAATAGGGCCATGAATCAATTCAGCCCCTGCATGAATCGATTCATGCATTATTAAGTCCTAAAATTGAAAAACAGAGGACCTTGAATTGATTCGGACACTCCATGAATCGATTCATACGTTCCAGGAGCTCAAAACAGTGAAAACAGAGAGCCTTGAATCGATTCAAACCCCGTATGACTATGAATCGATTCAAACCCTGTATGAAACGATTCAAGCATTGAAAAATTGAAGAACAGTAAATCTAATGAGTCTTGAATCAATTCAAGGCTTTGTATGAATCGATTCAAGCCCATCCAGTGGCCTTTGAATCGATTCAAACACTGTTTTGAATTGATTCATGACAGCACAGACCCCTTTTTATGTAGAAAATGCCATATTTTTGAACTTCTAATCCCCCTAACTTTTTCATACGAATTCCAATGCTCACCAAATTTTAACACCAACTTACATATATTATTTGTGACGTGTGGCCACTAGCCACACTCAAAAATTCTCAAAAACGAGGGACTTATGTGCATAAATGTGTTTTACCCGTTTTGAGGCACTTTTGTGCAACTCAAGGGCCTATTCTCGTTGGAATTGGCTCATTCCAATTCTTGCAAGTCATAAACTACATATATGGGCTATTGGAACTATCACATGCCATCATAATCACATAACACTCAATTTGACTCTATGAGTTCCTCAATTATGCATTATCTTTCAATCTTATCCCTAATGCCATCAAAATGGCCATCACATTCAATGCCAAGTGTTCACATGAAATCCTTATTTCTCAAGACATGTACTTCATCCCCTCAAGGATGGTTCATCAACAACACATCATTCCCATGAAAGGGATAGTTAAACATTCATCATCAACATACATACACATATATCATTTTCAATAGCCAATAATTTGTCACTCATATCATTTCACTATAAACATGGCAAGGCAAGCATGAGTACCATGATATACATAAATCACTAGTTATTCTACTCATGCATTTGGAATGTAAAACTCCTCTCCTACCTCGGGAGAAGAACAATGGCTTGTCCTAATTGCTCTGCCTCATTATCCGGAGTACAATCTACATATTACATACATATATCCCAATTAATTTGTTTTTCAAGGTACAACAACATATCCTAAACATGTTATAAACATGGTTTCACAACCTTCTTAGGTTTCGGGAATTCCCTTCTCATACATGAGATTCTCTATATTCAAAAGTGGGTTAAACCTACCCAATACACAATCATCACCATTAAAGGGTTTCTTAACTTCACAAGTTATCATATTCTTAATTTCCATATATACATGTATAAAATCATTCTTCATTGCATTAATCCTCATCATATCATCTATTTGTTAAAAGCCTCAATGATCTTAGTTCAAAAATCCACACATTTCCAATCAAAATCAACCCTCAAATCAACATTACATGGTTTCCCCAATTTCTTAGGACTAGGTTTCTATCAAAACCTAACAATCATTATCAATAATCATAAACCATCATTATTAGTTATTTCCTCTCATCAACAACATTCCTCAACATCACTAAACATATATTCTAACAACAATTTGCATTTCCCCTAATCTCTAGAGTTAGGGTTTCATTAATACCTAACCACCACCTTTAACAATTATCATCTTTCTCCTCCAATAATGAGATTTTCATATACCCCATCACACCCACTCAAAAACATATATTAATCACACTCCACCTTTGGGTTTTGCATAAAAATGACTCCTATTCCAAAACCCATACATATAACACTCTCCCAATCAAATAAAAATCAAAACCTAGGGCTCAAGCTCATTAAAATGGAGGGAGACATAGCTTAAGCAAAGAAATCACCATGGGCTTCCAAAAGAGGGAGAGGGTGACAAAAATTCAAGAGAGATGAGGGAAGCTTCCATCCAACATCATCTTCCTCAAGCTTGAAGATGGCAAACGAAAATGGAAGGAGAAAGAGGGTATACCACACAAGGGTTTTTGGAGAATGGAAGAAGGAGATGAGAAGATGAAAGGAGAAGAGAAAAGAAGCAAGTGCGTTTGCCAAAGGGAAAGAAAGGGCAACGTGAAAATGAGAAGGGGAATAGGTTTTGGGGTTAAAATTTTAACTCATCATTAACACCTCTCCGTTTTATGACAAACAGGATCTCCGTTTGGGCTCAATTCTAAATCCAAAAATTATTCCAAAGACATATTTAGATTCCCAATAATATTCTTAACAGCCCTGACCAATGGCATCTCAATTGGAAATACTTGGTCTGACACCTATATTTTAACTGGGTGAAATTTTAACTATTAAAGCCTCAATAAATTATAAATAATCCTCATAAATCCTAATTTTATTATTCCAACATTTTTGAAACATTTATTAACCCATTCATAGTTATTGAATATTTATCCCTCGCAATTAATTATTTTTATAAATTTTGGGATGTTACATCATGGACTCATGATGTACGGAATAAGTCAAGGGCATTTTAGGTGAGAATAGTGCATGGAGAAGTTCTCTAATTTATTAGGTAGATTCTGATTAGCCTAATTAGATTGACCCATTTTGTCACTTAAATCATTCAAAAAAGCCCGACCTATGTTGCTTTTATGCATGTTCAGTAAAAATAGCTTATTTAAAAGATTATTTGGCAAATGAAAATTTTATAATTTTTCAAGGTGGATCTTTTTAGGACTAAAACAGGGGCACACCCTCAAAAGAATTTCCAACCTTTTATAACTGAATACCTTGTTGTATTTAGACTTACTGAGAGCGCATATGAGAAGAAATCTGACTTTAGCATTTATCTCCATTTTTTTGATTTCATTAGAGCTCCATTCATTTTTAGCTTTAGGTTGTCCTTCACCATCTACAGGAGAGCTATAATCACCGTTAATGATGACCGCCCAGAGATTATATTGAGTGGATTTTATGAACATTTCCATCCTATCCTTCCAGTAAGGATAATCTTCCCCAAAGCACGCTGGGGGTCTGTTGATGGAGGATCCTTCTGTGATCAATTCATTATTTTGAGAAACTACCATGAATCTTGATCCTTTTCACTCGAGGAACTGATCAACCTAAAGGATAAGCTCTGATACCATTTGATGGTTTAGAGTCAGACTAAGAAGGGGGGTTGAATAAGTCTTAGACTCTTTTTCTTCGTAAATTCTCAAATCAGAACAAATGTTTATACTGGTTTACTTCCAACATAGAAGTTACATCCACTCCCTTCCAACTTGAAGAATTTTCACTGCTGTAAAATCTCTTTTACAATGACAGCACCAAACTTGTGCTCCAAGTATTCTTTCACCGAGCCACTCCTGACTTAACCCAAGTATTCTTTTCAATAAGCCATTTCTGGCTTAACCTAAGTATTCTTTCAACAAGCCACTTTTGGCTTAACCCAAGTATTCTTTCAAAAGCCTATTCAGGTCAATGTGTTTCCTAACACTCAAACTAGTCCTGGTAACTTACCAGACTTATATAATCAGTAAGAAGAAAAATGTTTTAAGGACTTAGTGTATAAAAATGATAGGTGAATTTTTGAGATCAAACACTAAGTATTTTTCATACAAGACCAGAGTCTGCTAGAAGCAGAGCTTGAGAATAATGAGGGTCTTTGTCTTTTTACAAGAAAGTGAACTAAGATTAAATGATAAAATTGAGGAGCTTTTTTCTACTTGAATGTTCAAACTTCCTTGATATTTATAGAGGCTTGAAGGTAATAGTCGTTGACGCTTCTTGAGAGGAGATATATACGTTGAAAATCCTTTAAAGGTATTTTGCCATAGGCTTCTGGAGATCAGACCTTGAAGTTGAGTCCAAGCTTGAGAGAAGTCTGAATCATATTTCGATATTTTCACGAAAATAGTTTCTTGTGTATTTCTATGCACAAAACTTTTCGTGAGTGTATTCTAGATTGAGCGAGGGGTTTCTTTCAGAGATGTCCTGGTGAGGTTTCTGACTTGCGATTAGAGTTTACAGAAGTAGGTACGTTGATATCTACTGGTCATGTTGATTTTGTTCTTTTTTTCTTTGATGATAAGCACACAAATATGGTATCATCATTTCTTTTAAAACATCACCAAAATAGATTTTTGAACCTCGACACAGAGTTCTTTATGCAAGATGCCTCAATCAGACTTTTGTTGTCCTATTAGACTTCTTAAAGAATGTGTCCGCTCCCCCTTAGTTTTTACAACTTAATATTCGTATCCTGAAATTATTTTTACACTTAAAAGAAAATGTTATAAGCAGTCCAGACTATATTCTTTTAGCAAAAATATTTGGTGATCAATATAAACAAATCATAAAGTCTAGGGTCTGGTCCAGTACTTAAAACTTCTATTTTTGTCCAAACGTTTTCTCAACAATCTCCCCCTATTTGTTCATAACAAACATCAAGTCTTTTGTGGGAAAAATTTTATCATCAGAGTAACATACAGTCATAAGAATGATAAAGGCAAAGTAAAATAAGCGGATTCTTCATTGATTAAAATAATGCATACA
This sequence comes from Clitoria ternatea, assembly GCA_037962975.1. Lineage (NCBI taxonomy): Eukaryota > Viridiplantae > Streptophyta > Magnoliopsida > Fabales > Fabaceae > Clitoria > Clitoria ternatea. Next base: position 161,978,493 of record CM075670.1, read on the forward strand.
ATATGTATTATTCTCAGTCAATACATTGATCCATAAAAAAGACTTCTACACTAACTCTCCTTTTTGTAATCAACAAAAGAAGAAACATCACCGAGACTCAAAAAGCAAATCACGAGTGAGACTGGAAGTAAAAAGAGGGAAAGCACCAGAGGAGAAAACAGTGAAAAAATGAGTTTGAAACACAAATAGATAAAGGGAAGAAAAAGTGATCAAAGAGGGACGATATAAAAAAAAGGATTATGAGAGGATGGGGAATAAGAACGGGAAGGTTCTTCTTGAAGAGTCCAAAGAAAATGGCCCCAAAATGCATCTGCGTGAGCTTCAGTGGGATTGGGCGTGGTTCAAAGACTTTTGAGAGTTGCAGCAGACAGTTGCTTGGGCTGAAAGGGACCTTTGTAGATCGGCTTAGGCTTGGAAGGCATGGGTTTCTTGAGTCTACCCAAAGAGATCCATTTAGCAGGTGAAGGAGGTCTTGGAACCTCAAAAAAAATCTTCTTCCAGGGAGTACGACAGGGTAGTTTTTGATGGAGACGTCATTAAGAGTGATGAAGCCATGCTAAATGTGAAGGCTGGATCTGGTTCTTACTGTGAAGGCTGGATCTGGTTCTTACTCCAGTAGCTTGGTCTCCAATAATAAGGTTTGAAGGATGATGAACCTTGAATTTCCATTCTTTTGGCCTTTTAGCTTTAAGGGCTGGATATTGTCTAGTTTTTTCATAATTTGTTGAATTCGGTTGACCATCTTCAATAGGTGGATCTTTTGATTACTCTTCTTGTTGTATTCCTGCATCATCAAAATCTAGATCTGTCAGTCTCCTGTCAGTTTTTTGAAGGTCATCAAATCTTAAATGCATAGATTCCTTTATGCTTTGAGTTTGGTGTTAAATACTCTGTAGGATTTTGATATGGTAGAATATCCCATGAATATACCTTTGTCACACTTTGAATCAAATTGTCCAAGATAGTCCTTGGTATTTAGAATGTAGTAGGTGCATCCAAAGGGATGAAAGTGTAAAATGTTGGGTTTTTTACCTTTCCAAAATTCATAGGGAGTCTTATTTAGTATTGGTCTAACAAAAACTCTATTTTGAATATAGCAAGAAGTGCTCACAGCTTCTACCCAGAAATATTTTGGAAGATTATTTTCACAAAGCATGGTTCTGGCCATTTCCTGCAAAGATCTGTTTTTCCTTTCCACAACTCCATTTTGTTGCAGAGTTCTTGGTGAGGAAAAACTGTGAGTTATTCTAGACTCGTTGTAGAATTTTTCAAAAATTTTATTTTCAAATTCTTTACAATGATCACTTCTTATTGTACCAATACAATATCCTTTCTCATTTTGAACTTTCTTGTAAAAGCTTTTAAATACTTTTATAGACTTATCCTTGTGGGCTAGGAAGTATACCCAGGTTAATCTATCAACAATAACAAATCCATACTTCTTTCCTGCCAGGCTTTGTACTTGAGATGAACCAAATAGATCTAAATATAACAGTTCTAAAGGTCTAGATGTAGAAACAACATCTTTGTTTTTATAGAAGTTTTGTGTTGTTTTCCACTTTGGCATGCTTCACATGGTAGGGAGTTGTTAAGGAAATCTTTGGTAATCCTTTGACAAGATCCTTTCTATAAAGTTTTGAGATAAGTTTGAGACTTACATGTCTAAACTTTTTATGCCAGATCCATCTTTCTTCAAAATTTGAAAATAGACATTTTATATTCTGATCATTAAGTTCACTCAAGTCTACCTTATAGAGGTTATTGTGTCTATTTGCATTGAAAAGTATGGTTCCGTCATGATTGATAATCATACACTTATTCTTGTTAAAACAAACTTGGTACCCACTGTCACAAAATTGATTGATGCTCAATAGGTTATGTTTTAGACCTTCAATAAGAAATACATTTTCAATGATATGTGAGGGAAATTTACCAACTTTACCAGACCCAATGATTCTTCTAGTCTGGTTCTCTCCAAAAGTGACAGACCCTCCTTTAAATTTCTCTAGGTCTAGGAACATAGACCTTTTACCTGTCATGTGATGTGAGCATCCACTGTCCAGATCCCATTGTAGAGTTTTTATTTTTGATTTCAAACATATCTGTAAAAAGAATGATTAATGATTTTGGTACCCATATTCTTCTGGGTCCTAGATGGTTAGTAAATTTTTCATTCCTTCTCTTTCTTTTCCTTCACTTATTTATAGAATGACCATGATTTTTACAGTAATTACACTTAATGATTCTTTGTTTTTCTGAAACAAATGTAGGAGCTGAAGGATGTTTAAGAGCTTTAGATTTGGAAACATTTTTCTTATTCACAAAACCTAGACCAAGCCTTTTTTTTAGTTCCTTTGGATGTTCTTAGTAGAACATTCAAGTTTTTAGTGCTAGTAACAAATTTTTCTAGATCTGTAGTAAGAGAGTTGACACGATTTTTTAACCTAATAATTTCTTTATCCTAATTTTATTTAATTCTTCAAGATTCATTTCATTTTCTCTTAAAATGTTTGTGTTATGTTTTTCTTCTTTCAACAATGAAATTTGATTTTCAAAATCAGTTATCATATCAACATGTTTTAGTTTAAGTTTCTTGAAGCTTTTTAACAATTTAGAAAAATCATTAAATAACACATCATAATTTTGTTTGAGTTCTGAGTAACTTACTTTTTTAGAGTCTGAGTCGTTGAGGCTTGCGTTTGAGTATGTTTCTTTGCTTGCCATGAGACAGATTTGAACTGACTCACTTTCTTCATCAGACTCTTCTGAGCTGGATGATTCTTCATCATCCCATGTGATCAGACCTTTTTGTTTCTTTGGAAATTTCCTTCTTTCCTGGCTTTCTGCAATTAAAACATTCTAAGACAGTTTTGTCAGTTTTAAACTTAAATTGACTTTTACCTTTGTAGTCTTTCTTTTGAAAAGTTTCAGGTCTGAGCTTCTTCTTCCTTAGTAACTTATGAAATCTCTTGGCTACAAGAGATGTAACATCCCAAAAATTTATTTAAATGATTAATTCAGAGGAATAATTAGTAAATAATTATATATGAGTTGATTCATGTCCCAAAAAATTGAAAATAATTAAATTGAGATTTATTATAGATATTTGTAATTTAATGAGGCTTAATGAGACAAAATTATACCCGATTAAAATATAGGTGTCGGACCAAGTATCTCCGATTGAGGTACTTTTAGTCAGGGCTGTTAAGAATATTATGATGAATTCGAATATGTCTTTGCAATAATTTTTGGATAAAGTATTGAGCCCGAACGGAGATCCTGTTTGTCATAAAATAGAGGAGTTTAAGTAATAGATTAAAAATTTAAATGAAATCCCCATTTTTCACTCTCTATCTCATGACACTTTTCTTCTTCTTTAGCAAACACACTTTCTTTTCTTTTCTTCTCACATTCCTCCTCACTCTCTTTTCCTTTTCCATTCTTCTTTCTCTAATGACCATGAATGTGGTGTGCCCTCCTTCCCTCCATTTTCGTTGCACCATGGACCAAGAAGGAGACATGATGGTTTGAAGTTCTTCTCCCTCTTCCCTCAATTTTTATCACCTCCACCCTCTCTCTTGGAGACTCACTTGCTTGTTGGCTTGAGGTAAGCCCCTCACCATATGCCCTAGATGTAACATCCCAGAATTTTAAAATAAAGGATAAATTAAGAAAATTAATATTGAATAATTTTATGTGGAATAATTAATGTCCCAAAATATTGGAAATAATTAAATTAAGATTTTTGGGGACTGTTGGTGATTTGTGGAGACCAGATAAGCCGAAAATAAGCTCGGTTGAGATATGGGTATCGGACCAAGTATCTCTGATTGGGATGATATTGGTCCGGGCTATTGAGAATAATATCAGGAGTCTGAATATATATTCGGAATAATTTTCAGATTAAGTATTGAGCCCGAACAGAGGTCTTGCTAGATATAAAACGATAAATCTTTTAATGAAGGGTTAAAATTAAAACCAAAAAGCCTAAATTTCCCCTCCTTTTCTCGTGAACATGCTGAAAGGATTGGAGAAAAACACTTCATTCCTTCTTCTCTCCATTTCCTCTTCATCTTTTATCTCTTCTTCTAAAACCCTAAGCCAAAAGGTGACACATCTCTACCCTCCTCCATTTTCGTTTTCATTGGAGCTTGGAAGAAGACCATTGGAGCTGAAATCTTCTTCCTCTTCTTCTCCATTTTCGTGTTATGTTTCCCCCTTCTTGAACCTATTTCGTTTTGGGTGTGAGGTAAGATATATTCACCATTTTATTGAAGTTCTTACAAAGGATATGTGTTATTATGAGTTAGGGGAACAATGCATGTACATGGGTGTTTGTGGAGAGCATTTAATACAAAAAATCATAGTGGGGGTTGTCATAAATGCATGGTTTAAGTGGAATAAATATTGTTGATGCATTTATGTTAGTAGGAGATGAAGAATGATGAGGCATTAATGAGAGTTGTTAGGTTTTGGTGAAAACCCTAACTATGAGAAATTGGGGAAAATGAATAATGTTGGTTCAAGAGTGTGTTTTAAGAAGGAATACATGTGATTGATGGGTGTAGGTATTGATAAATAAAATTGTGTGTGAATGTTGGGCTATTGTTGTTGGTAGCCCTTGAATTTAATGAATGTGGCTTGATGGGAAGGAATTCCCGAAGCCTAACAAACAATGAAAATGATGTTTATAACATGTTCCATACATGTTATGAATTGTAGATGTAATAACGGTCAATTAGAATTGAATTTGTTGTTTGAATAGTTGATTGATTGAGGTTTTACATGTATATCAATGTAGGACCTATTCCGAACGATGAGGCGGGTACGTCGTATCCATCAGAATTCTTCTCTTGAGGTAGGAGAAGAGTCTTATATTCTAATTGCTTGAATTGGATAGTGTTTGATTGTCATATGTAACAATATACATGTTTGCCTTATTTTGATGTTATGGAAATATGAATTGTGTATGTAATGTTGAGAATAATGTTTGGCATCATGCTTGTGCAATTAGAATAAATATGGTATGCTATATGGTGGTGTGGTTTGTTTGATAAATTGATGATATTATGTCCACCATAGATGTGAAATGAATGTTGTTGATGTTTGTTTGAGAATGGGTGTGAGTGAATAGCATACCATGATTTGATAATGGAAAGTTGATGATTGAAATTGATGTTGAGTGCCATTGTAAATGGTGTATGAATGCTAATGTGCCACACTTAAAACTTGAGAACAAAACTAAATCCAATAATGATAAATCCACTAAGAAATGTGAAGTGGTGTTGGTGATGATGATGGTAATGATGTTTGATGAGTGGCATGTATAGGATGCATAAAGTGAGAAATGCATATGATTTGCATTTGTATCCATGGCATACTACATAGCCACCGATGTTGGAACATTAGGGGAGTTCCCTCAGCCGACCCGATGGGATAGTGGCTCAGTGCACGAGCAATTTTATCTTCCCCTGTGACTTGGTGTAAATCATGAAACCGCCCATGTATTGCTACGGGGAGCTACATGTGGCCGACCCTCGTGGGGGGTGGCTCTTGATGAGCAGGTGACCCCGATGGTCCTTGGGATCACAGCCGCCATGATTTGAGATATGGCCGGCCCGCAACACCATATGTCAAATATGTTGTATACCGCGGTCATGGTGAAAATGCCCAGGTGTTGCAAGATGGGCGATGCGGTTTGGTACCAGTAAAATAATTGGTGAAATGCATGCAAATTAAGAATAAGTGTATATATTTTACTACTGCAGTAGAGGTATGGTTAGATGATCATACTTGAATCCCATAATTGGTGTTTATTTTCCCACAGTCAGATCTACAATTGTTGAAATATTCCATTGTGCATATGCATTAGCTTAAGAGCATTTGCATATAGCAAGGAGGTATGTCAAAGGTGATGGTGTATGGTGATGGTTGAGTTGAGAATGAGGAATTGTAATTAAGACAACATAAAACATGTGAATACCACATAATAATATAAGAAAGATGATGTAATGTACGATGGTCTAATTGTTGAAGGACTAGATCATGTGTGTGGTTTTATACTTGCTTGATGTACAGAAATGATTGTATATTATGATGATAATTGATGATGAATTGTGTGTGAATGCAAGTATACATGTTGTGGTACATATGCACATGATCATATGGTATTCATATTCATTCTTTTGGAATGTATGACTCACTCTCCCATGTTGTCCACTTTTTAGACTTGTGATGCAGGGCACTTGTGGGAAGAGTGGATATTTTGGAGTACATTTTGTTGAGGAGGTAAATAGGTGTATAGGAAGTGCCTTGGCCGGCAAAATCTAGATTTTTGTATAGCATATAGTGTATATGTATGCTCATTTTGTTATCTAAATTGTAGATGATGATTTTAAGGGTCATGTGGGAAAATTGGACCTTGGTGCGCATGGCCAATTTTCATTAATGACCCAAATAATGTAAGATGATAAATTATGATTTGTGTTGGTGATAAATTCTATGAATAAACGAAGGTCCATGTGAAAATTTATGTTTTGGTGTTTGCATGAGATAATGTGCTTTATTTAATATGATATTTAGGTAAGAATGTAATACAAAGGGAATTAATACTTGAGACAAGTTATAAAGGTGTAATATGATATGTAAGTTATGTTCAATTGGATTGATTTAGGATGGGCTGAGTTTTGGCATGTTAGGTTGCAGGGAAATCTAGTGTTTTTCGTTTCCCTACAGAACTCGCTTAAGCGAGAGAGAATCTCGCTCAAGTGAGATCCTCTTGTATTCATGGTTTGGCCACTGGCCAAAATTCACCCAAGCAAATGCAGTCCTCGCCCAAGCGAGATTTTCCTGGAAGCAGAGGTTGGACACTGGACCATTTTCACTCAGGTGAAATGGTCATGGCTCAGGAATCGCTTAAGCGAGAGGAAGGGAAATGGACACTGGACGATTTTTGCCCAGGCGAGTCTTGCCTCGCTCAAGCGAAAATCGGGCAATGAGTCCCTAATGCTACTGGAGTAATCTCGCTCAAGCAAGATGGAACTCGCTCAAGCAAGATTGGCCCCTAAGGCTAATCTTCATTCTCGCTCAAGCGTTTCGCTGGCTCACCCAAATGTGGTCCTCGAATCTCGCTCAGGCGAGATGGGGCTCGCTCAGGCGAGATGGGGCTCGCTCAAGCGAGAAGACCCCCTGGTGCTTAATCTTTTCCTCGCTCAACATTCTTTTGGCTCGCTCAAGCGTCGCCTCGTGGGCTCGCTCAAGGGAGTGTCACTCTCGCTTGAGCGAGTGGCTCTCTGATGCCCTCTTTTGTTTGGTTTCAATTAACCCTTATTTCTCTTGCATCAAATCATTTTTATTACATCATCTTAAGAGTACTTTAGGCATATTATGAATCATAGAACCTTATGAAATCCTTTCTCTTCAAATTCAATCATGCAACAACAATTTAATTAATTTTTTCGCTGTTTTTAAATGGAAATTTCTCATGAAATCACTTTTAATTTACCCTCTCATATCTTTATATATGAGAGTGGCGTTTCATAGATCCGGGGTATTGAATTTAAAGCATTCGTGGTTTGGCCACTGGCCAAAATTCGCCCAAGCGAATGCAGTCCTCGCCCAAGCGAGATTTGCCTGGAAGGAAAGGTTGGGCAATGGATCATTTTCGCTCAGGCGAAATGGTCATGGCTCAGGAATCGCTCTAGCGAGAGGAAGAGAAACGGACATTGGACGATTTTTGCCCAGGCGAGCCTTGCCTCGCTCAAGCGAAAATTGGGCAGTGAGTCCCTAATTCTACTGGAGTAATCTCGCTCAAGCGAGATGGAACCCGCTTAAGCGAGATTGGCCCTGAGGCTAATCTTCATTCTCGCTCAAGCGTTTTGCTGGCTCGCCCAAATGTGGTCCTTGAATCTCGCTCAAGTGAGATGGGGTTCGTTGAAGCGAGAAGACCCCCTGATGCTTAATCGTTTCCTCGCTCAACATTCTTTTGGCTCGCTCAAGCGTCACCTCGTGGGTCGCTCAAGCAAGTATGACTCTCGCTTGAGCGAGTGGCTCTCTAATACCCTCTTTTGTTTGGTTTGAATTAACCCTTATTTCTCTTACATCAAATCATTTTTATTACATCATCTTAAGAGTACTTTGGGCATATTATGAATCATAGAACCTTATGAAATCCTTTCTCTTCAAATTCAATCATGCAACAACAATTTAATTAATTCTTCCGTTGTTTTTAAATGGAAATTTCTCATGAAATCACTTTTAATTTACCCTCTCATATCTTCATATATGAGAGTGGCGTTTCATAGATCCGGGGTGTTGAATTTAAAGCTTCACCACTTTAATTATTTGCTTTATTAATGATTTATAAAACGCAAACAATTTACCCGTGTTTTTCAGGTCGTCCCACTAGATTATAGGTTATTCTAATTTTTATGAGGGTCATGTGTGTGGGTTATGGATTGGGAGTCATTTTCATGCAATGTCCTAAGGTGGGGTACGATAAATGTGTGGTTTTGTAAGGGTGTGCAAGGTACACGAAAATGGCATGATTAATAGTGGGAAATGATGGATATTGTTGGTGATTGTTGGGTTTTAATGGAACCCTAAGTCTAGGAATTGGGGGAAATGAGTAAGGATGTTATGAGAAATGATTTTAAAGGCAAACCCATGATAATTTGTGTTTAGGTGTTGTTAATGATGATGGTTTATAGTTATTAATAATGGTTGTTAGGTTTTTGATGGAAACCCTAGCCCTAAAAATTTAGGAAAAATATGAAATATTGATCTGAGAGTTAATTTTAAAAGGAAATGTATGATATCTAGAGTATGGGTATTGTTAATGATGTTGGAGAATTGTATTATCCTAAAGAGGATTAGAATGAATATGTGAGGAAATAGAAGAATTGATTTTGAGAATGAATATATGAAATATCCAATGTTAGGTGTCATTAGTTATGATAATAGATGATAATGATAATGGTGGATAACCATTTGTGATGGAACCTAGGATGGTTGTGATGGATTAATGAAATAAAATGGTGATTTGATGAGGCCTCAGGCCATGACATATGCCATTGGGATTTGTTGATTGATGATTGTTTAAAAAAAGCTAAAATGGCTTGTGTTGAAATTGGGTGATTCATATGATATTGGATGCACTTATAGAGGATGGATATGATGTTGTTGTTGTGGGTATGACTAACCCTTTGGATTTAGAAAATCTTGGTTTTGGGAAAGGAATTCCCAAAACCTAACATAAGTGTATAAATGGGTGTTTTGACAAGTTCAAGACTTGTTATTAAGCTTAATGATATGCAAGCCAATGTTTAGATTTGTAATGATGCCTTGTGATGGCTTGTTGATTAAATACATGTGTATATATATATATATATATATATCTGTGTGTGTTGATGTAGATTGTGTTCCTGGTGATGAGACGGAAGGATCAAGGCATCCAAGTCATTGTTCTTCTCTTGAGGTAGGAGAGGAGTTTACATTTCAAATGTATGAATTGAATAATTGATGATTAATGTATATGTTGTTGCCCATGTTTGCCTTGCTATGGTTATGTTGCAATGATGTGATGATTGATATTTTTATGGATTTATGATCTTTTGCAATGAATATGTGACTTGTGTATCATTAATATTGTGAATTGAATGCAAGACAAGGAAGTGGATAGGTCATATTTTCATTTAATGGATAAGACTCCATGTAGAGGCTACCTACAACCATAATACATGTATGAAACTTGTGTGCATGGTTGGCTGTGGCTAAATAGGCTTAGTTTGCAATTTGGCATGTTTGGTTTAGCTAAAAGAGGCTTAAATTACCACTAGAGCATATCTTGATCTAGAAAATGAGTTATGTAACATCCTAAAATTTAGAATTTTAGAAAAATAATTCATTAAGGATCAGTGGATAATTTCCGAGTGAAATTCTGAGTGAGTTATGTCTGAGATAAGACATTCCGAGTGAAAAATGAATGTGATTCCGAGTGAAGGTAGGTTAACATGTTTCCGAGTGAAGCATGATTGAGAAAATCATTTCTGAGTTAAGAAAAACTGTGTCCGAATGAGACACTTTTGAGTGAGACAAATCTGAGTGAAACGTCTCTGAGTGAAACGTTTTTGAGAGAAGTACTTTTGAGCGAAGAAAAGCTTTGATTTCGAATAAGTACTTCTCGGGCCGAGATAATTCTGAGTTGTGAATTCTGAGTGGGGAATTTCCCAGTTGAGTGTAACTTTCCGAGTGGGGTGTCTCCGAGTGTGACACTTCCGAGTGGGATGTTATCGAGTGAGACGTTTCCAAGTGGAATAACATCAAGTGAGATATTCTCGACTTCTGAGTGGTATGGCACCGATTGGGACACACCGAGTGAGTCTTTTCCAGGGAGAGTACTTCTGGATAGAGAAAGACTTTAACTTCGAATGAGTATATTCCGAGTGAATAATTCCCGAGGGAAGTAAATATCCGAGAGGTGAATTCCTTTAATTTGTGCTCGGGTCCATATTCAGAGTTGCTGAGTTTGTGCTCGGGTTCGTCTTCGAGATTGTCTTCGAACCCGAGTGATCCTTTTGAGTGGAAAGATTTCTGAGAGAGGGCTGAACTTCAAACTCCAAGTGATCTTTTGGATGTAAGACTTCCGAGTGACGCAAGTGAAGACTTTGACTCGGGCAGAGATATATCCGAGTGAGATATGTCTGAATGAGGTATTTCTGGGTGAAAGATTTCTAAGTGGATCATTTCCAAGGAAGGAAAGCTGACTGTGTTTCATGTAGAAACCTTTCCAAGCGAATTTTCTCCGAGTGAAGTAATTCTGAGCGGAAAGAGGCTCTGATGAATCTTCTTGGAAAGATGTGCCCAAAATACCAAAACCGAGTCGGAATTAATAATTATTTCAATTATTGAGGCTTTTCACGTCACTCTATTCTTCTAAATTCTAGCAGATTCTCTTTTCTGATATTTTTTAAGTATGGGACCCTCTCTATTTTGTCCTATCCTCTTTTCTTTAAAATATCTTATTTCTTCCTTATCATTTAATACACGTATCGGACTTTTTCAATTCGTTTACGTCTCTTTTGCATGATGATATATATATATATATCAAATTCTATTGTTGGATTAGCTTGGAATTTGGAGCGTAAAATATCACTTCTATCCTTTTCTTTCCAATCTTTACTGGAAATTATCAAACAAAGAAGGAAATCAAACTTCACTTCTTCTCTTTCACGAAGAAGCTTTGGATTGGTTCAGAGCTGAAATTCCAATCGGAATTCGTGAGCTGTGATTAGATATAGCTTGAAGAGCTGCTGGAATTCTTTATTTCCAGGTAGGGGAGCGTTACATTTTAAATGTATAGTTTATGAACGGAATCGGGATAATATTGTTACCTTCAATGAGAAATCCCGAATATATGTGCTATGTGTGATATATTATGAAATATGGTGTTTTCCGTTCATAGGTGAGTGGTATTGATATTAAATTTATGAGATATGAATTGTATACGTGATGTATGTATTTGTGATGAATTCTATGTGTGAACACCTCTTTTGGTCCGGTCCAAGTGGAATGAATATTTTTTATACTAAATTCCAATTCAGAGTGGTCAAATTCGAGTAGAATGGCTCCAGAATAATCAGAACCGAGCAAAATAACTCAGAATGAAGCTTTTCCAAGTGAAATACAGCCCTGTTGGAGACAAATCCGATTGGAATGACTAAAAAATGATCACATCTGAACAAGATGACTCAGGTTAAGGCATTTCCGAGTGAAATACAGCCCTGGTAGAGATAAATCCGAGTGAAAAACTCAAAAAATGGTCAAATCCGAGTCAAAATGAAGCATTTTCGAGTGGAATGACTCAAAAATGATGAAATCTGAGTGGAATCACTCAGAATGAGTCATTTCCGAGTGAAATGCTCCCTGTTGAAGTTGAATCCGAGTGGATAGCTTCCCTGCCAAGCCAGTCCGAGTAGATTATGCCCATTTTCAAGAGAAGTCCGAATGAAATGACTCAGGATGAGTCAATTCCGAGTAAAATGCTTCCTTATCGAAGGTGAATCCGAGTGGAAGGCTCTCTATCAAGCCATTCCGAGTGCAAATGGCCAAAAAATCCAATTTCCGAGTGCAAAAAAGGAAGGATCCGAGTAAATCCTTCAAGCGTTGAAGTTTCTGTGTCACTTTTGAAGAGATTCCGAGTGAATAATCCCGGCTGAAGGAATTCCGAGTGTTGTTCTTCAGTCAGAACCAACTGAAGCATTTTCAGTCAACACCGAGTGAGTACTCCCACTCAAACCCGAGCCAATTTCCAATCGGTTTCCGAGTGAGACTTCAGTCAGTCAACCACCTTTCCCGAGTCCTTTTGGCCAATCAATTCTTCTCATCCCGAGTCCATTTCCACCAATTTCCGAGCCATGATTAAATCTTTTCCGAGCCATTTCAATCGGTTCCGAACTTCACTCATCCGAGTCCTCCTTTACCCATTTCCGAGCTATTTCAATCGGTTCCGAGTCCTCCTTTACACTCAACCTCTGAGTCCCCCTTCAAACCTTTCCCGAACCCATTTCCATCAACTTCCAGTCGGAATCAACTGGCAATTCAGTCAGTTTGCTTCTTCAAACAAGATCCGAGTTAATTTCAAGTCGTTTCCGATTGAATGTCTCACAGCAACCACAAACCAAGTAAAAACCACTCGGAAAGGAGTATTCTCACTCAGCCTTCTATGGGGAATGCTTCATTCCACTCGGAATTGACTCCCAGTGTAGATGAATACTGATTGGTAGGTTGATCCGAGCCGTTATCACTCGGATTTCACCATTCTAACTCGGATTTCAATATCCTCACTCGGAATTCCACTATCCTCACTCGGAATTCCACCATTTTCACTCGGATTTCCAACATTTTCAATCGGATTTCCATAATTCTCACTCGGATTCACACCAGGTCCCCCTGTTAGACCGTGCTGACTTGGATTCCACCACCCAAGTGGATCCAGGAATCCTGGGGGTGGCAGACAAGTGGCAAACAGGGTGGAAGTGGGGGGAATTAAAAATTCCCACCCAGCCGTTGTCCCCCACTTCACTCTGAGTGGAGGCCTGAGCTGGCATTCCACTCGGAAGTGGAAGCCTGAGCTGGCCTTCCACTCAAGCCAGCCTATAAATAGGCAAGGGAGAGGACAGCTGAGGGGGAGGCATTCAGAGGAAGGGAAAACTCTGCCCAAACAAACCTCTGTTCTCTCTCTCTCTCACGCCAAGTCTTCTCCCCCTCTCATTTCACTCACCCCTCACCTTTCAAACTCTCTTTACCCCAACATCCTCTACACTCTAACTCAACAGCACTCCTTCCAGCTCCCTTTTCCCTCTCGGACTTCCAATTCTTGTCCCAATCGTTCTTCTCTGCTCAAATTTCACCCGGTAAGCCTCTTTCCACTTGGATTCTCACTGTTTCACTCGGTTTCCTTTATTTCCACTCGGATTTTTACTATTCCACTCAGATTCACACTGTTTCACTAGGATTTACTATTTTTGCACTCGATTTCTCTTATTTTCACTCAGATCCTTACTGTTTCAATCGGATTTACTATTTTTTGCACTCAGATTCTCACTGTTTCACTCGGATTTTTACTGTTTCACTCGGTTTTCCCTGTTTTCACTCGGATTTTTCATAGTTTCACTCGGTTTCCTTATTTTTTCGCTCGGTTTTCTTATTTTTCCACTCGGTTTTCTTATTCTTCATTCGTTTTTTTCATTTTTGCACTCGGTTTTCCTCTCCCGCTTACTTTTTTATATATATATATTCATTTTTCTTAATCAGTGTCGTACGGAAAATACTTCCATCTACACAGTCTCTATAAGATCCGTGCCATGCGAAGCACTTCGCCTTGTATGGATTCTTCACTGAAATGATGCCTATCAATACCTTCCTAATCTTTTCCTAAAAAAACATTTTTCAGAACTACGTAACCCTGATTTCTTGATAATTCAAGAATACGTAGGAGCAGGATCTCAATTCCTGTCGGGCCCGTCTCTCTTATTCCTTTTTGCTGATTTATTTCCTTACTTTCATGTTTCTTTCATAAATGTTCTTTTTTGGTTACTTCCGTGAAAATCAATTTAGACGTGACGTCTTGTTGATTTCCCCCTAGTTTTTTGCTTAAGCCTCGTCATAATCCATAGGGAAGGGATACTTAGGACGAGACGTCCCGCTTATCTCTTTCGTATCCCTATTTTTTATTCGAGGATGTATAATTTAGGCGTGACGCCTTATTAGCATTCTTTTCCTCTCTCTGTCTCATGTCGAAGTCGAGTTTAATCCGGATGAAATGTCCCATTGACCTCGTTTCGACATTCTATGTTTGTACAGTTCTCTCACTCCATTTTGTCGTTTTTAAATAAAAAATACAACAATGAAAAGGAAGAAATAAACCATCTTTTGTAGGGCTATTTATGTTGCGCATTTTCAATCTTGGTACTGTTTTTGGACAGGCGATGTAGGGTGCTAATACCTTCCCTACTCGTAACCGACTCCCGAACTTGGATTTCAATTTTTTAACCAGTGCTTTACTGAACTTAGTTTTTTCCAATGTTTTTCCTATGGATAAAAATGTTGGTGGCGACTCCCTGTTTCATTCCACAACTCCTTCTCTCTTTCTCGCCGCGCCGTCGCGATTTAGGTTGCGACAGATGGCGACTCCGCTGGGGAAACTTAAGAGAGTCAGGCCAGTTTGATTGAAAGCGCATGTTCTTTTTATATAGCCTTTGTTAGCTTGGATTTCTTCCCTCTTGTTTTATTTCCTGTTAATTGTTGTGAAAGTTTGTTCTTGTTTTAATCGTATCTTGTTATTTGTTTCATTATCTATGTTTGCATGCTTGTTGAACCTTAGGGTAGAGGACCATGTTACTTTCCTGTAATTATTGAACCCTAGGGTAGACGACTTTGTATATTTGTTCCGTGTTTGTTCTTTGTGCAGAATAGGGTAAGGTAAAAGGTATGGACTGCCCTTCCACACACTACACTCATAATTACTTGCACAACCTATGAGTGGCGCCCTATACCCAGGCCCCAAATGAAGCTTAAGTTAGGAGAGGTTGGTAACGGAATCGTATGGGATGTACTTCCTATCCGGTGTTCGTGAGAACCTCAACCAGAGTTCGACCTCTCATGATATACGCACCTAGTGGTTCCCCACTGTTGCGTCCCTGTCATGGGTAGGATCTTGGCTCTGGTGACCTTCTAGAAGTCTAGAATAAGCCACCTGGTGTGAAGAGCCACTTTTAGACAAACCATAGGGCCTAGAGAAAGCTTTCAGCAAAACCTGACCTAGGCCACAAAAGGGCAAATTTTACTTTACCTTACGTCATTTTTGCTTTTCCCTTTTATCCAAGAAAATGAATTATCTACCACCCGCAGATTTACTGAGTTATTGAAATAATGGCTCATTTTGAAACACACAGTATTCTTCGGGTGAATAGATAATCCTCTTTTGGTCATGTACCCTTTGAATATCTATGGAAATTGACATGGGATTAAACTTAAGAAATAAGGGCTGTAATTGCCCGAAGAAGATGTCTGGGCTAGAGGCTCCCGCCTCAGGATGAAAGATTTCTTCTGTCTTCACAATTATCCCATATTAATTTCTATGATTACCATACCTAGTACTTTTGAATGATAAATTCTAAGGAATGGTCAAAGGATACTCGCCAAAGTCTGTGATGGTTTCCCACAATATTTTTCTTCTTTCTATTTCCACCTAACATTTTTTTTCTTCTTCTTTCAAAAAAAAAAGACACCAACGTCACGGGTAGGCATCCTTACCAGACCCGGCTCCAAAAGAAACTCATGGCTGAGGCAGAAGCTATTGAAGGAAACTTTAGAACCGAGTTCGATCAGCTGAAAGAGCGAGTCGCAGAGTTAACTAAACTCTTAGAAAAGAAACTTACCGAAGGAGGCTCCTCTGCGGGTGTTGAGGATGCCCAACAGCAGCCTGCCACCGCGCCACCTCCCCTTGGTTCTGACCCAGCAAGAACCCAAATCCCTAACACAATGACACCCCCTCTCACCATTCATGTCGGGAGACCTAACCCTGCCATTAAGACCCAGCCACCTTACGGCCAGTCTTACGCACAGCATACATTTGTTGGTTTAGACGGTAACCCAGTACCTTTTCCACTTTATGGCCTACCCCCGGGGTACTATCCCCCGCTCGCCAACCAACAAGACGCCCACAACCAGCAAGCGGTAAACCCTCATGCTTCATACCCCACACAACCAAACATGCCACCACTCCACCAAACCCAGAACACGCAAACCCATGACCCACAAGCTCACCAAACCCAAAACACACAGGTCTATGACCCACAAACCCACCAAATCCAAAACACACAAGCCCCAATGGCCCAGCCAACCTACAACTCCCAAGCCCAAAATACACAAGCCCAGATAACCCAGCCGACTTATGCTGTGGCCCACCCTCAAGGCCCCTCACCAAATACAGGCCTAGTAAACCAGTCCCATGTGTTGCCTCCATACAACCAGTCATTCGGCTATCCGTATGGATACGGAACCCCTTATGGGACCAACCTCCAAGATACAACCCGCGCGGTCGCGGCTCCTCTAAGGGAAAGGATAGAGATCTTAGAAGAGCGTTTAAGAATGATGGAAGGCGCCAGAGGTTTTGGACTAATAGATGCTTCGGAGCTATGTTTAGTCACAGATGTTGTTCTGCCACCCAAATTCAAGATGCCAGACTTTGACAAGTATCGGGGAATGACTTGTCCTAAGAATCATCTCACGATGTACTGTCGAAAGATGGCATCTTACTCTTCTAATGACCAACTATTGATCCACTGCTTCCAAGATAGTCTAGCAGGAGCTGCTCTTAATGGTATGCTCACCTTGATCGGAACCATATCCGTTGTTGGAAGGACCTGGCAGATGCCTTCCTTAGACAATACAAGTATAACATGGATATGGCACCCAACAGGGTTCATTTACAAAATATGGTGAAGAAGGACAGTGAAATGTTCAAGGAGTATGCTCAACGATGGAGAGAGACAGCGGCGCAAGTGGATCCCCCATTGTCGGAAAAAGAAATAGTCGAGATGTTCATCGACACGCTCCCATCACCTTTCTACGGTAAGATGATTGGTAATGTTTCAGCCAACTTCTCCGACATCGTGACTATTGGGGAAAGAGTGGAGAGTGGAATACGAACGGGTAAGCTCACTCAGGGCTCGTCTGGGGCAAGCATGACAAGAAGGACGGCGCCTGGGAAAAGGGATGGAGAAACCAATTCCATCTCTTCTAATCAAAAGATGACTCCACTGAGACCATTCACCCCTACCATGATTCAAGCTCCCAATCCTTATGTGGCCGCAGCCACTTATGGCCCACGGCTCATACTCCTCACTTCCGTCCACCCATGGTAAGAGCTCTAATACCGCAACCCATGCCATACCATCACCCCCAGCAAGTAGCTCGACCACCCAACCATAATCAGAACCCAAGGAATCCCAACAATGAGCGTACCCCGGTGCAGTTCGACCCAATTCCCATAACATATTCTGAACTTTTTCCAATCCTCGTTCAGGAAGGTCTGTTGGTTTCATGCCCCATGAAGCCATTGCAACCTCCTTATCCAAGGGGATATGACCCAAACGCTCATTGTGATTACCACGCTGGGGCACCGGGGCATTCCACAGAAAATTGCATGGCTCTGAAATATAAAGTGAGAGATTTGATCAAAGGCCGAATGGATCGATTTTAAAGAAGGAAGCCCTAACGTGGTCAAGAATCCCCTGCCTAATCACGAAGGTTCAGGAGTTAATGCCGTGGTGACAGATGTTGGAAATGGTTTTTGATGATAATGCTGATTTGGGTGGCCGCTTGCCCGCCGGGACGAGAGCTCAGTAACTGGGAAGCTATCGAACTCCCTACAATTTTAAATGATTCACCAAAGTAATCTGTCACTGCCTTAAAAGTCTTGTTTATCCCTCTGCTATGCCTAAGGCTTTGGGACTTTCCATGTAATAAAGGCGAAAAAACTTGTTTTACCAGTCAATCAATAAATGTGTATCGAAATTCTAAAAAGATTTTTCTCATTCCTTTATCCTTGCTTTCATCCATTGTCTTTATTTGTTTGTTCCTCTTTTTTTTTCTCTCTATTTTTATTTCTTGCCATAAAGCGCTAAAATTACAGATCCAAAAATGATTCTCTTGAGACTAATGAAATCACAATCCCATTTTACGACCTCAACTACCCGGTCGATTGTGTTGACGAAGAAGGTAGGAAAGCTTGTGAGTCACCACACAAGTTAACCAGATTGTTAGGACAAGAGGTCAAGGAATACCCCTGAGCCAAGAGTGACTGAAGGAATCACGGGGCAATATATATCAGAAGACATTAGTAATATTGTTTCAGGACGTGGAAATAATCTATGTGAATGATAACATTGCCAAGTCCCGAATCGGACAAGTGGTAGGCCAGTCAACTAAGAAAACCACAACAGTTACCAGCATAAGTAGGGGAAAATTGCTAATGCCTTAAATGCAGATACAGTCAAGGGAGACTTGGCCAAAAAAAAATTCAAAAAATAAAAAATAAAAAAAATGATGAAAAAATGAAAAATAGAGCCAAGCTTGAAGTCCGATGCACATACCAAGCGGGGAAAACCGGTTGCGTCCAGATCCTTGAGCAAGCTGTCATTTTCTGTATAAAGGGAACAAATGTCGTCAGGCCAAGGACTCGCATTCTTGTCATCATCAACATCTCAAAGAGTACGTCATTCCTTATGCCTATATAGCCAAGGAAATAGTCTGTCAGATTGAGTCATTGCGTCATTAAGGGGGTTAAAAAAAAACACAAAACAAAAACAAAAAAAAACAAAAAAAAGAGAAAAAAAAGGGGCAAACAAAAAAAAATCAATCAAAAAATCAAAAAAATAGTATAAAGGCCAAAATGATGACTTGAATTAACCCCTTCTCATCGATGCCAAAAGACTCACCAATGTTTCCTTGGGTACATAGCATAGGGGAAGACTCTCTTATTTGAGGTAACATCAGCTCCTCAAAGGATCAGGCTAAAACTCAGAAAAAGGTTAAGCAGACTCAACTGGAGTGTGATCAGTTTCAACTTTTTATTGTGAAGGATGCAGCCAAAAAAAAAAAAACAAGAACACATTATAAAGAGAATGAAAAGCTCGCTAGGCTGAAAACCTGAAAAGGCGGCCTAGGCAAAAGTTAGAGCAACCCGGTGAGTCGAAAACCTGAAAAGGCGACTCAGGTAAAATTAGGGTCAAGATTTTGGTAGAGTAGCTAAAGCTCCCAATACAAAACATGCAAACTGAGGCATCAGGAACATGGTCAAACTACCCTCTCAAAGGCAGAATTGAGCGAGGTACTTGAGGTTTTGACATGGGATTAAGATTCTCGCTAGTCTCAGGAATTCACTGGAGGATCTTTGAACCTTTCCTATTTCCCTTGGCCTTGACCTGTCCTACGAGGCTTCACTTCATCCCCTGTATTTTCCCTGTTGTCCATTCTCTGTATTCTGTTTGACCTACATGAATAAAATTTATCCCTTTTTCGATACGTGTTATGAATTGCATTGATCTGATAAAACATTGTGTTTTTTTTTTATAAAAATAAATGAAAGAATGGTGAACATTTAAAGTCGTAAGGGACAAGACACTCCCACTACTTGACCTCGCCTTACACAATCATCACAAGGATTCAACCAGGCATGCGCTTCGAAGATATGATCGCCCCTTTGAATCTCCTCTGCCCATGAGTTATCCTAAGGGCCGCGGTTTCACAGGACCTACCCAGTTTTTTGAATGTATCTTTGCACTACTTACCTTTTTTTTGCAGGTTATTATAACGGACAGTCATGTCAAGCTCTGACACCTCAATCAAGACCTTTTCCTTAATGGAACCGCAGCTGCCAAAACCAGGATCATTAAAGTCTCCTCCTTAATCGCCAAAGTTGGCACTCCTCAAAGCCCTTCCCCAAATCACCAAAGTTGGCACTTCTTGAAGTCTTCTCCTCAACTGCCAAAGCTGACACTTCTCAAACTCCCTTCCGGGGAATCTACTTGATACACTCCAGCAGTCAAGCAAGAAGAATTCTCCCCAAAGAGCCCCAGCACGTTTTTCTCGGTAAATCTACACATACTAGGCGGACCCCAGATTTTACCTTCCCAATCTAGGAGTGATGTTCAAGCCATCAATCCTTCTCCAGTGGAATTACACTTCCCAGACAAATCGAACTGGGGCATCACCCCAGAATCATTTCCTTCTCGCTCAAGGGGCAGCTCCCTGAGGTTTCAAAGCAAATAGTTCAAATTGGGGCATCACCCCAGGTTCATTCTCTTTCGCCTAAAGAGGCAGTACCCCGAACCATCAATCCTCCTCTAGTAGAAATACATTTCCTAAACAACTCAAACTGGGGCATCTCCCCAGATTTCTTTTGTTCATTCAAGGAGTAGTTCCCCAACAACCTCCAAATCACCTCCAAACTGGGGCATCTCCCCAGATTTCTTTTGTTCTAGCCAATTTCCAAGAATCCCTCCAATCATGTCAAACTGGGGCATCACCCTATGTTTCTCCTTTCTCAATCGAGAAGACGATTCCCCATGTTCCTCCTCTTACCGTCAAGGGGACGATTCCCCAAGATTCTCTAAAATCATGTCAAACCGGGGCATCACCCCATGTTTCTCCGTTCGCAATCAAGGGGGCGATTCCCCATGTCTCTCCTCCTACAGTCACAGGGGATGATTCCCCGAGATTCTTTCAAGGACCTTCAAACTGGGGCATCTCCCCAGATTTCTTTTATTCTGGCCTTTCCCCAAGATTCCTTCAAACCATCTCAAACTGGGGGGCATCTCCCCAGGTTCCTTCTGTTCCAGTCAAGGGGCAATTCCCCAAGAACCTTCAATTATGTCAAACTGGGGCATCGCCATGAACCTTGAAGCCCAGTAAGTTAAGGTTGGATGAGACGTCCTGTTAGCTCCCCCAACCTTTGCATTTCCTGCCAGCAGTGAGTTAATTTGGATGAGACGTCCTGTTAGCTCCCCCAACCTTTGCATTTCATGCCAACAGTGAGTTAATTCGGACGAGACGTCCTGTTAGCTCCCCCCTAATCTTTACTTTCCATTCGCCTATTTAGGCATTCTTTCCCGTCTGATAGCCTATCAGGGCACCCTTTCCCTTCTTGCCGCCTATTAAGGCAACTTTTCCTTTCCAGGCACCCCTTTTATCTTCCAGCCGCCTATCAAGGCATCCTTTACCTTTCCAGTCGCCTATCAAGGCATCCTTTATTTTCCAGTCGCCTATCAAAGCATCCTTTATTTTCCAGCCGCCTATCAAGGCATCCTTTACCTTTCCAGTCGCCTATCAAGGCATCCTTTATTTTCCAGTCGCCTATCAAGGCATCCTTTATTTTCCAGCCGCCTATCAAGGCATCCTTTATCTTTCCAGCCGCCTATCAAGGCATCCTTTATCTTCCAGTCGCCTATCAAGGCATCCTTTACCTTTCCAGCTGCCTATCAAGGCATCCTTTATCTTTCCAGCCGCCTATCAAGGCATCCTTTATTTTCCAGCCGCCTATCAAGGCATCCTTTATCTTTCCAGCCGCCTATCAAGGCATCCTTTATCTTTCCAGCCGCCTATCAAGGCATCCTTTATCTTTCCAGCCGCCTATCAAGGCATCCTTTATTTTCCAGTCGCCTATCAAGGCATCCTTTATTTTCCAGCCGCCTATCAAGGCATCCTTTATCTTCCAGTCGCCTATCAAGGAATCCTTTATTTTCCAGCCACCTATCGAGGTACCCTTTACTTTTCAGTCGCCCACGAGGGCAACCTTTACTTTCCAGTCTACTGGGGGTCAATCCTGATCTCATTACCTCCCGTTAACTAAAAGACCATTTTTCCCTGTCCATTCAAAAAAAAAAAAAAAGAAGAAGAAGAAGAGAAGAAGAGAAACAGAAGTGGAGAATGCTCATTTTAAGAAAAAAGAGGTCACACAGATTCGTGATTGCCCATACCATCAGTTGCCATACCGATCAGGAGGTCCCACTTGGCCCCCCTACATCGGTGTTCATATCTTTACTTCCTTTTCACTTCAAAAACACAGAAGCTTCGTGTTTCTTTTGTGAAAAAGAAGTAAAGAGGGGCATCTGTGAACACCTCTTTTGGTCCGGTCCAAGTGGAATGAATATTTTTTATACTGAATTCCAATTCAAAGTGGTCAAATTCGAGTAGAATGGCTCTAGAATAATCAGAACCGAGCAAAATAACTCAGAATGAAGCTTTTCCAAGTGAAATACAGCCCTGTTGGAGACAAATCCGATTGGAATGACTAAAAAATGATCACATCTGAACAAGATGACTCAGGTTAAGGCATTTCCGAGTGAAATACAGCCCTGGTAGAGATAAATCCGAGTGAAAAACTCAAAAAATGGTCAAATCCGAGTCAAAATGAAGCATTTTCGAGTGGAATGACTCAAAAATGATGAAATCCGAGTGGAATCACTCAGAATGAGTCATTTCCGAGTGAAATGCTCCCTGTTGAAGTTGAATCCGAGTGGATAGCTTCCCTACCAAGCCAGTCCGAGTGGATTATGCCCATTTTCAAGAGAAGTCCGAATGAAATGACTCAGGATAAGTCAATTCCGAGTAAAATGCTTCCTTATCGAAGGTGAATCCGAGTGGAAGGCTCTCTGTCAAGCCATTCCGAGTGCAAATGGCCAAAAAATCCAATTTCCGAGTGTAAAAAAGGAAGGATCCGAGTAAATCCTTCAAGCGTTGAAGTTTCTGTGTCACTTTTGAAGAGATTCTGAGTGAATAATCCCGGCTGAAGGAATTCCGAGTGTTGTTCTTTAGTCAGAACCAACTGAAGCATTTTCAGTCAACACCGAATGAGTACTCCCACTCAAACCCAAGCCAATTTCCAATCGGTTTCCGAGTGAGACTTCAGTCAGTCAACCACCTTTCCCGAGTCCTTTTGGCCAATCAATTCTTCTCATCCCGAGTCCATTTCCACCAATTTTCGAGCCATGATTAAATCTTTTCCGAGCCATTTCAATCGGTTTCGAACTTCACTCATCCGAGTCCTCCTTTACCCATTTCCGAGCTATGTCAATCGATTCTGAGTCCTCCTTTACACTCAACCTCCGAGTCCCCCTGCAAACCTTTCCCGAACCCATTTCCATCAACTTCCAGTCGGAATCAACTGGCAATTCAGTCAGTTTGCTTCTTCAAACAAGATCCGAGTTAATTTCAAGTCGTTTCCGATTGAATGTCTCACAGCAACCACAAACCGAGTAAAAACCACTCGGAAAGGAGTATTCTCACTCAGCCTTCTATGGGGAATGCTTCATTCCACTCGGAATTGACTCCCAGTGTAGATGAATACTGATTGGTAGGTTGATCCGAGCCGTTATCACTCGGATTTCACCATTCTAACTCAGATTTCAATATCCTCACTCGGAATTCCACTATCCTCACTCGGAATTCCACCATTTTCACTCGGATTTCCAACATTTTCACTCGGATTTCCATAATTCTCACTCTGATTCACACCAGGTCCCCCTGTTAGACCGTGCTGACTTGGATTCCACCACCCAAGTGGATCCAGGAATCCTGGGGGTGGCAGACAAGTGGCAAACAGGGTGGAAGTGGGGGGAATTAAAAATTCCCACCCAGCCGTTGTCCCCCACTTCACTCTGAGTGGAGGCTTGAGCTGGCATTCCACTCGGAAGTGGAAGCCTGAGCTGGCCTTCCACTCAAGCCAGCCTATAAATAGGCAAGGGGGAGGACAGCTGAGGGGGAGGCATTCAGAGGAAGGGAAAACTCTGCCCAAACAAACCTCTGTTCTCTCTCTCTCTCACACCAAGTCTTCTCCCCCTCTCATTTCACTCACCCCTCACCTTTCAAACTCTCTTTACCCCAACATCCTCTACACTCTCACTCAACAGCACTCCTTCCATCTCCCTTTTCCCTCTCGGACTTCCAATTCTTGTCCCAATCGTTCTTCTCTGCTCAAATTTCACCCGGTAAGCCTCTTTCCACTTGGATTCTCACTGTTTCACTCGGTTTCCTTTATTTCCACTTGGATTTTTACTATTCCACTCAGATTCACACTGTTTCACTAGGATTTACTATTTTTGCACTCGGTTTCTCTTATTTTCACTCAGATCCTTACTGTTTCAATTGGATTTACTATTTTTTGCACTCAGATTCTCACTGTTTCACTCAGATTCTCACTGTTTCACTCGGATTTTTACTGTTTCACTCGGTTTTCCCTATTTTCACTCGGATTTTTCATAGTTTCACTCGGTTTCCTTATTTTTTCGCTCGGTTTTCTTATTTTTTCACTCGGTTTTCTTATTCTTCATTCGTTTTTTTCATTTTTGCACTCAGTTTTCCTCTCCCACTCAGTTTTTTATATATATATATTCATTTTTCTTAATTAGTGTCGTACGGAAAATACTTCCGTCTACACAGTCTCTATAAGATCCATGCACGTGCGAAGCACTTCGCCTTGTATGGATTCTTCACTGAAATGATGCCTATCAATACCTTCCTAATCTTTTCCTAAAAAAAACATTTTTCAGAACTACATAACCCTGATTTCTTGATAATTCAAGAATACGTAGGAGCAGGATCTCAATTCCTGTCGGGCCCGTCTCTCTTATTCCTTTTTGCTGATTTATTTCCTTACTTTCATGTTTCTTTCATAAATGTTCTTTTTTGGTTACTTCCGTGAAAATCAATTTAGACGTGACGTCTTGTTGATTTCCCCCTAGTTTTTTGCTTAAGCCTCGTCATAATCCATAGGGAAGGGATACTTAGGACGAGACGTCCCGCTTATCTCTTTCGTATCCCTATTTTTTATTCGAGGATGTATAATTTAGGCGTGACGCCTTATTAGCATTCTTTTCCTCTCTCTGTCTCATGTCGAAGTCGAGTTTAATCCGGATGAAATGTCCCATTGACCTCGCTTCGACATTCTATGTTTGTACAGTTCTCTCACTCCATTTTGTCGTTTTTAAATAAAAAAATACAACAATGAAAAGGAAGAAATAAACCATCTTTTGTAGGGCTATTTATGTTGCGCATTTTCAATCTTGGTACTGTTTTTGGACAGGCGATGTAGGGTGCTAATACCTTCCCTACTCGTAACCGACTCCCGAACTTGGATTTCAATTTTTTAACCAGTGCTTTACTGAACTTAGTTTTTTCCAATGTTTTTCCTATGGATAAAAATGTTGGTGGCGACTCCCTGTTACATTGCACAACTCCTTCTCTCTTTCTCGCCGCGCCATCGCGATTTAGGTTGCGACACTATGCATGAGATGCAATAGAATATGTGATTGATGATGATGATATGAATGATATTCATGAAGTCTTCATGATATATATAAATGTATGTGATGCATATTGATAAAGCATGAGATGCTTATGTGATGATAACCGAGTGGTAGCCCCTGACGATGGTAATCAGGTGGTCTGTTAATGATTGATCATTATTTGGCATAGCATATGCATTCAGACGTACACAGGACTGCAGGGGGCCTGTGATACCGGCCCAGATGGGAGGGCGGCCTGATGATAAGGCATGGACCCTGTGGTGGTTTCTTCGGATTCCACAGCCGCCTTTGAGTTGAACTCAAGGCCGGCCCGTAACACTGAGTTGTTACCGTTGTCACTGAGAGTGACTGGTGTTACATTATGGGCGCGCGGTTTGGTACCTGTAAAACGGCCAGCTGAGATATTATGTTGTGTAAATCCCATCATTAGAGTCGGATCCTCATGCATATGCATTGATATATGTTATTGAGAATAACATGATGACATGATCAGTTGATGATATGAGAATGAATGATATATGATAAAATTATGTTATATGATTTATATGTAGTTATGAATTGGACACTTAATCCGATTCAATAACTATCATTTGACATGTTTATGCTCACCCCTATTGTTGTTATTTTTACAGTGGATATAGGACGCAGCGATGATGTATAAGGTCACTCAGCCTGCTCGGAGCATTATGTATTTATATGTATAGTACATGATGCACATAGTTATTTTGTAGTAGCCTTGGCCGGCTCCTGTGTATACCGGATTTATTATGTATATGTATAAATGAATGAGCCGGTTGATATAAAATTGACAATAATATTATATTAATCCAAATCCTGTTTCTAACGTTTAAATTATTTGTGAAAAAATTTATTTGGATTTTAAAAATTTAATTTTAAAAATTTGGGACGTTATAAGTTATGGAATGAGACTTATTGGAGCAAGTCATATTTACATATGTGAATATAGGTTCATGGAGAGTTTGGACCAAAACTTAGCTAATTGTATTTTGGTATGCCGTGTAAAATACCCAAAATATACATAAAACTACCCTATAGCTTAGATTTTGATTGGGAATGAACTTGGGCTTGAAACTTTTCCACATTATTGATATGAGGGTAGGTAAGTTATGTGTAAAATTTCATGCATATTGGAGTTGAATAGCCTAGTGAAAAGGGATCCAAATTTGGCAAAAACATAATGGCCAAAAAGCTACAAAATGGTGCCTACAGCAGAGCCAACCACAGCCAGTGGTTGGCACTACCTCAAAACATGGAAAAAATGCTATTCTGGTGGTCTGGACAGTGCCAACTGTAACATCCTGGATTTTAAGGAAAATAAATTTATTGGATAATGATAATTGATTGTTTATGGTCAAATAATTATGGGAGATGTTGTTAGACATTAGAAGTGAATTATCGGTAAATTTAGATTTACCAGAACCGGATGAATTAACTGGTGATGTGGGACCCACTTGATTTAATTAGATGTTTGATGGGTCTAGAATGTTTGGAAAATTATTGTGGTTAAGATGGTATACTTAAAATGATTTTTGGTGTCAAGGAGATAATTAATTGGACTCGACGTATGTTATGAAACGGGGAAAATACGAGTTAAATGGAATTAAAAGAAAATATAAATCCTTATCTTCTCCTTTCCACTTAACCGTAGCATCTTTTCCTCTCTCTTTTGGCCTTTTATCCATTGGACAATGAGGGATTATTAACCATTGGTAAAAGCAACTTGATGCACCCTTTTGCCCATTGGGTAATACCCAATTTATACTAAAATTTCCTCTCTCTTTCTCCTTATCACCGTGGGGTGCTTTCTCCCTCATTCACTCTTCATTATCTTCTTCTTCATCTTCTCTTCATCCTAAAAACTGACCACCTCCATTCTTCTTCTTTCTCTTGCCAAAAAAGAAAGCTAAGCTTGGATTTGTGAAGCATTTGTGGAGCTTGGGAGCTTGCAATGGTCACCTCCCTCTTCCTCACTTCATTTTCGTTTTGGTGAAGTCTAAGCTTGAGGTAAAGATTTCTTACCTCCACCTTGTTTTATTTATGGTTTTGAGTTGTTGAGTTGAAGATGGTAATGTTAGAAGCCTTGCATGTGGGTGAAAATGGAAACCCTAGGCTTGAATGTTTGGGAATGAAACCCTTGAGTTAGGGCTTTATGATTATGTGAGATTTAGAGGTTGATGAGGTCCTTATGATAAAATAAAATGGTGAACTAAGTCATGAGTTACAAATAAGGATATATGCATGTATATAGGTATGTTGATTTGAGGGATTAATCTTAAGTGTTGATGTTGTTGGGTATAGTTAACCCTTAAGACTTGGAGAATATTAGCTTTGGGGAAAGGAATTCCCGAAGCCTAACATGGGTAGATGAATGTGGAGCTTAGACAAGTCTAGGACTTGGTCATGAGTTAAGAGATGTGATGTCTTGTAATGGTTTATTGATTACATGTGTATGTATAATTGTTGATAGGGTTGCATTCTGGGCGATGATGCGGAATGATGATGTAATCGTGTGGCGGCTCTTCTCTTGAGGTAGGAGAGGGGTTTGCATTTCAAATTTGCATGAGTGAATGATTGTTAATTATGTGAATGTTGAACTCATGCAATGCCTTGCCATAAATGCCTTATATGAGTGATTTGATGAAGTGATGAATGATGGTTTGGCTTATGTTTATTGTCATGAGAATGTATGTATTTATACAATGTAGATGATAAGTATTTGATGGTCCCTTGGCTGGACGTGAACTGAATGGTGGTGACAAATCATAAATGAATGAACTAAATGATGGTGAAAACATATGGATGAATGAGGAAATAATGTGGGTTATAGTTAAAACCTTTTCCCTTATAAAATTAAATAAGTAAGAGTGGTTGATGCGGATGAATGAGGAAATAATGTGGGTTATAGTTAAAACCTTTTCCCTTGTAAAATTAAATAAGTAAGAGTGGTTGATGCGGTGAAATAAGGATTTTCCGAGTGAGAGTTCATGGATTAGGTTGTAAGATTTGATGATTTCTGCATATGACCTGATAGTCTCGCTCAGGCGAGATGGGATCTCATCCAAGCGAGAGTCCCACTGCTTCAGAGAATTGGTTCCTGGACCTGTCTCGCCCAAGCGAGCTAGATTTCCGCTCAAGCGAAACTGTCCCAGTATCAGTGTTTAGATACTAGAGGAAATTTGCTCAAGCGAATGGGGCCTCGCCCGAGCGAGGGAGTAGGGAATTAGCTATTGGATAAAATTCGCTTGAGTGACGAGTCTTGAAGGATGGTATTCGCCCAGGCGAGCCAAGTGAATGGTGATTGGGTAAGCCTCTGAACAAACTTTGTCTAAGTAGGAGTTTTGGAAATAAACTAAGTGGTGGTAAAACTTCTGAGTGAATCCCGAGTGACTCATGTCCGAGTCATGACCTTCCGAGTGAGGAAGTGGGCATAATCAGAGTAGAAGGCTCGTGAGCGTGATGATCTGGGCAGTGGAGTCCCGAATGGGGAATTTCCGAGTCCAGTGTAACTTGTGCCGAGTGGAGTGCCTTCTAATATGTAATTCTGAGTGGGGCTATAACCATTGGGCCTTTTCCGAGTGGTGAAGACTTAAGAGGACTCAGAGAGAAAATGTGTTCTGAGAGGCCCATTTTGATAAATCTAATCCAAGTGGGATCTTAGCGAGAGAAAACCCCAAGTGGGGAAAGGTTTGGGTATTTCCGAGTGGAAGTCCCGAGTGAACCTCTTCCGAAGGAAGAGTGATTATGATGGTTCTGATTGGGGTGTCTTAGCTAAATATTCCGAGAGGCTAAATATTAGATAAATCCGAGTGAAACAGCTTAGTGAATTCCTCCGAGTGAAGAGAAGTCAGAGTTATTCCGAGTGAGGAGAGTTTATGGATTCCGAGTGGAATAGATATCATTCCCGAGTGAATGGAACCCCTGATTTCGAGTGAAGGAATGCCGAGTGGAACCCTGTGTGAGTGAAGACTTGGATTTAGAATGAATTATCCGAGTGGAAGTTTGGGTGAGTGATGGTCAGTCTTGAATTAATTTGCCGAGTGAAAGACTACAAGAGAGAAGAATGGGTTTTGAAATAATTCACCAAGTGAGGACTGATCAGGAGTTGAGTCGGTGTTGGGATGAATTACCGAGTGGGGACCGATCGGGTGATGAGTCGGTTTTGGAGTAATTAGCCGAGTGATAGACTATGTGAGTGTGAGTCGGCCCTGGAATGTGTTGGCCGAGTGAATGTTGGGTCGGTCAGAATTATTTTGCTGAGTGGAAAACCTAAGTGCTTTGAGTCGGTTTCAAGAAGAACCTGCCGTGTGAAAACCCGAGTGTTGGGAGTCGGTTTCATTGACTTTACCGAGTGAAAACCGAGTGTGGAAATGATTACTGGTGTAATTTCGCTTGAGCGAGTGACCGAGTCTGAAGGTGCTTCGCTCGAGCGAGTGAGCGTGAAAACGCTACTGGATGCTGTCAGCTTACGCGAATGAGGGTCGCCCAGGCGAACCCGACCTGTCTCGCTCAAGCGGATGTGTATCTCGCTTGAGCGAGTTTCCACCAGAATGTACTTTACGCAATATTGATAGTGGCAGGCTTATTTTTAAATCCTCTTTCTTGGCATTATGTGGTGAACCTGAGACGAATAAGGGATGTATGAGAGGTAAAATGTTAATGATAAAACATGGTGGTGTTTAAGGTTGATTGGGCACATGAGAATTAATTAATTGTGTATTAACCCCCTGATTTAAAATAATGAATTATGATGTATTTGCCACCTGAATATAATAGTAAAAGGGTGATAATGAGATTATGATGATGGGATTATGAAATATATCCTAAAGTGGATTTGAAATTATGAAGGGATAAATGAATGACATTAAAATATGATAGATGATGAGGTTGAGCACTTTCTTGCATAAAGAGGTGCATATTTATAATGATGAATTGCTGTATACCATTGTGTATGAT
The DNA here is from genome assembly GCA_037962975.1 of Clitoria ternatea. Lineage (NCBI taxonomy): Eukaryota > Viridiplantae > Streptophyta > Magnoliopsida > Fabales > Fabaceae > Clitoria > Clitoria ternatea. The sequence goes on from CM075670.1 coordinate 162,008,834, forward strand.
ACTAGCATGGTCTTGTATGTATGGTATGAAATATAAAATTGAAAATGGTGTGAATGCCACACGATTATATATACATATGTGTATACTTGAACAATGGTAATGAATAATAAGATGAAAATCCACTGAATGAAGTATGATAATATTGATGAATAATATGTGATGTTGAAATGCCATAGTGGCTGTTTACAAGTATTGACTTGCATGTATGATGTGAAATATATGTGAAAATATGTTGAGATGAAATGCCACATTAAAACTTGAAAATAATAATTATGAAACCAACAAGGTTGAAATCCACTAAGGTGTATGGTGGTGTTGGTGATTATGATGATGATGTTTGATGAGTGGCATTTAGGATGCATAGAGTGAGACTGCATTTGCATTGCATTGCATCTATGGCATATCATAGCCGCCGATGTTGGAACATTAGGGGAGTTCCCTCGGCCGACCCAGTGGGAGGGTGGCTCAGTACACGAGCAATTTGTTGTATCCCCTGTGACTCGGTGTGTGAGTCATGAAGCCGCCCATGTATTGCTACGGGGAGCTACATGTGGCCGACCCTTGTGGGGGGTGGCTCTTTATGAGTAGGTGACCCCGGTGGTCCTTCGGATCACAGCTGCCATGTTGAGAATCATGGTTGGCCCGCAACACCATATGTTGAATATGTTATATACCGCGGTCATGGTAAAAATGACCAGGTGTTGCATGATGGGCGATGCGGTTTGGTACCAGTAAAAATATGGTGAATATGCATGCATTATGATATATGTGTGCACATTTTACTACTGCAGTAGGGGCATGGTATGTGATCATGCTTGTACCCACAATTGGTGTTATTTTCCCACAGTCGGATCCGTATTTGTTGTTGATTATTCCATTGTGCATATGCATTAGCCATAAGAGCATTTGCATATAGCATGGAGATATGCCAGATTATGATGTTGATTGATGATGGTGGTGTTGATGAGATGAGTAATTAATATATCGAAAGACCACATAAAAGTAATAAATGATATGAATATTGAATGATGTTGAGTATGACGATATGTATGATATGACCCCATGTAATGAAGGGCGTAATTGTTATGATTGACAATGATGATGTTAGCCCATAGTGGCTTTGACGAAAGACCAGAATGGTCTATGTTGATGATGTTGGCCCATCGTGGCGGTGTTATAAATGTGTATATGCTTGCTTTGCTATGACTTGATGAATAAGCATGAAATGAATATATCTTGTTGAATTAATAATCTATGATGATTGTTGATGTGTTTAGCAAAGTATACATGATGTTGATATGCATATGTACATAATTTCAATTGTATTCATATCGTCATTTGAAATGTATAACTCACTCTCCCACGTGGTCTACTTTTTAGTATTAATGCAGGAATGCCATGGGAAGAGGATGTTTTTAAGAGTGAAGCATTTGGAAAGGTAAATAGTTGTAACGGAATGCCTTGGCCGGCAGCTTTGTAATTTAATGAGCTATGTATAAAATGAATATCATGATGTTGTAATTATTGATTTTTGATGTACGAATTGTGAATATGTATACGCTTGGAGGATATCCTAATAGTGGGGACTTATGAATTTAAAGTTGGGCTAGTTATGGTCTATCATAAATATGAATGTTGGAGATGTATGTTGCATGGTCATATAGATAGGTATATACATACATCGTAGGCATTGCATGCTTATTTGATTATGTAAAATGATGATGGTTGTATATTAAGCTTACTATATGCCATTGCATGCTTGCCGAGCCTTTTCTCATATCGTCATATATGGGACTAGGCGTGCGCCCGGTATACACATTCTCCTTCCGCTGTAAACTCTGTTATTTTTGTATACCGAATAGGCAAACTATTTATTGATCCAGTTACGGGTTTCTAAATCTCACTCTTTGGTTTTCCATGATTCGGGTCTTGATGTGATCATGGTAGAGAATTGGAAATATTTTCAAACGCGAAAAATTTATTCATACTTTTATTAATTATGACGATCGCATCGGGATTCGAGTACAGAAAATCAGGGGTGTTATACCAACCACGTCCAGTGGTTTGGCCACTGTTAGGATTTTTCCAACTGCTGCTTTTCCCTTGCTATTTTTGGCTCGTTTAGGTATCTTAATGACATTTTTTGCCTTCGACTTCTTCATGAAAGTTGTAGATAATTTTGTTGGGGAGCTATAGAAATTGGCCTCACCTCAATTGAAGTTTTCTAGCTCTCATTAGACATAAAATATCGGATCCACTATAGTGAAAAACTCAATTTTAAGAGGGGTTTGGACCCAACTTTTTATGATTTTCAATTTGGGACTAATAGTGATATTTGCGAATGTCCCATTATTTTTAAGACTAAAAATGAACCTTTCTCATATCACTTCTCATATCTTCATATATGGAAAGTGCAACTAATCAAAGGTTTAGGGTGCGATGTTAAATGATTTTCCTTTAATTTGTGGTGTCTCTTAGGCAAGGTGAAGAACTTTAAAATGCGAAAAACATATGTGTGCCTATGTCATGTTATGAAAACATGTATGCCCCACCACTATTGATATGTTATGATGAATGAGGATAGAAGTTAAATGATGTGGTTGTATGACACACTCTTGATTAATGATGAGACTAATGAGGGGACAATTAAATGATAATGCGTTATTATAAGCGATGAATTGAGATGATGTTGATAATGAACAAAGATGAATATTGTTGACAATTGTGATTGATGCAAGATGAACTTGCGATTGTGAGTTATACTTGATGGAAAATGTTGATGATGAATGAAGACAAGTGTTGTTGTGGATGTATGTAAGTTACCACACATGTTGAATGACGAATATTGATGTTGAATGAAAGGGAACATTGTTGTTGAACATACCCTTGATTAAATGGTGATTGTTATTATCGATGATTGCGATGCCATATGTTTGATACAAGTGTGATCTTGTATGTGTAATTTGAATTGTATTGGCAAGTATATGATGCCATGAATTTGAAATGCATTTATTAACATGCCTTGTTGGTTTCCATACGTGGATTAATATTATGAGGATTGATATGTTTTTGATTGCCATGCGTGGGTTAATGCCAATTTGAACCCTTAGCCATTGTAATGCAAATTATGTGAATGTTATGCCTTGAGGGGCTTTGAAATTGGTTGCGTACCTGTAATTGTGTTGCCAAATGTAAAATACATATATGTACCCTAAGTGAGTGGGTGAGAGAATCCTTGCGAGGTTAAGATTTGACATATGCATTGTTGCATTATTGCACTCATGGCATAGCATTGTATATGTGGTTGTGATCATAATGTTGAAAGTCTTACGGGACTAGATGAGAAGAAGTACCCTATGTGTGGGGGAAATGAATGAACGTGGTTGCAATCACGAGAATATTGAATTGAAAAGTCTTGTGGGACTATATGAGGGGAGTACCCTATGCGTGGGGGAAACCAATATGAGAATAATGAATGTGGTTGCGATCACAATGATAAAGATCCTGCGGGATTCTATGAAATGGACCCTTACGTGGGGGACATACTCTTGATTGATTAAAAATGGTTGCGATCACTTGAGAAACCATATGCGCATGAGTTATATGAATTGTTTCGAAATGGGTTATATGAATTGTTTCGAAATGGATCATTGCATACTCATTAAACAGTGAGACATATGCATTAGCCATAGGCACATGGCATTTGAGATGGAGATGACCCCAAGAGAGACGATAACCTCTTGAGAGTAATAAGTGATTAAATATGTAAAGAATTAATGATGAACAATTGTGATAGCCCAAGATGATGAGGGCAATGTGAATGTGTATGTGCTTGTGTATGTGTTTGCTATGAGTTGTGAATAATGAGGCTTGTATGCCTAAGATGATATCTTGATGATAGTTATTCAATAAATTAATGATTTTTAATGCAAAGCACACATGTTTTTTGTATGCATGTACACATGATCACAATGTATTTAAATTCATCATTTTGAATGTATAACTCACTATCCCATAGTGTCTCCCTTTTAGCATTGTGATACGAGGTTGTCATGGGATGAGATTGAGTCTTTGAACTAAAGCTTTGGAGAAGGTAAATAGTTGTAATGAAATGTTTTGCCCGGCAACAAATGTTATTTATGGTGTAATGATTGAAATGCATATGATGATAGTTGACAATTATTGAATTGATGAATACTGTGTAAATGGCAATATAAGTGAATGATGATGTTGATGTAATTTTGAGGACTTCATCTTTAGTCATTTCGTAATATGTGCTAGCCATTCTTTATTGTCAAGTATTATGTAATGCTTGGATAAATGTATTTGGATGTCACAGTATTGGTGTTGATGATACTCATGTCAATAAGGAATTTTGAATTATGATCATTGTGATATTAGAGATCTTATTTGCAATTTGTGATTGAATTGCAATAGTAGATTCATTTGGTAAACTTGCATGATTGATTGAGCCTTTTCTCATATCTTCATATATGGGACTAGGCGTGTGCCTTGTATATATTTTCTTCTTCCGCTGTAAACTCTATTATTTTTGTATAAACTTATGGGCGATTTATCTTGTGATCCAGTTATGAATTATTAAATCTCATTCTTTGGTTTTCTGTGGTTTGAGTCTTGATGTAATCGTTGAGGTGTTTTGGAAATATTCTGAATGTGAAAAATTTACTCGTATTTTTATTAATTATTTATCTTCATTACATCGGGATTCGGGTCTAGGAAACTGGGGTGTGACAAGAGCCAATTCTTCATCGGTGTCATCATCTGAATCACTAGAGTCTGGTTCAAAACTAGTTGACTCTTTAATTTTCAGACCCTTGCCTTTTTTCATATCATCAGATTTTAAGGTGATGCTTTTAGTAGAAACAGATTTGTTGGTCTTTTTCTGCTTCAGCTTTAGCTCATGAACTCTAAGAACTCCAAGAAACTCATCCAGAGAGAAGGTGCTCAGATCCTTAGCTTCTTACAAGGTAGAGCATTTAGCATCGAACCTTTCAGGCAAGCATCCGAGAATTTTGACATTTATGTCTTCTATAGAGGGAGTAGTTCCAAGATTTTTCAAACCATTTAGAAGAATTTGAAATCTTCCAAACATTTGATCTACTGACTCATGTTCCTCAATTTTGAAGTTGTCATATTGTTTAGTTAACAATATCTTCTTAGATCTTTTGACATTCGACGTTCCTTCGTAGTTGCGTTACAGAGCATCCCAGACTTCTTTCGCTATTTTATAACTGAATATCTTGTTGTATTTAGACTTACTGAGGGCGCATGTGAGAAGAAATCTGGCTTTAGCATTTATCTCCATTTTTTTATTTCATTGGAGCTCCATTCGTTTTTAGCTTTAGGTTATCCTTCACCATCTACAGAAAAGCTATAATCAACGTTAATGATGACCGCCCAGAGATTCTATTAAGTGGATTTTATGAACATTTCCATCCTATCCTTCCAGTAAGGATAATCTTCCCCAAAGAAGGCTAGGGGTCTGTTGGTGGAGGATCCTTCTATGATCAATTGATTACTTTGAGAAACTACCATGAATCTTGATCCTTTTCACTCGAGGAAGTGATCAACCCAAATGACAAGCTCTGATATCAATTGGTTCAGAGTCAGACTTAGAAGGGGGGGGTTGAATAAGTCTTAGACTTTTTTTCTTCGTAAATTCTCAAATCAGAACAAATGTAAGTAATCAAGTGATAAGAAAAGAAAATAAGACACACAGAGTTTATACTGGTTCACTTCCAACATAGAAGTTATGTCCACTCCCTTCCAACTTGAAGAATTTTCACTACTGTAAAATCTCTTTTACAATGACTGCACCAGACTTGTGCTCCAAGTATTCTTTCACCAAGCCACTTCTGACTTAACCCAAGTATTCTTTTCAACAAGCCACTTCTGGCTTAACCTAAGTATTCTTTCAACAAGCCACTCCTGGCTTAACCCAAGTATTCTTTTGAAAGCCTCTTCAGGTTAATGTGTTTCCCAACACTCAAACTAGTACTGGTAACTTACCAGACTTATATAATCAGTAAGAAGAAAAATGTTTTAAGAACTTAATGTATAAAAATGATAGGCAAATTTTTGAGATCAAACACCAAGTATTTTTTATACAAGACTAGAGTCTGCTAGAAGCAGAGCTTGAGAATAATGAGGGTCTTTGTCTTTTTACAAGAAAGTGAACTAAGATAAAATGATAAAATTGAGGAGCTTTTTTCTCGGATGTTTTTTTCTACTTGAATGTTCAAACTTCCTTGATATTTATAGAGGGTTGAAGGTAATAGTCGTTGACGCTTCTTGAGAGGAGATATATACGTTGAAAATCCTTTGAAGGTATTTTGCCATAGACTTCTGGAGATCAGACCTCGAAGTTGAATCCAAGCTTGAGAGAAGTCTAAATCATATTTTGATATTTTCACGAAAATAGTTTCTTGTGTATTTCCATGCACAAAACTTTTCGTGAGTGTATTCTAGATTGAGCGAGGGGTTGCTTTCAGAGATGTCTTGGTGAGGTTTCTGACTTGCGATCAGAGTTTGCAGAAGTAGATACGTTGACATCTACTGCTCACGTTGACATCTACATTTCTTTCGAAGCATCACCAAAATAGTTTTTCAAACGTTGACGAAGAGTTCTTAATGCTAGATGTTTCCATCAGACTTTTGTTGTCCTATCAGACTTCTTAAAGAATGCGTCCACTCCCTTTAGTTTTTATAACTTAATCTTCGTATCCTGAAGTTGCTTTTGCACTTAAAAGAAAATGTTATAAAAAGCTCAGACTATATTCTTTTAGCGAAAATACTTGATGATCGATATAAACAAATCATAAAGTCTGAAATCTTTTCTCAAGAGAATTGTTTGGTAAAAATTAACTCTTCTCATATATCATGAAGTATCCATGCTTATGCATTTTTTTCTTAGTTTCTAAAAATGCTTACATGAGTTACCCAAAAAACAATATTTTCTTAGGTGATATTAAAATTGAAATACACTACTTAATTTTGACCCGAAGCTCCACTGCCTAACTATACTGCTAGCTATTGAAAAGCGACCTTAGAATCATTGCTGAAAAACTATCAATTTTACTCTTGTTTTTTAAAATTAAAAAACCACTTTTATCTCTACATGATTATATGATGTCTTTTAAAATTATAAAACATAATTTAAACTAGCTTTATCAAACATTCATAATTCAATAAGCTACTTATAAAATTCCTACCTCCATGTTTTTCATGTTTGAATACAAACAAAAAATAACTATACCAAACCCTTTAAAAAATAATTAAACTTATTTAATATCATTAATTTCATTTGAAAAAATGTATAATTTTACTGTAAGGCCTTTCATTTAAACTTATTAAAGAAGTTTAATCTCTTCATTAAAAATTAATATATGTATTAAATAAAGACATTTTAATAATACTTTTACATTAAATGCAATTAAATAAAATTAGTAAGATTTCCTTATATTCTAAAACTATTTTTTATTTATTTATTTATTTATATTCAACAACAACAGGAGTAGTAGCCACCCCGTGTAGTAGATATAAAAAGTTAAAACACTACCAGCAGTACGGTTATTATAAAGGGGAATAACACACTTCACATTATAAGTTCTTCGGTCGGTTCAATGACAGCACACAACATATCTCATAAATTAGAGCTAGTTCATGCATTGACCTTTGGCGCCCATCCAGCAATAACGTATTCCTCTGCAGCCTTGGTTTTCTTAAATGACTCCCGGGAGAAGAGCAACTGCAACACAACAGAATCGTCCATTAATTTATCAAAAGCAAAACAAGTTAGTTGTAAGAATTGTAGAATGCTCATGGTTGAACTTATGAATCATAAACCAATGCCTACCAACTCAATAATCCGTATAGTTTTTAATATGTTGCTAACATCAAATCCATAATCCATAAATTAATTACAGGCAGCACTAGAATCTAATGGAGAAGATTCAAGCACTGAAATGTATGATAACCTCTCCAAGTTGATGACAATACACAAACAGGTGTGTAGTTGTCCACAATCATTATCTCATGCACCAGGTAAAATAATATAACATGAAGGCCATAATAAGGACATGCATCAATAATGATTTATTAATGGAAGTATCAAGATTAAAAAATGTAGTACAGAATTCTAATTGTCAACAACCATTACCAATGTTGAGGCAATGATACTCCTTGTCAAGAGAAAGAAAAAAATGCTCTATGAAAGATGAAGGGTTAATTCAGGAAGAGTGAAACCAAATAAATACTACAAGCCTTTTTATTTCATCTTGGATAAAAGAAGACTTTCTATTATAGAGGAACCGAGTGAAAGTTCAATAAGGGAGAAGGAAATATAAATCCAATTTTTTTTACAAAAAGACAGGAAAAGAAAGTAAAGCACTTAAGAGGCTGAAAACGTTACATAGTTGTCATAAGAGAATTACAGACAGTATGAGTCTCCAATAATAGCCACAGAGGTAGCACTCAAGTGATAAAAATAAAAAAGGTTTTGAATAAACCTATCACAAATGGACATTGTTATCATGCATGAAAGGTTTTTCTTAACTTGCAGAGTAACCAAGGAAACAAGTGAATGCTTCAACAACTTTTGGAGTAAAATTTTCAAACTTGAAGCAGGTAAGGTCTATTTTTGCTTTACAGAAAGCTCCATGTCTGGCAATATACCAAACTAGACAAAGATGCACTTCAAATTTTTACAGTGGTGATCAACCTTTAGACATCAGTTTTCAAGAGATTGGGTGCCCCTTGATCTGGTCCCATGAAGATTTCGTGCATATCAACTTCGGTTCTTAAAAGAATGGTGACAACAAATTGATCATCTAATTAAATTATTATCATTGAATGATACCAATTTGGTTTCAATGAAAATGAATACTAATTTTTGAACTGATTTGATGCCAAAGTATTATCATTCAATAAATAAATTGATTTACTAATCTTTTAAGGTCCAAACTGATGTTCCAGATATTATTAGATGAGCGAATTAGAGATTTATTCTAGTTAATTCAGGACCAATTCAAGAGAAAAATAATAGATTGTTTTCTACTTTAGGCTGCACCACAGTATTTATATCCATGTCAACCATTTTCTGCTAAAAATTACTATGCACAGTCACAAGTAGACTTGTGTATGGGTAAACAAGTCCAAATTTCCTCTAACCATAGACCAGTCTTTTCAAATTGCACTTACTTCTTTAATTTAATCCTTTTCCTACAGACACTTTATCATGAATACAATAGTAGATATTGAATAATTAATCATAATATAAAAAATACAAAATATAAATTTGGCATGATCCGTTTGACCATAGAAAATTCTCATAACCAAATACCAATCAACATCACGGCTGTTCAGTGGCAAGACAAACGACATGACTAAATAGTCCCAAAGGATTGCTGAAAACAACTGAGTACCTTGATGTAGTTGTGGAGATGGGTCAAATTTTCAGGAATACTCCATTTCTTGAAGTGGCCAAGTGCTACCACTAGATGGTACAGTTTTGGTGCCAAACTCAGGTCAACAGCGGTGACTTTCTCCCCAGCAACATACGGACCCTGATCAAAACCTCCAGCAAATTAGTATCAACAATTAGCAAGTAAGAAAGAGCAGAGAATTAACCAAAAGGAAGACTGTTTATTATAAATTCACATACATACATGGGCCTTAAGATGTTCTTCCAAAGCATTCAATTCAGCAAGCAAGGTTTGTTCTGTTCCATCAGTAGGATCCTTGCTCTTCAGAAAACTCACAAAAGACCCAAATATCTTTGATCCCCTGGAATTGTAAGCATAGTATACAGTCAAAATCAGTAGTGGAGTACATCTCTCTCAATTAAAACAACACCGTATTCCTGAAAGGTAAACAAAGTTGATATATGGTAAGGGCTTAAAGTGTTGGGAGCAGAGTTCGACCTCTAATCTCACACTATATCTCCCTCCCTTTTCCCACTCTTCCAACACAACAACAATAACAAAGCCTTATCCCACTAAGTGGAGTCCGCTACATGGATCATACAACGTCACTATACTCTATCATGAAGCAAATTCTTCAAGATTCTATTTACCAAATCCCACTATTCCAATGAATAAAAAACATCCAAAAAATTTGAAGAGCACAGCATAAGCTGAGTACCCATTTTCTTTCTCAACAAGGTGCACTACTTCTATAGTTCACATAACCCCCCTCCCGAATACTACTATGACCAACATAAAGAGCGACTCAAATAAAGTTGAATTCAGGAACAAGAAGTAACATTTTCTTTAAGACCATATTCCAAAGGTAAATAGGGATACCATCAACAACAGTGAAAGCAAACACTCTTCCCAGATATTTGACGCAGTTTAGTCAACATAAAAGGAACACCATCAAACACAGTTAAGTCAACAAGAAAAGAAAACACCACAAATTCAAATATACCCAGATAGCAAAAAAGTAAACTTTGAAAGGAAAAGAAGGAAAAAGGGGTTCAGGATCATACACAGAGGCAAATTCAGGAGGAGTAACGAGAGAGGGTTCAGGGTATTTTTCCTCTAGAATTCCCACAATCACATCAGAATCAGGCACCCATTTTCCATCAAACTGAACCACTGGCACCTTTCCTTCGGGATTCACAGCCAAAAACCTACAATGACCCCAAATAGGAAAAACCTTATGAGGAAGAGACTCACAACAAAAACAAGAATTAAAATTGAAAAAAAAATACCATTCGGGTTTTTTGCTTATATCGATAAGGTGGAGGTTGTACGCTACTTTCTTCTCCTCGAGAGTTAGGATAACCCTTTGAGAAAATGGACCTGAAAGTGAAACCAAGATCAAAATTAAAATAGACCTGAAAGTGAAACCAAGATCAAAATTAAGAAACAATGTTTTGGTGAGAGGAAGAAGAATACAGTCTCCGAGAACATTGGGAGCACCGACAGCAGCTTTCACAGCAACCTCGAGAGCCATTTTCCGATGAAGGACGAAATGTAACGGACACAGAACAATGTGGAATCACGAATGATGTGTCTGTGATTATGATCTGCTCCTTTTATTACCGTAATTTGCCCGTGCAATATCAACAATGATGGGAGATGGGAGAGTGGGGTCTAAAGAGATGGTGCCACATGGGTTTTTTATTAATTCAATTTGTCATGATTATCAATCAAATCATTCACTATTAATATAAAGTAATATAATTTGTTCAAAAATAATAAAAAATTGCAAGCCGCATGGTTAAGACCTTGCTACTATCCCTTAAAATAAGTTATACAACCACCGACATAATGTTTCATTTTATATAAAAATTTATATTATTAATTTGATGATTTTAAATTATTTTTTACATGTGATAAAAATTATACTTTTTAAATTATTCATTATTTTTAAATTATTATTGTTATTTCTTCTTTTTTAATTCTCATAAAATTTTTAGTAGTTTTAAAATAACAAATTATTCGTAAAGTTGATTATTTAAATAAATGAAACTGTGTAAGAGATTTCTTAAAAAATATAAACATAATTCTACCAAACATGAAATAATAATGCAGTTATTTGATTAATACTACATTTTAATTGTTAAAGTAGATAAAAACGATATTTTTGAATTCAACATTAATAATATAAATTAATAATTTAAAAAGGAAAAGGATGACCTTATTGCAACCATTGTCATAGACTAGGGCATACCTGTGACGACCCGCGTCAATTTACCATTTAATTACAACCGTTTAATCATTTTTCATAATAGATTTTTCACGTTTACTGATAGTTAATTAAATCCGAATGTAAAACCACATTAATTCTTCTTAAACCGACTCAAAATACTAACCGATAAGAAATAAATCAAATAATAAAATTGAATCAATTAAATAAGCGGAAGAAGAAAGATGAAGACAGGAGTCATTCGCCTGAGCGAGACCCTGATTCGCTTAGGCGAAACCCGAGTAGGTCGCTTAGGCGAGTTCCGACTCGCTTGAGCGAATTCTACACTTCGAACCCGAGTGAAACACGAGACATGCAAGGAAAATTAACAAATTGAGTTTCACTCGGAAATGGGTCCACTCGGTCATCTCTCACTCGGGAACCTCTTAACCTTCACTCAGAAAAGGGGTTCTCTCGGACATACTTCACTCGGAAAACACCCTAACCTTGCTTCACTCGGAAGAGGTTCTCCCGGCCATACCTCACTCGGATGCACTTTATTCTTCACTCGGAAACATTCTAATCTTCACTCGGCAGGGGACAAGGGATACTCACTTGAGTGAAATAGGCACAGGATCAGTTTCCCCGACCCTTGCTCGGACAAGACTGAATCCGCTCGGCGAGATTCGTCCGGTAATCGACTTTACTACAGCAACGTAAATTCACTCATGAAAATCAATACCGATCACCTAGCAACATAATTCATATGCACATTAGGCAAGATAGTATGGCATTACACACTCGGAAAATTCATTATACATTACACAATTTATTTCACAATCACTCGGTCCCTTGGCATCGATCCTCTGCTTTGCGCGCCTCCAGGGCTCCGACCTCTTCCCTGTCACTGGTTACTAAATTGAAAACCACAGCAAGGGTGAGTGTTTGGCATCATAATTAATCTAGAACGGAAATTAACAAAATGCTTGTATATAAACTCTGTCTGACTGCTTTATCCATAAATTGCAAATCATACTCGGCAATATAGCCGTTCTCACTCGACAAATATAGCAATTCTTACTCAGCAAATATAGCAAAACTCACTCAGCAAATATAGCAAATCTCACTCAGCAATATAGCAGTTCTCACTCGGCAAATATAGTAATTCTCACTCAGCAAATATAACAAATCTTACTCAGCAAATATATCAAATCTCACTCAGCAATATAGCAGTTCTCACTCGGCAAATGTAGCAATTCTCACTTAGCAAATATAGCAAATCTTATTCGGCAAATATAGCAAATCTCACTTAGCAAATATAACAAATCTCACTCGGCAAATATAGTAATTCTCAATCAGCAAATATAACAAATCTTACTCAGCAAATATATCAAATCTCACTCAACAATATAGCAGTTCCCACTCAGCAAATGTAGCAATTCTCACTCAGCAAATATAGCAAATCTTACTCGGCAAATATAGCAAATCTCACTCAGCAATATAGCAAATCTCACTCGGCAAATATAATAATTCTCACTCAGCAAATATAACAAATCTTACTCAGCAAATATATCAAATCTCACTCAGTAATATAGCAGTTTTCACTCGGTAAATGTAGCAATTCTCACTCAGCAAATATAGCAAATCTTACTCGGTAGATATAGCAAATCTTACTCTGCAATATAGCAATTCTCACTCGGCAAATATAGCCATTCTCACTCAGCAAATATAGCCAATCACACTCGACAAATATAACAATTCACACTCGGCAATTATATCAAATTGCACTCGGCAAATATATCAAATCATACTCAAAAAATATATCAAATTGCACTCGGTAAATATATTAAATCATACTCAGCAAATATATCCAATTGCACTCGGTAAATATATCAAATTGCACTCGGCAAATACAATTAATCACATACACATCTCAACTAATAATTCATCAATTGTCATCACTGACTCTTAGACAAAATTGACGCCTAGTATCTGGATACTAAAGGATCGGCCTTCAGCTGGGGGTCCTACTTGACACCTTGTGAACCCTGCTTGGTTCACCGAGTCCTGCTTGACTCTCCACCTCGACCACTGGGTCCTGCTTGACCACTGGGTAGCTCAACTGGGCACATAAACCATTGGAGCCGGAAATGAGGGGCTATACATACCATCGGCCGTCCTACACCACATAATCATATATCATATCTCAGTCATTACATATCATCAACAAACAACAGATGCAACTACCAGAAACTGGCATGTGCTCGCAATACAGGGCGACCGACTTGTCAAGCTCATCCATCACTTTGCCACTGGGCGACCTACTTGTCAAGCACGTCAATATAATGCCATCACACAATCAATTGTATAGCATAAACATTCAATCCCTTTACTGGAAGCCTGCCAGGAGCCGCTCCTTGACCATGCAACGCACCGACGAACACTCCCCGCCCTCAACAGTATACAGGGTATCTCATTTATAATATACAACTTAATATAATTAAAGCATTATTAATCAAACACACAATTATCAGAAGTTGACATGTGTTTACCACACAGAATAACCGACTTGCTAACTCATCAACATACTGTCACAACTTTTATTAACACAACTAAATCTCATCATAAACCATACACAATTCACATTCATGCATACATACACATGCAACTATCATCCAATATTTCTTACCGTGTCCATAATTGGTTCAGCAACTCGAACCCCAAATATATCCTATTCTAATTAATTATAACCCGAACACCCCCTTACCTCAGTTCCAAGCCCCGACAATCTGCTCCTGGTGCCGATTACATCCTCTGAGTGCTGGGTTCATGGTTTCTCCTCCGAATCCAGCACCAGCTTCGTTAATCAGTGCTCCGGTGTTCATTCTGCTACCTACGAGGGTCGGAATGCAAAACCCGTTAACGTCATACCACCCTCTCAGTCTAAAGACCATTTTCGAACTCACACTCGCCAGAGGAGTGGAAAACAGAGCCTTACCCCGCGATGTATGACCATTCGGTCAGGGAGTAAAAATGAAAAGAGACGAGATAACTCAAACTAAAGAGTCCATCATACTCACCTTGAAACCACGGTCACGAAAATGTAGTTATCTCAAGGTTTTGATGCGAAATGGACCTTCCTCTGGAGCATACAGCTCGGCAATGATGGAGGAAGGAGAAGAAGAGAAAGAAACTGAAGCAGGAGAAAGAAGAAGTGGCTCGCGTGAATAATGAATGAATGAGGAAAGAGAAAGAAACCTTTATTTTAAGCTCAGGGGCAAACCAGCTTTTTCCCCATTTCTTTTATAATTTCCATAAAAGTTTTAATTAAACTTTTCTCTTCTTCTAATCACACCTCACTTAACCCTTTTAAAATTAATCAATCAAATAAATTTTATTTATTTCCACAATAGTTAATTATTCATAATTGTCTAATACTTCATAAAAATATCAAATAAATCCTTAAAACAATTATTAATATTTTCTGATACTCAAAATTTTACTAAAATATTAGGGATGTTACAATACCATTGATAAATGTTCCACCTTTCATGGTCACCCTCCTTATACTACCCAGGTTGCTCATACTTTTGTGCCTCTTACTTTATTTTTTGCTCTATTGTTATCGTTGGATTTGACTCCATTGTCCTTTTATAATGACTTCTTGAAGTGGTTTGAAGCACGCCAAGCCTCCAGTTCCATTGCTACTATTGCACACACTGATAATTCCTTTGTTGGAATCTCTCATTCTTTAGGCCATTGGGTCCTCAGTTCTAAGGCCACCAATCACATTATCAGTAATAAATCCTTTTTTTCATTCTTTCTCTACCATCTGTAACATCTCAAATTTTATATAAATGATTAAATGAGAGAAAAGAATATTACATAATTACACATGAATTAATTTAATATCCCAAAATTTAGAAATGATTAAATTGGGAATTTTTGTGATTATTCATAATTTATTACGATTTAAAAAAGCCGAAAATAATACCTAATTAAAATATAAGTGTCGGACCAAATATCTCTGATTGAGGTACTGTTGGTCAAGACTGTTAAGAATATTATTGGGAATCCAAATATATGTTTAGAATAATTTTTAGAATAAGTATTAAGCCCAAACGGAGATCCTGTTTGATTTAAAACGGAGAACTTTAAGTGATAGGTTAAAATAAAACACTAAAACCCTTATTCTCCCCTTTCACTTCACATTACTTCTCATTCTCCTTCTATATTCCATTTCTCTTAATCTCTTTATCTCCCTCCCACTCTTCTTCTTCCTCCTCCTCAAAAACCCACAAAGTGGTGGTGTGCCCCTCCTCCTCCATTTTTCATTTTCCATTGGCTTGGTGGTGGAGCTTGTGGCTTGGAGCTCCTTTCTCTCCCTACTCTCTCATTTTCATGCACTTCTTCTCCCATTCTTGGAGCTCTCTTTTTTGGCTTGAGGTAAGGATTCCTCTCTATTTTCTTGAGCTTCAAGCCCTAGGTTTTAGGTAATGGTTGTTGGGAGAGAGT